>OZ026530.1:456304-1714960 GCA_964019695.1 Loripinus fragilis | reverse complement strand
GTATTAGATAACAGAATGTTTGTGCTTGGGACAATACCACTTGGTCACATTTCTATTTGTAACAACAACATGGACTTGTCTATATTGGGTTTCATATTTAGCACATCCAGTGTTTCCATAAGTGTAAATGATATTCTTATAAAGTTGTTTGAGTAAGTCAGCATTGTAGTCTTTATTTCTATGTTTATGGCCTTCAAAATTCCCAGAAGCTGTTGTCTGATGAACGGCTAGAATAGTCGACGTTCCATCAATGACTATATGTTTCTGCTTTAAGGCATTGTAAACCAACCAATTGTCATATGCACGACGTCCTATTACGACTTCTGCAGCATCGGTCCAGGGGTAACTTCTTGTTGTAATAAAATAGTCTTCAGCATTATCACTAAATAATTCCCCCTTCTTTGCTACTGACGTTATTCCTGTCCATGTTGAGCTTTCGCTTTTTGTAACATTTACAACATTAGTTCTTTGACCTACAATCATGGTTGGTTGTTGTGCATACAACGACATTTCATATTCTAAGGCATAAAGTGAGTATCTTGCATCCATAGAGTCACTTAAGTTGTACGCACATCCAATAAGTGTGTCGACCAATGCTCCTGTGAATAGAATATCACTATTGCTATATGCATAAAATGTTGATTTGTATGTTTTCATTGCATCTATATACATGAACTTAAGAACAGGAACATCATCAGCTGCAGTCACTCTAACCGGAAGTACTTCCCAACCATTTCGTCTACATGCACTGGCAACACTTGCTTCATTGGTAAATATCACAGGGATAACAAAAGGACGAAATGAGAGCCAGTTTTGAACTGTGTTATTGTGCACTAAGAATTTTTCACTGCTATCATTCCAAGTTGTAAATAATGTCAAAAGTGGCTCAGTCTTTCCATCCGTAATACGCTCCCTCAGTTTCATCTTGATGTCGGAATATAAAATTGTCACTGTTTGGCTATTCCCATAATGTTTTGCGTCGTCGGAGAAATATTCCAAAATGGCTTTCCAGTCACCTTTTTGTGTGGCAAAGTTAAGTTTGACTCTGTCATAAATGCTGGTGTACAAATGAATATAAATGATAATAGAGATTATAGGTATCAGTGTGAACCAAATGGAAACAAAATGAATTTTCCATGTACGTCCTGCCATTCTCCTGGTTATTCCATGATACCAGTCGACGATCAAACAACAATTATAGCGTAAAATAGCAACGGAAGACACAGTCAAATTGTGTTGCTTCATGCGCAATTAAACGCAGGCTTATTGTAGCAGCTATTTCAGGTAAAATACAACAAACCTCATGTTTATTCAAAGCATCATTTACACTCCAAGCTTCACTTTTATCCCACAAGCCTCATTTTTATTCCAAGCCTCATATTCATTCCAAGTGACGAAACTTTTATCTATGACTGTCATGATAGGTCTATATATATTTGAGGATATATAGTTTTGTTAACTAAACCACGTTCATGGTATTTAACTGGAACCTTTCCTAATTCCAGGCCCCGCGGTTCATCTCAACTGAGCACGAAATTCACCATGCTGATGAAAGTTAAAATGCCAACAATTGTTGGCAATTTAACATTTATTAGCTAGAACAGTACTAAATTTAGACTTAATTTACAGCTTTTTGAGTATTATTCTAACACACCTCGCCTATATAGCCAATGGTTAAACTCAGTGATTTATTGGTTAATAAATCACTGCACGGACTGGGCAAGGAGCGGCGTGACGTCATCCGGTCGCCAGTTTGAATTTCATGACGTCATCTATCACATACAGCATTGTGACGTAGTCAATAGACGGCGTAACGTCGTTTTAATAACGTCTTGACGTTCAAAACGTACGTACAAATACGCGTTTCAGTCTAAACAAGAGTTGCGGGACATTCTGACAGTCTGTTCAAGATGGCGGAATCGTTATAGACTATGAAGGATTCGTTCATATTTTTAATCTTTTTTTGTGTTAGAATCGAAATAAATTCGCACTGACAGTGATTTGTTGCTTAATATATCACGCTTTGCACTCATGATTTATTCACGTTAACGACTGACCTCCAGCCAGTGATATATTAAGCAACAAATCACTGTGAGCGCGAATTTATTTCTTAA
Source organism: Loripinus fragilis (assembly GCA_964019695.1). Classification (NCBI taxonomy): domain Eukaryota; kingdom Metazoa; phylum Mollusca; class Bivalvia; order Lucinida; family Lucinidae; genus Loripinus; species Loripinus fragilis. The sequence goes on along the minus strand of OZ026530.1, from coordinate 1,712,846 downwards.
ATAAAATCCCTAGCTGTCACACCAGAGCAGCGTTATAACGGCGGTCCCACGGCGTCCAAGAAAAATGCAGATCGCCGAGATGCACACAGTACGATCGCAAGCATCTCCCAAGCAACGCAGTGGCATCGCAAGTGGACGCTGTGGAATCGCATAAAACTCAGACCGACGGCGCGCACTTTGAGCATCCTCAAAACAAATGCCGTGGGAAGGCAGCTCTAGAAGAGCGCAGTGGGGTCGTCGTGTGGTCGCTATAGCCGCGCAGTAAGGTCTCCTACAGCGCAGTAAGACCTCCGCGGGCGCGCACAGAGGTCGTTGTGCAAACGCCGAGGTCATTTGTGGTATTTGCACGGATGTGTCACTTTGGGACCAAATATCGGCAATTTTGCAATTAAAAATTGAACAAAAACTTCCCGAAATGATGAATTATATTTCCGATCTCCATTTTGGTTAAAAATCCTTGAAAATCAGGCCAAAAATAGGAGAGGTGTTAAATTCACACCTTGATGCGAATATTCAGAGCACATATACATGTAATGCAACACGAACTGTAAAGCTTTAAACTGATAATTTGTGTTTTTGTATGGAGATCTTGTTCATTTAGACAAAATATACTCAACAAAAAAGTTAAGGAAATCTCAGAAAACCATGCAACACAAGAACACCAAAGCAAACAACTATTCAATTTTCATTTATTTGTTTAGATACATGTCATCGGTTGAGAAAATTGTTTACTTTTGTTTGCTAGCACCAATACCGTTTTAGTGGCACAGTGTAAAGTAACCCAGGGGTCAAAGTCATTTTTCGCAAAAATGACTACAGAGTATTCCCCCATAAACACATGAAAAACAGGTAAGTTTTAAAAACTTGAAATGCAATTCCTTTGAATGTCACATGAAATTATCTTGATAGCCTTAAACATCACATTTCGAAGATGAGAAAGCCATCATCAGTAAGGAGTGTGCCCCCAGTCAGCGACAAATTAGGACTAGCACTGGTTTCGCATATTCTGAATACTAGTGATTTTGTGCTGAGGGATCGGCATCAATATCACCTGCAACACTGCATTGAGAGGCTGGGGGTTTGTTGATGGTATTATTATGCGTTGGACCCTCTGTTCAAAATGTCATAGACATGTTAAAATTGTAGACATGTCTGATGAGCGAGCTGACCAGTCAATGTGCACTACTTTGTTTTTGCTGATTCTAGTGAGATGTGTTCTGACATTGTCATCCTAAGTCTGATACTGTCACTGATTTTTGCACAACAGACTTAAACACCTCATCCATATACACTTCACCGATCAAGTGACCCTCTAACACCACCAGATCAGTCATCCTAGGTTTTAAACATCTTTATCTCCCGAGGGACCTGGCAAACGTTAATGTTTGAAAACCTATGTTTGCTCGGAAAATTGAAGTTTTGCGAAAAATGGAGTGAAGACCAGTCAACTTTGACATGGATTTACTAAGCTGCTATGTGCGATACAGACCCATATAAAGCGTAATTTTAAAGAAAAATGGTTACATTATACTATTGCGAAACTCAAAAGTCTTTTGATATTTTGGATATTTTGTCATAGCCCCTCAAACACAATTTCCTTATCTTTTTTTGTTGAGTATATATACCCGAATTTGGATGGCACAAATTTTCTGGCCAAAACTTCGAAAAGGTGGGATAATCGCTACGATAGTAAACTGTGTCTTATACACGCCGTCAGCGCAGGGTGGACGTCGTGAGAGCGCAGTGCACGCATCGGAAAACGTCGTAAGAGAGCGGAGAATCGCCACAATAATTCGGAGGAACGCGATAGAGCGCTATGCAAGCTCTGTAGCAATGCCATGGTCGCTCTAAAGCCGCTGTAAGGACGCCGTGATAGGCCCTTTTACGCGAAAAATATGAAGACTGCTTGCTATTTCACGGCGCTCTGGAAATTTAAACAACTTCGTGCCAACGCAGTAGAAACGCGGTTTGGTGTAACAAAGGCTTTTGTAGCTGAAAGTCCAGCTCTGTTGAGCTGAGCATAAAAATATTATATCCTAGGGGCCAGATATCCATCTAGAATCCATGCAGGTATCCGTTCAGAAATACGAGTTTCACATTAATAAACGCTTTTCCAAAAACAATCGAATTTCGTTTGACTAATAGTCCTCGGTACCAGTGTATTCCCTTTGAATTATCCGTTGTTCGTTGTTCGAGTTAAGGGCTTGTCTTTTGTAATATCAAGCCTTATTTGTACCAGCTTTATCAAGCTAAAAATGTTTACTCTTCATATACCGCATGCATCACCGCACAGCAACTATACTATTTCTTTCTAAAATGAAATTGTGCTCATGCAGCTGTAACCTTAATAAAGGTTGTTATGTAATATTTTGGGTCAGGGTGTGATAAAAGGTATCTTGGTTAATCAAAAAATCTAGCAATTTTACATCTGCAAAGTATTTACATTGTACTACCTCTGGTAATTTAAAGCAGCATTCTTTGATATTGACGAATATAAAAAGGTTAGTTACGAGTTATGTACATGTAACTAGGTTGTTGTAATTCTGAACACATTGTTGTTAATTCATTTTTGTGTGTGTGTGTGTGTGTGTGTGTGTGTGTGTGTGCGTGTGTGTGTGTGTGTGTGTGTGTGTGTCATGCGCGTATCCAGAAGGTTTTGTCAGAGGGAGTCCAACATTGAAGTTTTATATATTTTTTTAGCTGATGAGAAGAGAGAGGATCAAAATGCCACAATAAGCGGCACACATCGGCCCGCCAGAGAAAAAAATGACGTTCTGATGGCGTGCCGATGATGGCCCAACAATGAATGCTGGCTTGGTAGTCGTGTGCTTTTTTACATGAGATCCGGACCAGTATTGCTATGAAACCCAATATTTTTGTGTTTTATCAGGGGGGGGGGGGGTACGGATCACCTGTCCCCCTCTCTGGATCCGCACATGTGTGTGTGTGTCGTATAGACCCCCTGGAAAATCACAACGCTATATGAATAACAATAAAATAGCAAATCTAAATGTTCCCTAAGGAATCCTGGTAAAGATCCCCTGGAAAATCAAAAAGCTATTGGTTTCCTTAGGAATCCTTGTAGATACCCCGATCCCTAGGAAATCTCAAACCTGTGTCCTTGGGAGTCCTGATATAGACCCCCTTGAAAATCACAAAGCTATAGGTTTTCTAATGAATCCTGGAGTAGACCCCTTGAAAATCACAAAGCTATAGGTTTTCTAATGAATCCTGAAGCAGACCCCTGGAAAATCGCAAAGCTATAGGGTTCCTTAGGAATGCTGGTAGAGACCCCTGGAATATCATAAAGCTTTAGATTTTTCTTAGAAATCCTGGAATAGACCCCTGAAAATTCACAGACGTATAGGTTTCATTCGGAGTCCTGGTATATACGCCTGGAAAATCACAAAGCTATAGGTTTCCTTAGGAATCCTGGTAACGACCATTCCCTGGAAAATCACAAAACTATATGCTTCTTGAGGAATCCTGGTATAGACTCCATGGAAAATCACAAACCTATAGGTTTCCTTAGGAATTATTGTATAGACGCTCGGATATTCAAATATCTATATGTTTTCTGAGGAATCGTGATATAGACCCTTCGAAAATCACAAAATTATAGGTTTCCTTAGAAATCCTGGTATATAACCCTATATAATTCTCCTCATCTGTTAATTTTTTTTTTGGTCTTTGCTTGTGCTCTAAATTAATTACTCTGTTACATGTCTCAAATTTGCTCCAAAATGGTCATTTTCCTATTTTCAGCCTATTTTGGTGGGAAACCCAGAAGAGAGGTTTTCTTGCGGTGCATTGACATATCAATCTAGATTTTATTAGTTGAATATGCAACCTGCTTTGAAGCGTGGCATGGGTGTGCATTAATGCAATCATATCCAGCTGTATTGAAGGAGGCTTAATGGCAATTGCGGGTAATACTTCCCACATTAAAATCGTTTTATTCTTTGCATACAGTTTGGTTCATGTATGGACTGTCAATTTATGAAATAAAAAGATTATGTCATCACGCTCAATTTTTCATAATCTCACATGGAAGTTTTCAGTATTTTACAAATTTTCTGGAAAAAATCCTTAATATAAAGCTAAAATATTTGTAATCACCATCCAGCTTCTTTATTTTAATTTTAATTATTGCTCATGACCTCAAGCTTTCTAGATAACGTGAAATTGTATTTGTTTTCCCAAGCCGTGTCACGATATGTGCATGATATATTTTGGAAAGTCCTCTAAAAAGGATTTCGGTTTTTAGAGTAAATTATATATATACAAATCTGACATTAAAATTCTTATTTTTTTTGTTTCTATTTCATGGACTATCATTTGACATTTTAGAAAAAAAAGAACAGGGGTCACCAGACGAATACTCTTTCAGGAGGGCCTAAGTTAACACCTCTCCACAGATGTCGAGGATAATTCAATATAAAACGTTACGGAGTGTATTTTTTGTCCTTTTTATGATTTCATATTACTTGTATGAAGTAATCTTGCATTACAGGGCGAAAAAAGAAAACGAACAAGAAAAACTATAATATATAAATATAACATTCTTGAGAGGGTGCTAGTCGAAAATATCATCCCGAGGGATGATTTTTTCGACTAGCACCCTCTCAAGAATGTTATATTTATATTATTATACCGAACATTGTTCCTTTATTTTCTAACCATGGTGAGAGAAGTTTCAAAGACAACGCAATGTGTAAAAAAGTACGAATGATTGAAATAATATCTTTCATAAAAAGATTGTGTTTGTAAACAGTTTGAGTCCTCAAGCGGGTCGTGATCGTAAACAAATCGTGCCTAATAATCACTGACGATTTCAAACACTTAATGCTACTTGCTAGCAGCGTCGCGGAAATCAACATTGTAGGCTAAATGAAGTTGCTGTAGATGATGCGGTTTTGTTGCAAAACAGAAAATTTCGCCTGATCTGCTCAATTTTGGTTTCAAAGTGTTCCGCTCGTTCTAGCTAAGAAAACGAGTACCCACACTTTATGTTTCTGTCCACAAATAACGGATCTATTGGGAGTTTTAAGTGATCACGCCATGTTGTTGTAAGTTAGTGTCTCCTCGAGTAAACGAACCGTACGCGCATCTGCGGCGCGCATGTGATAAACGAAATTATCGCAGGGTGATAGTCGATATTAGCACCTTCCGGCCTATGGAGGTTATACATAGGAATTCTATGTGAGGTATAATAACATGAATTGTTATATGACTGGAGAGAATCCTGTCTCCTGATTGGCCCAATGTGTTTTCATAAATCTCTATGTCTACCTGAAAACAGGTCTGAACTGGCTCAGAAGGTGATATAGGATGAAATCCAGCTCAAACTAGTTTCCAGAAGTTAATATTTTTGACACTTCTGCAATATCACCCTCTAGAGAGCTAAAAATAGCATGATGAGTATAAAACTAGCATGTGCTGCATGAAATTGACATGATTTACTTTTTCACATCCCAACAGGTAAACTAAAGACTTTCATGAATTTTAACAACTGTTTTGTTATGTTTTGTTTGTTCATTTATCTTTGTTTGAATAAACAAAATGTAAAAAAAAGTTTTTTGATTAAATTTTTAATTCCACACTCAGAGAATTAATCTACATTTCAAATTGCAAAATACTACATTAAAATATTCTAATACAGTTGATTAAACTTTTTAGAAAGTCCTTAGGTTGAAGGTTGACTGCAACAACAAAAGTTAAGTTAAAATAGAAAATTTTCATTCTAAGTCATATAACAAAACAGTTATTGACTTCAATCTCGGTAGACATAAGGATTTATCTACCCTTAAAAGTGATATTCACCTCGGCCTAGCGGCCTCAGTGAATTATCACTTTTTCGGGTAGATAAATCCTTATGTCTACCTCATTGAAGTCAATAATTGTATAATATCATGTTATACTGGGGCAGTTTAAGTGGCTCATTGATGGTTTTACTGAGTTTATGAGAGAGCAGTAGATATCTTTTAAATGGACTGATGCATGAGGATGCTGCAATATGTAATTCAAGTGCAGCAGCTAGGGTTGAGGGTTGGTGCTAAAAAAACCGTCTCAATGGCATTTAGGTGATTCTTTTTGAATACCTACTATGTATTTCTGTATTAAGAAGAAAGATTTTTTAAGTATTATTAAACACTCCTGAAAGTATCTGGAGGTCTGGGTGTTATTATGGCGATGTGCAGACTGATCTAAAGTCATGAGTTGCACCTCTTGAGTAGGTAGGTAGGTAGATCTGTTTTCTAAACACGGTGGCTATTTGCTGTCTTGTGTGCAGCTGAAAGAGGTTTCGTAGTACGTTAACGTTTTGTCCAGCTTTCTTTTCATTATGCGTTGGAGCTTTGGCTACTGTTCTATGATCTCTATACATCAGTACATTATCTTCATTCTCAGAAAACATCTAAAATTGGGCCACCATCGGCCTATCAACAAAACTCCATTAATGGCATTTGGTTGGCGGGTCGACAGTGGACAACCAGTGTGTGCTGGCATGGTTTTGGTAGCGCTCAATGGCATTTTCAAATTCACTTAAGTGTTCAAATGTATGTCCAGTGACACAAATATGAACCATTCTGACAATATAAACTGAAACTTTTGTGAAACTGAGGCAAATTGTAGGATGAAAGAGTAATAACTTTTGGCTTGATTTACCTATTATAAAGACCGAAAGTTAAAATACCTTTTTGATCTATGTGCGGCAGGTACACTGACGCCCACGTATTTGTACTGCGAATTTGCGTTTCGTGCGAATTTTCAATGCGTTGTACGCACGTACGATTTAAAGTGCGTTGAAAACGCGAATCAACTCGTATCAACGCAAGGCAAGATCATGAATATTCATATGAGATGGTAAGCGTTAGTGCGTTAACCAATCATATTGTCTATTTAGAAAAATCGATATTGAAATGTGTTGACTCTGCTACATGTATATACCCCTATTCCACACAGGCCCCATATCCCACGAATTGACACAAATTGACAAATATTTGGATTCGTGGCTGAATTGTACTCAGTTCGCGAAGGTCTTAACTGATTCGCACAGTCCGTAGTGAGTTCTTGCAATTCGTAGGTCTATTGGGAATTAGGCTCAAAAGTTTTGAGCTGTTCAAAACTTTGGCCACGAATTCTCTGATTCAAAAAATTGTGCGTGATTCGTACCAAATTCCAAAGGCATTCTTGGATATCATAACTGAATTGTAATCGATTTGGAGGCGTTTTTGCATTGTTTTGGGCATTCGTAGCTACTCTTAGCTCATTCGTGGGGAATCGGGAGATTAAGCCAAGTAATAAAACCAAGGAAGAGATAGTAGAAGGATTTTCCCTAAGGTTAATTACCCCGTCTCGCGCATGTGAGCAGTCCTAGAAGTTGAAACAGATTTGGCAGATTCTGGAGCACAATCAGGATCAGTAAGTAGATCCTGGCTGGTGAATTTGCCAATGGCGAACTGCCATATTTTTCCAAGTCAAAGAGTCTGGGTCAGGGCCTCTTGACTTTAACGTAGTTGTTTTCTTCTAGCTTTATAAGAAGCCGTTTTCAACAATCAAGTTGCAGGATCAATTCTACTGTTGCTTTACGAGGAGCATTCATTTTGGAACTGATGCCCCGAGGCATGTACGGGCCTTTTTATAACTATCATGAGAGAAAATCTCGGGAATCGTGTCGAATCGTCACAGATTTCTGTTAATTCGTGCCAATTCGTGCTGCATTCCGCATAATATTCTTAACTGATTTGTAATTGATTCCTTAACTTTGTGCAGCATGTTCTAATGTTATTATGCTAATCGTAATGAATTCTTGCGCTATTCCAGCCGAATTGAGCCGATCCCCCCCAATATTCGTAACGACATCGTATCTGAATCGGGACTGACTCGTAGAACATCACGATTGGAGAATTTTTTTAATGAAACCTCACGAATCCCCCCCCTCCCCCCGAATAAATAAAAAGATCAATTCGTGGCGATTCAGGCGATTCGTAGCCTGTGTGGAATAGGGGTAATAGGTAAATCAAATCTAAAGTTTAAAATTTGCTATATCATCTTGCGTAAAACAATGTTATTTCTTACCTCAATGTTTTATTTTGCTATTAAATCTGTTTAAACGTCTTTTATCCTTCCTCTAATGAATGACTATGCAGCAATGCATCACAATGTGGATCTGCGTTGCTACGCAGTGATAAACATTGATTCGCGTTGATAAATCAGCTGGATCGATTGGTGGACAGGTAAATGCGTTTCACTGCAGTTCAACGCAATATCAATGACGAGCGGGGATTTAGTGGAGCTGCTTATTGAGCAAATTTATGGAAATACTTCAGTTGATGATACAAGCATGAAATTTTCACCATATGTTTTTTACATGACACACATTCAAAAACGATTCCTGACCACTTCAAATTCGGCCATTTTCAAGATGGCCGCCAAAAAACAAAATGGCCGACAATTCTCACCAGGATGTGTGTAGTAAATTGATCAAATCTCAGTTTTTGTTTATCATAGAACAACAAACTTGGTATCAAATTAAAGCTAAATCATTGCCCTATGGTTTAAAGTTTAAATATGCAAATTAGCTGATTAACATATTATGCAAATTAATGAGTTATTCGTTTTTGTCCAAAATCAGTAACAAAAATCTTACAAATTCATCATGATTAATATCACAACCTGTGGCTAATGCAAATTGTCAAAAGTGATACATATAGAGTCTTAAACGTTGCTGCCAAACTATACTTATCAATATGTGCACATCAGCATTAATATACTATGAATATTAATATACACTTATTTTATGTTCAAATACCAATTTTGACTGTTGCTTTTTCTGTTTTAAGCAGTTTTTGACACTGTGTTTTTATTTCCATGAGAAGATTGTTTGTTCTGCTAAAGACATAGCTTGTTAACTCAAAATGGTTTTCTATGGCGTAGATTAGGCCCAAAATTGGCTATTTGGAATTCCTGTTGAAAATACAGTGCGTTTACCTGCGTTTTCAATGCGTTTTCAACGCGAATTCGACAAGTACACAAACGTGGGCGGTAGGGTTATAGGGATCTAAGACAATAGGATAATTTCAATTCATTTTTATTGTCGTATGAAACATTGATCAGCCTCGTCAATGCTCTATGCTAATGTTTTTCGCACACACGACACCCTATAAACTGACATAGAGATAAAAAGATATTTGGACTTCGGTACGTGAAAGCCTGTCTTTGTGGGGGAGGGGGGTGCGAACAACACAGGCGCAGACTAGCCTGCGCATTAGCGTAGACTGATCAGCACCGTTTTTATTTGCTTTTAGGGAAGTATCATATCTAGAATTGCTACAAGCGAAATTTCAATTTTCTAGCTAGCCTCTTCAGATGATGAGACTGCTTTGAGACTCGCCTTTTCAGAAGCCCCAAAGGCAGGTTTTGTCGCGTTGAGGCCCATTTTGTGTCGAATATTGCACAACATGTAATACAAACGCAATAGCCTACCTAATCAATGCAATTATATTTTTCTGACATCAATGGAACATTGCAAACTGTTTGTTAATGTCCCTTGATGTCAATTTAGCAACCAGAATAATGATTATACTACTGGACTCCTAGCATACTAGTAATCCTACTGATACACACTTCCTTTAGTAAAGGCCAATACTTATTATTCATGGGGAACAGTGGTGACCTACATCTGTCATCGATAGGAAACAATGAACGAGAACACTTTATCTGCCTGTTATATTATTGGGTCTGAGCTATTAATATGTCACTGATGTACACCTTTTGTGCGACCCAATGCCAAATAATGTATACATGTATTTTCATTTAACTGGATCTCCTTCTGAACCTATTAGCGTTCAACTTCTAACTTTGCACATGCATAACAAGATAATTTACATGATTTTGTGCCAAAGTAAAGGTTTATGGTTAAAAAAATCGGGAATCGACTGAGGTCCAGTTTTGTTTCTGCGATGCTGCTTTTATGGGGTTGGGAAACCGCTGCAATGATAGGAGTTAAACAACTCTGGGATCTAATGCCGTATTTACTTGTGACGTTTGTTTTCGCGCCCTTTTATAGGTCTCCGTTTTTCGCTTAATGACCAGGGCCCAAAATTACATTGCCTCCTTAAAGTTAAGGAAGACTTAAGCTAAGTATTGATTTTTAGGGTGCGAAAAATAATGTTTTGAACTAATTAAAATCAAAATAGTTTCATTTTTTTCTGTAGATCAAAATGATATCTTAGACTATGAGTGGGTTGTATTGGAAAATTACAAGAAAGGATTGTCTCTAAAAATATGTATAGCTTTCTCATAGAAAATAATCTCTTATACAAGTATCAATCTGGGTTCTTGCCGCACCACTCAACAGTTTTTCAGTAAATATACATTTTCCATAATATATGTCAAGCTTTTGATAACAATATGTTTTCGTGTATTGTGTTCTGTGATGTTTCAAAAAGTTTTTGATAGAGTCTGGCACAAAGGTCTTATGTTTAAGTTAAGACAAAATTGAATTGAAGGGAAACTTCTAGAGTGGCTTAATATTTATCTAAGTCAAGGAAACGGAAAGTTTGTATTAAGTCTTGTTTCTCTGGCTTAAAATCTATATTTGCTGGTTTGCCACAGGGGTCTGTTGTTGGGCCTTTTTTATTCTTAGTGTATATTAATGACATATCTAAACACCTTCTTTGACAAGGCTTTTTGCAGATGATAGCTCAATATTTTATGCTGCTGCACATATTGCTGATATAGCTGGTATAATTAACCATGATTTGCAGCTTTTGACAAGCTGGGCAAGAAAGTGGCTAGTTACATTCAATCCACTAAAAACTGAGGCTGTCTTATTTACACTTAAAAAACTAGATTTATTTCCTCAACTTCTATTTGATAATATTCCGATAAGTTTTGTTGATAGTCATAATCATCTGGGCGTTACCCTGATTAGTACTGGACAGTGGCACTCACATATTAAAAACATTGTCAAGTCGGCAACAAAAATTTTGGGAATTACGCAAAAACTTAAATATTCTTTGAGTAGAAATGCACACAACCAGATGTATATGTCTTATATGTTACCTATTGTAGAATATGCTTTAGTTGTATGGGATGGATGCTCTGAACAAGACTCAGTAACACTCCAAAAGGTTCAGAATGAAGCAGCCCGACTTGTCACAGAATTAACAAGATCTGTATCATTAGAAAACCTGTATAAGGAGTGTGAATGGGCAACTCTATCGCAAAGAAGACAACAACATAAGCTTTCTTTTATGTATAATGTAAATACTGGAATGGTACCCTCATACATACAAGATTTAATCCCTCCCTTAGTTAGTGAAGTTACTGATTACCCTTTGAGAAATACTAGAAATATAACTGTACCTTATAATCGAACAAGTATTTCACAAAAACCTTGTATTCCATCATCCATTAGACTATGGAACTCTCTTGCAGATGAATTTGAAAGATTTATCCTCATTATCAACTTTTAAGAAACATATCATTTCAAACTTTAACATATCACGTGTTCCTTCCTATTATATTATGGGAAATAGATATAGCTCTGTTATACATGCACGGTTTAGAAATAACAATGATCTTTTTAGAAACCATGTTCGTGATAACCCTTTATGTGAATGGTGTGGTGTGATGGAGGATGCCACCCGTTTCTTCTTTCATTCTTTCATTGTATTAAATATATTGGTGAAAGACAGGTTTTCAATGATACAGTTAGGGAGTTTCAACCCTAAACCATCAATTTGATTCTTTTTGGAAGCGAAAACTGGAATATTGAAACAAATATGGTCTTGTTCAGGGCTATCCACAGATGTATCCATGCCTTGAAACGTTTTTGATAAGCTCTTTGACTACTTCGTTGAAACTAATTTTAAAACAAATTCTGAAAACATGTATAAGTAAATACGAGTACTTAGTGACCTGAATCAAAAACTTATTCCTAGTTTTAAGGGTTCAAATAGGCAGTTATAGACTTTGCATCTTTATTTATTTTGTACTTTATTTATTTATTTATATATTTATTTGTATAACTTTGAATTTATCTATTTTTATTTATTTATTTATTTAATTATTCATTTATTTATTTATTTATTACTTATATTTTTATTTACTCTTATGTTTATTTATTTATTTACTCTTATGTTTATTGATTTATTTATTTATTTATTCATTTATTTATTTATTTATTTACCCTTATGTATTTTTTTTATTAATTACTTACAATTCTCTAGTTTATATCGCTATCATCCTGTTTTGATCCTAACTTGTATTCTTAATCAGATTGTTTATATTAAGCCATGTTTATAAGCTATATTCTGTATGTATATAATGCAGGGGAAGTGTCGTAACTAATGTTGTGAGAACTTGTGACCCAACCCCATAGCTGTATCATTTTTGGCAATAAAATAATTATGTTTAAACTATATCAATACTTAACTTATAAGTCGTCCTTAACTTTAAGGAAGCAATCTAATTTTTGGGCCCAGGGCGGGTTATGAATTTGATTATATATACCATTGACATAAAGTTAAACATATTGTACTTCCAATCACCAAAAATAATAAATTCTGATGGTATAACATAAAATGCTTCTTTACATCAGTCTACATTACTTACTTTGAGTCGAAAACCAAAATAGGAATGTTGGTATTCCAAAACATATTCATTGACTCAACAGAACGAGTTTTCTGGGTCAACTCTCAGTATGCAAAATGCCAAACTTCGATTCTGTGTACAAACAACGGATAGGAAAGGGCTAAGTGTTTCATACTTTTTAGACCAATGTTCCCTCTTAGTTGGTAAGGAGCATTTTGAAAGCAAAAATGTACAAATTTTGGTCATGAAATAGAGTGAAATGCAATTCGTGCAAGAGTTTTGTTATTTGACTGTTTAATTTGTCCCCGTTTGCTGCAAAATGTTGCTAGGTGATGTGAGAAGAATCGTTGTGGCATTTACAGACGATAAGATCAAAGAAACAGTGGTCCCAGCTATTATTCTAAATGCAGCCTAGTCTCAAGGGGCAAAATTGGTTATTATTAAAACCCATTCGAAATTGCCAGAGCCATAGAGCTATGCCGGTGTGATTTAGCATTGTTGATTATCTGCAAACTTTGACAGACAGTCAGACAAATCATTCCTGAATTTTGGAGAAAATCAACATTTTGGTTTTTCAAAGTGTTTTAGTAGGTACATTTCTTACGTCCCTATGACGTCATCAGAATTTGTAGAGTTCAATAATATTGACTTTTGGATAGTAGAATAACAGTACTTTTAATGAACAATAGATAATTTTGTAAAAAAATAAAACTAGTAAAAAACTAGAACTAAAACAGTTCTAAAACTAGAAATTGTGTTTATGAAACGCTATGCCCCAAACCATCAGCTTGTCCACCATCCTGTTCATCAGGTAATCTATTTACCATCCTCCTTCAGCTGACCAAATCTGGGGCTACTAGCTGTAATAGTTTTCAAGTTATCTTTATTGGAAGTTTTCGATGTCAAAATTTGAAAATGGCACTAACTTAAAAAATGCAAAGGCGATAACTAAAAAAATATATAATTTTATTAATTTTCACCAGTTAATCTACTTATTACCCTCTATCAGCTGTCTAGATTTGGAGCTGCTAGCTGTAACGATTTTTGAGATATCATGTTTTTTCTATGTCAAAAAATTTGCAAAGGGCGATAACTAAAAAAATAAAATGTTTTTTTTTTATTTTCACCAAGTTGTCTACTCTTTATCCTCTATAAACTGACCAGGTTTGATGCTCCTAGCTGTAACGGTTTTTTAGATATCAAGTTTTCTATGTCCAAATTTGCAAAGGGCAATATTTAAAAAAAAATAATATGATTTTTTTTTATATTTCACCAGGTAATCTACTCATTATTATCTATAAGCTGACCAAGTTTGAAGCTCATAGCAATTATCATTTATGAAATATCCTGATAACAAAATTTCATTATGACCCTTAAAAAGTTTAATCTGTTTGAACCACGTTATAAATCCTGACATATATGTGAATAATTGGAATCGATTGCAAAATGCAGCAGGTTTGGGGTGTTTTTTATCGATGTGAAGATTGCGCATGTATGCTACATATATTTTCACTACGTGCGCAAATTTCACAAAATGTGAAATATTGGTATCAAAATATGTGACGTTTAGAATTGTACCAATTATTCACGCGCTGTGAAGAATTAGTACCAATTCTTCACAGTGTGAAATTTGCGAAATGTGAAATTTGCGGTTCAACAAAGCGCACATACCCTGTTTTGAAATATCATGTTGACACTCATTTCGTATGTCAGAAACATGAATTTAAAATAGACAAATTATATATCAGCAGCATGTGCTTACCTCAACCCACTCTGAAAACCATTTGCCATGCTTTGTAATGGCACATTAACAGTATGAATATACCTTAATTTGCAAAAATCCTGCTTCAAACATAAACCTATGCAGACCTTTAGTCATATAAGCAACCTTTCAAATTTAAAGAAAATATTTCATCATTCATATCTGAACTCCTAGTATTTAAATGTTTTCTTTAATACAGTTTCTGTTTTAAACGTTAACTTACTTACGTATGTTCATTAGATATTATTTTGATAGATTATGTTAAATTATGGATATCAATTTTCTGAATTCAGAGTATAGATTTTAAAGGCCTTATGCTATTGGAATGTACTGAACAACCTTAGCATTGAAATGTATTTTAATACATGTTTCTGTTGTATACGTTACCTGATCTACTTATATTAAACTATTACTGTTTACTTGTAATATTTAATAAATTGTGTCAAATAATGACGAATATCAATTGATCTAATTTAACAAGTCATTGGATTACATAGAAAACTTTGATAACGTATTATGTTACAAAGAATTTATATATAATATTTATATTCATTAATTCAAAACAACTGATACTACTAAACAAACACTGTGGCAGTTATTGGAGATGTAGTGGATAATTGAATTTTTGAGACTTTATTATTATTGGTTGTTCTGTAGCACAACCCTTCACTCAACTCAGCTAGCCTGTCATACTAGAAAATGTAAAAGGAAAACTATGGCCAGGAACTGGTTCAATCAGAATCAAATTTCTGCCCTCAAAACCAAAATGGGATAGCACTAAGTATGCAAATAGACATAACACAAAGAGGATGTTAACCAAGTCAGAATCGTTCCCCGAAGTTGACCACTTGGCTACTTAAACCTTACTACATTCTATAATATCATCTTAATACATAGGTGAAAATAGCAAAGAAACTGACGCCAAAACGACCAACATAGAAAACAACAGCAACCTAACCACCTAAGGATGGTCATAGATTTCTAATTATTAGGTGACTTAAGTTAGAAAGGTGGCACAGATCGAGAATCGATACAATCAAGTACGACACCTGACCCAGAATACCACATGAGAAAGTAACAAAACACAATACAACATCATAAACTGAGCCAAGAGGTCAGCCCTTTCCCAGCAGGTGACCACAAGTCAGAAATAAACAGACACGCAAGCATGACAAACACAAGACATAAATAACACCACCGATCCACAAAAATAACACTGCCTTGGAGCGGTCAGTAAAAATATTTACCACTTAAACGTATACCAAACCTTGTCTAGAGCATGTTAATAACGCCCGCGTGCAAAAGTTACCTTGGTGCTTGGGAACCATTTTGCTCTGTACAGCAGACATAACCAGGTAAATCTTACTGTTTGCTGTTACCAGTTGCCTGTTTCAGTAGGGGCTATATAGACAACTTTGAACATGTTACATGTTTTACAATCAATTGTTGTATTTCTATCCACATCTAAACCACAACTGGTCAAGAAAACAATTATGGATGTATGAGAACAACAGCTTTCATTTAGTGTTGTCTTAATAAAATGTTATCAATACTTTGTTTATTGGTAAAGTACAAAAGAAACCAAAGAGTCATGCATATGACATCCTCAGATTTTCCATAGTCATTGGGGCTGGTGTCTTTGTTTGAAACGTCATTTAATTTAACATCTGTGCATGTAAACTTGGATTGGCCTTGTAAGATTATGCGTTTATTTTCTGTGAGCCTTTATTATGTATCATTTACAAATTTCCTAAAATGTCCTCGTTTGCAAGCATTTAAACTAATCTATAATGTTACCTACATCACATTTACATATAATGAAATCTTAATCTAAAAGCATATTGTCAGATGTCCCAAGATATTTGAACACTGCATGTAATGACATTTATCTAAATAAAAACGTTGTAATCCTTGTTCTGCTGTATGCACTAATTTGAATAACCTATAACTTGCTGTATACATTTTCGCAATTTGAAGTTTTAATGACATTGAAGTAGATATGTATGTGACAGACATGTGGTTTATAGTACTGCCAAAATCATTATACTGTCTCTTACGCATCTATAGATCATTTCAAAATGAAAGAAAATAACTGGTGAGCAATGTTGCATCTTAAGTATTTCTCTGTGTGTTCCCATACATATAGCTATTAAATCAATTAAAATGCAATATATACATGATTAGGAATAGGAAACATCTGTTGGCATTCCATTGACTCAAGATTTGTGTGATTTTACTATTTAGAACTTCTATGCTAGCCAATAAAAAATCTATTTCATTATAATTATTATCTCCCTTTGGAAAAAGATGCCATTTCACTTGCTGATACGATAATGGTTTATCTATTGAATTCCAAGATTATTATCAGATAGTATTTGTTCTGGCAATATATAATTTGTGGGCTTTGTCATTACCAAATGAACTGTGATTTAAGCTATGAGTTACTTTGATGGGCTAGTATCACATAGTTATGAAAGAAAACACTAAATTAATTTCATATGAACTGCCTTATAATGAAGGTATGCTGTCACCAAGTAATCTATATGTATATCATAACGCTACACTTACAAATATGAATTGTAAGTCTTTATGATTTCATGATACTGTATTATGAAGAAAAAGCTTTTTTTGCTTGTTTGTATGCTTAACGTCCCAGTCAACAATTTCTAATTATGTCTAGAAAATTTCATATCTTCTGAGGTTGAACCAGTACTTAGCAGCAGATAAAGTGCCTTGTTCAAGGATAGAACACAATGACTCCACAGGTGGGGAGACTCAAACTAGCAACCCTCAATTCCCAATCTAATGCTTTACCAACTGAGCCACTGTGCTCCACCAAAAATCATATCAAAAGACAGTTGTAACCTGACATGATGGTATTTGAGCAATAAATATTCAATTTTTAGCCTGAAAAAGGATGTGAGCATGACTAAATTACTGTTGTTATGTATGTTACAATTATGATATTATGCTATGCAAATTCAAGGATGATTTAAAATGACTTCTGTTGATGTCCATGCAAGTAGTTTTGGCAAACATTAACTGATATCAGTGCCCCTATGAATCCATACCAACCGCTACCATTCCATATCTTATCTTATGCTAACATTCTAGTCCAGAATTTTAATATATGCTGACTCAAACATCATCTGATTAGATAGCACAAGAAAAAAAAAGTATTTAAGATAATAATAAATTTAGCTCAAAGATATCAATATGAATAAAAAAACATCTATATGAATAAAAATCATATCTGATCAGACTTTATAAGTATAACATAAACAGAGCTTAACTTCGTTATATATTTTAGCGAGGCTTTATGAGTATTTATGAGTATTTATACGTTTCTAGTAACAGGTAAAGCCATACATCATGTAATTACTAAAGTGTTGTGAAGGTTTTGTTGAAATAAAGATCTTTTTCAATTGGAATATTGATTTTAGCATAGCATAGAAGTAAAATGAGTTGAACATTGCGTTCATAAGTAAATTTGATATTACTTCATGTAGAACTTGCGACCAAAATTCTGCATTACTGCTCATCTGATATTGTAACGTATGTAACATTATGACAACCATTTCCTCACTTAGCTATAATAATTAAGGAATACGCATTAGCTTTATGTTTAGCTACTGTTTTATCCTAAGACAAATATGATAAGTTAACAATACTTAAGCTTAATATATGTGTTGCATTTATCAATTATGTAATATAGATAACAAGCTATCACGTGTAAATGAAATGCTTTTGACCCAGATATTATTAGGATAAGAAGTTTTTGCATTCTTGCAAAATTGTAAGACTGCTATTTAAAATTAGGGATGAAGAGAATACTTTCTTCCTTAGGCAGACAGTTTTTGAAAGTAACATGCTTTTGAGCATGTGGTAACATAGTTAATATACAGACAAATTAAGGGTTTTATGTGGCATTTGTTTTCTATTCTCAGCTATATTAAAGGCACATATTTTGTGATATATGGAATCATTAGTGAATTTACTGATAAGGGACAGTTTCAGTATCTCACAAACTTAAAGGGGCCTCAAGAGGGGACTTACCTGTATACAACACAATTTCTTTCACTAAGATAAAGATCAATATTTTATCAGAAAATACCTAATCCCTTTATGGGACCACTTTATTGCCCCCTGTAAGATAGTCATAATCACCTAATAAAGATTAGCCTTTGATCTGTCCAGTATGACCCCTGGAGAAAATCATAATGAGTGGTACCAGTATTATTGCTAAATTTTCTATCTCTTTAAGCATTAATGCTTTTGAATGATCTGGGATATATTTCAGAAGAGTTTAATTAACCATTTAAGGACATATGCTACTAAATACTTCCCATGTTGAAATATTTTCAATACTTTGCATACAGCTTGTTTTATGTATGGGCTATCCATTTATGAAATAAAAAGGATATGTAACCGTGCTTATTTTTCTCAGAATCTCATATTGAAGTTTTCAGCATTTGACCAATTTTCTAAAAATATAAAACAATAACACTAGTCCTAAATATCAAGCTAAAACAGTTTTAAACTTCAGCCAGCTTCTTTCTTTTAACTTAAATTATTGCCCATCACCTCAAACTTTTTAGAAAATGTGCATGTTTACTTGTTATCCCATGCTGTGTCAAGATACTGCAATATATATTTTGGCAATTCGTAGATAATTGGAATTTGTTTTTAGAAAATAATGTATTAAAAAATCTGATATTGAAAATCTTAAATATTTATTTTTAATTCAAGGACTATTATAATACCTTTCAGAAAAAAAATCTGGGGTCACCGAGCTAATTCTCTTTCAAGAGGGCCATATTTAGTCCCATCCCCATAGGTTTCGTGCGTAATTCAATATAAATAGTTCAAGAATGTCCATTTCGTTCTTTTGATGATGCCATTTTACAACTATATGAGGCAATTTAGCATTAAAATGTTAAAAAAAAGAAAGAAAAAACACACAGAAAATATGTGTGCAAGCCAGAATCGATCCGGGTCCTCTGGCTTCGTAGCCAAACACGCTAACCACTAGGCCACGAGGTCAGGTCGTGCGCCGCTCTAAATAGCCGTACAAATAGTAGAGACTCGGCCACTATCGTATCCGTATCCTTGATAATTTTGTACGTCTTTTGATTTCGATTGAGCTACATTTATCTGTCTTTAGTGCTGAGGCGATCAGTTCTGATATTAGATGTCAATAGATATTTCGGACACAGTTTAATTACTTTATTTTTTCAAGAAAATGTCGGAACACCGATATGACATAAAAATATCCTAAAGCTGTGTTGATCAGAATCCGTTAATGGTCGAAAGGCAGGACCCAGACAACCTTACTCGTTTCTAAACGCGAGAAAGGTGCGCATTTGAAATAGCCGCATATGTCACATATCAAAATTGTGTATGGTTGTTTTATTGTGTTAATATTTCTACCCTACCCCTGCCCTACAAATACTTATTTACGCAATTTTTGCACAGGTTGTAAGGTTGACAACATTGCCTATTGATTTCAGCATAAAATTACCTACACAATGGTATATAGCAACCTTGGCACCTAGGGGGGGGGGGGGGTGCAGCGACACTTATTTTTGAGGGTCTCACCTAACAGACTTCAGTCTACTTTGTTAAAGTGCCAATTGGATACACATAACTTTAATCGTGTTTGCATTATACACACTTTCAGTATAATTCGTAACGCTGGACCTCGATAAATGGACGTGTAGTACATTGTAGCTACGAAGTGCAAAAGGACAATGCATTCAAAACACCCAAAAAGAGTTCATAGATACAGCGCTTTGTGATATCTCATCATACGATGATAACGTAAAACAGACGTTAACGAAATGAAAAGAGACTATTCGGTTGAACAATGTATGTATATGTTATTTGCATTTTCCACAAAAAGTCAAAGAAAGAATGGAAAAAGCATATAAGGCTTGCGTTTAACCCGTAAGGGGTTTCTGGTGACTTTTGTATGGAAGCGTATAGGTACCCCCCCCCCACCCTAATATTTTTATAACGACATAATTTAATGATGTGAAACAGGATAAAATCATGATATATTGACATAATTTTGTCGTTATATTGAGATAAAATATTATCAGTCACCCCTAATATTAACTGAACTGTTTCAACATAACCTAATAAACGTTTCCTATCTCACGGCATGTTACCTTTATTAGGTCATGATGACGTTGCACTTTTAAATGACGTCGCTAATGACGCTGAATCAACACAAAAATTAAAAAGTACGTCATAATCGCTAGTTTGAAGAGTGAAACAATGGGTAAACTGATAAATAGAATACCAGGTTCGTGTATTTTGACATCAAGTTTACCAGGCTCGGCTTTGAGAATGCATGTTGAATCGCTCGGCAAGCCTCGCGATGTCAACAAGCGTTCTCAAAGCCTTGCCTGGTAAACTTGATATCAAAAGACACGAACCTAGTATTCTCTATTCATGATCATGTTGTAAGTTCTCGTGTTCGACACATTGCTGTATCTCGTTCACGAAGTAATGTATCTCGATCTCAAAATACTGGATATTGTATCACATCACATTTTTTACGAATCACCAGAAAGATTTTGGGAGAACCTGACCTAGTTTGAAGTGATACACAATAAAATATATTACATATTGAGAAAACTTTTGTCGTCATAATAAATACTGGCGAGAATATGTGACGTCACACAATGGAAGAAAGCACTTCGTGTCAACCATCTTGTCTAAAGCTGCAGGGAAATGATTGGTATAAAAAGGGAACCAAGTAATCCTGAATCGTTCACCTGATCGTTATTGCACATTGTATAGGGGATTATCTATTGAACCCCAATGGCACCTCTTCAACATACGAAATTAGTTAAAGCAATTTTGTAGGTCTCCGATTGGCCATTTTTGCCAAAATAATTTTTAATTTTTAAAGCCTCAGAAAGCACGGTCCCAGGCAACCATGTTTTAAGGACCAAGCCCCTTTTATATATTTTGTCGAGAGTATCAAAGGAAACATCTCTGACAATTTGTATTGAATTTTAGTCATTGGTTACAGTGGAGATTATTAAAGTGTCTTAAACACATACATTAAGGAAACAAGACATGCGTCAAATTTATTTTAGCTATTTTGTAGAATGTCACAGAGTGACCATTCCTGCTGAGTTAATTTGAATTTGAATACTGATGAGAGGTTTCAGACGAAAAGTTTTTATTTATTCTTTTATTTTTTTTGGGGGGGAGGGGGGTTGGGGTCGCGCGGCGGCCATGTTTTCGGACGGATCATTTTTAAGAGACATCTAGTGACTTTATGTAGATCTGCCAAAATAAAGCAAATATTCGGCGACACAAGACAGACACACGATTGATGACAGACGACGGACGACGGGCATTGATCCAAAAAGCTCAATTGGAGCACTTCAGGCTCAGGTGAGCTATAAAGAAGCCACTATTTTTAATCCGTCCTCTCTGACCCTTGATCTTCGCGCCAATAGTTCTCATCAGATTTCACGAAATACAATCTGCTATATGAAAATATGTGATTTACTTTATGCAAAAATGCAAGGCGATATCTGCAAAAGCTAACACGAAAGTCGTGAAATTTAAGATATGATAATGCAATACTGAAAACTTTGGCATCATATACTTTTTCGTCAAAAAAATCACAAGAAATTTTATAACGTTATTACATGTAACACGAAATAAATATAACATGCTATCATTATAATTATCTAATTATTACGCCAAAAATTATGTCATAACCTGATCTTTTCACGATTTGACGTCAAAATAATTATGTCGTAATAAAAATATTAGGGAGGGGGGGGGGGTACCTATACGTTTCCATACTTTTGCGGGTACTTTTTCATGTAAATTTTGATTTGAGGGCTGGGTTTACGTGACTTTAGCATCGCTGTTGTGTGAAATTCGTTTATCTTTTCGAAGATTCTCGAAGCATCTTAGTTTATCATAGTTCACATTTACGCACGTAAAAGACAATTTGACAACCATTTGATTTACTACCAAGAAGAAATTAGCCTCTAGGATAGTATGCAATCGGAAAACTTCGGCTCAATTCTCAAGCCTCAGGCATTAGCCGGAACTGGCGTAAGTAAAAAAGTACTGTAGCATGTGGGTTCAGCTCCATTAAAATCCATTATTCTGTCAACAGAATAAATGTTTACGTGTTTTTTTCAGCGAACCCCCCCCCCCCCCAAAAAAAAAAAAAAAAAAAAAAACTTCATTTATAGCATCTTGTAGAATGTTGTAACCGTTTGTTTCGTTGTAATCGAACTTGTTAACTCGTTTAATAAATTCAATAAAACATGAACACTCATGTAAGATCCTCTATTTATTTTACAGGAAGTCTAACAACAATGTACAAGAATAGAGGAACGATCGCATTAGCTCTCCTATTGGCTGCTTTAACTATTAATGCTGCTGTATATGCAATACTGAGTTCAACAATTATCAGTGCGTACCAAACAAAAGCTAACGTGCCAACAGACACTTTCTGGCGAGCTATAAGCAATAGCAAAGCAGGAATACAACAATTAAATGACGGTATAAAACATATATTTAGTATAGAGGATGCAGGTCTTATAATCAGCCCCAGTGACAGAGAGTCTGAAGTTGTAGATGTTGCCATACTGATTCCAACAACAACTAATATGATTAAGTATCCCTCACTTCAAAAGCTTACGTTAATGACACAGTGTCTTCCATCCATCATATCAACTGCAGAACCAAGATTTAATTACCAAATCTATATCGGAACTGAGCGCTATGATTTTTTAGCGACGCAATTGGATAAAATCAAGTCCCTGTCAGCTGGTAATATTGAAATTATACCAATGATTGTTAAAGGTGGAACAGCCAACATAGTGATAAATGAGATAGCTCGCCAAGCATTCAAGGATGGGGCCGAATATATGTGTAGGATAAATGATGATACAAAATTCATCACAAAAAACTGGACTAGTTTGGGAATAAAAACACTTGCTAATTATGAGCCAACAAATGTTGGTGTGGTTGGTCCGACTTGCCGACAAGGTAACACACACATAATGACACATGATATGGTTCATCGGACTCACATGGAAATTTTCAACTACTACTACCCGCCTGTATTTGAAAACTGGTGGATAGATGACTGGATAACTTTAGTATACAAACCAAATAGATCCATAAAGCTTAAGAACTGGGAAGTTGTCCACTCTTTCAAGCAAGGCACCAGATACACTGTTCATTTTTCTCTTGAACAATTTGCGCCAGTATTAGTGACCATTGGTAATGTTGCCATCGAATCATACAGTAAACAAAAGTCCTCTTGCCAAAAGTCTCGGATAATATCTTATTGTTTGTTTGGATCAGATCCTAGTAATATAGAAGGTGCATTTGCTAATACAAAGATTGCTTCACAAATATTTCCTGAATGGATTGTCAGGATATATTACGATGATACTGTTCCTAGTGAAGCTATAGAGACAATAAAGTCTGACAATTTACAGATGGTAAAAATTACAACAAAGAAACCTTTTGAACCGAAAGAAATTTGGAACCTGTTTATTGCCTCTGATCCTTGTTTAGAAAGATATCTTATCAGGAACATAGATTCAAGGTTAACTGAACGTGAAAAGGCTGCTGTTGACCAATGAATAGATTCCGGGAAACGTTTCCACATCATGAGAGATCATCCCTTTCATGTAACCCAATCCGTACCAAGCGGCCTGTGGGGCGGAACAAAATATGCGGTACCTGATATGATGAGCTTAATTTACAAATATATGGAAAACAGTACGCAGTACGGGACTGTTCAGCAGTTTGTAAACAAAGAAATATGGCAGCATGCAAAGATGTCAGTTTTTCAGCATGACTCATTTTCATGTGACAAACATTCAGGAAGTGTATCCTTTCCTACTGAGAGGCAGGGTTTGGAATTTGTTGGAAGCTTATATAGAAACGGAACAGTAAGACAAAATGATATTGATGTACTAAAGCACGCACCATCATCTGCAAAATGTTAACAAATGAATCTATCATAATTGAGCCGTGACATGTGATTTCCAACAATGTGGCACTTTGGCATATGTAGACTCAGACGAGCCTGTGCAGCCTCCTTTAAGCTTAGAAACTCAAAATGGTGTTCAGCCAGTAGCTTAACAATCATAGAATACTCAAGCGACTAGCAAAGGCTCTTATCTTACTGCCCGTATGCGCAGGCTGGTCGGAGCATTTGCTGGTCGCACATACCACACTGTTGGAAATCTCATGCACATGCACTGTCATATCTGAGAGTGATATAACGCCATGCATTAAAATAGATAAACCACTAGTGGTTAACAAATTTTGTAACATTATGTTGTGATGCTCCTAACAACTTTGCTTATATTATAATGATAAATTACTAACATTTCCGCGCCAAAACGCGATTTCAAAGTACTTTTAGCGTCATATGATAAATATAATCTAACTTGCATTTTATAACTTTTACTCACTGACAACTGGTTTAAAAATTCAATAAATACAGGAGCCCTCATGTGAGATCATCTGTGTATAAAACCATACACTCCTTGAACAAGGCTATTCACCACTGTGTTCTTTATTGTATCACTGCTTTATCACTTTATGACTATAATCTTTCGCATGCTCTCGTGTGTTAATAGATGATTTTACACAAGTGTTCACGTATTATTGAATTGGGAAAGGAGATAAAATGCGAGTTTATTAAATTAAATAATACAGGAGCACGAATGTTAGATTCTATTTATGATATGACATTAAAACTAATTTGAAATCGCACTTTTGGCGTGAAAGTTAATATTTTGCCATTATGTACGCAACGCTGTTATGAACGTCACCACATAACGTTACTAAATGTGTAAACCGCTAGTGGTATTTTAATGCATGACGTTATATCACTCTCAGACGTGAATTCATATGATAAACAGAATCTTACGCTCGTGGTCATTTCATATTTTAACATTAGCTCCAGGTACCTATTGTGGTTTGTGGTGCATTTTTCCAAATTATAAGTACTTGTATATACTTAAAAATAGATATGCACATTTGGTTTTGAGTACGAATATCTATGTTGATGTTGTTGCCTGTTTGGAAAAGAGTGCAGTTTGTATTAGGCTCTAGTTTCTGAAAGTCAACTGGCCCTCGACACGAGAAGACCTGTCTTCCGGGTTTCTGACCGGGAAAATCTGACACAGTTCTGGAGTTTGACCTTGACAGGTGATTTTTTCTATTGTGACTGCCTAAATTTAGGGAAATCTGCATGTCTAAGCACAGCTGTTATCATATACCCATGAAATAACAAAAAATCAAACGATTACAACTCGCTATCATTTTCTTGGTAAACTAGCAGCATATTTGAGGAATTTTATTACAACGCACTGGGGGCATTTGAACGCATACAACGCACCGATGGTTGCACAAAATGGCATTAAATCGCCATTTGAGCCAACACATGAGATTTTACAACGTAACGAAGGCTCAGACCACACTAAGCAAACGTGCAGACTCGCTTCTCTGCTAGCATAAATGATACAAAAATCGACATTTGAGCCCGCACATGAAGTTTTGGTTCTGTAACGATGGCTCAATCGAGACTCTGCAAATGTGCAGACACGCCAGAGCCTTCGCTGTTCGCATGAATGACACTCAGTTTGCAATTTGAGCCAGCACACGAGGTTGTGCATTGTCCAGCATTGATATGCTTATGGCTACTTTTTTTATTTCCATATATCATGGCATGATAAAATGTCAAAAGCTTGTGATTGTCATTACTTAAATACCATACCATACCAGGGTGTTTTGCCTATATTGATGGCAGATATTGGGCCATGTTCCCCAATGGAAAAAAGATGTTTTCCCCAATTTCAAGGAGAAAATTCCAAAGCCATCAAATGTATACAGTCATGAGTCATATACCTTCCTTGTTGGAGTACAGTCCCTACCATTCCTGACTCAGAAATTGTGGGAATATACCTGTATCCAGTGTCATAAGAGCTTTGCCAAGCGGCGATACCTTAAGGAACACATAAACTCAGTGCATGTAAAATCATTTTTTGTGAGTAGGTCTCCCTTAGCGCGCCAACCACATCTTTCCCAGCCCCAGAGATTGCAGCGGTGACAGAGAACACTTGTACTGCTAGTGACAATGTGGCTTGTGGAAATATCAAAAAAAAACAATCAGTTAATGAAATTGGTTGGCAGCTGTAAATATGATAGATATATGCACGTATTTAATAATTTATTTATTGATCAATCTCTGATAATGTAAAATATTTAGATACCATGAGATATGTGCCACTGCCAACCTGGTATCTGAATAAGTGTGGTGATATAGTATGTCAACCAGTTAAAAATCGTTTAGTTGTTGCAGGTATTGAGTGTCAATTGAGTGTCATGATTCACTCATTTGCTCCTCATTTTGAGTTCTGAAGATGTATCTGAGTAATTTTAATGTATGGCCCATGTGTCTTCCCAGAATCCTTTGTGGTAGTATGTGCCTTTCATCTACAACTGGATTGCTGTGATGCATTTGAATGGATTGCAAGAGACAAATTATTTCCTCTTCTTCATATGGCCCTCAAGACGTTGGTCATTCTCTCTGCTATATTCAGATAGAGAGCAGAGTGATGTAGACGTGAATTTCTCTTTGAAAAAGAAACAGAGTCGCATAACAGTCCCCACATTATACACACCATTTCATCATAGATCCTATTATTATATGTATTATCTGTGAACATTTGCTTCTATACTAGTACACTAGAATGAGTACTTATGGTTTGCTAGCTATGCTAGACACAGTCCCTAGATTGGGAATCGTCTCTGGAAATTAATTCTTAACAAATGTTATTTCTTTTTAAGGTCATATGCTACTAAATACTTCCCATGTTGAAATATGTTCAATACTTTGTATACAGTTTGTTTTATGCATGGGCTATCCATTTATGAAATAAAAAGGATATGTCACCGTGCTTGTTTTTTCAGAATCTCATATGGAAGTTTTCAGCATTTGGCCAATTTTCTAAAAATATAAAATAATAATACTAGTCCTAAATATCGAGCTAAAACGGTTGTAATCTTCAACCAGCTTCTTTCTTTTAACTTAAATTATTGCCCATGTCCTCAAACATTTTAGAAAATGCGCCAGTTTATTTGTTATCCCAAGCTGTGACAAGATACTGCACGATATATTTTGGCAATTCGTCGAAAATTGGAGTGTGTTTTTAGAATAAATCATGTATAAAAAAATCTGATGTTGAAAATCTTAAAACAATATTTTTAATTTATGGACTATTATAATACCCTTCCGAAAAAGAATAAAAATCTGGGGTCACCGATCTAATTCTCTTTCAAGAGGGCCAAATTTAACCCCACCCCCATAGATTTCATGCGTAATTCAATTTTAAGAGTTCAGGAATGACCATTTCGGTCGTTTTGATGATGACATTTTACTAGTATATGAAGCAGTTTAGCATTAAAATATTCTAAAAGAAAGAAAAAAACACACTGAAAATATGTGCGCAACCGAGAATTGATCCTGGTCCTCTGGCTTCGTAGCCAGACACGCTAACCACTAGGCCACGAGGTCAGGTCGTGCGCCGCTCTAAATAACCGTCGAAAAGTAGAGACTTGGCCACTATCGTATTCGTAACCAGGGTAATTGTGCCCGTCGTTTGATTTTGACTGAGCTACATTTATCAGTCTTTGGTGCTGAGACGATGAGTCTGATAAGATGTCATTAGATATTTCGGACACACTTTAATTACTTTATTTTGTCAAGAAAATGTCGGAACACTGATATGACACAAGAATATCGGAAAGCTGTGTTGATCCGAATCCGTCAATGGTCGAAAGACAGGACCCAGACAACTTTACCCGTTTCCAGACGCGGCAAAGGTGTGCATTGGAAATAGCCGCATATGTCTTTAAGATGCCATTTAGATCTCCGAAGGAGAAATGGACTGCTGATGTCTTTCCAGAATGTTCACTGTAAGTTAGGTACAAACTTTTCGAACCGAGGGGCAGTGAAACAT
The DNA here is from genome assembly GCA_964019695.1 of Loripinus fragilis. Lineage (NCBI taxonomy): Eukaryota > Metazoa > Mollusca > Bivalvia > Lucinida > Lucinidae > Loripinus > Loripinus fragilis. Next base: position 1,684,448 of record OZ026530.1, on the reverse strand, counting down.
CCCTGCCAGCCTTCAGGCATGATGAAAGTAAATAATTGATCTATCAACAACTAAATTACCTGTCCATTTCTCTCTTGGAATCTATATGACAGCATTCCCACAAAGCCCAGAGTATCCCCATGTCCCCGTATTCGTGCCTACAGGAATAACACATTTCAAGTCGCAATCACATCCATGAATACTAGGAAAACAGATTTTTCTCACTTGAATTTACCATGGATATCGAGGCAGCCATTTTATCTTATCATTCATACCCATTCATACCCATTGCGCCTGGCAGGATTTGTCATTGGCGGATTCAACGGCCAGTTACGGCCAGTGCTTGCGCACTATCAATGGCTAGCGCGTGAAGCTGAGGCCAATCAGCATCTCCCATTCATACGACCCATCCCAGTGATTGGCTGGAACTCCAGTCAGTTACGACCATCTTATTACGACTACTGATAGACTGCCCACTATAAAACGGCTGCGTTAACCCTTGAACGCTGGAATTCGTGGTTTGAGATCGCTTGCAGGTATCTTCCTATCAGAGGACGCTCTGTATTTCCTGAGATTTAGCTTTAGATCTAGTCTAGATTTAGCATCTGTATCCTGAAGAATACCTTTGATGAATAGCATATATCATCTGATATATACAGTGAGTAACTTGGTTGTTTTAGAGAGTCTGCAGGGTTTAGGATTCGAAGTTTTGTTGAATAGTTAAGTGGTGCTTTGCTTGTAAAGGTTTACAGTGCGCTTGACCTTATCACTTTATACGAGGACCAAGTATTCTCCATAGGACTATGTTGAGGGTGACCAGGTAGTCTCCATAGGTGACCTTGGACTATGGTGAGGGTGCATGGTTGAATTGCAAACCTCGGTGGCGAGTTGCTTCACTTAGATGTTTTAGGGGGTGAAGTAATTTTAACCATTTAGGCCTAATCCCTGAGGGGGATTGAGGAATTCTATTTTAGTTTTACCGTGTCTTTGGTATCCTGGTCGGCTGGTACGAGTATAGAACTCCCACTACCTCGGGTGCGTCCAGAACACCCGAACTACCCCGGGGTATTTGCCACACGGTGGGTCAAGAGCACTCTAAACAGCATCATATGTGTGTATTGTTGGCCACAGTCACACGATTTAGAAAGCACTTTGAATCCTTAACTGGCTCCTATAAGAGGTACCAGGTTTATAATAGCAAGACACAAAAAAGGTCCCACATATCCCTTTTCATAAAGCTATACACAGAGCAATAGCATTGTGATAACCATTAGTTGATTTTAAAGCTCCTCCTGTGTTGAGGATATATATTAGATCTATATAGTCCTTTAAGTGCATATGTGATTTCACTAAACCCCTTATTGCTTTGAGGTTGGCGCCGTTAAACCGGTTTAAGCCCTCCAGTAAAATGTTTTACTGACCGTTCCAAGGCGGTACTTCTTTTGTGGATCTTTTATGTTTTTGTTCTGTCTTGCGTTTGCTATGTTTTGTGTGAGTCTGTTTATATGTGCTTCGTGGTCACCTGCTGGGAAAGGGCTGACCTCTTGGCTCTCGTTTGTGGTGTCTTCTGTGAGTTTGTCACTTTCCCATTGGTATCCTGGGTCAGGTGTGGTACTTGATTGTATCGATTCCTGATCTTTGCAACCTTACTTACCTTGTCACGGGGTGCAATCGGTGTATACATAATAGATACCGGTATATTAAGCTATCATCTCTCATTCAGTCGTAGTCATCCTCATCCATTTGTACATAATACATCATTCTAAGCTATTACGTCAAACTATATAAACGTGAAAATAACCATTTTCTTACGTATCATTTACATCCCCACATATCACAGAGGTTCTCCCCGTGTATGAACACATATATAGTTACCGGAGGCTCCGACATTCGTCTGTGTTGATTGCTGTGATTAGATCAGGGACGCTACACCACATTTATGCTCGTTTCCAAAAGCATATTGCTTTCAAAAACTGTCTGCCTTACGAAGAAAGTATTATCTTCATCCCCAATTAAAAAAAAAGCAGTTTTATGATTTTGCAAGAATTCATAAATGTCTTATCATAATATCATCTGGGTCAAAAGAATAGCATTTATACGTGACAGCTTGTTATCTATGTTACGTAATTGATTTCTGCAAAAAATATTTTTAGCTTAAGTTCTGATAACTAATCATTTTTGTCTTAGGATATAATTGTAGCTGATAAATTCCTTAATATTTATAGCTAATTGTAAGTGAGGAAATGGTTGTCATTATACTGTTACATAGGTTACAATAGTAGGTAAGCAGTAATACATTATTTTGGTCGCAGGTTCTACGTGAAGTAATCTAAGTTTTACTAATGAGTGGAATGTTCGACTTATTTTACTTTTATGCTATACTAAAATCAATATTCCAATTCTAAACATATCTTTATTTCAACAAAATATTCACAATACTCAGTAATTACATGATGTATGGCTTAACCTGTTACTAGAAACTGTATACATACTCATAAATACACATAAAGTCTCGCTGAATTACATAACGGAGTTAAGCTCATACTGTATGTCAGAAACATAAATTTAAAATGGACAAATAGTATATTAGCAGCATGTGCAAACTTCACCTTACTCTGAAAACCACTACTGGGACATTAACAGTATGAATATACCTTAGCTTACAAAGAGCCTGCTTCAAACATAAACCTATGCAGACCTTTAGTAATATAAGAAATCTTTCAAAATAAAATAAACTATCTCATCATATATATCTGAATTCATAGCACTAATACATCTTCTTTAATGCAGTCTCTGTTATTAACGTTAACTTACTTATGTTTAATAGATAATAGTTTGATAGATTATAGTAAATTATTGATATCAATTTGCTTAATTATGAATATGAATTTAGATTTTGATTTTAAAAGTCTAGTGTTATTGGCATAGACTGAACAAACTTAGCTTTAGATCTAGTTTAGATGTAGCATCCAAGATTTTGCAATGCCAAGAGGTGTAGCTGTTGCAAACATTTATGTTGTAAATCAACTATTAAATCTAACGTTAATGGAAGACAATTTTCTGTAATTACTAATTCTGATCTTGATTGAAGATCAACTGATTTTATTTATGTTTCATCTTGAGAAGAGAAGGATTGTGGCATGCAATATGTTGGCCAGACTTGTAGATTTCTAAAAACTAGATTTTCTGAGCACTATCGTCGAACAAAAAAGCCTCGCAAAATTGATAATTTTCTTTATAGGCATTTCAAACAAACTGATCACTCTACTAGCAGTATTTCTATTCAGCCTGTTGAAAAGATAATATATGGTGATAATTCCACTAAAAGAAATAGAAATATTCTAAGGCATGAATTAGAAGTAAAGTGGATAAAATTATTGCAAACACCACATCCACTTGGTTTTAATGATAATATTTACCATGAGGGTAACATTTCTAGATTACCTGATTTTGATGGCTTTTTCTCTTTTAGATATCCGTAAACGTAATAACCGTTCTCATGGTAAACGCAAAAATGGAAATTTAAAACGCAAAAATAAACATGTTTTAACTCTTTCAGAATTAAGTATCATCTTAAAACATTTTGGCCGACATATGGTCCTTTCATGTTTAGTAACTCTTTCTATATCTTCACTTCGTAATTTGGATATTGAGGCTAACAAATTCTATGATAGAGCTCATCGACTTTATGATGCAGCAATTCTTACCCGGTGTTACACTCAACATGCTCTTCGGCCATATATAGATTCCGAAATTAATCATATTAGGCATTTTATCAAAACTCAATTTGTCAACAAGGGGATTGAATTCATTAACTTACCCAGTATATTTAAAGATAAATCTGTTATCTCTTCTATTCCTACTTATTTTGAAAATAAGGAATCTCCTATCATTTGTTATAAGTATAATAAACATATTCGTAGTACTGCTTTTAACTATAACAAATTAGTAACAGAACTTGACATCGAAAATTCTATTCCTGACTCTTGAGATTGCAAAGACTCTAAGTATTGCTATCAACCCACTGGTCATATAGTCACAGGGGATTTAAAAATCATAACTGATTCAAGAATTCGGTCTATTATATGTAAGGGACCTAAATATAGGTTTTCTGTGCCAATAGACTTCAAATCATGTCGTGAGGAAATTGCAGGAGCCTTACAAGAATTTTGTAATCGCTGGTGTAAACGAGAGCATGTTGAGTCTAATGCCTTAAATAGTTGGAAACTAAATATTTTTCAAATTATTGATGGTAGAATTTCATTTTATTGCAACAATTTAGACTTCTACCACCTAAACCTAAATTTACATTTAGACACTCGAAGAAAGGTATCCAGGAATTCCATAGGAAGTTTGTTTTGGACCCCGCAGATAAGGCTGCTAACAATGTTGTGGACGTTTGAAAAATATACTATATTAAAACCCGAAAGCAAGAACTTAGCACTGCAAAAACATATGAGCATAACAGGCTTGATGAGACGTCTATCGTTGATAGGCATCGATGCCATATGGCAGCTAAGTTTGGGTTGTTTGTTGATGAGGACCATAGCAAGCTTCCTACGTTATACTGGTTACCTAAACTTCATAAACGTCCCTATAAGTCACGTTTTATTGCTAATTCTAGTGCATGTACAACCACTGAGTTGTCTATTCTTTTGACTTTTTGCCTCACAGCAATTAAAAACCATGTCATTAAATATTGCACAACAGATTATGAAAGAAATGGTAAACATTTATTTGGGTCTATTAAAGATTCAGGTGAAATTCTTAATAAATGGAAGTCTAGAGGTTTTCTAGCATCTGGTTTGTCTACATATGATTTCTCTACTCTCTATACTACATTGCCTCATAATCTAATAAAAGAAAAACTAAAAGAATTAATTGAACAAACATTTAACAGAGAGGGCTCACTTTATTTGGCTTGTAATGATAAAACTGCCTTTTTTACTTCTGAACAACCTAAACGATATAAATTGTGGTCATGTCAGAAAATGTGTGATGCGCTCCATTATCTTTTGGACAATATATTTATAAGATTTGGCTCAAAATTATATAGACAAATTGTCGGTATTCCAATGGGTACTAATTGTGCTCCTCTTGTTGCAGATTTGTTTTTGTTTTGTTATGAGAGAGACTTTATGTTGTCTCTGTCTGACAATAATCAAGCTGATATTATTGAAGCTTTTAACTCTACCTCCAGATATTTAGATGACTTGCTTAATATTGATAAACCTTATTTTGAACAAAAGGTATATACAAATATTCCCATTTTGTTCTGCATGGCAGACATAACCAGGTGACTCTTACTGCTTGTTGTTACCATTTGCCTGTTTCAGTAGGGGCTATATAGACAACTTTGATCATGTTACATGTTTTACAATTATTGTATTTTTATCCACATCCAAACCACAGCTGGTAAAGTAAACAATTATAGATGTATGGGAACAACAGCTTTCCTTTACTTTGTGCATGTACTTTCGCTTGTAACTGACAACACCCCTTCTTGAATCAGCGGAAGGGAGGAGAATGGCTGCTGAAATCATTTCATGATCGATCTCCAAGAAAATATGGGACAGGACCTGGGTCAAACTCGCGACCCTGGATATGCAGTCAGACACTCATCTACAGCCAAACAGGCTACCGACTGCGCTATGCGGCCCGGTGCCCCATCATTGTGTCATTCAAACTCATGACCTGGACAACATAACTTTGTGCATATATACCGAGTTCCACAGCCGACGCAACTTTATTTTTTCCTGTCATTTCTCAAAAACTACATAAATCGAGAAATTATTATAATATATTTTCACCTGAGTGACATGACCAACTTTTTTTATCAAAATTAATTTTCATGTGCGCATGCGTGAGAACTTGTATAGGGGTACGAAAGTGCCTTTTTGTGTGCTGCACGTGCAAATGTGATTAATTTCTAAAATCTCGCCCGGCATTACAATCTCGAATGATCGGCCCATACGTGTATAAAAGGCAAATTTCTCAAAGCAACCAAACATGCCGAGATTATCAACTGAAGATCGCGGACGCGCCATTGGAATGCTGCAAAGCCATAACTCAATTGCAGCTGTCGCACATACCCTTGGTTGTGCAAAGTCTTCCATAGCCAGATTATGGACCAAGTATCGACAAACGTTTCTTAAATGCGTTCACCAATCCAAATGCAAAATTTCGGAGAAATTTTCCATTTTTCCTGAAATTTTCCTAAAAAATGGCACCAATGCATTATCGACGCCGAACTGTCTTTGAAGTGCAGTTTCAAATTTTTCAGGTGATGTGACGGATTTCCCGCGAGCCAGCAGGTCCCGGATTACGACTCAAGCCCAAGACAATCACATGAGAACTCAACATCGTCGTGACAGTTAACGAACTGCAGCACGCACAGCCAGAGAGACTCGTGGTCGTCATGGTGGTCCGATTAGTAAACATACTGTACTTAGATGCCTCAAGGAACGAGGAATGCAGCCACGCCGCCCATACGTTGGACCAAAGCTAACGCGACGCCTACGGCAAGCACGTCTGACCTGGTGCCGGAATCGTCAGTACTGGAACGTAGCTCAGTGGCGACATATTATGTATACAGATGAGTCGCGTTTTCCTCTGGAACATGCTGATGGACGAACGCGTGTTTTCCGCCGTACAGGAGAGCGTTAAGCTGACGCATGCGTTGTTGAGGCAGATCGTTTTAGGGGCGATTCTTTGGTGGTATGGTGTGGAATTTCGCACAATGGAAAAAGTCAGCTTGTGACTGTAAATGGTACCCTTAATGCCCAGAAATACAGAGACGAGTTTCCCAGTGGTTTTGCCGTTCATGCAGGAATATAATCGTGTGACAATACTGCAACAGGATAATGCTCGCCCCCATACCGCACGTGCCACAACGCAGTTCTTGACGGCAAACAACGTGAATGTGATGGAATGGCCGTCGATGTCGCCAGATCTTTCTCCAATTGAGCACATCTCGGACAAGTTGGACAGACGTAAGCGTGCTCGCCCTAATCAGCCTACAAACCTTCCACAGCTTCAGGCGACGTTGCTTCAAGAGTGGAACAATCTCCCAAACAACATCGTTCGTCGGTATATCCGATCCATGAGAAATCGTTGCCGTTCAGTGATAAACTCTAACGATGGACACACTCGCTACTGACTTTTTCAGTTTTGAAAACCACCCCTGTGCCAGACAAATCGAAATATCATGAAAGTTTATTATTTTTTCCGATTTCTTTTTGCTGATTACCTGCTCAATAGACTTCACAATATTTTTGCCAATTTTGATACCTTTATATTAATGTCAAAATAGTTATGATTAGTTATTTGAAGAGTTGCGTTGGCTGTGGAACACAGAATATAAACCAAATGATTTGGCGCTATTTATATACAATGTATATGACAGTATGTGTTTGTTTTAAGTGTCTCCCTCAACAATTTTTCAGTCATGTCAGGATGATTTTCTGTCTTCTGTGTTTAACCAGCAAAAAGTGTCTTGCTCAAGGACACACCACTGTAAATAATGTATGTTTAAATTACAATCAAATTTGATAAAGCACAGGTTTAGATAAACAAAAATTAAAAGTAAAATTGTTAATATTTCCTTACCCATTCAACTGTTTTGGGTGCTCAAAAGAACCCTCTCCTTGAGACGAAGAACCTACTCAATGAGAAGGTTCTTTTGAGAGCCCACATCATATGTTTTGGATGAGAAATAAGAAAAATAAACTAAAATAACCAGAGCCTAAAAACCAGGCTGCGGAATGCACCACTGTAGATCCAGGGGACGTGAGTTCGATCCCGGCTCGGTCCCATACTATTTTGGAGATTGATCATGAAATAATTTCTATGGTCATTCTCCTCCTTCCGCTGATTCAAGAAGGGCTGTTGTCAGTTACTGGGTACTCGCTTGGCCAAGCTTGCCAAGGACAAAGTGTGGTAAGGTGAACTGAACGTCTAGACATGACCATAGCTGTTGACTCAAAACAAACAACTAAAGGCCTTATAAAGGTGTGCATAATTTAAGCCTTAAGCACCAATCACCACTGCAGCAGCAGCAGACGAGAAATTTTGCGACATAATTCCTAATTTTAAAAAAGGGTATTTTTCATGAGAATCGCTCGCCAACAGACCATTCTCGTGAAATATGCCTTATTTATTATATTTAGTTGAAAAGGCAGCAAAATTTGAAATTGCAGTCTGCTGCAAATTATAGGTTTTGCTTTATGGGTTTATAACACCCAAGTCCCCTCAAAAGTGTGTGTGTGTGATACTATTACCTGATGGACCTTATTTTGGATGCTTACTCCATAGTTCTATTTTGAGTTGGAGTGGATATCGCGAACCGAAAAAAGCCCTAAATTCTTGCAACTGATAATACGTTAAATGTTCTAAAATTTCGAACAATCTAAAATTGCGAACAACTTAAATTATCGCCGAAAACATTTTAAATCATCCTGAAAAATCGAGCTCTGCCCTTTTTTGGATAAGCGAATTTCTAAAATTACGAACACAAGTTATTTTCGTAATCAAACATACGCAAGTAAATAACAGGTTGGGTGCTAAAAAGAACCGTCTCATCGAGTACCCACAGCATATGATTTGGTTGAGAATGAGTAAATTATTTTTTATTTGCACACTCTTATCTAGGGGCCTTAGAGAGAAAAGGCATCACCATAAACTGTTATAAAAAGAAAGTATCTGAAACCACAGATACTTAGTTGGGGCTAGCAGAGCAAAACCAGACCTCCTATTCTAAACCCCTTTCCCCCTCCCCCTTCGCAATTGCATTCTCACAGTGTTTGTATATTTTGAATTAGTGTATGTATCCATGTTTCTCAAGCTTCTAGTTTCTGAAGAAGAAATTCCACTTTCAATCGAAGAAAGGTCCATTTTGTTTAAAATGAATGTTATACAAATACTGAATAACAAAAACTGCAAAAATTGAGCTTGAGAAAATGAGTCAGCGAGCAGTGTGGATCCAGATGAGATGGGTCATACGAGCCATCTCGGCCCAAATGCATAAAATATTTGATTAGTTAATCGCTTGTTAAATTAACGGTCTGTTAAATTTAACAGGCAATTAACCAATCAAAATGTTTATACAACTGGGCCCAGACCTATTATCAGCTCTGTAGTGTTGAAGGGGTTAAATGCCAACGTAATGAAGGCTAGCTCATTGGAACAAACATACACTATATTTTGATAAAGTTGATGACCATTATGATTTGCCAACGAACTTTGATCCCTTGTCATAGCTGTACCTTTGTTGTATTTGATAATAATTGATTATTGGTCAGATAGAAATTATACAATAGAATTAATGACAATTACCGTCTGTAATGCACAATAGATGCACATAACTTCCTCAATGAAATACAAATATATTTTCGCGGGGTTTTTATGATTGTGGCACTTAAAAACGTCCTAACATTCGAATTAACATTCTGCTCGTTTCATCGAATAGAGCAGAATATTTGTCTAGTCGGTACTAGCATTAACAAAGGTTGTGCAGTATATTATTACTCAGTCACGCACGGACTGAGGATAAACAGGTAATGCAATAGTAAACGAAGTGTCGTGTAAAATCAGTTCTAAGGCGGCTTCACAGACGTGAGCAGCACACACAATTTTGTATAGATTCGAGCAAGAGATCTTGCCGTGTTGATTTGCACGTCGTCAATGCTATGGGGTATACTGCACTGTATAAAATCACAGCAAGTTTTCGCCAAACAAAAAAGAAAAGTTTGGTGTCATGTGGGCTGGACGGCAGATACTTCGGCAATGAGAAGATCTAAGGGTTAAGTAAACTGTGTTACTGGCACTGGGCTTTTACAAGCATTTCTTAAATAGGTCTCATCAAAGTCTGCAACGTCCTTCTACGTCACGCTGCTCATTTGCTCACATTTAAGCGCGCCAACATGCAAACTGTGTTTGTTTTCTTTGTTAGAAGTTAAGAATAGACCGCTTTTTTTCTGAAATTTCTTCCTAAACGTTTCCTCATTTTTGCTTTGATTCTCAACATGTTCGCAATAATTACAAACAGTAAAGCCCATGAGAAGATAGTTTCTATCTCCAGGAATAGTCTTTTATCAGTTACATCTAATATTAACTGCATTGTCGCACGTTGCCTGATAAACCTCGTCTATCTCTCGTCATGTGCCTTTATCAGGTCATAATGACGTTGCACTTTTTGAATGACGTCGCTTATGACGCTGAATCAGCACAAAAATCGAAAATTACGTCATAATCGCAAGTTTGAAGAGAGAAACAATAGGTAAACTGATAAATTCGCGTCTTTTGATACTAAGTTTACCAGGCTCGGCTTTGCGAACGCATGTTGAATTGCTCGGCAAGCCAGGCGATGTCAACAAGCGTTCTCAAAGCCGAGCCTGGTAAACTTGATATCAAAGACACTCACCGCGAGTCGGTCTGTAGGGATATCTATACGTGGTCAGTAAATGAAAATGCTCATAACTCTTGAACAACACGGTACATGTATATTGTGATCCAGTTATGTATCGTTCTACAGGAAATGACCAATCGGCTCTCCGCACCTAGATACTGAATAATCAACGTTCACCACGGGTCGTGCACATTGGAGTCAGTTGATTTATATTGTAGTTACTATCTGTGGCAAATCATATTCGTTCTTCTATACTTGACAGCATAAGAAACGCATATTATTCAATATTCATTTAATACCAGAAACCCTTATCAAATATCACCCTAAATGATATGAACATGTTTGGATGGACTCATGCATTCGTTCCAGACCAAATAATTCGTGATTACACATTTAATTATTATTTTTGTTAATTGATGCATAAAACAAAAAAACAGTGCCGTACATTGGAAAATACATGATTTGAATCCGATTTCATTGCATGTCACGAGAACGCAATGTAACAGACAAGAAAACTCCATTAAACTTTAAATTGACTGCTGTAGATATTATACTGCTAATCCAAAATCTTCAATTTTTGCATTGGTATTGAAAACCACTGGAATCGTTGGGGTGTAATAAAATCTGGCACAGTCTGATTGTTGTCAAGTAAGGTACTGTCCAACAGTACCGTTTAAAACAATTGTTTGGACCTTTTCTTGCCTGTATTAACCACACTTCCGGTTAATTGCCCGATCATGTGACTGGGTCACAATTGTTCACCTTGAAGAATATCGGCCAATTAACCTTTATTAGTAGTCTGTATGTCCAGATTATCACACAGAGTGAAATTCATTCAAATCCGTTTGGTGGTTTTAGGCATACACCATATCGAAAGTTGCCTTTATTATGAGTTATTTTATTACACCCGGAGTTATGCCCCTTTATTATCATTATTTCAATTAACCATCCATTTGTGATGCATTTGATTATACACATGTTCCATGCATCAGTGATACCTAACGTATCATTAGATCAGTATTTAAAGTAAGTGAGGGTGCAAAAATCAGGAATCGATACAATCAAATACCACACCTGACCCAGGATACCAATGGGAAAGAGACAAACTCACAGTTAGACACCACAAACGAGAGCCAAGAGGTCAGCCCTTTCCCTGCAGGTGACCACAAAGCACATATAAAACGACGAACACAAATACATAGCAAACACAAGACAGAACAAAACATAAAAGATCCATAAAAGAAGTACCACATTGGAACGGTCAGCAAAATATTTTACTGGAGGCCTTAAACCGGTTTAACGGCGCCAACCTCACCCTTAATTCAGATGTGGATCAAGACACATAGATATTTGGTTTGCATGAAAGACTCCTAACTTATCAATGCATCATCTCCTAAAACAGATAAATCTAGATAGAACAAGGAGATAAAACAAAGATAAGGACTCAACAGTAAATAAAACTGAATACCGGAGCATAAGAAATCCAACAGGTAAACTCCAGTGGGCCCGACAAACAGCCAATGCATCAGGCCCCTACCATCTCATCAATAGATAAGTTTTTTTTAAGTCGGAACCATCATAGAGTCTGAAGTCCGACCCACCGGCGTGCAAATAAAGAGGAAAGTAAAGTTGCCAACTGTGATTGGGTTGACCACCAAGCATGCAGTCTGTTGCAATACATGTACATTAATGCTATAGCCAATCTTTTTATAATGGGAAATTATTTTAATGAACTGCGCTGAAAAATTATTAGACCCAACAATCTTCTTCAATTTATACACCAAGTCACAATACAAATAAACCCCAATTTATACACTATACCGAATATGCAAAATATGAGTTTCTTTTGCTGTTCAGTATATAACTAATTTTGATCATAAACTGTAGGATTTGGCAACCGAAGTATTATTGCGTAGTTTAATTTGTATTAGACAATACATCAGTTAGCTTTGAACCATCGATTACGAAACGTAAGCAATGTTTTTTATTTATTTAAGAACGGAGATGTCATCCGTTAACCCATATAAGCCGACTGGAATTTCTCACTTTTATCAATTGGACAGGTCCATTTCTGTTTTAAGGGTTGTTGGATGGTATTATTCATTTTTATTCAAATTTTAATTCAACATTCTGCAAGCAAACAGTGGAGTCCCTGATCATACGTCACTTTATGTTGCGTCTGATCTAGGTCTGTACTGTTTGGCTATGTCACACAAAAAGGACGCTAGGCATATATGGGTTGAAGTTACGAAAATTACATTCTTATTTCTTTATAGCATTCAATTTATTTATTTATTTATCATAGAGGATCTTACATGAGGGAGCGTTTCAAATGGAATTTATTAAACAAGCCCTATTTGGCGAGTTTAATAAATTTAATGCGAAATGATCACGAGTGTAAGATCTGTTCATCATATGACTTTTAAAATGTAATTTTATCACCTTCAAAAATTGTTTTATTTCAATGAAAGTTTGCATTGTTGTCATGGACGTCGCCTTGACGTTACTTGTTCCCACCGAAAGTGTTATGTAACGTGTGGTCATAAAATCATTTAAGTCACGACGTTATCCACTGAATAACAGTAACGTCATCAGGTCATATGATAAATTTATTTATGTATATGCATTATTTTGAGGGTATAACACCTTTAGCTAAACTATGTTACCATGCGGCCCTCAGTACAATCTCATTTTAAGAAAGGTACATGTTGCTACAATAAACTGTATCATGTAAAAATATTGGATTTCAATTTTATACCCAGCGAGTCCCTGTATATTAAGCATCTTAAAAGCCGAAACGCTAAGTAATTGATAGTGTGTATTACATGTGAATCATCACCATAAGAGATTCACAGGAAAATGCAAAATAAAAATAATAATTATCTCTAATCTTAAGACAATAGAGCAACACATAGGTCCATAGCATCACTAGAAAGCTGCACATGTATTTTAAGTACATTTATCAAATGACGAAATGTCTGGGAGTTGTATAACGCCATGCAATAAATTCGATAAACCACTAGTGGTTTACAGATTTTGTAACGTGACGTTATGACGTTCATTGTAACGTTGCGTAAAATATGGCCTAATCTTGATGTTCTCATCTTAAGTAATATGTGATAAAACATCTAACATTCGTGCCCTTGTATTATTGAATGTATTAAACTGGTTGCGATACAGCGACTTAATGCTCGACAAACCTCGAGTTTTATCGCCTTTCCTCAACTCGTTTAATAAATTCAATTCACGTAAGATCCTCTATACTTCAAACTAGCCCCTGTATATAAAGCATTTTAAAAGCCCAAACGCTATTAAATAATTGATAGTGTGTACGAGGGCTGTTCAAATATGAATGCAAGTAGCTTCATAACTTTCTACACATATATGCTACGACAAAATGGTATACGTTTCTATAAAGGATTTTGTGTCACCATTAAACTGGCACCAGACCTAAAGAAAAATGCTGTATACTTATCGAGTTATAGCCCTTTGAATAAGGGTCACGTTAGTATACTAGCAAACTCAATGCTTCGACCATACCAGTGATATAGACGAGCGTATAATTCTTCGATAAATCGGTGAAATTGCTTGAAAATTTTAAGGAAGTTTCCCCATATACTTATATAATGATTATGTGAAAGTTACGAAAATCTGACATGTTTTTGTTTAATTATATTGAATCGTTTTCACTAAAGTTTGCTTATGTTTGCAAATAAATGGTAAACAAAACGTCACCTTTCAGTTTTCAGTCAACTTTTCTCTGACAAAATGCATGAAGCAACATTTAAACTAGTTTGAACTCAAAGACAATATGTTGATCGCTCATACTGAGTTATTGCTACAAATCAGTGAAGGCTAGTGGGTTATTCTTAAACGCTGAAAAGCTTTTTTATTAAGTCAAAACTGCCTTAAGTGAAGGGGTTGTAGAACTTATATTTAATTTTGTTGCCATAACATTGCGATTTTAATCTAAATTTGAACGTTATCTTTAAGTTTTACCAAAATAGGCTTTATTTACAATAAAATTGCTCACCTGGTCTTGAGGACTAGACAGATTGAACATATTTTAATTAATGTAAACACGTCATTAAGAAGCAGAAAAATGCTTGAAAAATGATATAAAATGTGATTACTCTGTAAATAGAGGATGGAGCGTTTTGAAAACTTCCTTATGACATATTAAGCATGTTTTAAGCAAAACGCAAAGAAAAATACACAGCTATGTTCATTCTTGCATCACCAGCAGATAACTCAAAATGACGTTTATCTTAAAATTAATGACGTCACAAATGTACCTGTTTACTCGAGATTGAAACATGCTTATATAAACTTTTTCATACAAGCAACTATGTCAACGTACCTTGAACTTGCATCTAAAATTTGGTGCCATTTTGTCTCAAACTCACAAAGATATGACACTATATCCGCACACGTACCAAAACGTGTATGACAATTTGCTTCAGAAAAACTTCAGTATACAGGAATGACCTTTATATAAGCGTCTGTAGCTCGAGAAATATATTGAGTGTTTCTTTATGTTTGGTGCCATTTTAAAGGCGACAAATAGTTCTTTCCAGAAAGGTATAACATTTTGTCGTAGCATATATGTTAAGAAATTTATGAAGCTACTTTCATTCATATTTGAACAGCCCTCGTATTACATGTGAATCTTCACCAGAAGAAATTCACATGAAAATTTAAAAGCTAATATCATAACTACAGAAAATATTACAACATATAGGCCCATAGCTTCGCTAGAAAGCTTCGCATGTTTATTTAACGAAGATACATGTACAAGTATTCGCGGGCAATATGAATGTAATCCTATAACAATTCAAACGGGCACACTCAGCTACATGTACGGAGACAAGTTTAAGTCTTCAAATTTAGGATTTGGCAATTAAGAGTATCAAATATACTATCTAGGCAACGACGTTAAGAGCTGGTGCTGATACAGAGGCTGATTTTCCCCTTAGTTATAAGCATATGGCATAAACAGTTATTCTCATGTTGTGGCTAAAACACGGATAAATCCTCCTGCTGTTTTTCCGGCTATTTAAGCGAGAAATTAAAACCCCGACACATCCACGGCACTTGGTGGACACATCGTAGGCCAAATCCCGACACTTAAGCCCCGCTATGTCCCCGGTATCCCCGACCCGATGGGGGCGGGGCATACAGATGACTCTTGCATTATGACAAGTTCATAATTAAAATGTGCGGACTTGCATTGGTCGAAATGTATTGGCCAATCTCATCTGTCGCTTTATCCGGTGCTAGGGGGCGTGAGAATTTTCCATTAGTTCTCATGAACAGACGCAACAAAACCGAGACTGTTGTTTTCTAATATTGTAAGTTCTCTATATTTCTGAAGGATCCGTTTTTCGAGATTATTTAGCCAAGTTAGTCTTTATTTGCTTGTTTGTCAAAATAGGTACAGTATATGCTTATTATGATATACTGTTTATCTATTACTCACTAAAAAAATGTTTATAATTGTAGTATGTTTTGCTCTATTAAAGGATACGGCAATTATGCCATATTTGTTCCCCGTCGTATGTAGAAGAAGACTGTTAAAATTAGTACGTCCTCCAGTCCGTAAACGCAAAGAGGGGTGCTTTGTGAATGCAACTTCTCATATAGTTTTTGTTCGACCTTTTTGAAACTTTGCAGATGTTTTATTCATAGTCTAAGTATGTTTGGCCATTATCGTCAAATTATATTTTGTCACTTTTTTCAAGTTGTGAACTTATCATTTTTCGCCACAGAAAATTTGACCTGCGACCCTTAAAACACAAAATGGACTATCCCATACTTAAAGTATCACTATGTATGGGAAAATCCATTAGAATACAATGTGTTAATCGCCTGTAATGTAGAGCATCAAACAAAACAGCGCTGTAATCTGACTTAGCCGATGCCCATGCTCATCTGAGCATTGCATGGATGTTTGTCGATGCGTTAAATATCATACATGTACATCGTGTTTGCCAACGTTGCGTGTGCACCGAATACATGTAAATATGTAGCGAGTTCAAATTGGACAATACTAGAAGAAAAATCAAACTTTTGCCATGAAAAAATATCAACTTCCTCTCGCATTGTTTGTAATGGATAAAATCTATTTTTGTCATGGTTGTAAGTTGATTCATTAGCTTTTTCATTATAATATTTCATTTGAAAATATTTTGAACTGGTCAAATCTCTTACATTAATTCATCTTCATTTTTTTTTTTACTACATTCCTGGGCCAGCCCGTATGAGTTGGTACTTTTTGAATCTGCGGCCTATGTAGCCTAAGATATGTTTGCAGAGTCTCTACAAAGCCTCCGCTCGAGGTTTATGGCATAAGGAAAACAGGTACATGTACATAACGATTTAAAACTGATAAATAAATTCGGACTTAGCCTAGCCTAACTGAAACCCTTATTTAATAAATTGTCCATTCTATACTATGAATTATGTGTCATTTTAGGTGATGTAGAAAGAGAGCATAAAACATGAAGATCCCTTTCACGTCATTAATCTTAGCGGGAGCTTTGCTGGGAACAGGTAATCTAGCTAACCTTCAATTGCTTAAAAATTGAGAATGTCCGATGAATGCCCCTAACACAAGGTAAGTAAGGGTGCAAAGATCAGGAATCGATACAATCAAGTACCACACCTGACCCAGGATACCAATAAGAAAGTGACAAACTCACAGTTAGACACCACAAACGAGGAGGTCAGCCCTTTCGCAGCAGGTGACCACAAAGCACATATAAACAGACGCGTACAAAGACATAGCAAACACAAGACAGAACAAAAACACAAAAGATCCACAAAAGAAGTACCGACTTGGAACGGTCAGTAAAATATTTTACTGGAGGGCTTAAACTGGTTTAACGGCGCCAACCTCACCCTTAATTCAGATGTGGATCAATACACATAGATATTTGGTTTGCATGAATGACCCCTAACTTATCAATACATCATCTCCAAAAACATATAAATCAAGATATAACAAGGAGATAAAACAAAGATAAGGACTCAACAGTAAATAGAACTGAATACCGGAGCAAAAGAAATCCAACAGGTAAACCCCGATGGGCCCGACAAACAGCCAATGCATCAGGCCCCTACCATCTCATCAATAGATTAGTCTTTAATAATATTATGACCATATGTATTATCCTGTAAGGTAAGAATGCCGCGATTCAACATTCTCCCGTCTCGTAACACTCTCCTTAGCCATGTCAACTTGAATCATGTGAGCAAGTTCATCAACGTGTAAGAACAGAACGCATTGAGTCGAAACTCCACTCCTATTCCTTACAAACCACATACAAATACAAGACACCAACGATTATTAGACCGTTTGTGTATTCCATTAAATATCAAACCAGTATTAACTATCCGCATTTATTGTGGTTGGCCATGTCGAATTTCCTCTCGTCTTCCTCAATCTTTTGATTCATGTCAACTTGAACCATGTGAACCATGTGAGCATGTCCATTATCTTGTAAGAGCCGATCGCCACGTCTCCTCTTCCTAACATTCTCCAGAACCATATCAACTTGAGCGATGTAAGCGTGTACAGTGTCCTATTAGAGCAGAACGCATCGAGTCAACATTCACCTTCTCTTCCTCACATTCTCTAGAGCCATATCAACTTGAGCCATGTAAGCGTGTACATTGTCCTGTTAGAACAGAACGCTTCGAGCAAACAGTCCTCTTCTTTTTTTCACTTTCTCCATATGCATGTCTACTTGAGCCATGTAAGCGTGTACTATAAGAGCAGAACCCCTGGAGTCAAAATTTCTATCCTCTTCCTCACAATCTCCTGAACCATATCAGCTTGAACCTGGTGTGAGTATATGTATTATCCAACAAGAGCAATACACCTGGAGTCAACATTCCTCCCATCTTCCCCATTTTCTCCTAAGCCATGTCAACTTGGGCTGTTTTAGCGGGTTCATTTTCCAATAAGAGCAGAACACATTGAGTCAAAATTCCTCAACATCCTCTTCCTCATATTCTCCTGAACCATGTCAACTTGGGCTGTATGAGCGAGTTCGCTATCTTATAACAGTAGAATGCCTCGAGTCAACATTCCTCTCCTCTTCCTCATATTCTCCTAAGCCATGTCAACTTGGGCCGTATGAGCGAGTTCATTATCTTGTAAGAGTAGAATGTATTGAAACACCATTCCACTCTTCTTCCTCATATTCTCCTAAGCCACGTCAACTTGGGCTATATAAGCGTGTTCATTATCTTATAACAGTAGAATGACTCGAGTCTTCTCTTCCTCTTAATCTTCTGAGTTATTACAGCTGAAACCATATGAGCCGTGGCATGTGATTTCCAACAATTTGGCATTTTGACAAGTTTAGACTCGGACGAGCCTGTACAGCCTCCTTTTAAGCTTAGAAACACCAAATGATGTTCACTCAGTAGCTTAATAATCATATGATATTTAAGCGACAGACAAAGGCACTGACCGGTCTGCGCGTATGCGCAGGGTGATCTGAGGCTTTGCTCGTTGCTCATACCATATTGTTGGAAATCTTATGCCGCGGCTCATATGACCATATGTATTATCCTGTAAGATAGTTATGCCGCAATTCAACATTCACCCTCTTCTTAACATTCTCCTGAGCCATGTCAACTTGAATGATGTGAGCATGTTTATCATCTTGTAAGAACAGAACGCCTTGAGTCGAAACTCAACCCCTGTTCCTCACAATCTCCCGAGCTATGACAACATGATCCATTTGAGCATCTGCATTATCTTGTAATAGCAGAACGTGTCAAGTCAACATTTCTTTCCTCTTCCTCACAATCTCATTATCAATGACAACATGAAGAGTGCCTTATGTCAGATAAAGGCTTATTATCGATGATCAGTTAGTTTATCATTTTTTTTAAAAATCATGTCTGGAAACAAAACGCAAGTATGTTAGACCAGAAAGTGTCACAATAACATGCTAACTAATGGCGTCGCCTGGAAGAGACACATAACAGTGAAAGCAACAAAGACTACCAAAACCCAAGAAAAGTTATAAAATCAGCTCAATCTTCTTCAGCAAAATGAACACAAAGCTAGAAAGACTACTGAAAACTACAACACAAAAACATGATACAAAACAGCCAAAATTTATAGCCAAAACATCAACTCAAAAAAGACAGAATCAGCTTTCATAAATATTAAATATCGAAAAGAGGTTTGGTTTGCTTTATATAAACGTGAAAATGTATTGTATGTATTAAAATGAAACTGTTAGGCATACTTTTCACAGTTATTTGAGCCTCGACATGAAATTTCCAACAATGTAGTGTGTGCGACCAGCAAAGCCTCAGATCACCCTGTGCAAATGTGCAGTCTGATCAGAACCTATGCTAGTCGCTTGAATATTCTATGAGTGTTAAGCTACTGACTTTACATCGTTTAGAGTTACTAAGCTTAAAAGAAGGCTAGAAAGGCTCGTCTGAGCGTGTTCTTGTCCAAATGCCACTTTGTTGAAAATCTCATGTTGCAGCTCCTTTAAATATTACACTGGCACTTGTTAAAATGTTTCAATAAAGCCATGCCTTTATCCTGTATAATATCGTTCTAGTGACAGGTACAGATTGTACACAGAATGTCGACTGCACAGGGGAAGGTTTTGTATGTAACGATAAGATTTGTGAATGTGGAGATGGATACTTCCAAAGAGGAATTTCGGAATGTGCAGAAGGTATGATACAAGATCTTAAGTGTATGAATAAATTTTAGATGCTTTTGATCCACAAGATTATATATGTTCCAAAGGCAGAATGTGTGTATGTCAAGGTTGTAACTAGGTGTAGATTTAAGCCTAGCACTATCTTTATTATTTATGTTGTCACTATAAAGGATCAGATTTTCAAGAGCTTTTGGAAGTATTGTTCGTACATAAGCACGTCATTATAGATGCATATGCAGGTATCTAAAGTTTCCAAGTGTTACTACGTAGTGTATGAGAACAGTGAAGGCTATTGTGTGACTGTTTGCCTACATAAGCTCATATGAACAATCACTGATCGTAAGTCAGATAAGTATCAACGTCTCATGAACTGGCTAAGTTGACCCGCTAGGCATTTGTATTCTCATTGATTAAAATGCAACTGATCTTCAGTTAAGCGTGCACCAATGGAAATGGGATAAGCTTATATTATTATTGGACCAATGTTCAGTGTAAGCTCTTTATATGATACTGTAATAATGTCGCCAGTCATGCAAGTTACCGACATATGGAGGTTTTCCACTAAACATTTTCCCATTGCTAATAATGCAAAAAAGGAGTAAAATATCCAGTCCTTTCTAAATGTTCACACATATAATTTAAAAAAAAATCGATTTGAAAGGACTTCCCTAATATTTTAGATTTCTGTTGAAAAAAGGGGTTTCCCATCTCTAGAATGAATGGTCTGTTAATAACTTGGGGAAACTCAGTAGTCTCCAAGCAAATACAGAGATGTTTTTTATCATAGGGGATGATCTAAAAATCAATACAGTTTTCTCCTTTTTTGGGCATTAATGTTAAAACACTCTTGATTTTGACTAATTATATCTGATTTATCATTTTCTTACAAAGCAAAGGTATATAACCAATGAAATGATCCACTGGAAGTTTCTTCTGACGATAACCTTCTCCCCTTTCAGACGTTGCTACACCTCATGAATATTTAGTAGAATGCTCATTTAGGTTAAGTAGAATGTTTGCTTTAAGTGGATAAGCCAACGGTGAGTGATTTATTGAGCAACAAATCACTGCCAACAAGAATTTATTTCGATTCTAACACACAAAAAGATTAATAATATGACCTTATCCTTCAGAATATATATCGACTCCGCCATCATGAACAGAGCGTTAGAATTTTCGTTACTCTTGTTTAGCAAAAAACTGTTCCATTTAATATAGGTGGGAAACAAATATTGGAAAAATACCAACCCATGGACCTGAACGATATAGATCTCAGTTTTGTTTCAATTCAAAGGTCATTATATACTTTATCTGAAAACACTGTATAGCAGACTGCGTCGACTCGAATAAAACAAGCCCAACAAGAGCATAAGAAAATATCATTTTGTTCAAAATATGAAAACAAGATAATTTGGTACCTAGTAATTAAGCCAGTACCAGCTGGCTCGTAATTGCTTATTATGGACAATCTAGCAACAATTCAACGCATAAATGCAAATTTTGAGGGTCTAATGGACATTTGTCTATTATATTTGCAACAATTTTGATACTGAGAATTATTGTAAAGACACGTTTTTTTACGAAAACATTAATTTTACATATAAATATGATCAGGAAATACCTCAATCACATACTGCATACCAACCCACTACACCGTGAGGAAGAGTCACAGAACAATACAAATCACAAAACATCAGGAAGACAAAAAAGTAAAGCAACCAGCTCTCTCTTCCCCATCATGGCTATTGCGAAACTAGAAATGACACTAAGCAATTCACAACAAAACATGAAAGAAACACGGAACCCCACAATAAGAGCAACAATCAACAACGAATCAACGGCAACAGACCCGCAGCCTAAGTTGTAATTTTATTTCGAATATTTAATATCACCTCGCCGAGAAAGAGATGGCAGATTGCTTTACTTTATGTATGTTTTGCTACTGTTGGCTGTCTATGCTTTTTTGTGTATTTCAGTAATAAGGTTAGTATGTGGTCTCTAACTCTGGCGTTTTATAATGACTTGATTTTCTATATAACAAACTTTTGGGTTTAACTTTTCTTACCAATAAGGAAGTTTTTCATAATATTTTCTTTGATGTACATATGTTGGTATTACTTCATTAACATGTATATCAACTTTGAGGGCAACGTTATTTTTGATTCCTATTTGACTGCTTTATTTTCAGTGGCGACTATTTATGGTTCCACGTGCTCCAATGACTTCCACTGCAGATTGCTGAGTAACTCCAGGTGTGATTTTGAAGGAAACTGTCGTTGTCTACCTGGTTTTGTTTTCACGACAACTCGCTGTATAAAGGGTAAATTAAATTTTAACATATCATCTTAGCTCACCTGGAGTCAATGGCGATTGAGATTGTTCTTTACCTGGTTTTCGTCGTACATCCATCGAGCTTAAACTCACTCCACATTAACAACAATAATAGATTTAACAGTAATACAAACTATAACGCCTTCTGTTTATGTTGAATAAACCGTTCCGCTCCGCCAAATAAAATGGCCATCAGAGCTATAAATAAGAACTATTTTAATCGACATCTTTTGAAACACTGGTTCAAATTCAAAATAAAAAAGTTGGTCACAATGCCTTCTACCATAATTGCACAAAGGGAACCTCTCTACTAAACAAAAGGGCTGCCATGACTGCAGATAAGAATTATCTTGAAAAAGATATCTTTTTATGACTGGTCTAGATTCAAACTAATTTCACAGAAAGGTTACTCATAATGCCCTCTAAAAATTGAACAAACCGTTCTGCCCTGCTGAATACAGTGGGATATATCTAATTCTCCATTTGTGCAAAATAAGGATGATCAATATTGAGCAAGTCATCTAGATAGCTTGAGGTAGAGTAAAGTGCTTAAACAACATCTGCTTGATTATTTTCTGATCACACTCACTAGCTTGCTTTTTAAAGAACCATTTGCTCAATACTGTGTAGGTGTTACATTTAGGAGGTATGTTCAGATCCTTAATTTAGAATTTATTAATTTATTATGTGTTTATTCTAGTTCTTGGAACACGATGCTCAGAGATAGAATGTTCCCTGATAGAAAACAGTGTATGTGGAGACAAAAATATCTGCGTATGTGAGAAAGGTTTTTTGGAAAATAACAATGTTTGTTCAGGTATATCATTTGTTTGAGAAGAATAAATCAAAATTATAGATTGGTAAATATTTGAATTAGCAATATACTGTGTATTTCTCTATCTAAATATTTACTTGGGAAGACGTTTTCTCAGCTGACTAGATTGTGATCTACAGAATCACATTATTTTTCATAAAAAAGAGTTACATACTGTATACCATACAAATCAACTATTACAAGACAATGATGATATATATGCCCATGGAAAAGAGCAGGTAAAATATACTATTAATGAAGAAGAATAACACAAACGCACTGTTAAAGCAATATTTACAACTTGTGCTGCAAGACTGAAACTGTATTTTCTAAAATGTGTGTGTGTACATTTCCTCCATAAATTACCTGAATAGACAGGTCCTTTCTAGATAAAATCCTTTCTATATATAGAAAACCATAAACATATTGAAACCAGCAGAGTTTGTTTATTGACTGCAATTACCCTCAAACCCGTATCAATGTTTTAACAAGGTTTTTGCTTACTGTCAGGGCCACAGTTTTTATGTAAAAGAAGACTAAAGATTATGTAAGAATAGATCAGCATTAAGAGGGTCATCCTATAAAGAATAAGACTTTCTTCATTGTCTGAAAACCAGTGTGTGGTTAAAAGTTTAGTTAAAAGTCACCACTATAATAGTATGAGATCTTAGCAATTCCGGAATAGAACCTGCTAGTTTGTGTTTGTTCAGTTGCTATAGTAACAGGGTATTTTGTGGAAGGACTTGAAGACCCAATGGCCACGTTTTTTATTTTTTATTATTTTTTGCATACCACCGGTCATTCAAAAAAAAATTATATTTGAACATAGATAGCATTAACCTCTTGATATCATTTATTATACTGAACAATTTTAATGTTACATATAATGATATAAAAAAGAACCAAATATGCATATTATTTATTTTGGTTGCCTTTCAACAAGTTTACTTGACTTTTTTGATAAACACGCTTCTTTGCGTGTCTTTGGTAACTATGTTAGTGATGGATATGATACAAAATGTACAATTATGTGCTAGACTTATGTATGCTCTAATGTCTGGAAGTAAATTGGCCCATTTGTTTCATGCAGTATGTTAATTTGATTTGATTGTTTACATGTACCTGTGATGATATACTCAACAACAAAAAAATATAATTTCCACTAACCAGAATTTCAAACTGCCTCACAACGAAATCAAATAAAGTTTTTTGAAAACGTTTTTCGCGAACATGTTAAAGTATTAAACGTAAAGAGAATTGCTTAAAATATTTTTTTGAAAAATATGTCATTTTACTATTTTTAAAAACGGTGCATTTCATCCCCCCCCCCCCAAAAAAAAAAAAAAAAAAAAAAAACAATTTTTTTTTATTTTTATAGTTTAAATGATTATATAGGCATACAATTCGGAAATTTTGAATAAAATGGGATATTTGGTTCAAGATTTAGAGCACTTTAAAGCTACAAATCCATTTTACCCTAAAATACACTACCTTTTAAGAGCTCACTTTGAATATTCTACGATGTTCCTATTCAACAATGTGTCATAAAAATTCATTTACAATTGAGTTTAATTTGAAAGGTCCTAGTTTGGCATTGAACAACAAAAATCAGATTTTTGAAAGAAAAGTGTACAATTTTGAAAAAATGTAGGTTTTGGAGCAAAGTGTGTGATTTTTGAAAATTGATTTTTTTCTTTTCATACTGTTTATTGAAAAGGGTAATTGTTGCTGCTATTCAATATATTGCAAATACTTTTAACGACGTTATTATGGGATAAAATCTCTTCCTAAAACCACAGATTGTTTTAATAAGAACTCATAACGATTTTAATGAAATGTGTATGGGAAATAAAATACTTGACCCTTTTATATTTTTGTGGGTATATATTGCTTAAGTTGGGAAGCCTCAATGTACGCTAAGCTTTTTTATTGCTGAACAACAGCAGAATCTAGGGCGAATAGTTTGCCATATAGGCCCCCAGTAGCTTTGGCTGCTATCCCTTCTAAGGCGTTGTTGCTGTTGTTGTCGATATATCTATCTTCAATAGGATTAAATATATGTTCATACAAACATGTAAATGATTGAGTATGGCCAGGAAATCTCTCAGTCAGAATACGTAATGAAAATATTGGGTAAGACATCTTATTCTAAATATCATGATTTTCAGAAAAAAAATACTTTTTCCATTCTCGCGAGAGCTGAGGATACCTCATCTAGATCTCTCGCAATTCACCCTTTGCATTAATGGGTAATTAGCGACTTTTGGCTAGTCCCGTTCAATTCTTGCACACCTGTAGTGACATAATTTATTGTTAAAAATAGCAAAACGTTATTTTTTTGACAGTTTATCATTTTTCTTTTAGTTAATATTTTCTGAATGTAAAGCTCTGAGTCATGCAAGCAGTGATCGCATAATATATTTTTTATCTAAAAGCCATTTATCTTATTTAAGGGTTGTGCTCATGACTCTCTTGTGTATGATGTTTTCTTGTGTTTCACACCACTTTCCCATATCGTATCCCGTTTCTGGTGTGGTACTTGATTGTATTATTTTTTATCTTTGCATTCTTTTTTTTATTTCATTTACCCATTAAACATCTAATTTAACTTTAAATATGTCCAATCTGCTATGAGTTATCACTTTGCATGAAACTGGCTTTGCCACATACAGTCTATTAAATTAAAAACAAACAAGAATATCGTTGAAAATATGTAACGTTTTAAAGTTGTTCAGGACATGTAATGGGACAATTAATGTATTAAAACGTTTGCCCATATAAAACCAAAATATACCTTTAAAACACCAGCTTAGTGTTGGCTGACTGAGATCTTTATTATAATTTATGTTGTTGTCGAAACACGCAATTTGTTTTATTAACACAGAGTGAATTAGAATATGAAATATATGTGTCTATTTCAGACCAAAACTGCAACGATGTGATTTCTATCCTGCCAAACCTCCCTGAGCGATTTAGCTCTTACAACATGAGCCTAGGAGATCCACTAATTAGTGACCACTTATTAGAGGAAGGTTGGTACAGAACAGAAGATCATTACATGCCAACCATCGATAGTGGTGCAACAATAAATAGCTTTGGGACATATTATCCTATAGTTGTGAGTGGTAAGTCATGTCATAAATTAATCTGGCTTTGGGTGAGATTTGTAATCAGGCTTCCAGGAATATATTATTTATATAAGTAGGATTGTGAGTCTGAATTTGGTCAGTTTATGCTCTCTCCTAGAAAAATTTTCTGCATACCATAAATATTTTTTAAAGTTAGTAGCTGGCAAAATAATCAAAACAGGCTGAGAGTTTTTTCTTCACACGAGAGATTGTATATTTATGACGATTTTTCTGGCAATAATATGAGCATATTGAAAGCTACTGATTGCTCCTTAAAATTAAAAATACAGTTTATAACCATGTATATTTTCTCAATAGTAATAATAGTATACATATACCAAAGCAAACGATACTTAGTTTGCAAGAGACAGATAGAAATTTTGATCAGAAAATGAAGAGCGAGAAAAAGACAGACAGAAAGACAGAGAGACAGACAGACAGACGGACAGATGGAGAGAGTAAAAATGATCACATATCTAAGAATTATGATAATTACTGATAAACAGAGACTACTAGATGAGTGTCTTTTGATATACAATTTACCAGGCAAGGTTTCAAGAAGGCTTGTTGAATCACAAGGTTTGCCAGGTGATTTAACGTGCATAAGAATGTAATTGATTTATCCATTTACCCATAAGTACACCCTTCAGTATGGCGATTACGGCATGAATGATGTTCGCGTTAATTCAGCGTCTTCAACGATATTTGAAAAAAAGCGCAAAGTCGTGTTGATATGATAAAGATAAACGCAGTATACTAGCCTTATGAATGGGACAAGTCAATTTCGAATTAAAGGGTTCTTGGGTAGTAATTTTCAATTATATTTAAAGACCTGGATCAGACGCTGCGTTCTGTGGCCTCTAATCTGGGTTTGCACTTTTTGCCTATGTCCAACAAAAACAGACGCTAGGATTAAATGGGTTAAGTCTCATTTATTAGTGCTATATATTTTTGGATGATTTGATGTAATGGTATAAAGCTTCTTTACATAAAATATTTAGTGACTGCCTGTTTGGTGATAGTTTTTTAATGGTGTATTATGTGGTTTAAGGCAGTATGTATATAATATTAAAGACAATTTTGGTTTCTTTTACCGATGACCAACTGTTAGCTGAGTCATTTATTCATGATTGCGTGTGTTCAAATTTTACATTTTATTTGCTGCAGGTTCTGATCCAGACTATTTTGCTAATTTGACAGTGGATGAAAAGTCTCTAGTCGCTGTTGTTGTGGGTAATACTTATAGCAGTGAGGAAATAGAAATAAAAGTGAGGAGATGTCCAGATGGGTTTCACTATTACTTGAAGCCACCAAAGACAAGACCTGCAGCATACGGTTTCTGTGAGTTGTAAAGTAGTTGCATATGAGTGTATAGAAAACACACAAATCAAGTTATAAACATTTGGATAAGTTAACTCTTTTTCTTAAGGATCCGTTTTCCAGATTATTTAGAGGTCGCAACAGCTGTCGTTGTGCAGCTTTGAGTTGATAAAAACTTCTACCCGTACATCGATATAGTGTCGATATTTTTTTCATATTCTGGCCCTTAGGAAATAATTGGTTCTGATGGAAAGCAGAAGACCGCTTGAGCCAGTGCTAGGGGCTTGAGAATTGTTGCATATTTCATCAGTACTCATAAACAGACTCAATAAAACAGAGTATGCTGTTTTCCAAAATTAAATGTTCTCTCTATTTCTGAAGGATCTGTTTTTCAAGATTGTTTCTATTACATGTATTATAAATATGGGCAAAATTAGCTGAACCAGTTTCAAGTTATTGGTATTACACAATAGCAAAAAAGATAGTGGATGGAATGAGTTTCAATGAAAACCTTATTGTGGTGGACACTGCCAACAGATGGCTGTTGGTTCGAAATTCAACCTGATATATGGGGGTTCAAACACTATTGGATTGTGGTGAATTTTGGTCTGGAAATATTAATTATATTAGAAAACAGTTGGTTCAATTATATAGATGATAAGAGAAAAAGTTTAAAAATGAAACACCCTATTTGAAAGTATTTCTGATTTTTTCGCATGTAGCAGTAAGACGGCGTATGTGCAGGCTGATCTGCGGCTTCGTTGTTCTCATGCAACCTAGGCAATGTATGATATTCGGTAAATAAACAAATCCTGATTAGACGACGCCACGATCAATAGGTCTACAACATTTTCAAATATCGTATCCATTTGTGTAGAAAATTAGTTTTAAATCGATTAAACAAAGTGCATGAGCGATAGAATTAGTCTTAAACAAGAGGTTTTATCAAACCATTTTTTTCTCATCACTCAAAGCGATTGAACAGTCTAACTAGAGTTTTCATGTTGTGTTTAAATCTATTAATAAATGACTATGAAACGATGCTGGTTTTAATTAAGAAATAGATCAGCTCCAGCAGTGAATTGTTGAGTAATGATTCACTGTTTGGAGGTCAGTTGCAAAGAAGATCAAATCACGAGCGCGCAGCGCGAGTGATATAACTTCGTACAACTGACCGACAAACAGTGAATTATTACTCAACATTTCACGCACTGGAGCTGATCTATTTCGATTCTAACACACAATAAACGACGAAAACACATTCGAAGTCTTCAGCTTCTACCAGCTTTCCGCCATTGCACTGAAGAACTCCAGCCAATACTTAGACTACGTCGCATACGTTTACATGTAATTGTAACGTCTTTCTAACGTAAAAAAGAGATACATCGTCTAACGCCATGAATTACGTCTTTTTCCAGTGACTTCAGCTATCACACACTTTAGCTGTGAATTATTGTCTGATAGATCACAGTTTGTTACCGTTGGCTTTATAGGCGAGGTGTGTTAGAATCAATATTATTTCATTTTCTCCACGAGAGAATTTATTCATAAACGTAGTAAGCAGTCTGACTATTGTCATTGCTATTTCATCCAAGACTCAGATAGGTTGGTGCGTAAATATGGGCAGTCTCTTTCTGTTCTGACGAAAGAAACTTTTCAATTCTTTTCCTCTGAAACCAAAGGTCAAAATTAAGTACAATTTACCATATTATTATCAGTAGGTGACCTTTTACAAATATAACTTAAACTATTTACCATTTAAACATGTATGTGGAAAGTTGTGCGGCTTATTAAGGATAAAGGAACTTTAAAACTATTCTCCTCTGAAATGGTATATTAGAGTTTGTAAATTCATTTGGCGAAATCGTCGTTTAGTTTTCTTTGACAAAAATAGATTTAGCAAATGGTATCTATCAAACAAAGCAACTATGGAGATGCGTTACCATTTCCAACAGATACCTATAGAAGAGGCAACGAATCTCAGCTGATCAATTCAGAACTACTTGGCTCTCTTGTCTTTGTTTTATTTTTATATCGTCAATCAAAATGTCTTTATTTATGTTAAACTTGGTTGGTGCCTGATGCTTATCTGTAGCTGGACCCACCGTGGCTCAACTTGAGGTTTTCTGTAGCTCTGACTATATGTGAGTCATGAGCCCTTTTCTTTGTTTCATCATGGTGTAGTAATTCGATTAGAGTGTTTTTCCATGATGATACATTGCATTAGTTAGATGGAACATTTCTTGTACTTCAACAACAGCAGAATCTAGAGCGAAGATTTGGTACTAGTAAAATGCATTTAAGCCCCCCGGTGGCTTAGGCTGCTGTCTGTTCTAAGGCGGTGGTTCTGTTGTTGTTGAATTTTTGTTTATTATTATTCCCATTATGGGAGTCTGTAATTGTTCTATGTTTTGTTGTATGTTACTTTATGCCCATTCTAGTATTGCTATCATCTTGATGGGGAAGAGAGAGCTGATTGCTTTGCTTAATTTGTCTTCCTGGTGTCTCGTGATGGTTGAGCGGCTCTTCCTCACGGTGCCATGGGGTTGTCTGCAGTTTGTGATTGTGGTATTTCCTGATTATACTCACTTACTATTTTTGCCCCAAATGACAACACTTGTAAATGTCTCATATGAAAAGAGATGGAACAATTATCTTATTGTTACAGTAATGCATAATGTATTGTTCTACAAGAACGTATCCAAAGCAACTCAAATGTAATATTTTAGCGTCAAAAGTGTCTTTCTCACACATGTTTTTTTATTTCAGTAAGCAACCATGATGGCAGAATATTCAGAAAGATAGGTGAGCTGATATTTGTTTTAAAAATGAGGCATAAACAAAACTATTCATTTCTCGAACAATTTATTACAAAGAGCATTGGCGAGTAAATGTCAATTTATTCATATTATTTTTAAATGATATATTTTGTTATCTTAGTGGTCATTATTTCTATTTAAAAGCGTAAGGATGCACAGAAAAAAACGACAAGCACAGACCATAGACCAATCAACATTATTGAAAGGAAGAGTCACAGAACACAGACAGCCACATGGTAGTAAGAGCACATTTAAAATATATGGACTACATTTATCTCTCTCTTCCTCAACAAAATTATTGTAAAACTACGAAACTAAGACCTAGGACACTTTCCACCACTTCACACTATGGGAACAGCTACAAAAAACAAATACAAAACCACCACGCTAGAATAATTAAAAGCAATAACAACGGGAAGGTTTTAATGTGTTTTAAATGCATAAACGAGGTGAGCATTACGAGGAGATATCACAAACACACAGTGTAGACCAACCCTTGACACTGTGAGGAAAGATCACAAACACTAACAGCTGTTTGACAGCAAAAAGACAATTAAAGACAAGCAACCAGCTCTCTCTTCCTCAGTGAGGAGAATGCAAGACTAAAACATACCTTAAGTAGTGTATTACAAATATGGACCAAACACAAGAAAAGCCACAAACAATTGGACAAACACAATCAATAGCTCAACAATAGCAGAACCACCGCCTCAGAAGTGTCATCAGCTGAAGCAACTGGGAGGGTTTAAATGCATTTTACTGACCTATTCTTCCTCTAGATTTTGCTGTTGGTAAAACACAAGAAAATTAAGCTTGTATGTAGGCTTCCTTACATATGCAATGCAATAATTGAAAATACTCATAAGCCCCAGTGGATATACGAGAGCATGCATAGAGAAATTTACACGGATGGACATTTAATATTAAATTAATACTTTTTATATGCCTTAAGCAAAATTGTGAAATCATGATTATCATTGACTGTATCAACAAGCACATCAAATTTGTGTTACTTTGTTACATTTTAGGTAGATGGTTGTTTGAAATTGTTCTGCCAGTCGTCATCTATGGCATTACACTTACTCAGAAATGTGGTCATACATGTATCGCTTGTTACTATAAATAATCCACTGACAACTACAAAGTCATATGGCACATCAAAATAAAAGGCAAACAAAATCAGAACCATCATTTTAGTTCGTGTCTGCCTTTGGTTGAGTGTGGACCTGAAATAGTTTTACTGATTAAGCTTTAATATTTGGTTTTGATAGTAATGCGCACATATTGTAAATCATTGGTTAAGTTAATATATAATAATAACTCAATTTTATATGTACAATGAATTGATGTTTTTATTACCAGTGTAAATATATTTATTATTAATGTTTTGTAAAATAGATGATTGGTCAAGGTCACAGGTAATACCACATTTACGCTTCTACCAGAAGGAAACAGAAGAGGGTCTTAAGGATATACCTTTTGCTGTTTGGGAGTGCAGTTTATATAGTAACAGGATTAATTTTGATGCATCCATTGGTACTTTATGGTAAGGCACTATATATTTTTTTTTAAAACTAACACAATATCAATATATTTATAAGTGCAATGTAATGAATTTACAGCGAAGTGATGGATAGCAAAAATTTGGACAGTGTTTTTTACACTGTTTTTTTTCAATTTGGCTTTTGCGGAGTTTGTTGCACATGAAATTACCTCCGCTTCTAGTGAATCTAATATGGTTCCCGTTGTTATGAACATCTTCAAAGAACAGCATTAGACAAACGGTGCTAGCTGTTATGTCACCATTGGCAATTTGATTTCAAGCCGCCATATTTTAAAATCAAGAAAACAAAGAAATCGAATTTCGTATCAGTGTTAACTTACTTCTTTTTTATTCTATCACAAGTGTGAACGAAACTGACGATACTTTGTTTTAGGACGTAATGCGCCATGGCCTAATGCACTTTTTTGCAGACGAAAAGCGTAAAACCAAACCCATGAATAGCACTGATGACATGAACTCCCCAGCTCTGCTAACCTTGACACTGATCAAACTACCCGGCATAGGCTCTCCTTGTCGAGTAAGGCTGATAAGTTTGCACACTTTTCTGTATTTCTGTATTTAGGTAGCGATACCGTATTGTGTATTGGTCTGAATGATAACAGTGTCATTAAAAGTCTTATGAGCTGCCGTTTATATGATCATAAGGTTTGAAGCTTCCGAGTAAGAGAGACATGGGCTTTTGAGATAAGAATGAGGGATGAAGAGTATCAAGGGGTAGGGTTGTACGTTTGTGGTGATTCTTCTTCTTCAAGTACTGTGCAGGACTCCTCTGGAGCATTCATGCAGCCTTCTCGCACATTGTTAACTATGTACACGTGAGGGAGAGTCAAAACAGGTTAAAACATCTAATATCTCGCTACTCCAACTGGACAACCATCCTCATCTGGTTATCAGAAATGTGTCTTAGTAATCGTATCACATATGTGGCTATTGTCTACTTTTGCTATATTCCTTATTTCTATGCACTCTATGTATAGCAGTCTATTGAGAATTCCTAAAGACATGGGCTACATGGCTAATTTCAGGAGTAAAACTCCTCTGTGTCTACTCCTGTCTATGAAGATGTGTTGTGTTTGCCAAAAGAGCTGCACAGCACACTGGAATGGCAATGATTTATTATCAACTATTGGCATTATATGAAAATGGTCATATCACAAGGAGTGTGAACAATTAGTACTTTTATCAGACTCCAACTTCTCAGGAAAGGTCTCAGGTCTTAATATATTTAAACATTTGCATCTCTTCATAATGAATAACCAAATAAAGAATCAAACCACTTTACTTCCCTTCTTGCATTCATTTTTATCACCAGGCCAATGTACTGACAATTTGTTCTGGTACTTTCTAGTCTTAACCTAGTATGTTAACTGATATTTACTCTGTAAAGATCAGTGTGGTCCAACTAGTAATTTACCATGTTTACTTTTAATCTAGATCTGTCTTTGAGTTATGTATTTTACTGACTTGACCTCAGCCCTACGCTAGATTATTTAATATTCCTTGAGGCTTCCTAACTGATAAAATGAATCATTACAAAGACATTAAAATTAACTAACACTAATGTTACAAAGTTTCCAATGCGTCTTTGCCATAATGTCTTATCTGTTTATTGCAGCATCGTGGTCACCTGCTGGGAAAGGGCTGGCCTCTTGGCTCTTTTGTATGTGGTGTTTCTTGTGTTTATGTCACTCTTCCATACAGTGTCTTGGGTCAGGTGTGGTGCATAATTGTCTCGATTCCTGATAGTTGCCATTTTCCTTATTTTTAACGCTGTGTATAAATCAGGGTCAAGACAGTGTGTCGCGTACAAAAATGGTTGCTCTCCCTTGCTGGCATTTTAGGATGTCTCCCGGAATGAACTTTATTGTAGAAAGCTTGCGCTCAATAAATCTTATACCCTTTGAGATATTTTGATGATATTTTATAATACATAAATATCAGGTCAAGGCAGTGTTTAACGTGCAAGAATTGTTGCTTTCCCTTGCTGGCCATTGATTAATCTCCATTGAAGTAAATTTATAGAGGATAGCTTGTGCGCTCAATAACTCTTATACCCTTTGTGATATTTTAATGATATTTTTTTTATAAATGTATATCACGTTAAGGCGGTATGTCGCGTGCAAGAAAAGTTGCTCTCCTTTGCTGGCCTTTTGAGTTATCTCTCTTGAATGAATTTTATAGGGGAAAGTTTGTGTGCCCAATAACTTTAATACCCTTTGAGATATTTTGATAATATTTGGTAGGAATACATATGAGGTCACGATGGTGTGTCCTGTGCAAGAATAATTACTCTCCCTTGCTGCCCTTTTAAGTGATCTCCCTTGTATTAACTTTATAGGAGAAAATTTGTGCACTCAACAACACTTTTACCCTTTGAGATATTTTGATGATAATTGGTTGACATATATATCAGGTCAAGACGGCGTGTCACCTTTATAAACGGTTGCTACCCTTGGTGCCCTTTTGAAACTTCTCCCTTGAACCTACTTTAGAGTGGAAAGCTTGTGCACTCAATAAATCTTTTATCATTTGAGATATTTTGATGATGTTTAGCATACCTATATATCAGGTCAAGGTTTGCCATATGCAATCATTTTTGTTCCCCTTGCTGCCAATTTGAGCTATCTTCCTTGAATGAACTTTTAAGTGGAAAGCTTTGCACACAAATACTCCTATTATCTTTGGTATATTTTCATGATACTTGGAATGCAAATATGTTTGGTCAAGACAATGTGTCACATGTAAGAATGGTTTCTCAGCCCTTGCTTCTCTTTTGAGTTGTCTCCCTTGAATAAACTTTATAGGAGAAAGCTTGTGAGCTCAATTTTTGTCAATATTCTATATTTGCTTGCATTGACACTCAGTATTATATCACCAAATATATATACTACGTTAGCTGTTTGTAACTGCTTATCATTTACGTTGAGGTTGGGGGATTTGCAATCCCTTCTGATGGCTTTTTTTTATCTAAGGTCATACCTGAGATCCACAGTGCTATTGTAATTTACACACAATAGGCATTCATTTGTCAAATATGAACATCCTGAAAGAAATTGCACTGTTTATGTACCTGTTCTAAGCCTCAGGGGTTTTGCAACACCTTGAACTAGAAGTGGACTTCTGAAATATTACGCTCAGTTTATAAGTTACTTATTTGAGATAGTAATTTTTTGTACTTTCATTATGATATGGTACATATTATAAGTATATTGATCTTGACATGTGACTCCAAGGTCATTTGATAGGCAATCTGATAAATTTGTTATCATCTACGCATCATAAGAGGTCAACTATGTGCCAAATACGAGCACTCACTTAAAATGTAAGCGTTCAGGTTACAAGGCGTAATAAAAGAATTAACTACATTTGGCCTTGAGTTTATCGGCAATTCAATACAATTGTTGTCAATTACATAAAGCAAGCAACATTATGCAAAATTTGAACACATACCATTCAAGAAGTGTTCCCATTACGAGACATACATATATTTTAAACATATTCGACCTTGCCCATTGACTCCAATGACATATTAGCATTCTGAATTATATTTTATCATTTACTAACCATAAGCAATTATATTGAAAATATTATCTTCCTCAATCAAAACAGTGTGTTGATTAGGGTAGCCTATAAGAGATATTTTAGCTAGGATTTCAGATCTGAAAGTGATGCAAAATTTTTCCAGCAAGATAATAAATGCACCAATCCAAAATTGTCAATTTAACTTATTTCCCATGATAATCAAAGTATTATGTAGGTAAGCTGTAATCTATCTAATTCACTTTTATAGTCTGTTTGGTGGCCTAAACTAATATTTAGTATCTTATTAGATAGGACAACTTGTTTTGCTCTCAATCTTTTATTGCCCTGGTATATTAGTGACGGCATGTTTGATGGTACTGTTCATTTAAGATGTGTCATTTTGGGAAATGCATTGAAAATGCATGTTTACATAGAATGGCAAATTTTAAATGCATACATTGCATTTTTAGGAAATAACATACACTGCTTGTTCCAAATATATAGTACATCCGTAGTTTTCCCTATACATAGATAGGCTGCAGACAAGGTAACCATACCATTTTAATGAGTAGAAAAAGGTTCTATAAACAAGCATAGATTATCAACTGCATACATGTAACTCACAAATTTTGGAATATACGTTCACTTGGCTCTTTTAAGAATAGTTTATTGCAGCACATTTTTCGAAAGATCATTTGGGCCCTTCATTGTGTAATGTACGTTACCTGTTTACATTAAACCTAACATCTGAGTCTAAATAGCTCCACAGATTCTGATTATTTATTTAAACCAATTGGGTAAATACTTTGAATTTACCTAAACGAAAATTCATTTTAATTTGTCACTCTACAAAATAATATTATTTTATTCTATAAAATGTGTCAGTTATTGAACTCTTAAAGGTAAGTGAGCGTGATCAGATATATTTTGAACAAATGGTCTTGGCTGACCCTCTAAAAAGTGTTTAAAAAACATTGACACAAGGGGTGGGGACAGTTGTTTCTATGTTAATATAGGGAAACATTTCAAAAATCATCTTGTCTGAAACTACAAGACATGGGACCTTTATCTTAGATTTGATGCATTATCTAGTAGATCTCTACCAAGTAAGTTCAAATTATGCCCCTTGGGCCAATATTGGCCCAACCTGGGGGTCATAGGCTTATATAAGGAAAAAAATGAAGAAAAAACATCTTGTCTGCAACCACATGCCGCGAAGCCTTGATTTTGGGTATTTAGAATCACCTATTGTACCTCTCTCATGTTTTTTTTCTTCAAATTATGCCCATGGGTCCATAAATGGCCCGCCACTAGGGGTCACATGGTTTATGTGTGCTTACATAGAGAAAACATAATAATAATCTTATCTGAAACCACTTGGCTGAGAGCCTTGATAATTGCTATGTAGCACCGTCTATATTGTCCAAATTATATTTCTTGGGCCAAAATGGCCACGCCAAGGGGGTAACGAGTTTTACATATGCTGATATAGGGAGAACATACACCATATTCTTGTCTGAAACCACAAGGTTAAAAGTCTTGATATTTGGTATGTAGCATAATCTATTGAAACTCTAACAAAGGACCATTGACACTTGCTATGGGTAAATGCCTATTGTTTTCAGTAAAAATGAAAGTTTGCTTACAGTCCTATTCTTCACAGTTAAGCTACCCTGACTTGATTACTTTATGAAAGTAAGATCCTTTTCCATTTTAAATGCTCCAGAGATGTATAACTTTGGGTAGATAAATCATTTGTACATTAAAATACATAGAAATCTGAAAACATTTTATAAAATATTACTATCCCCCCTCGTGTGCCAGCAAAAGCTTTTGCCTACATTTGTGTTATCATATTTTCCACACCGTGTGAAAGTGACTTGCTGGTACAATAGGGGAGGAATATTCTGTAGCCCATGAACTGAGGGCTTAAGATCCTAAAATGCCGTTTCTACCAAATTAGGAATAAACGACAGTAATGAAGTTCTCTAGCACCAGCCCCCTACATTGCTTTGTATTCTGTGCTAGTTTAATTCAAAGTACATAACGATTAAAAGTAGAATTAGCCATGTTTATGCATTTTTTTCATTTGAAAAAAAGTTCACTGTTATTTAATGACACATTCTTTGGCAGACCACGCTCTTTAAACAAGCAAAAGTAATATCTAAAGGATCTAGTTAGAATCAGCTCTACTTTCCAATGCTAAATGGGACACTTTCATTCATTCAAAAGTATTTATTTCTTTTTGTTGAGCTTTTAGTTTTCTATTATCAACGGTACATGCAGTCAAAAATGTACACGTAATTTCTAAAATATCTTCCCAATATTGTTTTATTACAAACATATTTTGTGTTTAAAACAAGTTCATAAATTATTGTGATTAGTAAATACTATGCATATCATTGTACCAGGTCTTTGTCATGGGGTCATAGAGGTGCATACTTTGTTTTAACTTTTTTTCTGTTCAGTTTAGAGGGCATAACTATGAATTTGATTGTAACATTTACTGTTTTTTGTTATGGCTTACCTTTGACTTTACATAATCCTATGTTGTTCTTTTTATTTTGGTAATTTAAGGCTTTGAGAGAATTTAAAGGGAAACATGGTAATGTTGATGTTTCAGGGCTAAATTGAAAAGTAAGGAAGAAAACTAGGATCAGGAATCGATACAATCAAGCACCACACCTGACCCAGTATACAAATGAAAAATGAAAACGTCACAATTAGACATCAAAAACGAGAGCCTAGAGGTCAGACCTTTTCCAGCAGGTGACCACAAGGCATCAAAACACAGACGTTCATGAAAGCATAACAAAACACTGAGTGCGGTCAATATATAACCCTGGGGATTAGAATGGGCCTGTCTCCAGGGGTCACACGTTATAGGGAAAACATAAAGTTATCTTCAAAGCTAACACAACAAGGCCTAGAGCCATGGTATTTGCAATCTAGCATTACCTAGTGGACCTCTACCAAGTTTGTTCAAATAATGTCCATGGGGTCAAAAATGGCTCCGCCCCTGTAGTCACATATTCTACATAGGCTTATATAGGGAAAACATGAAAAAAATCGTCTTGCCTGAATCCACAAGGCATAGAGTCTTGATATTTGCTAATTTGTTTTCTTTTCTGACAGTAATTAGTTGCATGATCAAATTAATTAGAATGAAGCATATAACACCCTCCATGCAAATGTTCTGCCCTTTTCACACCATTGACTCCTGTATTGGGACAAAAGATAAAAACAATGTTTCTGAAAAAGGTTATGGTGCACATCACATTATACAATTAAAATAAGTTGACATTATGCATAGCCCTGACGTTTTGGGTTGGATTAAAAGCTCAGACATTGAAATTGTGCAGATAAGTATAATTTGATTGAACTTAGTGACGTGATAGGCTTTGGTTATGATCTGAGTAATACCCAAGATGGACTTTAGTGTTGGAGAATGGGATATGTATTTTGTGGTAAACATCCTCTCCTCCTGACAAGGATTCAGGTGAGCAATCCAGGGCCTGTAGGCCCTCTTGTTTAGAAAAGGAAACTTAGTTGGAAGTAAAATAGTCAGAAATATACAAAAATGTTGATAAATTCAACATTGTTTGACATACACAGCACACTTATACAAATATTGAAACGGCTGATGTTTATTTAAGATGGTGAACATCAGCTATTGTCAAGTCATCTAGTCTGAAGAATATTGGTAAAATACCACAGAACTTGTGTTTACATACTCACCCGGTATGGCAGTGATGACTTGTTCAATTTTTGATAATAACGCCTTTATTTAAATGTGTCTATATAGAAAGAAATCATTGTATCTTCTTATTGTAGATCATACTAGAAATAACACTACAAGAAATAACAAAACTATTTGAATGCTTACTGATGAAAAACCAAATGAAACAGTATGTGTAACTGAGCAAAATCACATTTTGCTTTTAAGTTCATCACGCGCGTTGTGTTTTTTCCATCTTTTGAATGTCACGTTTTGCCTTAAGAATTATTTCACTTGGAAGGTAATATTAATAGATCTATTGTTTTACCTATAATCCATTGTTGAAGTTATCTTTAGCCACCTGTTAATTTAGTATAATCTGAATATTTTCCTCAAATAAAAAGGTGTATACAGCGAACATTAATTCATTTCTGCTTACAATCAATAAAATGTGTCTTATTCCATTTACAATCCCCATGTTCTTGTCAGGTATGTCAATGATAGACTCATTCAGACCAAAGGACCAATTAGACAAAGGGTCACAGATGAAGACTTAAACGTTTATAAAGTATCAGAACTTGAGTTGACAGAGTTTGAGTTTATTGCTTCTGGAGGTGCCATAGGGAGTACGGTATGTAAAAAGTTTTATTCAATAGAAAACCATAGTCCCTGATATGCATATGCCAAGTGTACGTGGGTATATATGTAGCTACAACATACAGAGGCACATTAATCCTATATTACTTAATCGTTGTAGGTATTCTGACCTCGTCCAAGAATTATTGCCTGTCACATTGCAGACATTTTCTAATATTAACAACAGACAAATAGCATGGACAGCTCATTCAAAGGAATTCAGAAAAAATGAAAGAAGATTTAATGTTACGATGCAGAATAGATGGAACAACAGAATCAGTGATGGTTGCGTATACGCACAAATACACAAAGGTTTAGGTATGCACCTGGTCACCTATTCGAACCATGATACGGTAACTTTTCTACTTATAGTCCCAAAAAAAGGTTGGTTTATCCGAGATGGAATTCAATGTGTCTATATTTATTAACGCTTGCACGATTTCATTACTTTTCTTGAAGATCTTGGAGATCTAGTGCACTTTTCACTATATAAAGGATGGAATTTCCCATTCTTGTTAGGGGACATTTTAAAGATACCGTTGAAAGGTTCGATATAGAGACGCTATTCATTATTATAAAAGGTATGTGAAGTTATATATATTTTTACTGTGTTGCATTGTACATGACAGGGCTATGGCGATTTGTGTTATTGCATTGAATCGCGATGTCTCTAGCATGTCACATTGTATTGAAATAATAAGTCACTCGTTTTCTATTTTGTCGTCTGTTGAATCGGCCAGCATTCCGTGTACGAGTTCTATCGGGTGTTATCAATAATGTCCTTTTTTTTTGGTGAAAATAGGATTGTTACGCACTTGAATATGAAGCTACGCACATGCGTAGTGCCTAAAAATCTGCTTGGACCATTCTTGCGGCTATAGTAAAAGCTGTCCGGATGGACTCGTTGGGTTATTTTGGCCAAAAGTAGTCACAGGCCATGTCGGGCCTGCACATAAAACTATAATGGTATGCTGAAAGATTTACCAGGGACTGATAGGTGAAACACAATTTAAGCAGCTAGATTTTAAGTTGTTGTGATTTTATATGGCGTTGTTGGAAAGACGATTTAACTGCCAGTGATAGTCGACTTTCTGTAGCGACCTTTATGTGTCACCTCGAGTTATATCTGACGCATATAAGAATAAGGGTTAGGTGCATACACTACAACATACTTACATAAACAAGGTGATAGCTGACATGTATGTTTAGAGATTAGGTAGGTGTAATGTTACACCAAAGTAATTGTAAAAATATTGTACGTTTTACACACATAAAACAGCAGAATGTAATCTCTCAATATTGATGTAAATATGTTTGACGAGAGGTCATAATTAGTTGTTTGCAACTGATACATTATACAAGTACGAAATTAGCGCGTGGGCAGGGTGATGTCCGACGTAAACGTCCAAACGTTACGTCGGCACCACGCTGTTCAACGTTTTCCTGGAATTTTAAGAGAATTGGTATCAGTATTTGTAAAGCTTGAAACTATCTAGATAACGTGACCTAGAAGGGAAAAAGGGCCACGGGATCTTGATGTTTCAGCTGCGATAGTGTCTCAACCAGGGTGACGTTACGACAGTGTATTTGTAAATTTTGTAACGTATGGGTTTGTTTGGCATAAGAGGTATTGTTTAGCGCTGACATAGGCCAGTCACTAAAAATACTTCTCTATTATATAATTTTGAGTGTGGATATTTAGAAGAGCCAATCTATCCTAACCGCATGGGAGCCGTTAGCCATACACCCACGGGTGAGGCTAATCGCGCGCTTATAGGGTTAGGCTGTAATTTAAAAAAATAAGACCACAAAATTATTTCTATTTTTTGTGAACTTCAAACGAACAACTCCATTATTGACGCAACAGAGTGATTCTGAGATTCTAAAAGTAGTTTGTTTATTGCAGAATCGTCTCTGATTTGCTGTCCCCTCCTACGTTGGAGGCTGAATGTTGGTTAGCCGTTAGATTGCTACCTGAGGGCACTTATCAGCTGTACCCTCAGGCCACGAACAGCGTGGATCAGGCCCCAACTTTTACGACCAACCACGTAGACTAGACCGAGTTGGGAGTCAACTGGCTGGAATTGTTATAAGTGAATCTGACATCCCAACATGGGGATACGATCAGGAACTGTTATATAGGAAAAACCACTTATACTAAAACTTGACGTCTAAATTCTAGAAAGACGATCAACATTACGTGCAAGAAATTCTATGCGAATCACTGGATCGATCACATTCTTATAACCTCAGCACCGATTGTCTGAAGTAGACAACGTGCGTCTAAGAAGACATAGTGTTCGCGAGACGCGTGAAATACCAACAGTTATAGTGTTTACGAGACGCGTATAATCTCGAGAGTACTCGTCAATAGGAGACTGAAGTATTAAAGGGCCCAATTTTTTTTCTGAGAACTTAAGATATATGTGAATCATATTTCTTTACGTCTCTTATTTCTGACTAGTTGACGTACATCTAGAGCAGGACATTCAAAGATTGATTCTAATTGAAATGATCTTGGAGTGGCAACTTGCCCTAGTATAGGATGGTCAATTAGCCAGAAATAACAGCGTAGGTGGTGTCATTGTATATTAATGTGTTGTTGATGTTTTCTTAGTACATAAAGTAATGAAAAGTTTTTGCTAGTTGTGTGCATTATTTTTCCCTGGTAGCATCGTCATCGCATAAAGGAATTTTCCAATAAGATCTCCCCTCTTCGTTCCTGATCGGCTTTATGTCGTAACATCTAAATAGAGCCATATTGCATCTACATGTAAAAGTAATAAATAAAACAAACAACTATATATGTGACGTACCATGGCAATTAATGCTCAAATGCGGTAGAACGTGACGTCAGATTAACATGCTGCAAAAGAGTTATAATTTCCCCAACTGCACTTTGTTGCGCAATTTGTACGTCGCTAAGCGTACTTTGTTAACTGAGGAAAGTGTCATTGCTTAATGCCTATGCTAGAGGCGCAAACATTTGAAAATTTCTTCACAAAGAAATATTTGATGATGGATAGGAAGAATTATAATTGTCTCACAACGTTGGAGGAGTTACAGATGATTAATTAAAAGAAACAATACAATGCAAACAGAATGGGATCACTCTATTGATGAACTGATCACAATGATAACACTTATATGTATATCAAATATGTTCTTAAAGAGGTTATTCTTTGGAAGCAAGACTACATCAAAGAACTTAAATAGTGTAGAGTGAGAAAGTTTTCTGGGCAACACCAGCTAGTTTTGGTAATTTAGACTAATCATTGACCCTCTAATGGTTTTAAAGCCCCACAATGGAAACCATGATCACAAATAAAAATGTATACTATAGTGAAGGACAGAGGAGACATTCTACTGCCGCTACACCATTCCAATCACCAGCTGCATTGAGGTCAAGTATATTCTTAAAAAGGTTATACTTTCGAAATAAAGACTACATTAAAGAATAGAAAGTGTAGACCGTACAGGTTTTCTGGGCAACTCTAGATAATTTCGCATAGTAAATCATAAATAGTAAGTGAGTACGATCAGGAAATACCATTATCACAAACCGCAGACAAACATTTGGCACTGCAAGGAAGAACCACAAAACCATCACGAGACACCACGAAGACAAACCAAGCAAAGCAAGCAGTATTCTATTCCCCAT
The DNA here is from genome assembly GCA_964019695.1 of Loripinus fragilis. NCBI lineage: Eukaryota > Metazoa > Mollusca > Bivalvia > Lucinida > Lucinidae > Loripinus > Loripinus fragilis. The sequence goes on along the minus strand of OZ026530.1, from coordinate 1,640,847 downwards.
CAAGATGATTGCAAAACTGGAATGGTCATAAAGTAACGTACAACAAAACATACAACAATTAAGACTCCCACAACAGGAGTAACAAGCAACAACGAATCAACAGCAACAGAACCACCTCCTTAGAATGGACAGCAGCCTAAGCCACTGGGGTCGCCTCCATGCATCTACTAATACCAAATCTTCGCCATAGATTCTGCTGTTGTGGAAGTACAAAAAATGTTCAGCTCGCATGGAGGCCTTCTAACTATCACAATACTGCATAGAATAATTTTTTTATCTTGACCTTTGTCTTCAACCCAAATCATCTAAGCCCAAAAGACAACCAATGTCCCAAATATGAACCGCTCATATCTAAATATATTGGCGTTATACGTCATTTAGGACAGATTGCATTTTTGACCTTGACCTATGAGTCAAAACTAATAACAGCTGTCCAAGAAAAGTAAACAAATGTTCCTAATTGCTGAATCTTAAGTCAAGGTAAAATATACTTAAAAAATGCTCATATCACATTTATATGATTTCTTTTGCTCCGGTATTCAGTTTTATTTACTGTTGAGTCCTTATTTTGCTTTATATCCTTTTATATATTGATTTATGTGTTCAAGGAGATAATGCATTGATAAGTAAGGGGTATTTCATGCAAACCAAACATCTATGTGTCTTTATCCACATCTGAATTAAAGGTGAGATTGGTGCACCGTAAAACTGGTTTAAGCCCTCAAGTAAAATATTTTACTGACTGTTCCAAGGCGTACTTCTTTTGTGGATCTTTTATGTTTTTTTTTTCTGTCTTGTATTTGCTATGCCTTTGTACGCATCTGCTTATATGTGCCTTGTGGTCACCTGCTGGGAAAGGGCTGACCTCTTGGGTCTCGTTTGTGGTGTCTTACTGTGAGTTTGTAACTTTCCCATTGGTATTCTTGGTCAGGTGTGGTACTTGATTGTATCGACTCTTGATCTTTGCACCTTTACTTTTTCTGATGGAGGTAGTTCACAATTTGTACAAAGATTGCCTTTAGCGTGTAGATGAAAAGACTTGTTTTGGATCACACATACATGGTAATCCAAAATATTTGATACCATTTAGGTGTCTTGTTATTTGATACCATTTAGGTGTCTTGTTATTGCTACATACATCGTTAAATTCGAAATATAAATATGCCAACTAAAGCTATAGATTTCCAAATTTTATTTTACAACTAAGTCTTCTAAATCTAGGGCGAAGATTTGGTGCCAGTAAAATGCATTTAAGTCCCCAGGTGGCTTAGGCTGCTGTCCGTTCTAAGCGGTGGTTCTGTTGTTGTTGACTTTTTGTTTATTGTTACTCCCATTGTGGGAGTCTGTAATTGTTCTGTTTTGTTGTACGTTACTTTATGTCCATTCTAGTATTGCAATCATCTTGATGCAGGTGAGAGAGCTGGTTGCTTTGCTTAATTTGTCTTCCTGGTGTCTCGTGATGGTTCGGCTCTTCCTCGCGGTGCCATGGGGTTGTCTGCAGTTTGTGATTGTGGTATTTCCTGATCATACACACTTACTATTTCTAATTGACAAAGAAATGGTAATAAATCTTACCAATCAATATTTACACCAAATAAGTAAAAAATAAATATGACGTCTTTTTTCACTTTAATGACGTCAATGTTATTTTTTTTTAAATTGCCAGTGTTGTTGTTTTGGCAATCCTCAACTGAATCAGTCTGTTGAAATCTATTTACAAGCAAAAATACTTGAATCTTTGTTACCCTGTCATCTTCAGAATATTTTTTTCTGCACTATGCGTATGACAATAACATGAGATATGGTCTAACGTCCAGATTAACTACTTCTGCAACCGTCTTATTTGACGTCGCTATCTTAAAAACTTACCCAGATTTGATGACATATTCTAGGACTTTATGACGTCATCGTTTTGATGTACTCTTGTAGTGAGAAAAGCTGGTGACCTTTACGATGGTATATAATATTAAGTGTTAAAAAGGCATTGTGAAGTTACTGAAAACATGTTTTGAAACAAGGGAACATAGACATTCACTAAATATGAACCAGCACATGACACACAGAAATAGAGAAAACACATACTGATGGGATACTTTAACAAGCAATAATACAATTCACAAAGCAGCCAATCTGTGTGTGTGTGATTGATATTTTATAAGCAGTAATGTTTTACATCTCTTTATTTTCAGTTAAGATGTGCTATTGTATATACTATACCCGAAACGTATGGAGAGTTTATCATGAATGGTAGATTTGAGAGCTACAGATTGAAATTTCTTGTAAACAAGCATTCAGTAAGTTAAGAACCCTTTACTAGAGTATAAAATTCCATATGTCTATGATAAAATATTTAGAACCTGCCCGTATAACAGAAATCTATCAAGGGTCTGATTTTGTTGAAAAACTGAATTAAATTGTTAAGATGTTCATGAATGAAACGCTCCAAATCAAAATTATGTGCGTTAAAATGATTTAAGGAGTATTATTTTTTCTTGTTCATTTGCACACATTGAACTCTTGACCTTCTGGTGTCGTCTGCTGATAACTTCTGCAAACTGTTAGGACCAAGATCAGGCCCTATATAATGTGAGAATTTATCGAGATCCAACTTTTCGACACCCTGATGGTATTTCTGAGATATTTTTTTTGAAAAAAAAAGTTTATTTCTTCTTTTGCAAATAGTTTGGACCAAGATCAGGCCAGACATTATGCTCGGCCTGATCTGCATCCAAAGCACTCGAATGGTATTCTTGAGGAAATGTTTGCATAGATTGATTTTCTGTCTTTCAAAATAGTTTGGACCCAGATCAAGCCTGACATACTGTTAGGTCTGATGTGGATCCAAACTGCTTGACACTCTGATGGTATTCATAAATATATATTAAACACGTTGATTTGTTTTCTTTTGCAAACATTTTGGACCAAGATCAGCCCAAACATAATTTTGGGCCTGATCTGGATCCATACTGTTCGTCAAAAGCAGCAGATAGCAAAATGCAAAAAAAAGATTCTTGATAGGCAGACGTTAATATTTTACTGTCTAAAACCCCACACGCATAGCATTACTACCCACTGTGATCAATAACGGCAACGTCATTTTGGCTTTTTCCATTAACGTCAATGTTATTTCGGCATTTCGAATTACATCACTTCTTGCTGAGTTTAACATATTAGGCGACTTATTCACCATCTCCTGTTAATATAGTGTATTTGTTTACTGTCTAAAAATGGAGTCATTTTCGAAACATGTTATAGTAAAAAACTGTATGTGTGTATTTGGATTTCTCCCACTTTTTCTTCAGTTCCACAATAATAAAAAATGAGTCAGCTGATGAGAATTCGTTTAGGTCCCTGACTAAGATTTTTTTATGTTTAAGACAGCTCTATAACCCATGTGGTTAATTCTGGTGTGAGGATAAAAAACAATTGTTTTACACTGTGCAGTACCAGCCCCCACGCCCAACCCTAGTTTGCACATTTGAGCAAGAAAGTTAGCCTGAGCTGCCGTTGTTCATTAATTTAACCAGTTGAGTGCCAAGCAGATTTCATATTAGAGTGACTTATTTTTAAAACAACGACATTTGAAGTATAAATAACTTGTTGATGACGTCGACGTTTAAAATAGCAACTACTAACCACTGACGTCAAAATCCCGCCACGATGTACAATAAACGTTAATTGACGTTACGTCAATTAGATGTTTAATCTTATAAGGAGCACCTGATGATGCTACAATCTGTTGGTATAAGGATAAAAAATCAATTCTCTTTAAACTGTAACGTGACATTTCAATGCATGTTTTGGACGCTAAACACTTACATTGCTATCAAAATATGAGAAAGTCACAGGAATTTGGTAGTTTCTGTTTGCCGCCGGCAGTGTCAGTTTTTCTTCATCTTATAAGTGCGGTGAAAAAGTTAATGGAATGAACCACACGCAAAAAGGCGCAGATTAGCTCTGTAAATACTCAAGAGGATCTTTGTCTTTCGCTACATTGATGATCGGGCCATTAAAACTTTATAATTGGCAAGATGATGTGCTGTTAAGGCGTGAAATTTCCCTACAAGTCATTTGCTAAAAAGTCAAATTGTGAAATTTTGCAATAATTTTTGTGACAATGAATGAACATACATATAAATTATTCAAAAACATATTTAGTGATTTTTTTCAAACCGAGGGGAAATGGGCGATAGATATTGCTTAACATAACTACTGAGAAAATTGTATTTTGATAATATATGTTTGTTGGTCGGTTGTATGAAGATAAATCACTCGCGCTACACGCTCATCTTTACAACTGACCCCCAAACACTGAATTATTACACAACAATTCCTTGCTTGTGCTGATCTATCTCTTAAATAAAATGCTGCATTGTGTTGCAAAATGATTATTCTTCATATTTTCGCCTACATTGCTTAATGTTGTATAATTATTTCAGAATAAGCCTGCAAAACAGTTGCCCAAAAATGGCCCTGTGGCACACATAGTAGTTGTACGTGTGACCCCAAAATGGCCCTGGTTCACTGAGGGGGTTCAGTCCCATTTAAACTAGCAGCGAATGACCATGCAAGCCTGCACATTTGTGCAGACTCACCCATGTGCTGTCGCTGTTCAAATTTTGGTCCCGTTTTTGCAAACAGAAAATGAAGTGATGCTACTCTGCACAGGTGGTCTAAGTAATGTACAGTAAATTGTAAGAATTGTTGCTAGAAATTAGAATTTTGTTCCCATTGAACAACAAAAGCACAGACCATCCTGCACATCCGTGTAGTATGATCAGCCCCGTGGTTATTCGCTCTCTGGAAAATAAAAGTGGATTTTGTTGCTAACAAACAACAAAGGCACAGACAATCCTGCACATCAGCGCAGTAACATCAGCGCTATTGTAATTCACTCTCTGAAACGTAGACTTACCCGATTGTATTCGACTCCCATCCCTAAGTCGAGTTCTAAAACAATTAATGCATGGACAGGTAATGAGACTGCGTTGATATGGTGAGTGGTTTAAGAATTCAATCAGCGCACATGTAAATTGTTTGAATTGTTGCGAGAAAACCGAATTTGGTCGGCATTGAAAAACAAAGGCTTGAACACAGGTTTTCTCATGAGGAGGCTAATTAGATACCATGCATTTTCAATGACTTCATGTACTTACAAATGGACAAGAATGCGAGAAATCCTGTCTTCGCTGTTTGTGAGAAAGGCATGCATAAATTCAGCATGCTTATCTTCAGAGACTAGCAAGAACATTGAAATTTTGTTTATAACGGATCAGAGCAGTTATATTCGTTTATTTGAAAGCATCATATCGTAGCCTGTAGCAAGTTAAATTCCAGTCTACAAGCTGCTAGTCTCTGTATCTGAGCTGACTGTTTTACACATAGCCGTGTTGCTTATCCCTAAGACAGCTTTTAGAAGCGCAAAACATGTAGGAGTTTTATTTCTTTCGAGTGTCAAGCTGATGAGCATAACTATACATATAGTGAAATGACTCAGTTGGTAGAGTGTAAGACTGGGTATTCAAAGGTTGCAATTAAGCTTGAGACTGACTGCTGGCAGATTCAACGTGCTGGGTCCTTAAGCAAGACATTTTTTCCGCTGTTGAATAATGGTAAAACACATGAAATTGTCTCGACATCACTTAAATGTTGACTGGGCAATAACAAGAAATAACACAAACACATATTTTAACAAACTTAACGACGGTGGGTCGGGCCTCAGACTCTATGACGGCTCTGACGTAAAGCTTTAATCGGTGGGTTGGTGCCTGATGCTTATCTGTAGCTGGACCCACCGTGGCTCAACTTGAGGTTTTCTTTAGCTCTGACTATCTGTGAGTCATGAGCCCTTTTCTTTGTTTCATCATGGTGTAGTAATTTGATTAGAGTGTTTTTCCATGATGATACATTGCATTAGTTAGATGGCCTCCATGCGAGCTGAACATTTTTTGTACTTCAACAACAGCAGAATCTAGGGCGAAGATTTGGTACCAGTAAAATGCATTTAAGCCCCCCGGTGGCTTAGGCTGCTGTCCGTTCTAAGGCGGTCGTTCTGTTGTTGTTGACTTTCTGTTTATTGTTACTCCCATTGTGGGAGTCTGTAATTGTTCTATGTTTTGTTGTACGTTACTTTATGTCCATTTTAGTATTGCAATCATCTTGATGGGGAAGAGAGAGCTGATTGCTTTGCTTAATTTGTCTTCCTGGTGTCTCGTGATGGTTGAGCGGCTCTTCCTCACGGTGCCATGGGGTTGTCTGCAGTTTGTGATTGTGGTATTTCCTGATCATACTCATTTACTATTTTTAAAAATGATTGATTGGTTGTGTACAGGTAAGGCGCTGGTGAGACTGCGTTAGTGTGTATGAACACTTAAGCCCTGGTAAGTTGTATGTGATAAAACTGATTATATTTTTGTCTTCTAGGCTATAAACATGTATGAAGATAATAATCAAGAAGAACTACATATCTCAACTAATTTTGGACTGGGATGTTCCAGTATGGTAACCTCCAAAGAAACACATTGCTACATAAAGATGAAAGTCAGTCAACCTGATGATCCATCAGCTTGTTATTTAGATGAAACTACAGAAACTGATGATCCTACAATATGTGATATTGTAATACCAGTATGGACTAAATTTGGATTAGAACAGACTGGAAGTACACAATGTTATGGACTACCCACTCATATGACTATAAATGGAACCGAGTTTTATGATTCTTATTACTTACTTGTTATGCTACAGCAAGCCAACGACAATGCAGAGGCTTTAAGAACAAAAATGCGCATTAAAAAGACAGAATTCATAGGGCAACCACTTTTTGACACTTACAAAGTTCCACCATTGGAGGTATGTAAAAATGCTTTCATTCATTATGTTTTAAGCGTTTTTATTCTTTAGGTCCCGGTAAACAATTTTCAGTTATGTTGAGATGTATTGTAACTATAAACCTGTTTGCATGCTAGCAGCAAAGTAACACACTATCTGACTGGTGTCCCTTTTATTTTTCTGCTAAGCTAAAATTGATACACGTATATCCATGAGTTCACAGGTTCAGCATCAATAAGCAGTTGAGCAGATGTGGAGTTAAACAGTCTTAATTTAGAATGACCATTCGAATACCCTAAGAACATGTTTTATTGTGAAAACGCACAAGATTTAATGGAATTAAAGCCACATTTACACTGTAACGAATAGGCTCAGCGTTCGCTCAGCGTTTGGAAATATTTTGACATCCGTGAACACAGGCTGGTATACGCTGAAGTTTGTTAGCTGAACGGTTATAAAAAATAGTAAATGAGTATGATCAGGAAATACCACAATCACAAACTGCAGACAACCCCGTGGCACCGCGAGGAAGAGCCGTTCAACCATCACGAGACACCAGGAAGACAAATTAAGCAAAGCAATCAGCTCTCTCTTCCCCATCAAGATGATTGCAATACTAAAATGGACATAAAGTAACGTACAACAAAACATAGAAAAATTACAGACTCCCACAATGGGAGTAACAATAAACAGAAAGTCAACAACAACAGAACCACCGCCTTAGAACGGACAGCAGCCTAAGCCACCGAGGGGCTTAAATGCATTTTACTGGTACCAAATCTTCGCCCTCAGTTCGATGAAGAATGTTTGGGTTCGTTGTTATTTGCATAGCACGTCGAAGATTTTTGTGTATGCATATAACTTTTCAACGTATGCCATCAAACTCTCCATATGCATATGTTCTAATGCTGATGACTTCAACAACAGAAACTTATTTTTAACTGCTAAGTTATTAAAATAAGGTTATAGATATCATAAAATTCGAAAAACATTTTCTAAATTCTACCACAGACACTGAGAGTTAATTGTTAAATACAACATTGGGTTAAAAACACTTCTGCAACAACGCATATCAGAACCTATATTTTAAGGTGATTTAGTTTATAAATTCAAACGAATTGTTGGAAACAACTGCCACCGGAATTTTTTTGCCAAACCAGTTTTTGGCAAAATGACCTAGTACTTTTAGTTGACATAGAAAGCTAAAGTGACTTATTTCCAGTAGAATAGACCCTACTGAGGAAATTCTATAGGTTTTTGGCTTAAAATCTGTAATGACCTAGAAAATATTCCACGACAAAGGTCAAAATCCCCGCGGGGATTTGCAAATCCCCGCGGGGAAAATATTTCCCCGCGGGGATTTTACACCATCCCCGCGGGGATTTTTTCCCCGTGCGAAAAATTTCCCCGCGGGGATTTTCAAAAATTCTAAAACTCATCTTTTTATTCAAATATGACAAGATCTCATGTTAATGGTGTGTAAAAATGAATGTCCACCAGTAATAAAAATTTTTCATTTTTCCCCGCGGGGATTTTTCCCCGAAGGGATTTTTGGAGAAAAAATCCCCGCGGGGATTTTTAAAAATCTGTTTAAGGGTCTAAAATCAAGCTTAGGTTCACTCTTGCAATCTGTTTGACACATTTGAGTATGTTTCAAGTATATATTAACATTTTTATTTTCCCCATGGGGAAAAATCCCCGCGGGGATATTTCCCCGCAGGGATTTTTCCCCATGGGGATTTTTTTCTGCACAGTATTCATCCTTAGAGGATTTTATTCAATGGCAAAGTATTTTTTCTGCATTTATTCACATTTATATATATATAAATAAATATATATGTATATGGTATGGATCCAGCTCAGTTGCTGCATGTCGTGGTGAAGCAATCAGGTAAACTGTATTTTAGATTTACTTGACCACAAACCCAAAGACAGTTTTTCACATTATGCTGCCCATATACCTGTATTCACAGTAAAGCTGCACCTGTTAGGGCCACCTGCTTGTTCCATCTCTTTATTCACTTTGCAAAGAGTTTAGATCCAGAGCAGGCCCTACATCTCAGGTACAGATTACAGGATCAGGATCCAAGCTGTTTGATATTGTGGTGTTTTTTTTCTGAATTTGCTTGGGCATAGTAATAAAACTAATACTGTTAATATCAGCTAATAAAAATAAAACATTTGTCTTCTTTAACAGTTTATGTTAAATAGTTGAGAGGTTATATGATTTTAGCATTAGTGTTGTCTGCTGATTCTTCATGATTTAACTTCTTCAAAACAAATTCAGTCAATATCAATAGAATGACAAACAGTTGGATTCCGACTTTGTCTTAAGGGATAATTAGTAGGTTTGTTTTGACATGCACAGTCAAACAAACCGTGCCTCCTTTAAGCAATAACTGTTTGAATCCAGATCAGGCCCAACAATGTGTTAGACCGGATCTTCGTCCAAACTGTTTGCTTAATATTTGTTTATCAGCAGACAACATTAGCGGATAAAAGGTCGGAGAGGCGATATGCATATGACTTAATTACTGGCAATAGTACAGTGTACTGGGCCGACCGGATTAGTACTCTATGTGCCAGAACAACCACCTAAAACAAGAAAACTGGACACTTTAGAGTACTCCACAGTAAATCAAGTTATACAAATATTTACACCCATGTAGGCAGTGCTCCACCATCTTGTTTTGGAACTAAAAAATCACCACCCTCTACCACCTGACCGCCCCCCTTCAGATTTTTATATTATGCTGCCTAATAACTGTATTTACTGTAAAGCTGCACCTGTTAGGACCACCTGCTTGTGCCATCTCTTTATTCACTTTGCAAAGAGTTTAGATCCAGATCAGGCCCTACATCTCAGACCTGATCAGAATCCAAACTGTTTGACATTGTGGTGGTATTCCTGAATTTGCTTCGGCATAGTAATAAAACTAATATTAAGGACATATGCTACTAAATACTTCCCACATTGAAATATTTTAAATACTTTGCATACAGTTTGTTTTATGCATGGGCTATCCATTTATGAAATAAAAAGGATATGTCGCCGTGCTTATTTTTTCAGAATCTCATATTGAAGTTTACAGCATTTGACCAATTTTCTAGAAATATAAAATAATAATACTAGTCCTAATTATCGAGCTAAAACGGTTGTAATCTTCACCCAGCTTCTTTCTTATAACTTAAATTACTGCCCATGACCTCAAACTTTTAAGAAAATGTGCATGTTTACTTGTTACCCCATGCTGTGACAAGATACTGCATGATATATTTTGGCAATTCGTCGAAAAATGGAATTTGTTTTTAGAATAAATCATGTATTAAAAAATCTGACATTGAAAATCTTGAAAATTTATTTTTAATTCATGGACTATTATAATACCTTTCAGAAAAAAGAATAAAAATCTGGGGTCACCGAACTAATTCTCTTTCTAGAGGGCCAAATTTAACCCCACCCCCATAGGTTTCATGCGTAATTCAATATAAAAAGTTCGGGGATGACCATTTCGGTCGTTTTGATGATGCCATTTTACTAGTATATGAAGTAATTTAGCATTAAAATGTTAAAAAAGAAAGAAAAAACACACTGAAAATGTGTGCGCATCTGGGAATCGATCCTGGTTCTCTGGCTTTGTAGCCAGGCGCGCTAACCACTAGGCCACGAGGTCAGGTCGTGCGCCGCTCTAAATATCCATACAAATAGTATAGACTCGGCCACTATCGTATTCGTAACCAGGGTTATTGTGTACGTCGTTTGATTTAGACTGAGCTACATTTATCTGTCTTTAGTGCTGAGACGATCAGTTCTGAAAAGATGTCAATAGATATTTCGAACACACTTTAATTAGTTATTTTGTGAAGAAAATGTCGGAACACCGATATGACATAAGAATATTGGAAGCTGTATTGATCCGAATCTGTTAAGGGTCGAAAGACAGGACCCAGACAACTTTCCCCGTTTGCAGACGCGGAAAAGGTGCGCATTGGAAATAGCCGCATATGTCTTTAATATCAGCTAAGTATACATAAAAAATTCCACTTTAACAGTTTTTGTTAAATAGTTGAGAGGTAACATAATTTTAGCGTTTGTGTTGTCTGCTGATTCTTTATAAAATTACTTTTCAAAAATTCAGTAATACCAACAGAAAGCGAAACAGTTTTGATCCGGATCAGGCCCAAATGAAATATGTATTCATAATTTTGATGACTTTTTGGCCATATGCTACACTACAAACTTCGCCACGCGTAGAAATCATATAATGATTATATGATTCTTATATAAAAACTTTGATATAATACTTGTTAAAAAAGGCAGCCGCATGCGGATCTTATAAAACAGATTATATTATTCTTATATAAGAATGATATAATTTTACGTAAATTGAAATACACATGATAATCAGATGATACTGATAATCATTTTCACATAATAATTATATAAAAAATTATATGAAAATCATATCATTGCCCTTTTATATAAATATTATATATGTGCCTTTATATAAATTTATATAAAAAGGCAATCACATGTGAATGATGTGTAATGCACAGTATATGAAACTTACATAAAAATGTTTACAAAACTTAATTCACCACACATGAATACCACATGTATTAGTTTACTTATAAATCTTATATGACTAATTTTGTGTAATAATCATACAAGAATCCAGGCCTCCTGTATGAACTTCTTTATTGTTCAGCATCTCAACAGCCAAGCCTGAGGTTGTTTCTTTTTTGGTTATTTTTTCATGCTCAATCAACTAAGATTGAAATTTCAAATGCTAAATGAAATGCTGATAATAAAGTATTTTCCAAACTCTTAGATGTTGTAATTATCATGCTAATAAATGATAAAATGAATTTGTAACATTTATGAGAATGATTAATTTCATGCTCAATTGAGTTGAGCATGAAAAAAAGCTTGATAACCTTAGAGCCAGGTTTGTAGGTAGAATAAGAGCAGTTTCTACTGTACCAGTTCTTTTGTTTTAGATAGGTATTTAAACAAACCTATTGCAGTGATGCACGGATTACAGACAAAAGTCCTCAAAATTTTGAATGTAGATATGGGGACAACATTGAACCATGCAATAAAATGATGATATCACTGTCAGACTGATAAAGTATAAACATTACAAAAACAGATAACAACATGTATTTCGATCTTCTAATTTTTTTTAATATAACAGCAAAGACATGTTATAATGAAATACATATATATATAGCAGGAGTGAAATTTGAAATTTTCCAAAATCCTGATTTTCAAAATTCATATAATAAAATTTTAAAACATGCTGTATGCTTATGACAAAGTATTAACAAATTAAAGCTTTAAAGGTCAGTTATCTTTAGATTTAGTCTGAAAACAAATCAAAAGCAATAATAACCTAGGAATTCAGCATTTTGAGGCTGACTTTCCATAGAATAGAAAGTCAGCCTCAAAATCCTAAATTCAGGAATTATCCTGAAAACATCAGAAATGGGGCGAATTAATCGTTAATGCTAATGCATTATTAATGCATTACTTTTTTCCAGTAATTCAAGGTAATGATTAATTCACCAGTTTTTGAATTACTTTAATGCTAATTCAATGCATTTCTTTAGTCAAAATTCACTGCATTACTTGCATTACTTTGAATTACTGTCTAACATAAGCCTTGCCATATACAGACTGCACAATAGAGAAATGAGATACACAACAAAAGGATGTGTTTCCATAAGTTATTTCCAATCACAGTTTCCTTTTGTTCAACTTGCTTGTAAAGACTTCTATTTGACTAAGGAATATGCAAAATGATCTTTGAAACTTGCAAGTAAAGGTTTTGATTTTATATCAATAATGTGAAACAGCTTACAGTTACTGGCAATCCCACATGAACATAGAATAGTGAAAATGTAGTTAGGAAGTGTTGAAATGTAAGGTATTTTATCCCATTTTATAAAAGTCAAATGTTTTTAAAATCTATAATTCATTTTAAAACTAATTAAATGTGTTTAAATGGTGTGAATATGTTACAATCCGATATCAAAGAAACAAATGTGAAATGTTTTGATCACACTTGATTGTTCTGTTCATACATTTTGACACTTGACCACTGACACTAACAGTGTGTCTTTTAGGTCAGTTTTGCGGCAGGGTAAATATATTGGATTAAAAAAAATAAGAGATTAGGGATTAAGATACAGCCTGCACTTTGTTGATTGGACTATCCAGTCAAGATACTCAAATTTTTATTTTCTTCCCATAAAATATACTTCCAAATAAGAAACTATTTTGGAAAGCTTCGCAGTGGTATAATAATAATATACAATGAAATATGATTACATTGGTTGCTACATCTCAGTGATACTCCCTCCAATCAGTGACCTATATTAGAGTGACTGGACACTTCATTTTTCAGCCATATAGGTATGTCCTGGCATGTGTCACGTGACTAACGCCTGGTGCGCCTTTTATCGTACACACTCAAAATGGCTACGCAGCTTGTGAAACCGCTGCATTTATAGGTACATTAAAGAGCGTACTTCGTCGTAAATATCGCTTATTGGTAAATATTGTTAATAACAATCGAAAAAACATATATGAAAGATTGCTAAATGCTTTGTTTCTGCAATGTAAAAACTAATTCGATTGAGTTATGACCGTGTAAATATCGGCCGATTTTAAAAAAGTTGCGGAAATCGGCATAAGTGGCTTCAAAAATACCTCTTTCACTCTGACGAATAAAGCTTTAAACATGGCTATATCTGTGTCTCAATTTATCAACATTCATAAACTAAGATGTCCAATGATTCATAATTATCGCAATTATATAATTTTGGTGTTTATAAAGGTGTTAAAAAATTAGGTAAACAATAGAGAAATTACGCTGTGTATTCAAAAACAGCGGTAAAAGCCAATAGTGTAGATAAATGATATCGAGTTTCCCTCCTTTACCTGTGTAAGATACACGACAGTGTTATTTGAGTTGAGTATTGGTATTTTATTGGTGTTTCTAGTCACTCTTATATAGGTCACTGCTCCAATTTTCAAAAAATTTATGAAATTCCAACAAATGTTGCTGATAAGATTATGAAATTCACTACAAAAAGTGTACATATTGTAGCCAGTGTGGCTCATTTGAAATATTTATATATATACAAAATATCTATATGCGAAATTTACATGTTTAAGGTATGCACATATTTTGTTCAGTGTGTTAAAAAATGTGCGCGGCCTGGGCTTCAGAGTTAGTATTGTAGGATTCTGTTTCATGTAAATGAAAGTAATGCTTAATTCAATGCATTACTTTCTTAAATAATGCTAATTCAATGCATTCCTTTTTCAAAATCAAGTAATGCTAATGCTAATTCAATGCACATTTTTGGCAAGTAATGCTAATTCAATGCGTTACTTTCCAAAGTAATTCGCCCCATGTCTGGAAAACATTCACCAAAGGGGTAGGCATGGTAGGAGAGGCATAACTGACTTTAATATTGTCTATTTGTATTGTATGACACTATCTTCCTTGTCTTTAAGAGTCTACCGTATATCTTCCTACAAAAGTCATTCCAAAAATTAGAGCAGGTCTTCTGTCTAAATAATTTCTTCTGAGCTACCAAAGATTTCTGAAAAAGAATAAAATAATAAACATTATTTAGGAATATTATATTGACTTTATCATCGATGTATAAACTCTCGCCAATCACTTGCAAACTTAAAGCCCTTCTGGCTTCACCATTAATGATTGGTCAATTGATTAAACAGAGAGTTAAAACATCTAACAATTCACAACTAGAGAACCATAGGTTTTGAAATGCTGAATATGACACAAAAACAAAAGAATTTTGATTTTCTTAACCATTTTCTAGCTAACATTTTTGGGGTCTAGAAATTCTAAAGTCATCTGCTTAGTACATCTGCTGCTTATATCAGTGTATCATAGATGCAATTCTACGAATCCAGATCAGACTGCTTCAAAGGGAGCAGTCTGATTAAGGTTATTGTTGCAATACATGTATATTATGCCACAAAGAACTTATAAGCAGAGAAGTAAGAGCAGAATGAGTGTGAAACTGAGGTCATCCAATTCAGAATGAGACTTTCTATAGTGAGGAGAATTTACATGCTAGACTTATGAAATCTCGTACATACCTAGCATGTCCCTTTGTTCACATGCTAATTTTCCAGGTGATAAATATCTTCAGTTTGTGTTGCTAAGCAACATTTAAAAGAAGACTAGGTAAACATAAATGGATGGCTTAAACTTGGCGGTAATCATGGCAACAGATTTAGATATATGATATATTTTTCAATTGCTCCTGTAATCTGTCTTTAACCCCTACCAGAAAAGAAACATTTCACAGTGTACACAAACACAATTTATAACTATTATCATGGAAATAAAGTGGCATTTAATAAGGGTCTACAATGTTTGTTTAGATAAAAACAAAAATACATTATTTAAGTAAAATTGTGACCAGTAACCCCTTGAAAACAATTCCATATTTATTGTATCAATGTACTCTGTACAATTTACATTCAGTTTTTAAGCGAGTTTTTATTTATTTTTTTTGAAAAAAGTAATCATAAAGTAATCACTAAGTAATCATGATTGCATGCTATTTAGCAATGTAATCAATTATATTACTATTAGTAGTTGTATTCATAAAAATCCATGATTACAGATTAATTAATGATTACTGAAAAATTTAATAAATTACAAGTAATCATGATTACAGATTACAATTAACCAAAGTCTGTTGCACTTTGTTGGTGTAGACCACATGCTCTGTGTCCTCTGATCTTATCTACACTATTTGCCTATGTCCCACAAAAAAAGTAAACTTTAAGACTTTTCCTACTATTTTAATTCCAGCTGATGACCTTTGCAAATAGGATGGACCCAGATCACGCCCAACAAAGCCTTGGGCCAGATTTGGACCCATTATGTTTGATAATCTCAAGATCTTTTTGAAAAAGATGACTTTGAAAAAAAAACAACGCAGACAACCAAAAGGCATGCCAAATTACCCAATAGGTGTCCGATCTGGGTCTGCACTGTTTGGCTTTAACCCTCAAAAAGGATATTAGGCTTACTTTGGTTATTTTGTTTGTTTGATTTGATTCTTTACATCCCATAAACAACCTTTCAGTTATAAAGGGACGGGCCTTCCTGGGTTGATTTGTCTGTTTGTTTGATTTGGTTATTTACGTCCCATCAACAATCTTTCAGTTATGTAGGGACCGGTCTTCCTTGGTTGAACCAGTACTAAAGTAAGAATTAATGTGTCTTGCTCAAGGACACAACGCAGTGACGCTGGTGAGGCTTAACCCTTGGCCACTCAGTCTCAAGTCAAGCACTCTACCACTGAGCCACTGCGCTCCCGATTATGTTGGTTATGGCTGTCTACTAGTGTTTTCTGCTTGTAATCTTTGCAAAAAGGTTGAACCAAGATCAGGCCAAGCAAAATGTCGGGCCAGATCTGGATCCAAACCAGTCAACATTCTAATGGTAGAGACCTTCATCAAACCCCACATTGTGTATTTCTGATCTGGGGCTACACTGTTTGCATATACCAGTTGGAACCAGATCAGGCCTGACCAAACAAACAGATTGGACCTATGATCTTGATCCAAACTTTTTGCGAACTGAAGGTGGAGACAACGCATTCTGTGGTATCTGATCTGGTCTACGCTCCACAAAAAGGATATCAGGCTCACATTTTGTTAACTCTTTGCCTTCTACACTAATGTCATCTGCTGATGGATTAGATCAGACAAGACAAAACAATTGGTCTGATCTGGATCCAATCTCTTGGACGCTCTAAAGAAATTTTCGCAAAAGCTGACTTTGGAAAAAATCAGGAGACGACAAAAAAGCATGCAAAATTACAATAGACAGATAGTTTAAAGGAGTTCTTTGAGAAAAAAAACCCACATCTTTTGTATATTGAGATACTTGTTTTACTTTGTTGCATACATTTTGTCATCTGCTGACTTTTCAAAACCATCTCTTTCGAAAGATTTCTTCAGGAACACCCTGAGAGTGTCAAACAGTTTGGATCCAGATCAGGCCCAACACATTAAATGTCATAAAATAGTCAGAAAAGGTGCCTGGTTATTGACACTTGTATACTGAATACTGACTTAGCCAGGTGTTTTACGTAAATCATTCAGGAAAACTATGAGAGTGTCAAACAGTTTGGATCCAGATCAGGCCCAACACATTAAATGTCATTAATTTGTCATAAAATCAAATCTAGTTGTGCCTGGTTATTGACCACTTGTAATGAGCTGTATACTGACTTGATCATGTGTATAACATAAATCACATAGCTAATATGTTCAAAGCCCCAACAGAAGTTTTTTTTAAACTAGAGTGCAGTGGTCTAGATAAGGATTTGGACCAAAGGGTATTTCACCCCCTACTTTTTAATTTAATGAGTATTTTACTCCATATTTAAAATATCAAATTGCAGAATATGCAAAGCCTTGTAAAAAGACCCAATTATTTGCTTAACATATTTTGAAGAAAAGTTGCTTGTATCAAATGCATGTTGCATTTTTAGGAAAACTTCCAAGATTTATAAAATTGGTGTATATATATTAGTTTTTTTCTTACTCAGAATTAAAAAAATCACCACATAAATTTAATATCAGCACTGAAACCTCAAAATGCAAAGGGTATTTTCACCCTTCAATTTAATTTTCAATGCTGAATTCCAAAAAATCAATGCTGAAATACCCTTTACCCCCTCTTATCTGGAGCCCTGTAGAGTGGATTAGGTTTGATGACTTCAGAGTAAGGTGTTTGGAGTACACCATGTATTCTCTGCTCAGCCGCCTGCTGGTTTCTTTGAACTACTCCCATTTCATTATTGTCATATTTTTTTGACCCTGAAGTTCAAAGGTAGTGACCTATGCTAATTTTATATAGGACCTGTTATTGAAAGTTTTCGCCAAATATACTGGAATAAATTAGGTTTTCTAAAATTCAATGTACCATAACAGTAGGAATTTGACAATATTGTCCGCTGTGGTGTAGTGGCCTAAGCCTTGGACTCTTATTATAGAGAAGGCAAGTTTGAATATAGCAAGGAGGGTTTTTTTCCAGTAAATTACTTTCTATGTACCGACATAACGCAAAACTCTAGAAAAGCGTGAACATGCTTAATTTTTGTGCAATCGTGTATATGTACACGTGGTTACACATGTAGTTGCTAGTGAAATCGAGATTGGTTGACCGACATTCTTGATTTACTAGCAACTGAAGTGTTATCCTGTGTACATTAAAAAAAACAAAAACAACATCATTTTCTCGCTTTCCTGTGTTTAGCGCATACCATCATCATTTTCTCGCTTTCCTGTTTTTAGCGCAAACCGTTCCTAACAGGAAAAAATTAAAGAAACGCTCCTTGTGATATTCGTACTTACCTGCTATGTGCTAGGAGTCCTGCTTCTTATCCACTACACCACTGCGGACGATCATATTGAACTGTTACTTATATCAGATCGTCCATTTCAAAAAAACAAATTAGTTGTGTATATTCGGCGAAAACTACCGATAACAGATCGGAGATAAAATTAGCATATGCCACGCCCTTTGAACTACAGGGTCAAAAATATATGACAATACTCATAGTTTAACATTTGCAAGGGTTTTTAACACTTTGGCATCTAGTGCCATCTGCTGATAACCTAAAAAATGCAAACAGTGTGCATCCTGATCAGGCTCGACTGATCTGAACCGAAACTGTTTGACACTCTGATGGTATTTCTGAAAGAATGTTTGTAAAAAAAATCAGCCGATGACAAAAAAGCAAGCAAAATTACCCAGAGTACAAAATGGACACATATTAAATACAAAATCACAACTTTGGTGCAATTCACTTTTATTCTTATTTTTTCTCATAAAACAATTTTCTTTTTCCAGCTGTTAAAACTTTATGATGCTATGCGACCAGATTATATGCATGGATGAAGTGAAAGAAATTTACCTACCCCAGATCAAAATTCTAGCACTTAAAAGTTGGTATTTACAAGAAATAAATAAACCCTGACAGACCCTCTTGATCGGTACTCTAATCTATTCCTAAATGCTTACATAAATCACCATGTACATGCTGAACATTCCACAACAATTGAATTCTATAGTCCCTTTGGCATACAGTGTGTTTTTCTATGTACATGTAGTATTAACACCAACAAAAATGGAAATACCTACCACATCCGCTCTATGTGCGTAAATACGGGTCACAACATGTCTCCCATAATAAGTCTATGGGGATTTTTCCAAAGCTCAAGGTCCTAATGGTTGGATCTTGGCAAATTTCAAACCAACAAGAGATTTTATGGTTGTCCTTGTTACCTGCAAGAATAAAAATGAAAGTGTTAATTCTGATATAATTATGCTCCCTTATAGTCTGGGTCTTGTCATCAGTTTTTACTACCAAAATTGAATTACCAAACCATTTAAAATGCTTTTAACTCCACATCATCTGTGATGGATTATCGCACACAAATTGATTGTCTATTTTGTATGTTAAAATTTCTAAAAAATTGTGGACGGACACCGGAGTGACTTGTATACTATTAGCTCACCAGCGGCAAATAGTCGTCTTCTGCTGATCTTTTCATACAGTTTGAACCCAGATCAAGCCAGACAAAACATTGGACCTGATCTAGATCCAAAATGTTTTACACTGCATGTCCCTGCTGAAAGATTTTTAGAAAATTTCATTTTAAATAAGTCAACAGATGACAAAAAATCATGAAAAATTACTCAGCAAGCTGATTAGTTTATGCTCTGTTTTAACCACATTGACCTACAAGACTATAAACTGATTCTTTGCATGCAGGGGGTGGAGAAGTGAGGGGTGGAGTAATTTTGTTTTCGCTGTCATATGCTTGTTAATGGTCTGTTTATAAGTTTCTCGGTATCTAATAGATCCTGATTACAATAAACATGGATTTGCACATATTGTATTTGAAGTAGTTGCAGGTTGGAATCTCTATAAACTCTTTGCATTCTGGGTACATGTAATTGTTTATACTTTTTCTTTTGTTGTCATCTGCTGACTTCTTTTTCTTGAGGTTTTAAGTAGCATCTAGTTCCTGAAGATTCTACATTTTGATGATTTCCACACAACCCTCACCCATCCACCCCCACCCAAAGCATACAATTTCAGCCACCTAAAGGGGACTCATAATGCTCCAATTGGCACTATTTTTTCAAAAATTCTTCATCTCTCACACCCTACCCCATCCCTATTGCGGCTTAGTTGTATTCCTGCAAAACCTAAAACCTACTATGCCAAAGAGAAATTAAATACCATACTGTTTACTTTCTTGTTAATGAATAGCCTAGGAAAACAAGCAGTAAGCCCAGGCTCAATTGAAATAATTACTTTGTCTTTCTTGGTGTATGTTTTTAAGACTCATAAAAATTTCTCGTTACACTTTTTTTTTAAAAATGGACAAGTACAGTACTCTTTTGAAAATAAACTTATCTAAAGCCCTGTACATATATGAAAAATAGATAACTCTGGACATTATTATTATTATTATTATTATTTTTATTATTAATCATAGTTAGCTCTAAGGGCACAGTGCACTTTTAGGATGGAATACAGCCAATACTTGATCAGTATGATAAAATTTGAAAGTGGACATATAATAAGTTACCTGGCCATAATGAGATATAATTCGCGTCATCTGAGTATTTACCTATCTGTAATTTTTTGATTGCAGATACTGTAAAAGTATAGATAAGAAGCTACTTATACACTTAGATTAAAGACAAAGATTACTGTCTAATGGAGATCATTAAAGGATTAACTGATAAGGGACAGTTTCAGTATCTCACAAAATTAATGGGGCCTCAAGAGGGGACTTACCTGTATGGAACACAATTTCATTCACTAAGATAAAGATCAATATTTTATCATAAAATACCTAATCCCTTTATGGGGCCACTTTATTGCCCCAGTAAGGAAGTCATAATCACCTCATTATGGCTGTTCGTTTGATCTACCCAGTATGACCCCTGGAGAGAGTCATAATGAGTGGTACCAGTATTATTGCTCAAATATTTGTCCCTTTAATATAAGACTATATACTCAATATGAAGGACAAGTTTCAAACAACCAATTTTTTTTCCTGTATAAATAGGTTCTGTTAATTAACAACAGGAAAAGGTTGAAAAATATCTTGAAATCAAGTCTGTGTAGTAAGTAGATTTCTCAGCAGGACAAGGGTAAACCATGGCATGACTTTAACAATTTCCTTGCTAGCAGCAGCTTTTGTCATCTGCTGATAATATTGGAAAACAGTTTGGATCCAGATCAGGACCAACAGAATTATCTTGATCCAAACAGTTTGACAACTTGATTTTGTTCCCCAAAGATATTTTGAATGAAAGAAGTCAGCAGACGACAACAAAATCGCAAAACAGTATGCAGCATGTAAAGATATACATAAAAAAATGCTTACTTTTTCTCCTCTTTTGTGTTTTGTCCAGCAATTTTAGTTCCTTGCTGAGCATTAGCATATTATGTTTACCAAGGTCAGAGAAGTTTGGTCAGACTTTACAGGACTTGACATTCGCAAATATATAAAGATGTGGGGGAGGGGGTTCGCTTTGCCGATTTATTTCATTTTTATTAAATATCCTGTGAAAATGAAACAATTTGGTCTCACTGAGACCAAATTATTTCATAGCATATTTTAAAGTGGGTGTAGCGGAGGGGGTTCAAACAATACACTCTGGATCCGCCACTGAATACCACCTTAGTGATCACACATTTCAGTTTTAAATGAAATCCACGACCCTATAATTTACTATTACTACTTTTTCACCTTGTAAGCAGTTTAAATTAGACATTTTAGTGTCCAGGCTAGTCCTGATCCATGCTCAAATCAACTGAGCATGTAATTTATCATGCTCATAATGTTAAAATGCCAACATTGTTGGCATTATATTTATTAGCACAATAATAACAACATCTGAGAGTTTAAAAGTAAAGCATTTTTTTTCCGCTATATTTTGTTGAAATGTTGTAAAGTTGTATTTAAATTCTGAAAATGCTGCCTGCTTATTATGTCTGCTGCATTGATTCATATGCATCTAAGACAAGTTTTATCATGGAAGCAAACACTATGAACCCTGATCAGAGGAGCCGTCTGAAATGGGTTCATATTGTAATAGAAGCCATCAAAGTACATCAGCAGATAAAAAATCAGCCAATATTTGAGCCGCTACATGATATTTCCAAAAATGTGGTATGTGAAACCAGGGAAGGCTCAGACCAGCCTGCCCATATGCACAGTCTGATCAGAGCCTTTGCTAGTCGCTTGATTATTCTATGAGTGTTAAGCTACTGACCGAACAGCCTTTGGAGTTTCTAAGCTTAAAAGGAGACTGGACAGGCTCGTCTGAGTCTACACTATTCAAAATGCCACATTGTTGGAAATCGTGTCCCGGCTCATTTATCATAAATAGCAGAAAAAGGGTTAGCTCTGTATTATTTCAAACAACTGACCATTGATCTTTTAATTTTATCATGTTCAAATGATTAGAAATTTTCTGTTGTCCGTCCATCCTTTCATTGATTATTTTATTATGTAGTATTAGGTAGCCTTGCTCCTTGTATTCCATTTAATGTGTATGCCCAGTATAAGCATATCAAACAAAAAGGGACCCAACTCTTTTAGTGCTGTATTTATGAAATTGAATCTTCCAAATGATGATCTGAAGTAATCTGTCTTGTTATCAATAAATAATTTGCTGAAGAAAGCAAAGACATATAGATAACATGTTTAGATAAACAAAAATTTTCAGTGTAAAATTGTAAATATTTTCTTACCCATATTTTTTGCGAATGTTTTGGGTGCTCAAAAGAACCGTCTCATTGAGAGGGTTCTTTTGAATATCCAATTTCTTGTTACTCTTTACATAAGGCCTGAGATTCTGAGGAAGAATAAAGTCTACCAAAGTACATAATATCAGTTGAGATAGTTGAGCAAGCAGAGAATGGCAGAAAATGGTTAAGGCCATTTTTGTTTAACCTTCTTATTGTGTGTGTGTGTACTCTTGTATGTCTGTGTTGACTGTATGAAAAGATACAAGTGAAAGATAGGGGTGTCCATTAACCTATTGCACATGAAATGAACTCAATGCATGTTGTTTTGGCCTTTCATGGGTAGTATTAACACTTTGCTTGCCAGCGCAGTTCTCACTAACTCCAAATTTGGATTATTTTACTCCAACTTTTTGATTCTGACTCCAACTTTTTCTAAAGTGCCAATAGAAAAGATTGGTAAAACTCTTAATTTTTCTGGCAAACAGCAATTTTACTCCTATTGTCAAAATCCTAGTGAGAGACTGCCAGCGGCGAATTTTGTCATCTGCTGATGATCTTTGCAGTTTGGACCTAAATCAGGCCCGCTAGAACATTGGGCCTGATCTGGATCCAAACTGTTTGACACTGAAATAATTATTTGAAAAAGTGAATTTTGAAAAATGTCAGCAGAACACAAAAAAGCATGAAAAAAAAAAAAAAAACAGCATGCAAAGAGTTCATTTGAATCAGAATCAAATCTACTATTTGGCGAAACAGAGTTAACTTTGTGTAGTACATGGGAAAAAGTTTTCAGGATAAATAGAAAGTTAGCCTCAAAATACTGAAGGCTGTAGACACAGTACTCACGCTTAGGGATGTCTGTTACAACGCAAGGTGGTTCTGGACGACAGCGCGTTACAGGTTCCGGACGAAATATTTCTAAATATAGGTTTGTGCTATTGAATGTGTATCGTTTTCGGGAGACTTAAGACACAATTAACCGCAGGCATCTTATTTTGTCTTTGTATATTTGTCCACGACACTTATCTAAACTTAATCAACCCTGTAGAGCATGGCAACTGTATCCAGTTAACGCGTATATGATGTATTATTATTCTTGAAACTGTATTTTACTACTACACATGTCCTCATATCCTTATTTAGTACTTTCACTTTTGTTTTCTTTGAACATTTTATGACTTGATGTGCATTGTCCATCACATAGACCAAGAAAGATTCTTCTACTTAATCTGCTTACTTTAGACAAACGCGTTTTTAAAACCAAAACGAATGAACTGCAGTCATTTTTCCATGTTACAGATGTGTGACGACTGCAGATATTTTGTTACAGGCTATTGTCGACAGCGTAGCAGGTGGAGACGACAGTGATTGATTTATTAAATATATCTTGCACCAAAGAATCTTCTGTTTTAACGGAGGGTGAAATGTCATTTACCCTGTATGAGAATATGAATATGGCAAATACTCGGATTATGTAATGTTATTTCGAGATGCGCATGACTTGAGGTCGTGGCCTTGTGCTAATCGTGTCAGACTTTGGAACCAGAGGACCAGGGTCGATTCCAGGGTGGGCACTTATAACAAATTGTGTGTTTTTTTTTCTTTATCTTTTTTCCTCTTGGATTGCAAAATTTCTTCATACAAGACATAAGGAATTATATAAATGACAAAAATTACAATCCTTAAATTTTTAAATTGAATTATCCTCGAAATTTGTGGGGGTGGGGATAACTTCGACCCTCCTGCAAGGCATTTTTTTCTTTTTTCTAAAATGTCAAATGATAGTCCATGAAATAATAACAATAAATAAGATTTTAATACCAGATATTTACATATAATTTGCTCTAAAAATCGAAATCCTTTTATGGGGGAATAACCAAAATATATCATGCAGTACCTTGACATGGATTGGGAACAAGTACATTTTTACATTGGCTAGAAGGCTTGAGGTCATGAGCAATAATTAAAATTAAAATAAAGAAGCTGGATGGCGATTACAAATATTTTAGTTAAATATTAAGGACTTTGATTTTTTTCAGAAAATTTGTAAAATGCTGAAAACTTCCACGAGAGATTATGAAAAATTTAGTGTGGTGACATACCCTTTTTATTTCATAAATTGACAGTCCATACATAAAACAAACTGTATGCAAACAATTAAAAAGATTTCAATGTGGGAAGTATTACCTGCAATCGGCCATAATAAGCTCCTGGTCTGACAAAGTGTAAGTCACATGTCACACATGGTAGAATAAAACTACGTTTTAAGCGTACCAAAGTTGAAGGTTCCGAGGTAAGCTAATAGTATACAAATGACTCCAGTCTCCATCCTTCTGTCTGTTCGTCAACATTTTCAAACATCTCCTTTGAAACCACAATGTCAATCGAATTTCATATAGAGACTCCTTAGGATAGAGGGACGAAAGTAAATTCGAATGATCTTAAAATGCATTTAAGCCCCCATCCCAGTTGCTTAGGCTGCTGTCCATTCTGGGGTGGTGATTCCCTTGTTGTTGATCTATTGTTTAATGAACTTCTCATTATGGAGGTTCTGCGTTTGTCTTTGTTTTGGTATGCATTACTTTGCGCCCTCTCTAGTTTTGCAATCATCGTGAAGAGGAAGAGAGAGCTGGTAGCTTTGCTTTTATTGTCTTACAGATATCTTGTTACTGTAATTAATGTTTAGTGGCTTTTCCTCATGATGTAGTGGGTTGATCTGGAGTCTATGATTGTTGTATTTCCTGATCATACTCACTAACTTCTTGGTCTTGTGACCAAGATGCTGTCAAATAAGGTAAAACCCCTTTTAAATATTCTCTGGAACCAGAAGACTATAAAAGCCACCAATCACATATATGGTATTAACCTTTAAATTATTCTGATTACCTGGGGCTTGGTATGCACATTCGATGTGAGGTCGCACAATGCTGAACTACTTCTTCAGGCGTTGAATAGGCTTCAGAGCAGTATTTACATCTACTCAAGGGTTCATGAAAGAAAGAAAAATGTCGTCTCTCATCTGTTACACAAAAACTGATGTCGTCTATTGCCTGTTACACAGTCGTCTCTAACCAGTAACATTAGAAAAATAAAATTTTGAGGTTTTCAGTTTTCTTTTAAGAAGGACATGTTAAAATTGACTGAAAAATAATGTGAGATCTATTGTCTGACCATTTATGCTTATTTCATGATGAAAACGCAAGTAATTAATCAAAAATTACACATGTCTTAAGTTTCTTTTCCAAACCTGAGTTTTACAATTTAACTACAAATATCTATGGTGTTTGTACTTCGAATGTCAAACTTACAAACACTAATATGACAGGAATTATCTAAAATAGCCAAATACACTATATTATCATTTTCTGCGACGTCTGTGTGTGTTGTTCCTTTCCACTGTCGTCCAAAACCCTAAATCTGTCATCTAAAACCCGTTACCTGTTGTCCAGCACAGGTAAGCAGTCGTCATGGGCTCGTAACGAATTGTCGTCCAGAACCACCTGGCGTTGTAACTGACATCCCTAAGCGTGGTACTACACACTGTGCAGATAAACTCTCACGCCATGGATGTAAACAAAGGCAGATACATACAGACTCCTATAGGATTATTGATTTTTTGAGGTTATAGGTCATGTAAGTGACCTATATTAGAGTGACTGGACACTTCATTTTTCAGCCATATAGGTATGTCGTGGCATGTGTCACGTGATTAACGCCTTGTGCGCTTTTTATTGTACACACTCAAAATGGCGATGCAGCTTGTGAGAGGTACTTTAAAGAGCGTACTTCGTCTTTAATATCGCTTATTGATAAATATTGTTAATAACAATCGAAAAAAACATATATGAAATATTGCTAAATGCTTTGTTTCTGCAATGTAAAAACTAATCCGATTGAGTTATGACCGTGTAAATAACGGCTGATTTTAAGAAAGTTGCGGAAATCTGCAAAAATGGCTTCAAAAATACCTCTTTCACTCTGACGAATAAAGCTTCAAACATGGCTATATCTGCTGTGTCTTGATTTATCAATATTCATTAACTAAGATGTCCAATGATTCATAATCATCGTTATTATATAATTTCAGTGTTTATAAAGGTGTTAAAAGTTTAGGTAAACATAGAGAAATTACGCTGTGTATTCCAAAACAGCAGTAAAAGCCAATCGTGTAGATAAATGATATCGAGTTTCCCTCATTTACCTGTGTAAGATACACAGCTGTGTTATTTGAGTTGAATATTGGTATTTTATTGGAGTTTCTAGTCACTCTTATATAGGTCACTGGTCATGTTTACAGTGCACAATGTGGAGTACTGTACATGTGCAGGCTTGTCTGAGCCTTCACTGGCAGCATATGTCAGGCCTTTAGTTAAGAGTGTGTACCAAAAAAAAAAAAATACTTTTCTTATTTTAAAACCAAAACATATGTTGTGGGTACTCAAAAGAACCGTCTCAATGAGACGGTTCTTTTGACACCCAAATCATATGCTAAGAATTATGGGTTAGGTGATATTTACAATTTTACGCTGCAAATTTGTGTTTATATAAACCTGTGATATGTTATATGTACCAAAACCCCATGTACTGGCCCATATTATGAGTTGAATGTTTCAAGGTATGCATGTGTAATAATTATGATAATAAACTTTTCCTGCTAGATCTCATTGTTGTTTATTCTTGCATTGTATTAAGGCACTAGGCTGAAGCTATATAAAAAAAATTGACATACCTTAAAAAAATATTTTGTTGAAACAGGCCCATTTTTTTTTTAATTTATAACTTCCAGGCTTGATCTGGATCCAAACTATTTGCAACAAAGAATTAAACATCGGAGATCAGTAAATAAGCATTTATTAAAAAAATAGTCTCAGATCAGCATACTTCAAGAAGAGCAGTCTGATCAAGGACTATTTTTATTTGGTTCTCTGAACAAAATAATATATTCAAAAGGTAATTCCAGGACACTTTTTTCTTAAAGGACATGACTTGAAGATTTAACTGTTAGTGGCTTCTAATCTGTATCTACCCCATTTAGTTCAAGCTAGTATGTGCATTTCAGTAATAAACCTGAAAATTCTGTGTTTATTAAGTCACTAGGTGATAGCAACTCACCATGTGGTCAAAACCTACTATTTGTTGTCATGGTAACAACAAAAACATCCTTCAATTTAGATGAACAATAAATTTCCAGACCAATATGGTCATGCCCACATTAATGTTTTGCGGTCTGCTGACTTTTTAGAAATTGACTTTCTCAAAAATATTTTTCAGTAACACTTTTAGAATGACAATCTGTTCTATAGTAGATTATTAAGACAGAAGACAGAAAGATCTTTTTCTATCATTTATTTTCAAGCTTTTTTCATGCTTTTTTATTGTCTGCTGACTTTTAGCATTCAAAATTAACTTTTTAACAAAATTTCTTTCAGGAACACTATCAGAGAGGCAAACGGTTTGGACCCAGATCAGGACCAACAGTCTGCCTCCTATATTATTGTTCACAAAGGTTATCAGCAGATGACAGAGGTGGCTAAGCACTAACAAGAATAGGTAAAATGATACGAGTTGTTATTTTTAGATCCAGAAAGAAACGAACTGTCCATCCTATTCTATTCTTTATATAGTTCTTATTTCAAACTGCCCAAATTGACATGAGACTGATTAATTTTCGCCAAAATCTTGGTGATATTCGTGCTTTTTCTTGAAATACTCTGACCTTGATCTTAAACAGTATAGATCCGAATCAGCTGGTTCCTGAAACCAGCTGATCAGGATGCATATTGTTTTCTATCCTGCTTGTTTTGTTTGTTTGATTTGATTCTTTACGTCCACTCAACAATCTTTCAGTTATGCGGGACGGGCTTCCTGGGTTGAACCAGTACTAAGCTAGGATAAATGTGTCTTGCTCAAGGACCACAACGCAGTGACGCTGGTGAGGCTCGAACCCGCTGCCCTTCGGTCTCGAGTCAAGCACTCTACCACTGAGCCACTGCGCTCCCTCCAATACCCTGCTTGTAAATGCATACTAATAAGTGGAACCCTGCAAGTTGGTTAGATATACACTGCTGAAGTTACTCTTTGCCTGAAATTGTTGTCTGCTGATAACCTTTGCAAACAGTTTTAGAACCTGAGATCAGGACCGACAAAATGTCAGACCTGATCTGGATCCAAACTGTATGACTCTCTGATGGTGATCATGAAGGAACTATATAGTAAATTAATTTAGAAAAGACAGCAGATGACAAAATACCTTAAAACTTTCCTGGTCCTGAAGCCAGCTGATCAGGATGTATATTGTTTTCTACTCTGCTTGTAAATGCATACTTATAAGTGGAACCCTGCAAGTTGGTCAGATATACACTGCTGAAGTTACTCTTTGCCTGAAATTGTTGTCTGCTGATAACCTTTGCAAACAGTTTTAGAACCAGATCAGGATTGACAAAATGTCAGACCTGATCTGGATCCAAACTGTTTGACTCTCTGATGGTGATCATGAAGGAACTATAAAGTACATGAATTTAGAAAAGACAGCAGATGACAAAATACCTGGTCCTGAAGCCAGCTGATCAGGATGTATATTGTTTTCTACTCTGCTTGTAAATGCATACTTATAAGTGGAACCCTGCAAGTTGGTAAGATATACACTGCTGAAGTTACTCTTTGCCTGCAATTGTTGTCTGCTGATAACCTTTGCAAACAGTTTTGGAACCAGATCAGGACCGACAAAATATTCGGCCAGATCTTAATCCAATCTGTTTGACTCTCTGAGAACAATATAGTAAATCAATTTAAGACAGAAAAAAAATCCAGCAAGCAGAGTAAAATAGAAATGGATGCTTGTCAAGATAAATATGGTTACTAAAAATGCACTTGTGTAAATATCAAATTAACCCTTGTCCTGCTGAACCTAGATATATCCTGTTTTTAGAAACACTAACAGTGTGGATACTGATCAGCTGATCAGGATCCACAGTTTTGCATCCAGTTTACGGTCTTGCCAAAATTTAGCTATTTTAAATTCCACACAACCCCCTCCCAAAGCATACAATTTAAGCTACCTAAAGGGGACTCATAATGCTCCAATTGGCACTATTTTTTCCAAAAATTCTTCATCTCTCGCATCCTACCCCCATCCCCATTGCGGCTTAGTTGTATAACCAAAACCTACCAAAGAGAAATTAAATATCTTACTGTTTACTTTTTTGTTAATGAATAGCCTAAGAAAACACGCAGCAAGCCCAGGCTCAAATGAAATAATTACTTTGTATGTTTTTTTAAGACGAACAGTCAGTACTCATAAAAATTTCTCGTTACACCTTTTTTTAAAAAATGGACAAGTACAGTACTTTTTTGAAAATAAAGCTTATCTAAAGCCCTGTATATATATGAAAAATAGATAACTCTGGACATTTCCATTATTTTATTACTATTATTATTATTATTATTATTATTATTATTATTATTATAGTAAGCATTGAAGAGTTAGACTATAGAAAAAGTGCACTTATAGGGTGGAATACAGCTAATACTTGATCAGAGACAGTATGATAAAATTTGAAAGTGGACATATAATAAGTCACATGGCCATATTGAGCTATAATTTGCAGACATCTGTATATTTACCTGTTTGTGATTTTTTGATTGTAGATAGTGCTCAGCAGTACAGGGTTAAACAATTTGATTAGATAGTTTGTGTAGAATTGTTGTTTTTTATGTGTGTACATATTAGTTATTTTGAGGGCCTCATGGAAGATTACTTGTACTACTAAATGTTGTCACCCTCTTTAAATAAAGACTTTACTTACTTACTTAAGATTATTAAGATAATGTCAATTCTTAAATCTATATGGTCTGATAGCCTAGTGGTTAGTTCACAATTTGAAAAAGATCACCCAAACCTGGATCAAATCTTTGGGTGGGAGACATTTTTATGACTGTCCAATGTATGCATTCTTTTTAAGTCAAAGTTGTTCATATATTTTATGCCACCTTCTGATTATCTTTACATCTTTTCATTTGGATATTCAGTATTAATTCCCTCGGTTTTATTCACTCTTTCTTTGCCAGAGGCTACTTTTGTTGCCTGCTGATAGTCTTTGCAAACAGTTTGGACCCTGGTCAGTACTGACAAAACATTGGTCCTGAACTGGATACAGACCGTTTGCCATCGTCTGATAGGGTTTCTGTAAAAGTTTATTGAAAAAGTTGACTTTGGAAAAAAGTCTGCTGATGACATAAAAGTATTAAAATGACCCAGCATACAAAGTGTTAATTACATGTGAGCTTATATTGAAATCATGCACTGTGCTAGTTGTAGTTGATAAGATTTTTATAGTTATTATATATTATCCATTTGTGCACAAAATTTAAAAAAAGGACTTAAAGAGACTAAGGCTGCAACTATGAACGTTTTTCGAAAAAAAAATCTTTTCTTTTTAAATCATTTGTAAAAGTAAAATTAAGTTATATTTTCACAAACTGCATGATAAAGTGAATTATCTTATTAAAACATCTGTTTTTTCCCTTATTGGTAATTATTTGCGTACCTCCAATAATTATAGGCAGTTAATTTTTAACATAAATGCTGTTGTTTTGATCGATACTGATAATTTGTTAAGATTTACTAAATTGGTTAAATGTATACCTGAATTTTAGTTTTTTTACTGTGTTCTTGAAAATTAGAAACATTATTTCTAAAATTAAAAGATCAAAGTTACAGACTATGCATCTTTAACAAACAAAATAATGAAAAAAGACTAAAAAAAAATTAAAAAAAATGAAATAGAACCAGATTTGAACCCACATCTTTTGAATGCTAAACACATCCTGTTAAATGTACCCATTAAGCTATCGAGAAATTGTAGAATTCTTTCATTCATACCTAATACAAGTAATTGTACCACAATCTAAAGCTCACTTTTTACGATGATTCCCCAAGATTGGATGAAAGGACAATGAAAATTCATATGTCTCGGGTCAATTTTGACAAACAATAACCATAAACATAGAACATTACAAGATATATATAGATATATAATGTACATCACACAAAGGGGGTTCATAATATATTAAGGTGTGGGGTTCGCTTTGCTGATTTTATCTCATTTTTCCTAAGTATTCTATGAAAAAGAAATAATTTGGTCTCACTGAGACCCAATTATTTCATTTTCATAGGACATTTAAAAATGGGGGGTGGGGGGGGGGAGGGGGTTCGAGGGAATCCCTGAAACTCCTCTGGGTCCGCCACTGCTTGATCATTTAAACCAGAAAGATCTTTTTTAAGTTGTTGAATGCTTTTCATGCTTTATGTAGTCTGCTGACTTTTTTTCAAAATTAACTTTTTTCAAACACTAGTTATTAGAATGTCTAACATTTTGGACGCAGACCAGGACTGAATTTCAATATGTGCTGATCTAGGTCCTAACTGTCTGCAAGGTGATTAACAAATGACATTGTCTGATAAAATGGACTTGACCTAGACAGGTCTTCGTTGCCTGTGTATTAAACAAGGCAATGGTAAACCTTCAAAAATTGGACTTTTTGTGATTTTTCTTTATGCTTTAACTATGAATGCTTAACTCTTAGCATGATTGATAATTTTGTTCATGCTTTTGCTGTTGTCTGTAAGCTGCTCACCCTTAAGTTAATCTATACCCCTTATGTTCTTTCATACTTTAAAAGACTGTCATGTTTTTATTCTTCTGTGGTGTTACTCACACAAAAAAATGCTGAAAGATCGCAAGCATTTTACAAAAGTTTTAACTTGTAATGTATGAATAATAATTTGTTTAAAGGGAAAAAACATCAAAGTTTTACACTAATGATAACATTATGTGTCCAGTCTGATCTGGGTCCAAACTGTATGCCAACCCCTTTTTTGGTGGAGCAAAACTGTTTGTGCAATTCTGGTAGGGGGCATCATGAGGAACATTTCTGTGAAATTATTTAAAATTTGGACCAATGGCTCAGGAGAAGATGTCATTTAAAGACATTTCTCATCATGAGCTCTGGCAACCCCTGTATTAAAGTAAGTATGGGTGCAAAGATCAGGAATCGATACAATCAAGTACCACACCTGACCCAGGATACCAATGGGAAAGTGACAAACTCACAGCCTGACACCACAAACGAGAGCCAAGAGGTCAGCCCTTTCTCAGCAGGTGACCACAAGGCACCGGGCCGCGTAGCGCAGTAGGTAACGTGTCTGGCTACAGATGCGTGTCTGACTGCAGATCCAGGGGTCGCGAGTTCGATCCCGGCCTGGTCCCATACTTTCGTGGAGATTGATCATGAAATAATTTCTACGGTCATTCTCCTTCCTTCCGCTGATTCATTCAAGGGTTGTTGTCAGTTAGAAGCGAAAGTATGTGCACAAATTACTGGTTAACCGCTTGTTCAAGCCTGCCCAGGAAAAAGTGTGGTTAAGTGAACTGACCGTCCCGCAATGACCATAGCTGTTGACTGGGACGTAAAGCAACAAAAACAAACAAAGCACACATAAACAGACCTGCACAAAGGCATAGCAAACGAAAGACAGAAAAAACATAAAAGATCCACAAAAGAAGTACCGCCTTGGGACGGTCAGTAAAATATTTTAATGGAGGCCTTCCAAACTGTTTGCATAGAACATCAGCAGATGACAAAATTATCACTAGCTGATATAGGGGTAATTTACTTACCATTTTTATTAAGCAAGCAAACAAAACAGACATCTTTGCTCCTATACCACTGTCACAAATTATGTGGGGTACATATCGGCTTTTGTGCTGATCCTGTTGGCGTTGTGAGTCCATGTCACCATCTGTGTAGCTTAGAGGGTGTAGCTTCTGTTCCGCACATTTTCTGCAAAACCAATGATAGAAACATTGTTCAAGCCTCCAGATAAGTGAGCGTATTTGAAAATCATATTTCATTTTTCTAAAAATAAAACATATGTTGTGCCAACGTGGGTACTCAAAAGAAGCGTCTCAATGAGCCGGCTCTTCTGAAACACAAAACACATAATTCTGAAAAGGCTCAAATTTTTGTTTATCAGGGCCTTTGATAGTTAGGAGGGTAGGGGGAGGGGTATTAGGTTTGAGTTCAATTCATTAACCTTAATTTCAAGGTCAGATCAGCACTTTGAAATGTCTAATTTTGACCAAAATAAGAATTCCCCATGTTGTTTCCAAATGAATTGAGCTGAATTCCTGCGCCAATTGTAAATAATTTCACACAAATGATCCCCTTAACTCTTTTTAGACCAATAGAACATCCCATAGATTTTTATAAAATGAAGTTGGGATTGTGCATTGTATATATATTAAAAGGTCACAGGTTAAATTTAAAAAAAATAAATAAATTGATGTATGGCCAAAAAATGGAGGAGCTTTAACAACAAAAGAACAGACTTGAAATTCTATCCCGAGACATTATCAAGCTCTAGATAGATAAATGACTATTTTGAATGTGAATTCTGACATTCTCACACCTCCAAGTTTGACACTCAACACCTTTGGTACAATGCAACCAAAGTTTTAGGAGATGATGCATTGATAAGTTAGGGGTCTTTCATGCAAACCAAATATCTATGTGTCTTGATCCACATCTGAATTAAGGGTGAGGTTGGCGCCGTTAAACCGGTTTAAGCCCTCCAGTAAAATATTTTACTGACCTTTCCAAGGCGGTACTTCTTTTGTGGATCTTTTATGTTTTTGTTCTGTCTTGTGTTTGCTATGTTTTGTGCGCGTCTGTGTATATGTGCTTTGTGGTCACCTGCTGGGAAAGGGCTGACCTCTTGGCTCTCGTTTGTGCTGTCTTCTGTGAGTTTGTCACTTTCCCATTGGTATCCTGGGTCAGGTGTGGTACTTGATTGTACCGTTTCCTGATCTTTGCAACCTTACTTACTCTGTCATAAAAGCTATCCTTTTCAAAAAATGTTCTCAGCAATTTTTATATGGATTTCCATATGAAGCAACAATATCAATACATGCAGGGGTCCAAGAATTCTCGTCAGGGAGGGTGGATTCAAGGTGTATCTGCCGATATATTTTATATAAGTTTAATTTTCCATGGTTCCAGAGGGGGTCCATCAATTCTTCCAGTGGTAAGGATGGTGTCCAACTTTTTACAGAGGGGGGGGGTATCCAGGTGCTTAATTATTCCCTATCTAAGCCCATATAACTTGTGTTTTTCAAAGGGGTCTGGTCTCCCCTCTGGATCCAAGCATGCAATACTTGGATTATCTGGATGCTGTGACAAAAGTTAGATATTTGAAAAAGTTATCAATTTTGAACCTCCCTGAATACATGGTGTCTGGGAAAACAGCCATAGAGGCCTGATATTGGCCTAAATTAAATTATTTTTTTCCCCTTACCCGACTGACCCTGTAAAAAGTCCCTACACAAAAAATTCTATAACAATCTTTTGTTAAGATTTTTTTTTAAATTTCATTGCAAACTTAGAGAATTGTCAATTGTAAACAGTTATCTTTAAAATATATTCTTAGCAAATTGTTTGTTTTGTTTGTTTGATTTGATTCTTTATGTCCCATCAACAATCTTTCAGTTATAAAGGGAAGGGTCTTCCTGGGTTGAACCAGTACTAAGCTAGGATAAATGTGTCTTGCTCAAGGACTACAACGCAGTGACGCAGGTGAGGCTTGAACCCGCGGCCCTTCGGTCTCGAGTCAAACAAATTGTTTGTGTGCAGAAAAACCTGCCTAAAACAACCACTCTTAAGAAGAGTAAAAATTGCTTTCATGACAAACCATCACTTAATGCAGGTCAAAAGTATTGCAGAATGCTCCAAGGGGAAACAACAATATTTCTAAGGTTGGCCTAACCCTTATGGTTCTGACAACTTTAAGTCAAACCATTGCAGTTTACCCTTTGCATTAAATCTGTAACGTTTACAACAGTTTCGACCCAGATCAGGTCCGGCATTCTGTCTGGGCCTTATCAGGTTTTAGACTGTTTGACACTTTTGAGCTTATGACAAGTTGAAGTTGAACCTATGTATTTTAACTTAGCAAAAAACATTTACATGACATTGTCATCTGCTTATAACCCTTTCAAATAATTTGGACCCAGATCAGGCCGACATTTTGTCCAGACTTATCGGGGTTCAGAATGTTTGGCACTTGAAAGGATATGACAAGTTGGAGTTAAACCGATGTTTTTTAACTTTGTGTTACATCTGTACATGACATTGTCATCTGCTGATAACCCTTTCAAACAATTTGGACCCAGATCAGGCCCAATTTCTTGTCCAGGCCTTATCGAGGTTCAGAATGTTTGGCATTTTAGAGGTTACGACAAGTTGAAGTTGAACCTGTATTTTAACTTTCCGTTAAATTTTCATGTGACATTGTTATCTGCCGATATC
Organism: Loripinus fragilis; assembly: GCA_964019695.1. Taxonomy (NCBI): domain Eukaryota; kingdom Metazoa; phylum Mollusca; class Bivalvia; order Lucinida; family Lucinidae; genus Loripinus; species Loripinus fragilis. The sequence goes on along the minus strand of OZ026530.1, from coordinate 1,604,799 downwards.
CATTTCAAACAATTTGGACTCAGATCAGGCCTGACATTCTGTCCTGTGTATTTCCTCTCTGCATAGAAGCTTTACCTGAAATCGTCATCTGCCTTTAACCTTTGTAAACATGATACATCAGTACATAGAACAGTCTGCTGAGATGTAACATCATTGACCAGCTCACAACAGAAACTCTATCTACAGAGGACATTCTGCAGAGAAGAAACATGATACACAAAGTTTGTAGCTCTTATCAACAGAGAGCAGCCTGCTGAGATGAAACATGATAAACAGGTTTGCAAATCTATCTACAGAGGGCAGTCTGCTGAGTATAGTGTGATACATCGGTTTCCAGCCATATCTACAGAGAGTAATCTGCTGAGAATTAATATGAGAAACCGGTTTACAGAGGGCAGTCTGCTGAGATTAAACATAATATAACAGTTTGCAACTCTATCTACAGAGTGCGGTCTGCTGAGCTGAAACATGATACACAGATTGCGATTCTACCAACAGAGAGCAATGTGCCGAGATGAAACCTGCTACACTGATTTGCAACTCTACCAAATGAAAGCAGTCTGCCAAGTTGAAACATGATACACCAGTTTGTGATTTAATATTTATTTTATTTTTGCAACTGTAGTATCCACAGAGGGCAGTCTGTTGAGATAAAACATGATACAACTACAGAGGGCAGTCTACCGGGCAGAATAGCACAGTCGATAATGTGCTTGCAGGGGTCATGAGTTCGATCCTGACCCGGTCCCATACTTTTGTGGAGATTGATCCTGAAACAATTTTTACCATCATTTTCCCTTCCGCTGAATCATTTAAGAAGGGTTGTGGTCAGCTACAAGCGAAAGTATGTGCACGAAGTACTTGTTAACCGCTTGTTCAAGCTTGCCCAGGAAAAAGTGTGCATGGTTAGGTGAACTGACCATCCAACAATGACCATAGCTGTTGACTGGGACGTAAAGCAACAATACAAACAAACAAACAGAAGGCAGTCTGCTGAGATATGACATGATAGATGGCTTTGCAGTCATGAATATCTACACTCCTTGTGAAGACCACATTTATGAAATTGAGCTACCCAAAGAAATTGACATAAAAAATCCATAGTGTATAACAACCCATACTGGTCTCACTTTTCATTGAAAGTTCAGAATATTTCAGTGACTAATCTATCTATCTATCTATCTATCTATCTATCTATCTATCTATCTATCTATCTATCTATCTATCTATGTGCACTGACAAACATATCTGTACTGAAATGGTCTTTTAAAATTGTTGTTGCTTAACTGTTGACATTTAGTGTCTATATACGAATTCACGCAACACCAATGTGACTGCAAAGATCGATATTTCTAAGCGTTTGACATAATAATTTGGAGCTAAATTCAGCTAAAGACCTGTATTTTCTCGTCTTTCATCGTGTTATGATTGTTGCAGCCTACCACAAACTATGATTTTGCCATTTTTTGAAGGTTATCTTGAGGGAAACACAAAAATCAAAATATCGATAAAACATGTGGTTTTCATATTCGGCAGTACCTGACAACCACTGCTAACTGGAAGTGCGGTCCTGAGAATTGTTTAAATGGATACAATGACACATAGGAAAGCTCCTGTTTTAAGGATACAGTAGTTTGCTTTAATAGACTCTTTTCACATTGTTAGTGCGCATGTGCCAAAGTGTCTCCTTCCGCGTTATCTCCACGAGAAAACACTTTAAGGGGCAACCTTTATGCCTTACAATACACAATGGAATATGGAAAACAATTTTAAAAAAAATCGCAAATAAAGATTTGACAAATAGCAAAATTAAATGATAAATGTTACAAAAATAAGCGATTGATTCCAATATTCTGAATATTTGAGATCAGAAAGATATCTTTAAGCATATCCACGACTGCATTTTTTCCAAATGAGCGGGTGCATTACTGTGTTGGTCATACATTATAACATACACTGTATCAATTATTTCCTTCCATACTATGCGTTTGCGAGCAGTGAAGAGTCTGGTTAGCTTCATGTTTATTCAATGTATACATGGTCTATGATTACATTCCACACACTTGGCCTCTAAACAGGGTCTTTCTGGTTAAAATAAGTGGTAAGATACATTTTAAAGGCCATCCCGCGAGAAAGCTGTCTTGCTGGTTTCTGACTGAGTAAGTCTCAAACCAGTCTGTTCAGCTACAGAGACAAGCTAAAAATGAAATTTTGCAGTAAGCAAGTTCAGATATTATACTTTGCAACAAGTGAACAATAAAGGCGCTGATCAGACTGCGTGGATACGAAGACAGGCCTGCGCCTTTATTGTTCGCATGCACAAAAATCAGGCTTTCTCGCGTTGCAATCGAGGCCCATTTTAATATCTCCCACTGTGCATCCTATCCTTTAATCCTATGCCTGGGGCCCTTTAAAAGCAATAAAAGCACACGTGCCTGGCACGGGTATGATTGATTTATGAAGTGATTCTCTAATTTGTACTTATTATCACATATACGTAAAAGGCGCCACACAGTCTTAACCAGTGGACTGGTGTTTTAAAACATAGATATGAGTCTTCATCTACATCCATAATTTGTGTGTGCGAGCAGCGACAGTTCTCGCTAGCCTGCGCATAAGCGGACATTGTGTAGAAATGATGTCATTTAATGGGTATATGATTGGAGGTAATTACTGTTCGATTTCCACACTTATCGCATATGCTTAGTCATTATGGCCATACACACACGTTTATTTGGTAGCATGCAGTACCCTGCGTGCGCTACTGCCTGCTTATCTAGTGGGGCTGGAACCCTTAGGTCTGTTTTTTGTCTGAGCCTCTGTTTACCACATGCACCGTCTTTCTTTATGTGCACTCAGACACAACATTGGATCCGATGTGTGTGCGAGCAGCAAATACCCTGGTGAGACTGTGCATTTGCCCAGGCTCGTCTGAGTTGTTGATAGTCGCATTTATAACACACTCGTGTGTCTTATTAGTTGGCATGTGTTTCAAAAAGTTTTTGCGATTTCGTGCCTGAAGTGGAAGCGATTTCGTGCCTGACGAAGCAGATTTTAGCTCGAGATCAAAGTACATTTTGCACTAAATAAAGCTATAAATACTGAAAATTTATAAAATATGTAAATGAAAACACTAATTTATCTAATTCCTAGAAAAAGATATCTTATTCTCTCAGTGAAAGGCCAAAACAATCGGCTTATAAAGCATCACTATGTGTTTTGCCAATGTAACTAATGATCACTAATAAGCAATCTGCCCCTTCATTTTCAAAAACGGCCTTATCGATTTTTCAATTGAAGAGCGATTGCTAAGGGAGATAACAATGTGAAAGGGGTCTATTAAAAATAAAAAGTTATCGATGTGAAATTCCGTATCAGGCCTTGTGGCACTATCTTCTCCAATGTAAACGTCTCACGATGTACTATCCTGCCAGCCAAGAGTGACAGTGATGCCAAGTTTTGTTTACAAAGTTATCAGGGACTTAGAATCGATAGATCATTGGAACAGGATAGGATTAATACGTTATCTGTCGATTAGCATTAGCCCAAGTGGAGTGTAAAAGTTAATGTTTTACTTAACAATTATATAAACAAAACACGACGTCACTGTCACTCTTGGCTGGCACGACAGTAGGTTGAGTGACTAAAATGTAAAGTTTCCACAAATGTAATTAACATATAAAACATCAAGCTTACTGATTTTGAATCTTTGAAATCATTTAAGTGTAGATCTATCTGTCAAAAGATGAAAATTAAAGGGGTGGACATTTTAAGTTATTTTAATTAATTAAATGCCTAATCTAATTTAAGCTTTTTGCTAAGCTTCCAAAGTGCCACTATAATCCATAGTTCTTATAACTTTATAAGCGTAAATTTGGTATGATTTTTCTTGCTAATATCAAGCATGTGTCTTCTTAGGTGCTCAAAAGAACCGTCTCAATGAAATGGTTCTTTTTTGTACCCACAACATATTTTTTTTCTCACCAATATTAAAAATGTGTTTTGGGTGCTTGAAAGGACCGTCTCATTGAGACAGTTCTTTTGAGTACCCACAACATATGTTTTGGATGAGAATTAAATGGAGAAAATGGTTTTCCAATGGGCGCTCTTATCTGGAAGCCTGAATAAATTATAGGTGTATTATATACAGCTGATAAGGTCTGCTCTCCTCTGATCGACCTCATCTTTTGGTCTATCTGCGCCCTATCTAGGTTTCGTCTTTCGCCTAAGAGCCTTGAAACCATGCAGCCTTCATGGTGATCAGGGTCTCTTGAGCCCCTTTTATCCCTCTTTTCGAGTTTCATCAATTCCTTCCCCTTGATAGATCGCAAAGAAGGATCTCTTATTTATATGCTCATAATATATATTTTAACAATAGAAAATATACTTGTACAGTCTTTCACTTTGTGTGTCGGTAAAATAGCCTTGCTGGCTAATGTTTGATATGTTAAAATTGAATGCCGACTTTAAATAAAGTTTCTTGTATCTTGGTAGAAACTTTCTTTTCAAATTTTAATCTTGACAGGACAGAGGCCTTCAGTGCCGTGCCGCCACCCTTTACAGCAGACATTTAGCGGAAACGACAAGCAGAATGAATAAAGCCAATGGACTGAGTACGAACTGCTTTGGGGACGAAACGCAACATTTTTTTTCGCTTCAACAGACGAATTAGGAATGAAACAACGCGATCTGTATGATTTCTTACCTCCGAAACATTCTTTCTCTCTTTTTCTGCCATTGAATACAGATGACTAGTTATTTAAACAAAAGAAAAAAAACATTTTCTGTGGCACATTTGTTCGTATACTCGTGCTTCATGCTATCGATGGTCTCAAGCTATCGAGCTAAACAAGTTTGTCGCGAGATTTGGAAGACAGCGCCACCTATCGGTTGTTTACATCATCGCTTCGGCAACCTGAAAGATCGACCTTCCGTATCATTGATAAACATTGGACAAATGTCACGATTCTTGGTGAGTAAAATATTTATTTTATAAAACTTGACTATTTGTTAACATTCTGTATTGTTTCCCACCCCCTCCCCCACAGAAATGCCCCTAACTTTGGAAAAACTGACCGAAATGGAGAAAAAAAAATCGAGTAGTGTCGTCTGACAGTTCAGTGCTGGCGCGTGGAAAATAAAAGTCACGTGATTACCTTATTTGGCAACTTGTTCTGGCGGGACAAAGTATGAGCCGCCGTTTAGCCATTATTTAGCTTATTTTTTGCCATTTGATTTTCCTTTGAGTTTATTTTGATTTTGAAGTTAGTCCTTTCTATTCATACAGCAAATAATAGCTCATTTCACCAATAAGCTGTAGCATTTCATTACTAAATAAGTCTGGTGCCAGGTCTCTTGTGCAAGATGTTTTGCAGGTCAATTTCTGGCTTTTTATTTCAAAAAAAATATTTATTAGTTGTCTTTTTCTGTCTTTCAGGATAGCGGTGTGAAGAAGAGAAGGCTACAGTATAACAGGGCAAACCTTCAGATAGCTCTAGAGGCAACACAGAGGGGTGTGTCAATCTACAGGGCAGCAAGACAGTACTGTGTACCAGAGACTACCCTGAGAGACAGAGCCCGTGGTAGAGTTGAAGTTGATGCAACTATAGGGTTTGATAAGCTTTTTTCTAAAGATGAAGAACAGAAACTTGTTGACCACATAACTTATATGGCCGACATTGGCTATGGTTATAATAAGGCCAATATTCAGCATATGGCAAAGGATTATGCAGACTCTCTGGGTAAAAATGTGAAGGCAGAAGAAGAACTTAGCAGCAATTGGTTTTATGGGTTTATTGACAGATGGCCCAATCTAAAGCGTGTTAAGCCTCAAAAGCTTTCAATATATCGTGCCAAATCAGCATCTAGAGAAGTCTTGGATAAATATTACAAGGAGCTGGCATCAGTACTTACAAGCAACAATTTACATGATAAGCCGGGACAGATATATAATGTTGATGAAACTGGGATAAGTTCTGAGCATAATCCACCTAAAGTTATTTGCCATAAGAACACCATTCCACAATGTATTACATCATCAAGGGGATCCACTGTTACTATTATTGCTGCTGGTAATGCTTTGGGCAATAGTATTCCACCTTATTATGTATTTCCAGGTGCCAGGTGGAATGTTGACTTCTTAAAGGATGCCTGTCCTGGCTCAGATGGGGAAATGTCAAAAACTGGTTGGTCAAACACAGATGTTTTTCACAATTATATTACCAAGCATTTTGCCAAGTATGTGAATTTGTCAAAGGAAAAGTCAGCTGCCCCTACATTAATACTGTATGATGGTCACAAGTCCCATATATCCTTGACATTAACAGAATGGGCTAAAAAGTACAATGTTGTGTTGTTTGTTCTACCGCCACACACCAGCCACATTACTCAACCATTAGATGTAGCTGTCTTCGGCCCATTTAAGTCAATGTACAACAGTGAGTGCCAGGCATATATGAAGAGAAACCCAGGCCTAAGTGTAACAAAGTATGAGGTGGCCCATTTAACATCAACACCATATCTTAGAGCTTTATCTGCAGAGAACCTGATTTCAGCTTTTTGTAAAACAGGCATCCATCCTTTCAACAATAAAGTTATTACTGATTCTCAGGTTGCTCCATCAGTTATTTATCATGAACAGGACCCACCAGCTGAGGAGCAGGACCCACCAGCTGAGAAACAGGACCCACCAGCTGAGGAACAGGACCCACCAGCTGAGGAACAGGACCAACCAGCTGAGGAACAGGACCCACCAGCTGAGGATCATCATTCTACTCTTGAAAGTTCATCTAGTCAAGCCAAAACAACATCAAAGGACCCAGAAAATGAATCACAAATAACTACAGCTGAGAAAAAAAGCAGTTCCGGTTCCACTGTCAGTGACTTTTTCCAGTCTAGAACCATTACCAAGGCAGTTGTTAATAAACCAAAAAGGAAATTCATCCCGCCATTTTTATCAGGGAATCTACTCAAAAAAAGTAATGTTGAGGTCATTCAGTCATCTGCTAAAAAGGCTAAACTTTTGTCAGAAAAGGTGAAATCTGTAAGTTCTAAGGACTCAAGACTCAACCAGAAAAGTAAAGTTATTTCTAAACCTCAGAGGGAGAGTACACAGCCACAACCAAGTACATCAGGGACCAGTAAAAAGGGAAAAGCACTTGAGATATTGTCAGAGGATAGCGAAGGAAGTTTAACTGATGAGGATATTGGAGAGGAAGAGAAGTGCTGTGTTTGTAAGAAATGGGAACCTGATGAAATAAGAGGCTCAGCTTACATTTCATTTGTTAACTGGGCAAAGTGTGATTTCTGTCCACACTGGACACATCTGAAGACATGTACAGAAGTAAGGGTGATAAGAAGGGACAGTGTGTTTAGGTGCCCACACTGCCCCTCCACAATGTTTTAAACAGTCCAAATGAAAATGAAACTGTAAATATGTTATTGTTATGGTTTAATTCTGTTGAAAATTAGTTAAAAACTGTATTTAGTGTTTTGAATTGACTTCAGTAAGTCCCCATTACTCTTACTTTGAACCTCGAAGCAATATACACGGAGAGGAAACTCCAATACATTTTGGGGAAATTTTTACCTACGCATTATCGAGTCGAAAATCCAGGTAAGTGCTGGCTAAAATTCGATACTTAACCGATCGTAATAAAAGAAATTGGTAATGTGTGTATCAAACGTTTTTGTTTTAGTTCTGACATCTTCGGACATCAAATAAAAGCAAAACAAAGAATGTAACTGTAATGTCCTTATTTTTTGCTTTAATTTGATACCTAACACGATAGGGTTACTTTTAAAAAACATATTGAGAACACTAACTATACCACAGCTCGAAGTCAATATTTGTATTTGTTTTCATTTGTTGTTCTTTTTAAAGAATTTTGTTCACTTTATTTTCATGATAATGCTGATTAAAGAAACATTGTACTAGTTTTGTTCCAGGTCGCAAACCGCAAACGTAATCCACGCTTTGAAGCTTTAATTAAGCCTAATTGGGTTGTAAGATCGCCGCTCATTCCTTAAAATCACATTGATTAATTTATTCTTATACAATGTAACTGCTTTTATTTGAAGGGTTAATCCCTGAATACCAGCTTTATCAAAGTAGATGAAACATAAATACCAAAATCTATGTCCCTAAATCCAATCCTTCATCATCCCAGTCGAGAAAATCATCCTTTCCGTAAGACATTTTAATCAAAATTCAAACAGCATTACGATACTTTTTCAAGATGGAAAGAAAATAGAAAAATAAACTAACTCCGATGGTCGTGTTGTGTCAATGAGAAAGACACATGTACTTCCCGAAAAAGAACCATATCACTGTCCCGACATGACTGAAAAATTGGTTTGTGGGACGTTAAGCAAATAAAAAAAAAGAAACAAAAAGAAACGGACGAAGCGAAACGTGACTAAACTAACGTTCTCAAGCGTTAGACGTTAGATATTTAATTTTATACTTTGTTTGTTTATCGTAATGTCGTTTAAATGTCGATGCAAAAATCTCACAATGTGTTATGGACTTGGCGTCAGAACCTTTTGTTGTTTGAGTTTCCTGGCAAAAAAAAAAACAAACAAAACAAAACACGCTGATCAACCTGCACAGACGCGTCTTTGCATGTTCGCACGACGGTTGAAACGCTAGAATTATTATGCATTATTTATCTAGACAGTAATAAACGAAGACATGTATCAGTCTGCGCAGCTCAGCTTTTATTACAAGCAAGCCCCCGTCCCCACTAAAAACCACAATAAGATAGGGTTTCCTAGCAAGACAGGTCCGGATCCCCGGAACAAAATCACAAAGCTACCAGGACAGCCTTCAATGTTGGGCCGTCATCGGCACGCCAGCGAAACGCCATATATATGGCGGATCGCTGGCGGGCCGATGATGGCCCGCTTTTAGTAGTATTTGGACCCTCTCTCGTCTCTACTCTCGCCAATTTAAAAGAAAAGTTAAAGTTGCACCCCCCCCCCCCCCGAGACTGTCTGGATCCGCGCATAAAATTGAAGGATTAATCCGTGAAACCTGCTGTTATCAAAAAGATGAAACAAAATCATTGACAGCGGTGTGTTCTTGAAAAAATGCGCATTTCATTTTGTGTTGAAATGTCTTATCCTATTTTCGGTGGGGTAGACAGTTTTCTTGCATTCTTGCATCTCTACTGTGCCTCGCTGTAAAGTTTTCGTTTTCAGAGAGAGAGAGAGAGAGAGAGAGAGAGCAGGCATATGAGGTCGAAACAACGTCGGATCAACGTTGATGCGACATCATGACGTCGCTTCGACATTGGTACAACATTGTTTTAAGGTTGTATGCCCACTGAGAGAGAGAGAGAGAGAGAGAGAGAGAGAGAGAGAGAGAGAGAGAGAGAGAGAGAGAGAGAGAAAGAGATAGGGGGGGGGGCGTCCAGCTGTTGGAAAAATGACACCTTCGTGACAAATTCTTGGGGTTCTTTGAAATATGATAAAGGATTAATTTAACCCCTGGGGGCTCAATTATTTATTTGTGTAGGTACCTGGCAGTGTGTCAACATCTGGTCATACAAGATGGATAATTATTGTCTCGATGAACATGTAAATTTGGAATTATACAAAAACAATGTAAGTAAATTAATGTTCAAAACATACGCTGTCCCCTTTCCCGTTCGCCGCCTTCTGGGATGGGGGTGTAACAAAAAATAAACGTGCTGATCAACCTGCACTGATGCATCTTTGCAATGTTCGCATGACGTTAGAAACTAGTGCAGTATACAAGGACGTTGACCAGTCTGCGCGGATGTACGTTTGTTTTGCATGCGGGTTGAAACTCTAAAAGCAAGATGCATTTTTATCCAGAGCTGTATTTCCTTTCGAGACAAAAATTTGGAAAAAATATACAAACTTGATGGTAGCCTGACTGCATACTGTTTGATTTTTGCGAATCCAAATATACACCAGAACACAGGAAAATTTATGTATTTTTTGAAACAGGTGTGAAAAATCGACATATCTATCATCGTATGTCTGCTTTTGGTACACAAAAATCGGTACTGCATAAACAGAGAAAATAGCGTATCCGCCATTTTGTCAATTTTTCTTTCGTAATTACGGGCAAACGACATGATATGATGATAAATAACGAACTGTGGCACACACCGACGGCTATCAGCTTCAAATATATGAAAGATTTACAAACATTGAAAGCTTGAAATGGCCGCAATATGCACTACAATATGACTATGTCAGAACTAAAAACAAAAGTTTGGTACACACGTTTATCCATTTCTTTTATAGCGATGTGTAAAGTTAGCCAGCACTTACCTGGATTTTCGACTCGATAATGCGTATATAAAATTTTCGGAGAAACATCTCCGGTGTATATTGCTTCGAGTTTGAACACTGTGAAACAACTAGACTTTTGACAGTACTGGCTTCTCATACTTCAGCCTCTTTCTAAATACCTCGATAGCATGGTGCTCTCCCTTGACCGATGATGCAACAACATGGCTGAATTTGAACATCGACCGGCGGACAAGTAGAAACAGTTTCAGATATTCAACTTTTGGGCGGTAATGAAGGAACACAAAGGAAGTATTAAAGATGTAAAAAGATCAGGTAATATTTGTTGTTTAATCGCATGCGTCTGTTAAACGTTAACTACCTCGATAGCATGAAACAACGGGCTACACATATTTTGCTAAGTCACGGGCCCAACCAAGTATCGGCTTTTACTATAAGTAACAAAGAAGGGAAAGATCAGGAATCGATACATAATCAAGCACCACACCTGACCCAGGATACCAATGGGAAAGTGACAAATTCATAATTAGACATCACAAACGAGAGCCAAGAGGTCCCAGCAGTGACCACAAGGCATCAATAAACAGAGGTACACAAATGCATAACAAATACAAGACAGAAATAACATAAATGATCCACAAAAGAAGCACCGCCTTGGAACGAACAGTAAAATATTTTAATTTGAGGGCTTAAATAAAATCTCTTTAGAGAATGTGAGTAAGAGCAAAATAAACATTATATAAAATTGTTCCGTGTCCGCATCCAGAAATATTAATTAAATTGTTATCATACCAAACTTAGGCATGGATCCAGGAACTCTAGAGTTTAAGTAATTTAAGTCTGGAAGTGTGTGTGTGTGGGGGTATGTAGGACCGATCCTGTTCCTTACTTTTATAAATGACCTGCCGGATAACATAAGGTCTTCGATCTGTGGCCAATCATTGGCAAATGAAGTTCAATGTGGCCAAATGTCACTCTATGAGAGTGACTCGGTCATAGAGTGACTCGGCATCAGCATTACAAACAAATTCTCTTTGATTATTCCCTTCACAAGAAAACTTTGGAAAAGTTCAGTCAGCCAAATACCTTGATATAACCATCTCTGATAATATGGATTGGGGTCAACACATTTCAGAAATTTCTTCCAAAGCAACTAAGGCACTCGGTTTCCTTCGCAGAAATTTGGCTTTTGCAACTACGAGTACTAAGGAAGTTGCATACAAAACTTTGATTAGGCCTAAACTAGAGTATGCAGCACCTTTTTGGAGCCCTAACTCAAAGCTTCAGATTAATCAGGAAGAGAAAGTTCAGAGGACAGCAGCCTGCTGGACATGCCGGAGATGGTGAAACACAGGTAGTGTCGGTGAGATGCTCGATGTGCGTGAGTGTCATCTCTCGCGGCTTGTAGGGATCGGTTCTCCCTTCTCCTCTTTCATAAGATACATTGTGGTGCTGTGTCTATAGAAAAAGACAAGTACCTGACCCTGCTCACATTTTGAAATCTACCAGGTCATCAAGCAGTGCCCAATATTGTAGATACCAGACATACAGTTATTCCCTGAAGAATTTTTTTTCCGTGGACTATTCCACAGTGGAATAGTTTTTCTCCTTCTGTGGTCAATTCCCAGACCACTGAGGAGATTAGGGCACTCCTAAATTAGTAAAAAGCACAGCCAACAGATTCTTTTTTCTTTTTTTTCTCAAAATTCTAAAATTTGCGTAATGATCAGTATCGATTGAGCAAGTGTCTAAAGAAAAAAAAAGAAAGGGGGGCGGGGGTGGTCAGGTGGTGATTTTTAGTTCCAAAACAAGATGGTGGAGCACTGCCTACATGGGTGTAAATATTTGTATAACTTGATTTATTGTGGAGTACTCCAAAGTGTCCAGTTTTCTTGTTTTAGGTGGTTGTTCTGGCACATAGAGTACTAATCCAGTCGGCCCAGTACACTGTACTATTGCCAGTAAATAAGTCATATGCATATCGCCTCTCCGACCTTTTATCCGCTAATGTTGTCTGCTGATAAACAAAATATTAAGCAAACAGTTTGGACGAAGATCCGGTCTAACACATTGTTGGGCCTGATCTGGATTCAAACAGTTATTGCTTAAAGGAGGCATGGTTTGTTTGACTGTGCATGTCAAAACAAACCTACTAATTATCCCTTAAGACAAAGTCGGAATCCAACTGTTTGTCATTCTGTTGATATTGACTGAATTTGTTTTGAAGAAGTTAAAATAATGAAGAATCAGCAGACAACACAAATGCTAAAATCATATTACCTCTCAACTATTTAACAAAAACTGTTAAAGAAGACAAATGTTTTATTTTTATTAGCTGATATTAACAGTATTAGTTTTATTACTATGCCCAAGCAAATTCAGAAAAAAAACACCACAATATCAAACAGCTTGGATCCTGATCCTGTAATCTGTACCTGAGATGTAGGGCCTGCTCTGGATCTAAACTCTTTGCAAAGTGAATAAAGAGATGGAACAAGCAGGTGGCCCTAACAGGTGCAGCTTTACTGTGAATACAGGTATATGGGCAGCATAATGTGAAAAACTGTCTTTGGGTTTGTGATCAAGTAAATCTAAAATACAGTTTACCTGCTTGCTTCACTACAACATGCAGCAACTGAGCTGGATCCATACCATATACAATATAAATGTGAATAAATGCAGAAAAAATACTTTGCCATTGAATAAAATCCTCTAAGGATGAATACTGTGCAGAAAAAAATCCCCATTGGGAAAATCCCTGTGGGGAAAAATTCCTGCGGGGAAATATCCCCGCGGGGATTTTTCCCCATGGGGAAAATAAAAATGTTAATATATACTTGAAACATACTCAAATGTGTCAAACAGATTGCGAGAGTGAACCTAAGCTTGATTTTAGACCCTTAAACAGATTTTTAAAAATCCCCGTAGGGATTTTTTCTCCAAAAATCCCTGCGGGGAAAAATCCCCGCGGGGAAAAATGAAAAATTGTTATTACTGGTGGACATTCATTTTTACACACAATTAACATGAGATCTTGTCATATTTGAATAAAAAGATGAGTTTTAGAATTTTTGAAAATCCCCGCGGGGAAATTTTTCGCACAGGGAAAAAATCCCCGCGGGGATGGTGAAAAATCCCCGCGGGGAAATATTTTCCCCGCGGGGATTTGCAAATCCCCGCGGGGATTTTGACCTTTGTCGTGGAATATTTTCTAGGTCATTACAGATTTTAAGCCAAAAACCTATAGAATTTCCTCAGTAGGGTCTATTCTACTGGAAATAAGTCACTTTAGCTTTCTATGTCAACTAAAAGTACTAGGTCATTTTGCCAAAAACTGGTTTGGCAAAAAAATTCCGGTGGCAGTTAAACCTAATTTTAGAGATCAATTAAAAAAAGACAGTAAAACGTTATATAAGGGTTGGATATAACTCATGCGAGCTGAACATTTCTTGTACTTCAACAACAGCAGAATCTAGAGCGAAGATATGGTACCAGTAAAATGCATTTAAGCCCCCCAGTGGCTTAGGCTGCTGTCCGTTCTTAGGCCGTGGTTTGGTTGTTGTTGAGTTTTTGTACGTTACTTTATGTCCATTCTAGTATTGCAATCATCTTGATGGTGAATAGAGAGCTGGTTGCTTTGCTTAATTCGTCTTCCTGGTGTCTCGTGATGGTTGAGCAGCTCTTCCTTGCAGTGTCATGGGGTTGTCTGCTGTTTTTGATTGTGGTATTTCCTATCATACTTACTATTTTTGTTCCTTACTGAACGCAATGCAAACGGTTTTTGTGTCAACAGTACGTTAACGATTTGATAATGAACGCGGTTTGATCGGTTTGTTCGTCCGCAGTACATCAAGGGTTCGTTACCTCAATGATAGGCATTCATCCAACCAAATTGTGGCTATGAATACGCATCATTAAGTCCTTAGCTGTTCAATTGAAAACTACACGAAAGAGTACAAAGCTGAATTTATTGAATGTAATGTTTTGTAATTGTGCCACAAATCACAAATTAACATATAACACAGTATAGTAGTTAGCCCTTTGGACATTAAGTGGCCAAATTGATCCCGGCTCGGTCCCATACTTTCCTGGAGATTGATTATGAAATCATTTCTACTGTCATTCTCCTCCCATCCCCAGAATCATTCAAGAAGGATTGTTGTCAGTTACAAGCGAAAGTATGTGCCTGAAGTACTGGTTAGTTAACTGCTTGTTCAAGCTTGTCCAGACAAAAGTATGGTTAGGTGAACTGACCGTCCTGCCATGACCAAAGCTGGGACGTTAAGCAACAAAGCAAATAAACACAAATTTAGTGGCCAAACAGTCTATTTCGTATATATGTATACTATTATGTTCTTAGATTGTTTGAAGTAGTTGGAACTAGTTGGGATAAATAAAAGAAAGACGTTGAGGTTTGATTTGTTCTTTATATAAGTGCACGGCACTCGATCGGTTTGGATGCTCAAACTATTTGCAGACTGTACGCAGAGAGTTACCACAGCACGTTAAGCATTCATTGAGATATTATTGGCATTCGTTTTTTATTCGCTGTTCTTTGTTAGTTTGTCGTTGCTAGTACGTTATTATCTCTCATACTCGCTTTCAGTTCGTTTTGTCAAGCCTCGATGGCCACCTTCGTCGTATTTTTCAGCGTATTTATACATATTCGAAATTTTTCATAGTTTCGCAATTCCTTGAGGGAACGTTATCTCAATTCGTTATAATCTAAACGCGGCTTGATAAGAATAGATACCTGTACATCAAAGAAGGAAATAAACCACATGATTAGCACTATACGAGACCCGTTTCATGTTTATTTGAACAGATTTCAATTACACTTTTTGCGGTTGAAAATAAATAAAACAAAGCCATTTTGCTTTTTCGTGCATAACGGACGTGTCTCTGGTATTTCCAAATAGTCAAGATGGGAATTTAAAGCATAGCCATAATACAATGACCCTAAATACATCCCCACCCCTTTTCAACTGTTTTTAAGTGCTAAAACGGGTGTGTCTTTTAAGAAAATACGTATTTAAGTGAGAAATTTTCTGTTAAGTTAAGAGGCAAACTCAGTCTATCATTGAAATGAGAGAACAGCCTATGTGTGCCTGTTTTGCTTGGAAACTGGGCTTAATAAGTTCTTCCATATATGTGCCCAAATGGGTATCTCATGTATAAAAAGTGTCTTGGAAGAAGTTCAAAAAGCAAATTCTCAAAACTCAAAGCTTTCTCAATTTCTTAGATATTTTAAGTATCTATTACCGATATAACTGATCACCAAATTTTGCATTTGAGTATTTTGCATGCAATTTAGTGTTGCTATGGAAACTGTAAACCCTTAAATTTGATGTTCAAGTCGCTTCCAAAGAGTAAATATCCGACTGGAAAGCTTTATTTTCTAACAGAAGATACTTTAATTGTCTACGTACAATATATTAACGTTTCCAAGAGAAAACTTCTTATCTTTTAGAGAAATTGTTCGAGAAAGATACAGTACTGTACATTTCGTTTCAGACAGCATTTTAAACGCTTAAAATTTGACAACTCATCTTCTGAGACTGTTTGAAACCAGAAAATAAATATTAAGAACTATTTTGTTGATGACTGCGTATTTCTGGAGATTAGACTTACCCATTGAAATCAAATTTTATCCAATATAAGGAGAAATAAATGAGTAATGGCATTTTCAAATTTGTTCAACTAAACATGAAATACCTTTTGTACTCACTAGGGTGATATTTTGCTACAAATTTGATCGCAACACATCAAAACCAATTCTTCATTTAAAAAAAAGCGGTCATCTTAAAGAAACATCGATTTCTAGCGCCACTGACACTAGTCCTTTAATTTTTATATAGCCAAAATGATAGGCAAAATAGATTAATCATTTAGTCATGTATATTTATAGCCATCAGGAATCGATACAATAAAGTACCACACCTGACCTCGGATACCAATAGGAAAGTGACAAACTCACATTTAGACGCCACAAACGAGAGCCAAGAGGTCAGCCCTTTCCCAGCAGGTGACAGCAAGGCACATACAAACAGACGCGCAAAAAGGCATAGCAACCACAAGACAGAAAAAACATAAGAGATCCACAAATGAAGTACCGCCTTGAAACCCTACAATCTAATATACATGTATTATTCTGAAATCATTTAGTGAACTCAGTGCTAGCAGTGAAAAAGAGAAACCACAGTGATATAGCAGCACAATACAGCTGAAGCCAAACAACATTTTGTACTCATTGTGCATAAAATAGTATGCACTTTTTCTAGGTAATTATTTTGCCAAGTACAGTATGGTCTACCTTCAATTGGTATTATCTACACATTTACAGTCAAGAACTTCAATGGCATATGGATACCTGGTGAGTATTTAATTAATGTATCTTTATAACAAAAAAGTAAGTATGACCACAAAACACCACAATTACATACCTACCAATGGTAGTGGGAGGAAAAATATGGAAGACAGCCCACATAACAGCAAAAACACAGTTAAAGTATAACTAGTATCTCTCTCTTCCTTAGCAAGCGTATTAAAGGCCAGAACGAACACCAATAAAATGCCATGCACAATGCAAACAACAGATTACAACGAATTAATAGCACAATTACATGCTTTTAACGGAATAATGACATTGAAAAGTCAATTTAATTAATTATAATTGACTAAAAATGATTTCAAACTGAAACTAAAATTGCATCACATGCAGTAGAACAGCAATGATACAAAATACAATAAACAATGTCATTTAAATTATCAATTTGCAAATAAATCAAAGATGGGGGGCCAGATTTTACACCCACAAACAATGATTAACGATGTTGTTTAGACTATATTTAGCCAAACCTAAAGATAGGCAGCCATTATATATGGCCAGAGAGACAGTGGGGGAAGGTGGGTGAGTTGAGTTATTTTCATCAATTTTCTTCCATTTTTTAAATTTAATTTATGCGAGAGAGTGCTCTCTATAAACAAAGGAATGCATCTCTACATAAACATTAATCTCCTTCTCACAAAGGATAACTCATTCATCCAAACTGATCTTAAATAATCCAAGTTGCCTCCCTTTCACCATATTTATTGTCTTGTAGACCTCCGCAACACCCAGAAAATAGTATTAAACAACTATTAAATAAAGGTGCATAAATTCATTTAATCATGCTTAACTTATATTCATGCCCCCCTTTATTTAAATTTGATACACCCACAGGCTTACTCGTTTCATTTCCTTCAATAATGGCACCAGAATAATAATGACATTGAAAAGGCCATTTATTAATTATAAATGACAAAAAATTATTTCAACCTGAAACTAAGATTGTATCAAATTAGAAAAGAAATGATACAAAGCATACATTAAACAATGCCATTTAAATAATCAATTCACAAAAAATCAAAGATTTGGGACCAGATTTTACGCAAGTGCTGCAATTTATGACAGTCCAGCAGATCGATGGACATATCATAGAGGTACACACACAAATAAGTACCAAATAACATAAAATAGATGCACATAATTATAAAATGAGAATAAATTGACTATAAAAGTATGGATGCCATATGAATCTAATATTGATTTAATGATGTATGATCATACATCAATATGGAATTACTGATTTTCTGAAAGTGATCACTTAAAGTCAGGTATTTATAGCAGAGTCCAACAGATTGATGAACATAGCAGTGAGGTCACATAAAATTATGGACCAAAATTACATCGAATTGAGGTTACCGAATAAAAAAGTACGAAAGAGGGCTAAGATCAGGAATCGATACAATCAAGTACTACACCTGACCCAGGATACCAATGGGAAAGTAACCAACTCACAACAGGACGTCACAAATGAGAGCCAAGAGGTCAGCCCTTTCCCAGCAGGTGACCACAAGTCAACAATTTGCAGACGCACATGAAAGCATAACAAACACACAATAGAAATAACATGAATGATCCACAAAAGAAGTACCGCTCTGGAATGGCCAGTAAAAAATATTTAACTGGAGGGCTTAAACCGGTTTCACAGTGCCAACCTCACCCTTAGTTTAGATGTGGATCAAGACACATGTATGTTTGGTTTGCATGAAAGATTCCTGACTGATCAATGCATCATCTCCCAGAACATATAACTCAAGATATAAAAAGGAGATAAAGCAAAGATAAGAAAACACAAGTAAGTAAAACTGAATACTGGAACAAAAGATATCCAACAGGTAAACGCCTGTGGGCCTGACAACAGCCAAAGCTAATAGGTTGAAAAATCAACTTTTTCAGAACATGGTCATAAAAAATAAGTGAGTATGATCAGGAAATACAACAATCACAAACCGCAGACAACTCCATGACACCGCGAGGAAGAGCCACTCAACCATCACGAGACACCAGGAAGACAAATTAAGCAAAGCAACCAGCTCTCTCTTCCCCATCAAGATGATTGCAATACTAGAATGGACATAAAGTAATGTACAACAAAACATAGAACAATTACAGACTCCCACAATGGGAGTAACAATAAACAAAAAGTCAAAAACAACAGAACCACCGCCGTAAAACGGACTGCTGCCTCAGCCACCAGGGGGCTTAATGGATTTTATTGGTAACAAATCTTCGCCCTATATTCTGTTGTTGTTGAAGTACAAGAAATGTTCAGCTCGCATGGAGGTCTTCTAACTAATGGAATGTTTCATTATGGAGAAACACTCAAATCACATTTACACACCATTATTAAACCAAAAAAGGCCTCAAGACTCACAGATAACCATTGCTAAAGAAACCCTCAAGTTGAGCCACAGTGGGTCTATCTACAGATCAGCATCAGTCACCAACCCACTGATTAAAGCTTTATGTCAGAGCCGTCATAGAGTCTGAGGCCTGACCCACCGTGGTGCAATTAAAGAGGAAACTGTAGCTATAAACAGTGATTGGGTTTAAAACTAGGCATGCAGACTGTCGCATGACAACCACGTTATATCCAACCCTTATATAAGTTTTAGAATCTTTTGAATTGATCACTAAATCTATGTTTTCCAACAATTCGTTTGAATTTATAAACTAAATCTCCATAAAATATAGGTTCTGATATGCCTTGCTATAGAAGAATTTCAACCCAATGCTGTATTTAACAATTAACTCTGAGTGCATGTGGTAGAATTTAGAAAACAAATCAAATGCATATCAAATTAAAAGGAATCAGGAAATTCAGCAAAATCGTAGCAAATATTTTACCCACATACCTCACTTCCCCTACAACCCTAGGGGGATGGGGTCGAAAGGTCGAAATTCAACTTTTTCAGATACATGGTCATGTTGCATATCAAATGAAAGGCTATAACGAATTCAGCAACATGGTAGCAAATATTCTGCCTGCAGATCTCCATCCCAGTGGGGGATGAGGTCAATAGTAGTTGACCATCCAGAGCCTGGGAAAAAAAATATGTTGGCATTTTTGAGTACATTTTGGCATCTATGCTCAAAGTGTATCTTGATGTGTTTTAAGAAGGATAGGGGTGGATGCCAAGTCTGGAAATGCCCCAAAGTCCCAGAATTAGGTCAAAGGTCAACTGAGTGCAAATTCTTGTATATACGTCAGGTTTTAGCGTTTTTATCAATTAGCTATCCAAAATTATGATTAAAAGTAATGCAAAATCTCTTTTGGATAATACAGCCATGCTATATAAACAATCAGCATCATCAAGGCATGATGTGTGTTTTGATCAAAGGTCATTTTAGTGCAAAATCAAAGAAAATTGTAGCAATATTTTATGTATATAGGGGCAAAACTCAAATTTTAAGTTCCCTTCTACCATAGTGGAAGAATTTTTTATTGCTATCCTGCTAGGTGTGTGTCTATCATGTTTGGAAAGCAATGGTTTACTAAGTTTCCCGCAGTCTAATATTCATAATAGGCATGTAAAGTATGTTACTGTATAAAATCAATTAGAATGTAATACAACTAATAATAACCATTTCATTTTAAAGAAATAATTTATTTTGCTTAATGCTTTGCATGAATACGTCTTTTTATGCAATTATCTATCCTTTAAACATAAGATGTGCTTAAGTTGTTACTTACGTTTCATTTTACCATCTGAAATTGAGTCATTTCTCAAAGGTATATGTTCCTAGCTACAGGTTTTATGAAGGACTTGGCCATGATCTCATGCTTATAGGACTAAAATATATTTCTTATCTCATTTCACACTTTTGTTGTGTTGGTTCCCATCTATGAGTAATTGTAAAACACTTTTTACAAGGCCATTACCTGCTTATTGCATATACTAAGCATAGCTTTATGAAAACACAAAGATCAAACCTCCCTTTATAAAACATCAGGCATGTTGAAACTATGATAGAATATGGTCAATACCATATACTGAAAGGAATATATCCTCACATTGGTCTTCAAGTCAGCCTGTTAGCAGATGGTAACACACATAACATAAAGCTAATATACAGGTACATTTCTAATAATGACGACCCAGTTAAAACAGTGTTAACTTTTTGTGGGGTATATCATGAAAATAGCCCTGACATTAAGGGTAATCCTCCATATAACTTTTTACATTTAACTGTAGGGGTGTCTTTTCATTAGCACATATTTATGAAATGATGTTGATTCAAAAGCAGCATTTCTTTTAAATCAAGCTGCTTGTGAAAATGTATTCATCCATATATAGAAGCAGTATAGATATGATATTAAAGGTTACCTCTAATTTTAAGATACCATAAAATA
Organism: Loripinus fragilis; assembly: GCA_964019695.1. Lineage (NCBI taxonomy): Eukaryota > Metazoa > Mollusca > Bivalvia > Lucinida > Lucinidae > Loripinus > Loripinus fragilis. The sequence continues at coordinate 1,583,776 of OZ026530.1, read as the reverse complement.
TATATCTCTGTCTTTCACAGCGCAACTTTTTATACATTGTAATTGTTTCAGCGTCGATAAATTCAATTCTAAGTATCAGTATTAAACATATTTGGCTTATTGTTTTTTTTTGCAATGATGATAGAGATCAAATGCTATGAGGTAATTGGCATGTGTTTCTTCATGTTATTCTTTTTAGTTGTAAAATGCCAATGCAAGTTTTATTCCAACTTAAATTTCCCAAAAACAGATGTCTGGTGACTTCTTGGGAACACAGGCATTCGCCATATTAGAGCACCTGATGATTTGATTTTGTTCATAGTTTTCCAACAGTTTGGGGTCATTTCTTAGTATTTAGAGTAAATTTGTCCTGAAATGGTTATCTAATATGTACATTTACTAGCATAATGAATTGGTATAACATCTCTGATTTGCTTGATGTATGTAAGATCCTAAGGTAGTTAACTCGCCCGTTCCAGTGTATAATTTATCTGTTAACCATGACAATTTGCTTATACAGGGATTGATTGCATATAGGGTAGGTGACTTACATTAATGTATACATCTACTTCTTGTAGATGCAAGTGCAGTATATATGATTGGATAGCACTTGTAACTGGTAACATACTCGAAATGTGTATAGTTTTAATATCGCATTACTCTTGGAATAAAACTGAACTACTTTCCTTTCACTATATACAAGAAAGTCCTCAAACAGTGTTAGTCTTCACAAATATCTACAAGGATATAGGTAAAAGAGAGAGCAAGTTCATGCTTAAAATGCTTTCCGCAAGCTGTTGTCAGCAATGTTTTTCACATTTTTGATGGTTTTGCATATATTTAAGACTATCACATTAAGACTAAGTTATTAAACCTTTTAAAACCAACAAACAGACCATAACTCATTTTTCATAGGACATATATAAAACATGTACTAGGGTTACAAATAGCTCAACTAAATCAAATAGTGCATGAACAAAACTAAAACAAACTACCTTGTAAATAAGAAAAGCAAAGAAATCAGCTGCGTCTGACACTACTTTTTCAACATTCAGTTTAATCTGTGAGTTTCAGAGATGCAAACCATACTAGTGAATTTTGGGAGTCATGTTTTTGTTTTATGCTTCAGAAAAAAACAGTCAACTGATCTTTAAAATAAAGTATCACTAACATTCGAATGATTTGTTGTTATGTTACCATGAAATATGTTCAGATGGTTTACAAGTTTCCTATATGGCTGAGGTAACTTGACCTCAACCAACCTTAGTCTAAGATAATTAACAAACAGAATAGTTTCTATCAGAATTGCTGCAGAATACAATAAGATAATCATCATTACAATAAGATATGAAATCTAGTTCAACAAAACATAGAAGATTTTAATGGGGAAAGATGATAAATTAATTTTATAATGTAATTGTCAACAGTGAAAAGTGAAAATTAAAAGAACTCAGCATACAAGGAAAATCTTTAATACTAGATCTATGTAACACCCTATATTTGGACATAAACCATGCTGGTTCTGTTCTACAAAAGCTTTGGTTGATGTTATATTTGCAATCTTCAGAAACCTATACCTGCTCTAGAAGACACTCAACTCTACCCCTGCCTTAAATCCTGCCTTGCCACTAGATGTATGAAATATTGCTATGCTATTTTAAGTAAATTATAACTTTCTAACAATAATCAAGCGGATGTTGTTGAAGCATTTTTTTTTCTACCTCAAGATATCTAGATGACTTGCATAATATTGATAATCCTTATTTTGCACAAGTTGTAAGTCTGATATATCCACTGAACTTCAGTTGATTAAGGCCAATCCTCAAAATACTGAAGCCCCCTTTTTGGACTTAGACTTTTCCATTTCTAACGGCCTAGTTTCAACCAAAAAATATAATAAACGGGACAACTTTAGTTTTGAAAAAGTTAATTTTCCATTTCTTGATGGAGACGTTCCTTGCTTCCCTTCCTATGGTGTATAAATTTTGCAACTTATTCTTTTTCCAAGAGTTTGTTTTGATGTTGATGACTCCAACTATAGAACAAATATTTGACTTCTAAATTACTAAAACAATGTTATCAATACCATTAACTCCATAAAGCTTTTTCTAAATTTTATTACCGACACTCAGAGTTAATTGTTAAATACAATATTTGCTTAAAAGAGTCTTCTGCAACAAGGCATATCATAACCTGTATTTTATGGGGAATTAGTTTAAACATCTAAAAGAATTGTTGGAAAGGCTAATTTTAATGATCAATTTAAAAAGATTATTAAACGTTATAAAAGAGTGAGATACAATATAGATATCATGTGACAATCTGCATGCCTGGTTGTGAACTCAATCACAGTTGATAGCTATGATTTCCTCTTTAATTGCACTATGGTTGGTCAGGCCTCAGACTCGATGACGGCCCTGACACAAAGCTTTAATATGTTTGTTGGTGTCTGATGCTTGTCGTTAGCTGGGCCCACCGTAGCTCAACTTGAGGTTTTCGTTAGCCCTGACTATCTGTGAGTCATGACCCCTACTCTTTGTATCATTATAATGTGTTAATTTTATTTGATTAATTTTTTCTTGTGATGATGCATTGCATTAGTTAGGAAGCCTCCATGCGAGCTACACAATTTTGTGTTTTAACAACAACAGAATCTAGGGCGAAAATTGTACTTCCTATTCTTTGTGGGAAATCTGTGTTTGTCTTTTTTTTGTTATGCATTACTTTGTGTCCATTCTAGTTAAGCTATCATCTTGAAAGGAAGATTGCTTTGCTATTATTGTCTTTCAGATGTATTGTTACTATTAATGTTCTGTGGCTCTTCTTCACGGTGCCGTGGGTTGGTCTGCAGTATGTGATTGTGGTATATCCTGATTATACTCTCTTACTTTTTGTTTGCAGTGAAGTCCATTGTAGTAAATAAAGAAATTACTGAAGGGACCATTGTACCTCGTTGTACATGTATTGTCCCATTTTGAGATTCATCAATTATATTGTGGATGAATCTCATAATGCAAACACATAAATTTTATTTTTTTTTGCCAGTATTTTTTTCCAGTATTTTATAACTAAATATTAAAACATGTCTTTGCTGCCTTTACTATTATTATTGTATTAAATAAAGCAATTACTTAAATGAAAACCATACTGCATCTTATCTCCACATTTTGAGATGTATCCCAGCTTTGGTTGTAAAATCGCATACTACCAACACACCGATTTTTAAGGTTTTTGGTTGTTATCAAATTCAAAACTTATTTTTGATTGTATGACTGGTGTCTTTAATCCATATTTAATTGTAGGTTTGTGCAAAATTAAGATGCAGTATTGTCTTCACTGTAGTAATTGCTTGATTTAATACAGTGCACCTAACAATACAAATTGATACATTAAAACCTAATATAGATGAAAGGCAGCATAGCATTCCATTTGATATTAAATCATAAAGTCACTTAAGTATTTTTTTTATTTAATTCTAATGTACACCACAATGCAAATGGATGCATCTACATATGAATCAAAGGCAGCAAAGACATTCATTTAATATTTAATAATAAAATAATGGCAAACTTACTTTGAAAACTGATGTGTTAGCATTATGAGATTTAAACAAACACATAATTGATAAATCTCAAAATTGAAAGATACATGTAAAACGCAGAAAAATGGTCCCCTCAGTGTAATTGCTCAATTTACGACAATGGGCCTCATTGCAAAGTAAAATAAATAAATAGCGACTGAAGACACCAGAGTCATCCATTTATAGAAAAAGGTTGTAAAATGCTGACAATCAATCCTTAACAATTGGTGTGTATCTGGTATGCAATTTTAGAAACAAAATGAGGTAACATCCCAAATTGAGGAGAATGGATGAAGTATGGTTGTCACTTTATGTATTACTAAATTAAATACAATGTACCTGGTAATTAAAAACTTACACAATGAATTAGATGAAAGGCAGCATAGCATTCTAATCGATATCAAATTATAAAGTCACTTTAGTAATGGTTTAACAATACATCTGTCGGACAATAATAACAAAGCAACCAGCTTTCTCATCCTCTTCAAGATGATACCTTAACTAGAATGGATACAAAGTAATGCATAACAAAACAAAAACAAACACAGATTTCCCACAAATAATAGGAAGTACATTAAACAATAGATCAACAACAACAGAACCACCGCCTTAGAACAGACATCAGCCTAAGCCACCGGGGCTTTAATGTATTTACTAGCGCTAAATCTTTGCATTAAATTCTGCTGTTGTTAAAACACAAAATTGTTTAGCTAGCATGGAAGCTTCCTAAACAGTGCAATGCATCATCACGAAAAATAATCAAATCAATTGAACACATTATGATGATACAAAGAAAATGACTCATGACTCATAGATAGTCAGAGCTAAAGAAAAGTCAAGTTAAGCTACGGTGGGCCCAGCCAAAGAGGGGATGAAAGCTTTACGCCAGGGCCATCATTAAGTCTGAGGCCTTACCCACCATAGTGCAATGAAAGAGAAAACCATAGTTATCAACCGTGATTGGGTTGGCAACCAGGCATGCAGATTGTCGCATGCTATCCATATTGTATCCCACTCCCCTTATAACAATTTATAATCTTTTTAAATTGATCACTAAATAAGGCTTTTATGTTTTTCTGTCTTGCATTTGATATGCCTTTGTGCGCGTCTGTCTATATGTGCCTTCTGGTCCCCTGCTGGGAAAGGGCTGACCTCTTGGCTGTCGTTTGTGGTGTCTAACTGTAAGTTTGTGACATTCCCATTGCTGTGTCAGGTGTGGAACTTGATTGTATTGATTCCTGATATTTGCACCCTTACTTACTTTTCCAAAAATTATTTGATATTTATAAACTAATTATCCATAAAATACAGGTTCTGATATGTCTTGTTACAGGAGACTCTTAAAGCAAATAGTTTATTTAACAATCAACCCAGAGTGTTAGGGAGCGCAGTGGCTCAGTGGTAGAGTGCTTGACTCGAGACCGAAGGGCCGCGGGTTCGAGCCTCACCGGCGTCACTGCGTTGTGGTCCTTGAGCAAGACACATTTATCCTAGCTTAGTACTGGTTCAACCCAGGAAGACACGTCCCGCATAACTGAAAGATTGTTGAGCGGACGTAAAGAATCAAATCAAACAAACAAACAACCCGGAGTGTCGGTAATACTATTTAGAAAAAGCTTTATGAAGTTTATGGTATTGATAACCTTGTTTTAGTAATGTAAAAGTCAAATATTTGTTTCTAGTGTTGAAGTCATCAACACAAGAACATACTCTTGCAAAACTAATATGTTGCAAGATGTATACACCATAGGAAGGGGAGCAAGGAACATCTCCATCAAGAAATGGAAATTTAACTATTTCAAAATTAAAGTTGTCCTGTTTATCATAAACTTTGGTTGTAACTATGCAGTTTGTAATGTACAAGTCTAAGTCCAAAAAGGAGGCTTCAGTATCTGATGGATTGACCTTATTCAACTGCAGTTCAGTGGGATATATCTGACTTGTCATTTGTGCAAAAAAAAAAAGAATTATGAATATCAAACAATTCATCTAGATATCTTGAGATAGAATAAAATTTTTCAACAACACCTGCTGAATTATTGTCCGAAAGAGACAACATGAAGTTGTCTCTCATAAAAAGATAAGAACAAATCTGCAACAATTAGCACCCATAGGAATACCTACAATTTGTCTATACAATTATTTAGCCAAACCTTATAAATACACTGTCGAAAAGATAATGGAGAGCGTCACAACTTTTCTGACATGACCACAATTTAAATATTTTACTTTTCAGAATTGAAAAATGCGCGTTTCTCATTACAAGCCAAATAAAGTGAGCCCTCTCTGTTAGTTTGTTCAATAAACTCAGTTAGTTTTTCTTTAGTAAGATAATGGGGTAATGTAGTATAGAAAATAGAGAAATCATATGTAGACACACTAGATGCTAAAAACTGTAGATTTTAATTTGTTAAGAATCTCACCAGAGTTTTTAACAGACCAAAATAGATTTATACCATTTCTCTCAAAAACAGCTTCTCAATATTTTATAACATGGTTGTTAATCGCAGTAAAAATAGTTAGTGAGTATGATCAGGAAATACCACAGTCACAAACTGCAGACAACCCCATCAAGCAAAAAGTCAAAATTATCGACAACTCAGTAGTACATGAGCTAGAGTTAGCAATAAAACGTGACTTATAGGGTATTTTATGATGTTTTGGTAACCAGTATGACGTAGGAAGCTTGCTATGATCCTCATCAACAAATACACCAAACTTAGCAGCCATAAATATGACATCGATGTCTATCAACAACAGACCTCACGTCAAGCAAATTATGCTCATAGGTCTTAGCTGTGCCAAGTCATTGCTTTAGGGTGTTAATGTAGTACATTTTCATACAACCACAACGTTGTTAGCAGCCTTATCTACAGGCACTAAAACAAACTTCCTACGGAATTCCAGGAATCCTTTCTTCAAATTTCTAAAAGTGAATTTAGGTTTAGGTGGAAGAAGCTCTAAATTATTGCAATAAAATGAAATTCTACTATCAATAATTTCAAAAATATTTTTTTCCAAGTATTTAAAGTATTCCATTCAACATGATCTCGATTTATTCACGGCATTTGTTGAAGTCTATATGTGGAGGAAACCTGTATTTAGGCCATTTACATATAATAAAGACCAAATTGTTGAATCAGTTACATTTTTTAAATCCCCAGTGATTATATGACTAGCAGGTTGATAGCAATATTTAGACTCCTTACATTCTCAAGAATCAGGAATAGTAGATTCAAAATCAAGTTCAGTTACTAATTACAAGATTTGAATCAAACACACCACATCTCTCCATTTAAGAATAAATTTGTAAATGCTGACAAACAAACCTTAAACATTGATATATTGGCAATATGCAATTTTACAAACGACATGCGGATATATCTCAAAATAAAGAGGTAGGATGCATTAGAATTGATAGTGCAGCTATTGCTTAATTTAATACAATGTACCTCACAATACAAACTGATATAATAGAACTTAGTATAGATGAAAGGTAGCATAGCATTCTATTCGATGATAAAGTATAAAGTCACTTTAGTAATTCTTTAATTAAATGCAATGTACCTCATGATGCAACCTGATGCATCTACATAGGGATCAAAGTCAGCAAAGACATCCATTTAACAGTTAATTACAAAATACTGGCAAACAAACTTTGAAAATTGATGCGTTGGCATTATAAGATTATTTTGCTTCTTTTGTTGATCATTTTTAATTTTTGTTTCGTGTTTGTCATGCTTTCTTGTCTGTTCAATGCAACTTTGTGGTAACCTGCTGGGAAATGGCTGACCTCTCGGCTCTCCTGTTTGTGATGTTTTATTGTGTTTTTGTCACTTTCCCATGAAATGTCCTGGGTCAGGTGTAGTGCTTGATTGTATCAATTCCTGATCTTTGTCCCCTTTCTTACTTTGAACAAAAACATAATTGAATAATCTCAAAAAGGAAAGATACATGTAAAAAGCAGTACAATTGTCCCTTCAGTAATTGCCTAATTTACCAAAATGGACCTCATTGCACAACAAAAAATAAATAGCGATTAAAGACACCACAGCCATCCTTTTAAAACTTAATTTTGAATATGTTGACAACCAAAACTTAGCGTTTTGCGTGTTGGCAGAATGCGATTTTACAAACAAAATGAGGATACATCTCAAATTGAGGAGATAAGATACAGTACGGTTGTCACTCTAGCTATTGCTTAATTTAATGAAATGTACCTCACAATACTAACTGACACAATATAAATTAGTATAGTTGAAATGCAGCATAGAATTCTATTTGATATTAAAATATAAAGTCAGCTTATTAATAGCTTAATTAAATACAATGTACATCATGAAGCAAACTGACGCATCTACATATGGAATAACGGCAAAAAGACATTATAATATTTTATTATAAAATACTGGCCAAGAAACTTTGAAAATTAATGTGTTGGCATTATGAGATTGAAAGATGCATCTTAAAATGGGGAGATACAAACAAGCATTACAATGGTCGCTTCAGTCATTCAATCATGGATTTTTTAAAGTTCACCCAGCATGTCACAATATTGTAAACGGTATCAAACCAAGAAGTAATTCTAAATAGACTGATAAGAATGCTACCAATTGCTAAAAAGTAATCTATGTGAGATGTATAAATTGTTCATACAACAATGTGACCATAGGTATCCGTCTCCTTGATAAAAAATCATTTTTTGTTTATACAGAAACTGAAATTCATGCAAGTAAGAGCTTTTAAAAAGATCTGCCCCCTTAATGCAAACATACTATTTATGATGAGCCCACCTATCGAATGACCTAATTCCAGTTTGTATCTAATAAACTGTTTCACTTGCATGACAAATCACATGTTCCAACCTCTTTACTACATAAAGGTCCTCATAACTCGGAATATTATATTTCTTTTTATTTAGTATAAAATATTGAAATTTTTAAACATAATTCTGCTAAGTAAGCTGTGCAGACTCATTGAATAGCATATGTCGTTATTTTCTACAGGGAAAACTTGGATTCTGGAACAATACATTTCTCACAAGAGGGTGTATATCTGTTACTAAGAAGCACCACCCATATATTTCAGGTAAGAACATATGGGAAACAAGTTGCTCTATTTGATGTTTCAATATCGCCTAGTTGTTTGCATTTATGTTAAGACTGGACATTAATCAACCTACATACTGTTCACAAGCAATCACTATTAAGAGCACCTTAAGTTGACATCATTTCAAGTCTTAGATAAAGTTGTTAATGTAGGCTACGTTTCAATAAAGCACATGTTATCTATGGAATTTGGAATTACTTTCGTCTTATGTATTATAATAATTGTTCACTTTTTACATAACGTTTTATTTCAAATATACCATTTCTTTAATATATTTCTGATTTGTTTTGTTATAATCATCTTCATTATTTTCATTATTATTTTTTATGCCCCTAAGGAAATTCGGAGACATATAGTAATCACACTGTCCGTCCCTTCCTCCATCCACAAAGCTTCGTGTCCATAGCTTGTCTCTTATATTCTTTGAGGTAGGAATCCCAAATTTTGTATGTGGTTGGATACTAGGATGGCGGAATTACCATTTTCGGGTCACTGTGACCTTGACCTTGTCCTCAGACATAGTTTTTAGAATATTGTCCAGAGCACATCTCTAATATCATTTAAGGTAGGAAAAATATGGTGTTGCATGCCTCTTGCGATGACAAAATTAGTAAGTGAGTATGATCAGGAAATACCACAATCACAAACCGCAGACAACCCCGTGGCACCGCAAGGAAGAACCGCTTAACCATCACGAGACACCAGGAGGACAAATTAAGCAAAGCAACCAGCTCTCTTTTCCCCATCAAGATGATTGCAATACTAGAAAGGACACAAAGTAACGTACAACAAAACATGAAACAATTACAGACTCCCACAAAGAGAGTTACAATTAACAAGAAGTTAACAACAACAGATCCACCACCTTAGAACGGACAGCAGTCTAAGCCACCGGGGGGCTTAAGTGCATTTAACTGGTACCAAATCTTCGCCCTAGATTCTGCTGTTGCTGAAGTACAAGAAATGTTCAGCTCACATGGAGGCCATCTAACTAATGTAATGTATCATCATGGAGAAACACTCTAATCAAATTAACATACCATGACGAAACAAAGAAAAGGGCTCATGACTCACTATAAAACCTCCAGTTGAGCCACGGTGGGTCCAGCTACAGATAAACATCAGGCACCAACCTACCGATTAAAGCTTTACGTCAGAGCCGTCATAGAGTCTGAGGCCTGACCCACCGTCGTGCAATTAAAGAGGAAACCATAGCAACAAACCGTGATTGGGTTTAAAACTTGGCATGCAGACTGTCGCATGATATCCAAGTTAAAGCCAACCTTTATATAAAGTTTTACTATTTTTTTTAATTGATCACTAAAATTGGGTGTCGCATTTCATCCTTAGGTCACTGTGACCTTTACCTTGACATCTGACCTAGTTTCTAGAATTTGCATTGAGTCTGGTGAATATCATCCATGTTCTTTGAGATGGGGATTCCAAATTTGGTGTATGAATGCCTCTTAGGATGGCTGAATGTCGCATACTATTTTCGGGTCACTGTGACCTTGACCTAGCTTTTAGAATAATCGTATCAGGAGCATATGTATTGAGGTAGGATTCCCAAATTTGGTGTGTGAATGCATCATGGGATTGCATAGTGTCTCTACCATTTCCCTCACTTTGACCTTGACCTCTGACCAAATTTTAGAATAATCGTGTCCGGACCATATGTCTTGTATTACTTAATATAGGAATCCCAAATTTGATTTGTGGTTGCATCTTTGGATGATAAAGTATCACATACCATTTTGGGTCACTGAAGCCTTGACCTCTGCCCATGTTTTTTTTTATATTCATGTCTCGAGCAAATCTATCATATTATTTGAGGTAGGAATCTCAAATGTGATGTGTGCATGCATCTTGGGATGATAAATTGTCACGTACCATCCTTTGGTCACTGTAACCTTAATCTTGACCTCTGAAGTAGCTTCTAGAATTGGCATTGAGTCGGGTGCATATCTCTAATATTCTTTGTTGTAAGAATTCCAAATTTGGTGCGTGAATGCATCTTGGGATGGCAAAGTGTCACATACCATTTTCTGGTCACTGTAACATTGACCTTTACCTCTGAGACATAGTTTTCAGAAAATCATGTCCTCAGTATATCCCTTGTACTTTTTAAGATAGGAATCCAAAATTTAGTGTCTGAACGCATCTTTGGATGGTGGAGTCTCATGTACTATTAAGGTGTCACTGGGACCTTAAGCTTGACCTTTCACCTAGTTTTAGAATAATCATGTCCGGAGCATATTTCTTATATTATTTGTGGTAGGAATCCCAAATTTTGAATGTGAATGCATCTTGTAATGGAGGAGTGTACCGTCTCTTTTATGGGTCATTGTGACCTTGCCCTCTGACCTAGTTTCTAGAATGGGTATCGATTCTGATGCTTATCTCCTATATTCTTGAGGTAAAAACCCCAAATTTTGGTGCATGGATTCATATTTGGATGATGATAGGTCGTGTACCATTTTTGGGTCATTGTGGCCTTTACCTCTGACGTAGTTTTTAGAATAATCGTGTCCAGAGCATATCTTGTATGTTATTTCAGCTAGGAATCCCAAATGTGGTGTATGGTTGCAGCTTGGGAGGGTAGAGTGTCATGTACTAAGTTTTGGATCACTGTGACCTCGACATTTTTTCTAGAATTATTGTGTCAGGAGCATATTTCCTATGTTATTTTAGGTAGGAATTCCAAATTTCGTGTATGGATGCATCTTTGGATGATATGTCGCCCATGTTTAGGTCACTGTGACTTTGACCTGTAACCTAGTTTCAGAGAATAATAGTGTCTAGAGCATAAAGCCTATATTATTTTAGGTTTAGCTGGAATAACAAATCTGGTGTGTGGATTCCTTTTGGGATGGCGGAGTGGTGCATATCGTTTTTGGTCACTTTAACCTGGGCATTGACCTAACTCCTAGGTTTTTCGTGTCTGGAACATATCTTCTTTATAACAAATAACACTCCTTAAATGTGTCTTATGCTAGACCTATACCTTGCGGGGCACTCGTCATGTTACTGTGACTACTAAAGTTAGAGTGGAGGCAAATATCAGGAATCAATACAATCAAGTACCACACTTGACGCAGGATACCATATGGGTAAGTGACAAAAACACAAGAAAACTTCACAAAAAGAGCGCCAAGAGGTCATCCTTTCCAAGCAGGTGATCACAAGGCTGCAAGGAACAGACAAGACAGTATAACAAAGTAAGAAAGACAGCAAGGATCAGGAATTTATACACTAAAGCACCACATCGGTCAAAGACAGACACAAAACACAAACAAAACAAAGGATCCACAAGAAAGCACTGCCTTGGAACAGTCAGTAAAAAATACTGACAGGCCTAAACACGTTTAACTGTGCCAATCTCATTCTTAATTCTGATGTGGATCAAGGCTCATAGATGATTGGTTTGCATAAAAATCCCTAACCAATCGATGTATTATCTCCTAGTACATACAAATCGAGATATAGAAAGAAGATAAGCACAGATAAGGCCTCAACTCTACATGCAACTGGATTTTGTAGCGAGAAAATTTAGCAGATAAATCCATGTGCGCTCAACCACAGACACAACATCAGGCCCCAACTCTAACATCTACAGATAAGCCTATAAGTCAGAACCGTCAAAGAGCCTGAGGTCTGACCCGCCTGTGTGGAATAAAAGAAGAGAGCAAATTTGCCAACCGTGATTGGGTTGAGCACCAAGCATGTGGTGTGTTGCAATATATTAATGTTATAACTAATCTATGCTTAAAATTATCAGTGCCAACATTTTTTTTTATTTATCACTAAGTCGCCATAAAACTCCTGTTATAAAACTATTAAATAATATTATGTTAGAAAGATTCCACGCGAGCTACACGAATTTTGTGTTTTGACAACAGTAAATGTGCTGACAATTTGGATGTATTCATCGGTTTAATCTCTATAACTGTTATAGAATTCGAACTTGAATGTTTGCCTAAACTACTGCAAAAGCCTTAAAAAACTCTGTGTGACTCGCGAGCGCATCTCAACCTACTATTTTATTCTGATTTCTATTAAAGTTCTTATGTGAACATTCCAAAAATGTGCAAGTTGTTTCTAAACTATCCTCAGATTTATTCTTATCACTTTTTGTGATTTGAACTATTTTTCGCAACTACAGCGAAAGTCAAAATACAATACATGAATTGTAAGAGCAACATCTTCTACTATTTTATTTTGATCTGTTTGGAACTTTGCAGATGTTTTTATGAATATCCGGAAATTTGCATGTGGTTTGTAAGTGACCTTTTAATTATTTTAATTATTTTCAGTCGATTAATTTGCAATTTAAACTTTGTTTGTTTGGCCTCAGCTACTATATTTACCTTGCCAAAGTAAGTAAGGGTGCAAAGATCAGGGATCGATGCAATCAAGTACCATATCTGACCCAGGATACCAATGGGAAAGTGACAAAACCACAGTCAGACACCGCAAACGAAAGCCAAGAGTGCTTAAAACCAGTTTCACAGCGCCAACCCAACCTGAATCCAGATGTGTACCTAGACAAACAGAAATCTGGCCCACACAAAAGACCCCCAACCCATCAATACATTATCTCCGAAAACATATAAATCAAGACACAAACAGGAGACAAAGCAAACAAAACTGAATACTGGAGCAAAATAAATCCAAAAGGTAAACGGGCGTGGGCCTGACAAACTGCCAAAGCATCAGGCCCATACCATCTCATCAATAGGTAAGTCTTTAAGTCTATTACTAGTTGTTATATCAACCTATTTTAAGTTATAAATAGTTGTAATAACAGCCTATTTCAACCAGATCAGACTATCAAAACAAATATTCAATGTATTTAATGGGTATGTAGGCGTCATCTAGCTCAAGGTCAGATTATACTACCTAGCGAACATATCAAATATCCAATAAAAGTATAATTTACATCTTTATAATCATTATATTTGGTAGGTGCATATTGAGCTATCTTATTGTGATGAATTGAAATTGTGCCTCTGTGGAGTACACATACAGTATCGCAAAGATATATACATGTATAACGTGTGCGGAGGACAGATGATAGATGGGTTTGTATATGGAAATGGTGAAAGCATATACCTACATAGACAGTTTAACGGATTCACAGCAGAACTTAAACATGTGAGTAGTAATCATGTATAAACTTGAATGAGTAAATTCCTGTAATAATATTTGTGTGATTTAAAAATATCTTATTTTTTAATTTGCTGGTTAGTGTACTCTTAAAAGATATTAGATCAAAAGTAAACATATAACATGTTTGGTCTTGATTTTGTCACATCAGTATATGCCTTCTCATGTTAAGCAATCCTCATGATGCGGAAAATATTTGATATGTATTCTAATGCATCTTGCTCTGAGCGCAGAGCGCAATTCATTTCTCTGTGGTCTGTGGTTGTGGCATTGCTTGGTCATCTATACTACTCAAAACAAGTTTTGCAACAGTAATAGACATGCATGTATTTCTTATATTGATGTAAAAATGAAACTAATATACATTTAGAGAAACCTTTTTATTTATGCACAAACACATGGAAGTATGGTGGTTGTTTGTTTGGTCCAGATGTTGCTGGATGAGCCCGAACAGAGTAAACGTGATATGAAAAAATTCAGATTTGATAACATGTGCCTTTAGCTAATCTATTTGGGTTATTTCTTTGGTCAGATGAGCTCAGTAAAGCGTTTGGCTTAAGGAACCTACGCTATTCCAAAGGATCTGTGTTGATACTTCTAGAGTTTGGGAATATTGTGAAAACTCGGGTCAGAACAAACGAAAAATATGCCTGCGCCCAAAAGCTGCACGATTAAATAGCCAGTGTCATACATGCCTGGGGCAAAACTCTGAATCAGTAGTAAATTTGGTAAACCATAACCTATAAATAATAGTTAAGTTGGCTATTACCTACAAATATCAAGATTTTTCCTTACGGAAAAAATATTGTGCAATTATTTTTTAACCATTGACGCAGATATTTCTTCACATGCTTCTTGTCTTATCTATCATTCTTTCAGCGTCAACATGAAAATCATATTTAAAACTAATTAAGTGCAAAAAAAAAAAAATAAACATACTACCAAATATCTGCTATAGATGCATAATCATTTCATGGCATGTACTTTCTTCCATACAAATATGAAGTCAACTTTTCACCAACAATAAAATTATATGACTTCGTTTAAAAAAGGTGTATATTGACTTATATATAGCAAAGTAAAGATTATTTCTTAAGAAGTATTATTGCATTTATTTAAAGAGTTGGGACAAAGAAATCAAATGTTAAGGCTTTTTCCAACGAGTTTGATCATTTTAATAATACATTAGGTCAAATTTTAGATTCTATCTAGCATAAGACACAAAAAATACATTGAAATCGCGTTTTGGCATTAAAAGGAAAATGTGTCAACAACCACGTTAATGTTATGTCACGAACCACTAGTTATTTTATTGATTTGTATATATGGTATTATATCACTCCCAGATGCGACGCCCTTTGGTAAAATGGGCAAAAACCTTGAAAATGGTGTTTAATTAATATATTGAAGTTAAGTAATGTGTTAAACTTAATTAGACAATGTCTCTAGATAAGTGCCTAATGTCAAAGTATGGTGAGTTAGTTTGAAATTTAATAATATTCGTCACATAGAATGTAATGTGGCGTACAGCTAGAAAAGCGAACTTCTCTTTCATTTTTTTGATCGATGGTGTTTATATTTGACACTATTGTTGGCTATGGTGTCTAAATTAATCACCAATCCTGGTATGCGCAGACGACCTTTGCACTAAATGCAAAGCTCAATTAAGTCCCCTTAGCCAAAGCTGGGGAGCATATATTTTTGGTGTGGATCCCTTTGGCGTCTGCATCCATGTTCACATCCATGTCCGAAACAGTGAGTAAGATCAGAAACTACCACAATCACAAACTGCGGACAAACCCGTGGCATCGTGAGGAAGAGCCACACAGCAATCACGAGACACCAGAAAGACAAACAAAGCAAGGCAACCAGCTCTCTTTACCCATCGAGGTGATTGCAAAACTAGAATGGACATAAGGTAACGCACAACAAAACAGAGAACAATTACAGAATCCTACAATGGGAGTAACAATCAACAACGAGTCTGTGTCTGCGTAGCTTCGTTTCCACTCTATACCTTCCAAACCAGTGGGTGGATTTTGTCCAAACTTACATAGATACATTGTTAGGTGGAGAAGAGTTGATTAGATTTGGGTAACCTTGATCTTATATTAAGGTCACACCAGCACTTTGAAATGTCAATTTTTATCCAGAACAGGGTTTTTGCAAATTATCTCTTGAGGGAATGATGGATTCTATCCAAATTTTATAAATTATAGAATTGTTATACAAGTGCTGATTAGATTATGGTGACCTTTACCATATATTTTATGTCACCAACTTATTTGACTGTCAATATATCAGTTTTTTCTGTACTATGTCTTCTGAACCAGTTGGTGGATTTCAACAAAACTTGGAATCGAAACAATTGTTTGTGTATTAACAACAACAAAATCTAGGGCGAAGGTTTGGTGCCAGTTAAATGCCTTTAAGCAGCCTGGTTGCTTAGTCTGCTGTCAATTCTTAGTAGTTTTGTTGTTCTTGATTTATTTTTATGTAGATTCCATTATTTGTGGGGGTTCTGAGTTGGTCTTTTTTTGGTAAGCATTACTTAATGCCCTTCCTAGTTTTGCAATCATCTTGGTGAGGAAGAAAGAGCTGGTTGTTTTGGCCATAATTGTCTTTTGGATGTCTTGTAACTGTAAATAATCTGTAACCCTTCCTTACGGTGCGGTGGGTTGGACTTCAGTTTGTGATTGTGGTATTTCCTGATCATACTTACTTACTTTTTGCATAGATACATTGGAAGGAGAGGCAAAAAAGTTTTTATTTTGGCTTCTTTGACCTTATTTTCAAAGTCACACCAGCACGTTGAAATGTCAAACTTTGACCAGAAAAGTGTTTCCACAAATTTTGCTAATATTACAAAATATGTTCTTAAAACGGTATCCCTTGTAAGCAAATAATGCACCAAAGAACTGACACTAGATTTTGCATATGTTATGTGTCAGACTAGCTAGTTTCGGTTATTTAGGCCTCATCATAGTTTCTAATAGTTTCAAAGTTCCACAATGAAACCCATGATCCTAAAGGACAAGAACATAAAATCTACAATATAGTTGTATGTTGTATCATTATATCACAATCAGATGGTGTTTTGATTTCATGGCATTGACCTGATTTTCAAGGTCATATCCTATCAAAAGGATAAACTTGGCCTTTCTCTCTATCTTCTGAACCTTTTTTCACCAAACTTCCCTAGGTTCAACTGTACATAGTTTGATTAGAGAGAGAGAGACAGAGACAGAGAGAGAGACAGAGAGAGAGAGAGAGAGAGAATTGATGGCTTGGTGACCTCGACCTTATTTTTAAGTTCACACCCACACTTTTAAATGTCAATTTTGGACCACAATAGACACATATCATGTATTGGTTTGAATAATTTTGTTACTTGCTTCTACTGATGTTTAATAGATGAATGATATGCCATCATGGTTTGGGCCAGTGGGAACACCTATTTACGTTCACAACAATCAACATGGTATGAGTATAACCTTTGAAAATGTAGGCGAAACAACATCATTTGAAGGAATTTATCCAGCGTCAAAAGAACTTCAGGGAAGGGATGGCAAAGTATACACGAATAATTCTGACTTTCTCAACACATGGAGGTAATGAAATAAAAAAATAATAAAACTTGTTACGCAAGCATACATATAGTAACTTACATAAGTATTTATGTATATTATAATTGAATTACTTAAATGAGTTTGGTAAGTAACAAAATGTGTTTACTTGCTTTCTTCTAGCGAGATTAATACATTCAAATATATATGAGGCTCAACGTAAATATTATATCTTATTTGTCTTCTTGATCATATTACAAACATTTTTTGTACTTCCTGTTTTTGAGCGTCAAAACGTCATTATAGTGTCGTATAAATATGACGTTATTATAGGATTCAGAATTAAGGGCGAGAGGTTGGCGCTGTGAAACTGGTTTAAGCCTAAGGCTTCCAGTAAAACATTTGCCTGACCGTTCCAAGGCCGTACTTCTTTTGAGGATCTTTCATGTTTTTTCTCTCTAGTGTCTAATGCTTTTATGTGTGTCTGTTTATTTGTACCTTGTGGTCACCTGCTGGGAAAGGGCTGGCCTCTAGCCTCTCGTTTGTGGTGTATAACCGTGATAGTATCGATTCCTGATCTTTGGACCTTTACTTACTTTCATTTCATTGCGTTACCAAACCAGGTTATGCAATTGTGATTGGTCAATTTTATAACATGACATTATATCACTTCCAGTCACAATCTAATATCATGTTAAATGCATGTATACTCGTAAATACTTCTGCAATCTTGTTTAATATGACATGTCAAACGTTGCAATATTGTATATGGTCATATATTTGTACCAACCCATATATGTATTGTGTAAAAATATTGTCTAAAAAAACATTTGTGTTCTAAAAATAAAATTATTGTAAATAAAATCTATTCATTCGATACAAAAAACATATGTTGGGTATAATTAGCATTGTGGGAAACGAAAAGCTATTTCACTAGCCGTCGTGTATGAATAGTCATGTGCGACTTCATGGCACCGCATTTTTACTCATTGCAACTCTTTATGAGTCAGCATGTGAGATAACGGTACTTGTCGAATTATTGTGCAAAAAAGGCTCAGATGAGCCTGGGCAAAAACACAGTCTTGCCTGAGCCTTCGCTGCTCGCATAAATGTAAACTATTGATGTATATTAAAACCTATGTCCAAACTATATAGTATACACCTGTAGCCCTACTGGATATGTCAACACGAGTGTTTAAAGTAGTTTTTGTGCATATGCAACTGAGGTTAATGGCTTAAACTCCGCATATGACTTAGCTGTTGGTTGGACCCGGGGAGTGAGTTAAGAATAGCTATGACTGTGGAGATATGAGTGCGGTGGGATAGAGTACTAGTAGGATGTAAGGAAGGTTTGGAATTGGCAGGGAGGATAAGATGTGTGGATTTAGTAAGCTGTGGTATGGTACAGTATGGTAGGGATGGGCTGAGTGGACGGTTTTGACTTAAAGTAAGAAAGAGGGCAAAGTTCATGATTCGAGTACCACACCTGACCCAGGATACCAATGGGAAAGTGACAACGTCACAATTAGACGTCACAAACGAGAGCCAGGAGGGCAGCCCTTTCCCAGCACGTGGCCACACAGCATCAATAAACAGATGCACACGAAAAAAAAACATCGCCTTGAAACAGTCAGTAAAAAATATTGTACTGGAGGGCTTAAACTGGTTTCATGGCGAGCCAGCTTCACCCTTAGTCCATTTGTGGATTAAGACAATATATGTTTGATTTAAGACTTATCTATAGATGAGAAGCTTATGGCCTGATGTTGTGTTTTAAATAGGCCTACCAGGTTTTAACTGTCCTGAACTCTGTTTTATCTCCTTTTTTATATCTCGTTTTGTATTTACTAGATAATAGATCGATAAGTTAGGTATCTTTCATGCGAACCAAATATATATTTGTCTTGATTCATATCTGAAATAAGTGTGGGTTTGGTACCATAAAACTAGTTTAAGCCCTTCAATAAAACATTTTTACTGACCGTTCCAAGGGGGTGCTTTTTTGTTAATTATCGATGCATCAGCTCCTAGTAAATAAAATTGAAGATATAAAAGGAGACAAAACAAAGATACAGACTAATCGGTACATCTAAATGAATACAGGAGCAAAGGAAATTCAACAGTTACATGTAAACCCTGGTGGGCTTGACCAAAGACACAAAATCAGGCCCCAACACTCTTATATACAGATACATCTTTAAGTCGTCTGAGGTAAGACCTGCCAGCGTGCACATTAAGAGGAAAGCAAAGTTGTCAATTTTGATCCAGTTGATCAGCAAGCATGCAGTCTGTCGCAGTAAATTGATGTTATACCAAAACTTTTTATAATGAGAAATTATTTCAATACACTGCGCTGAAAAAATATTAGTGGAACAATATTCTTCAATTTATACACTGAGTCAACATAGCCCTTGATGTATTCTAACATTTCGTTTCTGCTCAATATCTTACAAACAAATAATGATAGATTTTTACCAAATTCTATATATGTTTTCATATTGACAATATCTAGCTTGGGATTGTTACATGTCCCTTTTCGCATATTTGTACCAAAGTTATGGCCCTTAATTTATGTCAAAAGTTCGTTTTCGCTAAATATCTTAGGAACAAATTGACAGATTTTTACCAAATTTTATATATGCATTTATATTGACATGATCTATGTTGGAATTGTTACATAACCTTGTTCACATTTTGTACCAGAGTTATGGCCCTTGATTTATGCCAGAATATCGTTTCCCCTCAATATTGTGAGAATAAATTGACAGATTTTCACAAAAATGTTTATATGCATTCATATTGACAAGATTTAGGTTGGGATTGTTACACGTCATTTTTCGCATATTTTTACCTGAGTTATGGCCCTTGATTTATACCAGAACTTCGTTTCCACTCAATATCTTGAGAACACACTGAATTATTTGACCAAACTTTATAAATGCATCTATATTGACAAGATGTAGATAAATAGGATTTTAAGTGTCATTTTTACAAATTTGTAACAGAGTTTTGGCCCTTGATAGACATTAAGAATTTCGTTTCCACTCCATATTTTGAGATCAAATGGATAGAATTTCACCACATTGTGTTAATGCATTTATATTTATAAGATCTAGGTAAGGATTGCTATCTCCCATATTTCGTTTATTTGTAGCAGAGTTGTAGCCCTTGAGTACAGTCAGAAGTTTGTACCTGCTCAATATGTTTAGAACATGGCCTTTTCACAGCATGAAAATCGCTGCAGTTGGGCTATAGTCAAATCCTCTGACAGTTCTAGTTTATATTTTGTTCAAATAAGAATGTAACTATATTAAATATTACAAATAGTCATGGGGCTTTTCTAAGAGAAGAAAGTGAGTATGACCAGGAAATGCCACATTATACAATACAGACCAACACACGGCACAACAAGGAAGATACACAAAACACAAACCGCCACATGAAGCAGGAAAACAACAACTAAAGTAAAGCAACACGCTTTCCCAGTGAGATGATTGCAAAACTAGAAAAAGACACTAAATACTGTATAACAAACAAAAAGAAAGCCCATTAACAATGAGAGCAGCAATATACATTAAATCAACAAAGTTAGAACCACCAACTTATATTGAACAGCAACTGGGTCTTAAACGCATTTACTGCCTAAAAATTAATATTCTTAAACCTGTTTTTAATTAGATCCTTAACAATTAGGTTTTCTAGAAGAGTTAGCGTAATCAACTAATAATGAAACTCACCCTACAATTTATTTCATCTACCATGTATACTTTGAATACTCATATAAAGTTTTAGCATTCTTTTATGGTCATTTAGCGGGTTAAGATTTAACAAAACAACAACACCATTCCATCCAACACATGTGTGAACTTCTTAAATAAGTACCTTTGCCACTTTCAAGATCTCCGCATCAGACTATTCAGACATTTTGTTTTGAGTTACTTGCAATTTGCCAAAATGGTGAGGTCACAATAATACAAAAGCCTAAATGGTGGCCATTTTCCTCTACATAATCAAAAGGTTAGATGTGATTCTTGATTGTATCGATTCCTGATCTTTGTCGCCTTTCTTACTTTGTAGCAACTTCGTGAATACGTAGTGCGTGGTTTGATTATTTTACCATTACTTTTCTGTTATTTTGCCTGGAAGGACAGGCTTCCATAGTAGCATTTTTTTAAATTTATTTCTCGGTTTATTTTCCATTTTTGTTTTGCTATTCTGTGAAAAAATATTAGGTTAGCATTTTACATATTTATTTTATCTGTACCATCACAAATAATCTCATACATGGAAGCGCAACCTACACTGTGGCACATTTAAAAAGTGTAGAAGCTAAAATTTATATGCATGCAATAAGAATTAAAGTCAAATATTTGTAAGCATGCAATGAAATACTGATACTTAGTACCATTGTTTACGTCTTTAAAAAATGATATTCATTGATAAACTCATAGTCATTCTTGGTCCTTAATCTTTGTATTGTTTTTTCTACACAAATCTAGGGTATCAGATGAAGAGAGTCTATTCAATCCAGCAAACTATCGACAATATAGAATAATAGATGAGTACGCAGCCTGTGGTTGTCCTACATCGACCGTTAATATAACAAATCCTGAAGTAACGTATGAAAGTGATACCCAAATAAACCGTAAAGTCTACACTGGTACCATACAATGTCAGTTGGACAATATATGCTCAGATATCATAGAAGGAGAAGGTAGTGGTATTTGAACATTCTTTATGTTTATCAATAACAATTGATGCGTCAATTTATCCCATCTCCAAAATTGAGAGGTTAAAGGGGACAGCAACCCTAATGATAAGTATGTTTTATCAGAAAGAGCTCCGTGAACCATGAATTTTGATACAAGCATCATCAAAATCGGTTGAAAAATGGGCAAGGTATGGGCATTTAAAGACTTCAATATGCCCAACATTTAGCCGCAATTTTGAATATTTAATTAGCTTTCAGAATTTTTCAACTGCTTCATTTTTTGTTATTAATACTATCAAAATATCTGTGTTTCAGCAGATATGTAGCTTTATACATAAGGAAAATGTTTCATGAAAGGTTGATGCAAATAATCCATTGGCTTGTCTTTTATTTTGATTACGCATATTAAATTAGGCTGAGTGACGTCACTAAGCCTACAATATGGCCGCTTCCATTACAGTCCATTTGCAAACATTCAAACGCCCACAACTTCTACATTTTTCAATCGATTTAGATAAAACTGGTATCAAAATCCATGGTTTATTAATATCTTTCATATAAAACATAGTAATCATCAAGGTTGCCGTCCCCTTTAATTAATGTCAATATTACGATATTTGATATAATAACATTATCATTTGAAATAGACCCCATCTGCGTCTAGGTATAATTAATACAGGTTAATTTGTGCTTTTAAGATGGTTGTTTGATGACAGGAGGATATTATCATAG
The DNA here is from genome assembly GCA_964019695.1 of Loripinus fragilis. Taxonomy (NCBI): domain Eukaryota; kingdom Metazoa; phylum Mollusca; class Bivalvia; order Lucinida; family Lucinidae; genus Loripinus; species Loripinus fragilis. Next base: position 1,560,933 of record OZ026530.1, on the reverse strand, counting down.
CTTGCCATTGTTACCACTAACCATATACAGTACAGTAAAAAATATGTCAATAAGGTAAACTAAGAGTTTATGCTTATGCAGAGACATGTCCGTTTGGATAAAGGTAAACAATCATTTTGACAGACTCAAACAGCAAACCAATCTTCAAAATACTTAGTTTTTTTAAGTTTAAAATAGAAAGTAAATAGTTTAAAATCGCCTAATTGCTGATATTCTTCTTTTTGAAGTTTTTTCACTTCTCTTTAATTACTTGTATGCAGCAGAAGTCTAGATGCACATCACTAACTCTCTCAAACGTTGGTTGACAACATGTCTAAAGAATAAAGCTCTTGAACTATATGTGCAACATGTACAGTGTACTTCATTTTTGCTGTCACAATCGTCTTAAATTTATATTTGCAAAATACAAAACATGATGGACACATGCACCATGATCACATTTTGTAAATATTAAGCGGTAGCACACTTTTAAGTAATACAAAATGCTAAAGTGGAAATAATAATTTTCATAAGCGCCTTATGCAATGCAGTTAATTGCCTGAATGTGAAAAAGTAATTCATGGGTCTAATACGTATTGTAGTTGTATAAAGTACTCAGCTTGATCTTTACTGCTGCACTGTTTTAGTTTACTGCAGGTTGATTGTCTGGATATAAACCAATTCCGTTTATAGCAATGGTGTCCTCTTTAATACTATGAGAATGTGTCAGGTCTCTCAATAATTGACAACCCTGACCAACAAATTTTTTTGGTTGGTTTGTACCTGATGCATGATTTTGGCCTTTAAAGCTCTGACTGTCTGTCATTAAATAATCCTTTGATTCATTACACCATGCTATTTTGATTTGATTGTCTCCATGTAATAATACATTACATAAGTTTGTGACCATCCTTGTGGGCTTAATATAATTTGTGTTGCAGAATCAAGTGCAACTATTTGGCCAGACAACTACTTCAAGCCCATAGAGGCATCAGGTGGTAACTTTTAATTCGATAAAGTAAGAATGGCGACAGAGATCATGAATCGATACAATCAAGTCCCACACCTGACCCAGGATACCGCATGGGAAAGAGAAAAAAATTAAACACCAGCAACAAGAGCAAAGAGGTCAGCCCTTTCCCAGCAGGTGACCACAAGGCAGCAATTAACAGACGAGAAAGCATGCAAACACAAGACATAAGAGCAATTCTCTGTAACCACTTAAAAAGTTGTGCCACGCATAGTCACCGATTTTGCTGAAACTTTCCAATCTTGGTCATGGTGACCCAAAACAAAGCAATCAACACTCCTTTCATCCGTATGCATGCCCGTTGCCATGGAAACGGCGTATGAACATTTCGGCTGAAAAAGTGACAAAAAATCACTTAAAATTGATGGATTTCCAACTGAAATACTTACTTTGACTTAAACCAAATGCCACCAATGGTCCATATGTATGAATATATAACACATCCTGGTTAGAAATACAAAATCAAAATTACATTTGGAAAACCTCGGTTTTTACCCATGCTCTGCAAAGTGGGTGGGGTTTCAGAAATTTGACAAAGGTGATTTTTGAGCATTTTCAAGGGACATTTTCATATTGAGTGCGGTCTGTTACAAATATGCCGGCATATTCCAGTAATAGAACAAGGTTCGGTAAAATGATATATGAAAAGACATGTTTGGGAAAGTATGGTTCCTGAAGCGTTACCATAGCAACAATCAGTGTACCGTCACAAAAAGCAAATTTATCTGTGACTGTATTTCTGATCTCATAAAAATCTGTTGAAGGGACATATTTTATTTTTAAATGAGGAAATATGTTCCTTCTTAAGATAATGTACGGAAAATAACATATTATGTTGTAAGTAACCTGCTAAAGGTCAAGGTCAAGGTCACAGAAGCAAGAAATTGACTTAAAATTAGCAATTTTCGCACATATTTAAGTCTATTTCTCCATTATTTGATGTGACTTGGTTTGTATATTTAATCTTCTTATACGCAGCAACACTGCCTTTTAAAATGAAATAATTTCATCCTCCATATTACTTCAAGGTCAAGGTCAAGGTCAATGAAATTTTTATAATTTTAGTTTTAAATTGGAAATATTGACAAAATTCGTTAACCAATTTCTTTAATTCTGTTATATATAGCTTCTTTCTTTAGAAATATACTTCACAGTATAATATTGTTAAGATAACGTGACAATATGCCTAAATTATCAGTTTGAAGGTCAAGGTCACAGAAGCCAGAAATTACCATAAAATGAGCGATTTTCGCACATATTTAAGTCTATTTCTCCATTATTTGATTTGACTTGGTTTGTATATTTAATCTATCTTCTTATACGCAGCTACACTGCCTTTTAAAATAAAATAATTTTATCCTCCATATTATTTCAAAGTCAAGGTCAAGGTCAATGAAATTTTAATATTTTTAGTTTTAAATTGGAAATATTGACAATATTCGTTAACCAATTTCTTTAATTCGGTTATATATAGCTTCTTCCTTTAGAAATATGCTTTCCAGTATAACATTGTTAAAATAACGTGACAATATGCCTAAATTATCAGTTTAAGGGTCAAGGTCAAGGTCACAGAAGCCAAAAATTACCATAAAATGAGCGATTTTTGCACATATTTAAGTCTATTTCTCCATTATTTGATGTGGTATGGTTTGTATATTTAATCTTTACATAAACAAGTACAATGCCTTTTAAACTGAAATGATTTTATCCTCCATATTACTTCAAGGTCAAGGTCATTAAGACTTTAATATTTTTGGCTGTAAATTGGAAATATTAATACTATAAGTAAACAAATTCTTTATTTCGGGTTTATTGAACTTCTTGCTTTAGAACTATGCTGCATAGTATAACATTGTTGAAATAACATGACAATATGCCTAAATTATCATTTAAAATGTCAAGGTCAAGGTCAAAGAGTCAAGAAATCGGTATAGAATGGAGGGATTTTTACACATAATATGTTTTGTCCTAAATTGGAGATTTGACAATATTTGTTAACCAATTTCTTTATTCCAGTTATGTTAAGCTTCTTCTTTAAGAAATATGCTGCACAGTATAGCATTTGTTAAGACAATCATGACAATAGGTCTTAAATAGGAATTTGATGGTCAAGGTCAAGGGCACAGAATAAATAAATTGACATAAAATGAGCGATTTTCCCCATATTTTAGGCTATCTTTCCATAATTTGGTTTGATTTGGTTTGTATGTCTAATCCTTATCTACACAACTACAATGCATTTTTAACTGAAATTGTTTAATCCTCCAGATACCTTCAAGGACAAGGTAACTGAAACTTTAATATTTTTGTACATAAATTGGTAAAAACTACAAAATTTGATAGCCGATTTCTTTATTTCAAATTGACCACTTTTCCCATACTTTCCTCCAAATTTAATTTAATTTGGTGAAATTATATAATTTTTAATAGGCCTGCAATGCCTTTTAAACTAAAATGATTTTTCTTTCAGCTACCTGCAAGGTCAAGGTCGCTGAAACTGGTATCTATATTTTTATTGTATATTTTGAAAGTATTTGTTGAGCGAAAATCTTTCTTTTGAATTGTATTAACCTTTTATTTTATAGATAGCCTATGTTGTTGAGTAGGACATTATTAAAATAAAATCAAACCATGTCGAGCTTAATTAACCTACTAAAAGTGTAGGTCTCACAAGCAGGTACAAGTGCGAATCCAGAGGGGGGGACAGGGGGTCCGGACCCCCCCCCCTGGAAAATCACAAGTTATATAGGTTTCTATAGGGAATAAGCAATTGCCCCCCCCCCCACACCCTGGAAAAAGTTAGACCCCCCCCCCTGGAAAATGTTAGACCCCCTCTGGAACCTTGAAAACTGCTAGATTTCTTTGAATTTGACCATTTGACTTCTGTAAATAAGCTGAGGACTAAAAAAAAACATAAAAAAAAAACGTCAGAGCTTTTTTGTCAGACTGACCTGGACCCCCCCCCCCTGACAAAAATTCCTGGATCCGCGCATGAAGTATTCGACACAAAACGAGCGTTTAAGGGGTTCAAATATAGGCCTAAAGGGGTTCGATTTACTCATTTGTATTCATTTTTCTTGAAAATCCCCATAATAACTAAAATATGGTCTCGAATTGGGTATCCACCACTGAGCCATTTTCTACAAAACGGCAGTCCAAAGCAACTGAAAAGGGGGAAAATCAGACAAAACTCCCGTTTATTAGCCCATCCTTTTTGTGGGACGTAGGCAAATAGTGCAGACCCAGACCAGACGCAGCAGAACACGGCGGCTGATCAGGGTCTCCACTTTTTGCTTGCAGAATGTTCTATTAAAATTTGAATAAAAATGAAAAATACCACCCAACAACCCTTAAAACAGAAATGGAATATTTCCAATTGATAACAGTGGGAAGTTCCATTTGGCTTAATTGGGTTATGTTAAGTCGACAGCATTCATAGCGATAATTTGCAGTTGAAGATAGATTTGCTTGGGAACCGCTTGAGTTTCTGTCCACCAGGGGGGGGGGGGATGGTGGTACTCTAATTTTTTCCGCATACGTAGGCTCGGAACGTTCACCCCCAAAAAATTTCAGGAATTTCAAGCACCCTAAAAAAATATCTGGAATTTTATCAACCCAAAAAAATATCCCAATTCTGTACCTTGATCTTAAAAAAGACCCTAAAATGCATAGAAATATCCCTCAAAATAGCCTATTTTTGTAATGACCCCAAAAAATATCCACAAAATCTTCATACCCCCAAAAAATATTCATTTTTCTGAAAACCCAAAAATATATTGAAATTCAGAATTTTGAACCCCAAAAATTTGATGTGACTTGGTTTGTATATTTAACATAGGTCAAAGAATACTGTGCAGTATATTTCTAAAAGAAGAAGCTTAACATAACTGGAATGAAGAAATTGGTTAACAAATATTGTCAAATCTCCAATTTAGGACAAAACATATTATGTGTAAAAATCCCTCCATTTTATACCGATTTCTTGACTCTTTGACCTTGACCTTGACATTTTAAATGATAATTTAGTCATATTGTCATGTTATTTCAACAATGTTATACTATGCAGCATAGTTCTAAAGCAAGTAGTTCAATATACCCGAAATAAAGAAATTGTTTACTTATAGTGTCAATATTTCCATTTTACAGCCAAAAATATTAAAGTCTTAATGACCTTGACCTTGAAGTAATATGGAGGATAAAATTATTTCAGTTTAAAAGGCATTGTACTTGTTTATGTAAAGATTAAATATACAAACCATACCACATCAAATAATGGAGGAATAGACTTAAATATGTGCAAAAATCGCTCATTTAATGGTAATTTCTGGCTTCTGTGACCTTTACCTTGACCCTCAAACAGATCATTTAGGCATATTGTCACGTTATTTAAACAATGTTATACTGGAAAGCATATTTCTAAAGGAAGAAGCTATATATAATCGAATTAAAGAAATTGGTTACCGAATATTGTCAATATTTCCAATTTAAAACCAAAAATATTAAAATTGCATTGACCTTGACCTTGACCTTGAAGTAATATGGAGGATAAAATTATTTCATTTTAAAAGGCAGAGTAGCTGCGTATAAGAAGATTAAATTTACAAACCAAGTCACATCAAATAATGGAGAAATAGACTTAAATATGTCCGAAAATCGCTCATTTTATGGTAATTTCTGGCTTCTGTGACCTTGACCTTGACCTTCAAACTAATAATTTAGGCATATTGTCACGTTATTTTAACAATATTATACTGTGAAGCATATTTCTAAAGAAAGAAGCTATATATAACAGAATTAAAGAAATTGGTTAACGAATATTGTTAATATTTCCAATTTTAAACCAAAAATATTATAATTTCATTGACCTTGACATTGACCTTGAAGTAATATGAAGGATGAAATTATTTCATTAAAAAAGGCAGTGTAGCTGCGTATAAGAAGATTAAATATACAAACCAAGTCACATCAAATAATGGAGAAATAGACTTAAATATGTGCGAAAATTGCTAATTTTAAGTCAATTTCTTGCTTCTGTGACCTTGACCTTGACCTTTAGCAGGTTACTTACAACATAATATGTTATTTTCCGTACATTATCTTAAGAAGGAACATATTTCCTCATTTAAAAATAAAATATGTCCCTTCAACAGATTTTTATGAGATCAGAAATACAGTCACAGATAAATTTGCTTTTTGTGACGGTACACTGATTGTTGCTATGGTAACGCTTCAGGAACCATACTTTCCCAAACATGTCTTTTCATATATCATTTTACCAAACCTTGTTCAATTACTGGAATATGCCGGCATATTTGTAACCGACCGCACTCAATATGAAAATGTCCCTTGAAAATGCTCAAAAATCACCTTTGTCAAATTTCTGAAACCCCACCCACTTTGCAGAGCATGGGTAAAAACCGAGGTTTTCCAAATGTAATTTTGATTTTGTATTTCTAACCAGGATGTGTTATTTATTCATACATATGGACCATTGGTGGCATTTGGTTTAAGTCAAAGTAATGATTTCAGTTGGAAATCCATCAATTTTAAGTGATTTTTTGTCACTTTTTCAGCCGAAATGTTCATACGCCGTTTCCATGGCAACGGGCATGCATACGGATGAAAGGAGTATTGATTGCTTTGTTTTGGGTCACCATGACCAAGATTGGAAAGTTTCAGCAAAATCGGTGACTATGCGTGCCATGACCCTATGTTAAGATTAAGTGGTTACAGAGGATTGCTCATAAATAGCACAAATGATCCGCAAAAGAAGAACCTCCTTGGAACGGACAATAAACTATTTTACTGGAGGGCAATTAACTAGTTTCAAGGCGCCAACCTCATCCTTAGTTCATATGTGAATCAAGACACATAGATGTTTGGTTAACATGAAATATCCCTAACTTATCCATGCATCATCTCCAAGAACATATAAATCAAGATATAAAATGGAGATAAAGCAAAGAGAAGGAATCAACAGTATATAATATGTTCTTAAAAGGGTATCTTTAGGAAGCAAAGAATGCATCGAAGAACTGAAACCAGAGTGTGCATATATCTAGGCCAGACTAGCTAGTTTCAGCCATTTAGGCCCCACCAGTGACCCTCTAATAGTAAACTGAATACCAGAGCAAAGAAAATCCAACAGGTAAACACCACTGGGCCTTAAAACAGCCAAGCATCAGGCCCATACAATCTCATCAATATATAAGTCGTCATAGAAGTACGACCCACCTGTGTGCAATTAAAAAGGAAAGCAAAGTTGCCAACCATGATTGAGTTGGCCACCACACATACAGTCTGTTGCAATACATTAATGTTATACCCAATCTTTTTATAATGGGAAGTATTTTAATAAACTGCGCTAAAATCATCAGAGCCAACAATCTTCTTCAATTTATACACCAAGTAACCACAGAACTCAGGTTCCGGAAGTCATTGGTGGTGCATGAGAGATTTAAGTTCAACTTGGACTTTAGATATCAAATCATGGTATCGTCCATAAAATTCAGAAAAAGGTTCTGCGAAGTCTATGATACGGATAGCCTTGTCTAAGAAGTTTCTGAGTTAACAATTTATTGTGAGTGTTGAAGTCAGCAACATCGCTAGATGCTCTAGTAAAACGAATGAGTTAAGAGATATAGACTCTATAGGATGTAGAGCGAAGAACATCACCACCTAAAATGGGAAGTTGGCAGTTTCAAAATCCAAATCGTTACGTTTATCATAAATTTTGGTAGAAGCAATATCAAATGCAAGTCTTAAAACGTGGCTTCATTGTCAGAGGTATTAGCTTTATTAAGTTGGAGATCTAAAGGGTATATTTGACTTACCATATTGACAAAATAAGCATTATTAATGTTAAAAAAATCATCTCAAATAGTAGGTAAGTATGATCAGGCAATACCACAATCACAAACTACAGACAAACCTTAGGCATAGTGAGGTAGATCCACACAACAATCACGAGACACCAGGAAGACACACACAGCAAAGCAACCAATTCTCTCTTACCCATCAAGACGATTTCAAAACTAGAATGGATATAAAGTAACGTACAATAAAACATAGAACAATTACAGATTCCCACAACAGGAGTAACAATCAACAACGAATCAACAATAACAGAACCACCGCCTTAGAACTGACAGCAGCCATAGCCACTGGGGGGGCTTAAATGAATTTTACTGGTACCTAATCTTTACTCTAGAATCTGCTGTTGTTGAAGCACAAAACGTGTTAAGCTAGCATGGAGGATTCTAACTTTTGCAATGTACTATCATAGAGAAACAATATAATCAAATTAACGCACTATGATAAAACAGATAAAATGGCCCACGACTCTCAGATAGTCAGAGCTGAGAGAACCTACAGTTGAGCCACAGAGTGCCAAACTACAGCCAAGCAACAGACACTAACCCACCAATTTAAGCTTTACGCTACAGATGTCATTGAGTCTGAGGCCTGATCCACCGTCATGCAATTAAAGAGGAAACCATAGCTATAAACCATGATTTGGCTTACAACCAGGCATGCAGACTGTCGCATGATATCCAAGTTATATCCAACAAAATTCTGGATGTAGTGTTAAAAGCGTCTATAATATCAGCCTGATGTTTTTACAGTAGATTTTTAGTGTTACATCTTTGTATTGCGATGTTATGGTTATTACTGTTATTTAAATAGTTTTTGACGTCTTGTAATATTGTGGAACGTTTTTATCAAATCACTATGATTATTGTCAGAAATATACTGCAAAAGTAGAATACATATATTGTGTTATGGTATTTGAGATTTGGCTTACAAGATAAATGCAAATTGGTAAATTATCCTACTTTGTTTATATCAGCTATACGTTTATATATTAAGCATGGGCTGTTCTAACAAAACAAGGCATTATGAATACAATTATGTTTGAATTTTACTTTTTGATCCTGCATTCTAACAAAACATTCGATAATATACTTTACATTTTTCTAAAACGGAAGCCTGGAAATATTTCTTATCTATAAAAACGGGATTAATAATGATATTGTCAGAAATTACTGAGCTGGTTTTGTTTTTGCAATTTGAAACCAATTAAGTGTTCACATTAAAAAAATTCATTCATCATAAACCATATTTTTAGCATAATGATTAGAAGTTATAAGTGGATGTAAAGTTGCGTTGGAAATAAGCTAAACAATTTATGATAAGAACTATAGGTACAAGTCATCATCTAAGTTTTAAATACTTTCTGAACGTCGTTTTGTTTATTACCGTGCGCTGTTTAGTAAAACTATACCAACTTTACATATTTATTTTAAGCTGAAATATATACTTTATGCATCCTGAACTTTTTTATGCATCCCGTAGGGCAATAATATTCTCTTGTTTATTAAATATAATAACACTGATGTCAATAGCCATATTTACAGTAACATAGAATTTGATTTCCATAAACACCTTTGGTGACGTTTTTTATTGTTTATGGACACAAAAATCATATTAAGAAAGAGGACTTTAGGTAACTAGAAAGGAACACAGCATTTAATATTGTTATCTCAAATAAAGTACATTGTATGTCAATTTTGCCATTTCAGTGTGGAAGCCCTCCATTTTTCCTGACTATATCATAAAAACTGCCTCTGTCACAACCATGTTGATTGGCTCCCAAGTTACATCACTAGCACTTGTGTTTAGATGTGTATTCCACACTATAGAGGGGCATAAATATATCATCACCTGGTTTGTATTGTTTTCTGTAAAATCTTACAATCAATTATTTTTATATGCAAAATATTTGTTTCATCATGCAAATTAAATGGTTCTAAAACGCACATGATAACAAAGATAAAAAAACTGGTATGAATTACCATTAAGAAAAATAGCATGTCTATTCAATATATTTAGAAGGTGACTTGTAGCAACATTAATAAGATGTAAATACATTATGAAAAAAGGATTTGTCGAGCCTCACTGACTTATTACATAAATCATTACTTTCTACTAGCTAACATCAACTATGCTAGAAAATATACCTATTGAATGTGTATTTTTCTCAAAGCAATGCTGGATCAACTAAATAAGTATAACAGATAACTATACAGGTCCATTAAAAAGTTATTTCACTACGCAATATTTCAGTACCATACATGTAATTAAATTCTCATACCATTTTGTTTCTATAAATCATATCAATGCATAATGAAACAACTTTTTAACATAAATTCCAATGAAAAACACAATAACACAATTTAAATACATTTCAATGAAACACAACAACATCGTACGCCTACATCATAAAGTCAGTAATTCGTTTTATCTCACTTTGTTTGAATAAGATCTGCAATTCTCCTTGGCAGTGAGTTGTAAAAGTTCTTTCAGGGCGTTCAGTGTTACACTTTACCAAGCTTCACATACTCGCTTCCACTTATCTTCTTTTTTACACAGCATTTGGTTACTAGTCTCTTTCTTCATTATATTCCTAACGTTCTCTACGGGATTCATGTCTGGCGAATTCCCTGGCCATTCCAGAATGGGTATTCATTTACATTCTAGGAATGTTCTAGTACTTTTAGAGTTATGGTATGGCATGAGATCATTGATAAAGATATATACCTTCTGTGGGAACTCAACACATTCACATTTCATTTCAATATCATGAATAATATCACTCTGGTACTTTGCACCATCCATGTCATTGTTCACTTTTCTCAGAAGAGACAGGCCTTTGCTGCTAATGGCTCCCTAGACTTACACACTTCGTCGCTTCAGTGCTATAGTGTTCTATCTACCATTGCAAAATTTTTGAGAAAAATGAGTTTGAAAATTGTGGCATCCTGATGTTTGATGCCTTATTTATCGCAGACATTTGAATCATACCAGAGGGTTAAAATATATACATACAGTGTAAATGACCTTGGTTTTAAGAATTTTTTACATTAATATGGGATTTACGGGCATTTTACAGTTTGCAGATAGAACATTATGCCTTAAAATTCGCCTTCTGCGTTCAGTGCTTTAGTGTTCTATATTTTCCTACAGCTTTTTATTCTGTTTATGGAGTCAATTCATATACTATACTGAACAGAAATGATTATTTGTACCAAAAAGTATCAGATTAAGTCGTTTATTTGGCATAACAATAACAAAATGCACGGACTATGCCATTAAAATTTATGCAAGGGAGGTAATCTGTTTCTTAAATTAATTTTTCCATCAAAGGGGTCAATTTGTATAATATACTCAAAGCCAAAAGTAACTTTACACTTAAAAATACCAAATATATCTTTACGGTTTTGAATTGAACCAAATTAAATATTGCAATGAGTTGATGGTACCCTCCCTAACCTAATTTACGAAAAACAACTTAGGTAAATTGATCTTCTTTCGAGTTATCTTTGCTTTCATTAAAAACACAAAATCAGCACTTCTGAACAAAAACCAAAGTAAACCTAGAATTCGAACACGATACTTTAAAGGCCATCGATTGCCCATTAAAAATACTGAAAGACAAATTGTCTCAGACGTATAGTTTGTTTTTGGCAGCATCTTAAAGTTGGTGCACTTTGAAATTATCTCCCTTTGAATTAAAACAATAGTTAACTATAGTCCCTGCTAAAAGTTTTATCTCAGATGACATTTGAGTTTTTTAATCAGCGATTTGTTAAGACTAATGCCCTGAGTATGCCACACGATAATCTGATAAAAATTCCCATCGGTTTGGAAGAAAAACGGCAGACAATTTCTTATGGGAAATGCCAATAAAAGCAATGTTAAGTTCTCAAAAAGGTGTGTGTACGTAAAAACACAACTCTAATTTGTGTTTCTCGAAGGATAATCCGGGCTGATTTCAACTGTAAACAACAATTTAATAGCCTGTCTTTCAGACTGGTTCTTTAAGGATAAAATATGTTAAATTGCAAAGCTACAGTAACAGATCAAAAGTGATGCGTTTCGGAAAAGTTTATTTTGCACCCTTGCCACTTTCATTAGGATATAGTGGTTGCATTTATGACAGCAAAAACATAAAATTCAACTGCCATATGAATAAATAATTTGACTTTATTATGAGTTAAAAATATTAAAAAATACCACTTACCAATAACCAGAAAAGGTATATATAATAACAGTGTAAAGTTACTTTTGGCTTTGAGTATAATTTAGACTGAACTGATCATTTGGACCTTAAAGTAGCAGATTTAACCATTGATTTGTAATAAAAATGACAAATTACTTCAATTTAGGCAGTTGAGATATGTGTAAGGGAGGTAATCTGTTTCTACAGCTTATCATTCTATCCCTGGATCAATTTTGCATTATATTTTTGACTGAGCGGATTATGTGGACCTAAAAGTAGCCTATATAGCCATTAGATCGTCATAAGACCAACAAACCGCTTCAATTTAGGAAATTTAAATTTATGTAAGGGAGATAACTGCAATTTTTAGCAAATTCTCCAAGGAAATAAAATAATCCTGCAAGCTTCTATAAAGGCGGTGTGACCCTTGAACGGAAGTTCCTGTTGGATTTGTAATTTGTGACTGCCACTTTCACAGGCGCGATGATGTACATGGCAGTTGGCGTTTGGCACAAACCTTATCACTTCGTGACATAATGTTATAAGGATTGTGACGTCACGTCATTGCGATCAAACAGTCGCTTACTTGAAGGAGCTTTTGTTGACATTCAAGCTCCTGGTGATCAAATAAATCCCTTGGCCTTATGGCTAAAATTTTACTTAAATATCAACAAAACAGACAGCGTCTTGATTCAATTTTACTTTTTTATATTTTTTCAATGTTAATGATGATCAGTAGAATATGGTTCTTATTTTGATTGAATCAACTTTGTATAGGTACCGGAACTGGGCGACTTAAAAAAAAATCATGCCTTCATACTGCAGATTGATAGAACAGAAATGAGCCTCTAATCATAACAGCAACCAACTCTCGATGTTGCCGCCTTTGGCTGCAACAACTCGTTGATTGGTTGATTTAAAAATAGTAAGTGACTATGATCAAGAAATACCACAATCACAAACTGCAGACAAATCCGTGACATCGTTAGGAAGAGCCACACAACAAATACAAGACACCAGAAAGACAAACAAAGCAAAGCAACCAGCACTCTTTTCCCCATCAAGATGATTGCAAAACTAGAATGGACACAAAGTAACGCACAACAAAACAGAGAAAAATTACAGAATCCCACAATGGGAGTAACAATCAACTAGGTATCAACAACAAAACCACTGCCTTAGAACGGACAGCAATCAAATCCTCTGGGGGCTTAAATGCATTTACTGGTACCAAATATTCGCTCTAAATTCTGCTGTTGTAGAAACACAAACAATGTTAAGCTTGCATGGAGGATTTCTAACTATTACAATGTATCATCATAGAAAGACAATATAATCAAATTAACACACTTAGTTAAACAAAGAAAAGGGCTCACGACTCTCAGATAGTCAATAGCTAAAGATAACATAAAGTTGAGCCACGCTGGACCCAGCTACAGCCAGGCATGCAGACTGTCACAAGATATCCTATATCCATTTTATTTATAACGTTTGATAATGTTTTGAATTGATCACTAAAATAAGATTTTCCAACAATCATTTTGAATTTATAAACTAAATCACCATAAAATATGGGCTCTGATAAGCTCTGTTGCAGAAAAAAAGTTTTAAACAAATATTGGATTTAACAATTAACTCTGAGTCTCTGTGGTAGAATTTAGAAAATGCTTTTTGAATTGTATGATATCAGTTATTTTGTTTCAATAACTTAGCAGTCAAAAATAGGTTTCTGTTGTTAAAGTCATTAACTTTAGAAAACACTCTCGCAAAAAGAATAAGATGCAACACATATACACCATAGGAAGGGGAGCGAGGAACATTTCCATCAAGAAATGAGAAATTTGCTATTTCAATATTAAAATCATCCCAATAATCATCCCATTTATCATAAATCTTAAATGGATCTATGCAATTCGTAATGGACAAGTCCAAGTCGAAAAAAATGGGGCTTCTGTATCAGCAGAATTTGCTTTATTTAACTGAAGTTCAGTGAGATATATTTGACCTTATTGCAGCAGACTGCATGCTTGGTGGTCAACCCAATCACTGTTGCCAACTTTGCTTTCCTCTTTAAAGGGGACAGCAACCCTGATGATTACTATGTTTTATATGAAAGAGCTTAATAAACCATGAATTTTGATACCAGTTTCATCTAAATCGGTTGAAAAACATAGAAGTAATGGGCATTTGAATATTTGAAAATGGACTGTAATGGAAGCGGACATATTGTAGGCTTAGTGACGTCACACAGCCTTATTAAATATGCGTAATCAAAATAAAAGACAAACCAATGGATTACTTGCAATTATCTTTAATACAACATTTTCCTTATGTATAAAGCTGCATATCTGCTGAAACACAGATGCTGTGATAGTATTGATAACTAAAAATTAAGCAGTTGAAAATATTCAGAAAACTAATTAAATATTCAAAATGGCGACTAAATGTTGGCCATATTGAATTCTTCAAATGCCCACAACTTCCCCATTTATCAACCAATTTTAATGATACTTGTATCAAAATTCATGGTTCATAGAGCTCTATCTGATAAAACATACTTGTCATTAGGGTTGCTGTCCCCTTTAAATAGCACGCCAGTGGGTCGGACCTTAGACTCTATAACGGTTCTAACTTTAAGACTTATCTATTGATAAACTGGTAGATACCTGATGCTTTGGCTGTGGTCAGGCTCACAGGGGTTAACCTGTTGGATTTCTTTTGTTTCGTTTTCAGTCTTAACTTTGCCTTTTCTTCTTTTTATCTAATCAAAGAAAAACTAGCGGATGAGGTCTAAATGGCCGAAACTAGCTAGTCTGGCCCAGAAAATATGCTCACTCTGGTTTCAGTTCTTTGATGCATTCTTTGCTTCCAAAGGATACCCTTTTAAGAACATATTGAACTTGTCAACAACAAATAGCATGGTTTCTTCTAAAATTCATGATGAACAGGATTATTTTATTTTTGAATTAAGTAAATTTCCCATTTCTTGATGGAGATGTTCCGCGCTCCCCTTCTCAACTTATTCGTTTTGCAAGAGTGTTTTCTAATGTTGATGACTTCAACAACAGAAACTTATTTTAACTGCTTAGTTATTAAGACAAAGTTATCGATATTATACAATTCGAAATGCATTTTCTTAATTCTACCACAGACACTCATAGTTAATTGTTAAATACAACATTGGGTTAAAAACTCTTCTGCAACAAGGCATATCATAACCTATATTTTATGGTGATTTAGATAATAAATTCAAACGAATTGTTGGAAAACCTTATTTCAGTGATCAACTCACAAATATTATATTATGCGACAGTTTGCATGCCTAGTTTTAAAGAAAGCAGGGGTGCAAAGATCAGGAATAGATACAATCAAGTACTACACTTGACCCATGATACCAATGGGAATGTGACAAACTCACAGCTGGACACCACAAACAAAACCCAATCATGCTTTATAGCTATTAGACTTCGAGCTAAAAAAGGTCCTGCTCCCCCCCCCTAGGGAATTTCGCAGACATATCCTATCTTGAAGAAAATTTCAAGCCCCATCTTTTAAGAGATGTTTGCACTCTGTGCTCCGGGGCGTTAGTCTCTGACAGCCTGTTACATATGTTACTGTAACAAACTAAGGAAAAATTTAAAAAGAAAGTTTGAGCTACAGAATGAAGACATTAAACCATCTAATTATTCAAATTTCTAATGTAGTTTGCAAGCTGGATGCCTAAGCTACATAAAAGCAGCATTTGTCAACAAAATTACAGCCTTTAATGGTGTTATATGCGTTACAAAGATTAAATTTCCCTTTGAAAGTTGAAATCGTGACTAACATCATTCATTTTACAGACGATTTATGCATTTTTACAAGTGTTTTTAATCTTAGTTTACTAAAATACTTATTTAACTAATAGAAAAAACAAAGTTTGCTTTTCTATCTCAAAAACATTGTTTTATATGAGCTATTAAACAACCCTACCCCCAATTTTAAGTATCCAATTTTGGTAAATATTATTGAAGAAAAATATATGAAAATATTTGACGCTCGTGGATATCTTACATTTTTGGCACTGTCTTGCTAATGCAATAAAGAATCATACATTTGCAAGTTTGACATCAGGATCAGAGCACTTATTAAAGTATGTGACGTATGTTACATGGCATAATGAATGAGCTAGGAAATTTTCTTGAAAGTAAGAGATAATATTACAGAAAAATACCGTTTTTCACATGTTCTCCTATTAATCTCAAGCCTCTGGTGCCTTAGTCTTAGTAATTACAGTCATTGCTGATAACAAGCCCTTGGAATTGTGTTACCTATGTTATATGTAACCTTTTTAATCACATATTTCCTAATTCCTATAATATTATATAAATATTACATTCACTGCGCGGGTGATAGTTGATAATATCATCCCGAGGAATGTGATTTTTAACCGAGGCGCAGCCGAGGTTGATAATCATATTTCGAGGGGTGATATTTTCGACTATCACCCTAGCAGGAAATGTAATATTTATTTTATTATACCGAACAGAACATTAGATCCCTTATTTTCTGAAGCCCTTCTCCTACTCAATAGACATAGAATGGTGAGGGGAGATTCAAAGGGAAAATAATGAACAGCCTCTAGATATATGCTTGAATGAAATAAATATTTCACAAAAATGGTTCTTCTTTAACAATCTGAATGCTCGACCTGATCACTGACGTTCCGTTTAACAAATTACGTCATAAAAGCTGATGACGTCAAACTTAATACCAAGCAGCGTCATTTTTAAAATACATGAGGCTGTTTTGATGGAAAATAGAAAATTTCGCAAAATCTGCTCAAATTTGGTCTCAACGTGTTCCTCTCGTCCTAACTAAGAAAACGAGTACCCACACTTTATGTTTCTGACCATAAACAACGAAGTTATTAAGAGTTTAAAGTCGCCATAACATGCGTCATGTCCGCCATTGCTGTTGAACGTCTCCTCGGTGTTGCGCATCATGTGACCGCCCTGATATTTTATAATATCACCCCCTACTATGGCAAACACGTGGCAGTATTCGCCGTCGCTGTAGCAGCGGGTGATATTATAAAATATCAGTCGTTCGTCTATTGAAGTTTTGTATGGGGAATTCACGTGAGGTTTAATAATAAAATATATAGACATATAGATAGAAAATAATAGTTCTCATTTAAATGACACAATTTAATAAATATTCCTATTAAATAAAATTATTCAAAAACAATCTTTGTTCAAGTCACCCTCACAATGTCTATCATTGTGTCTGCTTCTATTGCACAATAATCACCCATTTCATCACAACCAGTAGAATCATGGCATTGTATTAGGACTGCAAACTGAGTACAACCCTGTTCCTCTCCACCCTTTTGAGAATTGTGCAGACATATCCTACCTTAAAGAACAATTCAAGCTGCATCAAATAAGAGATGTTTGCACTCTATTAAATAGGGGTTAGCCTGTAATGGTATGATACATATGTTACCATATCAATTTAAGAATAAATGAATTGACAGTCTGGGAAACAGATAGAAGACATAAAACTATCTATTTATTTGAATTATTCATGTAGTTTGCATGCTGAATACCTTTTATACATAAGAAATTTTTTTTAACAAATATACAGCTTCCTATGGTGTTATATGTGTTACATTAATTATTTTTTAAAATTGGTATTTGTGACAAACATCACTTATAAGAATTTCGTGTGATCCTCCTCTTTAGCCATCTAAAGACTTAATTTTCTTTTTGTATGTGTGGCCAGTGTCAAACAACTTGACTCAGTCAAACTTGAATCCTTAGCATTCTTCAAAAGCAGAAACAGCATGTCAGTGTCATGGGATCAAAAACCTGATTAAATATGGGTTAAATGCCATTTCACATATATGCATACAATGGAGTATGACTCTGGTATATATCTCGTCCTGTGAAGTGGCAAGAGCAATCTAACTGCAACTGCCTCTGCATCCGTGCTAGTCAAATGATAACTTTGGTCTGATTTTGCAAAATCTATGTCTCTACCGTGTACCTCTAATAAGAATACTTTAAGATTTCTGACATTGGTCAAACAGAAATTTGATAGGCTGCTTTTTTGCATCATTTGCCATGGAACCTATCCAGTCTTTTGGTGCTTAAGTCCTCAGGTCTTAGATCAATAGTATTTTGCTGCGCCCAAAGAACTTTATAAGTTTTCTTTAGTTACAATGTTGACTCTTGATGGTTTTGGCAGACTGTCTGAAACAATTTCTGTTACACCTTGAAAGTTATCTGGTATGAAAGAAAGAATATGAAGTTGGACATTGCCATCAATTATGTTTGCAGTTGGTTGTTTTTTGATGTCAGTACATTGATGCATGTCTAAACATAATGTAAAACCTATGATTTCTCAGTTTTTGCAGCCATTTTATTAGCTGTTGCATTCAAAAGAAGGAAAGTGGACTATAGGTAGAATGGAATAACCAGTAGTTCTTTATTATGCTCTGTGGAAGATTTATACAGAGTAAGCAAGTTGGTAAGGTGCCTCATGTCATGATCCATGGAAAACACTGAAATTGAAAACACTTGCCTCTGACTGTGTAATCAAAAAGGATGTCACGACAATGCCCTTGCTCATTTATTATGACGAGTTATATATGTTACATCCTTTAATAAGTGCTCTTATCATAAAAACTTAGTGAATGATTGAATTGAAAGGGCCGAATTTGCGCTCTGTTCATACTGCATTTCATTGCTTTACCTGCTGTTATACATCTAGTTCGTTTATCTGAAGGGAAAGAGTTACCTCGGTTTCTGACAGCACTTCAGAAGTACTAAGACATCAATAAGTTTTTGAATGCTTGGGGAAAGATAATAAGTGCAGAGACATTATTAGATGAAAATATGCGGGTTTGCATGTATGGAAAGGCTACATTTATAAAAGTTAACCAGCTAAGATATGATTCTTTATCACAGAAATATCAAGGTACATCAGTCCAGGTACTCATTGCTCTTAATGGCATAGTTTTCCTCCTTGTAAAGCTTTTGTCTATCTGTTACTTGCAGAGTATCACTTGAAACATATACTCAAAGAGCCAACCATTAGGAATTCATATCAGTTTCCGAATGTTCCAAGCCATAAATGGCATAATAGGAAAGTTGATAATGGCTCATCAATTTTGAGTGGACTGGTGGTAAAATTGAAAAGCAGTAAATGATTGAAATATTGTGTGATGATTCTACTAGTTGCAAGGAGGCGTGTGATAATAATGATTACCACAGAAGCAGACAACGACAAACGTTTAACATTAGTGTTAAATCGATGAGAAATAGTTTGGACCATTTCATTTATTGTATTTTCTTGTAAAAATGTAAAACTATCTTTTCTATTTGTGGCTCTATATTTAGCATTATAAACACAGTATTAGGAAATGTGTCCAAAAGGTCATTGATAACATCTGTAACACCAGTCCATGGGCTTGATAATCAGAAATGAATATAATTTCTAGTGTTTTGGCACCAAAGACTTATAAGTACACATTGAGTGTCCTGATCTTTAACTTAATGACATCTTGTAGATATATGAGTAAGACAGACTAAGAAAATGAAAAATATCCACACGCTGTAATCGCTTTCATGTGTATTACTTAAACGGTAATAACAAAATTCGCTTCTCTGTAAAACTGGGAGTAGGGCTGTGTATTATTTACTATAAGACAATATATTTAAGATAGAAAAGCAAACATGGTTTTTCCTATTCAACAACTGAGTATATGTTTGTAAAATCTAATAAAACAGTTTGAAACCAAGTCATAGTAGTTGTTTAACTCGTGACGATAGCCACGATTATAGCTTTTAAATTATAATTAGGTTCATGTAACGCACATAACACCACAGTTAGCCCTATTAATGTTAAACAGCTTCCATATGTTGTAAAGACATCCAGTATAAAGACTATAAGAATGTCAATTTATTAAATAATTTTAATGTCTTCTTTTGGTAGCTCAAACATTCAAATTTCTTATTCTCAAATTGATATAGTAACATATGTAACAAGCTGTTACAGGCTAACGCCCAGACTTACAGAATGCAAACATTTCTTATTAAATGCACCTTGAATGGTTACATAAGATGTAATTTGTCTGCAGAATTCCAAAGGGGATTAGGATGGAGCAGGCCCTTACTCAGCTTGATGTCAAAATACTGTTTGATGATTTTACTTATCACGCTAACATATGTAACGCTCTCTGATCTTAAAAACTTGATGACAACTAGCAGATCTATAAGTATTTATCATAGGAGCCAGTTTAAAATCCCTAAACAATGTAAGATATCCAACAGCTGCGAGTTTTTTCATACTTTTAGCTCAAACTTTCAAACTACATTTCCTTTATTTGATATAGTAACGCATGTAACACGCTGTTTCAGACTAACGCCTCAACATAGAGAGTGCAAACATCCCTTATTAGATGCAGCTTGAGTTGTACTATAAGAAGGAATATGTCTGCACAATTTCCTCGAAGAGATTAAAACAGTTTAGGCATATCTTGCGTAAAGACAATGAGCTTGCCCATTTATTACATCAGGTAACATATGTTACAGCCTCTGATATTAAAAATTTTGCAACACACTTGCAGATTTATGAGTCTTTTCATATAAGCAAATAAATCCCAAACAATGAAACACATTCATCAACTGCAAATATTTTTTAACTATTTTTACTTTAGTTTTAATACCAAACATTTCACCTTAAAACTGGGTAGGGGTAGGGTTGTTTAATTGCTTATTTCAGAAAAAAATAATTAAGCAAGGGAAACAAACTTTAATTTTTCTGTTAGCCAATTGCATAAGCTAGTCAGACATGGTTAAAAAAAATTGCAAAACACACAGAGAGATTGTGAATGTAAATGATGTTAGCCACACTTGCAAATTTTAATGGGTTATCTGATTTATGTAACGCATATGACACCTTAGGAAGCCGCAATTTTGTTCAAATGGCTGTCATACGTAGTTAAGATATCCAGTATGCAGACTATATGAATGATTTTTAAAAATAATTATTTTAATGTCTTTAATTTGTAGCCCAAACTTTCAATTTACTTTTTCTTAGTTTGATTAAGTAACGTATGTTACAGGCTCTTACAGACTAACGCCGCGGAGCACAGAGTGCAAACATCTCTTAAAAGACTTGGCTTTTAATTCTCTACAAGATAGGATATGTCTGCAAAATTCCCTAGGGGGGGGAGCAAACCCATTCTCAGCCATCCGTCTATATGGTGTCCTCTTTAATTGCACGATGGTGGGTTAGGCATCAGACTTTATGATGGCTCTGACATAAAGCTTTAATCAATGGGTTGGTGTCTGATGATTATCTGTAGTTAGACCCACCGTGGCTCAACTTGAAGTTTTCTTTAGCTCTGAATATCTGTGAATCGTGAGCCATTTTCCATTTTCTTTGTTTCACAAAGTGCGTTAATTTGATTAGAGTGTTTCTCCATGTTGATATATTGCATTAGTTAGAAGGCTTCCATGCGAGCTGAACAAGTCTTAACCTACAAGAACAACAGAATCTACAGGGCGAAGATTTGGCATTAGTGAAATGCATTTAAGCCCCCCCCCCCCTCCCCCGGTGGCTTAGGCTGCTGTCTGTTCTAAGGCAGTGGTTCTGTTGTTTTTTACTCTTTGTTTATTGCTTCTCCCATTGTGGGATTATGTAATTGTTCTATATTTTGTTGTACGTTACATGTTGTCCATTCTAGTTTTGCAATCATCTTGATGGGGAAGAGGGAACTGGTTGCTTTGCTAAGTTTGTCTTCCTGGTGTCTTGTGATGGTTGTGTGGCTCTTCCTCACGGTGCCATGGGTTTGTCTGCAGTTTGTGATTGTGGTATTTTCTGATCATTCTCACTATTTTCAAAATCAAAGTCGTCAAAAATAGTAAGTGAGTATGATCAGGAAATACCACAATCACGAACTGCAGACAACCCCTTGGCAACTCGAGGAAGAGCCGCTCAACCATCACGAGATACCAGGAAGACAAATTAAGTAAAGCAACCAGCTCACTCTTCCCCATCAAGATGAAGTTTATCCTAAACTTTTGGTAGAAACAATATCATTAGAAATAGTAAGTGAGTATGATTAGAAAATACCACCATCGCAATTGGCAAAGGAAACCTATATTTAGGTTCCTTACATATAATGGATCTAATTCTTGAATCAGTTATGATTTTTAATTCCCCAGTGACTATATATGACCCGCAGGTTGATAACAATACTTAGAGTCCTTTCAATCTCAAGAGTCGGGAATAGTAGTTTTAATATCAAGTTCAGTCACTAATTTATTTTAGTTAAAACAGTACTACGAATAGGTTTATTGTACTTATAACAAATGATAGGTGATTCCTTATTTTTCAAAATAAGTAGTTATAGAAAGGGATAACAAATTTATCTTTAAATATACTTGGTTAGTTAATGAATTCAAACTCCTTATTTACAAATTGAATTTTGATAAAATTTCTAATATGATTTATCTTGGAGTCTATATATGGCTGAAGAGCATGTTGACATGTAACACCTAGTAAGTAGTGCTGCATTATGAAGTTGATGAGCTTTATCATAATATTTATTAGCCTCAAACAAGTATTTTATTAAAAGTGCAAAGCATATGATTACGTTTTTTTTTATTTTGTTTTAAAGGTTTGTCAATGACATATTAATGAAGGAATCTGATCCATTACCAACTGATACAGCAGAGGATTTTACGTTAATTGATGAAGAAATATTCCACAGCCGCAAAGTTGAGTTTTTTCTAGATATGAAGGTATGCAACAAAGTTGAGTTTTCTATCTACATATGAAGGTATGCAATAATTTTTTTTCTACATACAAAGGAAATCAACAAAACTGAGTTTTTTACAAGATATGAAGGTTATGCAACAATGTTAAGGTTTGTTTTTTCTCAATATAAAATATGCAAAAGGTTGAGCTTTTTTTTCTACTGAACAAAATTATGAAAAATAACAGCATCTTTTCTTGT
The DNA here is from genome assembly GCA_964019695.1 of Loripinus fragilis. NCBI lineage: Eukaryota > Metazoa > Mollusca > Bivalvia > Lucinida > Lucinidae > Loripinus > Loripinus fragilis. Next base: position 1,537,851 of record OZ026530.1, on the reverse strand, counting down.
GTTTATTGCACCAAATTGAAAATAAATTTACCTTTTGTTTCCTCTTATGCCTTCTTTTGAACACACAATAGTGGTACCGCTTTATTGAACAAATTGGACACCATACCTAAAACTAGGAAAGAAACTTTAGACGACGTCTGCTCCAAAACTATTTGTCCAATTTTAAACGATTTCCTAAAAATGACATTGTTTTACCCGTTGACTTATTTGAACAAATGGTTCAGATCCTATAAACAAAATGTTCTAATTCAACAAACCGTCTACTCCACTAAACAAAGTGTTCATCATGTGCATGGACCCTGATTAGTTACCCAGGGCCTTATGGTCTTAATGTTGTATTTATATTGGATTAATTTATTCAATTTAAATATATTATGTTTTATCTTCTAGATTCAGTGTTCCGCAAACGTCTTGGACTACCAAGAAAATGTTCTTGTTGCCCCAGTGATAAGCAAACCATTTTATCCTTTTCAGGTAGTGTATACTCTTTTGTTTAACGTCATTGTTAACATGTTTAAGAAGAGTGTTTTCGTGAGTCATTTTATCAACCGTCCAGTACCTCGCAAACCAGAACTGAATATGACAACTTGAACATTTCTCCACCAGATGCCATGACAATAATGTCCTTTGGTATAATCAGCTTAATCACATTTAATGCATCTGGTCGTGTCATGAATCATCTTCACTCAGGAAATACCTTTCAAATTAAGCTCCATTCTAATATCTAGGCCAGAACTTGGAGGGATTATCTAAGATTGGCACAAATATTTAAAATAAAAGCTAAGTCAATTACTAAAAAATATGAAATATCTAAAAATAAAACAAAAAAATACACTTAGAACTTTATTGCATAAAACAGTCATATTAAACAAAACACATAAGACATACTTTATGAAACTTTCTGGAATCATGTCATTGTAAAACTATTTCTGTTAGGTTTCAACTTAGTAAGGCTAAAACTTCCCGTCTTAGCAACAAAAACAAAGTAGAATAATAGAGACAGCTATTTTATTTTTCAGTGAGTATACGACAAATGTGCTGACTACACTGTACCAACGCTGTGGCTTGTCAGTGTATTTGGTTTTCGCAAGCAACAACATCATTTTTTGCATGACAGGGAACCATGTTATATGATGAATTCAAAATATTTCTCATACCCAACAAATCGACTACTAAAAACCTAGCCAAGTCTATCTGTCAATTGTGCATAACCGATCAGTGATTTTGCTGTTTGCTTTTCAAATAAGTCTTGATTATATAATAATAATAATAATAATGATAATAATAATAATAATAATAATAATAATGTGCTTATGCTGCTGTCCATTCTAAGGCAGTGGTTCTGTTGTTGTTGACTTGTTTATTGCTACTCCCATTGTGGGAGTCTGTAATTATTCTATGTTATGTAATAAGAATAATAATAATAATAATTATAATAATAATAATAATAATGTGCTTAGGCTGCTGTCCATTCTGAGGCGGTGGTTCTGTTGTTGTTGACTTGTTTATTGCTACTCCCATTGTGGAAGTCTGTAATTGTTCTATGTTTTGTTGTACGTTACTTAATGTCACTTTTAGTTTTGCAATCATATTGATGGGGAAGAGAGAGCTGGTTGCTTTTCTTAGTTTGTCTTTCTTGTGTCTTGTGATTGTTGTGTGGCTTTTCCTCGCGGTGCCATGGGTTTGTCTGCAGTTTATGATTGTGTTATTTCCTGATCATACTCACTTACTATTTTATATTTACAGAGGGTTACACATTTAGCAAAATGCAGGCTAATCTTCCATGAGGCCCTCTATTATTGACAATATGTACAACAATCAATGGTGAACAAGTACAACAACAACAAAAAAGTACATATATACACAACGCATTGGCATATCGGTGTATCTTCTGAGTTGCCTTGTTTCATTTAAACAAGACACATCAGATACATCACTTGATTTAAAATGCAACATCTGATTCAATCTTGCCGAAAACGAAACACAAAAACTAAAAACGGATTAGTTTCTTATGTCATCTGCTGATAAGATTTCCAAAAAGTTTGGCCCCAGATCAGGCCTGTCAAAATGTTGGATCTGATCTGGAATTAAACTGTTTTTGACACTTTGAAGATATTCATATATTTTGAAAAGGTAGATGAAACCAGCAGACATCAACAGCAACAACAAAAATATACAGTATGTAAAGAGTAAAAACACACTAACACACAGCACACACACACACACACACACACACACACACACACACACACACACACACACACACACACACACACACACACACAAACTATACATTATCTGTATCATTTTAATATCATGTTATTAAAAGTTAATATATATGCTTTAATATACAGTATGTTGAATCCCTTTCATCCATTTAATACATTTTTGTAAAAGTTGTTAACTGTATCTACTTGTCTGAGGTTTTTTGGTAGATTTTTCCAAATTAATGGGCCAGAGTAAATTAAGCTCTGCTTGAAAGGTTCTTATGGGGCAGTGGAAGCACATAATTTATGGCTGTTGATAATCTTAGAGACTGAATAGTATTTTTCAAAGGTCTCAAGTGAAACTTTTCATTTATATAGTCAGATGTGAGTGATTTAGAAATTTTGAACACAAATTTGGCTTTTTGAGATATATTCGCTCATATGATGAGATTTTTCCAGGCTGTCAGAAATATTTTCATACTGATATTCTAGAATAATTTTACATGCTCACTTTTGTAACCTATAGATCCTGTTAAGTTTTCCCCTGAGATATCCCATCCCAGATAGCATTACAATAATCCATATGGGATTGAATATAGGATTTTACATAAAACTGAATTCTTTGATTGGTAGATGAATATATTTTAATTCTGGAAAGTAACCAAAGATTAGAAACAATTTTCTTAACAACAGCAGTGTATGGCATAAAGACGATCAAGACGGAAGATATAAATTTAATTGGAAGACTCCGTTGTGCGTTGACAATACTAACAGGGAAAAATAATGCACGCAACTAGTCACAACTTTCAAGTACTTTATGTACTAAAAAAACATTGATATCACAGTAATATTACAAAGACAATACCTACGTTATTATTTCTGACTCGTTGATCATCCTATACTAAAGCAAGTTCCCACTCTAAAATTGTTTCAAGAGGAATCAATCTTAGAGTGTCCTGTTTTAGACGTATGTCAACTAGACAGAAATAAGAAACGTAAAAATAAACAATTTACATGGACATTGAATAAACTTCTCCTAGAAGCGCTTTTATTTTAAAGTTTTACATTTGTAAGTCGAACAATCCCCACTCTGTTAGTGGTCTAAGGGGAGCAACTTGATTCTGAGCCCTTAGATTTAGAAACCCGTTGGCTTCTAGGCTTACTTCCCCTAGCGTCGGATGGGACATCCAGAGACAATTCTGTAAAAAGTAACCTACTAATACACTAATACAAATAAGGATGAAACTAACGACTATCGACTAATGACTAAAAACCAAACTAACTGTGTTTAATAGTGTACACTGTGTAACTAATTGTACTGAAGAGGAAAATGAATCTAAACATAAAAAAGCGACAGCTACGTGCTACATCCTTTATAGTATAGTGGCTAGCAAACAAGACTCGTAGGCTTGTGGTAACGGGTTCGAGCCTCATGACAGACAATATTTGGACCGCTTTATATCCATACTGATAGAGATTTAAACGAACAGCTATTATTAAAGGATCATAGTGTTCTCTATCCACTTTTAGTTTGAGCGACTGTGTGATTAACCAACTGTTGTTGTTGTGTTTGTGTTTAACGTCCCACCAACATCTGAGGTCATATGGAGACGGGGCCACGGCTTAAAGTCTCATCCTACAGACTGGTGAAGCCGGGAATCGATCCTGCGACCCATGGTTTACAAGGCAAGCGGTTTATCCACTACACCACAGCGGCTCTTGACCAACTGTTAATGACAGGTCAATCCTATCGATGATTCGACTAAAAGTTGATGGATAGGCACCCTAAGTTTATCTCCCAAATGAGAGCTGTAGACTTAACTTTCATAGGTACTTTTGGGTAATGTAAAACGTGTTGCAGTACAGAAATTGCTCTGAGTATCTACCTATTTCTGGAGGAAAATCTGCCTTTCCAAAACCATTTGTCCGTTCCTAATTTACCAACTAGTACTCATGATGTAACAGGGAGTGCAACGTTTATGTGTAAGGAGTCATCTGTTTTCGATTTATCAAAATTAAATTTGTTTGGATAGGTTATATATTTCCTAGTAAACGATTTGTAGACTAAATGGTCTTTGTTACATAGGTAAAAGTATACAAATGTATCGATGTATGTCTGAACTATTAGATGACAAGAAAACTGCATATTGAAGTTTTCAGAGCACAATACATATTCAGTCGAGATTTCAAGATACTAGTATGTAACATAGCAGTCATTAGGTTATATATATGACAACACCTACTCATTCAAATTTAATATGAAAAAAGCGAAACGGCGAACCTCTAAATCACAATATGCTGCACCCAGTGATAAGCAACATAATCAGTTTATCGGAGCCTTTAATTGAAGCTACTATAGAATAGACAGACAAACTGGTTTGTTTCTATGAGTGGATTCTCTTAGTAATGGAAAACATCGACTTCCTGAACAACTCGGCTAAATCGAAACAGGAGAGAGAGAGACAAACTTACTCATAAGGTTTCTGGGTAAATTCCAAATTAAGAAACTCAAGAAGACCCTTCCTTTCTGTTATAATTATTACAGCTCTACCAATAAGGCGGCGATCACGAATGCTCTGATTGCCCAAAACAACGGTTTCGGTCATTTACCAAATTAGAATAATGTTGACAGAAGTACTGCTCTACTGTGTGTGACAAGCCAGCACACAACTCGACTATCATGGTTACTTTTCTCCTAGAGTGGCGGCAGAGAGTTCCAATAACTCGGAAAAGGTTTAAAATATGAAATACCATATTTAATGATTACTTGGCAATACAATGATTCATAGCAATATAATTATTCAGAAGTTAGATATATTAGCGGAATGTAATGCAATAAACGATGGCCAATTATTGTATATATTGAGGGGCCACAATTTACATTTTCGGAAAAGATGTATTCTTTCACTGACGATCGATTTTGTATTAGCAAACAGTATAGACTCTGATCAAATGCCGCATCTGGGTCTGCACAGTTTGTCAAAATACGGATTTAGGAGCCAATAGTAGATAAATGGATATTAATGTCTGCGAATTATTTGGTCGTTTTATTAACATTTCCTACTCTTAAACCAATTAAATGAGTGAAGAGCTATTCGTACAAAAGGAAGCTTTAGAGCAAGGTGTGTTCAAAATGTCATATGTGTTTGGTTAAAAAAGTGAGTATGACCAGGAAATGATACAATCATAGACCACAAGCTAACCCTCGCCGACGCGAAGTAAACACAGACCACTGACAGCTACAGGACAACAGACTGCATTTTAATGAAATGTTTAGGGTTATCTTTCCAGATGTAAGTGACCTCACTCCGGATGGTATGCGTGCGGGCGTGCGTGTGTGCGTGCGTGTGTGCGTAAATTCCCGTCAACAGCTTAGGTCATATTGAGCCAGTGTTATGGCTTAAAGCTGCATCTGACAAACGTAAAAAGCCGGATAACCATAGTCGAAAGGAAGGCAAATATTCAACTTCTATAACCGATATTTTGTTAACACTCAGCGACTGCTGAGGTCAGTCTAAGTCTGGGTTCTCCATCCCAACCCCCTCCCCTACCAACAAAAACACGCACTCACGTGGTTGTGTGCATCTCCATACCCAACATATCAACGAAAATCGTTTACAACCACATCACTCCGCCTGGAATATAAAAATAGTATCGGCGTTTGTTTTTGTGTGTGCACTGGGTTTCCTTCGATTAAACTTGACTTGTCCCATGGAGACCAGGGCTGTTGTATACAACGCACTGTTTGGGCCCAGGTTTTGGGTGTGCAGAGACTGTTTTGACTCCCTGTCTGACAGACGCAGTAATGAAATGTGTAAAGGTGTGGGGAAGACTGCTGTGAGTTGGGTATGTGAGCTCTTGTACAGCCAGAGTCGTGTTGGTGTAGTGGGATCTCAGCTGTTCAGAACTGCAGGGAATACAGAAACAGGCTTCTATAACCTTATATCTATTGTCTTTATAACAGCCTGGCAATCATTTATCAAAGAGGGTGCATGTCAGGGCTAATGGGAGTCCCGCCCATATCGGTGTCGCTTGCCCTAGTGCTTATTTGGACAGTTTTAACTTGGTTTGGGGTTTTGGCTGAAGCTGTTATTGCGGAGACGTTTGAGGGTTACTGTTTACTGTTGAGTCCTTACCTTTATTTTATCTCCTTTTTAAATCGTGATTTATATGTTCTAGGAGATGATGCATTGATAAGTTAGGGGTCTTTCATGCAAATCAAACATCTATGTGTCTTGATCCACATCTGAACTAAGCGTATGGCTAGTGCACAGTTAAACCGGTTTAAGCCCTCCAGTAAAATATTTTACTGACCGTTCCAAGGCGGTACTTCTTTTGTGGATCTTTTATGGGTTTTCTTCTGTCTTGTGTTTGCTATGCCTTTGTACGCGTCTGTTTATATGTGCCTTGTGGTCACCTGCTGGGAAAGGGCTGACCTCTTGGCTCTCGTTTGTGGTGTCTTACTGTGAGTTTGTTACTTTCCCATTGGTATCCTGGGTCAGGTGTGGTACTTGATTGTATCGATTCTTGATCTTTGCACCCTTTCTTTGTTTGAAGCTCAAATTCACTACCATCTGTGTTTTGGCCCAGTCAGGTGTCAGTATATGTTACCCTAGGGACTTCTCGTAACTTGAATAGTATTAACTGCAGAGTCGCCGATATAATCAAGAGTAGTCTCTGAAGGGCCACTTGTTTGAGACTCACCAGGGGCCAATGTGTTGTGTCCTTTAGGAAGACACTTTATATGTTCTGCTTAGAACTGGTTTAACACAAAAATTCATGAAACGCCCCGATATGAATGAAAGATTGTTGACTGATGAGTAAACCATCAGCGCATTCGACATTATTTGAACACAGTCATTTTGATTGCCTAATAATGCCTAGCACCAAAATAAAGGAATTTGACAAACAGTGCAGATCCAACGTAGACACAAGGCAGATGGTGAATGAAATAATGTCTGATAAGTGTCTACCCTGTATGCTTAAATGATACAACAATTTCATATCACTGCCGTTAACAAAACTAAAGACCCTATAATCAGTACAGATCGGTCAGTCAGTTTAAATGGATTGAAGACTCCAGTAGGCATAAATGGATTAACCGATCTACACTGTTCCATAGTTAATCAATATTGAGTGCCCACTCTTTCGCAAGAAACTGCATGATAGCTGCTCTAATTGAGACAGCGGAGGGGAAAGGATGATCGTGGAAACTATTTTTAGAACAAATTTCTACCAAAACAGGGTCTCTGAATTCGAAGTCAAGCACATTGAAGATTGCACCAGCGGTCCCAACAGTGTGTGGTGAAAAACAGGTCTTTTCGACATCCCAAAGCGTTTCTAAAACTATATAATCTTACTTCATGTGATATCATATAAAACATTATTTTGGGACTACATCCGCACATTCTAAAGTCCCAGTGAAAGAACAAAACAATAAAAAGGCCACTTGAGCGTTAGACTGGGGTTCAAAAGGCTAATGCCAGTTCGAGACTCACCGCCAGCGCAGTCACTATTACACACGTTATCCACTGCTTACTGCTGGTTCAACCTATGAAAACAGGAAATCGTCCCGACATTAGTAAAAATTTGTTGACATGGACGTAAAGCTCCAAAAACAAACGAAAAAAAAACTTTTGAAAAATATATGTTAGGTAGGATTCAAACCAGTGAATACATGCATATGGGTGAGTTGTTCTAACCACTAGACCACAGAGTCTGTTGTATTGATTGTCTCTTATTTCGTTAACAGATTTTGAACATGTCTGTAACTTTAGACGAGTACAACTATCCATAGCAGTGAATATACGTCATTGTATGTGCATGAATAATTTTCTAAGCGAGGCGAATCTAGTTTCCATTAATATTTTTTTTTCAATCAAAATTACAAATATGCATGAAAATTATTCAAGAAATACACTGGAACTAATGTTACTGAGGTATGGGATCTTATTTACACGAGCAGAAGCTGGAGATGTAGCAAATTTATTGTGTTTTAAAATGGTGTTAAGTGTAAGCTGAATCCGCCACCATTCCTTAGTCACAAACTTTAGTCTTAAGTAGTCGTTAGTCGATCCTTATATGTACTAGTCCAATAGAATATTAGTTACTCAGAACCTCTCTGTCGTGTCTAGTGGAGTTGTTTGTTTTCATAACCATAAAAGAAAAAGTTCTTAGTGATCTTTTTTTTTTAAACTCCTGCCTAACCCTATAAGCACGCAATTAGCCCTCACCCGTGAGTGTATGGCTAACGGCTTCCATGCAGTAAGGATGGATCCGTCTTCGAATATACTGCCACAAAAATTGTAATACGGAAAAGTACTTGTAGTGACCAACCTGTGTCAGCACTAAAAATATACCTCAGTGGAAGCAAACGAACAAACCCATGCACTACCAATAGATACAGTGCGCTATTATAACGTCACCCTGGTTTGCGGCTCTTATGTAGGCGAAACATCGAGAGTCCGTGGCCTCACTCCCTTTAAGGTTATGCAATCCAGATAGTTTAGAAGTTTACAAATACTGATACTTATTCTCTTTAAATTCCAGGAAAACGTAGAATAGCGTGGTGTCAACGTAACGTATCAACTTCACCTGGCCACCACTCTGTCTACTGGCTAATTCTGTACCTGCACTCGGTATCAGTAGTAAACACATAAACTTGACCTATCGTCAATATAATATTTACATCAATTTTGCGTATTCTTTTTCTGCTGTTTTGAGCGTGAATAATGCACAATATTTTACATGTGTTTTGGTAAAAACACCTAATCTTTAAACGTGCATGTGTCAGTTATAACTACAATTACACATGTATGTTGGTCTATGTACCCAACCTTGACAAGTAGATGCGTCAGCTATTACTTTGTTTATGTGAGTGTTTTAAGTGTATGCACCTAACCCTTATTTGTACATGCTTTAGCTATAACTCGTTGTGAAACACAAAGGTCGCTTCAGAAAGACGACTCTCTGTGAAAGTCAAATCGTCTTTCAGAACCACGCAATATAAGTCACAATAACTTAAAAACTATCTGCTAAAAATGCCTAGTACACTATCAGTCTCTGATAAATCCTTCAGCATGCAATTTTGGTGTATGTGCATGCCCAACATAGTCTGTGACCACTTTTGGCCAAATCAATCCTCTACGTCTACCCTGACAGCTCCACTATAGCCGCAAGAATGGTCCCAAAGGATTATTAGGCACTATGCAAGTGCGTAGATTGGTATGTAAGTGCATAACATTCGCTTTTTTCTCAGAAAAAAACAGAACGTTATTTGTAACACACTATAGAACCAGTACAAGAAATGCTGGCCGACTCATTAGACAAAGAATAGAAAAATGATGACTTATTTTTCCCCATATATGTGACCTGCTAGAGATATTGCAATTAATACCAGAGCATTGAACTGCCAAAGCTCGAACATGTAAATAGTAACCTTGTCAATCATAGATAAAATTCACGTACCTGCCTCCTGTTAAGAGAAGTATCTTTATGATGTACCTCCTACGGTATTGTGTAATGTCCTCTAATATGAACGGACAATTCCGTCACTTATATAGGGAATAGTGGCGCAAATTGCAAGAAAATTGTGAAAATATTACTTCACTGGATAATCAAGTTTCTAAGTATAGTGTAGAGAACTCCATCTCAGACAAACCGCCTTTATATTGAACTTATAATGGAAAAGGTACAGTATATCAATAGATAAGGTAAATAGGTGCATAGCTAAAACTTTGCATACGTAAGCGTATACGCAACCATCACTGATTCTGATGTTTCCTACTTTCTACCTCATAACAAGCATCAGTATGATTTGTCCAAGTTAAATCATTGTCTATGACTACTCCTAGATTTTTTTCGCAGGGTACTACAGATAAAGCTTTAATATTATAAGTCAACTGAAGATTGTTATTGTTCAAATAACCCGTTTTTGTGGTGTGGTAATAAGCATGACTTTGGTTTGGGTAGTATTTATCGACATTCTTTTTTTTACACCATTGTGGAAGTTTTTGCATAGCAGTCTGCAGTTGTTCTTCAATACAGGCTTGAAGCCTAAATGACAGAAACTAGCTAGTCTGGCCCAGGAAATATGCACACTCTGGTTTCAGCTCTTTGGTGCAGTCTTTGCTTTCAAAGGATACCCTTTTAAGAACATATTTGACTTCACTACAGCTGGTGACTGGGACTGTGTGGCGGCGGTAGAACGTCTCCCTGCCCTTCACTATAGTGTAGATTTTATTTTCGTGTCCTTTGGGATCATCGGTTAGGTGGAACTTTGAAACTATAAGAGGGTCACTGATGAAGCCTAAATGGCAGAAACTAGCTATTCTGGCCCAGGAAATATGCATACTCTGGTTTCAGTTCTTTGGTGCAGTCTTTGCTTCCAAAGGATACCCTTTTAAGAACAGATTTGACTTCACTACAGCTGGTGACTGGGACTGTGTGGCGGCGGTAGAACGTCTCCCTGCCCTTCACTATAGTGTAAATTTTATTTTCTTGTCCTTTGTGATCATGGGTTTCATTGTAGAACTTTGAAAGTATAAGAGGGTCACTGATGAAGACTAAATGGCAGAAACTAGCTAGTCTGGCCCAGGAAATATGCACACTCTGGTTTCAGTTCTTTGGTGCAGTCTTTTCTTCCAAAGGATACCCTTTTAAGAAAATATTTGAGACTTGTAAATGATAAATTGGGTAGTGTCATTCGCATATAAGTCTGTGATGACGTTATTAATGTCTAAAATAAGGTCATTAATAAATATCAAAAATAGTAGATGGCCCAAAATAGATCCCTGGAGGACACCACATAATTTATTTTTAGATTCAGATAATGTATTGTTTACAAAGACTTTTTGTTTCCTACCTAGCAGATAGGAAGAAAAACAGCTGATAGTGTTTTCTGATATCCTGTAGTATTTGAAAGTTTTGTGCAACAATGTATGGTCAACAAGATGCCTTTCTAAAGTCTATGATTACCATCCCAATCATTTGACTGTTATTCATTGCATCTATCCATTTATTAATCATCTATAACAGAGATGTCTCAAAGGAGTGATTTGGCCTGAAAACTGATTGAGTTGAATGTAATAAACTGTTTGAAGATAAATAAACCATCAGAGAATCATGGATATGTTTTACTAGTAACTTTGATAATACTGGTTATACTGAGATAGGTCTATAATTATTTGATTCATCTTTTGGACCATTTTTGTAAAGTGGAGTAACTTGACGTTTTTTTCCATTTCCATCCAGGTAGGAATTGAAAGAAATGTATTTTCAGATAATTTTTCATTACAAAATGTTCTAAGTCTATCAAAGTAAGAATGCACATTGGTTCCTTTATTTTAAAAGCTACAGACACAAAATATTTTTGAACTCAGATGAAATTTCATAGGGATTATCAATCGTTTTATCATTATTTTTAAAGAGAATACACTAGTTCCAATATTGCGCTTACTTGCTCCCAATTCCATAAAAAGTTTCCATACTTTGGAGGGGTTGTTTACATTTGCATTTATTCTAAGTCTACATCATATAGAGTCTATATCTCTCAACTGATTCGTTTTGCTAGAGCATCTAGCTACGTTGCTGACTTCAACACTCCAAATAAATTGTATACTCAAAAGCTTCTTAAACAAGGCTATCGGTATCATAAACTTCGTAAAACATTTTCAAAATTTTTATAGATGATACTATGATTTGATTTCTAAATTCCAAGTTGGACTAAAATCTCTCTTGAGCCAAGGACTTTCGGAACCTGATTTCTATGGTGACTTAGTGTATAATTTGAAGAAGATTGTTGGCTCTAATTATTTTTCAGCGCAGTTCATTAAAATAATTTCCCATTATAAAAAGATTGGCTATAACATTAATGTATTGCAACAGACTGCATGCTTGGTGATCAACCCAATCACGGTTGGCAATTTTGCTTTCCTCTTTAATTGCACGCTGGTGGATCGGACTTCAGACTCTATGATGGTTCTGACCTAAAGGCCTATCTTTTGATGAGATGGTAGCGGCCTGATGCTTTGGCTGTTTAGGGGGCCACTGGGGTTTACCTTTTGGATTTCTTTTGCTCCGGTATTCAGTTTTATTTACTGTTGAGTCCTTATCTTTGCTATATCTCATTGTTATATCTTGATTTATATGTTCTAGGAGATGATGCATTGATGAGCAAGGGGTCTTTCATGCAAACCAAACATCTATGTGTCTTATCCACATCTGCATTAAGGGTCAGGTAGGCGCCGCTAAACCAGTTTAAGCCCTCCAGTAAAATATTTTACTGACCGTTCCAAGGCGGTACTTCTTTTGTGGATCTTCTCTGTTTTTGTTCTGTCTTGTGTGTGTCATGTCTTTGTGCTCGTCTGTTTATATATCCTTTGTGGTCACCTGCTGGGAAAGGGCTGACATCTTGGCTCTTGTTTATGGTGTCTTACTGTGAGTTTGTCACTTTCCAATTGGTATCCTGGGTCAGGTGTGGTACTTGATTGTATCAATTCCTGATCTTTGCACCCTTACTTACTTTTATTTTTCAGAATACTGCCGTTTTTTTGATGTTGTAATCATTTTACTCACTTTATTTTTCCAGATTTTGTATTTATCCCTAGTTTTAAAAGCATCAATGTTATAAGTGATACCCGTTCGTTTTAAGTATTTAATATTCTAGCTATCTATTTCTATGTTATGCCAGCACAAAACATAATCTAGCCTGGGTAAACTCACAGTCTGATATGGGACTTTGTTTTGAAGAACAGAATTGTGCTATCGCTGTATTTTATATCATCACACTGAAAATACAAACCATCCTAACAAAGTTGTGGCATGAAACACATGGACCAAAGATAAGTATTGTGCATGCACCGAAATGACCCCATAGTACAATCTTAATCATATTCAATCCAACCAAAACTGCCATCCATGATTATATTACGTGATCTAAAATATGGGCGAAAATTTAATGGCCAAATTGTAGAAGCACATCAAACCAGATCAGTCTGTGGATAGTTTACGCTATTAAACACCTGGTCAGCATTTGTAAGTTGAAGAATACAAACAGGGCCTCTGTTGTCCTTTTCAAGATTTAAATTAATAAAAATGATATGCAAATGTAACGGTAAATGGGTACTTTGGCTATATTGAAGACCCAGATAAAATAGGTGACGTTGCATCATGGTTTACTCTGTTAGCAATGATAAAATAGTTTGCATTGACATACCTACATCGATTTTCGAGTTTTAGATTGGCAATCCTTTAAATTCAATATTGAAACCGCCATACTTATTATACCAATATGTATGTGATAATCCATCATAATGAGTGTTATATTAGTTGTCATTTTACTCTTTATTTGCAATATACTCAAGACTTTGATAGCAAACATTTAAAAAAGTACTTCATGATACCAAATGTCTCCATGTTCATTTTGTTTATAAATTAGACTGTAAAACTACAGATACATGTATTGATTTTGAAAAGTGAGAACACATCAAATATGAATTGGTTATTTACACACTACACAAAACTGTCTACCTCGTAAGATATGTAATTGGATGGACTCAGGCTACAGGAGCAGAGGCCAAAATTCCTTTTTAAGAATATGGTCATGATGCATATCAAATTAAAAGGAAGTATACATGCAACAACATGGTAGCACATATTTTGCTCTTTAATCGTTGCCTTGACCCTGGGGTTGGGTCAAAATGTCAAAGTTTAATTTTTTCAGCACATTGTCATCTTGCATATTCAACTAAATGGAATGATGAATGAAACAATATGCAAACAAATATTCTGTCCTAACACCAACCCTCGACCACTGGGGCTTTATATTCCATGGAAAGAGGATAAGCCTAGGTTACCAGAGAATTACAGTATGGCATTACAACAACTATATAATACAGAAAAGAGACTGGCCAAGTCACCAAACTTCAGACAGTCATACAGTGACATTATAGAGCATTACGTCGCTAAAGGTTACGTAAAAAAGGTAAAAAAAGGTATCTGAAAACAAAACATACAAATCAAAGTGGTACTAACCACACGTCCGTGTCTTACATACTGACAAAGACACAACCAAAATCAGAATAGTGTTTGATGCCTCTGCAAAGTGCCAAGGGATATCAATGAATGACGCAATATACTAGGGACCTTAACTCCAACAAGACCTATTTGATGTGCTCATGAGATTTAGGCGTTTTCCAGTTGCAGTCGTGTGTGACATTGTGGAGATGTACCTTTGAATCGGTATATCACATGAAGACCAGCCATATCACAGATCAAAATGGAGCTGAATAGACCAAGATCATAAGCCAGATGTTTATGAGTCTGAACGAGTTGTATTTGGAATGAATTCATCGCCATTCGTTGCACAACATGTGCTTCAACACCACTCTAAGAATTACAGAACCAACTTTCCATTGGCTGCATAAACAATTGACAAATAAACCTATATGGGCGATTCCATCTATTTCATACAGTCTGCAGTACAAGGAATTCATCTTTATCACCAACTGTCCTCTTTACTCTCAAAAGCCAGAATGCATGCTGGGAAATGGCTGTCAAACTCATCTGAAGTACTAGGCAAAATACCACTTGAGGATCCGAAGGCAGAGGTTGATTTGGATTGCAGTCAACTAGGGTGTGCTAAAACTCTCCAGGTATGGTGGTGTGCAGATACAGACGTCTTCACAATTACAGAAAACATTCCAGAGGAGAAAATTTAGAGGAGGTTTTCTGGCTCCTTACACAGTGCGTGCAAAAATCTTGCTCAAAGATATGTGAACCGCTGGCATAGACTGGGATGACGAGCTTACCAAACCGATATCAATTTTTGCACGTGCGTGTTTTGCTGAGCTGCTCCAACTACAGAGGATCCAGGTTCCAAGATGTCTATAGAACGAAGGCACAATTGCGGATAGTAGGTCGCTGCACACGTTTGTAGATGCACCTTTAAACGCGTATAAGGCTGTTATTATGCAAGATGCCAAAATAGCGATGGATCTTCTCTACAAACATTATGCAGCAAAGACACAAGTTTCACCGAACATTGCAACAAGCATTCCAAGACTTGAATTGATGGGCGCATTAGTGTGAGTGTGACTTACCATGAGAATTTCGGACGTACTCTGCGTAAATATGGACAAAGTTACTTTCTTGTGTGACAGTTTTAAATGTTCTCTAGTGGGTCAGAGGGCAAAGCCGTGATTTCAAGCCTTTTGTTGCCAACAGAGTCTAGAAATCCAAACAAATACTCGACCAACTCAGTGGCGGTTTGTCCCTACAAAGGTAAATCAAGCAGACATGCTAAGTAGAGGAATGCATGCAACTGATCTAGCAGAATGTAATTCATGATGGAGAGGACCTTTATTCCTGCGAGAGTCAGAAGATGCATGGCCCAAAACCTAAAGCCTTTGACACTTTGTGGGAGATGCTGAAATCAAACATTCTGCATCACAAGGAATGAAATCAACTCGTCCAGCATCTGAGATCGATCACAGCATGCTTCTACCATTTGTTGCATTGATAGACAGACAGGATTATCCATTGGATCCAATTCACTATTCCAGTTGGTTAAAGTTAAGACAAACAGTAGCTTGGGTCAATGGGTTTATTGAAAATTGCAAGAAGAACGCGGCATTTTGTATGACTAGTGAGGTGAGGGCTGATGAACTTATGAAATCTGAAATTCAGCTGGTTAAACAGGCACAGAGGTGTGAATTCCAAGATGAATGAAATGCGTTGCTTAGCAGACGACCATTGTCATCGAATAGCAAACTACTTGCTCTTAATTAACAACTCGACGATGATTGACTGATGCGTTCGGATGGAGGGCTTACAACGCTAAATTCGTTTCCTATGACGTTTCACACCCTGTGATATTGCCACGTAAAAGTTGGGTCACAAAACTGATCATCAAAGATGCCCATGCAAAAGGAAACCACGCGTTTGGGACTAACTAGACACTAGCGACACTTATGGATTATCTCAGCATGAGAAGCTATACAAGAATGGGAGCGGAAATGTGCCGAGTGTCGCCGCAGAAAAGCTAAAGTCGGGCAGCGAATTATGGCTCCATTGTCTTTGGTGAGAGTCCAAACATCGATGAGGGTCTTCACGAGGACATCAGTGGATTTTGGAGGTCCATTAATTACCATACAGGGGGGAGGAAAACGACAAGAAAAACAATATCTATGTTTGTTTACGTGTCT
This sequence comes from Loripinus fragilis, assembly GCA_964019695.1. Taxonomy (NCBI): domain Eukaryota; kingdom Metazoa; phylum Mollusca; class Bivalvia; order Lucinida; family Lucinidae; genus Loripinus; species Loripinus fragilis. The sequence continues at coordinate 1,521,440 of OZ026530.1, read as the reverse complement.
GGCCACCAGAGCTGTGCATTTAGAAATAGCTTACGGTCTTTCCACGGACTCACTTCTCAACGCTTTCTACAGAATGGCAAGTCGAAGAGGTCTGCCAGATGAGGTATACTCTGATAATGGGACCAACTTCATAGGCACTGACAAAAACTGCAGGCACTACTTGCGCAGGTAGAGAGTCACAAGATCGAAGAATCACTTAGTGCAAACAAGGGAATAAGGTGGCATTTTAATCCGCCATTAGCGCCACACTTTGGAGGAGCTCACGAAACGATGGTGAAATCAGCGAAAAAGGCAATAAAGGCTATCCTGGATAGGCTGATATCAATAACGAGGAGTTGATGACGGCCATCATTGGCGCTGAAGGGTTGATCAACTCGCAACCTTTAACATACTAGTGGGCAAACCAAGAATATGATGTCATATTACCCAAAATTATTTCTTACATGGCCAGATTGAGGGTATCTTTGCACCTACATCCGTGGACGAAACGCAATTTAGTCCACCGAAATGATGGAGAAGTGTTCAAGAACTGGTTCGCCATTTCTGCTAGAGATGGCTCCAGGAATGGCTGCCAGGACTCAGCCTGTGAAAGAAGTGGCTAGGGAAAAACGCAACATACAGATGGGCGAGGTGGTTCTTCTATGGTCGCCAGATACACCATGGGGAAGCTGGCCTCTTGAAGAGTAGTAGAAGTCTATCTCTGAGATGACGGACGAGTTTGGGTTGTTAAAGTCCGGGTCGGGAAGGCCTAGGGTACCTTGATAAGACCAATATCGAAGCTGTGTCCTTCAGAAGTAGAGATGTAAGACTAAAAAAGGAACTTGAAAAAAAGGAACTTAATATGAACTTATTCATAATGAAAATGATATGCAAATTAATTGTAAATTCATACAAGAGAGAAACCTAGGTTTATTAATAAAATGTCATTGTATTTTATTTTACTACAGCGTACTTCAAACTTGATTCATATTTAAAGTTTCCTATTGATTTTCATTGAGGAGTGTCAACTTTAGTTTGTGGGGAACTAGTTTAATCAAAATGTAAAACATTACAGGATTCGAAGAATGGATGTGGGATCTTCTCTTGTATGAATCAACGTGCTTAACAAAACTTTAACGTTACACAATAAACTTAATTGTGTAACATTATGATGACGTAGATTTTTGACGTTAGCAAAAAAAGAGTTTCAAGTAGAGTCGCCATATTTATGTCATTTTTGGACAGAATTAGTGTTTCTACTGTGCAGGGACTTTACTTATGAAGAATTTGTGAAACTTATCATCAGAGTTTTCTTATTAATTTGTTTGACATATCCATTATCGAGAAACAATACGGCAACAATGTCTACTATAAAATTATCTGAATAACATATTGTTTAAACCAACCACCAGGTTAGGTTAATGGGTCAGCAAATTTTCTTTTTCTGAAAGTAGTCATGTTGCATATCAAGCCAATGGAAATGGAGCATAGAGCACCATGCAAGCACATATACTGTCCTTACACACACACTTGACCCCTTTTGAGGTGATCAAAGGCCAAAACATGATTTTGCTGAAAATAGTCATATTGCATATCAATTAAAGCTAATGTAATATAGTGCACAATTCAAGCACATATTATGTCCTTACGACCATCCTGAACCTCCAAATAAAGTCAAAAGGTCAAACCATTTTTTTCTGAATGTTATCATGTTGCAAATCAAATGAAAGGGAATGGAGCATAGATGACGATGCAAGCAATGTTCTGTTCTTACACATATGCTCAGTCCCTTGGGTGGAGTCAAAAGGTTGAAACAGGTTTTTTTTTCTGAAAGGTCATGTTGCATATCTACGAGGGGGGTCAATATGTAATGAAAACCCATTCATAACTCCACCCACAAACGCGTAAGGATTTTATGCCATATACCAAACGAAAGATCAAAGCGTCGCCATTATAATGGTGCATGAAACATTATTTTATCTTTCCAAATTTAATAAGTTACAGACTTTTTAAAAAACACACTAATATACACTGCATATATTTTACTCCGAATTGTACAGATTCATTTTAACAAAGGTAGAAAGGCATGCTGTATTTTCTAAAACAAACATTAAACATGCATGAATCACTTAACCATAGTTTTTTGACTCATTTCTCCTTTATCTGCTACAATAATACAAACTTTGTACTATACCAATTTCTCATGCAAACGGTTTTATAACGTTACCCCCTCTTACGTTGACGTCGTTTAAAGCAATTGGCAAAAAAAAAGATGCAGCGCTCTTGAAAATTTGAAATGTGGCTTTGTACAAGGAAAGGACAATTTTGATTGTATCGAAGTTTCAATACACACAGTGCATAGGCAGCAGACCAGTTAAGCTGAAACCAATATCTAGAAGTATATCATCTGAGTGGTATACCATTTTCGTTTCCTATAATTGTATTGTCTGAAATTATCCAGCCAGATTATATACATGTAAATACGTGTAACAAGAATGCACTCGAATGCAATCGATGAAACACGGTATTTTTGTCTGATCTATTTTAGTGTAAGCCGGAGATGGCATTCTTTAAGTGATTTTCTTACGCCAAATGACATACTTGGGGGTACTTTATGAACGAGTGTTACCAATGATTTTCGTATAAATTTTCGCTATGTATTCGTTCACGCAAAAACTACTCTGTCAATGGAATGCCAGAAAATGTAACATCAAGGAGGATTTTAACCAAAATGACAGCCTCGGTATTCCATAGAATATAAAGCAATATCATTTTTGCAGGTACAAATCACCAATAAATGGATATTTACCACACGAAGAAGCAGACTAAAAACATCCCTCCTTTATGTAGTTTTCTGCTTTTGAAAACAGTGTTTTATTTCATATCACAGTGTACTTCAGTACCCTATCTTATTATTAAGCCAAGAAACATACCTTTAAATAAAAGTCATTATGAAGTGTGTAAGTATAAAACTTGGGATATACTGGGATGTTTTCATTACATATTGAACGCTCCTCGTAAATGAAATAAATGGGGTATAGAGCACCATGCAAGCACATATTATTGCCTTACACACATTCTCAACCACCTGGTGGGGGAAGGTTAATTTTTTTATGAAAGAAGTCATGTTGCAGGAGTTAGAGAAATGGTATATTTTTTATAGGTTTCTCTAAGTTAACCCTTTCCTGTGGGATATAAATCCAACGAATTTTCCTTACTTGAATTGTGTTTTGGCAGCAGACACATCAGATTCTCAGAATTCTAGATGATAACATATGATGAAACGAAAAAGAAAACAATCCTATTTCGAACTGAGACCTGGCTAGATTTGTTTTCCAACCTAATCTGTTACAATTAACGATTACCTCTTTAGGCATGATATCAATATAAACATAACAATCCAATAGACACTGACGTAACTGGATCAGGAGGGACAATTGAATTTATGTTAAAAGTAAGTAAGGGTGCAAAGATCAGGAATCGATACAATCAAATACCAAACCTGACCCAAGATACCAATGGGAAAGTGGCAAATTCAAAGCTAGACATCACGAACGAGAGCCAAGAGGTCAGCCCTTTCCCAGCAGGTGACCACAAAGCACATATTAACAGACGCGCACAAAGACATAGCAAACACAAGACAGAAAAAAGCATAAAAGAAGTACCACATTGGAACGGTCAATAAAATATTTTACTGGAGGGCTTATACCTGTTTCACGGCTCCTACCTCACCCTTAATTCAGATGTGGATCCAGACATATAGATATTTGGTTTGCATGAAAGACCCCTAACTTATCAATGCATCATCTCCTAAAACATATAAATCAAGATATAACAAGGAGATAAAGCAAAAATAAGGACTCAACAGTAAATAAAACTGAATACCAGAGCAAAAGAAATCAAACAGGTAAACCCCGGTGGGCCCAACAAACAGCCAAAGCATCAGGCCCCAACCATCTCATCAATAGATAAGTCTTTAAGCCGGAACCATCATAGAGTATGAAGTCTGACCCACCAGCGTACAATTAAAGAGTAAAGCAAAGTTGCCAACCATGATTGGGTTGACCACCAAGCATGCAGTCTGTTGCAATACATTAATGTTAAACCTCATTCGATTACCAAATTCAGATCAATCTCTATATTGACATTGCCTCTGTCTTTGTGGCATTCATTTGTGGCGATTAGCATTATATTTGCTTGTTTTATGACATTCCAAATAATAAAATTGTACTGTAACACATTTTAAATAATTTATTTTTGTCTTCTAGATTGTCTCTAATGAAATTGCGTTAATACGTGGACGTACTGCCTCCGTTTCTGTGAATGTCAACATACAGGTGTGCTCGGACAGTTCATTATGTAATCTTGATATTCAGGTACGTTTTTATATAAGTGATTCTATTTGGGCCTTGTATACATCGAATCTCACACATAAAGTGATGATTTTTACTATCATAATGCTATTACATGATTAAAGTAAGAGAGATGGTAAAGGTCAGGATTCAATACAATCAAGCACCTCACTTAACCCAGGATACCAATGGGAAAGTGACAACTTCAAAATAAGACAAACAAACGAGAGCCAAGAGGTCAGCCCTTTCTTAGTAGGTGACCACAATGCAATAAAAGTCAGATGCGCACGAAAGGATAACAGAAATCATGACATAAATATCATAAATAATCCACAAAAGAAGCACCGCCTTGTAATGGTCAGTAGAAATATTTTACTGGAGGCCTTATACCTGTTTCACGGCACACCCATTTTATTCTTAGTTCAGATGTGGATCAAGACACATAGATGTTTGGTTTGCATGAAAGACCCCTAACTTATCAATGCATAATCTCCTAGAACATATAAATCAAGATATAAAAAAGTATACAAAGCAAAGATAAGGACTCAACAGTAAATACAACTGAATACCAGAGCAAAAGAAATCCAACAGGTAAACCTTTGTCAATCGTTAAACTCTGATCAACCATTGGTGTGTCTTATAAAAAAAGAAAAGTAAGTATATTTAAAGCATTTGGAGTTTATAATTTTATGTGTATCCTTTCAAAAATTATATGTGTTGCCTTCCAAAGGATATATACCATTGGAAAAACTTTGACTCAAACTTAAATTTTTATACCAATGGTGTTCAACAATTGCCAATGGTGTGTTGCTGTCAAGTAGTTTCCAAAAATCACATTGGAGTCAAACAGCAAGGTCCAGTTTACTCAAAATCTGTAATATGGCTTGTAACTTAAACTATACTCAGAAAAACAATTGAAGGATATTAAAATTCTTTTGACTATATAACAGTTGAGAGAATAATTTCATACAAGGCATTTTCGTATCTGATAGAACTACTAATATGCAATTCAGCAGAATGCAAAATAAAATCTACGAGTCATTGGTTACGATACAGTACCAAACCAAATGTACCATCCCTCTTTACCCAAAGTTCACAAGCAAAAAAAATTAGCGTTTATATTTTTGCTGCAACCTTTACCTGGTCATTACTTATGTTCTAATTCTGACCAAAGACAAGTGTTCACACCCATTTATCAGTAATTGCACCTAATAACGTGACAACTTCTTCAACAAAAATGCACAGATATGGCATACCCCAGCCAATATGACAACAAATTGGAAGTAAAACACTAACAAAAACTACAAAATGATGAGTCATACCTTTGGCTTAGAGCCAGCAATGATTTTGGAGCCAGCCATTATGGAATACAAACGATATAAATGGGTTTCAATTATTTTTGAATGCTTGTGACTTTTCAGTATAGAGGGTTGCTCTATTTGGACACGTACTGTACTTTAATCATTGAAGCGTGACTTAAATCAAATATCACTTTGATTGCAGATATCAGGAACTATGAAATGCATGCATAACTAGTTTAGTTTTTATTGTATTAAATGTTAGAGATGGAACTGAATCTAAATACCCTTCAATTGTTTTTCTGAGTATATTTATTTGGAAAAATCATTGCATATGTTGATTTAAAAAGTAAGTAAGGGTGCAAAGATCAGGAATAGATACAATCAAGTACCACACCTGACCCAGGATACCAATGGGAAAGTGACAAACGCACAGTTAGACACCACAAAAGAGAGCTGAGAGGTTAGCCCTTTCCCAGCAGGTGACCACAAGGCACATATAAACAGACGCAGACAAAGGCATAGCAAACACAAGAAGAAAAACATAAAAATCCACAAGAAAAGTACATAAAGCGTAAAAATATGATATATTTCAGAAATCAAATTTTGTTTCTGTTTATTGATATGCCATTGGGGATCAATTGTCAAACTTAATATCTGTTTTATGGCTTATAACATGGACATTTCTTACAAAGTTTGACCAGGAACGCTCATATTAAACACATTTATTTAAGCTTCATTATTTTTTATGCCAAGGGATATTTAGATTCCATCATTCATTATGCCAATTCATTGTTTTATTCGTTAGCTTTATAATACATTTTTTCTGTTACATTGGAGAAATTCATGGAGAAGTTGTAGTCAAAGTTTCACCAGTGGTGTATATCGCAGTAACCATTTATCAGAAACCATTCATATTTTGACCATTATGCAATTCATATCTTGACTCCAGACGCAAGGGTCCGTGCCTCTTTGTAGGACTAGATGTCAAAATCTATGACACCTTTAAAAAGCATAGCAAAGTTTTTGTTAAAGATTCTCAAGTGATGTACATCATAACCCACCTATCATAAACCATTTAAATTTAGACCTAATTTACTGTTAACTTTTTTAAACATGGATTTATGATCACAAAATTTTATCCCTCAGTATTAACCATTTAGTTCGCTACCTTTTCACGTAATATGACAATCAGATCGATTCTGCTATCTTATTATTTAATGGATTACCAGGGACATAATGATATATTTCTAATATGAGAAATTCTAAATATATATATATATATATATATATATATATATATATATATATATATATATATATATATATATATATATATATATATATATATATATATATATATATATATATAATGCCAGTTGTTTTCATGTTGGCATCATTATGTACCATCCTTTTTTTGAGACAGATCTTGACATGTCAATACTTGCACATACCCCTCTATTACCCTGAAGCCTATTTTGATCTACGTTCCACCCCCCCCCCCCCCCCCCCACCACGACAATTTTCAATTTTTCATGGGTGCCAAACTGTTAAGTTGGACCCCCTGAATGCAAAAAAACTTGTCCCCCCAAACTTTCTTTGGTTTGGGCTATGCAAAAATGCATGGTTTTTATGGCAACCCATAATGCGTTTTAAAGAATAGGGTTGTATGTACAAAATAACTCATATCTCAGCTGCTACTTATCATATACTACTAAACTAGGAATCTAATTAAAGCTCGAGATAAGGCCTTTTACCCAATAGTCTCATATTTAAATTTTCTAATTTGCATATTCATGAATATTAATGAAAGCGTAAAAATATGAAAAAAACGTTTTTGAATTGCGTATAAAATCTATTTGAAAATACATGGTTGTAGAATATGGAGGCAAAATTGCTCATTGGGAACCCCTGAATACTGAAGGAAGTTGTCTTAATAATAATCATACCCCCCGCAAACTTTGTTTGTAGGGGGTATACCGTTTTCACGCTGTCCGTCCGTCCGTGCGTCCGTGTGTCCGTGCGTCCGTCCGTCCGTCCGTAACGTTTTGTTTCCTTAATAACTTAAAGAGTCATTGCTGGATTTTCATCAAACATTGCAAACATGTTTATATATGCAAGACAAATACTTTAGACAAAAAAGTAAGGACTAGGGGCCAATTCTATTTGAGTTATTTCCCTTTGTAGTTCTAAATGGCTTTTAATATTGGGCTTTATGCTTACTCTATTATAGGCCATTGCTGGATTTTCATCAAACCTTGCAGACATGTTCATATATGCAAGACAAATACTTTAGACAAAAAAGTAAGGGCTAGGGGCCAATTCTATTTGAGTTATTTCCCTTTGTAGTTCTAAATGGCTTTTAATATAGGGCTTTATGCTTATTCTATTATAGGCCATACACGGGCCGATCAACTCCTACCACAGCTTTTTATGGAACAATTAGATACTTTGCCTATTCAATGTAGACACAATGAACATATGCATGAAGGAGTTTGGTTCAGAAAAAATAATTTTTGACTAAATGACAGCTGTGAGAACTTAGACCAATTTTCCCTTCTTGGGCTTTTGTATATGCATAGATGGTGCCTTCATGGGCCGATCAACTCCTACTACAGCTTTTGATGGAACAATTTGATACTTTGCCAATACAAAGTAGACACATTGAACATATGCATGAAGGAGTTTGGTTCGCAAAAAATAATTTTGACAAAATGACAGCTGTGAGAACTTAGACAATTTTCCCCTTATATGGCTTTTGTATATGCATTGCTAGTACCTTCATGGGCCAATCAACTCCTACCACTGCTTTTGATGAAGCAATTTGATACTTTGCCAATACAATGTAGACACAATGAACATATGCATGAAGGAGTTTATAATTCTTGTTGAACTTAGACAATTATTCCCTTATATGGCTTTTGTATATGCATCGATAGTGCCTTTATGGGCCAATCAACTCCTACCACAGTTCTTGATGGAGCAATTTGATACTTTGCCGATACAATGTAGACACATTGAACATATGCATGAAGGAGTTTATAATTTTTGTTTGCACAGATTCTACTGAAATCTTCTTTTCAAAACTAAGGTCTTCTTGTTCGAACTATAACTTGCCAAGTTTTTTCACTGACTCTTACTGTGCGGGGGGTATCTAATAAGCATTGCTTATTGACTTTTTTTCATTTTTGTATGGGCTATATAAAAAAAGGGGCTGCCATGGCAACCCCTTATATAATTCTCGGGAATATGGATGGGCCTACAAATCAATCCTATCTATGGTGCTACTTATCCTAGAGCACTAAAATTGGTATGAAATTGAAGCTCAGACACTTAATTTGCATATCCATGAATATTAATGAAAATAGTAATTGAGTATGATCAGGAAATACCACAATCACAAACCGCAGACAACCCCATGGCACCGCGAAGAAGAGCCACTCAACCATTACGAGACACCAGGAAGACAAACTTAGCAAAGCAACCAGCTCTCTCATCCCCATCAAGATGATTGCAATACTAGAATGGACATATAGTAACATACAACAAAACATAGAACAAGTACAGACTCCCACAATGGGAGTTACAATAAACAAAAAGTCAACAGCAACAGAACCACCGCCTTAGAACGGACAGCAGCCTCAACCACCGGGGGGGGGGGGGAGGCTTAAATGCATTTTACTGGTACCAAATCTGCGCCCTTGATGCTGCTGTTGTTGAGGTATAAGAAATGATCAGCTCGTATGGAGGCCTTCTAACTAATGCAATGTATCATCATGGAGAAACACTCTAATCAAATTAACACACCATAATGAAACAAAGAAAAGCGATCATGACTTACAAATGGTCAGAGCTAAAGAAAACCTCAAGTTGAGCCACGGTGGGTCCAGCTACAGATAAGCATCAGGCACCAACCCACCGATTCAAGCTTTACGTCAGAGTCGTCAAAGAGTCTGAGGCCTGACCCACCGTCATGCAATTAAAGCGGAAACCATAGCTATAAACCGTGATTGGGTTTAAAACCAGGCATGCAGACTGTCGCATGACATCCAAGTTATATCCAACCCTAATATAAACTTTTACAATCTTTTTGATTTGATCACTAAAATTAGGTTTTCCAACAATTCGTTTGAATTTAAAAACTAAATCTCCATAAAATATAGATTTTGATATGCCTTGTTGCAGAATATTTTTTAACCCAATGTTGTATTTACAAATTAACTCTGAGTGTTTGTAGTAGAATTCTAAAATGCTTTCCAAAGTTTATGATATCTATAACCTTGTCTCAATAACTTAGCAGTTAAAAAAAAGTTTCTGTTGTTGAAGTCATCAACATTAGAACACACTCTTGCAAAACGGTTAAGTGAATAACCTTGAAAATAATGTAAAAACATAAAAAAACCTTAAGTTAACATATTTCAGCCCAAAAATATCACCAAAACACCATTGTTGCAAGTTTTTTATATCATCAGTGATACATTTTGATAAGTATTTTCAGGTCTGGTCAGAAAAGTATTTTACATGAATATTCATCAATTTAAATGAAAACAGTAGAAAAATCTTGAAAAAATGCGGAAAGTCAAGGAGGTGCACTTACAAATTTACTTAAATTTCAGTTTTTAAGTGCCCTACAGTACCAAATCTGGTTTTACATTAATGCTTAGACACAGCATATTTATCAAATGATCCAATACATAAGCATTAAATTACATTTCTCAATAATATTGATGAAAGCATATTGATTTAGAAAAAAAATACAAAAAATTAAGGAGATATACCTACAATTTTTTTCATATCTTATCTTTCATTTGCCCTAAAGTAATAATCTTGTTACCATATAAAACAGCATAATGTTTGTTTTTTTTGCAATTAACTAAATAGTATATGATGTATGGCAACTGAGATGTGAGTAATTATTTAGATACATTGCTGTCAATTTTATACATTTTCTTGTATTTTTAATGTTATCATTAATGATGAGTTTATACAAATTAGATAATTTTTAGATCTGCTTGCTAGGTAAAAGCGTAATGCTAAAATTAAGTATAATGTTTGCTACCCAAGGGCAATAAAAATTAAGATTTTGGTAAATTTGAAGGTATTCCCATTTAACTTTTGGCCATTTTTCTCTTTATTTAAATATGACTATATTAATATTCATGAATATGTAAATGAGAAAATTGGCATGTATTACCATTGAGAAAAAGGGTTGTGTAAAAGTAATAAGTTAGCACCATGTCTGCTACTTTAGGACTATAAGCACCTCAGATATAAGTTATGTAGTAGGTATATCCCCTTATATTTCAGGTATTTTTCTAAAAATTCTCATGGTTTCTTCAATTTTCATGAATATTATGATATGATCATTTGCATATTTGATCATTTGGCAAACATAATAATGTCTTTGCATTAATTCAAATCCAAGTTTGGTACTCTAGGACACTCAACAATTCAGATAGTTTTAGATTGGTAAATATACTACCCTCTTGATTTTCCAGATTCTTTTCATTGATTTCTTATGTTTTGATTAACATTTATGAATATTTATTTTAAATAGTTTTCATGGCTGACATCTAGGTAAAAGTAGTATATCTAAGCAATGATTTGGCACCAAGTTTAATACATTAGAACACATAGCAGGTGAAATATTGGTATTATAATTAGTACACCCCAAAATTGTTCTAAGATATTTTCTCTTATTTTTAAAGTGTTCATTAATATTCATGAATATGAATACTAGATAATTTGCATACCCACCACCAAATTACATTGCTATGTCAAGGAATTAGGTAAGTATAAAGTTGAATATTCTAGGATGTGTTGCTGGTGAGATATGAGTATTTTGTACGTATACCCCCATTTCTTAAAAGTAAGTAAGAGTGCAAAGATCAGGAATCGATACAATCAAGTACCACACCTGACCTAGGATACCAATGGAAAAGTGACAAGCTTACAATGAGACACCACTAACTATAGCCAGGCGACCGGCCCTTTTTCAGTAGGTGACCACAAAGTACATATAAACAGACATGCACAAAGGCATAACAAACACAAGATAGAAAAACATTATTGATCCACAAAAGAAGTACCACCTTGGAATGGTCAGTAAATATATTTTACTGGAGGGCTTAAACTGATTTCATGGCGCAAACCTCACCCTAAATTTAGATACTTTCCCATTGGTATCCTAGTTCAGGTGTGGTGCTTGATCGCATCGATTCCTGATCGTTGCGCTCCCTCTCTCTTACTCTAAAATGTGTTAATTTATGTTTTTTTTATAATTTAACCTCAGTTTATAAGGTTTGCATTAATATTCATGAATAAGCAAATTATCTAATTTGTATATGGGAGTTTTTGGTAAAAGGTCGTTGCCTTAGCTTTAAATAGATACCAAAGTTAGTAGTCTATGATAAGTAGCAGATCAGATATGAGTAATATTGTGCGTGACGCCCATTCTTGACGACGACATTATGGGTTGCCATGGAAACCATGCATTTTTGCATAGCCCAAACCAACCATTTCTGAGAACATTTTTTTTCGCATTCAGGGGGTCCAACTGAACACTTTGGTTACCATGAAAAATTATCCTGGTGGAGTGCAAGGTAGGTCAAAATAGACCCCAGGGAATATATATTTATAGAGCATGACCTGTAGGATAATATCACTGTATGTTTAAATGATATACAGTATATACATAATTTTATTGTTTCATATAGATTGTTGACGCAACAGAGACCCACACATGTGCTGATTCCACAATAGCTACGATTGGAGATTCTGGCTGTGGCACTTCCTTAAATGGATTTGCTTTGTCATCTACAAGTAGTGATGGAATAGTAGCGAAATCTACTATCACTACTAAGAACAACAACAAATACAGACTTAAGACCTCCTATGATCTCAAGGTGAAAGCGGTTTGGACTGGAGCAGGAAATTCTACATCTATATGGAATGGTTTCTTAAATGACACGGCGAAAGTAAGTTTATTAGAGAATAAATAGAAAACATTAATTTGACTAGGGTCATACCATAAGGGAAAATGACAAACTGAATTACGGTATTAACACTTTCACTGCCAAACCCGACTGTAGTCGAAATACCGTTCACTGCCAAACGCGACTACAGTCCAATTTAACAGGCACGGTTGATAGTGGTCTGTTTTTAACCGTTATATGGGAGGCAACTCTTTGTTCTTTATCTAAAAATATTCAGGGTACATGATTATATAATATGCAGAAGTTTAAGGATATTTCCATTCCAAACTGGCCTTACAAAAATGTTTGTAATAGCATAGGAACATGTGCCGGTGAATTAAAAACAATATGGAAGAGGTTTTGTATGGGATATTTAACGATTTAAATCCAGATAAAGGTGATTTATTATCAGAAAATGAAAGTGTAGACAATATTTGGTTTTAGACAGGCCAGTTACACGTGATTATGACAATCAGGCGCCCTTCACCACCCCCCCAGAAAAGGGCTGGAAAGTATTAGACAACAAGTACGTCAAACAAATGCGACAAAGAGACCAAATGCCCCTTGTAATTAAGATAAAAACAATAATGGTAATGGTGCTAAGAGGGGCTTGCAATGGTAACACTATAGTATGAGGATCCGTATAACCCTGAAAGTGACCAAATGTTCAGAAACCATATTACATAAAGATTGCGCAATCATTTGGTATAAAACACCACTCGGAACATCGCATTCAACCCGATAATTGCCCTGTTTTGCTTTATTTCTGATGAAACAATATACCAGAATTAATCTTGATGTTTAATACTCTGTGCGGATGGATGTTTTACATTTTTTTGCATAAATATAGTCATTTATTGGCATTTTTCTTATTTTCAATAAGGCTTTCAAAACGCCCGCCAAAGGTCACGTGACTATTTTTTATTAATTTTAATTCGAATGAAAGTTATATATATTAGCAACATTCTGTGAAAGTTTCACAGCAATATGTTTAATGGTTCTGGAGATACTCTATGTTGAACCCATATAGCCATTATATTCAGGAGTCCTTGAAACATGCTTGGCACTGAGGTATTGGTTTTTTGAGGGGCTTGGCAGCGAAAATGTTAATAGAAACGAGACTGCAGTCGATTTTACACCATCGCATATACCCGCTTTTTATCCTTGACTTTGAACTTGGGGTTACACAACATATTGCCCAGTATCCTCTACATTATGTGACACATGCACCTGCAAGTTTGAAGTCGCTATGCCCAACAGCTTAGGAGGAGATGAATTTATAAGAACATACATTATTTGACATTTGACCTTGGCATCAATGTTCCATGCAATATTGCCCAATACCATTTACACAATGACACCTATTAGGCCTTGAGCTGGCTATAGACCCTCCAGGGGGAATTTTGTACACTATAATTTTCTAAAACTACATTTTATAAGACACAAAATAAAAGATGTAAGCCCTCTGAGGGCGGTAGCGTTAACGTGTAACATTACGTTACATACGTTACCCCCCGAAATAGCATTAATCGTCTCTGATAATGTCTCAATCATGACATGTTCGTAAATATTTGCATGCTGATACAGGCTTATGAACTTCTTATAAAACAGTTACATATTTTTAGTATTAATTTTATAAATGTCTTGAGTTATTACCGTTGTATACGTTACTTAGTGTTTTCTGCGTTATTACCGAGTATCAGTATGGTTGTTGTTGATTATACATGCATTACATTTCTCACAGAATATAGCCAATCTATAAGGCTGCTACTTAAATGAATTGAAGTTCCTTATTTCGGTCGCTTACTCTATTTTTCAGGCCCATGTTACGTTTGTTACCCTCATAATAGCATTAAACATTCAAGCTAATGTCTTTAACAAGCCATGTTTGCACTAATCGAAAGTTCTAACCGATCAGTCTTAAAATCTATTTTCTAGAAAACTACATATTTTTGACAAGCAAAATGTTTAGCACATAGTACAAGGGCAATCTTATATCGAATTTTTCATGTTTATTCCTGAAATAACATGTTCTCTTACCGTATCTAACCGTTGGAGCGAATTTTATTTATAAACCTCGATTATTGCCTGCTTTTAAAAACTGAAAGTGATTGGTTAGAATATTCAATTAGTGTTTACTTATTTGCATGCTGGCACAGGTTTATGTACTTCTTTTAAGGACACTGACTTCGATACGGCTGCGAATGCGACGCGTGCATCTTCCGTAAACAATTTGACGTTGTACTTCTTATGGATGTCAGTTTCTGCGAGGAAAAACGCCAAATACTTTAAGTTAATGAGCGGTAAATAACGCATTTTTTGAAAAAATCATCATTCCACCTGATGTTGGAGCGCAGTGGCTCAGTGGTAGAGTGCTTGACTCGAGACGGAGAGACCTCGGATTCGAGCCTCACCGGCGTCACTGCGTTGTGTCCTCGAGCAAGAACATAAATCCTAGCTTAGTACCGGTTCAACCCAGGAAGACCCGTCCCTTCATAACTGAAAGATTGTTGATTGCACGTAAAGAAATCAAACAAACACGCAAACATTCCACCGGACATTCTCATGTGGGGATACAGAGGAAGGGATGCGCCCCCCCCCCTGGAAAATCACAAGTTATCTGGGTTTCTATAGAAATTAGCTTTTGGACCCCCCTGGAAAAGTTGGACCTCCTGGATAATGTTTGACCCCCTCTGGATCCTTAGAAAAGGATAATTTTTTTCTGTTATAAAACCATTGTACCCCCTTAGTAAACTGTAAAATAAGTTGAGAACTAAAAAACATAACCACTACTTCTGCCCTTTCTCTACCTCTGCCCTGGTGAAAACAGGGATTCGAAAAGCGATTGTCAATGTGAAATTATGTTGGTGGTATTCCTTCATATTTTATTGAACCGTCATAGTGATGAATGTACAGCCCAGGGGTACATGTAGGTTCAAAAGTGTGTGTGGAAGCTTGCATGTGCAGATCCAGATTTTTCTGCAGGAGGTGTCCTGACAATAAAACAAGGTTTGAGATTGAGATTTTTTGCAATCCTCAACTTTACCTTACAATTTAGCCGTTAGAGGTGGTTTTGACTGTCTAACGTTTTCAGGATGGGTTCCAATTATTTTCGAGGCATGATTAGTGACAGTGGGGCTGGGGGTATTGTCCAATTGTTGATTGCTAAGAAAATCTAGCAATATCACTTGCATTTTCTTTTCTTTTTTTGTGTGGGAGGGAAAGCTTTGATCACCATAGTAGACTATCTAGAAACACTGTGCTGAGTTTACAAGTTAGCCTTTATACCTAGTAACAATAACCACCACCATAGAAAAATGGCAAGGTCACTGATAACAAAAAATCATGGGGGAAAGGAATATTTTATTTATCAGTTTAACATTTGGTTATGGTGCTCAATGAGACGGTTCCCTTCATCATATGGTTCGGTTGATAAAAAGGAAACTTATTTTTTATCACGCGCACTGTCATGTAGGCTATCTAGATGCTTGTGAAAAGACAGTTTATATATTGAGTGACAATCATATATTATAACAAAACCAAAAAAGCGATTGTGTCTAACAATGACGCAGATCATCTTCGGGTTACTGCTTCAGTAAATCTTACTCATCACATTCAAACATAGACAACTCCATTAGAGGTACGGATATTAATGTAAAAATATAACTTTTCAGACGAACCCTTTTTCATATGCTGTATGACCTTTGGTTTTTTGTTTAAATTTTTACAGATCATGTAAATTTTCATCAAATATCGAAAAAAAGTTTGTTTCTGTTGAGCAGATATATCTTAAATTTCCTCAGTTTAAGTCAAAATTGACATTTTCGTAATTACAAATCCATTTTGTAACAACGCTTCTTCAGATTTTCGTAGAAATGAGGTCTCTCACTAGCTCATCTGCATAGTTAAGGCAAATTGAGGTCACAATTTAAGGGCTAATGTTTCAGTAAATCTAACTCATTATATTCAGAACATCACAAATTCCAAACGAGGTACCAATTTATAGGATATAAATATTGCTTTTGGGATGACCCCTTTTCATATACTGCGGTGACCTTTGATTTTTTTTTCATATTATCCAGATTGTGTTAAGGTTCATGTAATATACATAAGTCATTTATTTCTATTAGGCAGATATACCTTAAATTCCCGCATTTATGTCAAAATTAATCAAAATTGACATTTTCAAAAACAAAAAATCCTTTTTGTAACAACCTCCTTTTTTTCTTTTTTTTTTCTTTTTTTTTTTTTTTTTGATTTTTTTGGCCTCGTACTAATTATTCAACACAGTATAGGCATAATTAAAGTTATTGCTTAAGAAAACCTAACTATTTCTATTCAAAATTACACAAATTCCATCCAAGGTACTGCTTTAATGCTAAAATAAAATTTTAAGACGACCCCTTTTTCATATACAGTGGTGACTTTTAGTTTTTTATGTCAAATTTTAACAGATAATCATTAGGTTCATATTATATCTAAAATATATTTATTTCTCTTGGGTAGATATATCTTAAATTTCCTCACATTTGTATCTAAATTAATCAAAGTTGACATTTTCATAATTAAAACCTTTTTTGACGACCCTTCTTTTAGAGTTTGGTAGAAATTTGGCCTCTAACTCATTTACCAATACTGCAAAGGCATAATTAGTGTTATTGCCCAAGCAATATCTAACTTGTAGCATTCCGAATTACACAGAATTAATCAGAAGTAATGATTTGATGCAGTAATATCGTCGCTTCAGTGCTATAGTGTTCTAAGTGACATTTTGGTCAAAAAAGAGTTATGCATATCGTTGGAAAAGGGATTGAATGTTCTATCTACTGGTGAAGGTTTCATTTGTCTATCATGTCTAATAGTACTATAAGTAAGCTTAAAATCGCCGTGCTTTTCTGTTCTATTTACAAAAAGACAATTTCGTTCAGTGCTATAGTGTTCTAAGTGATTTTCATCCAATGGCCCATGTTGATTATGTAACGTGACTGGGTGAGTTTGATGTTAAACTGTTCTATCTACTGAAAGTCACTTCCCTAGGAGAAATTGCTAAAAATTGCAGTTGCCTCCGTTACATAAACTAAGATTTCCTAAATTGAAGCGGTTTGTCGGTGTTATGACAAACTAATGGCTATATTGGCTACTTTTAGGTCCAAATAATCGGCTCAGGCAACAATATTATGCAAATTGGTCCATGGACAGAATAACAAGCTGAAGAAACAGACTACCTCCCTTACACACATTTAAACTAATTAAATTGAAGTAATTTGTCGATGTTATTACAAACCAATGGTTAAATCTGCTACTTTTAGGTCCAAATAACCTGTTCAGTCTAAAACATTATACAAATTGACCCCATTGACAGAAAAATTAACTGTAGAAACAGATTACCTCCCATACGTAAATTTTAATAGCATAAGATGTGCGGTTTGTTACTGTTATATCAAACAAATGACTAAATCTGCTACTTTTAGGTACAAATAATTATTTCTGTTCAGACTAGTATACAAATTGACTCCATAAACAGAAAAAATAAGCTGTAGTAAAATATAGAGCACTACAGCACTGAACGCAGAAGGCGATTTTAAGGGCATAATGTTCTATCTGCAAACTGTAAAATGCCTGTAAATTCCATATTACTGTAAAATGTCTTCAAACTATGATCCTTTATACTGTATGTATATATTTTAACCATCTGGTATGATTCAAAGGTCTGTGATAAATGAGGCATACAAAATAAGGAGGCTAAAATTTTCAAACTCATTTTTCTCAAAACTTGTGCAATGGTAGATAGAACACTCTAGCATTGAAACGACGATATTACTTTTGGGACAACACTTTTTTAAATACTCTGGTGACCTTTGATTTTTATTTCATTTTTTTTCCTGAAGTGCTAAGTTGCATCAAATATATGGAAGTCATTTATTTGTATTGGGCATATATACCTTATATTCATTGCTTAAGTAAATCAAACTAATTCTATTCAAAATTACACAAAGTCCATCCAAGGTACTAATTTTAATGTAAAATACTACTTTTAGGAAGACCCCTTTTTCATATACGACGGTGACCTTTAATTTTTATTTTAAATTTTAACAGATTATATTTAGGTTCATCCTATATCTAAAATTCATTAATTTCTCTTGGGCAGTTATATCTTTAATTCCTGCATTTATGTCAAAATTAATCAGAATTGACATTTTCATAATAAAAAATCCTTTTTGAAACGCCTTCTTCTATTTTTTTTTTATAGATTTTGGCCTCTTACGCATTCTTCAACATAGCACAGGCATAACTGAAGTTATTGCTTAAGTAAATCAAACTATTTCTATTCAAAATTACACAAAGTCCAGCCAAGGTACTAATTTTAATATAAGATACTACTTTTAGGATGACCCCTTTTTCATATACGACGGTGACCTTTGATTTTTATTTCAAATTTTAACAGATTATATTTAGGTTCATCTTATATCTAAAATTCATCCATTTCTCTTCGGCAGTTATATCTTTAATTCCAGCATTTATGTCAAAATTAATCAAAATTGACATTTTCATAATCAAAAATCCTTTTTGTAACGGCCCTTCTTTTATTTTTTATAGATATTTGGCCTCTTACTTATTCTTCAACACAGCATAGACATAACTAAAGTTATTGCTTAATTAAATCAAACTATTTCTTTTCAAAATTACACAAAATCCATCCAAGGTACTAATTTTAATGTAAAAATACTACTTTCAGGATGACCCCTTTTTCATATACGACGGTGACCTTTGATTTTTATTTCAAATTTAACAGATTATGTTTAGGTTCATCTTATATCTAAAATTCATCCATTTCTCTTGTGCAGGTATATCTTAAATTCCCTCATTTATGTCAAAATTTTAGTATTTTCCATTAACCTCATTGCAAAAAAAAGCATTTCTTAGGTTACTTTTGAAACGACCTTTACTTTTTCCCAATCACGGCGAGGTACCGTTTTTTTTCGCCTTATTTGGTCAGGACGGCTTTACTTGATAAGATGTAGCAGGATGGGTGAATTCTCTTGGGCAGGTTTCGCACAATGAAATTGAACCCGGTGTCCTTAACAAAGTTACCTATTTTAAGTATTCATTTAATTAATGCCTTGAGCTTTAACTGTTATATGTGTTATCAAATGATACACAAGTTATTCTGAGCATCTGTAAAACACTTGTTGACTATACATGCATTAGGTCTGTCAGTGAATTTAGAAAATTTATATATCTGAAATAAATTGAGGTTCCTTATTAATTCATAATGATTTAAACTATTATTACAGTGTGATCTATCAACCTTCGCTGTTTGCTCACATAAACAGTAAATACATTTGTACCAGGCATTCAAATCGGAAGTTCTGAAAGACAGTCACTGTGAAACAGCTCAGTTCTGGGCAAGGTATATGGATATAATTCAACTTTGAATTGCATATCAGTTCTATTTGTATGCCTTGTTGCCAATGTTAATTGCACACAATCACGCCAACAACGCACAATATGTACCTTTGTAACTGATTGCACTCATAAATGTGTCTGATACACATCGCAGATGCAAAGAATTTCTGGAACAAAATTGGTTTAGTGTGTGACAATCATTGTTTCTTTGCTTGAGTAATGCTTTTGAAATAACTATCAAGCAAACAATTAACCCCGTACCAAGTCAAATGAGGTATTATAGGCTTTAGCAGCTAGAACTACGCTTCATACTACAAATAGAATGGTAATTTATTAATCACATCAGAGCTCAATATGTTGAAACAACTCTTCAATGCACTGAAATGAAATATCCAATCTGCTCAGATGCAAAGTAGAACGAGTACTAGAGGCAGTTTCTAGCTTAATCGATCGTTTAAGTTCTAGTTTTGAAGACAATGAACTGTACGTTTTGTCTTTCGGTGTTCCTGCTCAGCCTGGCATAGCAGAGGATCTTATTGAGGCTGATGACTTAGGCAGGAAGGCTGTTGCAGACTTCATTGACTCACTTTTAGTTGGAAATCTGTTTTTGACAACCCCATAAAATGATACAAGCTAAAAAACTTTTGAGGCTTGCGAGGTAAAGAAGAAATTGTCCAATTTACAAAACGTAATCAGCCAGATGAGAGCTTAAATGAATGGTTTTGGTCAGCATGACCATCTTTCTATTGGATATAATGTTTACCTTGAGTTGACACTGCCGTTCTGTCTGGGACCTGTGCCATGGTCACTGTCAACTTCTGATAGAATTTCAACCAAAACTGACAAGTCCAAATTTCAGCATGGCTTGCAATCAATCATTGAACTAACATTAGATTTGGCTATGTAGTGCTGCACATAACTTTGATGGTAATGCCTTACTACAGAGCAGAATAGCTTTTCCTGTCACCTTCAAGGATCAGACGGAACCAGTATTCAGCACGGCACTAATGGCAGTGCATGTTGATTTTGCCATCGATACATACTGTATATACAATGTCTATAAAGTCTTACAAACATTCCCGCAGAGGATAACCTGGGTGTTTTGTTCAACACTGGTGTATGAAAGAAAAGGTGCTCCTTCTGAATGTCAACAACATCGAACAAAATTAGGGGGAAGAGATCAATAGTCATACAGTGTTTAACAGATTGTTACACTACAAATGTGCCAATGTGTTAGTATCACGCGGTTGATCCTATCAAAATAATAGAGAACCCTTCCTCACTAGTCCATCTACATTCTAAGCAGGGTAGGAAAACAATTAAAGGATTGTTCTAGGCACACTTCTGTGACATGAACCCATAACATGTGTTATTTATATAAATGTGAATAAGCTCCAGTACAACATGTTTCTGAAAAAAGTACCAAAGCCATACACATAAACTGACTATTTCAAATGGCATGGACATGAGCTTACTTCCACCCTGCTTTTCTGTCCTTGAGATGTACAAACACAGTTTGAACTATCAAGTCATTCCCATGAAAACAAGTAAGGCTTTCCAGATATGGACAAAATGTGTGGAAAATAAATGGGATGGAAATTGATTACTTTTGGTGAAGAAAAACTTGAATGTAACCTAACAAAAGAGCCATAGAATTATGTTTTACATTTTGTGTGATATGGGGTTACCATGTTCAAAACTTAACATCTCAAAGTAAGTAAGGGTGCAAAGATCAGGAATCGATACAATCAAGTACCACACCTGACCCAGGATACCAATGGGAAAGTAACAAAAATCACAGTTTTCCAAACCTTTATAAAAGATAGAAACATAATATTTGCAGTTTTAAAAGGTACATAAACATTATTTAATAAAAAATGAATTAGAAAGCACATTCACATTTAAAAAAGTAAAGCAAACTATATACTAGATTCATAAATCATTTATATAGGAATAATGTAGCATACGTAACACTTGGGTGCATTTTGTTTACAAAGGTCCATATCTGTGATGCAAAAATAGCTTACTTAGATGATATAGCCAATTTGGAAATTTACCTTAAGGTTTGCACTTTTTAGAAGTCATTTCATTAACTTAAATTATCAAAGATGTTCATGGGTAATATACTCCACAAAATAATTGAAGGACCAATGCTATCAATTATTACATTGATGAATTTTGTGTAGAGCGTATTTCGAAAACCAATTTTGCGATCCAGCCTAAATTTTTTCGGACATCTTAAGCGCCCATTTGCCAAGTGAAACGGCAAAAAGAAAATGGTAGAAAATGTTACCAACAAGGATTTTTCGTCATTTTGAAACTTGACCGAAATGCATTGGAATGTCATTTTTTGTGTTTGATCCATGGACCACAGAACTGCAGGAAATGAATGAAAAATGCTTTTAGATGCTGAAATCGCTGTTTTCACATGATTGTATGGCGTTTTAATCCAGTCGATACCATCCACCACTTCTTGTGAGAGAAAATTGCCCCTTTTGGCTTTGGCGTAATGGCCAGTCTATGGTTTCAGACAACTGGTTTTGGCGTTTGTCTGTGACAATCTTTTAACTATTCGCCAGGATATCTTTCTAACACTCAAAGGCAAAGAATGGCGATTGAAAAACTGATTCTTAATGGCCAAGTACACACATTGCTTTCAGAAAACAAAACAATGTCAAAACTCCATTGTCAGAGATGAAAATGCTTGCTCACCAGTATATTGAAACTGTTTGAAGAATTTTTTTGCATGTAAGCTGAACTGTTTAAAACAAAGTTTAATGTAATGTCACTTCCGTTCTACTCGATTGACCACAGAAGAATAATATACCCCACCCACTGCCTTTTGAAAGTGTGTTTTTGAGGGTATGTGCATTTGAGACACAGTTATGGAAGAATTAGGCTTGGAAATCAGTAATAATGATTCTTGACTTATGGGCATAAAGATTAGAAAGCTTCAGGCCAAGTTTTACAGAATTTAAATGTTTAAGCTAATTATACTCTCATTCTAAAATCTTGGTCCTTTAATTATTTTGAGGAGTATATAATATATATGTAATTGGCTGTTACAAGGTTATAGTGCCATTACAAGAGTGCTAGCATATTGCAAAATCCTTGCAAGGTGAATCTGGTAGAGGATTTATAAGCTATAGTGGAAAATCCTTTAAACCCTTAGAGAAATATGAAGAGTTGCTAGCTTGGCAAGAAAGAACTCTATAACTTCTACCTGATGTGGTTTCTTTGATCTTTTAAGTTGTTACTCACATATTGCACTATATGTTACAAACTTTCCATGAGTATTATGTTAACTATATTTGATGTCTCTATAAAGAAAAGAGGGTTTATGGTAGTTAATATTTTGAGTTACTTCCTCAGCAAATGAGCAAGGGTAAAAAGAAGTACATAGACCTGTGCCAACTTGCATATAAGTACAAGCAGGTCGTGTTGGAGACCTTATCTTGAACGTTTAATTTTATTTGGAGGGTAACATATGTAACCTGGGCTGTAAAAATAGTAGAGTACACCATAATTAAGAACTTCACATTATTTGAATAGCAGCCTTATAGATTTGCTATATTCACTGACGGATGTAATACATGTATAGTCAATAACTGCCATACTGATATTTGGAAATTACATACGAAACACTAAGTAACATATACACTGGCAAAAACTCAAGACATTTATAAAATGAATGCTTAAAATATGTAACTGTGTTATAAGAAATTCTTAAACCTGTGCTCTACTTCAAAAACGCGTGAATATGTCATTTTGGAGACATTATCAGGAAAATTTTATGTTATTTTGCGTGTAACGTACGTAACATGATGTTTCACGTTAACGCTGCCACTCTCAGAAGACTTACATATTTCAGTTTGTGGCTTATATAATGTAGTATCAGGAAATCATAGTACTCCAAAAATATATAAGATAGAAACACAATGCTTGCAGTTTTGAATAGGTAAATAACATTTCTTTAATATAATACCAAACTAATGACCATAAACTGGTTTAAATAAAATTTAAAACAAACTATATAAGATTCATTTATCATTTAAAAGAGGGTTCAATGAGAAAATGTAACATACACTACATCGGGGGTGACTATATTTGTTTTCAATAGTCTATATATGTGGCCCAGTAAATAGCTTACTTAGAATATATATTAACCAATTTGTAAATCTTACCTTATCTTTTGCACTTTTCTGAAGTCTTAAAACGAATTTTAATTATCAAATATTTTGTAGGGTAACGTATGTAACAGGCTGTTTCAGCTTAGCGCTACCATTATCAGATGGCTAACATGTTGCAAAATCCTTGCAAGACATTGGGCTTCAAGAAAAATATGGTCTACAAAATTCCCCCTTGGGGGAGGTAAACCATATCCAGCCAGTGGCCTATATGCACCTGCTACGTTTAAAGTTGCTACACCCAATGGTTAACGAGCAGATGCGTTTACAAGAATATACAATATTTGGCCTTGAACATGGGGTCAAGGTCACACGAGATGTTGCCCAGCACACTCTACATCATGTGACATATGCATTTGCAAAGTTTGGTGTTGCTTCGTCTAACGGTAAGGGGATGCATTAACAAAAATATACAGTATTTGACCTTGATCTTTGAGTCAAGGCTACACAAGATGGTGCCCAGTACCCTCTACACCATGTGACCTATGCACATAAAGTTTGAAGTCGCTACGTCAAAAGGTTTGGGAGAAGATGCATTTACAAGAAAATACATTATTTGACCTCTGACCTTTGGGTCTTAGGGAGCGCAGTTCCTCAGTGGTTGAGTGCTTAACTCGAGACCGAAGGGCCAAGGGTTTGAGCTTCACCGGCGTCACTGCATTGTGTCCTTAATCAAGACAAATTTATATTTGCTTAGTACTGGTTAAACCCAGGAAAACCGGTCCGACGACGTGACTGAAAGATTGTTGACTTGGACGTAAAGAATCAAATCATACAAAACCTTGGGGTCAAAGTCACACAAAATGTACCCCAGTACCCTCTACATCAAGTGATCTATGCATATGTAGAGTTTGAAAATGCTACGTCCAACGGTTTGGGAGGAGATGCATTTACGTGAAATTTAATAAATGACCTTTGACCTTGACCTAAGAGTCAACGTCACGCTAAATTTAGCCCAATACCCCTGCATTATGTTACCTATGTAGCTACAAATTTTTAAGTTGCTACGTCTAACTCTTTAGGAGGAGATACATTTACAAGAAATACATTATTTGACCTTTGACTATGAACCTTGGGGTCAAGGTCATAGGAACTATTGCCCAGTACCCTCTACATCATGTGACCTATACAACTGCACAGCTTGAAGTTGCTACGTCTAATAGTCAAGGAGGAGATGCATTTACAACAACACATTATTATCGCACAAAATGTTGCCCAGTACCTACTACATCATGTGACCTATGCAGCTACAAAGTTTGAAATTGCTAGGTCTAACGATTTAGGAGAATATACATGTACAAGAAACGTGCAACGCACGGACGCACAGATAGACCGACGCACAGACAGACGACAGACAAATTTTGGTACGAAATTAAAATACCCTTTTTTAAATGAAAATTGTGGATATTAAAATAGAACACAAAGTAATAATCGTAAATATCTATCCAAAAACACACCCAAACTAAACTGAACTACTAAAGAAACCTGACACTTTTCATTTGCTTCAAACTCGTAAATAACAAATTAAAGAGCTAAGCCGATATGCTTCTTTAATAGCTAGACTTTAGAAAGTATTCTTCGAAAAAATATATTTATCAAATATAGAACATGACGTCACGACGTCAAAAATATCGTTTTTATCACTTTTGCCTCTGGAGTGTTTGTCTAGATATTTTTTTTTGAAAACTTTTTTTATGTTTACAAGGCCAATACCAAAACAGGCAAAAGTGCATTTTAAAAATTTGCGATTTCTTGCTGTGACGTATGTTATGGGGGTTTTTAAATTCTGATTTTGACATTATTTTATCGACAGTGTTTTTCCTTTGTTTAAGCAATTTCTAGTAACTGAAATGACTTGGTGTCAACAAAGTAAGAGAATGCATTTTCAAGAATAAGAACCTATGTTTTGCGTCACGTTAAAGGGTAAAAGCAGAATAAACCAAATTTAACGTCAATTAAGAAGCAACGTAAACTATGTATAATAAGCGTTTATTCTTTGTCAACTTATCGGTCTGTTTAGTGTGTGCTGTCTACTTTGTTATAATGTCAATTGGCTACATTTCACTGAAATCGCGTATGAATTGCAAGCTTAGCAGTATACTCATATTAGCATGTAACTGTAACGCTTGACGTCACGAAATGGACGTAGGCGGCAGCTACGGAGTTCAAAAGGACTGAAACATTGTCAAAATGCATTCCAAACATCATACAAAGTAAAAAAAAAGATTATAAGGTGACTGTGCTTTTTAAAAACTCATAAAACGCTGAAAACATAAAATTGACGTTAAGTAAATGAAAATAGGCTTTGGGGTTGAACAATGCATGCATGCTTTATTTGAATGCCCAGAAGATGTCAATGAAATAACAAAGAATCACACTAAAGCGGTTTCTGGTGTATTTTGCGTAATTGTTCTTGTAAAAATTGATTTTAGGGGTTACGTGACGTTTTGATAGCTGACGTCTGAAATTAGTTCATCTTTTCAGATAATCTAAGTGCATCTTAGTCTACATTTGTTCAGCTTTACGCAATGGAAAGACAAGTGTGCAGCGCATTCATTTACTACCAAAATAAATGACACACAGCATGTGTCAGGTTTCTTTAGTTGTTAAGTATATATAAGTGAAAACAGGTAGTGCAAAAATTACACACTGCAAGAGACACAAGACACTAGCAACCACATGAAAGCAGGTAAATTAAAGTAAAGCAGCCAGTTATCTCTATTTCTCAGCAAGTTGATAAGATAACAATCTAAATACTGCATATAATAACAAGACAAGTCGAAGTACTTAATCATCACAAAATACTGAGAGCGACAATCAGGTTGTCAGGCCCACAATCCTTAGACTGAACATCCATTTTCGTCGCTGTTAAAGGTAAATATCTGCAAGGAGTGTTAAAATGAATCTGTGCAAGTCAGATTTTATCTTAACTTGTCTAAGATATTCCCATATGGTCACATTGTAGTAATCTCTGAAATGGTATGTTGCACTTCACTCAACGTATTAATATCAAAGAGCATCTTATCTGAAACCAATGGCTTGTTTTTTTTTCAAACTAGTCTGGCCATTCTTTGAATTGTCGAGTCATTCGCACTACAGTAAATCATTATTTCACATAAAAGAAAGAATGCATATTAGGTATGTAAGCAGCTCGCTACCTGTTTTTGGTGTAGAGAATTACAACGATACAGTGAAACAAACAAGGCTCTAAATCTAATCAATGTCTTTGTTATTTTCTGTCTTAAAAATTGTTACATATGAAGGATGATCAAAATGTCCTTGGCCTCTTGTACTTCGGACTAACAGTGAATGAACATTTGACCATTACATTTCAATAGTATCTCCCTTTCAGGCAATGCACTTAGCCCATCTCTGTTCGAGCTTCCGTATCCCTTTTAAATCGAAGACTTTTTCCTTGTCACCAAGTACTCGTTTACTGCCTCTATGACGCCTTTATTGCTTCCATACTGTGTACCATGAAGAGAGGATTTCAGTTTTTGGAACATATTGCAGTCAGAAGAAGCCATATCAGGAGAATATGGGAGATGAGGAAGGACTCTTAATCCACATTAAGTCGCTGAAGTCTTGGCAACTTGTGACGAGTGGGCAGGGGCGTGTCCTACAAGAGCAGAACACAGTGCGACAGTTTTGCTCGCCTCTTTCTTTCAATTTCCTGGCGTAGCCGCCTCAATTCACCTGCATAATATTCACCGTTTATTGTGCGAACTTACTCAAGATAATCAATCATGATCAGCCCTTGACTATCCCAAAAGATTGAGGCCGTCACCTTCCCTGCTGAATGAACCCTCTTAACGTTTTTAGGTGGGGGTGAGCCAGGGTACTTCCATTGTTTGCTCTGCATTTTTGACTCTAGCACAAAGCTGTGAACCCATGTCTTATCTTGGGTTACAACTCGTTCGATAAAAATGCTGGGATCATCTTCATAGCGAGACAGGAGATTCCTAGAAATATTTAGCCAAGTCCTTTTCTGATCATCGGTCAACACTCACGTCACCTATCTTGCCAAAACCTTTGACAAACCTAAGATGTCAGTTAGGATTGATCGTTCTGCCCAAAAACTTTACTCACTTCGCTTGCTATGCTTCGCAGGTCTCGCCACCTTTCACACATAACCAGGGTGTGCATCAGCAGTGGCATCTTTTGGGAGGCCAGACTGTCCTAATTCTCAAAACTCTCTATCTCCCCTTAATAGACAGAAGGGCTAAGAATAGGTTTGCTCCCCCCTAGGGAATTTCGCAGACATATCCTATCTTGTAGAGAAATATAAGATGAGTCTTTTAAGTAATGTTTGCACTCTGTACATTGGTGCGTTAGTCTGTAAGAGCCTGTAATATAAGTTACTTTATCAAATTAAGAAAAAGTAAATTGAAAGTGTTGGCTACAAATAAAAGACATTAAAGTTTTTATTTTTAGCAGTCATTCATATAGTCCGCATACTGGATATCTTAACTACCTATGACAGCCATTTGAACAAAATTGCGGCTTCCTAAGGTGTCATATGCATTACATAAACCAGATTACCCATTAAAATTTGCAAGTGTGTCTAACATTATTTACATTCACAATCTCTCTGTATGTTTCGCAAACTGTTATAACCATGTCTGACTAGCTCATGCAATTGGCTAACAGAAAAATTAAAGCTTGTTTCCCTATCTTAAATATTTTTTCTGGAACTAGCAATTAAACAACCCTACCTCTACCTAATTTTAAAGTGAACAGTTTGGTATTTAAACTAGAGTAAAAATAGTAAAACATATTTGTTGTTGATGAATATCTTGCATTGTTTGTGATTTATTTGATTATATGAAAATACTCATGAATCTGCAAATTTGCTGCAAAATTTCAAATATGTTACCTGATGTAATAAATGGGCAAGCTTATTGTCTTTACGTAAGATATGCCTAAATGTTTTAATCTCCTCAAGAGAATTTTGCAGACATATTCTTTCTTGAAGTACAACTCAAGCTGCATCGAATAAGGGATATTTGCACTCTCTAAATTAAGGCGTTACTATATCAAATAAAGAAAATGTAATTTGAAAGTTTGAGCTAAATTGTGAAAATACTTGCAGCTGCTGGATATCTTATATTGTTTAGGGACATTAAGCTGGCTCGTATGATAAAGACCGATAGATCTTCAAGTTGTCACCAAGTTTTAAAGATCAGAGTGTGTTACAAGTGTTACATGGCATAACGAGTGAGCAAGAGTAGTGTCGTTACTAAAGCAATAGTGTTTCTGAAAAAATTAATATATTTAACATGTTTCCCAATAAATCTATTGTCATTGGGGCCTAAACCTTAGAAAGTATGTTCAATGCATGCTATCAAACCAATAGATATGTGTTACACATGTTAAAAATAAACTTACTATCATATATTTCTTAATATGTAAAATACTAAAACATATAGTGACACAAACAGTGAGATTGTTTTACAATTGAACAGGGCAGTTTATAAATATTCATGTTAAATCTAAATATCATCACCTGAGTCTACTTCATGCACAACATCCATCATTGTGCCAGCTTCTGTGTCATCATCATCA
Organism: Loripinus fragilis; assembly: GCA_964019695.1. Taxonomy (NCBI): domain Eukaryota; kingdom Metazoa; phylum Mollusca; class Bivalvia; order Lucinida; family Lucinidae; genus Loripinus; species Loripinus fragilis. The sequence continues at coordinate 1,491,678 of OZ026530.1, read as the reverse complement.
TAATAATGAGTAAAATCATCAAACAGTATTTTGACTTCAGCTGAGTAAGGGCCTGCTGCATCCCAATTGTAGATATATTACATCTTGTATAGCCATTCAAGGTGCATTGAATAAGAAATGTTTGCACTCTGTAAGTCAGGGCGTTAGTGCTTCTGAAGTGCTTAACGGAGGTAACACTTTCCCGTCAGTTAAACGAGCTATATTTATCACAGCAGGTAAAGCAATGAAATGCAGGATAAACAGAGCACTAATTAGGCCCTTTCACTTTAACGATTAACTAAGTTTCTAAGATCAGAGCGCTTATTAAAGGATTAAAATAAATAACTCATCATCATAAATGATCAATGACATTGTCGTGACATCCTTTTTGATTACACAGTCTGAGGCAAGTGTTTCAATTTCAGTGTTTTCAATGGATCATGAAATGTGGCAACCTTATCAACTTGTTTATCTGTATAAATCTTCCATAGAGCATAATATAGAAGTACTGCTTATCCTAGTCTACCCATAGTCCACTTTCCTTCTTTTGAATGCAACAGCTAATGATATGGCTGCAAATACTGAGAAATCAAAGGTTTTTACATTTTTAAGGCTTGCTTTAATGTACTGACAACAAAAACAATCAGTAGCAAACATAATTGGTAGCATTGTCCAACTTCATGTTCTTACTCATATATAGATAACTTTCAAGGTGTAACAGAAATTGTTTCTGACAGTAGTCAAAACCAACAAGAGTCACCATTGTAACTAAAGAAAACTAATTAATTTTTTGGGCGCAGCAAAATACTTTTAATCGAAGATCTGAGGACTTAAACACCAAAAGACTGGAAAGGTTCCATAACAAATGATGCAAAAAAAGCAGCCTATCAAATTTCTGTTTGATCAATGTCAGAAATCATTAAGTATTTAAGAGGTACACGGTAGAGACCAAGATTTTGCAAAATCAGAGCAAAGTTATCATTTGACTAGCATAGATGCAGAGGCAGTTGCAGTAAGATTGCTCTTGCCACTTCACAGGAAGAGACATATACAAGAGTCATACTCCATTGTATGCATATATGTAAAATGGCATTAAACCAATATTTAAACAGTTGTTTAATCCCATGACACTGATATGCTGTTTCTGCTTTTGAAGAATGCTAAGGATTCAAGTTATAGCTAAGTCAATTTGTTTGATGCTCGCACAGGCCACACATACAAAGAAAATTAAGTCCTTTGATGGCAAAAGATGATCACACGAATTGCTTATAAAGGATGTTTGTCACAATTACGATTATTTTAGTAAACTAAAATTAAAATGTATACTTAATTAATGTAACACATATAACATCATAGGAAGCTGTATATTTGGTAAAAAAACTTGCATATGTATCAAAGGTATTTAGCATGCAAACTGCATGAATATTTCAAATAAATAGGTAGTTTTATGTTTTCTTTCTGTTTCTCAGGCTTTCAATTTATCTATTCTTAAATTGATATGGTAACATACGCAACATACTGTAACATGCTAACTACCTGTTTAATAGAGGAGTGCAAACAGCTCTTATTTGATGCAGCTTGAATTGTTCTTTAAAGAAGGATGTATCTGCACAATTCCCAAAGGGTTTGAGCGGAACAGGATTGTACTCTGTTTGCAGTCCTAATACTATGCCATAATTCTACTGGTTGTGATGAAATGGGTGATTATTTTGCCATAGAAGCAGACACAATGATAGACATTATGAGGTTGACTTGAATAAAAATTGTTTTTGAATTTTTATATTTAATAGGAATGTTTATTAAATTGTCTCATTTAAATGTGAACTATGTTTTCTATTTGTATTTGTATATTTTAGTATATTAGGCATTAGGAAATATGCGATAAAAAAGATTATATATAACATCTGTAATACAAGTCCGTAGGCTTGTTAACAGCAATGACTTTAATGACTAAGACTAAGGCACCAGAGGCTCGATATTAATAAGAAAACGTGTGAAACATAGTATTTTTTTTCTAAAATATCATCTCTTACTTCAAAGACAATTTCCTTTCTCATTCATTATGCCATGTAACATACGTTACTACCTTATAAAGGGCTCTGTCCTGATGTCAAACTTGCAAATCTATGATTCTTTATTGCATTAGCAAGACTGCCCCAAAAATGTAAGATAACCTCCAGTGTCAAATAGTTTCATATATTTTTCTTCAATAAATATCAAAATTGGATACTTAAAATTGGGGGTAGGGTTGTTTAGTAGCCCATATAAAACAATTTATTTGAGATAGAAAAGCAAATTTTGTTTTTTCTATTAGTCAAATGAGTAAACTAAGATAAAAACACTTGAAAAAATGCACAAATCGTCTGTAAAATAAATGATGTTAGTCACGATTTCAATTTTCAAAGGAAAATTTAATCTATATAACGCATAACACCATGGAAGCTGTAATTTTGTTGAAAATGCTGCTTTTATGTTGTTTAAACGTCCAGCTTGCAACCTTCATAAGACATTTGAATAATTAGATAGTTTAATGTCTTCTTTCTGTAGCTTAAACTTTCATTTTGCTTTGTTCCTTAGTTTGTTACAGTATCATATGTAAAAGGCTGTCAGAGACTAAAAAGATGTGACTTGAAATTTTCTTTAAGATGGGATATGTCTGCGAAATTCACTAAGGGGGGGGGGAGCAGGATCTTTTTTTTAGCTTGAAGTCTATAAACTCTGCTGCCCATTCAACCGCTCTGATTTCAAGCTTCTCCATTTTGCAAATATGTCGCACCATTCCCTTTCAAATGTGTTTTACATGAGCAACCAAGCTTGGCCGCATGTTTTTAACACTCCCAATGTCCACAATGGTAACATTTAATCGTATCTAATTAGCTGCTTACCAGATTTTAACAATCATTTTTGCAAACAGAATGTCCAAGATTTACTGTAGTGCAGCGGACTTGGCTTCTTATATCGAACAAGAAATAGACTTTACACTTACTTTAATTGGTAATATCTCTGCCAATACCTATCCTATGTAAAAATAAATCATATCAATCTAATTCCCAGTAGATTTGTGTAATTGAAACACAGCTGCAACATCGTGTTGTTGACCTGTAGCGTTTGGAATGAGTAAGGGGTCAAAACAAAAAATTCACGCATCAAAACTTATGGCCTACGTAAATGTGTGAATGTAAATTGACTGTCTTGTCTTGGTGTTGTTTCCTAACGTTACGTTGATCCTGTGCATCTATATCTATTCCTGTGTACTCAAAGTAAGTAAGAGTGCAAAGATCAGGAATCGATACAATCAAGTACCACACCTGACCCAGGATACCAATGGGAAAGTGACAAACTCACAGTAGACACCACAAACAAGAGCCAAGAGGTCAGACCTTTCCCAGCGTCTCACAAGGCTGTGAGCAATAACGCAAGTGCAACCAAACATCTGTGCTGCAAGTATTCCTCTTAGTACGGCGACAACCTGTCAAAGCCTTCTTAGGCTTGTTTTGACGTACACGTTGCATAAATACAGTATACTTCGCGCACGTTATTTGTTGAGTCGGTGCTCTGACTCAAAAGACTCCTAGTGTGTTTACATCTTCAAAATATCGTAATGATCATCATGCAGACTTAAAAATGCAGTTTGTCGTTTTTCAACGTTTTTTCGTAAACGCATGATCAAGTTTGAAACTATTTTTGCATGGTTTTCTTTTCTGACATGCGACCTTTATATATGCAAACTTTTTTTTAAAGTTATGAGTTTGTGTTAAATTGGGTTAAATTTATATTTAAAAAGTATAAGGTTTATTTTTTGTTTAGTATATTTCTGTTAGCAAAACAGACTGTTTGGGTTACCTCGGTCCATGTTGTTGGCTCCAGTAGGGAAATTACATCTTCATGTTAACTGTTTTGTATTCTGATTTTTGGTTTGTTTTGATGCTTTATATCCAAGTTGATAATTTTTCAGTCATGTCTGGACAGGTCTTCCCCTATTGGACCAGTACTCAGCATTGAACATAGATGATATGACGTATTAGAACAGCTTATTTTCAAAAATATTCGCCTTAATATATAGATAACAACCATTACCTGTAATTATATTTTAATTTGTTTTAACTTTTATTTTATTCGCATACAGTAATATCAATAATATATGACAAAAACATACAATTGCAACTCAATGGCGATACAAATGAGACTCAATAGAAAGTCAAAAGGCATATTAGAATCTGTATCACAATGTTAAAATTTTTGTTTAAAAGGTAACAGTCCACGACATACTTACATGGCAGGGCCAAAGTTGTTATGACCACATTGATCCCCACTTTCGTACATTTGATGGAAGGTAAGTATACCGTATATTTCTTTCTTTATACTCATAGTTACTGTGATTGTTTTTGTTTTGATCTGCCAGCAATGGTCAAATAGCCATAAACCGTGCTTAAAGTTTAAAGTAAAAGGTATGTAAGCTCACTAGTTACAGGCGCAGAGAATGGTTAGCTGCTGTATGACTTATCTTCATAGAAAAGATAAAAAAAGTGGCATTTCAGATCGTGTCTTGTGACTCTTACGTTAATTCCTAGTGAAAATAGGGTGTTCATATCTACATGTAACACAATGGCAAAAGTATGACCAAGGAGTCAATGCTCAAGGACACACATACTTCAAATGTGTTTTACGACTCGTTACGTAAAGGTTCCAAGAGTGTTCATACAATTATGGTAAAACTGCCCATTGTGAGCAGATGGCAGAGAATGTTTTAAGTCACAAATATGATCTTGGAATCAATTATTAAGGTCAAATTAACATAATTAAACTACATGGCTGTAACATAAGCTCATATTTCAATATTTCCAAAGGTGTTTATATTTCCCACAAATTGCATATGCTTTGTAGTTTATATTGGACTTTTCGGGTTACTAATTTGACTCTGGGGGCAAGTGTCAATTTCAAATATGCTTAAAAGGAGTCTTACAGCTCATTTCGCGATATGCACTTTGCTTTTTGATGGAGATTTTTTTTTATTCAAAACGATGATTGTTTAAAGTTCTAAATCACATCAAATATCTCAGAACGTGGCTATGGCATCAGAGTCAAAATATTGCTGTCATATACAATTAAAAGCTGTCTTATGACCAGTTACCACTTCCTCTGCCTTCTTGTATACAGGCTGTTCATATTTAGCCGATTGATTACTTATGGTATGTAGATGACGAAGAGGGATTTTGACAACCAACATGAAAGCAATTGATGGACCCTTACAATTTTTTGTATACTCTGGTGTGAACATGAACATGTTGAATCAAATGCTTTATTTTTTTGGGAAACTGGTTGTATTTTTAAATATTCTTCATAAAAGAATGTCTATTTAACTGCAACAATTTGCATCTTCTTTTAACAAAAGCAAACTTACTTTTAGATGGTGATGTTCCTCGTTCTACATCCTATGGAGTCTATATATCTCAACTCATTCCTTTTGTTAGAGCATCTAGCTGTGTTGTTGACTTCAACACTCGCAATAAATTGTTAACTCAGAAATTTCTTAAACAAGGCTATAGGTATCATAAAGTTCGCAAAACATTTTCAAAGTTTTATAGGCGACACTATGATTTAATTTCTAAATTCCAAGTTGGACTTACATCGCTCTTGCACCAAGGACTTTTGGAACCTGATTTCTATGGTGACTTGGTGTATAAATTGAAGAAGATTGTTGGCTCTAATATTTTTCAGCGCAGTTCATTAAAATAATTTCCCATTGTAAAAAGATTGGCTATAACATTAATGTATTGCAACAGACTGCATGCTTGGTGGTCGACCCAATCGCGGTTGGCAACTTTGCTTTTCTCTTTAATTGCACATAGGTGGGTCGGACTTCAGACTCTATGATGTTTCCGACTTAAAGACTTATCTATTGATGAGATGGTAGGGGCCTGATGCTTTGGCTGTTTGTTGGGCCCACTGGGGTTTACCTGTTGGATTTCTTTTGCTCCGGTATTCAGTTTTATTTACTGTTGAGTCCTTATCTTTGTTTTATCTCCTTGTTATATCTTGATTTATATGTTTTTGGAGATGATGCATTGATAAGTTAGGGTCTTTCATGCAAGCCAAATATCTATGTGTCTTGATCCACACCTGAATTAAGGGTGAGGTTGGCGCCGTTTAACTGGTTTAAGCCCTCAAGTAAAATATTTTACTGACCATTCCAAGGCCGTACTTCTTTTGTGGATCTTTTGTGTTTTTGTTCTGTCTTGTGTTTGCTATGTCTTTGTACGTGTCTGTTTATATGTGCTTTGTGGTCACCTGCTGTAAAAGGGCTGACCTCTTAGCTCTCGTTTGTGGTGTCTAACTGTGAGTTTGTCACTTTCCCATTGGTATCCTGGGTCAGGTGTGGTACTTTATTGTATCGATTCCTGATCTTTTCACCCTTATTTACTTTTGAAGAAGCTGACCAGGAATTAAATGAGAAATGTGTGCTAGCACCTGCAGTCCTAACTGCTTTCTATCTTGTATTTGTTTAAAGATATGTACTATATCATCATCCTCAAGCTAGAACATGGTAGCGCTAAGACCTATGAGTATTATTGGCTTGATGATAGGTCTGTCGCTGGTAGAGACCGATGCAATGTGGCTTTTTGCTGATGAATCGTATGACAATCTTCCACAACTTTACTGGTTAAGTTAACTTTAAAGGACCATATAAAATGAAAAGGAAGCATATATCAGGAATCATACAATCCAGTACCACACCTACCTGAGGCACTATATGGGAAGGTGACAAAAACACAAGAAAATATCACATACAAGAGAGCCAAGAGGTCAGCACTTTCCCAAGTAGATGATCGCAATGCTGCAAGTTATAGACAAAACTGCATAATGCAGATGAACGTTAAACTTAAAGAACAGAAAATATGCTCAAAAGAAGCACAGGTTTAGAATGGTCAGTATAACAATTACTTGAGGGCTTAAAGATGTTTAAAGGTGTCAACCTCGCCCTTAGTTCTAATGTAGATCAAAACAAATATATGTTGGTTTGTATGAAAGATCCCTAACCATGCTAACGTATCAGTAATCATCTCCTAGTACATGTAAAACAAGGTATACAACGAAAAAGGAGATAATACAAAGATAAGGGCTCAACATCACATACACCTGAATACTTGAGCAAAAGAAATACAACAATTAAGCCCTAATGGGCCTGATAAAACATACATCATCACGCCACAAAGTAAGAAAAAAGGCACATATCAGGAATAGTTACAATCAAGTACAACAGCTGACACAGGATACCACATGGGAAAGTGACAAAGACACAATTAAACATCACAAACGAGAGCCAAGAGGTCAGCCCTTTCCCAACAGGTGATCACAAGGCAGCAATGAACAGACAAGCAAGCATAACAAACACAAGACATAAATAAGACAAATGATCCACAAATGGACGGTCAGTAAAATAGTTTTACTAGATGGCTTAAACCGGTTTCACATCATCAACGTCACCCTTAGTTCAGATGTGAATTAAGACACATAGATATTTGGTTTGTATAAAACAGCCTAACTTATCCCTGCATCATATCTCAGAACATATAAATCAAGATATTAAAAAGGAGATAAAGCAAAGATAAGGACCCGTCACCACATAAAAAATTAATAACGGAGCAAAAGAAATACAACAGGTAAACCCTGGTGGCCATGACAACAGCAAGAGCATCATACCCCTACCATATCATCAATAGATAAGTCTTTAAGTCGGAACTGTCAAGGAGTCTGGAGTCTGACCCAAAGGCATGCAATTAAAGAGGAAAGCAAGTATGCCAACCATGAGAACCTCTCATTTATAGATATTTTTTAAGTCAGAATTGTAATAGAAACTTAGGTTTGGTCTTTTTTATTTTGGGATAGTGTATTATCTGTGAATATGCAATTTTATAAAGAAGCGCAAATATATTATTTTGTTGTTTTCTGTTTTACATGATAATCTGTTTTTTGATCATATATGGATAGTTTGGATTTATTAGAGCTTCACATTTAAAATTAAGAGATAAACTCAACTTGAAACCACCTAGTCAGGGCCCTTAGGGACAAACAATAGGTCCCGTGCGATTTGTGTGCCGATTTATGGTGACCTATATCAAAACCTTCAATGGAGTCTTACCTTTGATATAAAGGTGGTCATCCATCTCAAATCCGCGTCTGAGGCTAGTAATGACGTCATAAATATGGCGACCATAATGAGAAACTGCTCGTTAATAAAAGCTATGGTTTGTGTTGGTATGGTCATATTTATCCAACACGAACGCTTTTTTAACATAATATCACTTATTTTAGTCATATGATGGTTACATCAAAGCTTTACCTGACTTTGACAATGAATTATTTCTCGATAACTATATTTTGCATGCAAATACCGTAGATTTCCTATAAATACCCAGCTTATCGGGCCACCTTTAGACTGATGGCTGAGAATGTTATTGCCCCCACTTGGGAATTTCGCAAACTTATCCTATCTCAAAGAGAATTTCAAGCTGCGTCTTTTAATAGTTGTTTGCACCATGTTCGCCGGGGCGTTAGTCTCTGACAAAATGTTACATATGTTACCATATTAAATTTAGAAAAAAAAAGAAAATTAAAAGTTTGAGCTACAGAAAGAAGGCTTATTATTTAAATTACTCATATGGTCTGCATATTGACTGCTTTAGCTACATATAAATTCTTTTGGAGCAAAATTACAGCTTCCTGTGGTGTTATGTGCGTTACTTTAATTAGATTACCATTTAAACATGAAAATTGTGACCAATATCATTTACTTTTTAGCTGATATGTGCATTTTCGAAAATGTTTTGATTATTTTATGCTAAAAAAACTCATTTGGGATAGAGAAAATCCAAAGTTTGCTTTTACACTTTAAATAAAGTGTCTTATACGAACAATTATAAAAACAACCCAAAGGCTACACCCAAATTTAAGGAGCCGAATTTGGTAGGCATCATTTAAGTTAAAATATATGAAAACATTTGCTGCTGTTGGATATCTTGCATTTTTGGGATTGTCTTGCTCATATTATAAAGAATTATAGATTTTGCAGGTTAAACAACAAGATTGAATCACTTGTTAAAGGCTGTAACATATTTTTACATGACATACTAAATGAGCATGGACATTGACTTGATGTAAGAAATGATATTTCAGGAAAAAATGAATATAATTCGCATGCTTTCCTAGCTAAAGTCTCTATCCTCTGGTGCCTAAATCTTAGGTATTGATGATTATTAAGCCCCTGTACCTTTGTTACAGATGTTATGAATATTTGTTTTCAATATTTCTTAATATGAATAATTCTAAAATAAAGATACATCCTAGAGGAACATAGGAAATAATCTTTCACATTTAAACAGTACAATTTAGTAAATGTCCCTCTCTAATGTAAATATTCTAAACCAATCCTTATCCAAGTCATATACATGTACAATATGGATTATTATTTCTGCTTCTCTGGTAAAATAATTGTCCTCCTCATATCATAAAAACCAGAATAATCATCAAACAAGATTTTGACTGCAAGCTGAGTAATGACCTGCTCCATCCCAAACCCTTTTAGACATACTCTGTCGTATGTACCGATTCAAGGCGCGTCAAATAGGATATGCTTGCACACTGTAAGCATGGGTGTTAGCCTGTATCAGCTTGTTACATATTTTTTTTTATCAATTTGAGAATAAGAAAATTGAAAGTTTGAGGTACAGAAAGAAGACATTAAAACTAGCTAATCAATGAACATTCAAATAGTCTGCAAATTACTGGATGTCTTTACTACATAAGACAGCTGTTAAACATTAATACGGCTACATGTTGTATTATGTGCGTTACATGAGTTTAATTATAATTTAAAAGTGGTAATTTTGGCTATCGTCATTTAGTTTAACGACTGATCTGAGTTGGTTTCAAACCGTTTTAGATTAGGTTTAACAAACATTTACTCAATTGACGAGTACAGAACCAAAGTTTGCTTTTCTATCTTAAATATTTTGTCTTATATGAGCTAATGCACTACCCTACCCCCAGTTTTGCAAATTTTGTTTCCGCCGCTCAAATAAAACATATATAAAACAATTGCAGAATGATGATATTTTACATTTTCTTAAACAGTCTTGCGCATATATCATCAAGTTTCTAAGATCAGGACACTTATTAAAAATGTCAATGTGCCATGATGCCACAACCAGGGCTCTGATCGAATTCCCTGCACTTTCAGATGCTGGTATTAACTAGTTTAATTTCTGGAAAGAGCAAGAAATCATATTGGCAATCATTTAGCTATGCTGGAGACTCTATCCACGAAGCATTCTTTCACCTCGGCTCAGTGCCCTTAGAAAGCACTGTGGCAGATGCACTAGAGAAATATATTTGTAAATTGTCCTGACCTCTTGGTTCTCGTTTGTGATGTCTAACTAAGAGTTTGTTACTTTCCCATTGGTATCCTGGGTCAGGTGTGGTACTTTATTGTATCGATTCCTGATCTTTGCCATCTTTCTTACTTTGCATTAGCCAGTCACCGATATTGTTCGACTCACTGCGTTGAGGTGGTGGATGTTTTGGAAAAGCTGAATTGCAAGAACTACCGCTATCAAAAGCTGTGTTTCTCATAGGTGTCAAACGTGCACATTATCAGTGAATCATTTGGAAAACCTCACCTGTCATTAATACTGACAAATCAATGCCTGACAATTATGGTTAGAGGCCGGACTGTGATAAATATTGTCCCGTTATGATGACATTGCCCATGTGCGGATCCAGATGGGGATAGGGGTCCGGACACTCCCCCTGGAAAATAACTAGTACGTATATGGGTTTCTATAGAATTTAGCATTTGGACCCCCCCTGGAAAAAGTTGGACAGCCCCCCCCCCTGCCCCCGGAAAATAATGGACCGCCTCTGGATCCTTTGTAAAGTATAAGTATAGTTTTCTCAGCAATAAAACCATTGGAACCCCTCTTTAAACTGTAAAATAAATTGAGGACTAAATAAAACTGACAAAAATTCCTGGATCCGCTCATGTTGCCTCCTGCCCCCGAAACCCCTCTGCAGCTGATAAAATGTGGTTGCAGCATGTCTGTATGCGAAACATCTCGGTGTAAGTACAAAGCCAACCATTTATATTGTACTGATTTGTGTTGCTGTGGAGGAGAAGAAGACTCATGTAAACTATTGCCAGTGATCAATATGCTTATGACTTTTGAACAACTATTATCATGTGGATTCAGATGTTTCTTTAGCCGTATCAACAAGAATGCCTTATTGTCCGATTTTGACCTTTGAAGACGATTCTACCTAGTAGCATGCGAAGGATAACTGAGATTGTAACAGTTTTCTATTGCCCATGCTATCGAAGTAAAATGGGTAACTTGTAGAGTGGTTTATCCTTATTTCCATATCATGAACTATTAAGTAGACTCTTCTAACTTTTGATCCTTCAGTTGTCAAAATCGGACTATAATGAGTTTGGTTGATAGTGTATGCAAATGATTATTACTACTATCTTTTATTTGGGTGTAGGATAAGCAGCTACAGATAAACCAAAAGCTTTGAAGCGTGACTCTATTTACAATATTGATATATTCTTCTTGAAAAAAGAGTTTCAGGCATTTATTTATATTTACTAAAAAAGCTTTGACATGCACATATGTTCTAGTCGGACTGACTCATTTTACGTATTCTGCATCAATCGTTTGAAATAGAAAGACCCAAAGGTCATTGGTCAGAGGTCGTAGTACATCTATATAGCATAAGAGATTATATTTACTCCGTTTATAATCAAAAACACTGTTTGTTTTTCATTCACTCCACAGTCTTTTTATTTGTAAATCGTGACGGCATTAACGCCCGACCCTCGAACTAACTTCACCCTATCTGAATATATTTTGTATGTTACGATTTAAAAGAGTTTGCATTCAGTCATGATAAGGCTACCAGTTCATTAAAGGAATATTTTCAAACGTTGGAAATGGACAAAATGCATATATATCTGGTATTTACTTATTAGGCGTCATTTCAATGACGTCATCTTTTGTTCTGATGCGAAGACAATATGGGCAACATGTTAATTTTATTTATTTTCCACCTAAGATTAAATTTGGTGCATTTCGACTGAAATTGGCAAACAAAATGCAAGAAAGTCCTGATCCCCATATACTACAATGGACATACCGTTTAAATTGCACTGATACAATATACGCAATTTGATGACGTCATAATGACGTCCAGACGTGAAACCCAGATGGGTGACCAGGTGATTAGTTATCCCCTAAAGTTTGATTTGGTATAGGTCACCATAAATCGGCATCAAATTCGCACGGGACTCCCGATCGCCCCTGACTAACCAGGATGGTTAGGATATTTAGCTATTACTTTTACTTAACGTGCATAAGCTCCTCTTATTTTACTTAAAAATCATACTGTTTTGACATTATAAACATACACCAGTTATTTTGTACATTTTAGGTACTACGATATTCATCTAATCGAAGAGTTTATTATGCTGTGGCATACCAAAGAGCCAATAGAGGTATTACCTTCTTCATGATAAGCGTGGCATATTTAATGCACATAAAATTAAAGGAAATATATAGGTACATTATTATACAGAATATAGAGTTTACAAACAAAAAAAGAAAACTAGAAACAGTCTTGAAAGGGCATCTCCCTCTAAACCACTGGTCAATGTGTGAAATCATTTCACATGGATATATCCCATAATGCATTTGGCCACAGTTGCACAAATATAATCGCGCAGCTAAGGAAAATGACCACCATGATAGCTAAAATTAGAAATCATTGAATGGCATCTCAACTACTTATCCAAATTTAAAATAAGTTCACATTAACATTACCTATTGTGCCTAGTGACGAAATTTCACACACAGTTATGCTCCTACATACAAAATAGCTGCCATAGTCAAAATAGAATAATATCTTAAAACAACTATGATATATCTTCATTAACCATTAATCCAAATTCAAAATGATTTCAAAGGAATATTTGCCATGACTATATTTACCAAACTGCGAAAATGGCTTTGCTCTGCTGAACAAAATAACCACCAGAGCTGTAAATAAAATATCTCAAAGAGGGACCCCATTTTTTCTGGAAGAACATCAGATGTAAATTAAAAGTATGCTATGTTACTTCCTGGCTTGTCAGCTTAACTCCATTGGGACTTAATGGGTTGGGTGGTGAAATTTACTATACAGTTGGGTCATAAAACAAAGATTTAACTTAAGGGTTTTGGAACAGTTAGCATATAATCCAGCCTGTTCAACTGTATTATCTTTACCATGTTGGAAATATATATGCACTGCACTCCTTCCTTATACCAGTTTTATAATGATGCTATGGTGACATTGTTTTAATTTGTAGCTAGATGACTAAACATTAGCTAATGTGCCTTGTGCTTGAAGGCTCACAAAGTTGTTCATAAGTTTGTGTTGGTAAAGCCATGTCAAAAATGTAAGTATTGTCATGAAAAGCTGGAGTCAGAAACCACCTATGTGGGTTCAAGAACACAATTAAATGCAAGCAACCTCAGAATGGTGATTGTAAAACAAGTATACATTGCATGGCATGGACCAAACAACAAAGGTCCACAAAATAGAGGCGACAACAAACAATGATATTAAAACAGCAACATATTAACCATTGAATGCGCAGCAATAAAGGCCAAATATATCTTAACAAGCTCAGATATCTTTACACATTCAGCAAAGTTTCAAACACCTGTCTGTGCCTCATCATTGTGGCTTTATTATTAGCACATCTCAGCTGAAGGCTAACAAGTGGGACTCTGTCTGGAATCCTTAAGTTTGTTCATATGTTATCAGTAAGGACACTGTGATAAAACAAAAATGACTCTCACCTCTCAGATGGTAAGAGTTAAGAAAACTCCTAGCCAAAGAAAAAGCACTGTTCTACCAATGACAGTTTTAAGACACCCATTTGGCAGCATAGCGTGCACAAACAGCTATATTATCGTCAGCTATAAACCAAACTAGAAAAGATACACAAAAGTATTTCACAGAAATCAGATAAAACAAAACTCCTAAAGTCTCAGCAGCTTATATTGAAACACAATACTTTAGAAAAATATGAAATTCCTGAAGACTAGAATGTAAGATTAAAGAGAGGTCAAAAACAAAACAAAAACATATAACATATTCATGTTTTTATCATCTGTAGGATCTGATTAGCGACTTTGTTATAAACTCTTTGAAGAGTATTACACCCCAGCAGGCTAACACCAAATATCAATTTTTAGATAGTCTATATTGTTGTGCAGTTTCTTTTGAATCTAATTTTACTTAGTAGCCCCAAGGTAAAGCTGTATTGTGCCCATGTTATATATTTCAGATCCAAACTGTAGTCAAACCTTGTTATGAGAGTGAATATCCCCGAGTTCCTCACTGCTCATGTGCTGTTACAGTGCGGGCAGGAGGTGACGTGTTTACCATCAACCACTGTGACGGACAACATATAACAGCCTTCCTGTCCAAAAAAGATAATGTTCTAAAAGTATACAGTCGTAACATAATGTTTCATCAGGTAGTTACTATTTAAAAGGTATGTGAATATGACTAGGAAATGCTATAAAAACACATCGCAGACCCAGCCATGACATCGTTAGGAGAAGACACAGCATGAAGGCAATTTAAGTAGAGCAACCAGATTTCTCTACGTCAGCGAGGTGATTGCATGACTAGAAACAACACAAAGTACTACATACATAGTCAAGAACAAAACACACAACCCTAAAAACGATGAGAGCAACAATAAACAATAGATTAAGTACCTCAGAGCGAACACCAACCAAAGCCACAGTGATGAGATAAACTAAAAATAGCGCATGTCTGTTTGTGCGCCTATGTGCGCGTGTTTGTGTGTGTGTATGTCTGTACATGCGTTTATGTCAATTACATGTCTGGAATTATTAATCAATTGAACAGCGTAGGTGTATGCTTCATAAAGTCTGGTTACAATCCCACTTAGAAAATAAAACTAACTTTTTCACAATAAAATCATATCGTTTATTGTAAATTTTAGACAACCTTTTTCGCTTGTTATATGATATTGAGGCCTTTATTATCAAACGAATTTGCGTATTTAACTGAAGTTAAGCGAGAGAGATCAGATTTACGTTTTATTCAAGTAAGAATTATCAAAATTATCTTTTTCATCTTGATACCTTTAGTAGAGATTAACTATTTAATAATACCAGCCTGATTATTGACAAAAGGTATGACATGATGCCTCACTCATGCCAATGCAAAAAAAAATGCAACATGAGAGGAACAATTTTAACCACATATTTTGGAATATATAATGTATGTCTATTAGATTTTGATCCTAATTTAAAAATAATGTCAAGAGTTATTAAGGAACATCACACACTTTCTGTCATGATTCAATTTTGGTTATTCCAAATTAAAGTAGCAAAGAATATGGCTCTGAACTCATAGAAAACATGGCTAAAATTGTTGTTAATTCACGAAATGTGAAACCAAAGACAGGAACCAAACACTTAACTACTATTGAAAGCTTTTGCTCAGGGCTGTCATTCAGTCATGGCCCAATCTACCACCTTGCGATTATAGAGGAATCAAATTATATAAACTGTCATTTGTCTAATAACTAGCCCTTCAGACTATCATAATATCCACTTTATATCAAACGTATTCATAGCATATGAATATCGTTTTAAATTAATTGCCCAAGAAAGGGGTTTCAACAAAATCATCTTACCTCATGATACCAATCTCTATATATAGTTGTTGATCATTCTCTTGCCATGTCATTAACCTTTAATTCTTCTAAATCATTGATCTTTTCCAGAAAGGTAAATAAACCAACCATCGACCTATCTATTTGAACTATCAGCAAGTTAAAGAAGTAAATTCGCATAAACACTTGGTTATATATCTGGGTACCGATTATACATAGCATGAACATTACGAGCACAATAACGGCATGGCATGGCACAGAAAACACATTATGCATCGTCTGATATTCATTCTAGACAGAAAATCATTACAGACTATCTATTGCTCGTTCATTAGACGTCTTCATGCATATACTGATGTTACCTGAGACAATTGCTCACAGTAAGAATCAAAAGAGCTTGAATAATTCAAAATAAAGCTGCTCGTATTGTGACAGGTGCCACTAAATTAGTCTTCCTTAATGCTCTACTAAATGAAACTCGTTGGGAATCTTTCTCATCTTGACTTACAAAGCAAAAGCTAATATTCTTTAATAAAACGAAAAATAATCCGTGTCCATCTTACTTTGATATTTAATTTAATGCTTTATTTATTTAACGAGGATTCCTAACAGCCCAAGGGCCACTAGTAGGTCTCCTCACATGAAACATAAACATACACAATTACAAAGACAATACAGATAGACACACAGTTACATAAAATATTTACATATTTACATCCTGTGAAAGAGTACCGTGCGTTCGTGTGTGTGTGTGTGTGTGTGTGTGTGTGTGTGTGAAAGAGGAAGAATGTCATATTAGCGCAGTTTTATAAGCTTTCGTCGTGTACGGCAGTCGCATTGTGATCGAAACGCCCAGAGTCATTGATAAATTTGAATACGCAGTCAAAGACTTTTTTATTTTCATTCAAGCTCAAGTCCTCTGATCCTTGCAAAAGAATATTGCACAGATAGTCAGGCATTATTGCGATAACGGTGTTATAGTTTGTACCCGGAAAGATGATTGTAGAAATTTCAGAGAGCATTGTGTGTCGTTGTGGACCGTACCGAGGGCAGAAGAGAAGAAAGTGCGATGACGTTTCAGATATAAGATCACAGTTTGTGTTTTCGCAAAATTTTGACTGAATAATATTATAGTTAAATAGATGGTTTTTGAGATGGCTGAGCCCAAGGCGCATCCGACAGTGATTAACGGCTGGCAAACCATGACCATGCGCGTATAGCTTTTTACTTATGTTATGACCGTATAACCGTTTCAATTTTTCTTTGAAAATGTGTAAACTTTCCGATTCTTTTGTTTCCAGTGACAAGTTGTTCCATTCGCGTATTGTTTTTGGATAAAACGATTTAGAGAATAACTCTCTTCTAATAAAGGGTATAAGAATAGAGTGGTTACGTCGGAGGTTGTATGTATCCGTATTATGAGGGACCAAATTACAAATGTCTCTCAGATATGGTGGTGTTAGGGATCTATATATTTTGTAGAACAGTGTTAATCTATGTATTGTCCTGCGGCTTTCCATTCTTTCCCAACCTAACTCGTTTAATAAGCGTTCGTTACTTGTATGCCTAAAAGCGCCTGTGCATATTAGAGCTGCTTTACGTTGACATTTTTCAATTGCATCAGACTCAGATTTTAAGCATGCATCGTATATGATATCGCCATAATCAAGAACTGGGCGGATTGTTGTTTTGTATAACATTTCTTTACAGCTTCTTGGCAGTATTTTCTGGCATCTACGAATAATATTTAAACGTCTGTCAGCTTTTGCAATCGCTTTATTAATATGCACTGACCAAGATAATGTATTGCTGATCGTAACTCCTAGATGCGTATGATTATCAACCTCCGATATTTTTTTGCCATTTAGGAATAGGTCAGGGTGATTTGAGCGGTTACGTTGTCTCGATATTATCAAATATTCCGTTTTAATAGCGTTAAATAGTATGAGCCATTGCTCTCCAAATACTGATAATCGTTGGAGGTCTCTATTTACTTTATCAAAAGAGGTAATGTCAATTATAGGCTGTTGAACAGAAGTATCGTCGGCGAAAAGATTTATGAAACATTCCATATCGTCAACAATATCATTGATATATATCAAAAACAAGAGAGGTCCTAAAATGGACCCCTGAGGTACCCCTGCTTCTAAATAACATACTTTTGATTCCACACCATTTAGAACAACCTTTTGGTGACGTCCAGATATATAGTCTTTTAGCCATTTAAGGAGATTGCCACGTATGCCCATTTTTTGTAATTTGAAGATTAACCCTTTATGCCAAACTTTGTCAAACGCTTTGGACACATCTAGGAAGACCATACATGTATCCTTTCCCTCATTTATATCTTGGTAAATTTGGTGAACTATTTTTAGCAACTGATTTGTTGTAGAATCATTTTTCTTAAAACCAGAGTTCTTGTCAGTGAGTAACCTATTTTCAGTCAAATATTCATATAGACGTTTAAATACTATTTTCTCAAGAACTTTAGACATGTTCGATAACAAAGATATTGGTCGATAATTTACCTTATCAGATTTATTTCCCTTCTTATAGACTGGACAAACATTTGCAAGTTTCCATGTTCTAGGAAATACGCCATCAGCTAGGGATTTATTAAACAAAGCGGTCAGGGGCTTGCAAAGTGAATCAGAGCAATGGTGAAGGATCCAGTTTCCAATACCATCTGGTCCTGTTGATTTATGTACACCTAGTTGAGTTAATAAACGTTTTACTTCGAGTTCTGTTGTTTCGATACTATCAATTTGTGTATTTGTGTTTAACTGGATATCAGGCAATCGTGGCAGGGGCATGTTGGGATCATGAGAAGCAATAGATGCAAAATGGTTGTTGAATATTTCAGCTTTAGTTGTATCATCGGGAATAAGAATATTATTTTCTAACAACGGTGGAATCATACGCTCGGATTTGTCGCCTAGAATACGTTTCGAGATTTTCCAAAAATTTCTCACATCTAAGTTGGGATCACTAAGAGAGTCTACAGTCTTTGATTGAAAGCGTTTTTTAGCATTCCGCTTAGCCCTGTTTGCTTCTTTACGGGCAATGTAAAAGTTTAATTGATCCTGGGCAGATAAAGTTCTTTTAAAGCGCTTAAAACAGCGGTCTCTTTTACGTATAAAGTACCGAACCTCGTTACACATCCATGGTTTATCTTTGGTATGAATTGTTACATTTTTACTTATTATATGTTCTTTGCAAGTAGATAAAATGATCGAATTATTGAAGTTAAGTACATCATCTAGATCTTCATATAGTGTTAATGGAACACCCCATGGGGCAGCGTCCAGAGCTTCATTTAGGGCTTTAACATCCGCAGACTTGTAGTCCCAAACAATTCGCTTAAATGACTTGGTATGGTATGTTTTAATGTTGAATTCACATTGAATAGTGCAATGATCCAGGTTTGCCAGAGGGGGGCTTACTCCTGATCTTAGAACAAGGTGAGGGCAGTCTGTTATTATTAGGTCAAGTAGTGCTGGTTCATTACTGAAGTACCGTGTCGGCTCATTTATAATCTGATATAAGTTATTCTGTGTCAGGAGGTTCGAAAGTTTATTTCCAATCTCACTATGTGCGTGTGGTAAATTCCAGTCTGTGCACTTATCATTAAAGTCCCCCAGGAGCACAATAAGATCCGGGCATATATTTTTAACATTATCTATTGAATTTTCTAGTAGCCTAAAAAAAGCGTTTTGTTCATCTCTATTTTGTCCTGGAGGTCTGTAGCAGACTCCAACAATGATACGTTTTTGGTAGGTTCGAATTTCAACCCATAAAAGTTCAGCTTCTCTTGGACAAAGGTCCATGCGAGGTATACAAAGCAAGTTGTCTGAAACGAAAATCCCAACACCGCCACCCCTGCCATTACCGTTATCGCGGTCCTTACGATAAAACGTATAGTTGTCAATATGTAGGTCAGCATCATCACTCGGTGTAGCCGCGGTTAACCATGTTTCAGTCACTCCGATCACATTATACTCGTACTGGTTACACAGCGCGTTTCTTATTTCCTCCATTTTTTCTTGATTACTTTTTGACTCGGTGTTATACGCTAAGATACTACGAGTGTTGATGTGACAACATGAAAAGCTTTTATTTGTATTGGCCATCTAAGATAAAAAATATACAAAATGATCTGGCATGAACATCTGAGAGTTCCATCACAATGCAACTGCGCACACGACGTTTACATACTAAGCTTACTAAAAATGTGTAATATGTGCTAATAAGACGAGGTGGTAGTGTAAAAAGAGTGCTAAAGGTAGCCATATCAGGCAAAACATTTCAATAGGGAAGTCACGTGGAAATCGTGAGGAATGTTTACCTGTACAAAAATAGAAAAGGTGTATTGGTACTGTCCGTGGAAGATAAGCCGGAAGTGGCGTGGAAGAACATACAAACAACAGGAGGTAAGACAGGTTATAACCGTTATTGTCGGTAAAATACTACTTAACCCTCAGGGCGCTTGCCGCACATACTATGGAATATGTCGTAAGTTAATGTTTTCTATAAACAATTGCTGGATTTATTTATTAAACCATGCAAGACTAGGGACAAACAGTGCAGACTCAGCTCAAAGGGATCTGAGCCTATACTCTTTGTAAGACATTTTATTTATCAAAGGACAGACGACATTTATGGGCAGTCGCACTAAGAGGGTTAACACCTGGTGGATAGAAAATAATGTCTAGCACTTATAAATTGATAATGCTCGTTACAATAATGGACTATGTATGCTTATCAAAACATCGATGCTCAAGCGTCACTTCCAACTTATCCTCCAACTGCAATTGATAATAACATATATCATAGTCATCATTTTGCACTTGTAGCGGTACTGTGGTATACTGATTAAAGTTCAAAGCGTCTCTGCTTTGACCCCTCATTCTGATGAGTGTTTGCACAAAGACCACGGTAAGTCAGACATGGAATAGTCTATTTATTACATTAACGGACCGCCGACGCACCTCTGTCCCTATAGACTAATTTGTATCAACACAAGCTGCGCAGACCCGGATGATTAGCAGCACACGGCTACACACCATCCAGGTCCTCACTGTTTGCATTGTAACCTGTCTTTTGGAGGTCGCCGACACATGTCTACTAGCGCCCCAGCAAACTGACACGTGCAAACCATGTGGACCCAGATCATACCCAGCAAATGCTGCGCCAAACCAGTGTCCACATTGTTTGTATAGAATAAGCAAAAAAAGACGTCCAATACGATGATACGCAAGCTAAAAAGACGCCCAAGAATTTAGAGACCTCGAGAGACAGGCTAGTCCATTGTTGTCAATGGGTATTTGTAGAGCGCATTTTTTAAATTGTTATCTACAGGGCAAACAGGGCCGAACAAGTTAGAATGACTTACACCGCAACATCCCATCCGGGTCATCTTGGTTTATGTCCAAAGTGGCAAGGGGTTACCCAATTTTACTTATTTATGCCACATAAACTTTACATAGTAAGTAATGCTGACCCAGATCTCTCGCTGCAGTTGCGGCGCCGGACCTGGGTCCACATTATTTGCAAAGAGAATACAGGAATATCTGTCAGATTCAAAGGTTGTCAAGCAAAAGAGACAGACGGGCTAGGTGGAGAACCATATGACACTAATGGAACATGTAAATCGTGCATTTGGTAGATATGCATAATAATACTGACGAACTGAAAATAACAGTCCTCCCCGGTCACTGTAAAGGCGTTATTTTTTTTATAAAATAATATTCAAATCTGATTCGACTGTTTCATATGCTCAGGCAGAGAAAACAGGTTTTATCTAATTTGTACAAAGTTAATAAGCTGCCCGAGGCCGTGCAAACGTGCATGCATTCCATGAAAATCCTGACCATATAAACATAGAACTCACATTTATTATTAAGCCCTTAAGGCGTATATCACAAAATGGTCTATACCCCCGTCATCTGCTCGATTATTTAAAACCTCCTCGAAAAACAGTGTATATCCAGATCAGACTGCTCCTGTTGGAACAGCCTGACCCGGGTCCACACTGTTTGCCTCTATACTTACATGTATTTAACCAAAGTTAGGCAGACATATTTGGATCGGTTATTTGAATGGCTATTTTAAGAGTTAAATATGTTTTATGTATTTGTTGAGGTGTTATGACGCAAGATGATTCAGTTATCGTCGAGTAAAAGCACGCTACATTTCAGCTTTTACCTATGTCTAAGGTGAACCAGTCCTAATTAAGCATTCATCAGTGACGCCTTTACAGTAACCCAAAAGTTCAATAATATCTCCAGGTTGGTTACTTTGATAGCTTAGTTTGAAATAATCTTGGAGACGTATCAAGGTACAATCTTAAAGTGTTCAACTCTCACAAACTGTTCATGCAAATTGACAGCTTTATTTTAACTCTTATATCGGTTGTCAGAGAATAGAATGCCCTTCCAGAAGCAACAAGAGAATTTTGCACCATAGAATGCTTTACCATTCAATTAAAGTAAGTAAGGTTGCAAAGATCAGGAATCGATACAATCAAGTACCACACCTGACCCAGGATACCAATGGGAAAGTGACAAACTCACAGAAGACACCACAAACGAGAGCCAAGAGGTCAGCCCTTTCCCAGCAGGTGACCACGAAGCACATATAAACAGACGCGCACAAAACATAGCAAACACAAGACAGAACAAAAACATAAAAGATCCACAAAAGAAGTACCGCCTTGGAACGGTCAGTAAAACATTTAAACTGGAGGGCTTAAAGCGGTTTAACGGCGCCAACCTCACCCTAAATTCAGATGTGGATCAAGACACATAGATATTTGGTTTGCATGAAAGACCCCTAACTTATCAATGCATCATCACCTAAAACATATAAATCAAGAATTAAAAGGAGATAAAGCAAGGATAAGGACTCAACAGTAAATTAAACTGAATACCGGAGCAAAAGAAATCCAACAGGTAAACCCCGGTGGGCCCGACAAACAGCCAAAGCATCAGGCCCCTACCATCTCATCAATAGATAAGTCTTTAAGTCGGAACCATCATAGAGTCTGAAGTCCGACCCACTGGCGTGCAATTAAAGAGGAAAGCAAAGTTGCCAACCGTGATTGGGTTGACCACCAAGCATGCAGTCTGTTGCAATACATTAATGTTATAGCCAATCCTTTTATAATGGGAAATTATTTTAATGAACTGCGCTGAAAAATTATTAGAGCCAACATAAATTCTGATATCATCCCACCCCAAAAACTCTACTTACAAGAAAATTGTCGTGTAGTGCATATCCATCATACAAGACTGAGAACAGGCTGTAGTGTTTTACCTCTCTATCCTTACACAAAAAATATATTTGGAAAATCCTTTGTGTAACTGTGGTGATATTGAAAACCCTTTCCACTCCAAAGAAAAACAAAGATGTTTCCGAAGAAAAAATCGTAAAATTCATGGCGGTTCATACATATATGTTTATAACACAATCTATGCGTTTCAACCTAGCTTGACTGATTTACAAGGGTCATTCAATAAGTAACCATTCTGACTTATCTTAAACTTGATAACACTGTCAGGATTTTCACAAATTGTTTGGTCACTATAAAAAGACATATGTGCAAGTTTAGGCATGATTGGTTAATGAGTCGATTATTTATCGTGTCTTCAAGCATGCCCAGTGATTCTTGCAATATTTTGTTTGCTGAAATTCAACTATGATGCTTGTTATTATTTGATTGGTATCTTTAGTATCAAAAATGAAGAGTGCATTTGCAGTTTATCTATAGAACAAAACATTTGTCACCTACATGTTGGAATAAAAACAATAAAATTGCATATTTTGATAAATCACAATACTAGCTTAAGAGACTCATGGTTAAGGACTTTGCCAGTTAAATATTGCCAGACATGCTGGAAGCTTTCAGAAATTAAAATTGTTAACAACAATTGATGTTATGTATCAATTAATATCCAAATATAATTTTGAATATTTTTTTCCAAAATGGCAATATATAAAATTTTCAGAAATAAAATCTATGTTTTCTAATGAAATTCATAAATATCAATAATTATTTTTAACGCTGTTATTTTTTTCAAAAGCAGTAAAACTTATTTTCATTTTTTTAAATATAAAATATATTATTTTGGCTTCAATTAAAGCATAGTTTCAAGTAAAAAGAAATTGCAATTTGCCTTTTTAAAAAGTGACTCTTGAACATAGTAGTGTTGCGTATTTCCAAATCGTTTTAACACATTGGTAGCTATTTTTGTTGAATTATTAGATAATATTTTTTGGCAAACTTTGCTTAATGTGTCAACCTGGTGTATCGTGATGGTTGAGCGGCTCTTCCTTGCGGTGCCACAGGGTTGTTATGTTTTGATGCATGTCTGTTTGTTGATGTCTTGTGGTTACCTGCTGTGAAAGGGCTGACCACTTAGCTCTCGTTTGTGATGTCTATTTGTGACGTTGTCACTTTCCCAATGGTATCCTGGGTCAAGGGATTGAATGTATTGATTCCTGATATTTGCACTCTTTCTTACTTTACTCGCATCACAAACAATAGGGGTTCGATTCGCATATTGCATCTGTAAGTATATTTAGAACGTTGAACTTCCGTATTATACAAGTAACTGTGATCATCACATTCACATGACACGAACAGAGCCTAGAAATCGCATTCTGTCCTGTTTCTTTTAAATACATGCATGGTTGTTAAAGACGATATAAATAACCTACCTGAATATGTAAACCTTCAGTGGTAAATTGATTCTTATACTTGGTGTGGATTTTTCCTTGATGTGACGTAATGTGATCAAAGTCAATTGCATTTACAAAACAGAAATTCTATGGGATTGAATAATTGATTTCTTATCGCCTACATAGTCAAGCTATCTTTTCCAAAATTGTTTTCTTAAAAGTCACTAATAGTTTTGTAAACAATTAAGAAAATGTAAGATTAATCCAATCAATATATTGTGTCTGTCTTGATCTTTGTAGATTAGACTTCCAACGGGTATGCTTGTGAATGTGTATGTAATACCATGGGGTAATTATGTACTGAATATTGATATATATCCTACACCTGCTGATGTTGACAGTATCGTAGGTCTGTGTGGTACCTTCAACGGTGATACTCGTGATGACTTTAAGATGAGAAATGGTTTGATTACTCAAGATCCGGTAGAGTTTGGTTTGTCATGGGGGTAAGTTATTTCATTGGCAAAGATTTCATTTTTTTTTATTTAGGGAATTATATTGTTGCACTGTTTCCTGGCAGAAATTTCACGGTGCAGAAGGTGCGCCTTCAGTGTGTGAGTGGGACATTGGGAAGCTTATCATAATCATATGACATCACATCTAAGAGCAAGTTGATTTTATGTATTAAATCATGAACCACTCCTCAATTTCATACTTTGGCAAGGTTACAACATGATGCAGATAATAACGCCAAGAAAATTTCAAACGTTTGTCTTTTCTCCACATATAAAACGTGATAAAAATGATTTCAATGTAATAAAAAGAAACCAAATTTGTACCCCTGTTTAATTTGATTTACTTAACGAATTGCTAAAATGAGTTGAACTGTTCCGTCATGCCTGGTAGTTTATCTCTTGTCCTTTTACTTGTTAAAAAAATCAATAAGGCAACTTATCTGAGAGCCTGTATATATACTTGTATGTATGAGATTGTAAACAAGTTATATACACAGTATTCAAACCACAAAAACAGCACAAAGAGAAATATATGCTACAGAGTAAAACATTCCTATGATATATATTTAAAGCATTTTATATTAAATAATTTTGTCAGTTCATTCTTGAAAGCAGTAGTTAACAATAAGAACTTCACAATTGTATAAAATGGAATAAAACCAATAACCAAACTCATGCGATTAAGCTATTTACAACAGTGCATTTTTAGTAAAGTTTGTTGTATATAGGAGGTTCGTTCTGTCCAATACTATCATAAGTCTGATTGGCAGGCAGACACAGTACAGCAGTAGAATAAAAACTATAAAGACAGCTGGATATTACATAGATTGCCCATCAAAATTATTCAAATTTATTACTTGATTCCATAAAATAACCATTTGAAGCAGCCACCACAGAACATTTTAATTTCTATTCTAAAGCTTTGTGTGTGCACCATAAATGCCCTGTCCTACACATACGTTTTTAAAGGCTATTGAATACATTTTCCACTTCTGCTGCCCTTTAGCAGTTAATTAAACGTTCCCTTTTAGATTAACTAATATACAAATACACTTCCAATACTGTATCGCCCATTAACAATTTAGCAAATGCTTTCTTTCAGATTAAAAAATACCAACAAAATTTCAGAGGAAAGTCTGAGACTTGAAAAAAATTACAAAAATCAATCACCTTGGAAAAAAGAAACACAACTTTGTGTGTGTCAGGATCCAAACAGTTCACTTGGTGGCGCCATTTGTTCAGCTAATGAAGAAAGTACATGTTCCTCACCTATAAAGCATAAAGGAAATCCGTTCGTGGCCAATTCCAGATTAAGACGAGATACAGCACATATTAACTTGGATTTAGACAGGAGAATGTCATTTAAAACCCAGGACTCTTATAAAATTGATGATAGAGTAAAGGTATATTTTCATGTGTTTTGCTTTTAACTAAGACATAAACATATAATAATATTTCTATTATTAAACTATCAAATTGAGTTGACGTTACATATTTTGTTTTTATTTAATATAAACTATGCTAAATAATATGCTAACACGTTTCGCGGAGCTCATCAGGGCTGTTGCATAGTAACGTGAGTGAGAAATAGGCTAATGCACCAAACGAGATATCTTTCCTGAAAAAAGCGAACGCCAAAAGCGCTTAGTTTCAAAAAAATTAAGCACTGTTTTTTTTTATTTATATCCTTTATATATATTGGCTATTTGATTTACTGAATGAAATAAACAAAGAGTAAATGAGTATGACCTGGATATATGACAGTCACAATCCCAAGGTATTAACCTATGGCACTGTAAGAGCCACAGCACACTTACCTTCACAATACACCAGGAAGACAATACAAGTAAAGCAACCAGTTCTCTTTTCCTTAACATAATAATTGCAAAGCTAGAAAGGACATTAAGGTAATACAGGACAAAGCAAGGACTAAATGTATCGCTCTAACAGACGTTGGGAGCATCAATAAACAATAAATCAAAAACGTCAGAACTGCTGCTTTAAAATGAATTATATAGTATTTTATATAGAGACTCAACCATGTTCGTGTATTTTTACATTTACAGAGATCATTGGACAATGTTATATCCTTAGATACTGCACGAGAAATGTGTACAAACGCGTTTTCCAATTGCTCGTTGAGTTTAATTGAAGGAACACCAGTGGATCCCATACAAAACATAGAGGAATGTGCCTTAGATACTGCTGTAAGATTTATGTTTCTTTCTGCTCTATATAAATATTCTACGTAATGATAAATTCTGTAGAAGATCAAAACGTTATGGACACTATGTCTCAATATGTGAGGCTATGTATAACACTAAGTGGCTCAAGCTATCCATTTCCTAAACAAATATGGTTTAAGAAATATTTGAACCAGAACATAATTGCTGTTATCAAATATTTGAGCCGCTATTTGCAGCGATAACCCAATGTCTGCATTATGTGATAAACTCTTTCCCGCTAACTGGTTATCAGCCTGCCAGTCATACATTTTGAACGGAGAGGGGTTATCATGCCCGGCCTGAGCAACCAGCACAAGACGTTGATCGATGGAAACAAGGTGCATGACGTAATGCGAACTTTACGTCAGTTTTATGCTTTACTTATATTTTGTACGTCAAACGCGTTAAAACAGAAAATTGGAAAATGTGATAAACAGATCATCTCACGAGTTTTTAAAATTTTGCCCTCAGTATCAACCCTCGACCATTATAAGTCCTTGAGCTTAAGCTCTCAGGCTGATAATGGGGTCTCAGCTTAATACCTCAGGCGATATCCAAAAACGCCGCGTAATAATCTCTTATCATTAAAATACATATTTACTGCAATATTTTTAGTAGCATGTATTCACAGGGACGAAATACTCGTCTCATTGTTTATGATATAATGATGTCCACAAAACAGGGACTGCAATCCTGTATACGAGCTGTATACACAAGATTAATATGGTTTTGCTTCTCAAAAGAAAATTTATCATACTAGAAATCTATAAAGCCCAGAGTCTTAATAGTGTATTAAAATCTGTAAGGTTTGTGACGAGTGTCACGTTATCCAATAACATTTTGCTACATATGTTCCCCATCAAAAATATTTCAAATGACATGGACTATTAAGTATTAAACACATGTTTGTAGAGACTTGCTTGCTTGATTTGATTCTTTACGTCCCATCAACAATCTTTCAGTTATAAAGGAATGGGTCTTCCTGGAATGAACCAGTATAAGCTTGGATTAATGTTCTGGCTCAAAGACACAACGCAGTGATGCCGGTGAGGTTCGAACATGGCCCTTAGGTCTCGAGTCAAACACTCTACCATTGAGCCATTGCGGTCTCTTGTTTGTAGAGACATTCAAACGGTTTGAAGTTTTACATTTTGATATACCCATCATAAAGCAACACATTCTTATCATTTAAAACAAAATTATGCTATCCACAATGTTACTTACGTGGTATTTTGCATAAAGACCTTATTTCTAAGAAATTATTATATCTGTCATTTATTCTGGAATGTTTATATCTATTTTGGGTTCCAAATTTGGATTCTGCCCTAAGAAAATTTTCTGGCTTATCATAAACTGCAAAGATTAGTTTTCAATATTTTATAGAATATTATGTTGGCATCCCAAAATAGCTACCACTTCACTAACTACCAAATATAAGAAGCATATTTTTTCTATAATGCATGGAAAGGAGTTATGGTGTTATTTTCACTTTTACAAACATACTATTATGTTTTCAGTTCAAATTATTTGACAGCTATTACCAGCCATAAATTATACGTGAATAAGATGCTAATCTCAAACCCAAAAGGAAAATTGTACCATAGCATATGTCACATCAAAAATGCTAATCTCAGTTAGTAGACCCCTCTCTGCCACTACGAGGGTTTTTGTACATTAAATTCTTAAACTACATTGCACATTTATAAGAATTTCAGATTTAATATGGCTCATGATGGCTTCTATCAGTTTTGGCTTCATTGTGTTACAGCCTGGTTAACTCCATTAGTTTATAATAGTACCAATGTTAAGTATCATTCTTATTTATTTACATTATGAATGCATTGAAATCATTTAGTTAAACACAGCAGACAGCCAGAGTACATCACAGCTATCTACACATATAAAAACAAAAGTCATATAGTTACATCATTTCAAATATTATAAGTTTTAGTACAGTGCTTTCCCCAGAACTTTTGCTGTTAAAAGACATCCAAAGAAGAACTTTTTTTTTAATTATAATAAACATTTTTCAGAATACAAATATACATAAGCTCATATACAATATTATCTGAACATATAAATATGGAGATCATCCGAACGACTATCATTAATTTTAAACTATTAGAGAGAAGAGGGGAGGATTAGAGAGAAGCAGACAGAGAGCCCGTATTTGAAAGTAATTAAAAAGCAGGATTGAATGTCTACCTGCCCTTCACTAAAGTGTAGATTTTTTTTCTTGTCCTTCAGAGCTCCAACTCAGTAAACATAATACCTATGATACCAAAGCCGCGTTTGCAGATGGGATCATGGGTTTCATTGTGGAACTTTGAAACTATTTGAGGGTCACTGATGAAGCCTTAATGGCAGAAACTAGCTAGTCTGGCCCAGGAAATATGCACACTCTAGTTTTAGTTCTTTGGTTCAGTCTTTTGCTTCCAAAGGATACCCTTTTAAAAACATATTTCACTTCACTACAGCTGGTGACTGGGACTGTGTGGCGGGGGTATAATGCCTCCCTGCCCTTCACTATAGTGTAGATTTTATTTTCTTGTCCTTTGGGATCATGGTTTTCATTGTGGAACTTTGAAATATTAGAGGGTCACTCATGAAGCCTAAATGGCAGAATGTAGCTCGTCTGGCCCAGACAATATACACACTCTAGTTTTAGTTCTTTGGTGCAGTCTTTGCTTCCAAAGGATACCCTTTTAAGAACATATTTGTAGAGGACTATAGATCAAGCGAGTAATTGGATATATTTTATAGATGTGGACAAAGGTCTCGCATGAGTCTGAGCTCTTGCATAGCCTCTATTCTAAAACAAGTTTGCAACTCATGATAAATGGCTCGAATAATGTAAAAATAGAATAAAGAAAAACATAACGACAATAATAAAAAACAGCATCAAAAACCAAATGGGATAGCGAAAATCTCACTCTTCTGTCACATTTGGGAAGAAATAATTATAGACAGGATACCATTTCTTAAAGATCTTATTGATCTTGTTGTTAAGGATGGAAATACATTTCTCACTTAACATTTTTTCTTTAAGAGGAAAATATTGGGTATAAATATTTCTGGAAATATTTTTTTTAGTTAACAAAGAGCTTTTCAGGAGCATACATGTTATTCACTAATTCATTGTTAGCAGTATATAAAATGGTATTTCCCCTGTCCTTTAGAGATATGTCAATGTTGGCATTTGTGTTGAGCCATTCTCTTTTGACCCTTGGACATGACAAGACAAATGGTGTATTTTTTTCTGGTTGTTCCTTGCAGTAAGAACATACTCCATTATCAGTTTTATTAGTTTTAGCCAAGAAGGAATTTGTAACTAAAATATTATTATTTATCTTATATTGGAGTTACGAAGTTTAACTTCATGCCCTTTTGTGGTTTAAGAAAGTAAGATCTCCATTCGTTTTCACTTATAACACCTATTTCAGCTTGCATTTGTTCTGTGGTTTATAATCAACTTACATTAACAAAAATATCATAGAACACTCTACTACATTTTTGCGCCTTCACAAGCTTTTTAACAAAACATAACATGTCATATTTATTTTGTTTTCAGAAAAAAAACACAATTCTCAATAATTTGGGTTATCCATGACTGGGATATTTTGTTTAAAAGATATTGATTATCTAAAAACCCATTGATATTAAACATTGTTTTTAATTGTTAAAACGTGTAAAATTCGCCATTTTCACCAATAATATCAAAGACTACTCTGTTGCCTATTTCGTGCCAGTTTTTAAAATATATTTTTCCACATCCTATGTTTTCTTTATGCCATAAAGGGGTGTCAAGGATTTGGCCAATGATTTCAACAGGTACAATTTTACAGTATTCCATCCAAATATGTAATAATTTTTTCAAAAAGGGGTTTTGTAACTCACTGCTTAGTTTAAACGTGTATTAACCAATGGAAAAAAAGTGTATAAACATTAATTAAAGATAAGTGTGTCCATACATTTGGTTTTGTTTGATGCAGTATTCTTGGAAGCCAGGAGAACTTAAGAGTTTTGATAAATGATCTAACTTTCAAAACTAGTTAAAAAGAAGTCTAACCTAGCTTGCTTTTTAATGAATTTCTTCTACTCCATGTATACTCTCTCTTCTCTTCATGAAAATAAAAAACATCACCTTCAATTATGCTATCTAAAACTTCGTTTCCTGCGCGAGGGTTATAAGGGCTGTTCAACTATAAATGCAAGTAGCTGCATAACTTTCTTCACATATATGCTACGACAAAATGTCATATCTTTCTGGAAAGAACTATTTGTCAGCTATTAAAGGGCACCAAACATAAAGAAGCACTAACTATTTTTCTCGAGTTACAGACCCTTATATAAAGGTTATTCCTGTATACTGAAGTTTTTCTGAAGCAAATTGCAATAAACGTTTTGGTACATGTGCGGATATAGTGTCATATCTTTGTAAGTGTTGGACAATATGGCAGCAAAATTTAGATGCAAGTTCAAGTAACAATCCAAAAAATGCTTGCAGGAAATTTTTTTATATAATCCTGTAAACAGGCACGTTTGTGACGTCATTAATTTTATGATAAACGTCATTTTGAGGTATGTACTGGTGATGTAATAATGAACATCGCTGTGTCATTTTCTTTACGTTTTGCTGAAAACATGCTTAAAATGTCATTAGGGAGTTTTCAAAACGCGCCATCCTCTATTTACAGAGAAATCACATTTTATATCAGTTTTCAAGCATTTTTCTGCTTCTTAATGGCGTGTTTACATTTATTAGAATATGTTCAATCTGTCTAGTTCTCGAGACCAGGTGAGTAATTTAATTGTAAATAATGCCTATCGTGGTCAAACTTCAAATTTAGAATAAAGCCCGATGTTATGACAAAATAATTAAGTATAAATTCTATAACCCTTTCACTTAAGGCATTTTTGACTTCAAACAAGTGCTTTTCAGCGTTTAAATATTACCCACTAACCATCAAAAATTTGTAACAAAAACTCAGTATGAGCGATCAACATATTGTCTTTGAATTAAACCTAACGTAAATGTTGCTTCATGCATTTTGTTAGAGACAAGTTTAACTGAAAACTGAAAGGTGGTGTTTTGTTTACCATTTATTTGCAAACATGAGTAGACTTTAGTGAAAACGATTCGATGTAATTTAACAAAAGCATATCAATTTTCGCAACTTTAACAGAATCATTATTTATATAAGAATATCCCCGAATTATACGCTCGTCTACATCACTGGTATATGTTCGAAACATTGTGTTTGTTAGTATACTAACATGACCCTCATTCAAAGGGCTATAGCTCGATAAGTGTACTGTATTTTTCTTTAGGTCTGGTGCCAGTTTAAAGGTGACATAAGGTCCTTTATAGAAACGATTACCATTTTGTTGCAGCATACATGTGAAGAAAGTTATGAAGCTACTCGCATTCATATTTCAACAGCCCTCGTATGAACTTATAAGTGCCTAGAATATTAATTAATGTCCGTGAGGGCGTGTGGCAGTATCTAGGGACAGATAGATCGAAGTAGTTGTTTGTATTAAGGTCTGGGTTTATTACTAAGTTACAGTCTCCACACAAAATAATATTGTCATTATTTAATGATTTATATTTTTGCCTTAAATAATTATAAAATTTTGGTTTGTCATCATTTGGACCATAAAGATTAATGAGAGTGAACTTTTTACCTTCAATATTTATATCTTAAATAATGTAGTTACCATTTACATCTGAATTTTTTTTTCGACTTTATATTCAAAATCATTATTCAGTAAAAATTAATACGCCTCGACAGAAACTATTAAAACAACTAAAATAAGCATCGTTGCCCCATTCAACTTGACAAAGGGTTGTTGTTGACTCTGGATATGTACATCTTGAGGATAAAATATATTATATTTTTTTAGCTCTGACATGTCTGAAAAAGGCTCGTCGCTTCTGTGGGTTTCCCGATCCCTGACAGTTTTGAGATAAAATATTATGTTATCTGGCATTTATCAGCTGTTTCTAAACATGAATCCATCAGACCAAAATAATTATGAGCAGGGCATAGTAAAACACAAATAAATCCAAAAGTGTTTCTGTTATGCATGTTGACATACCTGCATTAAATAGATTAATGAGAAGAAATAAGAAAAGTAAAGAAGATCCTTTTTTTGGTCTGAGCTATGGCGACCTGAAGCAAACAGGCATTACACATTATTATGTGAATTATCTATTATTAATGTAAGAGGAAAAATTGTTAATAGCTTGTCCTATTTTTGTTATTTTTAGTTCATATTTGCTGTGGATATTCACCGAAGGCACCGCAGTGATTTGGTTCTAGTGTTTATCCACAACATTTAAGCCTGTAAAATATGCATAAATATTTACTTACAAAGTTTAAGTGAAACATTCTGGCTGCCCATCGGCGCAGGCTGACATATATTCTTAAAGATATCAGTGATTTAACCCTGACGAACAGGCTTAGCCGCCAGTCTTTTAAAACAGCTCTGGTACACATCTGATATTAGAGCAAATACATATTTAATATATAAATCAAATCAAACATTCCTAAAGTAGGGTATAGTGTATTGACGCGGAAACGTCAAAATAGTAAACTATATGCATAAAATGTTTACATGGACCGGGAGGCAGTATATGATCGCCGGGAAGGCACTAGACGTCAAACAAGATCGCCTCAATGTCAATGCAACGTCATGGCGTTGATATGACTCGGCTTCAAAACCCTGATCCAAATCTTGAATCCAAATCCTAGCAAGAAATCCCGACCTCGGAAGCTGAAACTTTTCTTTTGAATAAATCACATTTAACATTTACCAATATTGAACAACAAAGGAACTATATCAATGCGTATTTGGGCCTCATCTGGTGAAAATAATCTTCAAAGTTTGTGAAAAGCAGAGGCGGGATCCAGCCTGCGCATCTGCGCAGATGATTACTGAGGTTCACACAGCTACTGGTCAAACGAATGCTAGTTTTGTTATGTTACCAAATAACGCCACCAAATACAAAATTCGCACCAAAAAAGGCTTTTTCTAAGGTTATACTATTTGTTCTATGGCCTATCTGACATTAACATAGGGTTTCAAAGAAGAAAAAAAGGTTCTCTACGACCTTAAAGGATAGCAGTGATATCAGTGTCAAGCTTGTGTTCAGGGTCAGCCTCACAATGCTTAAAAAAACCCGAGTCACTTAACAACAGAAACATGCATGTAGGCTTGCCGGTGGTTGCTGTTCCTTGATTCAGTTGGATTATTTGGTTAAACAGCAGTAATCTTTCCATGTGTATGTGTTTCTGCTCTCTTTGGAATAAATCAAAGTGTTAAATCACTGTGTTGATATCTGACAACTGAAGGAGTTAGGCAATACTATTTTTGGAACCGAAATTTAAATATACATTCAGTGTTAACGATTTAATAATTTATTCACGCATAAAGGTCAGGATCAGGTTAATAATTTAGAGATATAGTTCAAATTACAACATATGCATTACGATTACAAACACACTCATGTTTGGTATCATGTTTATGTCGTTTGCTTATTGCATCTTTTATAATATCCACTTTCGTGAATAAACCTCTGTTAATACACACTAATGAGTAACTTTAATTAATATCGCGTCGTTAAATTAAAAACATGCTCATGTAAAAGGACAAAGATCAAACTACCATATTTTTAAACTTCAACCAATTTCGTCGTTGGCACAAAAATTGGCCATTACCCTACACATCATTTTGGTTGAAATGTAAGGAATATATTTTTATTATTACTTACTCATATTAATTTTGATAGCTTTATTATCTCAGAACCCAAAATCTATTTACAGATTATTGACTGTATATGATAAACTGTATCATTTTAGGTCACTGGTACACTTGAATGGTTTTCCGCACATTGTCAGGCTTTTGGTCATTCATTAGAGGAAGAACTTGAAAAAGATGTTGAGTATACCGAGCAAAATCCTGAGGTAAAATGTTTCAAAAATGATACTTACCTATCTATCTTGGAATATAACTGTGTGGTAAAACAGTTGATGACTCTTTTATAGCATTTTCTGGCATGCCCAGTATCAAACAGAGAGTCCTATTTACTCAAGAAGTAATGAGCAGACCAGCAAAATATGAATTCGACCAGGGACTATCTAAACCATTGTTCACATGTAAA
This sequence comes from Loripinus fragilis, assembly GCA_964019695.1. Taxonomy (NCBI): domain Eukaryota; kingdom Metazoa; phylum Mollusca; class Bivalvia; order Lucinida; family Lucinidae; genus Loripinus; species Loripinus fragilis. The sequence goes on along the minus strand of OZ026530.1, from coordinate 1,456,359 downwards.
TAATCTGAAAAAACGGATCCTTCAGAAATAGAGAGAACCTACAAAATAAGAAAACAGCAGACTCGGTTTTATTGATAATGTTCATGAGAACTAATGAAAAGTGCAATAATTAGCACGCCCAAGCGGTATTCTGCTTTCAGTACAAACCAATATGCCTGAAGGTCCAGAATATGAAAAATATTCACACAATATTGATGTATTTGGAGAAGTTTTACCAATCAGACCACCTTTTTATAAGAAATAGAAGTTCAAATCAGAAGAGCGTTTATGTAAGAAATGGAATTTCAGATGAGGTTCCAGATAATTTATTTTTAAAGAATTTCAAGCATCTAAAATGTAATTAAGTTTGATCAGGAAATACCAAAAACATACTCTACATACCAACCAACGGCACCACAAAGAAAAAGCCATAGAACAATTACAGTTCGAAGACAACATGAAAACGATTAACCCATATAAGCCTAGCGTCCTTTTTGTGGGACATCGGCAAACCAGATCAGACACCGCAAAACGCGGCATCTGATCAGGTTCTTCACTGTTTCTAACAAAAGTTTCTAAAAAAATTGAGTTGAAATGAAAAATACCATCAAACAACCCTTAAATTGGAAATGGACTCGTCAGATTTATAAGGGTGGAAAATGCATTCCGCATAAATGGGTTAAAGTCAAGCAACAAGATTTCTCATTATCACCAAGATGACTACAAATCCAGAAATGACCCAATTTCTGCACAACAATATAAGGACCAAACACAGAACCCCATCAAGAAACAGAACGAGTGCCTTAACAAGAACAACAATCAAAGCCACTGTATTTTGATAAATCAAAGAAAGGGGCTCAAGGCTCACAGATAAACAGACGTATAGAAAGCCCAGCCAAAGTTTTATATCAGACAACAACAAACAGCTAAAAGTTTTAAGTCAGATTCATCATAAAGTCTGATGCCTTACCCACCACCATGTTATTTAAGAGGAAAACTTAGCTATAAATGATTTGATTTATAACAAGGTATGCAGACTGTTGCATAATATCCATGTTATATCCAGTTTTGTAACTTATGGAAATGATCACTATAATAAGCTTTCCAACAACTCCTTTGAATTTATAAAATAAATCACCAAAAAATGCCAATTCCAATATGCCCTGTAGCAAAAGAGTTTGAATGTCATACTGCCATGTATTTTTATTGCAGTCTTGGGCCACCTGCTGTGAAAAGGCTGACCTACTCTTGGCTTTCTTTTGTTATTTGTCTCAGAACCCTGTGCCAGGTGTGGTACTTGATTGTATCGATTCCTGATCTTTGACCTCTTCCTTACTTTTTACTAAGTTTATGCCGCCATGAAATGGTAATGTTCCCAAAAATTAAAAATCTCCCCCAAGACATAAATTTTAGATGGAAATATGTCCTCAGTTATAGATACGTCCTTTCGAAGCCAGCAAATTGACAGCTAAAGCATAACAACCACCTTAGAACATGCAGCAGCAGTAGCAGCTAGGGTTGCTTAAATGCATTTTACTGGCATCAAACTTCGCCCACAGGTTATGTTGTTGTTAAGATAAAAAAGGTTTAGCTTGCTATGATGTTTCCTACTTTATGCAACGCATCATAACAGAGATGAATCCAGTCATTTTAATACACCATAAGTACATTAATAAAAGGGTTCGAAGTAAAGAGGAGGGCAACGATCATCAGTCGATATAATCAGTACCATACCTGACCCACAACACCATATGGAAAAGTGACAAAAACAAAAGAAAACATCACATGCATGGGAAGCAGGCACCAATTCTTTGATGGCACTATTATGTCAGGGCCATCATTGAGTCTGAAATCTGACCCCCTTTCATGCAATTAGTTGAAGTCACGAAGATGTGAGCACACTTGCGCACAAACGAATATACTGCAAAATATATACACCATAGGATAGGGAGAGAGGAACATCTCCATCGAGGAATAAGGTTTTTTTTCAAAATACATTATTTAGCTTAAATTATGTGGAGTATATCTGACTTAGGGTTAGGGCTTGATGTTGTGTCTGTAGTTAGACCCACCAAGGTTTTAACGGTTGGATTACTTTCACTTAAGTATTCGTTGTATGTACCGTGGAGGCCTTATCTTTGTTTCATCTCATTTTTATATATAGATTTATATTTAATTGGAGATAACACATCGATCAATTAGGGATCTTTTATGCAAACCAAATACTATTGTCTTGATCCAGAAATAAGGTTGAGGTTGGTACCATAACACTGGTTTAAGGCCTCCAGTAAAAATATTTTTACTGACCATTTTAAGGCAGTGCTTCTTTTGTGGATCATTTTTTGTTATTTATGTTTCGTGTTTTTTCATACTTTCTTGTCTGTTCATTGCACCCTTGTGGTCACCTGCTGGAAAAGAGCTAACCTCTTGGCTCTCTTATATGTGGTGTTTTCTTGTGTTTTTGTCACTTTCCCATGGATTGTCCTAGGTCAGGTGTAGTACTTGATTGTATCGATTCCTGATCTTTACCTTCTTACTCCCTTTTTTATCATTTGATCTTGGTTAAAGATTATCAATATATCAATGATATACGCTTAATTATTGTCAGATGGAGACAACATGAAGTCTTTCTCCTGACACATTAACACAAAAATGTAACAAGGGGAGCAAACACAGCATAAAAATGGGATCAAAAATATCAATGAACCAAGAACAACGGAATCATCCTCATAGCGCAGAGAGCAGCCAAACCCAATGTGGACATACATAAATGTTACAGACCAAATCTTCCTTCTAGGTGCTGTTTTTGTTTGTACACAAATTTGATAGGTCATTCGGATGCCTCCTCACTTAAACAATATGTAAACACAAGGTAACTCTCAAAGCAATTTACAAACTGTGATGAATTATGGAAAAAGATTTCACTTCACAGACAGTCAGAGCTATAGAAAAGCCCTATAGGGTCAAACAACGAACAAAACATCAGTAAATGATCTATGGACGACAGTATTAGGTCAGGCTTATCAGTAAGTCTGAGTCTGGACTCACGCTTACGCAATAAAAGAGGAAACCATAGCTACAAACAATAATTGAGTTTTTAATCAGGCATGCAGACTGGCGCACAATGTTAGGTCAGGTTCGTCAGTAAGTCTGAGTCTTGACTCACGCTCACGCAATAAAAGAGGAAGTCATAGCTTCAAACAATAATAAAGTTTATAAGGCACGCAGACTGGCGCACAATATCCATGCTATATGCCAGTCTTTAATAATGCTTGATGACCTTGCTGAACTTATCATGAATTGAAGGCTTTCAACAATTATTGGAATTTAAAAAAAAACTAAATCACCATAAAATGCTAGCACTAATATGGCTTAATGCAGAAGTGTTTTCAAGCCAACTTTGTGTTTAACATTCAACCCTGAAGTTTTTCAGTAGAATTAAGAATATGCTAAACAAAAATTATGATATATATATATATATATATATATATATATATATATATATATATATATATATATATATATATATATATATATATATATATATATAGCCTTGTATTAGTATCCAAGCAGTCTAAAATGGTTTCTATTGTTGAAGTCATTTAAATCTATATTTACAGTTGCAACAATAATTAGCATGAAAATATGCATATACACCAAACGAATAGTATGATTAACATCTCCATCCTGGAATGGGCGAGATCATTTTCAAACAATACAAGCATCTCGTTTATGCAAAATTTTAGATGAAACTATGACATAAGTCCAAGTCTAAAACAGGAGTATCAGTATAAGAATATTTTGCTTTATCAAATGAAATTGTGTGGATATGTCTGACTTTCCAGTTGTTTAAATAACAATTCATCTAAATGAATGACAAACAGGAAAATTAAACTTTGATTTTCTTTTTTGAATGGAGTTGTTCCTCGATTCCCTTCAGATGGTGTGATTTTTGATTGTATCGATTCCTGATCTTCGCCCTCTTCCTTACTATACATTTTGCAGCTTATTCGTTTAGGCGTCAACAACATAAACCTATTCCATTTGTTTTTGTTGCTCCCATTGCTTGTGGAAGTTATGTTTGGCCCTTTTTGGTTTTGCAGTATTTAGTTGCTAAAAACGATAGTCAATTGCATTAACTTAATTGTCTTCGTGGGTTTTTGTAACTGTTAGTAATCGCATGCTCTTCCTAAAGGCACATTGAGTTGATCTGCAACCTGTGATAATGTCATTTTCTGTCCTTTCTCGTTTGCGCTTTTGACTGTTTTAAAAGTTCCCAAAACAAGGTTAACGATACCATAAACTTCGGAGAACATTTTTAAACTTTACCACAGACATTTAGAGTTGATACTTAAATACATAAATGGATATATTTCTAAATTTATGTTTTGCATTTGTCTCTATTATACTGACTTGTCTGTTCCTTGCAATCACCTGTTGGGGAAAGGGCAGACCTCTTGGATCTCTTGTGTGTGATGTTTTCCTGTGTTTTGCCACTTTCCCAAATGGTGTGTCGGGTCAGGTGTGATACTTGATTGTATAGATTCCTGATCTTTGCCACATTTGTTAATTGTATGATCTCTATTTGAACAGAGCATATCAAAGACAGTAGTTCATGTTGAATAGTTTAAAATAACAGAATGATTACTGAACAGCCTTATTTTAAAGTTCAATTCAAAACGAAAATTATCAAGCGTTATAGAATAAGTTGGATGTACCATTGAAAACATGCATGCCTAGTTGTAAACCCAACCATAGTTTATTGTCATGTATTTCCATTTCATGATGGTTGGTCAGGCACAAATACATGACTTCAGCTGATGTATGTTCTAAATAAGTGCTTCTGTTGTTGCATATTTATTGCTTCCTGCATCGCTTTAGCGAAAGCTGGTCTAGTACTGGGTCTACTCGGTCCAGCCACCGGCCTGTCCAGCCATCCCCCACAACACTTTTTGGATGCCTAGTTTGCGTAATATGTAGGTCCAAAAGTTTTGAACCCTTTATATTCAAAACTTTGTAAAATGATTGTTCACACAATGCAAATGTGCACCTTTTTTGTACACATTTCATAAGTATTTTCACATTTTTGAGGGGTGTTGAACTTAGACATTTTTAGTCTGGTTTGAATAACCTGTAACTCCAAAAATATTTATTCCTTTATATTCAAAAAGTAGTGAGTATTATCAGGAAATACCACAATCACACACTGCAGACCAACCCACAGCACCGTGAGGAAGAGCCACAGAACATTTATAATAACAATACATCTGTAAGACAATAAAAGCAATGTAACCAGTTTTCTCTTTTTCTTCAAGATGATTGCAAAACTAGAATGAACACAAAGTAAATGCTTAGGGGGTGTCTTGTTTGTGAAATCTGTCACTCAAACAGTTTCCATTCCTTTATATTCAACTTTTCCTTAATGACTGTTCACGAATTGAAAATGTGCACATTTGATAATATTTTATCATATTTATTAGGATTGTTGAACTTAGACAATATTATGTCTGCTCGACCTTTCGGGTGCTTACATTGTGTAATCTTTAACTCCATCATCTTTTTTTTGCTTTTTATTAAAACGTTGCATACCAATTCCTGACATATTAAAAGCGTGCACCTCCTTGTTTTGTGCAGCTTTGATATATATTTTCTCATACTTGTTTTGGACGTTTACCTTAGTCATTTTTACTCCCACAACACATATATTTAGGTCTAAAACACGTATAGGGTGCCTGCTTTGTGTAATATGTAACATCAACAGCTTCCATCGTTTTATACAAACCTTGCATATATACAACTCTCATTAAAATTCCTTGGCAGGTGTGGGGAGGGGATTGTGGGTGGGGATCCATTAATTTACATAGTCTCCCCTTATAGATATGTCAATATACAATCAGTATTTTGACGACGCAGGTCCAGAGCAGAGTTTGGTTTTGTATATTATTATATACTATTGTATGTGGGAGCTTTGCGTTTGTTCACTGTCCCGTTACATAGTATTTAGTGTCCATTCTAAGTTTGCAATCATATTGATGAGGAACAGAGAGAGCTCCTTGCTTTACATATATATCCTTCATTATGTCTTCTGACTGTTAGAGCTATGTGTCCTTCTACCAGTGCCATGAGTGATCTGCAGTGTGTAAATGAGGTATTTCCCAATCATATTCATTTATTTTATCAATATTTAGTAAGTTAGCTAGATATCGTGAAGTAGAGATGATCGCCTTAATTTCATCAACTGGATTATTGTCAGAAAGAAACAAATTGAAGTTTATCCTATAAAACCGAAGCAAAACCCAAATCTGCATCAGGTACACACATAGTACCTATTGGAATACAGTTTGTATGTACACTTTAGAGACCAATTGTATAAATATATTGTCCAAAAGATAATTGGGAGTGTCACACGCATTCTGATAGAACAATGAAATATATATATATAAGTATGTGAGATACACCCTGCAGAGCTTAAGTTAAATAACGCAAACAAGTGTAAGACTGACTATTCCTTTTTATTATTGTTATTTAAGTAGGACCTACCAATAAGTAATTGCATAGTTAAATAAAAGCAACTATTATAATTTTGAAATAGTATATTGTCCATTTCTGGATGAACATGATCCTATCCTTTTTGACTACATATTTCACTGCTTTCAAATTTGCGTTTTAAGGGTATGTTCTGGTGTCAGTGACTTCAACAATACAGAAAAAATATCGATGCAAAGAAAGGGACCTTTCTCACACAGAGTCAGAACTGGAGGAAATTCTAGTTTATAAATGCGAGTCTACTGTTTTCTAATATTGTAGTTGCAGTCATTTTTGAAGAGTCCGTTTTTCTAGATTATTTTGAGCCATGTTTGGATCAGCCAAAGGGCGTGCATCAGGCAAACGAATTGATAAAATATTTTGGTCGGGGTTATCAATCAGTCTAAGATCTGACGCACCGTCATGCAATTAAATACTCAAACATAGTTATTAAATATGGATGATTTGATGAACAGGCATACAGACTCGGACTTGCATAATGATTATATTATCATAATCTTTTATAACGATTTGATTATTTTTTTAATGATGAGGTAAAGAAAGCTTTTCAACTATTCTTTTTGATATATAAACTAAATATTAAGCATGTTTTAATAAGTCTGACCATTAGAGTTTATGTAAAGTATATCACATCGCGAGCTCCCCTCCCATCTAAGCATTGGCTTCTGTATTCTACCTAACAGTGAACAAACGAATTTCAACAGAGTAACATAAATTTGATTAATATTACTGTTTTTTTCTCGTAGATTGCTGTTTACATTAGCCAAGTAATTGATTGTAGTGGCTGCAGTGGAAATGGAGAATGTGTCAATGGTAAATAAACACACCCACTCCCACACTCCCACACCCCCTACACACACACACGCACCCTTCACCCCCTCCCCTTAATCACACACTTACAGAGTTTTAGTGTACTTCAATATTTGATGTTTGTTATTGTGAGCTTTTGAGAATGCAATGACTCGCCTGTACTTCGATTCTGGAAACTATTACGATATACATGCTACACTAACAAGTAAGTACGACCAGAAATTACTATAATATAGACCCAAACACTTATAGGGAAGACATTAAACCAACGGCAACCAAAGAAACACATGTAAGTATGATTGAGTCATAACATGAAAAACGGCTCTTTGGGATACATTTGGCCATGGATGATTATATAATTTCTGAGAAGGTCATTATGCGACGAGTTAAACCTTTTTGATCCCAAATATTCGAACTTTTAGAAAAATATACTGGAATTTGAACATTGACAGGCTGACGTTGGTTATGTAATTAACGTTGCATGATGTCATGATAAACCGATGTTAACTTTAGATGTTTTTAAACATCTGACCATATCTATTATTAAAATGAAACTGAAGCATCACGGGGCTAATGGCTATCATGTTTTCAAATATAATAGTTGAATTTTAATCATTACTTAATTATTTTTTTGTGTTTTTGGTTGGTTTGATTCTTTATATCCCAGTCAACAGCTATGGTCATGTCGGGACGATCAGTTTACCTAGTCAAACTTTTTCCTGGACAAGCTTCACTAAGCAGCGTGTATTTTTCATTATATAATCATATATCAGTGGTTTACCATTCCTTGTTTGATTATTATAGGCCATGTCCGTGTTGCTTTGAACAATTTGGAAAATAAATGTCCAAAGCCCAATGAGCATTTGGTTAATCTTAGGTGCGACAGTTGAAATATATCGCGCCATTTTCTTCTAGAGGTACGACATTTGCCACACCAATATTATGTCAGGAAGATTATGGCGAATCACAAAATGGCGTTTTTTTTATGGCCAAACTTTGAAAAACTTGAAAGAGCATATTGCTTTGGGCTCATCCGTCCGTCCATCCAAACAAAAATTAAGCTACGTTTTGTTATGCCCAGAACTTTTTAAAAAAAGTTAAAGGGGCATATTGCTTTGGGCTTGTCCGTTTGTCCGTCTGTCCAAATAAAAACTAAGCTAGATTTTTTAAATTTCATAGATGGATTTCTCATCAAAAAATAACTGACTTATATTTTTTAAAAGTCTGGATTATCTCCCTTTATGGAGGTATGCCCCTTTTAAAGGGTAATAATAAAATTTTGTATTCAAAATATCTCCAAAACTTTTACAACTAGGAGCTTCAAACTTGGTCAGCTGATACAGGATAATGAGTAGATTACATGGTGGAAGCAAAATTATTTTTTAAGCTATTTGGACATAGAAAACTTAATATCTCAAAAGCTTACACAAATATGAGCTTTGAACTTGGTCAGCTGATAGGGGATTATAAGTGGACTACTTGTTGAAAAATTGGAAAAAAAAACTCAAGTAATAGGAGATGGTGAGTAGATTACTTGGTGAAAAGGATATTTTTCTTATTGACAAGCTAATTGTTGGGGGGCATAGTAATTCATGAATACAATTTCTAGTTATGACTGCATCACAGCAGCTGCTATATATCTTCCTATGCTGTAGATGCCATCGCTGGCAATTTTGACAGTGTCTGATCGCTGTGTTATAACAACAGAAACAGCATGGTAGTAATTATGGAAAATGTAGATAGAAATTTACCTTTGTCTGTGTAGTACCACACTCTATCCGCCTTGACTTTTATGTGCAAGGTAACCAAGAAAAGAATAAGATAGATTAAATATAGGCAGAAAGAATTTATGCACGGTATAATCAGAATGTACAGATATAATATATAATATTTAAAGGACCACTGGCACTTTGATAGGGTATCTGCCTATTTTCAGATGCTTCCTAAAACTTCTCTACGCATCAGATATCACTTGCATCATTTTGAAAAAGACGCTTGATGTATTAGGAGCGTATAAAGGTTATAATTTGATAGGTAGACCCCCATGATAGAACAGGAGACGCTACCTAAAGGGTGAGGGTGCAAATTTGACTTCACCAAAGTTTTTAAAAATCAAATATTTTCGCTGTAATGGTTATTCTATCATCAAAAATAGTAAGTAAGTATGGTCAGGAAATACCACAATCACAAACCGCAGACAACCCCATGGCACCTGCGTGGAATAGCCATTCAACCATCACGAGACAGCAGGAAGACAAATTAAGGAAAGCAACCAGCTCTCTCTTCCAAATAAAGATGATTGCAATACTAGAATGGACATAAAGTACCGTACAACAAAACATAGAACAATTACAGACTCAAACAATGGGAGTTATAATAAACAAAAAGGCAACAACAACAGAACCTAGTCCTTAGAAGGGACAGCTGCCTAAGCCACCGGGAGGGCGGGGGGCTTAAATGCATTTTACTGGTACCAAACCTTCGCACTAGATTCTGCTGTTGTTGAAGTACAAGAAATGTTCAACTCGCATAGATGCCTTCTAACTAATGCAATGTATCATTATGAAGAAACACTCTAATCCAATTAACACACCATGATGAAACAAAGAAAAAGGCTCATGACCCACATATAGACAGAGCTAAAATAAACCTCAAGTTGAGCCATGTTGGGTCTAGCTACAGATAAGCATCGGGTACCAACCCGCATTTGTCTTAATACTTGATTACAAATCACAGTGGAAGAATTTTTAAGTCCAAAATCGTGAGCATTTATGATTATTTTTGTTGTTCCTTTTTCTAACTGACTTGGTAAAATATTGTGAAGAGCAACTGTATTGTAGTTTTAAAGATACATAGTAATGAGGCAATTCTATGTTCCTTATAAATAGGTAAAGCATGACTATTCACTGCCACACGCATATGCAGTAATCTGTAGTAGGTTCAATATAACTGTAAATTGAGATTACCTGCACGCCCAAAAATCAAGATAAACTCGCCAGTGTTCGTTTACAATGATTCTCATCTATTATTAAAAGTACTATAGTCTATATTTAACCTTGATTACAATGTTTTTACTTGGTACAATATTATGCAGGAATGTACTAAAACCATTCATCCATACGCTTTCCATCAGAACCCAATATTCCTTAAAGACCAGAATATGAAAAAAAATCATCATGATATTGATCCTGTCTTTTCAATTTACAAATGAATGCACCATAAAAATGACTGATATGATCTTCTTGAGTATTTAACAATCAACTCTGACTCAGATTATATGTGATGTAATTAAGATAATATTTTAAGAATATTTCGGTATTAAAATTTTGACACTAGTACAATATCAGTAGAGTTATAATAACATCCAAATTTCATGTGCTATCTCACATCGTCAGTCAAAACATTCATGTAGTCAAAGTCTTGCCTTAAGCTTTAAAATGACTAGACATTAATGATAGCATTTTTAAAGGACTGCTGACACTTTTAATGAGTTATTGCCTATTTTAAGATGCTTTACAAAACGTTCACTGGTATCCTCTTGAATATAACGGTTCATGTATTAGAAATAAATACAGTGGGTAATAAGACAGAGATATCCTTATGACAAAACCGGAGACGCTCTCAAAGGGGTTTGGGTTCAAAATTTGAATAATCTATCAACAGAATTAAGAAAAAATACGTTTTTTATAATCTTAAATTTAATAAATTAAATAGGATGACATATTTTATGACTAAATGGCTATAAAAATGAAACGTACTAGCATTAATAATAGCATTATATTTTGGGAAAATAGACTTTAGATATAACACACAAAAACAAATACTTATGTTCTGATGCGCCAAGACTTTACAATATTTGCTATGTGGTACTGTTCCCCCAGAGTCCAAATACGCTATTAATATATGTTATGTTTATTATGAGAATGCATTTACATGCAAAAGGAGTAGCTGAAAAACAGCAGGATACTGTTAAAATATTTCTTTTTTTTTCATATATTTAATACAAAAAATAATGCAATATCGTATATAACGTCCAAACCTTGAACTATATTGTATATTTATGTTGATTGAAGCACTTATGTTTTTAAAATTATATGCAACAGAAGCAAGTAGAAGCAATCGCAGATAACATATTGTACTTATGGACAGATGCTCATGAATACATTGGCACAAACACAGATCACATATACATACATGAAGATAATTAGCAAAATAGCATGTAGGTTATACATAAATTCTTTATTACAAAACTAAACACAATACTTATCCTCAAAACCTGAACCAATTTTTAAACACAACATGGTGGTCAACCCCCCAATCATGGTTGGCAACTTTGCTTTCATCTTTAATTGCACGCCGACGACTCTATGATGGTTCTGAAAACTTATCTATTAATGAGAGGGTTGGGGCCTGATGTTGTGTTCGTGGTCTGGCTAACTTGGGTTTAACTGTTTGATTTCTTTTCTCTGGTATTCAGTTGAATATACTTTTGAGTCCTTATCTTTGTTTTATCTCATTTTTATATCTCAATTTGTATATACTAGGAGAGGGTACATACTTAAGAGAGGGATCTTTCAAGCACACCAAACATCTATGTGTTTGATGCACATCAGAAATGAGTGTTAAGTTGTTGGTACCATCAAATAATTTTAAGCCTTAGGTACACATGTTTGTCATTGCACTCAAAATTTATATTTGGGTGTCTTCAATAGAAATTTGCAAATTCCTTATTAGTAGAGATGTTGTGTGCAAAATAATGCTGTTTGGCTTCAAATTATGATGCATATATCCATTTTTTTATAGTAGCTCCACATGGCCATATAAAATACATTCCCAATGACATGTTATATCTTAAATATTCAGACGACCACAATTGGCCATTTTGTTGGCCATATTTGAAAACTTGTCCAATCCATAACTACAAACCTTTTTGTTGTAGGAACTATTATGATACATGTTTTCTAGATAATGTGAGGTCACTCAGGTCATTGCTGACATCCAGTCTAGTTTTGAAAATGTGGTTAAATTATAAAAAACGCATACATACACAAAAACACAGAGTTAAAATATTCGAAGTTTATGGAACAAACCCTATAGATCTTTCGTGCGTTACAAAGCTTCTCCATCTCTCTGTTCCCCACTCATGTTCCCAATATGACAGCACAAATCTTTAAAAGAAAACTTTTCCAATGGCGTATATCAAGCTCAGTTGGGTTCATCACAATGATAGAAATCGCGCTATAAAAAGGAGTTGGTGCGAGTCAGGTGTAATTAGAGTTTGTTGGCGACACCAGTTCTGGAAATTTGTTGAAAATCTTAACCCATATACTAATGAAGAGCATCACTACTTAAATGCATGTGCTTGAAGTTTACATTTGTAAGTTCTGATCATCTGTTAGGTTGGGTTATGACTGGAGTGCAGTTGTATGGTTGATGAAAGTTCCGGAGATACTGACATACTGACCAGATTGTCTTCTTGTCTTTGCCGTAGAATGCTAATGTTGTATCATAGCCAATAAATTGAGTTAATCAATATGCTGTCCAATGGTCACGAATTTCAAGACACTTAGAGCTACAAACTATTTGTTTCTGGTTTGTACAATTAGTCAACGATGATCAGCGATAGTGTTAGCAGCAAAAGGTAGAACAAATCTATTTTGGTCTCTCTCATGTGTTAATGGGGAGACTGAAACAACATCATCGTCAGGCAATGATCTTGCAAAGTCACCAATGATTATTGTGTAGAGCGGCTTACACTATGAAAACGTTATGCCTTTCAAATGTTTTCCAGCTAAACAAAAAACTCCTGGTTGTTCAAACCTACACACAGAAAGCAAATCCGATTGCTAGAAAGTTTGGTTAAGAATATATGGCTATGTGCTCCACTGCCTCTATGTTCCTGAGAGCTAGTTGCTTTAATTTAATCGCCTTTTGATGTCATGTTACTGTTATTATTATGTACCTTTTACTCATGGTGCCAAGAGTTGGTCTGCAGTGTGAAATTGTGACATTTCATTTATTTTTTCATCTCATGTCAAACATCTCATTGAAGGTCACATGACCAGTGTCAAACAGCATATGGAACGTGCTTGATTTAATCTACGAATCAAAAACTTCCCATTTTGGGTCACTAGTTTGCTATTGCCTAACAGGTATATAGTGAAATGTGCACTCAACAAAACGAAAGTGACAATTTCAAAATCTTACCGTACCCTGCATGATTCACTAGCTCATAAAACAAATACAAGAACCCAAACAGGGACTTCAGAATCTTATTTTTGCATTATTGTAGCTGATCGATTAATTTGCCCTAAACATGCTTACAAAAAGGATTGCCAATACAATTTTAGTATTCTAGGTATCTGTATGAAGCAATTAAAGCATCAATAACACTTATTTGAGTGACACTAAAAATTTGGTTTAAAAATATTAAAAAAAACCCATCTTAGTAATCGTGTAGATTGTAAAGAAAATTCTGTCTGGAAATTATTGTATGATGCTATACTTTTAAAATCGCATGGTAAATATATATAAGAATATCAATCTTGTTCCAACTGATTTCTATTGTTTAGGTTATAATTAATCTGTTTCATTTTAGGTACTTGCCACTGTTACCCTGGCTTTGGATCAGACATATGTCTTGTTGATCTCTCTAGAATCGTTGAAGTGACGTACATATTTGGAAATGGGTATTGTGATATCAGTGTAGACGGCTCTTGTCAAGATTTCATTGTAGAGTCTGATGGTTTTGTTCCAGATTTTTCTGCTCTAGTTTATGTGAAAGAGGTACTTCTTTTTTTAAAATGTAAATATCCATAAATGAAAACAAATACATTAATTTGGTATCTTGGTGTTTATATTCTTAATGAACTACAAAGTTAAGTTTAGCAAATGGCCAAAACATTTACAATCATCTGATATGTTTTATAGCATGTGTATTTATAAATATTCATGCTCATTATAACTCATTTGCTAACGTAACACAAATTGTAATTGAATTAAATTATAAAAATGTGAGTGTTCATCCTGTAATATACTACTGACAATCTTACACCATCGCCGACCAACACTTTTCATTGGCGGTATATTGGTATTGAAGATTTTAATGTTCTGATTTGCAACAAAACAAAACTTATTTTTAACAGAAAACAAACGATAAAGATACATTTATATGTTATAAATATTATCATTAGGAAAATTTGATGAACAGTTTATGGTTTCTGAATATGATTTAATTGGACTGCTATTATGTCGCTGTATAACGCAGTTTGCGGTTATATTTCAGCCAATATATATCCATGGCGGTACATAAATTAAATACAGATATGTCCTTAGTATAAAATTAAATTTCAGGCATCAAAAGAAGGGGTGTTTAAAGACATTGGGGTGTATACTGGTGAAACAACATATCTCAGTTTTAATGAAGGGATCATTTCTATCAGTAGCAGCGGAGATCAGCCATCAACATCAGCAGATGATACCGTATTGGCTCACCAGTTTGGAATATCAGTCAGTAACGATGGCGTTAGTTTTGGAAACCCTCGATATGTCACAGTGTACAATAGCAGATGCCAAGAAATAAGTCATAATAATGACTCCACTGTTGTCATTCTGAAGGTAATTATTGAATAAAAGGGTCTAAATATGTTTCTGTTTCCTTCTCTCTAATTGTGGCCACACCTTTTTGATTATTTCATCCAATATGTATACTATATTTCTTGCAAATCATTTAATGTCTGTGATTTTATTTTCAAGTAATCTGTCAGTCGTTATTGTAGATATTATGATCCAACATTACTTGCTGAAATAACATTTCTATTTAAATGAAGCCAGGTGACGATTATTTGATGTATTTTTTTGATGTTGTTATATGTGTCCTTTCTAGCTTTCTAGCTTTGCTATCATCTTGCTAAGACAGGGAATAACAGTTGTTTAGCTTATTGTGTTATTACTTTTATGAGTTTTCTTTGTTACTGTGTTCCTGTGTGACATCAATTTAATGCCATAGATTTATATGTGGTTTATGATTGTGGCATTTTCTAGTCATATCCACTTGTGTTTATTGAGTTACAGATACATGTATACAGTTTTTTCTTGCACACCGGATAATGATATCTGAGATTTTACCCTGTTATAGAAAATCTTATCTTACCCATGCTATCTTACCCAGGACGTCGAGTAACGTCATCATGTGAAATTGCATCTTAGCGTATTCAAGGACTTCTGGAAGCTTATTTCAAATAAATAAATAAATAAAAACAGTGGTGAGCAAGTGAAAAAATCCATTATTCGTGTGAGGGTAGGATAGAAAAATCCATCCCTAAGGATCATCATTTGTCATTACTTAGCAAGCGTCGAGATGCAAAATGGTGATCCTCTGAATGGATTATTCTATCCCACCCTTACACTCATGATGGATTTTTATAAACTTGTCTGTGGCTTGTGGTTGTGGCATTTACCTGGTCGTATCAACTTGTGTTTAATATGATTGACAAATGTGGCATTTACCTGGTTGTGTTAACTTGTGTTTGATAAGATACAGGTGGTAGGTGATTTACGATTGTGGTATTTAATGGTCGTATTAACTTGTGTTTGATAAGATACAGGTTGTTGGTGATTGACGAATGTGGCATTTACCTAGTCCTATTAACTTGTGTTTAATTAGATACAGGTGGTTGGTGATTTACGATTGTTGCATTTACCTGGTCATGTTAACTTTTGTTTGATAAGTGACAGGTGGTCAGTGATTTACGATTGTTGCATTTATCTGGTCGTATTAACTTGTGTTTGATAAGATACAGGTGGTGGGTGATTTACGATTGCGGCATTTACCTGGTCAGCTTAACTTTTGCATGATAAGATACACGTTGTTGGTGATTTACGAACTGTGCCATTTACCTGGTCATGTTAACTTTTGTTTGATAAGATACATGTGGTCGGTGATTTACGATTGTGGCATTTACCTGGTTGTGTTAACTTGTGTTTGACGAGATACAGGTGGTAGGTGATATACTATTGTGGCATTCACCTGGTCGTATTAACTTGTGTTTGATAAGATACAAGTGGTCGGTGATTTAGGATTGTGGAATTTACCTGGTTGTGTTTACTTGTGTTTGATGAGTTGCAGGTACATGCATATTTTCTATACTGTCTTTGTTTTGTGATTGTGGTGTTTCCTGGTCGTACATGTGTTTGTTGAGATACAGATATATGTTTGTATCTTGTCTGTAATATGGGATTTTGTATAGTCCTGGTTATAATAACTTATTTTTTTATAACAAAATTCTGACACAGGTAAATATCTTGGCAAATTCTATCAGTTATACAAGACACCTTTTTCCAATGTTAAACCAAAGTTATTTTTATCTGAGTTGTGATACATTACTTTCTAAGGTAGCTTTTTTTAGCTCACTTGATCTAAGGACTCACATGCTGAGCCTATAAGATGGCACTCGACCTGCATTCCTACATCCATCTGCCTTGCGTTGAGTGCCTTATATGGTTATTTGCAGATACAATGCAACCCAAAGTGGAATTATGATTTAAAGTGGTTACCAGGTTTTGACATTTTATTTGGGTTAAAATGGGTAGTATGTGGTAAAATAACTTCAAAATACAACTGACCTGTTTTTACTTGGACTGACCATATGAAGTCAGAGTCTATATGATCAGACACCGGTACTACAGTACATAAAGTGGTTATTTTCATAAATAATGTCACCATAAGTAAGGACCACTTAGACAATACTATTGAATGCATGACCACATAATGTTAGTTACCATTATAGTACACATGAATGTGGGTACGTCTGTTTGTGCACCCACCCTTTCCAACATTGATATTTCTGAAACAAAAAGGCTGATCAAAATCAAATTTCATCTTGTGCAACATTGGGGTATATAAAATACTGCAATCGTTTTTAGGTGTGGTACTTGATTGTATTGATTCCTGATCTTTGTCTTCTTCCTTATTTGATCAAATTTGAACTCTGGATTTTATGGCAGCAGACAGTTCTGATGGGGTTATAATGGGCAAATCCTTTGACCACTCTAGCGTCTTCATTTTGTTTGGTACAGTTAACAATAACAACCAAAAATATCAGATGAGTTTGAAAGTTTGCAAGATCCTACTATAGACTGCGAAGGTAGCTGCCTTTGCGCGTCTGGTAAAATTCCCATAAACGTATACTAGGAGAAATGTTATTACCAGTCTGTCACCTTTATTTTAGTGGATGTTCGTTCACTTATTCATGCCGGTAACAAGGAAAATTAATAAAGCTTTAATTGGTCTGGATTTTGGCCAGATTTCATCACTGACAAAAGAGTAGGCTGCCCTTGAGAATCTCAAAAGTCGATGTTTAATGTTCTGACCACGCTAGTGCATTTAATGTGATTGGATCTGCTTCATACTTGCAGAAACAATGACTGTCATAAAATCTTGGACATGCATACAAGCTGAGATGAGTTTGAATTTTGGCCAGATTGCACTACTGACATAGGAGTTAGCTGCTCTTGAGCGTCTGAAGAATCAATATTGTGACCACTCAAGTACCTTCATTTTATTGTTTGATCTTTTTCATTAATGCAGGTATCGAGGACTACCATAAAATAAACTTGTTTATAGATGAAATGGCTGCGGACTGATACTCTGTCTGTTGTCAGGCCCACTAGGGTTAAACTTTTGGATTTCTTTTGCTTCTGTATTCAGTTGTATGTTCTCTTGGGTCCTTATCTTTGTTTCATCTCATTTTCATATCTTAATTTATACGTACTAGGAGAAGATTAATGGATAAGTTAGTGATCTTTCATGCAAACCAAACTTCTATGTTACTGATCTACATCTGAATAAAGAGTGAGGTTGGAACCTTGAAACTAGTTTAAGCCCTCCCACTATTGTCTCACTGACTGTTCCAAGACTACGTTTCTTTTGTGGATTTGCTTTGTTATTCGTGTTTGTCTTTGCCATACTTTTATGTTTGTTTATTGCAGCATTGTGGTCATGTATTGGAAAATGCTGACCATTTGGTTCTCCTGTAAATGATGTTGTCTTGTGTGTTTGTCAGTTTCCCATACGGTGTCCAGGGTCAGGTGTGGTAATTTATTGTATAAGTTCCTTATCTTTGCCTTCTTCCTTACTTTTATAACTGGCCAAATTCTGTGACCGTTGACACTCTAGCATCTAATTTTTTTTATTTTTGTCTTCTTCCTTACTTTGTTTTTTCTTCATTCATGCAGGTATTATGGACATGCAAATAAAGCTGGATAAGTTTAAATTTTTACCAGATCCCAACACTGACTAACTAATAATTAGTTGTTCATGTGCGTTTAATAATCAATTTCTCACTTTGCTTGTATTATTTAATGATTTTTAATTCTTGCAGATAACAAGAACTTGCATAATATTTTGAATGAGGTTGCATTTTGGCCATATTGGACCACCAACAACATAGTTAGCAGTCCTTGAGCATCTTAAAAGACCCCCATAGACGTATGATGAGCAAAATGAGGTCTTGTTTCGGTGTTTTACTCTTTTTACTGTTAGGCATGTCCATCTTAACAGATACACTAAAATATTGCGCATTGTAAAATTTGATGTCTGTAAACACTATGCTGGCTCTCAGATGAACGACAGTTGCCTACTGGGTTTCTTGTTCTTTGTTCAATATTGCCAGTTATTTTGACACCCAGTCACTTACAAATTAATGTATAATTTAATGTATTTTTTTTTCTAATTTTTCAACCCATCTATATGTTATGGCTACTCAAAAGAACCATCTCAATCGGACAGATCTTATAACAACTTAAACGAACGTTTAAACTAACGGATTGGGGCAAAAAAATATCCAAACATATTTTTGTTCATCTGTATCTATGTACATCACATTCTGTTTTAGAATGACACGTGTTTCATAGATGGTACATGCTACAATGAAGAAGATAAAAGTCCTTCAAATGATTGTTTGGTTTGCAAACCAACAATTAGTAGATATTATTGGACAGAAGGTAAGGGAGCAGTAACACTTTTCTTACGACATGATAGCCGTAACAAAGTAAAGCATAGCTGAAAAATTTCCCGTGCCTTCGCTGGGAATCAAACCTGGGTCGCCCAGGTAAAAGACCAATGCTCTGACCACTGAGCCAAAAGTCGACTCTCTGACGCAGTTGTTAGAGATTGATTATATACTAGAAGCTATGCGAAATCTACCATAAGTAGATATATAGGTGAGAATGCTAGGCCTGTAACACTCCCCCTCTTCAAAGGAGTCATCATTTATGATAACAGAAAGCCTTTTTTTAGGCGAAACAAAGGTCCAATCCCGGACGAGCCCCCATCTTACGACATGATAGCCGTAACAAAGTAAAGCATAGCTGAAAAATTTCCCGTGCCTTTGCCGGGAATCAAACCCGGGTCGCCCCGGCAAAAGACCAATGCTCTAACCACTGAGCCAAAGAGTCGACTCTCTGACGCAGTTGTGAGAGATTGATTATATACTAGAAGCAATGCGAAATCTACCATATGTAGATATATAGGTGAGAATGCTAGGCCTGTAACACTTTAGTTAATATCTGCCATGCGGAAAATATTATTAATCTACATTTTTGTATATTGCTAGATGAATTTATTGGAATTATATTTAAAATAGGAAACGTGGTTAATTATGGTTTGGATGTTTGCCCATATCGTCTGCTGAACCCCTCCCCCACGCAAAGTTGCATTGATAAAATGGAGGCACAGATTGTGCTCACCTAGACTACATGTTTCAGTCTTTACTCCTCCCCCACATTGGGTGAAAGCTTTTAAAATCCAACTTACTCCAATAGCTTGCTTACTATGTATCAGATTGAAGTAAAAGCATATACAAAATATTTGGTTTGATATATTTTTAAATGATAAAAGAATGCCATAAGCATGAGTTAATGCCCTTGATTTTGCATTTAAGGTGATAAATTAAAAAAGGCCTAATGAATGCATATTTGAACAAAAATTATTTATAAACATTGAATTTTCCTACAACATTGATATAGCTCAATGACTTCTGCAATTGTGTTTATATATCAGCATCAGAAATGTGTATTTGCAAACGTTTTAGCAATTTTAACTCTTTTATTGCGTAAGATTAGAAAGTCATTGAGATATGTAGGTATGGTAAAAGCATATGTTAATGTGTAAAGGAAATCTTTCTTTTATTAGTTAATCTTCTCAAAACTAGTTTTTTACCATCAAGATAGCATCGGTGCACACATAATCTTAAGTTTTGAAAAAATATTTTTAATTAAATTTGCCTAAAATATTTGAACGTTTAGCTATACAACGAAAACATGGCAATAATTATGACTATTGTTTTAATTTGAAAGTTGGCAAGGAAATACATTATGGCTAGATTCGTAAAAAATAATCATTCCTGTATTTCAAGTAAATGTCACATTGTTCTAGTGCAGAATATTACTATATGCAGTAATCATCAGCTACCTTTTTATCTCTTACTTCAGCCCTGAACATTGTTTGGAGAAAGAGGGCATATTATGCATGTCTTTTAATTCCCATAGCTCAAATACTAAACGGTGACAACATTAAATCTTACAGACGAATTTCTTATTATTATCAGTTTTTTTCTTCCATTTTCCCCTGTCTGTCCAAATTTTGTCCACAAGAGTTTTCAGTAGCCACTGTATGGATTGTTCTGAAATTTGGAGATATGGTAGATATGGATGTGAACTGATTATAGTTGTGTATACTTGTTCTTTTAGTAATTAACAAACAACAAATCATAAAATATTGCGTCAAGCAATGTGATAGGAACTAAGGGACTAACTCAAAAGTGGAGCATGCATACTAGACCAAGTGAAGCCCACAATTACTTTGTCTTGTGACAGATGCTTTCAGATTGCATAGAAGTAAGAAAGAGGGCAAAGATCAGGAATCGATACGATCAAGCACCACACCTGACCCAGGATACCAAGCGGAAAGTGACAAACGAGAGCCAAGAGGTGAGCCCTCTCCCAGCAGGTGACCACAAGGCATTAATAAACAGACATGCAGAAAAGCATAACAAAAACAAGACAGAAATAACAAAAATGATCCACAAAAGAAGCACCGCCTTGGAACGGTAAGTAAAAAAACTTTACTGGAGGGATTAAACCCGTTTCACAGCGCACCATCCTCACCCTTAGGTCAGATGTGGATCAAGACACATAGATACTTGGCTTGCATTAAAGACCTCTAAATTGTCAATGCATCATGTCAAAGAACATAAGAATCAAGAAAAAAAAAGAGATAACGCAAAGATAAGGAATCAAATGGAACTGAATACAGAAGCAAAAAAAATCCAACAGGTAAACCCCGGTGGGCCTGACATACGCCAAAGCATCATCAATATATAAGTCTTTAGGTCGGAACTGTCATATAGTCTGAAGTCTGACCCAGCGGGGTGCAAAGTCGCCAACCGTGATTTGGTTGACCATCAAGCATGCAGTCTGCGCAATACATTTATGTTATAGCCAATCTTTTTATAATGGGAAATTATTCAAATAAACTGCGCTGAAAAATTATGAGAGCCAACAATCTTCTCAAATCTATACACTAAGTTACCATAGAATTCAGGTTCAGAAAGTCCTTTGCGCAAGGGAGATTTAAGTCCAACTTGGAATTTAGATATCAAATCATAGTATTGTCTATAAGATTCAGAAAATGCTTTGCGAAGTTTATGATACCTGTAGCAATGTTCAAGACGTTTCTGAGTTAACAATTTATTACGAGTGTTGAAGTCAGCTCTAGCAAAACGAATGAGATTCAGAAATACAGACTCTATAGGACGTAGAGGGAGGACCATCACCATCTAAAAATGGAAAATTGACAATTTCAAAATCAAAGTTATCACGTTTATAAGTCGAGTCATTGTGAGTTTAAAGCACTGGAAAATACGGATACAATATAAAAATTTCTAAACATAGAAACTAAATTCCGAACACTTGCAGTATGCCTACAAAAAATTTAAATATCTAGTTTAAATGATCATTGTATTAAGGGATTATGATAAACTACAATCTGCCAAATACAGCATTTTAAAGCTGACCTTTTTAAATGACAGACTCAAATTCCTAAATTTAGGGAAATACTTTTAACTTTTAAACATGTATCGTTTTGTTTTACAGTAAATTGTGAGGCTGATGATCCACCTGTGACTGATGATGTGGTTTCAGTTTATGTCATCGTTGTCATTGTCGTAGTCAGTCTTCTACTAGTAGGCGCAGTAGCATTTATAATCATGAGAGCATTGCTTTATAACAGCAAGTAAGTTCAGATCTAGTTGTAACATGTTGAAAAATAACCGTTTGTTAAAATAACATTAAAATTGAGCCGAGACATGAGATTTCAAACAATGTGGCATTTTGACATGAATATACTCAGACGAGTCTGTGTAGCCTTATTGTAAGCTTAGAAACTCCAAAATATGCTCAGTGAGTAGCTTTACAGTCATAGAATATCCAAGTGACTAGTAATGGCTCTGATCAGACTGCGCTGGCTGATTGAGTCTTTGCTGGTCACACATACCACATTGTTGGAAATGTCAAGTAACAGCTCAATTATGTAATTGTTGCGTATTTTTACAATCCCCTTTTTAGTATTCAACTCATTAGTTAATAGTACCTTTCAGCACCCATACATTTGAAAGAGCTAGGGAACCAACTCTTATGCTGAACTCAAATTTTAAAGAAACGTTTGCAGATATCACACAGCTTTCATAGCAAAATATGTGAGTATAACCAGATACTGCCAAAATAAAATACTTCAGACCAACCCACAGCACCACAAGGAAGAGACAAAGAACACTGCCAGCCACGTGACAACAAGAAGATTGTCAATGTAAAGGCATCCAACTCTCTCTTCCTCAGCAAGATGATGGCAAAAAGTAAGAGAATAATGAACAGAAAATGCCACAATCACATACTACAGACCAGCCCATGGCACCATGAGGAGGAGCAAAAGAATGATAACAGCGGCATGACATTCAGAACACATCAAAAGTGAAGCAATCAGCAAAACAAAATAAAGACCTAACACGAAGTCCCCACAAACAATAAGAGCAGCACAAACAATGAATGGACAAAAGCAGAAAAACGCCTTATAATGAAAAGCAGCCGAATCACCAAGGGGGTTAACTTATTTTTCCTGACTAAATCTTTACCCTAGATTCTGTTTTTGTAAAACACAAAATTAGTTTAGCAAGCCTAGAAAGGACACTAAGAACTGTAAACAAAACAAACAAAAAACTACCACATATAAACCAGCTTAATTAAGGATAAAAACGTCATGGCTATTATTATTTTTATTTAGACATTTACAAAGAAACGATAGCTCATTTTGTTTGTGTAACTTTCTCATCTGTTCCTTGTTGCCTTGTGGTCACCTGCTGGGAAAGGAATGACCTCTTGGCTCTCGTATGTAATGTTAAATTGTGTTTTTGTCACTTTTCCATGTGATATCCTGGTTCAGGAGTGGTACTTGATTATATCGATTCCTGATCTTTGCCAACTTTCTTACTTATAACGTCGTGCCCTATACAATATTCGTGAAAAAACTCTTAGTAGGTCCTATTATTTCTGATTATCAATAACTGCACGGTGTGTTTGTTATATTCAGGTTTCGTAAATTTGAGTCAAGTAACAACGTTTCGAAGGTTTCTTATTTGACTTTGATTTAATTGTTCTATGTTTTGTTGTACGTTACTTTATATCCATTCTAGTATTGCAATCATCTTGATGGGGAAGAGAGAGCTGATTGCTTTGCTTAATTTTTCTTCCTGGTGTCTCGTGATGGTTGAGCGGCTCTTCCTTGCGATGCCACGGGGTTGTCTGCAGTTTGTGATTGTGGTATTTCCTGATCATACTCACTTACTATTTTTCATATAGGTCTAAAATGTTTAAAATCGAAAATATAGGTATATTCTTACTCAAGCTTACAATAAATATGCGAGTGGTTTCATACATAGGACCTTACATGAGTGCTCATGTTTTAATGAATTTATTAAATGAGTATGAGAAAAGCAATAAAATGCGAGGCTTGAAGAGCATTTTATCGTGTTTATTTCGCAACGTGATTTCTTAATTCAATTATACAAGAACACGAATGTTAGATTCTGTTTATCACATGACATTACTTAAAATCACATTTTTGGCGTGAAAACTTTAAGATTTTGCCATATTTTATACAACGTTAAGATAAACATCATTACGATACGTTACTAAATCTGTAAACCACTAGTGGTTTGTCAGTTTTATTGCATGGCGTTATATCACTCCCAGATACGACGTCTTGTGATAAAGGATCTTACATAAGTGTTGATGTGTTTTTGAAGTCTTTAAATGAGTTAGGGAAAAGAGAAAAACATGTGAGGTTTGACGAGCATTTTATCTCTTCTTAGCGATTAGTTTAATAAAATTCAATAATACAGGAGCATGCTGTTATATTATATTTATCAAATGACCCTGAAACTACTTTCATATGATATTTCGCCACATATACATTTGCGTGACGTTAAAATGGCCACAAATACATAACATTACCACATTCTTTAAACCACTAGTTGTTTATTGATTTTAAAGAACGGCGTTATATCACTCCCAGACGCTACTTCATATGATATATTTGCTTTAAGCTGGCAAGGTGAGAGAAACTTTGGAAATATTTTGAGAGACAAATACAGATAATTTGTGGTCAGAGAAGTAAAATACTGAAAGAGAATAAACTCAAGCTTGATAATATTTATTTGTCCAATACAGATTACTTTAATGGTAGTCTTTTAATTGCTGACAAAATGTGTACGTATGAGGTCACAGCTGATCAATAAGATGCAAGCATAATAAGAAGTACATTCTTTAACCCATTTATGCCTAAGGAGATTTCCTACCCTTATCAATTGGACCAGTCCATCTACGTTTTAACGGTTGCTGGGTAGTATTTTTCCATTTTATTCACATTCTAATAGAACCTTATGTAAGCAAATAATGGATAGTCTGATAAGACACCGCATTTTGCTGTGTCTGCTCTGGTTCTGCACTATTTGCTTATGTCCTACAAAAAGGAAGCTAGGTTTATATGGGTAAATCGCTCAAGTTTTTCTATGATCAGAAGCCCAATAACCTTTTGTTTGCTTTTGTTTGAAAAAAAGACGAGACAGATAAAAATATGTTTATTCTGAATGTCAAAACAAAAACCATCTGAAGTCCTTCTGAAGTATCTATCATTTAAGTCATTTTTAGACTTTAAAACGATAATTAAGCAATAAAATCAATACAAATTTTGCTGAGCAGAACCATTGATGTCATGTGAGGGTTCCTGTAACAAAAAGACATGAAAATTACACGAAATTAATTCAAATATGTTATATAAGAAATATATTTCAGTGTACGTAAACATTGTGTTTTAAATCACATTGTTAGTTTGCATAATTTGAACTTGATGCGAGAAAAACGGACTCCTTTTTTAGTTATTTATGTTTCATGCTTGTCTTTGTTATGCTATCTTGTCTTTTCTTTGATGTCTTGTGATCACCTGCTGGGAAGTGGCTCTTGCGTGTTTTTATTTTTGTCAATGTCCTATATGGTTTCCCAGTCAGGTGTGGCATTCGTTTGTATCGATTATGGATCTTTGCCTACCTTTCTTTTTTGTAGCAGGCGAACAAAAAAGGTGTAGACTAGCCTGCGTATCAGCCCAGTCTAATCAGAGCCTTTCTAACTCGTTATTTGGAAAGTACAGTAGTCCAACTATAATATAGGTTTTAATTCCTTAATTATCCAAAAATTAAAATATTTAATATTGCTCCAAATAAATGAGGGATCCCTAACAAGTATGGCAGCTTTTTTAAAAGAGCATGACACTGAAATCCCCAATTCTGTACCTTGACCTTAAGAAAAAACCTTAAAATGCATAGAAATGACCTCTAAATATAGTCCAACTTTGGATTGACCCCAAAAAAATATCCACAAAATTTTCATACCCAAAAAAATATTTATTTTTCTGAAAACCCCAAAAATATCAAAATTCAAAATTTTGAACCTATTGTTATTGGTATTAAAACATCATTGTCTTACATTAGTATGGTCATGGGAGAAAATTATGTTAAAATGCGCCATTTTTGCCGATTTCTTAGATTTTGAAAACGGTTACTGCTACCTTAACACAATTGCACGAAAGAAAAGAAAAAACACATGGGCTTCTTGTATTTTTGCTTAAGATCGTACATTACTTTATTGGTTTTAAATACATCATTGTTTTACATTAGGATCGTCATGGGAGAAAAATTATGTTCAAATGTGCCATTTTGGCAGATTTCTTAGATTTTGAAAACGGTTTGCTGCTACCTAAACACAATTGCACGCAAAAGAAGAAAAAACACATGGGTTTCTTGCATTTTTACTTAAGAACAGACATTACTTTATTGGTTCTAAAACATCATTGTCTTACATTAGGGTGGTCATGGGAGAAAAATTATGTTAAAGTGTGCCCATTTTTGCGGATTTCTTAGATTTTGAAAACGGTTTCTGCTACCTTAACACAATTGCACGCAAGAGGAGAAAAAACACATGGGTTTCTTGCATTTTTACTTAAGAACAGACATTACTTTATTGGTTCTAAAACATCATTGTCTTACATTAGGGTGGTCATGGGAGAAAAATTATGTTAAAATGTGCCCATTTTTGCCGATTTCTTAGATTTTGAAAACGATTGCTGTTACCTTAACACAATTGCATGTTAGAGAAGAAAAAACACACGGGTTTCTTCCATTTTTGTTTGAGAACATATATCACTTTATTGATTTAAATACATCATTGTCTTACATTAGAATGGTCATGGGAGAAAAATTATCTTGAAATTTGCTGATTTTTCATAATTTAGCTAAAATCCAGATTATAAGTACCCCACCTCCCAATACTAGTTTTATTTTCGTGTACGAGTTATCATAATAGAATTGTTAGTATATCATTTCTTAAAGCCAAGGTCAATCTACAGAACTGATATACCAAATTAACTATTTTACTACCATGGCACAAACTCTTGGTAAATCAAAATAACCAAAAACCGCCTTTTTGTAGCATTTACACTGGAAAATGAGGTAAAATTGAAAATTTTTGGTTGCCATGGCAACGAGCTTCCAATCAAAGAAATATTGTACCAGTCTGCGTTTGGTGACACGTACTACATGATAGGACACAAATTCACGATTTCTGTAACCATGGATGTATCGCCATTTGCATGGTGCTTAGCAAGAGCTGTACTTAGAATTTTGAATATGGTTATCCTCATTCTAATGCGCTTCTACAGTCTTGTCTCAAATTAGAACGTTTCGAGCCGCATAAAGCCGCACTTCATCTAACCATGTTGTGGGTTGACTTGTAGTCTGTAATTATAACATGTCCTTGTCATTCTCATTTAAAATGTTATTGACGATAATTTGTTGCTCAATGCCTAAAGACAAGGACTTGACTGTTAAACTGATGGTGGTCGGGGTTTATCAACCCATCAGACAGACCTTGTCCCTTGGACAATTTGGCAAAACCTGTCTTCCAGGTTTCTTACAAAGCGAGGCTCAAATCAATCTGCTCATCTAAAGAGACTTAGTAGAAATTTGAAATTTCGCTTTTAGCAAATTTAGATATGATACGTCTCAATAAGCGAACATCATGACGCTGATCAGACTGCGCAGATGCGCTGGCTGGTCCACGCCTTTGCTATTTAAAAAAAAACACAGATAGGTTTTCTTGTGTTACAAGCCATTTATAAGCCTCGATATCTTTTGCGCCTGTTCATTCTACCTTGTGGTCATCTGAAGGGAAAGGACTGACCTCTTGGCTCTTGTTTGTGATGTTTATTGTGATTGTGTTGCTTTCCCATTTGTTATCTTGGGACAGGTGTGGTACATGATTGTATCGATTCCTGCTCCTTTCTGTCTTTCTTACTTTGATAATTACTGATTTTCAGCATAGGTAACTATTGCTTAAACAAACTACAAATTGATCAATATAAATAATTTCCGGTGGTGTTCAGATCAATTTGAACCATTTAATAATAAATATTTAACAAGAGTACAAACCATCAACACATTTTTACTTTTTTCCAGACCAGTTGGTCCTGATCCTAGTGCGCCTAAATATTTTACACATCAAACTGATGAACCTAGGAAAGGTATATACTCTATCGAAGATGACAATGGCAAACAAGACCGCTTCAACAGACAGCCTGATGTAGAAAAGAGCCAAGAATGGGATAGAGTGCACCAATATGTTATGGAGTAAATGTGCACACTGTGTCCTTTGAGTTTGGAATAAAATAGACCAGATTACACTATCAATTGATGATTACCCTACTGTAAAACATCTATAGCTGGCTGTAATTTTTATTTGGCGTTATTTGTGATGCAAACTAAAATAACCAAAATCTCAATATGCAATGAATGGAAACTTATTCATGAGTGTTACTATGAGAATCCATCATGAGTGTGAGGGTGGGACAGAAAAATCCATCCCGAGGATCACCGATTGGCATCACTAGGCTTGCTAAAATATGACAAATGGTGAACACAAGGTACCAATTCTTCTATCCAATCCTCACATGAACAATGGATTCTGTATCTGGCTCACGACTAAATAAATCATTTTATATTGAATAAACATGAAAAAGACTTCCAGAAAATCCTGAATATGCTGAGATGCGAAATGGTGACGTCATTTTAACATACAATGACGTCACGGCCAACGTGCGGTCGACGTGCGGCTGTTCATATTTTATCTTTCCCCACGGGCTGGTAAGGGTATGTAATATAAAATTAGCTCACATGGGTAAAAACCGCAAAAATCCTGATCTGGTGTGCGAGAATATCTGTATCAATAATGTAAGGTTAGAACGATAGTCTCTGTTTCCTTGTGGCGTGCACTCTGCTTTAATAAAGGCTACTCATAAAGGAAGAAATACCTCCCAGAGAGAGCAAATTATTTGCTTAAGGATTATTCCCATGCAAACAGATACTAACTTTAAAGGTCCATAAACAAAACAAATCACCAAATTTATACTACGCAAGTATGTCAATCTTCAAACTGACAAGTTTTAGATGCTGTGTACATTGAGCATTTTATATAATATATTGACTAGTATAGCTTAGCATGCCCTGGCACAATATGGACAAGCCTGAACATTCTGCATCTTTTTATCTGGATTTTCACTGTTTGCAAAAGTACATGTTTAGAGGTTTTAAGTCTACAAAGGGCTAGAAACAATATGTAACAAAGTAATTTGATAAAATATGTACTGTGTCTATATAGCATCTACTGGCATTAAAGCAATTTAGAAAGAGGTTAAAATATTTAGAGTTGATGCCAATCAGTAGACCTGTCCTTTTTGATAAATGTCAAACTAAACATGATAATAATTCAATGACTTATGAGGATTTTCTCAAAATTGTTACGATATTTACTTTTATATTTGAACACTTCTTTCTAGAGTTATTTGTTTATTATATTATTGTATCAATTTACTTGTATCCTTGTTTGACACTATTAACTGTGATAATATAAACTCTTAATCCTTAAAGCGCCAATCACAACTTCAGCAGACTACAAAATTTGCGACATCTTTCCCAATATTCGAAAAAAAGGTATGATGTTTCATGAGAATCGTCTGCAAGCAGACGACTCTCATGAGGTATCATTACTAATTTGTTATTTTTGAAAAAGCAGCAAAATTTGAAATTATCGTCTGCTGCATATTATAGGTGGCGCTTTCATAGAGCAGCAACGAATCAGACAAGCCTTTTATGTTTTTGTTCTATCTTGTGTTTGCTATGTCTTTGTGCGCGTCTGTTAAATTGTGCTTTGTGGTCACCTGCTGGGAAACGGCTGACCTCTTGGCTCTCGTCTGTGGTGTCTACTGTGAGTTTGTCACTTTCCCATTGGTATCCTTGGTCAGGTGTGGTACTTGATTGTATCGATTCCTGATCTTTGCACCCTTACTCATAGTCTAGCCAGAGCATTTGCTTTTTGCATACACAGAGTATGAATAATTAGATCCTCAATCCCTTTTTATATGAGGCTTTTAGCAAAATTTCGTGTACTGGCCCATAAACCAACTTTTTTTTATCGTTACTCTTAGATGTGGTTTGCCTTATTGCTTATGATAATATATATTTTAGTATGACGCATGACACTGTCATTTAGAAACAATGTGTGCTGCATGATAACAACTGACCATTTAAGACATGGTTCCTCAATGAGTAATATATGATAACCACTAACCATTTCACACATAGTTGCTCAATGTGAGTTGTATGATGACCACTAACCATTTTACTTTGATTTACAATATGAATAGTATAATACCCATTACCATTTCATCTCTTAGTTAAACAGTGTGAATAGTATGATTACCACTGACTATTTCATCTATTAGAGCCTTAGTTTAAAATGTATGACAATCAATAACCATTTCATCACTTAGTTCCTCAGTGTGAATTGTTTGATAACCACTGACCATTTCATCACTAATTGTCTCAGTGTGAATTGAATGATAACCACTGACCATTTCATCACTTAATGCCTCAGTGTGGGTTGTATGATAACCACTATACACTTCATCACTTTTTCCTCTTTGTGAATTATATGATAATCACTAACAGGTGGCAAATTAGAAGGGGGTCCTGATAATTGGGAGATTATTCCTATATTTCTCAAACATGCATATGGTGTGTGTATCTATTAGAATCAATTCAACGAGATAGTTGTATCAAATAATCTTAGCTTTCCTCCTTTTCAAGGTTTCTGATTGGTCGAGATTTCTTCTTTAAATCACTTCTGCTCTGACTATAAGTTAAACATTCTAGCGTCTGATTGCCACTTGCAGCCAATTAATAATTTATGATATACGGCTTTCAGAGGATTATTGTATTTCTATACTATCTGCCCGAAGGTTTAGATTTGAGTAAAACAATTACACCATTTGTATGCGTGAGGCATATTAATAGATATATATTATTATAAGGTGTGTATTTTTTGGTAAATTAAGGGCATAATTTTCTTTATTATTCCACAAAACATATGAGCTGTGATATGACAAAGCCAACAAAATGCCTGCAGTCAGTGAGGACTCAATTCAGGCTGTGTATCAACCCAAATTGAGCAATTTGAAACATAAAATATTGTTCCAGTTTTCTATGACATGGTGAAAGCAAGAAGGACATTTGAGATGCGACAGGATTGCAAAATGGCTGTACCTCCAATAAAGTCTTAGATCAGCCTAGACATCTGTCTTGCCAGCTCAGTCTTTATGAAGGTAGGTTTGGTATTAAGCACATCATGAAGTCTCTGATCGAACTGGGCTGATCTGAGTTTTTGCTGAGCATGCACTCATTTTGATCATTTTTTTCATGTTACTGCTAATTATCATGTGGTGATAATTTGGGGATTTTTCCTATATATTTCCCAAACATACATATGGTGTGTCTATTAGAATCAACTCAACGAGATAGTTGTATTGAATACTCATACCATATGTTTTATTTAGAACTAAATCAAATATTGATTTAACCATTTTCATTCTGGATAACGGTAAACTGGTTCTTTGAGAAACAGTAAAGACCCTGGTGCAAATGTAACCTTATACTTTTTCATCAGGGTATGTACTGGTTGGTAAGATATAAACAATCTTCAGGGACAGAAACGCATTTTATTGAAACTATATCCAGGAGCTCCTTAAAATATGAATGGGCTATTCCACATTTTATATATGAATAGTTCATCATCATAATAAGAAAATTTCTTTCTTTTCTGTCAGAGTTTTATGAATTGAAATAAGAGTTATTCTCAATGCACACACGTTGACTGTATAATCCCCACTTTTGACACTGTACTATATGGAGAAAGCATCATTACAGATTTTGAAGGGGTTGGTACGAGCATGAAAAAATCAACATTACGCTGTTATTAAAATTAACCAAAATTACCCTTGGCAGTTTACTATGTAACAGTAGGTGCACAGGACTGATGTTTGTATGACCCTTAATTATTACCAGGAATTGAAGCATCATACCAGGATGCTCATATATATTGTCTGCATTCCACTTTATTAAGTCAAATGTTTCTTGCGACAATGAACGGTTTTTCTGTGGTACTATTTTTCTTGTCTGATAAGCAGGCTATAAGAAAGGTATTTCAAGAAAAAATGTCTTATTAAACATACATGATGCTTGAATTAAAAAATATCTTATCCTCCAATATTTTAATTGAATTTGCTCATGAAACAAATAAAATAAATCGTATATTAAATGCAAAAAATACTGGTTACAAATTTTTATTTCATGGTTTTCAAAATGTGGTGGTAGGCTGCCATTTTCCCCTGAGAACTGGGTCTAAATCTGATGGCAAATTGTTTAGTAAAGGTGAAAGGCCCTTAACCTGCCACGTTTAGCGTTGCTGGCATAAATAGCATCAGAACGTCATGGTGATAACCCACTAAGCACGTAAAATCGGGCAACTATCGGCCCATCAGCGAAACACCATCCAGATGGTGTTTCACTGGTGGGCCGATAGTGGCGCATGATGGGATGCTGATTGGAAGTCTCCAAGCATCTACAGGGATATAGCTTTAACAGGGAGAATCATGTCCCTATGGGCATGAATGTCAGTGACTAGCCCCTTCTAATTTGCCACCTGCCACTAACCATTTCAACACTTAGGTCCTCAGTTTGAGTTGTATGATAACCACTAACCATTTCATTGCTTAGTTATTGAACAACCTTTACTTGAACTGTGATAATGCTATTCTTTGAGTATTGTTTTGTTCATTATACCCCCACAAACTTTGTTTTTGAGGGTATATTGTTTTCAACTTGTCCATTCGTCAGTGCGTCTGTGCGTCCATCCGTAACGTTATGTTTCCTTAATATCTTGAAGAGCCATCGCTGGAATTTCATCACTCCTTGCAAACACGTTCATGTATACAAGACAAATACTTTAAACAAAAAAGTAAAGGCTTTGGGCAATTCTATAAGAGTTATTCTCCTTTGTAGTTCTTAATGGATTTTATATAGGGGTTTATGCTTATGCTGATATAGCCCATACACAGCTTTTGATGGAACAATTTGATACTTTTCCAACCACAGCTTTTGATGGAACAATTTGATACTTTTCCTATACAATATAGACACTTTGAACAAATGCATGAAGGAGTTTGGTTTGGAAAAAATAATTTATGACAAAATGACAGCTGTAAGAACACAATTTTTCCGATATTAGCTTTGATTTGGCTTTTGTATATGCATCGATAGTGCCTTCATGGGACAATCACCTCCTACAACAGCTTTTATTTGAGCAATTTGATACCTTTCCGAAACAATGTAGACACATTGAACATATGCATGAAGGAGTTTGGTTTGGAAAAATAATTTTTGACGAAATGACAGCTGTGAGAACTTAGACAATGTTTCCCTAATAAGGCTTTTGTATATGCATGGATGGTGCCTTCATGTGCCGATCAACTCATACTACAGCTTTTGGTGGAGCAATTTGATGCTTTGCCTATACAATATAGACACATTGAACATAATTGTTTATGTATGAAAGAGTCTGGTTGAAAAAAAAAATTTCATAAAAAAGACAGCTGAGAGAACGACAATTTTTTCCGATATTATCTTTGTTATGGCTTTTGTATTTGCATAGATAGTGCCTTCAAGGGCCAATCAACTCCTACCACAGATTTTAATGGAGCTATTTGATAATTGCCCTATATAATATAGATTTATTGAACATATGCATGAAGGTGTCTGGTTGAAAAAAATTGACAAAATGACAGCTATGAGACCATAGACAATTTTTCCCTAATATGGCGTTTGTATATACATGGATAGTGCCTTCATGGGCCGATCAATTCCTACCACAGCTTTTGATGGAGCAATTTGATACTTTGTCTATGCAATGTAAACATAAAGTATGCGCATAAAGGAGTTTGGTTTGGAAAAAATATTTTTTGACAAAATGACAGCTATGAGAACATAGACAATTTTCCCCTAATATGGCTTTTGTATATGCATGGGCAGTGCCTTAATGGGCCGATCAATTCCTACCATAGCTTTTGATGGAACAATTTGATACTTTGCTATACAATGTACACATTGAGCATATGCATGAATGAGTTTGGTTTTGAAAAAAAATGACTTTGACAAAATGACAGCTATGAGAACTTAGACATTTTTCCCCTTATATCGCTTTTGTATATGCATAGATAGTGCCTTCATGGGCTAATCAACACCTACCACAGCTTTTGATGGAGCAATTTGATATGTTGCCTTTACGATGTAGACATATTGAACATATGCATGAAGGAGTTTGTTTCACAAAATAAATTTTGATAAAATGACATATATAAGAACAAAGACTATTTTTTCGATATAAGATTTGATATATAGAGCTTTCAGGTGTGAATAATTTTGTGTAATTGATCTTAACAAATGTTCCAGATTGCAAGCTTTAAGATCATTTGCACAGATTCTACTGAAATCTTGCTTTCAAAACTAAGGTCTGCTGGTTTGAACTATCACTTGCTAAAATGTAAGTTTTTCACTTTTCCTTACTGTTCTGGGGGTATCTAATAAGAATTGCTAATTGACTTTTTTTCATTGAATTGACGTAACTTAAACTACAACAATTTATTTATTTTATCACAAGCAGTGAATTCAATGCATATCGAATGTGAGTAAAATTGGTATTTTTCTACAGTGTATTTTTTCACTTGTGACTGATACGATTTATATTTTCACTGCAGAATAGAATAGAACTGTAGCAAAAAAAGGCTTTCTTGGCAATTTTGTGACTGGGATTTTTTAACATAAGGTTTTAAGTGAAGTATATTTGTCAACAGAGTTGGGGTCGATTACATGCAAATGTAATCGATTACAATTACAATTATTTTGAAATTTCATGATTACTGATTACAATTACAATTACTTTTTCTCAAATGTAATCGATTACAATTGCAGATTACATTGCAAAGTAATCATGATTACTTTATGATT
This sequence comes from Loripinus fragilis, assembly GCA_964019695.1. Lineage (NCBI taxonomy): Eukaryota > Metazoa > Mollusca > Bivalvia > Lucinida > Lucinidae > Loripinus > Loripinus fragilis. The sequence continues at coordinate 1,420,969 of OZ026530.1, read as the reverse complement.
ACTTATGATTACTTTTGAACAATAAATTAATTGTACTCTATTTCAAGACTTAATAGAATGTTATCCTGAAGGAAGGAAAACTTAGCTATGGTTCTCAATTCTGCTTACAGAGCTACAAGGTTTACTATATGAAATAAAGAATAAAACAACAGTATTCAAAAATCCCTTATTATTCTTGAGATAAGGATGGATACACATTTGATCATCTCATTTATCTCCTCACCAGCGCCATTGCGTTGTGTCCTTCAGCAGGACACATGTATCCTAGCTTAGTACTGGTTCAACCCAGGAAGACCCATTCGAATATAACTGAAAGATTGTTGATGGGACGTAAACAATCAAATCAAACAAAAATCTCATTTGTCCTACATGTTTTTGCAAGATATCTCTGGTACAGTCTGGTAATTTTTGCTGTATACTAGCCTTTGTTGGTATTGCATTTGTTTTACTGATGGCTAGATAGTGGTCAGTGAAGATCCTGATCAGACTGATTGACTGCACTTTCTGATCAAAGTTTCTAAACTGCATCTATGTCCCATAATATAACATTGTGTCATACCATTAAAGCATGCTGAGTGAGGCATGGGCCCTTTTAATTTGATGATATACTTTATCATATTCAGAGAACATGCCCTCCTGAAGTAAATTAGCCAAGCTTCCATTATTACCTAATATTAAGATAAGATAAGATAAGATAAGAAAATTTATTTTAAGACGGCATGACAGTAAAACAGAAAAACATAATATTTTGGATTATATATATATATATATATTCATTTAATTTAATCCTGATACTTGAAACACATTTATTATGTATGTTTCATGTATGTCTATAAAAAGAATGACAAAATTATGTACAAGCGGATCTTCTGCATATCAAACCAAAAACAAAAACTGAATTCATATTCAGCAGGAAAATGGTCAAGATTAAACACTTGCTAAAAGGTGTTAAAACTACACTGTCATAAAAGTTCCTTAAGGATTAAATAGACACTTAAGAAAAGGGTCCTTATTTCATTTGACAGCATAGCAAATAAAAAAAAGTTGAGCAATAATGTCATTTTATGTTCACAATTATTATAGAGAAATTTTTCAGAAAGATGAAATTGGACAGGGAAAGCTTTATATTTAAATATGTATCTGATGAGATAATGTCAAGTCTGAGCTTGGCTCAAGACTATCCAACTGTATTTTCCATACAAGGGACCTTTCCTGCCTGTTATATATTTTTGCTAAACTTTTATCTTGCTAGATTTTTTTTTGCATGTTTTTGTCATCTGTTCATATTTTTCAGAATTAACCTTCTTTTGAAGCAAATTTCTATCAGGGATAGCTTCAGTATCAAAAAGTCTGAATTCAGATCTGGCCCAACATTTTGTTGTGCCTGATTGAGTCCAAACTGTTTGCATAGGATATCAGCAGACGACAAAAGTTGTCATTAACAGGTGGTCAGGTTAATCTACCCTTTCATTGCTGCATACAGAACAGACATTTTTTGCATACTGTCTTCTGGGTGAAATGCAACATAAGGTGGCATTTCATCAGTGTTTGCGCTATTTGTTAAGATAGGAACAATCTTTAGGGACTGAAATACATTTTATTGAAATTGTGACTGGTAAAAAAATACAAAATGAATAATTCCATACTTATTGTTCTAATATGTATGGGACAATTAATCTAAAATTGGGTTACTAACTGTTGGACACTGAATGAATTTTTCGGAAAAAAAAATCAGCAGACCACAAAAAGTGTTAGAGGAGATGAAAAAAAATTACGTAAATATACTGTTGGGATATCAGTCAAGTCATGAGCTCATGAGATATTTATACTTATAGCATATACATAAATTAAGTCATCCTTTATACATGCATGCACAGCTATCCAGTGGGGTTAGAAGTGTAAATTTTGGCTACTTCTTCATGTGTGTAAGTAGTGATGGCTTTGATGAGATTGCGCTTTTGTGCACGCTTAACTCAGCATTCAATGCACTGCAGATGAAGGTTCATATAGTTATTTTGGATCATTCTAGAGGTAAACACAGAAGCAGATATATTATTGGTAGCATATTCACATTCTTTGTTTAAAACATCCATTATTCTCTTTGATCTATTGCTGGTAACTGTCACTGAACAACTTACAACAGTTTTTAACCAGTTACATATTTTTTGTTGTAAAAAGAGCAAAAGTAATCATAAAGTAATCGTAAAGTAATCATGATTACAGGCTATTTTGCAATGTAATCGATTACATTACGATTACTTGTAATCATAAAAATCCACGATTACAGATTACTTTGTGATTACTGAAAAAAGTAATCGATTACAAGTAATCATGATTACAGATTATGATTTCCCCATCTCTGTTTGTCAAAAATAACGCTACGCATGTTGTGACGTCAACATCAAACATAATGACTTCACTGTTTGACCTGGCGTAGCGCCAGTTTGCACGTGACGCCTACCCTAAGGCACTCTCAATAGACTTTCTTTAAATGCTGATTTCTTGCATTTCATTCGTAAAAATATGATTCTAAGCCATTTCCTAGGTGCAAACTATGTTTAAACCCAATGTTATACCCAATAAACACACTGCAAAAGTCAAATCGAACGAGAAACGACCAAGAAAAAAGTAAGGTTGTGATTTCTGTATTTCCGTTGAGTATGAAATAAAAAGAAAATTTACTTTTTCTCGGCAAATACCAAATACATTTCATCGAGTGCGATGAAAAAAATCAGTATTTTTCACGAGTGCGTAGCACGAGTGAAATTGCTGATATTTTCACCGCACGAGATGAAATATATTTGGTATTCACCGAGAAAAAGTAAATATCCTCTATATATTGCTCAAGATCTTTGATTTATTTGTTTGGCTCTATTGATGGCCTGCGTGGTCCTACAGGAGCTCTGCTATAGTTAACAATCACGCTACTCCTTATGATGAGTGATTATACATTGAGTTCCCCCAGCATACTTACAAACGCTTAAATGTTTATTCAATAGATGTTACCTTCTTCAAAGGCAAGTGATAATGTCTGGGGTCATACCTTTTATGTAATCAAGCTAATTAAGATAGATAATAAGGTAAATAATGACTTCCACAGGACATGACATCCATATGCATATATTTTCATTTCCACTGCGAGTCTTAAAATGAACCTTTACATTTGAGATATGGTTCATACCTTCATGAACAAATCGATTTAAGCCACACCCACATACGCGCCATTTGAGCGGGCTAACGTCAAGTCCATCTAATAACGTTTCTTGTTTACTGACGTTTGCGTGACGTTGAACACGTATCGCCATGACGTTAAGCGCCGAAATTTGGCGCTTTGGCTATTCCAATCCCTACGTTATGTCTGATTTAATTTTAAGATATCTGGAAAACCAGTCAAGTTAGGTGAAAATTGAAAATTGATACTTGACTGATAATATAAAATGTAAATATAAGTAATAAATTCAATTTTTGGAATGTTCATGGAATCATGAATACTTCGGGTCTCTTGCAAAGTTAACGTGAAGCCCTTCACTTACTTTGCACGAGACCGAAGTATTCATGATTCCATGAAGATTCCAAAAAATGAATTCATTTCTTAAAGAGACTAAGCCGCAACTATGAACATTTTTCGAAAACAAATATTTTCTTTTTAAATCATTTGTAAAAGCAGAATTAAGGTAAGTTGTCACAATAAATCTGTTCACTATAGCTGAAAACTGCATGGAAAAGTGAATTATCTTATAAAAACAGGTGTTTTTTTCTCTTGTTGGTAATTATTTGCGTCCCTCCATTAATTATAGACAGTCAAGTTTTAACATAAACGCTGTTGTTTTGATACTGATAATTTGTAAAGATTTACGAAATTGGTAAAATGTATACCTGAATTGAGCTTTTTACTTTGTTCTTGAAAAATAGAAACATTATTTAAAAAATTAATAGATCAAAAGTTACAGACTATGCAGCTTTAAATGAACTTTATTGCTTACCTTCAGATCGTGCTCAATTTAAGCTAGCTCATTTGTATTATTATAATGTATCATCTTTAAAAAATGACAATGAGCTAGTGCATGAGATTTCCAACAATGTGGTATGTGCGACCAACAAAGCCTCAGATCAGCCTGCGCATACGCGCTGTCTGATCAGAGCCTTTGCTAGTGACTTGAGTATTTTATGATTGTTAAGCTACTGACTGAACACCATTTGGAGTGTCTAAGCTTTAAAGGAGGCTGCAGTCTCTCATTGGAGTCTACACATGTCAAAATACCACATTGTTGGAATCTCATGAACTGGCTCAAATACAATGTAGAAACTGTTCAAACCATAATGGATCATTAAGATAGCGCCATTCTTATCAAATAATCAATGGTCTCAAAAACTGACTTTTTGTGTTTTTAATTGAATTTCGGGGATTACTTTCTTATTATTAATTTTATTAAAATGTGTTAGCGGTGAAAGTTGTAGAGGAGACTTAGCGCCACCTTCCCCAAAAAGCTCCAAACTTGTGACACAAACAGATATTCGGTACATCTTAAAGATTTTGCAATAAACTCAATTTAGCCGAAGTTTTTAAGTCTATTTTTGAAAGGTAAAAGCATACGAGGCGTGGCAGAAGACGCTGGTCTCTACAAGCGATAGTATGCCGTTACTAAACGGTTGAAAATCGTACGCAAATTCAGAATTTACAGAGCGTAGACATAATCTGCTTTGTGCATGCTCATTCATAGTTACCAAAGTTGTAATATCTTCTTTACATGCTCCAAGACTGGCGGGTTTGAGTCGACCCAACTGAGCCAATCAGGCGGGTTCTCATGAGGTTCGGTCAAAAAATAACTAAGAGTTTGTAAATATCTTTTGACTGGATTGGCACTTTTGACTGAAACTTGGTATATATATATATCGAATGAACCTTCTCGCTTTGTTGCGTATCGACGTTGACGTCTTATCATCTTCAAAGTATTGTTGCTAGGCAACCGAAAACAGTCTAACAGCGATATCCGTCCGACCTGACAACAAATACCTCCCGTTCAGTAGTAACAAAATCGAAGGAACAAATATTTCTTGACAAATACCAGCTAATTTTGTTGGTATAACAGTTTATCCCTGAGAATATTCCTGATATGGATACAGATATTAAAAAGCAATTGCTTAACACAATGTGATAAGATGCTTATGGAATTTTGTTTAGTTATCGGTGGGCGGGGCATATTTATGGGTGAAATTTTCCAAAAATTGACTTGATGTCTCTTTTATTACAGAATAAAATTCCAATGGGTCAATCAAAGGACCTCGCACAGTCTTAATGAAGGATTGCCCATAAAAATGACCAGAGAAAAGTTTTAAAGAAAATGATATTTTTTCTATGAGAAAGATAGTAGGTTCAATCCTCGACTTATCCACAAAAGATATTCTCATTGGACAAGTACCTATTGAAAAATATGGGCTGAAAACTCTGTTTTTGCTGTTCAACATATAGAAAATAGATTTTTTTTTACTGAAGTGCTTCCCCCCCCCCCCCCCGTGACCAAACTAATCCTTTTGCATACAGTTGTAGTTTTACATTTCACACATCATATAAAAACGGCATGATTGGTCACGGGGGGGGGGGAACGATGTCAAAATGCTCAAAAACGCTTTATTATAAAACCTTATTAGAAACTTATTTTGTAAAGACCTGTAGGTAAATGGCATGTATCAGAGCTTTAGTTATGAGTGCTTACAAAGTAATCAATTGTCTCATTTCTCAACCAAAACATATGTTGTGGGTACTCAAAAGAACCGTCGCAAAGAGACGGTTCTTTTAAGCACCAAATTATAGATAAAATCTGATGTGTAAGAAAAATATTAACGATTTTACGCTCAACATCTGTGTTTATCTAGACTATGATTTATACAGTATGCAGATATTATACGCCTCAGTGCACAAGTCAACTGGATGAACTTGAAACATTACAGGTAATAGTCAAAAGTCATTGACAGCACACTTCTTTAGATGAAAAAATGTAATCTTCTCAACCCGAATTTTATGCAAACACATCACTTTCGTCTCAATTTTTATGCCGCAAACATAATATTTACATGTATTTAGGTGAATACTCGACAAATCTTTGACTTTCTGTGAAATGAAATTTGGTCACAAAGATTACCCCCACCCCCTAAACCCTAAATTCCTGGCATAGTTATGCAATATTTTCAAAATATTTTTATATTGCTAGGTTTACTAAATGTAAGGGTTTGATTTAAGCACAAAACTATAGTTGTCAGTTATGCATTATCCTAGCCACAGGCTGTCAAAATTTGGGCAGATTGAATAGGAAACTGTCCGAGGTCCTTGGTTGCATTTAACAAAAATGTATTCAAACTTTTTATTTGCAACACATGCGCAAGTTGATGTCACTCAAGTTTGTATCGTGTTGCCATGACAACGCTTTATTCGATAGCGAACGCGTGGCGTTAGATCACGTTCTTTGGTCGCTTAGCAACAGCAACTAGACATTGCATTATAATTGGTCATCGCATATTCTGAGGCAAGACAAGCCGATGCATAAATGTACCAAATTTTACCAGTGTACGTAAGGCCATCCTTAAAAATATATTTGTTTACCATGCTCCTACCAATCAATTTCAGTTTAGGTAGGTAGGTAGGTAGGTCTTTTTTTCTTTTTCTTTTAAGAAATTCAGCATAATTTTATGACCTTCTTACTATCACTTTTTGAGGTCTACAAATGCTGTATTTAAGGCAAGAATGGATATATAATAACAGTATCTGTAACCTTTCTTCAATTAAAATACAGCTTTTAAGAGTTTATTTGCAGAATTAGAAAAAATATTGAAAAAAAAACAACAACAGAATCTCAGAAAAGCAATACTTTTTTTTTTTTTTTTTTTTGGGGGGGTGGGGTAGGGCCTGTTTTTGATGGCCACGGCAAACCAACATTTTTTTAAGATCGGCCTAAGCATACGTAAGAGATATGTAGCAATACACGCCATCCATCGAGGTACTTAGAACATTATGGAGGTGCATGACAACCATTTGACTGACATCATGCTTTGCTAGAAATGTTCAAAACATGCACCTATGCACATTTATCGCTGCATCTGAGATGTTGAAAGCTTGCCGACGAGCAAGCGCTAAATCTCCTCTATAAATTCCATCGTGAAAATCATTGTGATTTATCTTGTTGATTTTAAATACAAGGTTTAGTTGTTGTTGTTTATCATAAGGAGTTGTATATAGCGTGTGTGTAATAAATAGCTGTGTGTAAAACGTTCCTTTGTTCGTGTGTTTTTTCGTCCCGTCCGTGGACACAGAGACAAACGGCGGGCTTGATTCAGCTGTTATCTTTGCTCCTTCCATTCCGAACAGGCAGAACTGAAATCAAGTGCGCTGGAACATCTGTGCTGGCGTACGCCGGAGTACTCCATCTTCCGAGATGGTGTAGACAGAACAGTCACGTGACCTGTTCCAAATCAAGATTGCGGAGCACTGCCTGCATGTGCGGAAGTATTTGTATCGCTTAATTTATTCCTGAGTACTCCAAAGTGCCCAGTTTTACATGTATTTGTTTTAGGTGGCTGTTCTGGCGTACGCCCAGTACTCTGAAATTTCAAAATCATGTCCGACCTAAGATGTGTGCCAAATTATAATAAAAACCTTTTAATGGATTCCATTCTTATTTGGCCTGCATCAAAAGTTAATTTCAGCACCATTCTCATCTCCGTAATTTGATCTTTCTGTTAAAGGTATGTTTGTCTTTAGGTTTTGATGTGAGAAAAGCTGTCTTCGTGGTTTGCAAAAACCAAAGGCGGAGACCAGCCTGCGCATCCACGCAGTTTGATCAGCCTTTGTTGTTAGCTTCTTCAAAAGAACAACTCATGCATACAAAATGTTAGGTTGGTTAAAAGTCTTGAACATATGCATACACAGTATAAGTTAGTTAAAAGTCTTCATTAATGCAAACAAAATGTTAGGTTGGTTAAAAGTCTTCAACCCATGCATACAAAGTGGTAGGTTGGTTTAAAGTCTTCAACTCATGCATACAAAATGCTAGGTTGGTTAAAAGTCTACAACTCATGCATATAAAATTTTTAAGTTGGTTTAAGTCTTCAACTCATGTATACAAAATGTTAGGTTAGTTAAAAGTCTTCATTCATGCATACAAAATGTTAGGTTGGTTAAAAGTCTTCAACCCATGCGTATAATTTGTTTGGCTGGTTAAAAGTCTTCGACTCATGCGTATAAAATGTAAGGTTAGTTAAAAGTCTTCAACTCATGCGTATAAAATATTAGGTTAGTTAAAAGTTTTCTACTCATGCATACAAAATGTTAGGTTGGTTAAAAGTCTTCAACTCATGCAAACAAAATGTTAGGTTGGTTAAAAGTCTTCAACTCACGCGTATAAATTGTTAGGTTGGTTAAAAGTCTTCAACTCATGCGTATAAAATGTAAGGTTGGTTAAAAGTCTTCAACTCATGCATATAAAATGTTAGGTTGGTTTAAAAGTCTTCAACTCATGCATACAAAATATTAGGTTGGTTAAAAGTCTTCAACTCATGCATACAAAATATTAGGTTGGTTAAAAGTCTTCAACTCATGTATACAAAATGTTAGGTTGGTTAAAAGTCTTCAACTCATGCATACAAAATATAAGGTTGGTTAAAAGTCTTCAACTCATGCATACAAAATGTAAGGTTTGTTAAAAGTCTTAAAATCATGCGTATGAAATGCTAGGTTGGTTAAACAGTCTTCAACGCATGCATATAAAACGTTAGGTTGGTTATAAGTCTTCAACTCATGCGTATAAAATGTAAGGTTAGTTAAAAGTCTTCAACTCATGCGTATGAAATGTTAGGTTGGTTAAAAGTCTTCAACTCATGCAAACAAAATGTTAGGTTGGTTAAAAGTCTTGAACATATGCATACACAGTGTAAGTTAGTTAAAAATCTTCATTAATGCAAACAAAATGTTAGGTTGGTTAAAAGTCTTCAACCCATGCATACAAAGTGGTAGGTTGGTTAAAAGTCTTCAACTCATGCATACAAAATACTGGGTTGGTTAAAAGTCTTCAACTCATGCATACAAAATTTTTAAGTTGGTTAAAAGTCTTCAAATCATGTATACAAAATGTTAGGTTAGTTAAAAGTCTTCATTCATGCATACAAAATGTTAGGTTGGTTAAAAGTCTTCAACTCATGCGTATAATTTGTTTGGTTGGTTAAAAGTCTTCAACTCATGCGTATAAAATGTTAGGTTAGTTAAAAGTCTTCAACTCATGCATACAAAATTTTAGGTTAGTTTAAAGTCTTAAAACCATGCGTATGAAATGCTAGGTTGGTTAAACAGTCTTCAACGCATGCATATAAAATGTTAGGTTGGTTATAAGTCTTCAACTCATGCGTATAAAATGTAAGGTTAGTTAAAAGTCTTCAACTCATGCATATAAAATGATAGTTGGTTACAAGTCTTCAACTCATGCAAACAAAATGTTAGGTTAGTTAAAAGTCTTCAAATCATGCGTATTCAATGTTAGGTTAGTTAAAAGTTTTAAAACCATGCGTATAAAATGCTAGGTTGGTTAAAAGACTTCAACTCATGCATACAAAATTTAAGGTTTGTTAAAGAGGCTCCAACTCATGCGTATAGAATGTTAGGTTAGTTAAAAAGTTTTACAACAATGCGAATAAAATGCTAGGTTGGTTAAAAGACTTCAACTCATGCATACAAAATGCTAGGTTAGTTAAAAGTCTTCAACTCATGCGTATAAAATGTTAGGTTAGTTAATAGTTTTAAAACCATGCGTATAAAATGCTAGGTTGGTTAAAAGTCTTCAACTCATGCATACAAAATGTTAGGTTTGTTAAAGAGTCTTCAACTCATGCGTATAAAATGATAGGTTAGTTAAAAGTTTTAAAACCATGCGTATAAAATAATAGGTTGGTTAAAAGGCTTCAACTCATGCATACAAAATGTGAGGTTGGTTAAAAGTCTTCAACTCATGCGTATAAAATGTTAAGTTGGTTAAAAGTCTTCAACTCATGCGTATGAAATATTAGGTTGGTTAAAATTCTACTACTCATGCATACAAAATATGATGTTGGTTAAAAGTCTTCAACTCATGTATACAAATTGTTAGGTTAGTTAAAAGACTTCAACTCATGCATACTAAATATTAGGGTGGTTAAAAGTCTTCAACTCATGTATACAAAATGTTAGGTTGATTAAAAGTCTTCAACTCATACGTATAATTTGTTAGGTTGGTTAAAAGTCTTTAACAGGGCTATCGGTATCATAAACTTCGTAAAACATTTTCAAAATTTTATAGACGATACTTTGATTTGATTTCTAAATTCCAAGTTGGACTTAAATCTCTTTTGCGCCAAGGACTTTCGGAACCTGATTTCTATGGTGACTTGGTGTATAAGTTGAAGAAGATTGTTGGCTCTAATAATTTTTCAGCGCAGTTCATTAAAATAAATTCCAATTATAAAAAGATTGGCTATAACATTAATGTATTGCAACAGACTGCATGCTTGGTAGTCAACCCAATCACAGTTGGCAACTTTGCTTTCCTCTTTAATTGCACGCCGGTGGGTCGGACTTCAGACTCTATGATGGTTCCGACTTAAAGACTTATCTATTGATGAGATGGTAGGGGCCTGATGCTTTGGCTGTTTGTCGGGCCCACCGGGGTTTACCTGTTGGATTTCTTTTGCTCCGGTATTCAGTTTAATTTACTGTTGAGTCCTTATCCTTGCTTTATCTCCTTGTTATATCTTGATTTATATGTTTTAGGAGATGATGCATTGATAAGTTAGGGGTCTTTCATGCAAACCAAATATCTATGTGTCTTGATCCACATCTGAATTAAGGGTGAGGTTGGCGCCGTTAAACCGGTTTAAGCCCTCCAGTAAAATATTTTACTGACCGTTCCAAGGCGGTACTTCTTTTGTGGATCTTTTATGTTTTTGTTCTGTCTTGTGTTTGCTATGTTTTGTGCGCGTCTGTTTATATGTGCTTCGTGGTCACCTGCTGGGAAAGGGCTGACCTCTTGGCTCTCGTTTGTGGTGTCTTCGGTGAGTTTGTCACTTTCCCATTGGTATCCTGGGTCAGGTGTGGTACTTGATTGTATCGATTCCTGATCTTTGCAACCTTACTTACTTTAACTCATGCGTATAAAATGTTAGGTTAGTTAAAAGTCTTCCTTCATGCGTACAGATCGTTATGTTGGTTAAAAGTCTTCAATTCATGCGTATAAAATGTAAGGTTGGTTAAAAGTCTTCAACTCATGCGTATAAAATGTAAGGCTGCTTTTAAGTCTTTATTCATGCATACAAAATGTTAGATTGGTTAAAAGTCTTCAACTCATGCATACAAAATTTTTAAGTTGGTTAAAAGTCTTCAACTCATGTATACAAAATGTAAGGTTAGTTAAAAGTCTTCATTCATGCATACAAAATGTTAGGTTGGTTAAAAGTCTTCAACTCATGCGTATAATTTGCTTGGTTGGTTAAAAGTCTTCAACTCATGCGTATAAAATGTTAGGTTAGTTAAAAGTCTTCAACTCATGCGTATAAAATATAAGGTTGGTTAAAAGTCTTCTACTCACGTATACAAAATGTAAGGTTGGTTAAAAGTCTTCAACGCATGCATACACAGTGGTAGGTTGGTTAAAAGCCATCAACTCACGCATACAAAATGTTAGGTTGGTTAAAAGTCTTCAGCTCATGCATACAAAATTCTTAAGTCGGTTAAAGTCTTCAACTCATGCGTATAAAATGTAAGGCTGCTTTTAAGTCTTTATTCATGCATACAAAATGTTAGATTGGTTAAAGGTCTTCAACTCATGCATACAAAATGTTAGGTTTGTTAAAAGTCTTCCTTCATGCGTACAAATCGTTATGTTGGTTAAATGTCTTCATTCATGCGTGCAAAATGTTAGGTTGGTTAAAAGTCTTCAACTCATGCATACAAAATGTTAGGTTGGTTAAAAGTCTTCAACTCATGCGTATAATTTGTTTGGTTGGTTAAAAGTCTTCAACTCATGCGTATAAAATGTTAGGTTAGTTAAAAGTCTTCAACTCATGCGTATAAAATATTAGGTTGGTTTAAAGTCTTCTACTCATGCATACAAAATGTTAGGTTAGTTTAAAGTCTTAAAACCATGCGTAAGAAATGCTAGGTTGGTTAAACAGTCTTCAACGCATGCATATAAAATGTTAGGTTGGTTATAAGTCTTCAACTCATGCGTATAAAATGTAAGGTTAGTTAAAAGTCTTCAACTCATGCATATAAAATGATAGTTGGTTAAAAGTCTTCAACTCATGCAAACAAAATGTTAGGTTAGTTAAAAGTCTTCAAATCATGCGTATTCAATGTTAGGTTAGTTAAAAGTTTTAAAACTATGCGTATAAAATGCTAGGTTGGTTAAAAGACTTCAACTCATGCATACAAAATGTAAGGTTTGTTAAAGAGGCTCCAACTCATGCATACAAAATGTTAGGTTTGTTAAAGAGTCTTCAACTCATGCGTATAAAATGATAGGTTACTTAAAAGTTTTAAAACCATGCGTATAAAATAATAGGTTGGTTAAAAGACTTCAACTCATGCATACAAAATGTGAGGTTGGTTAAAAGTCTTCAACTCATGCGTATAAAATGTTAGGTTGGTTAAAAGTCTTCAACTCATGCGTATGAAATATTAGGTTGGTTAAAATTCTACTACTCATGCATACAAAATATTATGTAGGTAAAAAGTCTTCAACTCATGTATACAAATTGTTAGGATAGTTAAAAGTCTTCAACTCATGCATACAAAATGTTAGGGTGGTTAAAAGTCTTCAACTCATGTATACAAAATGTTAGGTTGATTAAAAGTCTTCAACTCATACGTATAATTTGTTAGGTTGGTTAAAAGTCTTTAACTCATGCGTATAAAATGTAAGGTTAGTTAAAAGTCTTACTGCCATGCATTTAAAATGCTAGGTTGGTTAAAAGTCTTCAACTCATGCGTATAAAATGTAAGGTTGGTCAAAAGTCTTCAACTCATGCGTATAAAATGTAAGGCTGCTTTTAAGTCTTTATTCATGCATACAAAATGTTAGATTGGTTAAAAGTCTTCAACTCATGCATACAAAATTTTTAAGTTGGTTAAAAGTCTTCAACTCAAGTATACAAAATGTTAGGTTAGTTAAAAGTCTTCATTCATGCATACAAAATGTTAGGTTGGTTAAAAGTCTTCAACTCATGCGTATAATTTGTTTGGTTGGTTAAAAGTCTTCAACTCATGCGTATAAAAATGTTAGGTTAGTTAAAAGTCTTCAACTCATGCGTATAAAATATTAGGTTGGTTAAAAGTCTTCTACTCACGTATACAAAATGTAAGGTTGGTTAAAAGTCTTCAACGCATGCATACAAAGTGGTAGGTTGGTTTAAAGCCTTCAACTCACGCATACAAAATGTTAGGTTGGTTAAAAGTCTTCAGCTCATGCATACAAAATTTTTAAGTTGGTTAAAGTCTTCAACTCATGCGTATAAAATGTAAGGCTGCTTTTAAGTCTTTATTCATGCATACAAAATGTTAGATTGGTTAAAGGTCTTCAACTCATGCATACAAAATGTTAGGTTTGTTAAAAGTCTTCCTTCATGCGTACAAATCGTTATGTTGGTTAAAAGTCTTCATTCATGCGTGCAAAATGTTAGGTTGGTTAAAAGTCTTCAACTCATGCATACAAAATGTTAGGTTTGTTAAAAGTCTTCCTTCATGCGTACAAATCGTTATGTTGGTAAAATGTCTTCATTCATGCATACAAAATGTTAGATTGGTTAAAAGTCTTCAACTCATGCGTACAAAATGTTAGGTTTGTTAAAAGTCTTCCTTCATGCGTACAAATCGTTATGTTGGTTAAAAGTCTTCATTCATGCATACAAAATGTTAGATTGGTTAAAAGTCTTCAACTCATGCGTACAAAATGTTAGGTTTGTTAAAAGTCTTCAACACATGCATACAAAATGTTAGGTTTGTTAAAAGTCTTCAACTCATGCATACAAAATGTTAGGTTTGTTAAAAGTCTTCCTTCATGCGTACAAATCGTTATGTTGGTTAAAAGTCTTCATTCATGCGTGCAAAATGTTAGGTTGGTTAAAAGTCTTCAACTCATGCATACAAAATGTTAGGTTTGTTAAAAGTCTTCCTTCATGCGTACAAATCGTTATGTTGGTTAAAAGTCTTCATTCATGCGTGCAAAATGTTAGGTTGGTTAAAAGTCTTCAACTCATGCGTACAAAATGTTAGGTTTGTTAAAAGTCTTCCTTCATGCGTACAAATCGTTATGTTGGTTAAAAGTCTTCATTCATGCATACAAAATGTTAGATTGGTTAAAAGTCTTCAACTCATGCGTACAAAATGTTAGGTTTGTTAAAAGTCTTCCTTCATGCGTACAAATCGTTATGTTGGTTGAAAGTCTTCATTCATGCGTGCAAAATGTTAGGTTGGTTAAAAGTCTTCAACCCATGCGTATAAAATGTTAGGTTGGTTTAAAGTATTCATTCATGCATACAAAATGTTAGGTTGGTTAAAAGTCTTCAACTAATGCATACAAAATGTTAGGTTAGATAAAAGTCTTCATTCATGCGTACAAAATGTTAGTTTGGTTAAAAGTCTTCATTCATGCGTATAAAATGTTAAGTTGGTTAAAAGTCTTCATTTCATGTGTATAAAATTCGTGGTTGGTTAAAAGTCTTGAACATATGCATACACAATGTTAGGTTAGTTAAAAGTCTTCATTAATGTATACAAAATGTTATTTTGGTTAAAAGTCTTCAACGCATGCATACAAAGTGGTAGGTTGGTTAAAAGCCTTCAACTCACGCATACAAAATGTTAGGTTGGTTAAAAGTCTTCAGCTCATGCATACAAAATTTTTAAGTTGGTTAAAGTCTTCAACTCATGCGTATAAAATGTTAAGGTGGATAAAAGTCTTTAACTCATGCGTATAAAATGTTTGGTTGGTTAAAAGTAAGTAAGGGTGCAAAGATCAGGAATCGATACAATCAAGTAACATACCTGACCCAGCATACCAATGGGAAAGTGACAAACTCACAGTAAGACACCACAGACGAGAGCCAAGAGGTCAGCCCTTTCCCAGCCGGTGACCACAAAGCACATATAAACAGATGCGCACTAAGTCATAGCAAACACAAGACAGAACAAAACATGAAAGATCCACAAAAGAAGTACCGCCTTGGAACGGTCAGTTAAATATTTTACTGGAGGGCTTATACCGGTTTAACGGCGCCAACCTCGCCCTTAGTTCAGATGTGGATCAAGCCACAAAGATGTTTGATTTGCATGAAAGACCCCTAACTTATCAATGCATCATCTCCCAGAACATATAAATCAAGATATAACAAGGAGATAAAGCAAAGATAAGGACTCAACAGTAAATAAAACTGAATACCGGAGCAAAAGAAATCCAACAGGTAAACCCCAGTGCGCCCCACAAACAGCCAAAGCATCAGGCCCCTACCATCTCATCAATAGATACGTCTTTATGTCGGAACCATCATAGAGTCTGAAAGCTGACCCATCGGCGGGCAATTAAAGAGGAAAGCAAAATTGCCAACCGTGATTGGGTTGACCACCAAGCATGCAGTCTGTTAGGTTGGTTAAAAGTCTTCAACTCATGCATACTAAATGTTAGGTTGGTTAAAAGTCTTCAACTCATGCGTATAAAATGTTAGGCTGGTTCAAAGTCTTCAACTCGTGCGTATAAAATGTTAGGTTGGTTAAAAAGCATCAACTCATGCATACAAAATGTAAGGTTGGTTAAAAGTCTTCAACTCTTGCATTCAAAATATTAGGTTGGTTAAAAGTCTTCAACTCATGCATACAAAATGTTAGGTTGGTTAAAAGTCTTCAACTCATGCGTATAAAATGTTAGGTTGGTTTAAAGTCTTCAACTCATGCATACAAAATATTAGGTTGGTTAAAAGTCTTAAACTCATGTATACTAAATGTTAGGTTGGTTAAAAGTCTTCAACTCACGCGTATAAAATGTTTGGATGGTTAAAAGTCTTCAACTCATGGCTACAAAATGTAAGGTTAGTTAAGAGTCTTCAACTCATGCGTATAAAATGATAGTTGGTTAAAAGTCTTCAACACATGCATACAAAATGTTAGGTTGGTTAAAAGTCTTCATTCATGCATACAAAATGTTAGGTTGGTTTACAGTCTTCTTCTCACTCTAACAAAATGTTTAGTTGTTTAATAGTCTTCTTTTCATGCGAACAAAATTTAAAGTTGGCTGAAAGTCTTATTCTCATGCGAACAAAATGTTAAGTTGGTTTAAAGTCTTGGTCTCATGTTAACAAAATGTTTAGTTGTTTAATAGTGTTCTTCTCATGCAAACAAAAAAAAAATATGTTGGTTAAAAGTCTTCGTCTCATGCTAACAAAATGTTTAGTTGGTTAAAAGTCTTTGCATGATGCGAGCAAAATGTTCAATCGCTTACAAGTCTTCATCTCATGCGAACAAACTTTTAAGTTGGTTACAAACTTTTATCTCATGCATAAACTAGATAAAGTGCCCTGTGAGGCACGTTTACCCCTGGCATGTACTCTTACTTTCCCAGCACATCCCCCACACCAAAAAAGTGTCCTAGATTTTTAGCTGTGGGGTGTCACCCTGCTTCTGAGGCAGTCGAGATGAACCAGCTATGTATGGTACCAATTATCCATACTTAAATGTTTTCTAATAAATGTTTGGTAAGATATCTGCACTTTTTAAAAGTGTCCTAGATTTTGACATCTAGCTCCAGCCCTGGTATTGAACCCTAAGGTCTGAAGTCACAGAAAGAAAGTAAGATGAAATAGTAAAAAGAAACGAAAAAGATGTCATTTATTTTGACCTCTAGTCCGACCCTGGGACATGAAAGTAATAAGGTTGCAAAGATCAGGAATCGATACAATCAAGTACCACACCTGACCCAAGATACCAATGGGAAAGTGACAAACTCACAGAAGACACCACAAACGAGAGCCAAGAGGTCAGCCCTTTCCCAGCAGGTGACCACAAAGCGCATATAAACAGACGCGCACAAAACATAGCAAACACAAGACAGAACAAAAACATAAAAGACCCACAAAAGAAGTACCGCCTTGGAACGGTCAGTAAAATATTTAACTGGAGGGCCTAAACCGGTTTAACGGCGCCAACCTCACCCTTAATTCAGATGTGGATCAAGACACATAAATATTAGGTTTGCATGAAAGACCCCTAACTTATCAATGCATCATCTCCTAAAACATATAAATCAAGATATAACATGGAGATAAAGCAAGGATAAGGACTCAACAGTAAATTAAACTGAATACCGGAGCAAAAGAAATCCAACAGGTAAACCCCGGTGGGCCCGACAAACAGCCAAAGCATCAGGCCCCTACCATCTCATCAATAGATAAGTCTTTAAGTCGGAACCATCATAGAGTCTGAAGTCCGACCCACCGGCGTGCAATTAAAGAACCCAAGTATCTGAAGCTGTCGACTAGATGCCTGTCATGAATGGTACCAAAGGACTAAATATGATTTTTTTCTAATAAATGGTTGGTAAGATATATGCAAAACTAGAATAGCACTTTTGAAAGGTGTCTTAGATTAATAGATTTTGACCTCTAGCTCCAACCTGGGTCATGAACCCTAAGGAACCCTAAGGTCTTAAGTCACAGAGAGAAAGTACATGTTGTTCTAAAAAAGAAAAATTAATATGTCCTAGATTTTGACATCCACCCCGTGGACATGGACCCAAGTGTCTAAAGTTGTCGAGTAGATGCCTATCATGAATGGTACTAAATAATTTCTAATAAATGGTTGATAAAATATCTGCATAAGTCAAAAAAATATAATAGTACTTTAAAGGTGTCCTAGATTTTGAGTTTTTGTCCCACTCTGGAACATGAACCCTAATATCTGAAAGCACACAGAGTCGGATCCTAAATTGTACCTGTTCTTCAAAAATTGATGAATCTATAAAAGAAAAGATTTTTTTAAACTGTCCTAGATTTTGACCCATTCTGGGGCAGCAGCCCAAGGGTCTGAAGCAATCGAGTCAGTCAACTATGAGTGGTACCAGGTCTGGAGATTAGATGTGAATGCCAACCCTCTAGGGTACCTGTGATCCAAATTTGAATGATTTCTGATAAGTGGTTACTGCAATAAATACCACTTGAGAAACTTTAACCAAAACTTTGTCATACTTTTAAAGGCGTCCTAGATTTTGACCTTCAGCCTCACCAACGGGCAAAGACCCTGGGCTGGAGTCATTATGTAAATGCCAAACCTCCAAGGTAACTATTGTTCAAATGTGAGTGATTTCTTACTGTGGTTACTGAGATATACACCGCTGAGAAACTTTAACCAAAACTTTGTCGTACCTTTAAAGGTGCCCTATATTTTGACCTCCAGCCCCATCCAGGGGCAGGGACCCTGGGGTCTGAAGTCATGATGTCAATGTCAACTATCCAAGGTAACTATGGTCTAAATATGGATGCTTTCTGGTCAGTGGTTACTGAGATATCACCACTAGAGAAACTTTAACCAAAACTTTGACGTAACGAAAGGGCGAACAAACGGGTCGACGAACGAACGGACTAACAGACAAACGAAGAATGGAAAGATGAAACCTATATACCCCTTGGCATAAATGCCGGGGGCATGAAAAATGTTTAAAATGGTGAAAAGTCTTCGACCCATGCGTTCAAAATGTTAGGTTGTGTGAAAGACTTCAACTTATGCGTACAAAATGGTAGGCTGATTAAAAGTATTCAACCTATGCGTACAAAATGTATGCTTGGTTGAAAAAGCTTCAACCAATGCATACAAAATGTAAGGTTGGATAAAAATCTTCAACCAATGCGCACAAAATGTAAGGTTGGTTTAAAATATTAAGTTGATTACAATGAACATGTCTTCAACCCATGCGTACAAAATGTAAGATCGGTTGAATGTCTTCAACCTATATGCACAAAGTGTTGGGTTGGTTTAAAGTTTTCAACCTATGCGTAACAAGTCTTTATCCCATGCGTACTACAAAATGTTAGGCTTGTTAAAAGTCTTCAACATATGCGTACAAAATGTTAGGTCATTGTAACAAGACGCTCATTCAGGTTTAAAAAGTAAACCATTCTTAGTCTCCGTACAATTAAAATCAATTCGTCTTCATTATAGAGTATCCCTCTCATATTCTAAACCGACTGCAAAAAATAATTACTTTCTCGTCTTAACGTTTTGTTAGGCACACGCCGCGGACACATGAAAAGACTGATGCCCTTAACAGACGTATTGCTTGCTTTATAACAGAATCATCAACAGAAAACCAACATTTCTCAGAATATACATGTAGCCGACAAAATAAAGCCATTTTATATATTTTTAACAAAGTAACTGTTTTTTTATTCTCGTATAAAAAAACAGTATGTATATGAATTCAAATGCGCTACATACGGTACATACGAATTTACGAGGGGTGGGGGGTCGAGGATTTCTGGATTCATTTGTTTAAAAAGTGGGGGTTCGCTTTGTTGGTTTTATTTCTTTTTTCTTAAATATCCCATGAAAATGAAATAATTTGGTCTCGCTGAGACCAAATTATTTTATTTTCATAGGACATTTAAAAACAGGGAGCAGAAAAGGTTTTTTTTTTACAATTTTTTTCATTATAATTTCAGTATATCCTCGCGGGATCAAAGAAGTCTAATTAAAGGGTTTTAGGGATACAGGGTAAGGTCCATTTATTTCAGGGGAAATGTGATACAAATGTAAATATGGAGATAAATGGTTCATGAAGCCTTCATACAAATGCTATAAGGTTTTACGGATACTACTTTTTTCACCAATTTAAACACATATTCGCACTGTGTCCTTTTTATTGGAGAAAATACAAATGGTGGTGACCTACATCAGACACCGCATTGTCAGTGTCGACATCGTTCACTTACAGGTTTGAATTTTCTATAAAAAAATGGAAGAAAAAAAAAAGAAAAATACCACCTAGCAAACCTAAAAACGGACTGAAGTAGGCTCGTCTATCTGATAACAGAGGGCACTCCATTTAAGAAAAATGGGTACTTCCTCTCTTTCTTAACTCCTTATCCGCGCATGTTTGTCATGTTTGCCGTAATTGTTTTTCTTCGCTCGTTCTGTCTCCAAAATTTGGGCACACGATAGGAACCTCAATGCTTAAATGCGCATGTTGCACCGACTTGTTATAAGTTTACGCAAATAACAAGCACAGTCGACAGGCGTGAACAGTGCTCATGGCCATATCCTCTGATACTCTCAGACTGATAGACTGGCCCCAGTCTCTAATGTCAAACTTTTTTTGTAATGAAACTGATAATCTCTCTAAGATAGCAATTTATTAACTTGACTTGGGAGTAGTTCTTGGCTTGGACATCATAAATTTGACTATCAGAGAGGATAGCTTTTTCTATAAAATGATTTTTTTTTTCATAGTTTAATATAATAATAAATGTAATTATATAAATTTAGTGGACTGATGCCAGTCTAGCATACTGGGTGAAATTAATAATTAATTCGGTTTGGTTCGTACTTAGTAGACGAGTGGGACGTTTTCAGAAGTTACGGTTAATACTGGGGACGGTTCATTTATTTCCCGATACTGTCTTCTTTTGTAAGGCACACGCCATCAAAGAATATCTATGATCTTAATATCTCTTTTGAGTGACCACTGGAGTGGATGTGTTTAATCTCGCGATTGACGGACGACATATTGCCCACTGTTTTCACTTTGTTTCTTGTGTGTTCTCTGTTTTCAAAGGATTACTTTATCTGGTAAGATAACTTTAGAAGTTATAAAACTTTTTTCATACTCAACTGAAAAGAGCATGACATTTAAATTTATCCTGCTAATAAATGTTAAAATGCCAACAATTGTTGGCATTTTAACATTTATAAACAGGATAAATACCCCATCTGAATGATTTAAAGCAAGAAAATCTTGATTTATGAGAACTTGAAATATTGTACTCAGTTGAGTTGAGCATGAAAAGTAGTTTTATAACCTCGGGACCAAATTCATTTGCACTGTTAAATTTCTTGAAAAAAGTGAATGTAGATTACTCCTTGCAAACTAACACTGACTTCCCTTCTAGTACAACTTGAGGGAAACATTTTTTTTTACAAATGATAAATAACTCAGGTATGATTACTGTTTTAAATCAGTTTACAGGTGTCTTATAAGTCGAAATCGACTGGACGTAAATATAAATGTATGTTTGATGGTATGAATAACTTGTAAATATTGGTGTATGACAATTTAATAAATAATAATATAGAGCAATCTTAGAGAACAAAATAAAAAGAACGCAAATCAGCAAAATTTAAGTCCATTGGTGTAATTATTCGCTAACCAGAACCGATAGTAGAGAGTTTACACCAATATCACAGCCTCCTAATGTGGTGTAAAGGTACACTTTTTAGTGTTTCCTTTGATCAAAAAACGTTTTTTTTAGAAAAAAATTGGTTCGCCTGATCAGGATTTTAAACCTACAACTGAACTGAGTGGTAAATATGGCGAATGACACTTAACAGAAATTGTATATTTAATTTAAATTAAATGGTCTATTTAAACTAATTTTCTATGCTTTTTGTGGCTTTCAATAGAGTCCAACCACAGGAAAGAGGCCATTTCAGCCCATTTGGGCAACATATTCAATTTCCAGCGTGTAATACATGTATCTTCTAAATAACGCATTTTCTGCATTTCAACACCACTGAAGCCTATGGGTGATCAAATGCGCGAATCGAAAAGCATTATGCTTGCCATTTCGAGAATTGACCCGTTCTACCCACTCGCCTTATACTCGCTACAAAGGTCGTTCTAACAACTACAAATCAATTAAAAGTTAGGAAATAAAACTGAATCGTTAACTCAACCCTGACAAACTTTATGCTAAAATTTTGAACATAGAGCCAAAAGAATAGGCAGCTTTTGTTGCCGCTGTTCTAAAGCAAAGTCCACTTTCTCGTCAACATCAAGAAATAGAATCAACTAAAAACAGGCGAAATGCATGCGATTTTGGTATTTATT
Source organism: Loripinus fragilis (assembly GCA_964019695.1). Taxonomy (NCBI): domain Eukaryota; kingdom Metazoa; phylum Mollusca; class Bivalvia; order Lucinida; family Lucinidae; genus Loripinus; species Loripinus fragilis. The sequence goes on along the minus strand of OZ026530.1, from coordinate 1,398,872 downwards.
GCACAGCTAGTCGACCAGTCTCATCGTAGTCTCTCCAGAGCCTTCACATTAAGTATACATGTACATACAGAACAGAACAGTACAGAACAGAGCGCATTATTTGAGCCGTGACATGTGATTTCCAACAATGTGACATTTTGACAAGTGAATACTCAGACGAGCCTGGCGAGCCTCCTGTTAAGCTTAGAAACTCCAAATGATGTTAAGTCAATAGCTTAACACTCATAGAATATTCAAGCGACTAGCAAAGGCTCTGATCAGACTGCGCGTATGCGCAGGCTGATCTAAGGCTTTGCTGGTCGCACATACCACATTGTTGGAAATCTCATGCACTGGCCCATTTATTTGACGTAAACTAAACAGTTTTAGTCAATCCAATACAAAAAGTGATATACATGTCTTGCGATTTGATCAAGGTAGGAATATAGCCCCACTAGATAGCTATGAAAATTCCATTCGACTTCTGTTGGTTATTATTAATAATCGAAACACAACAATAGTCACTTGCTTTTTGGGTTCAGGTCAGCTGTATTAAGCTGAGGTGATACAGACACATTTGTCTGTAAAGTGGTATGATATGTTTAGCCGTTAATTAAAAAAAATGTCATTAATCAAGTGATTTCGTTTTGGCCAAGTTTACAGGTCCAAGGTCAGCTGTATTAGGTAAAGTCAGGTATGAGCCGTCTCATCAGGATTTCCACTGTTTGCTTAGTTAATTTAATTTATTTTTCAGTCCAAAAATAAAACATGAAACAAATAAGATCGCTGACCGAATTTAAAAATAATATCAAACTGTATATCTGAGTAAGCTTGTCACCACCAGTGAAAGGTTAAAACAGACCTTATCGCTAGAAATACTTGTTTTAGTGACTGTATTGCATGCCAATATTTGATTGCTCGTTCAGAGATCTATTGACAAGCATTTCCAGCACGCACACAACCTTAGAATAATGTCGTACCAACGTCGATGCGACGTCGTGACGTCGCATCGACGTTGTTGTGGCGTCAATTGCCTGCTGGGTTACACCTTATAGGCATCGAGGCAAGAACGTCTGAAAAAAAACATACAAAATAATGAGCAATACAAATAGGGTTATAGGTCATTTACATGTAAATACTAACTCCTTTTCTTTCGAACTAAATTGAATTTCATCCCTGGTCCCAACGAGATTTGAATGTTTACTACGATAGAACAGTTACACTTTATAGGAGGGTCGGTTGAAAAATGAGCCGCGACATGTGATTTCCAACAATGTGGCATTTTGACAAGTGTAGACTTAGACAAGTCTATGCGGCCTCCTTTTAAGCTTCGAAACACCAAATGATGTTCAATCAGTAGCTTAACACTCATAGAATATTCCAGTGACTAGCAAAGGCTTTGATCAGACTGCGCGTTTGCTGAGGCTTTGCTGTTCGCACATACCATATTGTAGGAAATCTCATGTCGCGGCTCAAATGGACAACACCAGCTATCAAATATAGCAAACTAAGGTCACTTATGCACGGGTATATCGTTTGAATCTGCTTCAGTGATTTCGGAATTAAACGACTGAGTTGATTCAGGCATATTGTATTTACGATCAAAATTTGTCTTGATTGCTTCTTATAGATGACACTTTTGTGCCACCATACCTGACAAAATGTTTAGTATAGTACATGACTTCGCAGGTAGTTTCTTAGTGGTTTAACTGTGATTTTGCAACAACCCCTGCATTGCATTGTTTTACAAGACTGTTTATGAAATTTTCGACTTCGGCTAATATTGGATATTTTAGTGGATTCAGGCATAGTGTTTGTCTAGAAGACACTTTCGTGCTACCATACCTGACAAAATATTTTAGTATAGTACAGGACTTCACAGGTTTAACTGTGACTTTGCAACAACCCCTGCATTGCATTGTTTTGCAAGACTGTAAATGAAATTTTCGACTTTTACTAATATTGGATATTTTACTGGATTCAGGCATAGCTTTTGTCTAGATGACACTTTCGTGCTACCATACCTGACAAAATGTTTTAGTATCGTATAGGACCTCGCAGGTATTTCCTTAGTGGTTTAAAGCTGCATAGTCTGTAACTTTTGATATTTTAATTTTAGAACTAATGTTTCTATTTTTCAAGAACACAGTAAAAAAACTAAAATTCAGGTATACATTTTACCAATTTCGTAAATCTCAACAAATTACTAGTATCAAAACAACAGCATTTATGTTAAAATTACCTATCTATAATTATTGGAGGGACGCAAATAATTACCAACGAGAGAAAAACACACCTGTTTTATAAGATAATTCATTTTTCCGTGCAGTTTTCAGCTATAGTGAACATATTTATTGTGAAAACATAACTTAATTCTACTTTACAAATGATTTAAGAAGAAAATAAAAAATTTCGAAAAATGTTCATATTTGCAGACTTAGTCTCTTTAACTGTGACTTTGCAACAACCCCTACATTGCATTGTTTTACAAGACTGTTTATGAAATTTTCTGCTTCGGCTAATATTGGATAATTTTAGTGGATTCAGGCATAGTGTTTGTCTAGATGACACTTTCGTGCTTCCATACCTGACAAAATGTTTTAGTATAGTACAGGACTTAGCAGGTGTAGCTGTGACTTTGCAACAACCCCTGCATTGCATCGTTTTACAAGACTGTAAATGAAATTTTCGCCTCTTACTAATATTGGATATTTAGTGGACTCAGGCATAGCGTTTGTCTAGATGACACTTTCGTGCTACCATACCTGACAAAATGTTTTAGTATCGTATAGGACTTCGCAGGTATTTTCTTAGTGGATAAACTGACTGTGACTTTCCAACAACCCCTGCATTGCATTGTTTTACAAGACTGTTTATGAAATTTTAGACTTTGGCTAATACTGGATATTTTAGTGACTGGTTTACAGGAAGCCTATTTGCAGAAATGTGTTAATTTCTTCTAAAGGTAAAGCATTTTTTTTATTGGCGGTGGTCAGACGTGCGTATTTTCTTTAAGATTTAATTTGTGTCACAATTTGATTTATTATACAGGATTATGGCTAGGTAATTTTGTTCTCTTAACCCATAAAGCGACACCTATAATTTGCAGCAGACGACAATTTCAAATTTCGCTGCTTTTTTTCAAAAATAACAAATAAGGCATGATATTTCATGAGGATCGTCTGCTGGCAGACGTTTCTCATGAAATATTATACCTTGTTCTTTTCGAAAATTTGGAAAGATGTGGCAAATGTGTTGTCTGCTGCAGTCGTGGTTGGTCCTATAAATGTTACAATATAGATAGGTCAGAAATTAGTTTGTCTTTATAAAATGAAAAGTTTGTGTTGTTGACTTGGTGTTTTTGTTATTGTTGTTTATTCTAGATTGTTGATTTTATATAAATTGTTAAAAAGACAGTAAATATGTTTGGAACTCTTTTCAAAGAGAAATTTGATAATATGATAAATAGATTCTATCATAAATGAATTTACTAAACATGTTGAACTCGTAGAGAAAAAAAAAGATAAAATGCTGCGTCACTGCGTTGTGGTCCTTGAGCAAGACACATTTATCCTAGCTTAGTACTGGTTTAACCCAGGAAGACCCGTCCCTGTTTAACTGAAAGATTGTTGATGGGACGTAAAGTATCAAATCAAACAAACAAACAAGTAATGAACAATAAAATTATTAAAAAAAAACATTCTTATGGCTTTTAATAACAGTGTTTTATGTAAAGAGGAAATGTTAATTCAGTAGAACTTCAATCGCTCGAACTCTGATGGCTCTTTCTCCTGGGCTGGCTAGAACTACCATCATGGTCCCTACATGCCATTTTATGCATACTCAACCCTAGATGGCTGGAACTACCCTTGGCTAGAAGTATTCTTCATGGTCCCAAGCCTCTTCGAAGTCCTACTGGTATAATGTATATTTGATGCGCAGGCTCGTGCAAGATATGCAATTGTCGCATAAGGCATAAGTCCATTTTCTTAAGGGGAGCATGTCGCATGTTCCTGGTAAATGCCAATCATGATGATGTTCCTGGTAAATGCCAGTCGATGATGTTCCTGGTAAATGCCAATCATGATTATGTTCCTGGTAAATGCCAGTCATGACCACGAACGCCCACGAATGACCACGAATACTACTGCGATACCACTAGGAATGATCCCGATCCCTCTACGGTAGAGCTACGAATTAGGCCACGCCCACAACTCAACACGATTTACCCCGACGAGTTTAAACGGTTTAAACTCGTCGTAGCCTTGTCATGGAGGTTCCCGAATCACCACGGTACTACTAGGACTCGCGCCGATATCTCTACGGTGCTACTACGACCCATGCCGATGCATCACGACTTGATAAATCGGGGTGAGTCGTAGCTCTGCCGTGGCCAAAATCGTGAATGTGTAGCTGGGGCTTTACATAGAGATGGTGATTTCAACATTCGTCGTCAAATATTTTAGGTCTTTATAAACTTTAAGTCAAAAGTTAATGAATTCACTAAGCCGGACCCGATGTCTCTATGCCATCTACATGTAATACATAATGTTTAGCTTGCCAAAACTGGAGTTTGTCAAATAGTTTCTGGTAGCTGTTCTAGATTTATGCAATTTGCACAGGTTTCATGTAAATATGCACATGTTAAGAAAACGCCTGCAAGTGTAGCCTCAAGTTTTAACGTTAAGGTGCGTTTTCTTCATAGTATACAGAAATTAATAAATCATTACATTATAAATAAATTAAGGAAATGAGATTTTTATAAAGATAAATTTGTTGATTTAAGCATTCTTATACTTTAATTATATTTACTCACAGTTCAATATATGTTGACTTTACCTACGTTGTACATTATACGTGGGTCATCCAATAAGTTCTGACAATGGTCTTATATCTCAGAAACTGTTATTGAAATCAGAATTCTATTACCCATTACATGTGGCCATGGGTGTTGCCTACTCATGTATGTAATATGGAGTTTTTACCATAACCTTGCCCGATGCTATACAAATTTGTAAACAACACTGTGAGAGCCCATGGCCGCGAAAAATCACGTTTTTCACTAATTTTTGCTGGGGGTAGAGTTAGTTAAATATGCAGTATGTTTCTTTGGAAAGTTTTATTAGTGGTTGGTGATGTTGTCTGAATACACATTTGACCCATAAAAGCAAATACTACAATGACATTAACGTAGTTGCTTTGAACGTCCTTGGTTGCTAGGCAACATCAGAAAATTAAATATTTGCCTCACTTTAATCATTAATTAAAATTTGTATATTTTGAACACTTATATAAGCCATTACGATCAATTTGCATATCAATAGACGCATATTTTGATAAATATGTTCTATAGTCTTCATAACACATTGAAAATAATAACTTTCAATAAAAGCTTTATACCAAAGATAATACACTATTAGTACAACCCATTTTCAAGGAAAATATTTCTTGCAAAATCTGTGATATATCAAAATCAAAACATTGCTAACACCACAGTCGGAACCTAAAGCATTATCTAAGCTGTTCAAAATCAACATACATACTGTCCTTATTTATGTATATAAAAAGTTTTGAAAATGATTTTGTAATTTCTTAGAAATTTAGGCATGTACATTGCATATAGTGCCCCGTCCATGGTTCTTTACCTTGTGTTTTTTGGTTGCCTAGCAACCATCGTGATGGCAGCATGGAAAATATTTGAACTTGTGATCCAATTCCCTATATTCTAAATAACATGTTAGGATTATTGAAACACATCCTAGAGAAAAGGGTTTTGTTTTATGGGGTCATTGTCAGAACATATTGGATGACCCTCGTATAAATGGTTAATACCGAGAGGTGCGAGTAGGGCCTGCTGTATTCTTAAAAACTGACATTTCATTCGTTTACATGTAACACGAGTGCATGGTCATACCAACTAATGATATTTGCGCCTTGCAAAGACTCAGACCAGCCTGGGCATCCGTCCAGTCTGGTCTGAGTCTTCGATGGTGGCATGAATAAACCGTTAGTCATAAGCGCCACAAAATCCGACTGGGTGCAGGCATCCAAATACGGTCGCGTACCCTGTAACTGAGCCACGCCATGCGATTTCCAACCATGTGGTATGTGCGACCAGCAAAGGCTCAGACCAGCCTGCGCATACGCGCAGTCTGACCATAGCCTTTGCTAGTCGCTTAAATATTCTATGACTATTAAGCTACGAACTGAACATAATTTGGAGTTTCTAGGCTTAACAGGAGGCTGCACAGGATTGTTTGAGTCAACACCTGTCAAAATGCCACATTTTTGGAAATCCCATGTCGCGGCTCAATTGGAAATAGATAAGGAAAACGTCACAACTCTACGCTCAAAAAGTTGGCCTCACTACACCTTTGTGTGATGACCAGGCTGATCTGAGCCTTACGCTGGGCTCACACTACCTTTTTTTTAGCAGTGACATGTGATTTCCAACAATGTGGTATTTTGATTAGTGTAGACTCAAACGAGCTTGTGCAGCGTCCTTTTAAGCTTACAAACTCCAAATGATATTCTGTCAGTAGCTTAATATTCATAGATTAGTCAATGGACTAGCAAAGGTTCTGATCAGACTGCGCGTATGCGCAGGCTGATCCGAGGCTTTGCTGGGCTCACATACCACATTGTTGGAAATATCATGTCTCGGCTCATTTATGTTTGGATGTGACACGCCCTGGCAGTTTAGTGGATGTTGGATTTTAATCCGCTATGAGCGCTGGTGGCTCAGAGATAGAGTATTAGACTAGAAGACAGAGAATCGTCTCAACATGACTAAAAGTGTTGACTGGGACATAAATCCACAGCACAAACAAACAAATAAACGCTATTTAAACTCTAAATGAGCAGTGTACAACTAACGGAATACGTGCATCAAACATGAGAACCAAAGTGGCTCAGTGGTTCCTAAGTTTTCAAATGCTCGTTGATTTATTACATGTGTGGAAGGCGCTGTTTCTTTCACTTGCATTGTATAGAGCCGCGCGTACGATTACCGCCTCTTTGGTGTCGATTCAATTAAACAGGATTTTGTTTTCATCTTCTATATATATATTTTTCATTTCGCTTCGATCTTGTATCAGACATTTTCTAATTAGCAATCTGTATAAGCTACATAAATGTCAAATCTTCAGCAGAAAATAATTATCGCGACATACTAACTGTCATAAGTTCAATACTAACTGTCAGTTAAAACATTAAGAACCCAGACAAAGTGATTAGTAAACCATAGCCATATATGTTATAAGTAGCATCCTTTACCCCCTCCGATACCCATTTAGTGACTTCAAGCGCGGATCCAGAAAGTTTTGTCAGAGGGGGTCCAACTTATCTCTGAAAACGTTTTTTTTTTTAGTTGATAAGGGGGAGAGAGGATCCAAATACCACTAAAAGCGGGGACCATCATTGCCCCGCTAGCGAAACGCCATTTACATGGCGTTTCGCTAGCGGGCCGATGATGGCCTGTCATGGAATGCTGGCTTGGTAGCTTTGGGCTTTTCTAGAGGATCCGTAGTAGTATTGCTAAAACAAACCCTAGATTTTTTTGTGATTTTCCAGGGTGGGGGGGGGAGTCCGGACCCCCTTCCCAACCCCTCTGGATCCGCGCATGGACTTATATATACTCAAACAAAAAAGAAACGTCCGATTTTCATGGTACTGCATCTTTCGATCCAGTTCAGATGTTGCAACAAAAATAAAAACAAAATGTTTATCAAACGTCCGACACACAAAAATGGTAATCACTTAATTTTATCTTCTGATCTTGAAGAGTTATTACACCCGATGTGCACACCGCTTTTTCCATTATCATCAGGAAGTTAATCATCAAAACGTGACAAATTTTACGTTAAATGGCAACCAGAAGCATCTGACGATGAAAAAACATCTAAAAATCCCAAATCTGCTTATGGAACGAGTGACATTGCAGTTCCAAATCTTTCATTTACGAAATTGACTAAAATTACCTCCCTTTGAATTAAACAAACAACAAATTAAGAACCTTCAAATCTCCTTAACCTAACATCATTTTGAGACCGTTTTTGTTGTGATTTGTTGTGTTTGTTTATGACAACAATTACACAATAGAGAAAAAAAAAACTATGGCTGATGTCGGGTTTCAAAGATTCACTTAATCTGTGTTTCATACCCCACCCCTTACTGCAAAATCATCAGCGAATTTCCATTATCAATTGTTTTGATGCTGATTAGTCTTAATTAATGTTAAAATGCTTGTGATGAAGAAAAAAACATCAAATTTGTTCGATTTTGTTGATTATCAAAATGTTGGACCCATAATGAATTTTCTGAGTGTTTTAACGCACGCTCATGATCGTTGTTTTTTGACGTCAGAGTATGTTTCAGACTTATGGCTGTGGCCGTAAAATGCAATGTATACAACTAGTCAGCTTATCTTACTAGAGAGTTTGTTCAGTGGTGTTTAAATGTGCTTAAATGGTTCGGGATTATGACGGACACACAAGCTATTAATGTTGTGACTTTTGATTTTAAGGGTACTCGTGTTCGCTGCTTTGTCAGCGGCTACACTGATTATTAATTGGATTACTCTTAGGTGCTAATCATTTCTAAATTATCAAATTTGTAAGGTGAAAATTTGAATGTAATGGGTTCATAAGACATAAACGTCAAGCGGACATAACTTTATTGTTTCAGTATACATGTATGTGCGTGACTTACATGTTTTTACTCGCTATACAATATCATGCAATATGTTTTTACCTAAAACATATTATTGCACCTTTGAGTGATATTCCAATGTTTTACATCAAATATCTCACAATCAGGGGGCGTTTAACCCAGTGTCATTTTCGGACCGTTTATTTTCAGCCCTAAGCTTTATTTTGAGCCTTCATCTACATCCATGCTCATGGTGTGCGATCAGTGGATGTTCTGGCCAAACTTAGCGAATGCCTAGACTCGTCTGATCCATCACTGCTCGGCAATGCGATAAATACCTATATGATCGAGGCCTCCAGAAAATAGTGCGTATTGGAAAACAATTTTCTTCATTTCTCGTCTAAAACATATGTTGTGGCGACTCAAAAGAACTGTCTCATTGAGACGGTTCTTTTGAACACACAAAACACATGTTTAAATAGATGGGTAAGGAAATAATTACAGTTTTACGCTCATAAAATTTCCTTATCTGGGCCTATAATATCTTGTGTGCAACATGTGATAATATTAGAGCTACTGTGAAATGCAAGAAGACCTCCTTTTTGATCCCGTCAGACTTAAACCAGCTGAATTGTTTAGTTAGTAAATGTTATACAGCAGAACCTGTCTAAAACGGCAACTTTCTATAGACCACAAATTAATTTTCAAGACCATTTACCGCTTAATGCAGGTCAAAAGTATTGCAAAATGCTCCAAGCATTCTGCAATACTTTCGACCTTCATTAAGCTACCTAATGCAGGTCAAAAGTATTGCAGAATGCTCCCCTTGGAGCATTCTGCTATACTTTCGACCTTCATTAAGCTACCATTAGTCATTAAGATATTTTTGTTGTCTATTTTTGAGTGGTCGCTTAAGACAGGTTCTACTGCACGTCTATGCATGTACCTGTTCTCTATTTATACATATAGCGTACAACAAACACGCTGCTCGCACTGTGCGGATATGCAGGGTTATATACTCACGTATTATCCTAGCTTAGTACTGGTTCAACCCAGGAAGACCAGTCCCTGTTTAACTGAAAGATTGTTGATGGGACGTAGAGAATCAAATCAAACAAGCAAACATATATGCTAATGCTGTTTGCAAATCTGATAGATAGATTTTCGCGTGACGTGGGTCGTTTATCTGCACTGTGACAAAGTCAAATACTAAATAAGCTGACCTTGCGGTTTGTTATGATCTTAATCTGCAGTTACAAATATTTATACTTCATTAATTGACAAAAGATTGCAGTTGCAGTCATAGATTATCGAAGAGATTAAACCGTGTCTATTCCGGTTAGAATGTGTCAAATATTGTTGACCTGAATAAGGTTGACATATGGGACGCATGTCTGATATTAAAAGGGTTTCCAAAAATAAGATATGCAGCACCCTTTTCTGCAAGTTCTATAACTACATGTACCACAGAGATAAATTTATGAAACTTAATTACTTCCCCATTGCTAATAAGTCAGTGAAAAAAATTCAGAGTTGAAAATGCTTGTACGTGCACATATTTTACCATTTTTCAATTTACTGGTCTGATACCAGTCTACCTTTTTACTAATAAAGCATCCGGTATGGGAATTTGATACTCGTCGCAGAGTAAGAGCCACTGAATTGCATGACAAAACCAAACTTTGATTTGTGCGCCCACCAAAGGCTAAGATCAGACTGGGCATTTGCCCAGTCTGATCTGAGCCTTTGCCGTGGGCACATTGAGATACAACTCCTTAGCCCCCAACCCAATGCTATCTGTCAGATTAGTTTATTGCCAATCTAAAGCAAGGGGTCGGGCCATAAGTTTTTCCAACATTTATGCAAGTTGTAATAGTTACAACACTAGTTACGACCCTTCTGTCTGTGTTGATATCCAGGCTAATCAAAGCCTTCGCTAGACACACCGTTTGTTATACAGTGGTTGCCGTTAGTCCATTGTATCATGTACTGGCTTACAGAAGTCCTATATCAGCTCATTTTAAGTGTAAAAATAAATATTGCTATTAACTCTATGATAAAGTTTTGTCTATAGAGCACATTGCCCTTTAAATTTGAAGTAAGGTTTATACATGTACTGCTCTGGGTCCGGAATTACAATGCCTCCTTAAAGTTAAGGAAGACTTAAGTTAAGTATTGATATTTCAACATGCTATAGTTAATGCTAAATAAATTGTCTGGATCAATGCAGTACTTATGGTCTAAGATAACTATTTTCTTTTAAATCACTTTGAAACGATATTTTTCGCATCCTGAAAAATCTATACTTAACTTAAGTCTTCCTTAACTTTAAGGAGACATTGTAATTCTGGGCCCAGATCTTCAAGTCACCTTTCCACTGCTTTTAAAGTGGTTACGTTCGGTTGTTTTGATCCAGAGAATGCATACAACAATAACAGGTAGAAATGATTAACATTTTCTACTTGGGAAATTTCTACCTCCAGTTGATATAGTCAGGTTGGTAGATAAACTGTCACCTCTTTTGGTGTTAACTTAGGCGTACTTCGAATCGAACTATAGTCCCTTCTATAGTAACTAAAGTTTGATTCGAACACCTATAGTCGCTACTAGGGTGACGTCACGAACCTACTGGAGATGGTCGGAGCACCGTTACTCTAGTAGATAGGCTGGTTCCCTACTTCAGACATATCTAACGATGGGTTCAAGATCTAGCACGATGGGTTCAAGATCGGTCAGTAGCCTCAAAATGATGTTTTTGTAAAATAAACCTAGATGAGCATAATTTTTGGTCCCACTTATTCGTAATTGATTATTAGAAAGCGATGTGCAGTTTATAACATCGAAGAATTGAAGTGGAGCTTACAGGGCTATTAGTTTTGTTTACATGTACTTGCCAACCAACTAAAAGTTCCAACTTTAGTCGTTCGGGTGTAAACGTGCGTGCGCATCTATTACGCAAGAACTATCGTAGGAACTTTAGTTCGATTCGAAGTACGCCTTATACGTATATTTAAAGTGTACTCCTATACCAGCTGAGTTTAAGTGCAAAAATAAATATAGCTGTAATTTTTGTCTATAGTGCACAATGCCCTTTTCACTTCAAGTAGGGTATTATGCATGTACCAACATAAAATTGGGCCTAGACGAGACAAAACCTGCCTTCGGGGTTTCCGAAAAGAGCTAGACTCACACCTACAGAGCTACAGAGACTAGCTAGACACATGAAATTTCGCTTATAGCATAATACTTTACAAAAGGCGAATGACAAAGGCGCTGATCACTGCCCTGGTCTGCGTCTTTGTTGTTCGCTGACCGCGAAGACCGGTTTTCTCGCGTCGAGGCCCATTATCATAGTATGGTCTCATACATGTATAACACCTCATAAAAGTGAAAAGGTTTTATGTTTCAAACAAAACAGACAAAATAAACAATAGTATAATAATGGATTACAAAAATGCTATTCAAGCTTATTAATGAACCTTGGAATGTGATTTCCAACAATGAAACATTTTGACAAGTGTAGACTCATACGAGCCTGTGCAGCCTCCTTTTAAGCTTAGAAACTCCGAATGGTGTTCAGTCAGTAGCATAGCAGTCATAGACTTTTCGAGCGACTAGCAAAGGTTCTGATCAGACTGTACGTATACGCAGGCTGATCTGAGGCTTTGCTGGTCTCACATGCCACATTGTTGGAAATCTCATGTCGCGGCTTATATGTGTAACAATGGGTGGGTATTTCATTAAACGCTGTTGAAGTTAATTCGATATGCGTGGTTCTAAAGTGGGAGTAGGGGTTTGACAAAATCTCAACATTCTAATAATCATAGTTTGAAGCTCTTGTATCTTCAAAAACCATTCCAACATGGCAAAAATAGTAAATTAATAAAAATAGAATGCTATTTTCAATACCGCCCCCCCCCCTTTAAAGTATGTCGTCAGATCACCCAACCATAAGCATAGCTAATGAGCCAATTGTATGAGTCATATGTTAAGACAAACCAATTTGTATTGATTATTGTTTAGTGTGAGAAAGTTTTCTTTTTGTTAAAAATACAGGACCGACACGAAAATGTTTTATATTCAAAGGACATTACTAATGATTACCTAGTGATATCATTAGACTTCGATTTAAAATAATGTTTTATCCATTCATCCAGAATAGAACCTTCCAGCCTCAATACATCCTCCTCAATGTTTTGTTTGAAGGGGTGCTAGAGTTAACTCAACTATTACAGCTGCTAGATTTCAGTTTTAACTCAGTACATGTAAACTTTTAAACTAATCGGTATACTGTAAATTCGGAAACTTTCGCGAGAATTTATTTCCGCGAAGAGCTTTGAAAAGCATATTTGCCACGTTAAAAATATGCGACTTTGGCATGATTTGCCTTCATCAGTAAAGGAAACAGATTTTTCGCTTTTTCGCGAAGTTTCGCGAAAATAAACCCTCTCGAAAATTTCCGAATTAACACTACGATTTGTGGAGTAATTTTAGCAAATCAATGTTTTCTTCAATGCCACTCGATCCACTACTTTTTATCCTTCTATTTACTCCTTTCACACTCATTTTCCCTACCACATTATCCCAGTGCAGGTGTACCGGATCTTAGAACATACGAACTCTTGCCAGTAACTGACAACTGCCATAATCTATGTACCGGTAGGTCAGCGGAGACAGATAACTGTACTTGGCTTTGCACTCATATCATGCATGAAGATCAATCCATCAGCACGGTGTTTGCACTTACGGAATTATCACATGAGATTTTGGAACATACGTGTACCGCATTTTCAAGCAACGGAGGTTCGGGAGAGTCTGCGCCTTCGCTGCATGCTAACACAAAGTATATGTACAGTAAAACATGTGTAAAACCTGTGTAAACCTGTGTAAAACATGTGTAAAACAGCAACTAAAAATAGACAAAACAAAGGTCTTAATAACAACTGGTAGCTTAATGAAGGTCGAAAGCATTGCAGAATGCTCCCCTTGGAGCATTCTGCAATCATGACTTTTGACACGCATTAAGCGATAATCGGTCTTGAAAACCGTTTTTGGTCTTTTTGAGAGTGGCCGTTTAACACAGTTTTACTGTGCTGTATAAATAAAAAGTTTCATAATGTAAATCTCTAGACTGACTTGATACGCCGGCGTGGATGTTTAAAGATGACATTTGGACATATGCGATAAGTTCATTCACAGGTTTAGATAAAAATAAACTTCAGCGTAAAATTGTAAATAATTTCTTACCCATCAGTTTTAACATATGTTTTGGGTGCTCAAAAAGAAATCAAATATTTATTGGATGCATAACTTTTGCCCAGCTCTATACTGATTACGAGTGTGAAGTTTGTCCGGGACAAGGCATAACATGTGCAGTATTGATAGGATTATCATTATAGTATTAGTGGTAAGTTGTTATATTGCCATTTTCGTCCACCCAGTATGATATGAAAACTGACAAAATGAAATATGCACCCAGCAAAGACTAAGACCAGCCTGGACACCAACCTAGTCATATTAGATCATTCTTTCGACCTCAAAGTTTTGGGAAAGCTAAGGAAACGTGCCGTGGTTTCCTCGTATGCACAGCGAAGATTCTGATTAGACTGCCGGGGTGAAATTGACATATCACATATCACTTATCGTTTGACATGGTTTTAATCAACGTACTGACATGAGCGCTCATGTTTAATTCAATTTATTAAACGAGTTGAGGAAAAGAGATAAAATGCGAGGCTTGCCGAGCATTTTATCTCTTTTTCGCAACTCATTTAATAAATTCAATAATACTGGAGCACGAAAGTTAGGTTCTATTTATCACATGACATTAAAACACTTAAAATTGCATTTTTGGTGTGAAAATATTAAGATTTTTCTTTATATTACGCAGCGTTATAATGGACGTCATTACGTTTCCCGTAAATCGATAAACCACTAGTGGTCTATTGATTTTAATGCATGGCGTTATATCACTCTCAGACGCGACGTCATGCGATAAATTGTCATTGTCTTCCACCCATTATTATGATAAGCCTTGAACCGACAAAATTTGAAGACTCAGACTAGCCTGTATTGTTTAACTGTACCTCAGATAACTGTATATGAAAACGAAATGATCCATGCTTTGTCATGAGTATGACATGCGTTTCATCTCATCAAAGCCTAAGGGGAAAAAGAGTTCCAAAAAGCGTATCCATAGACAAAAAAAAATAACGATTTTATTTGATTGATATATCATAGTTTTCTGTCACTCAGAGTTTCTGTTCGATAGTATTAATCCAGAGAATGATTACAACAATAACAGGTAGAAATGCTTTAACATTTTATAACTGAACAGATGTTTACCTCAAGTTAGTTTAGTAGGGAATTTCACCGATGGGGTGGCAGATCAGCTGCCATCTCTTTTGGTGTTACATGTAACCAATACTTACTTTTACAGTACATCGGCTTTCTGCTAGAGACGAATATTCTATGAAAACTATTTGAATATCAACACTAATTAACTTTTAATAAAACCCTGGTACACTACAACAGCTATTGCGACCTCTTAATATTAAAGTCTGTATCTTGTTAGTAGCATATGCAGGGACTTATTTTATTTTCTCGAGTTATGCATTTCTAGTATGCTATGACCATGAATTAAATGACTCCCGCATGTGAGTTCAAGGTTTTATGACCATTTCAACATCATTAGGTCATAAAAAGCACCAAACTTTTCAAAATCAATATAAATGTCCAATTGTAATTATTTAAGATTTCTAGTATGACTGGCCAAAGATCGAATTCTTAAGGCCTCATGTGCGGATCCAGAAGTTTTGTCAAAAGGGGTCCAACTCTAGCAACTGTTTTTTTTAGTTAAATAGGGGACAGAGGATCCAAATACCACTAAAGTTGGGCCATAATCGGCCTGCCAACGAAATGCCATTTAAATGGCGTTTCGTTGGCGGGCCGATTATGGCCCAACGTTGAAGCTTGGTTGGCCTGGTAGCTTTGTGATTTTCCTGGAGGGGGTCCTGGCCCCATGCCCCCCCCCCCCCCCCTCTCTTGTTCCGCGCATGGGCCTCACACATACAACGATAACTACATGTTGTATGTCCATTGTTCATTTAAGCTCCTCTGACTACTAACTATACCGTTTATTTTATGTGTTCGGAACAGAAGCGGTTTGTTCACTCGTAATGGTCTTATAACGATCTCTACGCTATTAATGTACCTCGTATATAATTAATAATTCTACTTTATTCTACAAGAAAAAGAACTAAATTATAGCCGTGCCTTATAATTACTCGCTTTTATGTCTGTGAACATTTTCATGCTGAGGGAAAAAGAATGTACGCCAATGCGTGTCAAAACCAACTTAAGGCCCAACGATGGACATGGGTGGGCCTAAAATTGTGCATATTTTCTTATCTATCGGTTAAAACATTTGTTGTGCGTGCTGAAAAGAACAATGCGGTTCTTTAGGGTACCCACAACATGTGTTTTGGTGAAAATAAAGTATTTTTCTTATCTAAAACCCTTGAGCGCATGATCCAGACTCTGATCAGACTGAGCGAAATCCCAGTCTGATCGGAGCTTTTGCTAGGTGCAAAGTCAAATTATTCGTTTTGTCATGCACACTGTTAGCCATCCCATATGTAATGCAGTAGCTATTTCCCCTTCCAGCTGAATGGAATTTCCCATATTTATCTATTGGAGGAGTCCATTTCCAATTTCAGGGCTGTCGAGAAGGTACGCTTTTATTTTCATTCAATTTAATCTGAACTTACTGAACGCAAACACATCCAATGAGCAACAAAACTTCAGAACGAGGCTTTAATCCGTGGCCTGGTCCCACTTGACATCAACTGTAGGATCAACATCGCGCTTAGAAGGGTAAAATTTGCTTGAAATTGCAAATTTAAGCTTTAATTAAATGCTGGCCTTTTTGCAGAAATCGTATAAATAATTCAGAGGCCCAAAGGAGCCTTTCATTGGTATAAGGTAATTCTCATCAAACCCTGTCATACACTGATAGAAAATTCGGAGACCAAGACAAGCCTGCACAACAACACATTCTCTTCAGGGCTGTTGTCATGCAACATAAACATTCTATTAATGAATTACATGAACAGAGCATGGTGTTGTACATGTCACTGCGAATATAGAAACAGATCAAACGTGTTTTGTTTTAAAAGAAACTTTGGCTAACAAATAGTGCAACTATTATCCATGTACATACATCCAAATCTGGCATCAATTGACCGTAATGTGCACGGCCCGAGGTGAATGTAGATTAATCAGAATCCGGTGCCAGAAGGAATGTGTGTAAAGCAAGCAGAATGATGCATTATTGTATCAAAATATATAAGCATGTTGTTAAAGAGTTATGAACATTTTCTCGTATATTACTGACCACAGACGGACGGACCGACGAACAGACTCACACATGTTTCTGTTTATAAGATGAGTTGGCTTTTCAAATATCTAATAAAGTGATTTAGTTTGTTTGCCTTTTTTATAAGATGGTTGAATTTCTCTAAAGAAACCTGTGTCTGTACCTGAGATGACTGTTTTCTCGCGACGAGGCCCAATTATGGTTCAAAAGATCATCTGTAACATGTGCAAAAATAATCTGAAATTAAAAAAAAATCAGATCAAATGGGCAGTCGAATTTCAGGCCTTCTCTGTTCGAAAATGCGATAATTGCGAGCAGCAAAAGATCTGGCATTCGTTGAGTGACAATGCCATAATTGTGAACAGCAGAAGCCCTGGCCTCCGTTGTTCGACGATGCGATTATCCCGGGCAGCAAAAACGCTGACCTTCGCTGTTCGACAATGTTATTATCGCGAGGAGGTAAAGCTCCGGTATTTGTTTTCGACATTGCGATTATTGTGGTTGTAGAGCAAGGAAACCGGACCAAAATTGAGACCTCTAGACTTGCTGGAGCAATTGAAAAGTTGTTTGCGCACATGCGATAACGGTACCAAAATATCAAGTGACGGCACAGAGACATGCAGAATTACCAAGCATGCAAAGAGGTTTTTTTTTACTTCGTGACCTTCAGAAGAAAACAGTCGTTTTGAGCCATTTAATTACCCACCAGGCGGTCTACATAACTATATTAATATCTTATTAGCCAAGGTAAAACGTCTGCAATTATTATCAAAGCTTATCGGCATTAAAATAAGCATAAAATGGTATATTAAACACCAGGGAATCGCATCTGGATAATTATACATTTCAAAAAAAGAAATGCTTAGGTACATGTATTTAAATCAAATGTTAAAGGTGTGAAATGCCTTCAAAAGACATGTGCAAATCCAAATGATGGCCAATTCCTTACTACCAAATCATCATATGACGTCGCGCCGCTCGGTATCAACAGCAATGTTTTACCGGAGCAAATCCATTTAAAATTCTCGCGCTATTGATGCACGGTTTTAGTAACTTAAATACACTCGTTGCGGGCCTCTACGCTAGAAACAAACTTAGTAAAACCCCAATAAACGAACAGATCTCTTTGATAAATTCAATAAGACATGAGCACGCATGTTGGATCCTCTATGCCTCATGGTAAAGTTATAGGCGATCAGTGAGAGCTCTGGCGCCTTGAACGCTGCATCCTTCCAGTCTGACTAACCAGAGAGGTTATTTGTATACAAATAATATCCGTATATACATATACTCCTTTTTCATATGAAGTGGATAACGTCATTTCATAGATAATGTAATGACCACACGTTACGTACATAGCACTTTCGGAAGGAACAAGTAATGTCATGACGACGTCCGTGACAACAATGCAAAGTTCCATTGAAGGCGATAAAATCGCATTTACAAATGTAAAAGGTCATACAGGTATGAGAAACAGAATCTTACACTCCGTCACGTGATCATTTTATATTAAATTCATTAAACACGGCAATCGTGCAAAGGCTGGTTCAATACATTTCATATGAAATGATCACTCGTGTAAGATCTATTTTTATAATACATTGGCTGAGCTTCATGTACCCGAGCAATACAATTGCACCATTCTCAATAATGAAAATCCACAAATACCTTGGATCCTGAATTATATTCAATATAGGGTCCGCGCACATACACACACGAGTGCGTACGCGCTCGCTAGGCCGCACATCCTATGCTACACTGGCTTGTGCCCAACAGTTCACTAAAATTATTCAAAATTAGACTGCAAAACAGGACCATACTTTCATCTCACCAGCAGTCACGCGACGTCGAAATAACGTCGTACCAACGTCGATGCGACGTCTTGGCGTCATCAGCGTTCATACAACGTTTTATGGTTGTGTGCCTGCTAGGCAGGTTCGTCATCCATGCACCAAGATATTGAGGGCGTCTGATTGCACACAGTACAGGGCCTTCTTAGCCTGTCCTCAGGCTCTGAACTCAAACTGGACAAAAATTTTCGCTGATATAATCTCCCTTCTTGGTTGTAACTGATGGTAACCGGTCCTGCATTTGTTATATGTTTAGAATACATAGCCTAGTGTATACAGCCCTATCAGAGATGTAGACACTATTATAATAAAACATGAAATAAGGTGCAATTTTTTTTTTGCAACATGATAAAATTATCAGTTATCAGACGGGCCGTTTGTTCGTTTCTTATTTTGCTCTGTATAGTTTGATATCTATAAAATTCCAGATATTTGCAACATACAGGACAAGGTGAAATACCTGGAAAGTTTGTTTTTGGTTCAGTAGAATTTTATGGAATAAACATATTTATATCAGATTGATAAATAATCGTTTCGTGGGAAATCCGTAAGATAATTCTTCAACCGCGCATGCGCACAGAAGGGCTTGATGCAAACAGATTGACACGAGCATTCACCGTTTACCATATGTGTATGCAGATATCGAAGGCCCTTGTGAATATGCGCGGATCGCATGCTCGCCCGAGCCATCGCTAATCGCTAAACCTGGGCGCTAAACGCGATGCATGTAAGTTCTCGTTTCCTATAGGTTGGTCATATTTAGAATTTGTTGCAAACATGTTTACAGATGCTTTTGATTCTATGTTAGATGCCACACGCATTGGATGTGAGTATTTCTACCAAGGACATACAAAAGTAATAAATGACACCAAAATAATGAATATGCATGGGAAAATCCATCAGTATGAAAAGGGAAAAGCACCAAATATTAGTTTGCTTGTCACAAACTTATCAGCATTTTTAGCTATTCTAAGCAAATCAATGTATAAATATTGTGAGCATATGTCTTTAGAATTTGAAGGACTGCGCATTGCATTATTGTAAGATTTGGGTGACGCAGTGCTGTGTAGTGTAGTGCAGTATAGTGTATTGTGATTGTAGTGTAGTTAGTGCAGTATTTTTGTTTTTGTTTGTTTGATTTGATTCTTTGCGTCCCATCAACAATTTTTCAGTTAAACAAGGATGGGTCTTTCTGGGTTGAACCAGTACTAAACTAGGATAAATGGGTCTTGCTCAAGGACACAACGCAGTGACGCCGGTGAGGCTTAAACCCGCGGCCACTCGGTCTCTCGAGTCAAGCACTCTACCACTGAGCCACTGCGCTCCCACTGCAGTGCAGTAAATTGCAGAACAGGTAGAATAGGCTTGTGGTGTATTGACGGAGACGTAAATTTTTGGCATATGACATTATGAACAGTTTTTTACTTTCTATCACGCCATTGTACATGTAGATATTTTAACAATTTGCACGCTTGGCAATTTTCACTTTTTGGCTTTTAAAATCAACTTTCTCGAACACATTCTTACAGGCATATCATTAGAGTAGTCAACAGTTTGGATCCAGATCAGGTCCGACGTGTCGTCGGACCTTATCTGGGTCCAAACTGTTTGCAAAGGTGGTCAGCTGATGACAAACATATTCACTTGTAGGCAAAGAGTTATGATATAATATCAATCGCGCGAAAAGGTCAAACTTTGTAATGATGCGCAGAAAAATAACAAAGCATTGGCGTGTGAAAATGGCCCTTTTATCGTGAGTGAACAGCCTTGCACGCGCGGATCAAGAAAGTTTCTTCAGAGTGGGCTCAATTTTGACTACGTTGTTTAGCAAATGAGGGGAGAGATAATCGAAATACCACTATAAGCGGGCCATCATCGACCCACCAGTGTAACGCCATTCAAATGGCGTTTCGCTTGCGGGCCAATGGTGGTCCAACATTGAATGGTGGCTTGGTTGATTTGTTTTGTTTGTTTGATTTGATTCTTTACGTCCCATCAACAATCTTTCAGTTATAAAGGGACGGGTCTTCCTGGGTTGAACCAGTACTGAGCTAGGATTAATGTTCTTGCTCAAGGACACAACGCAGTGACGCCGGTGAGGCTCGAACCCGCGGCCCTTCGGTCTCGAGTCAAGCACTCTACCACTGAGCCACTGCGCTCCCTTGGTTGATTTGTGATTTTACAGGGCATCCGGACCAGTATTGCCAGAGTGATCACGTTTTATTGAATTTATTACACAAGTTGGAGAAAAGCGATAAAATGCGAGGCTTGCCGAGTTTGATGAATTCAATAATACAGGAGCACGAATGTTACATTCTGTTTATCACATGACCTTCAAATTACTCATAAATCAATTTTTGGCGTCAACACGTCATGATAGTGTCATTTTGTTTACGCAATATGTTGACGTCATAATGTAACGTTACGATATCTGTAAACCACCAGTGGTTTAGCGATGTTATTGCATGGCTTTATATCACTCCTAGAAGCGACGTCATGTGATAAATCTTATTAAAGCAAAAAATAATTAACATAAACTCATATGTTTCTTTTTTCAGGTTGTCTGAATGAAGAATGTGGAAGAAACTCGCTGTTGTGATTCTTGGTCTAGTGTTTGGATATTGGTTAATAGATGACTTTAACGCAGGTAAGCTCTACCACGAGAATAAGTTAATAGATGACTTTGACCCAGGTAAACTATACCACGAGTATTGGTTAATACAATGACCCAAATTGAAAACTTTACATAGTATTCAAAAATATATATTTTGATGATAAATTATGTTTCGGGGTTAATGTTTTTGGTCATCGAATTTTCAATGTCTTATCAATGTCTCTTAAAAAATTATTGGATGAAAATAAAAAAATTGCATAATTTTTATGAATAATTCAGTTAAGAGGGGTCAAAATGAAAATTTCTAAAAACAATTATTCTTGTCGCACGTGCTTTAAGTAATGTTAAAAGATCATCAGTAGCCAGTGTGACCCAAATTTTTACGAATTTTTAGCAGAATACGTCGCCTCATTGAATTTGCGTAACGTTGTATGAGCACGTCAGGGATACGTATGTAATGGTAACAGAGGCACATATTGGAGTCATTTAGCGCATCAATTTGATGATTGGACCTGACCATCGGACCCAATTCATCCTATACGTGTTCTATGGGGTCCATGACCGTGGATGAAGCAGGCCAAGGCAAGAGTTTTTTTAGCATGGAATTGTGTGATTATTTACGTGTTGTTGTCATGCTTGAAAATTCCAGGTCCGTTATTTTGCACAAAATGACTAATTATCGTATGTGCATGAAACCCGTAAAGACCAGCAAAACTTATTGCCGTTTAAAACGATTACGTGGGTGAGTTAATGTGTTAACGCGATAAGAACGTAACGTCGTCACACGTGCGTGGCCAGGTCTTGCACGAACTCTGACATACCCAGTTCTGTTGTACCGGTTCATAAAATAATGAATAGTCTGTCTAGAGCAGCCAAAATGATGCGCGATATCATCTACCTTAGACCCGCCTTGAGCACGCCAAAAACTTGGTTTCTTTGATCTTTTAAAAGACGTACCGTCACTAAATGGAAGCGTTTTGTAACAATAAATTGTTTTTATTACCAGTACTCTGCTGCAAATGTTTTCATATCGGTTTTAAAGTTGTTAATGAACCGCCTGTTCCTCAGCACATGCAAGGTAAGGATCACGTTTTTCAGACGTTGACGCTTGAATAGACCTGGGATTTGAATAAAAATTGCATAATCGTTATCTGCGACGAAGTCTCGATAAGCATGTGTAAATCTTACAACGACAAGTATACTAACATAACAGTTATTCAAATGAATAAAGTGTAAAGTTTTCATTTTGGGTCAGTGTAGATGACTTTTACCCAGGTAAATTCTACAACGAGAATACTTTGACCCAGGTAAACTAAACCACGACTATTGGTTAATAGATGACTTTAACCCAGGTAATCTCTACAACAAATATACTTTTGCCCAGGGAAACTAAACCAAGAGTATTGGTTAATAGATGAC
Source organism: Loripinus fragilis (assembly GCA_964019695.1). Classification (NCBI taxonomy): domain Eukaryota; kingdom Metazoa; phylum Mollusca; class Bivalvia; order Lucinida; family Lucinidae; genus Loripinus; species Loripinus fragilis. Next base: position 1,375,984 of record OZ026530.1, on the reverse strand, counting down.
TTTAATCCAGGGAAGCTATACCATGAGTATTGGTTAATAGAAGACCTTGACCCAGGTAAAATATACAGCGAGTATTAGTTAATAGATGACTTTGACCCAGGTAAACTATACCACGAGTATTGGTTAATAGATGACTTTAATCCAGGTAAACTATACCACGAATATTGGTCAATAGATGACTATAACTCAGGTAAACTATACCACGAGTCTTGGTTAATAGATGACTTTGACCCAGGTAAATTATACCGTGAGAAATTGGTTAATAGATGGCTTTGACCCAGGTAAACTATACCACGAGTATTGGTTAATAGATGAATTTAATCCAGGTAGACAATACCACGGGTATTGGTTAATAGATGACTTTAATCCAGGTAGACTATACCACGAGTATTGGTTAATAGATGACTTTGACCCAGGTAGACTACATGTATACCACGAGTATTGGTTTAGATGACTTTAATCCAGGTAGACTATACCACGAGATTTGGTTAATAGATGACTGAATCCAAGTAGACTATACTACGAGTATTGGTTAATAGATGACTTTAATCCAGGTAGACTATACCACGAGTATTGGTTTATAGATGACTTTAATCCAGGTCGACTATACCACGAGTATTGGTTGATAGATGACTTTAACCCAGGTAGACTATACCACGAGTATTGGTTAATAGATGACTTTAATCCAGGTAGACTATTCCACGAGTATTGGTTAATAGATGACTTTAATCCAGGTAGACTATACCACGCGTACATGTTTTGGTTAATAGATGACTTTAATCCAGGTAGACTATACCACGAGTATTGGTTAATAGATGGCTTTAATCCAGGTAGACTATACCACGAGTATTGGTTACTAAATTACTTTTACATAGGTAAGCTATACCACGAGTATTGGTTGATATATGGCTTTAACTCAGGTAAACTATACCACGAGTATTGTTTAATATATGGCTTTAACTCTGGTAAACTATACCGCGAGTATTGGTTAATATATGGCTTTAACTCAGGTAAACTGTACCACGAGTATTGGTTAATAGATGACTTTAACCCAGGTAAACTATACCACGAGTATTGGTTAATAGATGACTTAGACCCAGGTAAACTATACCACGAGTGTATTTTATCATTTTGACAGATGACTTAACCTAGGTAAACTATGCCACGAGTATTGGCTACTAGATGACTAACCCAGGTAAACTCTACCACGAGTATATTTTATCATTTTGACAGAAGACGTGGCTTTGATTTTTGTATGATTTGATTCTTTATTTCCCAGCAACAATCTTGTAGTTAAACAGGAACGGGTCTTCCTGGGTTGAACCAGTACTAAGCTAGGATGAATGTGTTTGGCTCAAGGACCACAACGCAGTGACGCCCATGAGGCTCGAACCCGCGGCCTCTCGGTCTCGAGTCAAGCGCCCTACCACTGAGCAACTGCGCTCCCACGTGACTGTTGATAGATAATCTTAAACCAGGGGTATATTTTAGCCTCTTGACAATGTGTGCTTTAGGAACAAAGATACGATTATCTGTAAACATAAAAACACATTTGAGATATTTTTGGTCTAGATCAGAAAGAGTATAAATACAGTAGTACCACGACCTCTAAGTAATGACCCTCGATCCACTCAATGCATTTACCGTTACAGTCGCGCTTCAAAGCGTTTTGTGGAAGTATAGTTATCATCAGTTTTTCCCATAACAAATACGATGCGAGTATGTTAAAGTCCCATCTATATGTGTATCTTATGAGTTCTACTGTTTTCCATGCTCTGAGGGTAGACTCAAATCCGACTATGTGGCTAGGACAAATAAAAATACCTGTGTTTAGGGTTACCCGATCCTACCTAAATTTACTGGTGAAACCTAGAATTTTTCAGGCTTCGTGGGAAAAAATATAATTTTATGCATTTTGAAAGGCGAAATGTCTTTCAAAGTGCATAAAATTATATTTTTTCAGAAAAAAAAATGAAAAAAATGTTTGCTTGTCGAAATTTTTTAGATCCGTTACCCTAAACACACTATTTTATTTGGCCCTATCCTGGCTTCTTGAACCTTTTGTATACTGGAAACCCCTAAACGGGTATTTTGGCACAATAGTATAATATTGACCAACAGTGAAGACCCAGATTACCCTCGGTGTTATTACCTTTGTTGCTATTGCCCTTGGTTTATCATCAGGGTCTACACTGTTGGCTGAGACTAAAACAATATTAAGAGAAATTCAATTTTAGTTTGACATTATACCCTACGACCCCTCTATATAAACAATGGATCATCCCAAGTTTATTGTATCATATCAGGTGGACGAACTCATCAGAGTGCAAAGGGTAAAGTAATCGCTGAGCTCAAAAGTGATATTGTTGATTTTGCCATGCATTAGCACACTGGTAAATGTATACGTTGATTTGATGGCATTTACGCGTATTACCGGTACTTCATAGACGGGAAGTGGTAGATATTGGTGTTAATACTATATAGAAAAACATGCCATATGCCTAAAGGACTATAGAAGTATATCATTTTTGAGTATTAGGCATGCACATGGCGATTTATGTAAGCATTTTGGAATAAATTCGAGTACCGATCTGAATGATCGGTACTCGAATCTATTCCTAAATGCTTACATAAATCGCCATGCACATACTGACTACTTAAAAATGATTGAAGTCTATAGTCCTTTAGGCATATGGCATGTTTTTCTATATAGTATTAACACCAATATCTACAACATCTGGTCTATGAAGTACCGGCAATACGCGTAAATACCACCAACTCGACGTATACATAGCTATTTTCTATCTTCAGATGCTGTAAAAGGAAAACGAGTTCTTGTAACAGGAGCCTCCACAGGTATTGGGGAGCAACTGGCCTACCATTATGCCAGATTAGGGGCTGATGTTGTCGTGACAGCTAGAAGAGAAAACAGACTCAAGGAGGTAACATATGGCCTGGAAGGGGGCGGGGCCTGACATTTGCTTTTCATAAGTAATTACCAAATTGTTCTCTTTCGATAAATATTTTACATATCTGTTAAAATGAAACTATCATTCCTTACATTTGAATCTGTAATGTTCCTATCATTCCTTTCATTTACATCTGTAATGTAAATGAAAAGTATAAATTTAAGGCCATATTATACGGGGGTTGATTAAAGTGTGGTGATTATTTTAATCTTTTAATTGTATTCTCAATATTCACGTGTCTTTTTCTGCTATATTCCAGATTTGTCTTTGTTCATAAGCAGCTTTGTGTTTTGGTGTAAGAACGTTGTGCGACTCCAATAACTGATGCATTTTCTTTAAATATACACTCTTCAAAAGAAGTTAAGCCCAAGCTGATTTTTTTCCATATGATTTATGATTCATATCAATACAAAACATTCTTCCTCTCATATCTCATAAAATACCAAACTTAGCTTTCTTAGTAAACATTGTATTTGTTAGTGAAATTTGCCTAACTTAGAGAATATGATGGTGGAAATCCGACCATATGGTTATCAGAAGTTACACGAATGAAATATTTTTCAGGTTGTGGAGAAATGTCGAGAACTAGGTCACAAAGGTGGAAAGTATGATTACATAGTAGCAGATATGGCAGATTTAAACTCTACAGAAACAGTAATTAAGGTACGAATCAAGTACAGCAAATATGGCAGACAGAAACTGATAAAACAGTGATAGCTTTAAAAATACGTCGAAGCAGATTTGGCAGACAGAAACTGATAAAACAGTGATAACTTTGAAAATATACCCAAGCAGATATGACAGACAGAAACTGATAAAACAGTAATAGCTTTACAAAAACACCCAAGCAGATATGGCAGACATACACTGATAAAACAGTAATAGCTTTACAAATATACCCAAGCAGATATGGCAGGCAGAAAACGATAAAACAGTAATAGCTTTACAAATACACCCAAGCAGATATTACAGACAGAAACTGATAAAACAGTAATAGCTTCACATATACATCCAAGCAGATATGGCATACAGAAACTCATAAAACAGTAATAGCTTTACAAATATACCCAAGCAGATATGGCAGGCAGAAAACGATAAAACAGTAATAGCTTTACAAATATACCCAAGCAGATATTACAGACAGAAACTGATAAAACAGTAATAGCTTCACATATACATCCAAGCAGATATGGCAGACAGAAACGGATAAAACAGTAATATCTTTACCTATACATCCAAGCAGATATGGCATACAGAAACTGATAAAACAGTAATATCTTTACATATACATCCAAGCAGATATGGCAGACAGAAACGGATAAAACAGTAATATCTTTACCTATACATTCAAGCAAATATGGCAGACAGAAACTGATAAAACAGTAATAGCTTCACATATACATCCAAGCAAATATGGCAGACAGAAACTGATAAAACAATAAAAGCCTTACAAACACACCAAAGCATATATACCAGACAGAAACTCATAAAACAGTAATATCTTTTCATATACATCCAAGCAAATATGGCAGACAGAAACTGATAAAACAGTAATATCTTTACAAAATACATTGAAGCAAATATGGAAGACAGAAAATGATAAAACAGTAATAGCTTTACAAATACATTACAGCAGATGGTGCCTAATGTCTATCTGTAACTGGACCCACCGTAGCTCAGCTTGAGGTTTGCTTTAGCTTTGAATATCTGAGTCGTGAGTCCTTATCTTTGTTTCACTATAGTGTGTTAATTTGATTAGATTGTTTCTCCATGATGATAAATTGCAATAGTTGGGAAGCCTTCAAGCGCGCTTAACAATTTTTGTGCTTCAACAACAAAAGAATCTAGGGCAAAGATTTGGTACAAGTAAAATGCATTTTAGCCCCTAGAAGCGATTTAGGTTGCTGTCCATTCTAAGGCGGTGATTCTGTTGTTGTTGATTTGTTTTTGGATGTTACTCACATTGTGGGATTCTGTAATTGTTCTATGTTTTGTTGTGCGTTACATTGTGTCCAATACTAGCTTTGCAATAATCTTGAGGGGAAGAGAGAGACAGATGGATAATTTGCTTAGCATGTTTTCCTGGTGTCTAGTGATTTTTACGTGGGTGTTCCTCGCGGCTCCATGGGCTGTCTGCAGTTTGCGATTAATGTATTTCCTGATCATACTCACTATATTTGAAATACTGATAGCAATTAAGGTACATATTCATTGTAGCAGAAAAGACAGATCTCCAAAATACTGAATGCGTAAAAAAGGTACAATTATTTCGTGGACAAAAAGCTGACAAAAAAAAATTATTGAGATAGGAACACATTGAATCAGATACGGCATATTGCAATATACTGGGAGTAATAAAGATACAATACATTGTAGCAGATATAACAACAACCTTCCATGGAATATTCAATGTCCTGATCTAGCTCAATTAAAACTTTGATACTATACATATTATATGCATTATCTCTTACAGGGCACCGTTGAGAAACTTGGTGGTTTAGATCAGCTTGTATTAAACCACATTATACTACTGAATCTGTGGCACTGGGAGGGTTCCAAGGATAACCTGACTTTGATTGACAAAGTTCTGAAGGTCAATTTCCAGTCCTACGTTTATCTAGCCTCACATGCATTACCTCACCTAGAACAAAGCAGTGGCAGCATTATAGTAGTTTCATCCTTTGCTGGTATGTATTTTTCTCCTTCATTATACAGAGCAAACATTACCAAGTTAATCCATTATGCCAAATAGAGCCATAATAATTTTGGCATATCTGAATTACAAGTTTCCAATGTTAAGATTTGCAAAGGGCGATAATTTAAAAAAAATGATTTTTTAAACCACCAGGTAATTTACTCATCATCCTAGCTCATCTGACTAAGGTTGAGGCTCCTAGCTTTATGCAAAAGTTTAAAGTTTTTCGTTATACGACTCGACATCCTGAGTCAGCTGACCAAATTTGAATCTTCTAAACTCAAGCTGTAAAGTTTTTAGAACTATATTTTCGCGATAGCTTTTTACTGTGTCATTTTTCGAGCATCTTTTCCCTGTGAAAAGTATTCAGGATCATCTCCGCTAATTTCTCCAAACGGTTCCAACAACCAAGATGCTGCAGTTACCTATGTCAATAGATTTTACTGACCAAATTTTCGCCCTAGATTATACTGCTTTTAAAACACAAACACTGTTTAAATTCCTTTTAGGCTAAACGTGTGCGGTCAAAACTGTTATTGAGGACTATAAATATTATAACAAACAAACACAATATAGATATCTTCAAAATACTGTTGCTTGACAAGAGGGTTGGTTTGAACATATTTATTTATTAAATAGATACATACAAATACAATAATTACAAACAGTATAAATATAATTTGAACGGAAGCTAACGCTTATTTAGTTCATCTTCTAGAGGGTTTGGACCTACCCTCTAAGCATCTAGCAATTTAATGCAGGTGTGGGGGTGAGCCTGAACCAAATCAATCCCTTTTACTATGAAAAAAAAATCGAAAATAAAAAGAGAAATAAAAAAAATCCACCATCAAAAGTATTTCCTGTCTTTTAAGTGCCAAAATCTCGTGGTATCTGGACCCCTTGTCTACAACCAATCAGAACTGATTCGACCAATTCCGCGAAATTCCGTGGAATCAGACCTCGGATGTACATGGACGATCTACCTTGATAACGCGGGTTATAACGTGACGCTGACGTCACAGAAACCATGTTAACACAATAACAAATGTGAATGCAGCAAAACAAATGGCTTAAATGAAGTTCATGTTTTTTCAATAAAATATCGCTATAGCGATAGTTTATTGAAAAAGCATAACTTTCATTTATTCTGATGATTAAACTTTTCTGATAAGGAGAATAATCGATTTTAATAGAGCTGAACCAACATGTTACAGAACTAATTTTCCATACGCCAGTTCCGGCCAACACAATGGAGCCTTTTGGTACATAGTACTACACGTAATGCTCCTTACATACACCGGAGCCATGATTTGATTCTCGAATTGTGGCGGACTTTCCCGAATGGTCCACAACAAGTCTGCATCTGTCCATTCATTTAAACTCTGAATTGCAAAACATAGAGGATCTTACATGAGTGCTCATGTTTTATTGAATTTATTAATCGAGTTGAGGAAAAGAGATAAAATGCGAGGCTTGCCAAGCATTTCATCTCTTTTTTGCAACGAGTTTAATAAATTCAATAATACAAGAGCACTAATGTTTGATTATATTTATCATATGGCATTAAGATCACTTTGAAGTCCCATTTCTGGCGTAAAAACGTTATAATTTTATTATTATGTACGCAAAGTTGTTATGGACGTCATAACGTTATCGATTTTATTGCATGGTTATTTACTCTCAGACGCGACGTCATAATTTATGATAAAAAATGTGTACAACTCTCTTGTAGATATGCAAATGTGCTCACTATGCTTAAGTCACAATGAACCTCAGATAAGCATTAGGTAATTTTCCAAAAAGTAATCTTCAGATGTGAAACTAGCAATGCTCCATCAAGCAATAGGTAAATAATAATATATACAATAAAATATTTTTAATTAAGGAATTAAAACAGCTTTGTATATAAATCATAATCATATTAACGGTTCAGTCTGAGTGTTAAATGGAAAAGCGGAACAGCCAGCTTGAACATGGACAGCCGATAGAGCAAACAAGAGGCTTGTTTTGTACATGTTTGCAAACGATTTGAGCCTGACATAAAACAAAAGCCACTTAAGATGGAAAAAGAGGTGGCTATATGTGTGGGCCATGTATTAACCCCTTTTTACTGAAAATCCCTTGGCAAACAGTATAGACCCAGATGAAATGTCACATTGTGCAGTATTTCATCAAGGTCCTCATTGTTAATTAAATTTAAAACATGTCTCGGGAGCAGAAGTACATCATAACTGGAAATGGCAGCATGTGACCTCTTAAAATAAATAAAGGACACCTCCATCCTCATTGTTTTTATCTGTATGGGAAAATTTATTAGAATACAGAGGGTTAATGGGTTATTCAGTGCAAAGTATTCACCGTCTTTAAAAAGGTTTTTACTTTAAAACAAAACGTTATAGACTAATATCTGAAAGTATTTTAGAATTCGATTTTTGAAATTGAATTTATTGCTTATATTTACATATTATAATAAAAAATATAAAATACAAAAAAATATTTTTAATTAAGGAATTAAAACAGTTTTGTATATAAATCATAATCATATTAACGGTTCAGTCGGTGTGTTAAATGGAAAAGCGGAACACCCAGCTTGAACATGGACAGCCGATAAAGCAAACAAGAGGCTTGTTTTGTACATGCGATTCAGGTGTGGCTCGCTGTCAATCACAACACCAGTATCACTTCTGGTGAGTGAGTTCGATGTTCGTAATGTATTGCACCGGCAAGTGAGCTTGGCAGCTTTAAATCAAATTCTGTGTAACTCATTAGGCGATGAACGGTTGCAAAAATCTAAAGATTCATTTAAGGATTGCTTCGAACATGTAAATATTGATACATGAGCATTCATGTAAGATCTTCTTTGCAATATTTTTATTTCAGGAAAAGTAGCCCAGCCATTTGTCTCAATTTATTCAGCATCAAAGTTTGCTCTTGATGGCTTCTTCAGTGGATTAAGACAAGAACTGAAAATGCGCGACTGTGATATATCAATAACACTCTGTATATTAGGGTTTATAGGTAAGTTCTACGACTATAACCGTGACATGTGATTTCCAACAATGTGGCATTTTGACATCAATAGACTCAGACGAGCCTGTACAGCATCATTTTAAGCTTAGCATTTCTAAATGATGACTTGCCAGTAGCTAAATATTCATAGAGTATTCGAGTGGCTAACAAAGGCTCTGATCGGACTGCGCCTATGCTCTAGCTGGTCTGAGCCTTTGCTGGTCGCACATACCGCATTGTTCGAAATCTCATGCCAGGGCTCATATATAATCAGTTTATTCTCATAATATCATGCTTATCTGCAGTTCAATGCATTTTCTTCTTAATATGTACAAATAAATGTATGTGGTACTTAAAGAACCGCATTAAGAGCATTCTCATTGAGACGGAACTTTTGATCGCCTTTTTTGAGTGCCCATTACACGTTTTGGTTGAGAAATACAAAAAACAGAGTATGCCTCCATTTTTTGAAGATATGATTATCAGTAATAGGGGGCAGCTGGAATAATCGGACATGCTACAAGGTCCAGATAAATCATCATCATCATCATCATCATCATCATCATCATCATCATCATCATCATCATCATCATCATCATCATCATCACTTTACCTGTATGGAAGGTTGTTGGTGTGTGTTTTGTGTTTGTTTTTTTTACAATTTTATTTTACAAAACGCTCTAGTATACATGCACACTGTTACTGTCGAAAAACGCAGAGCTTTCAATTACACGTACACTGCTAAGTAACGGTTCATAAAAATGGCCTGCGCCCCACAAGGAATCAGATCAGCTACGGTTTTTGCCTAGTCTGATTTGAGTATTCGTTGTCCCCATTGAGGAAGTATGAGCAATATGCTACCTATTAGGCATACAGTGAAGACACCGATTTGACTTGGTGAAATCCAGTCTAAGTAAAATCTTTGATGAGTACATAGGTCATTTTGTGTGCTTTGTTATGCATAGTTTATACTAGCTGGAGAGTTGCAGGTTGCCACTATCTCCCAGCAGATGCCTTTATCAGGTCATGATGCCGATGAACTTTTTGAATGGCGTCGCCAATGACGCAGACTCGACACAAAAATCGATCATTACGTCATATTCGCTAGTGTGAAGAGTGAATCGACTTGGTAAGCTGATAAACGCGTATTTTGATATCGAGTTTACCAGGCTTGGCTTTTAGAACTCATGTAGAATCGCTCGGCAAGCCTCGTGATGTCAACAAGCGTTCTCAAAGCCTTGCCAGGTAACCTTGATATCGAAAGACACTAACCAAGTATTCTCTATATATATGCCATGTTGTGAGTAAACTTGTCTTCAGTGTTTCTGATGACAAGACTCGTCTGATTTCTCTTTCAGATACAGAAAATGCTGTCAACCAGCTGAGAGATTATAAACAAGAATTTCTTCTGGCGATTTTACAAAAAGCCAGTGCCTCTGACACAGCACTTGCGATCATCAAGGGAGGTACAGCAAGGGTCCGGCAAATATACTACCCCTATATGCAGGTCATGCCCTTTGTAATAATGAGAGATTTCTTCCCTGGTGTTGTCGATTACATCAACAGATTTGTTTATACATTGAATTCCTAGTTGGTGTTGCGGTTGGTTGTATTTGTGTTAAACATCCCACAAACAACTAAGGTCATAGCGGGACAGGTTCACATCGAAGTCTCGTCATATACACTGAAAATATGATCCCTGGAAAACAAAGTCGCAGATCAGACTGCGCGGATGCGTAGGCTGGTCTGCGACTTTTGTTTTCCGCATGCAACACAATCAGGTTAGGCTCTAAAATGATTTAACCAACATATTTTTATACACTGAATTCCTAGTTGGTGGTATGGTTGGCTGCATTTGTGTTTAACATCCCACAAACAACTAAGGTCATAATCGGACACGTCATATAGACTGGGAACTTAGTGGATCTGAAATGTGATCTGTGGAGAACAGATAGTGGCTAATCTCAAGACCAGGATAGGAATTAGGGTCTGTTATGCACTAAAATGTCTATTGGCTGAGCTTTTAAAGCATGTGATATGCGTGCTTGTGTAACTGGATCAACTTAATATATAAAATAAAAAGTTGAGTCCAACTAGACCGCATATCTTAGGGTTTAATCTCTAAATGAGAGCTGGAAATTATTATTTGCTCTAAGCATCACCCAATGTAGAAAGACTATTCCAATGTTGAAATCAATGTTGAATTGTTCTTCTGTGTGACAAATGAATGCTGATATAAAAGTGCAGGCCTCCAGAAGAGAGTGCGTAATTTTTCATCCAAAATATATGTTGTGGGTACTCCAAACAACTGTCTCACTGAAACGGTTCTTTTGAGCACCCTAAACATGCGTTTAAAATGTAGGATGATAATAAATAACTGTTTTATGCTCAACGTTTTACTTATTTTGATATTTGGAGACAAACAGATACGAGGCATTAGTGCTTACTGATATTCCATCGCAGGGCCCATGCCATGGCCACACTGAACTTATTATACTGTGTGATTTACATCACAGGGAACAATGTTTCAGTCGTGTTAAGACATTTCCCTGATAGAATCAGCACTAAGCAAAGTATGAAGTGTCTTGCTCAAAGACAAAACACTGAGCTTCTTATGAGGCTGGAACCAGCCACCCCTTGATCTCAGCTACCACTCTGCCAAATTGTGAGTATTAGATTATGGAAACAGATATACCTCTAGTCTTAATTTAAATCAAAATTGACTTATTTATTCTTTATTGATGCGTTGTAACTTATATTATGAATTGTCAATACCTCATAAAACTCAAGTTCAATAATAACTTGCTTACCCTGAAATCAATTGTTTGATGCATTGAACTTAGATTAGCTGTGCACTTCCGTATATTTTTTAATGATTTCGCATCAAACGGTATATGTGAAACCCCTACACGAGCTAAACAATTTATGTGTTGAAACAACAGCAGACTCTAGGGTGAAGATTTGGTCAGTAGAATATATCTAATCTCATCCTCCCCACACTCACTGGTGGCCTCGACTGCTGTCCGTTATAAGGTGGTGATTCTTTTGTTGTTGTTTTTTTTAAGTATGTTGTTTTTTTCTCATTGGGTTTTGGGTTCAAATATTGGATCCTTGTGTCGTGTGGTTTGGTGTCCGTTCTAGTTTATCAATCATTTTGCTAGGAAACCCGAGCTGATTGCCTTAATTTGTGTTTCGACTGTTTATGCTCTGCATGCACCGATCCAAAAAGATTTTTTCAGAGGGGGGCCAACTCTGACAACGTTTTTTCTTAAGTTGATGAGAGGGGAGGATCCAAATACTACTAAAAGCGAGCCATCATCGTCCCACCAGCAAAACGCCATTTAAATGGCGTTTTGTGGCGGGCCGATGATGGCCCAACAATAAATAGTGGCTTGGTAAGTGTGTGACTTTTCAGGGGAGCCATACCAGTATTGCTAAGGAACCCTATAGCTTTGTAATTTTCTAGGCGGTGGGGGTCCGGACCACTGGTCCCACCCCCTCTGAACATGCTCTGTGTCTCTTCCTCGCGGTGCCACGGTTTGGTATTTGGTCTGTGATTGTTGCATTTCCCAGTCAGACTCACTTGATATCTTTCTCAACAGACCAAGTTCCGCTTGATATAAAACTATTAAACCCAGGGACGTTTACAAGATAGTCAGCCATTGGTCTGTACCAGGTCAGTAACAATACAATTTTCATAGTTTTGAAGAATGTCTTCCCATATCAACAACGATTTATAAATAACACTATCTTAAACAGCTTTGATTTAGAAAAAATATATATTCTCATGACTATATGTATTTAATATTTCATAAGTGTGTGTGTGTGTGTGTGTGTGTGTGTGTGTGTGTGTGTGTGTGTGTGTGTGTGTGTGTGTGTGTGTGTGTGTGTGTGCGCGCGCACACATGCATGGATGCGTATGTGTGTGTGTGTAATTTATTAATTTGAGACAAATTTTTGCAACTTAATATACTTGAATGATTATTTAAACATAACCTACTTGTTTTAAACAAATTTCTCTCAACATATTTTATCAAACAGTATCAGCAAATCTCTGCAGCACTAACGTCTATAATCTGCTACACATGTTCTTGTCCTCATTTAAACTGTGCATACACTTACTTTGGCGAACAGTAAGAAGCTAGATGAAGTTATTCGGGCCTCGCCGCAAGAAAACCTACTTTTCCGGGTATCAGACAAAGAGAGTTTCAAACCAGTCTCTTCAGCTACAGAGACTAGCTAGAAAAATGAAATTTTGTATGGAGCAAGCTTGTTTACTGCACTCTCAAGATAGTGAATAACATAGGAGCTGATCAGACTGCGTGGATGCGCAGGCTGGTCTGCGCCTTTGTTGTTCGCAAACCACCAAAGACAGGTTTACTCACGTTGCGGCCCAATAAATATTGAGCATTTCATCAGGGTGTGTACTGAGATAAAAGTGTTTTTCAGTGACTTATATTCACAATATGACACTTATCACATCAGCAACAGCAAATTATTGTATTAAACCAGAAAACTGCATCAAAATTTATGCCACACTCTTTTAACAGTCAAATAACCTGATAATATAGATGCTTAATCACTGTTCGTTAAGTAATAGATAAAGGATTCTTTTCCGAGGCTTTCTTGTTTAAACCGCGAAGAGGGCGTAGCCCACCGAGCGGTTTAAACAGAAAGCCGAGGAAGAATCCTTTATTTAGCCTGTAGTATGGCGCAGGCGCAAATAAACACGTGTTACTGACACCTGACGAAATTTACATTTGCTCCTCCCTGCATCCGGCCTAAGCTGTCAATTATATTATATTTACCTACGGCTTATTTTTCACTATTTAGATAGTTACCGCCTACATCACTGTTTAACTAAAATTGGAAGTTAGAGTACGGTTTTAAGCTCCTCCTTCGTCGTTATTCTAGGGTGTCTGATTTATACATCAGCAAAGATCAAAGAAAAAAGCATCGGCCATACTACAATGATGAATGTTCAATGTAGTTTTTACTTTCCTGTTTTTCTTTTGTCTTAATGAATTTATTAAAACATTGTGTTTGTTATTTGTTGGTTATTTTTTTAATAAATAAATACAGCGAAACCTGTCTTAAGCTGCCACTCAAAATTAAGATTGGTTTTCAAGGCCGGTTATTATTTTTGCATTCAGCTATTTGCTATTAGAATCTTTGTTTTTGTCGTTTTTTGAGTGGCCGAGTAAGACAAGTTTCACTGAATATAAAAACAAAGATGAATTATGTTTGCGTTTTGTTTGTTGGAGAAACATATACTATTGTCATGATAACAGAGAGAGCCAAAGTAAAGACTGAGTGTTTAGTTAAGCCATTCTCTTTGTTTTGTCACAGCAAGATAAATGGATTTGAATGTTCCCTGTGCTTCTACACTTAATAAGATGGGAATCATTTGTGCCAGCTAAATAATGCGAGTGTGTATTTTAACAAAATATTAATCTTCTTACCACCCTTACCAACCTTAGCACGAAACATCTCACGATGTGTAAGGTATACACTGATGTATGTGGTATAAAATATCTATACTATGTTTTTCCACCTGTACGTAAGATAATCCACTCGCTAAAGCTCGTGGATTGTCTCCACGTAAGGCGGACAAGCCATGGTATAACTATTACATAGCACAAACGAGGCCTGCATAATATGTTTATCCCCCATCCCTGGTGGCTACTGTGGCTGTCTATATTAATTCAGTTGGTTTTCCTGTTAGCTGTTGCTCCCATTGTGTCAGGGACTTTGAATTGTGTCCTAGTTTTGTGATAAACGTAGTTCCTTGTGCCTTTTTAGTTTTGCAATTATCTCTCTAAAGACAAAAGAGCTAGTAGTTTACTTAAATTGTATTCAGTGTTTCATATACAGTAAAACCTGTGTAAGACGGCCACTTAAAAAAATAGACAAAACAAAGAGCTTTATGACAAATGGTAGCTTAATGAAGGTCGAAAGTATTGCAGAATGCTCCATTTGGAGCATTCTGCAATACGTTTGACCTGCTTTAAGCGATAATTAGTCTTGAAAGCCAATTTTTAGTATTTCTTGAGAGTGGCCGCTTTACACAGGTTTTACAGTATGTGATTTTTTCTTCATATGTGATCTAATGTTCTTCCCCACGGTGCCATGGATTGCTCTATATTCAGTGGTTGTGGTATTCCCCTGGCATACTGCTTGCCTTTTATGACAAATTTAACAGCAGCTATACTTGTCTCCAGAATATTTTCGAATGTGATCACAACATTATTGGCAGCTAGGCGATCTTGGTTACGTTGTGATTAATTTACTGCGCCGATAGCACATAAAAATCAGCTCAGCTTGAATTGTAAATTGAACACCCTCTATATAGTAGAGATAAACAACCCAGTAACGTTGCTTTTATTTTCTCAAATTTGAAAGACAGAATATGTCAGCCAAACAGTTGTTGACAGTTAAAGTGAATAAATGCACTACTGTGTACTTTTTACATCTTTTTAGATTGAAAGCTCTACGCCTCTAAGCATAGAACAAAATGATTGAGATGGGCACTTTGCATAAACGTTTGATTTTCTTATCAATTAGATTGAATAATATTCAATCTGATGGATAAGAAAATCAAACGTTATTGCAAATTGCTTATCCTAATCATTTTGTTTTATGCTTAGAGCTTTCTATGTTTAGAGCTTTATATTATAATGTTTAGGCTGTACAAAGTAGCCATCTCATTCAGACATTTTGAGCATTCTTAACATATTGCATAGAGATTAGGATAGTTACATGTTATCTTATGTCCTAGTCAATTTCTTCTCCAATGGACTACTTTTACAAAATAATCACTATAATTTTCCATTAAGAGTTGACATACATGTAATTAGGAAGACATGTAATTTCGAGAAATAGAAAAGTTGCCTACCTTGTTAGTGCATCTATTCACCTTAAACAGTAATTATGTCCATTCTTAATTGTTAATTAAGCAGCTCTGAAGAATTTGACCTTCACAATAGAACTGGGCGTGGCTGGAGAACACTCATGAATATTCATTTTCTTCATCTCATAGACAATGGGCAGATTTTCTGGTGGCCCCTGAATAAGAGTGAATCCTGTTCTTTCTACCATGTGTTCAAAACAGCCAAAGATGAATCTGCCAGGTCCATAAGGGGTCTTGCCAAGTAGGAAGTTGGCAAAGATCTGGCTGTAGCTGTCCATATTGAGTGGGTACTTTCCGTGCTGAAATACCACAATTATGTCTACATTTTGTCACTGCCATTACTGTCCTGCCAGCCAAGAGTGGCAGTGACGTCATGTTTTGCTTACAAAGTTATCAGGGACTTAGAATCAATAGATCACTTGTGTATTAATCCTTTCCGCAGGATAAGATTAATACACAAGTGATCTATCGATTCGGATTAGCTAAAGTGAAGTGTACAAGTTAATGTTTTATATAGAATTGTAAACATAACACGACGTCACTCTCACTCCTGGCTGGCAGGACAGTAGTTTAATTTGATTGGCAATGAAAAACAGAACTATTGGTGTATATGATCAAAATTGAGTCTTGTTATTTTTCAGTACTACATATTTCATAGTGTAAATATAACTTAACCTCAAAAATCAATAACCCAATAGGATTCTTATGTACCTGTATTTGTTTACTTCCAACACTGGACGTTAATATTCGAAATGTGTAGTACTGATATTTAGTAAAAACTTTTGTTGTTTGATCTAAGATATAAACATCTCAAATAAGATGGTTGGTTGAGTTTTTAATCATAGTTAAGAAATCAATCAAGATATATGTGGTGTAATATTTTGACTTACATGAACCAATGGTCAACATCATATAGTGCACATAGGCATTGCACCATTATGCAGAGTATATTCGTGCATAACGGAAAGAGAATACATTAATGGAGACTATCACATGCAGCGAAACTGTTTTCCATACCATTTCCCATAAAGGATTGTTCTTAATTTAAAACAAAATAGCTCTGTCATTCTTAATTTGAAAAGAGATGCAATGGCCGTGTCATTAGTCACTCTTTGATGCGATAAAAATATTTTGATGTTCTGGCTACGTCCATAGCGCCATCTTTTAAAAGTACACTTGTTGAGAAAAAAATTGTGATCAATGTTTGTAACAGAATATACCGCCTATCAAACTCTTCCTCTCAGAGAATATCCCTCCCAGAAATTAATCGAAACTGAAAAGGACCATTTTTCGTTTTTGTAGTCTCTTTTTGGCGCGTGTAAATCTTTTAATGTTCTGACTACATCCTTGGTGTCCACGCTTAAATTGAACAGAGATGCAATACTCTTGTCAGTTGTCACTCTTTGATGTGCGTAAATATTATAATGTTCACGATACGTCCATAGTGCCATCTTTTTGGAGTACACTTGCTGGAAAAATAAAATAGTGATCAAATATGTGTAACAGAATCTACCACCGATCGACTGTTTAACACTTTGTATATTGGTTTTGTTTGATTTGATTCTTTACGTCCCAGTCAATATATTTGCAGTCATGTTTAACAGGTCTTCCGAAGTAAGTTGAACCAGTACTAAGTATGGTTTCTTTGTATATTCGTGAATCCTAAACGAGCTTTTTGACAAACACTAAAGAGGCAAATGAAATGCGGTTTTACGCAATATTTTATAAAGACAAAATCGATCATCGTTTCTTGACTTCACTTGAACTGTAAAGAAAGCAATTGGTCTTCAAATAGTTGTAAAAGTCAGAAATGTTATGTGCTCTATCATTCCATTTGGAGGAATACCAATTTCACATGGAAAGACTCAGCAATGATATATGGACATGGAAATGCTCAATGGATCGTTCGTTCTGTTTTGTTAACAAGCGTTTGTTTCCCCTCTCTCTCTCTCTCTCTCTCTCTCTCTCTCTCTCTCTCTCTCTCTCTCTCTCTCTCCTTCCCTCTCTCTCCCTCCATCCCTCGCCCTCTCTGTCGCCCTCCGTTCCTCTCTACCCCTCAACTCCCCCTCTCTCTGTTAAATTTATAACATATTGAGTCAAAACATAATATTTTCAACAATGTGGTATGTGCGACCAGCAAAGCCTTAGACCTGCCTGCGCATCTGTGCAGTCTAATCAGAGTTTTTGCTAGTCGCTTGAATGCGCTACAACTCTTAAGGCCATTTAGAGAGTTTCTATGCATAAAAGAAGTCTGCAAAGACACGTCTGAGTCTACACTTGCCAAAATGCCACATTGTTTGAAATCACATGTCACGACTCAATTATCATTTGTGCCTCGTCGCAAGAAAACCTGTCTTCGGGGGGGGGGGGGGGGGGGGGGGGGGGGGGTGCGAACAACACAGGCGCAGACCAGTCTGCGCATCCGCGCAGACTGATCAGCGCCATTGTTATTCGCGTTTTGGAAAGTATCATATCTAGCCTTGCTACGAGCGAAATTTAATTTTCTAGCTAGTCTCTGTAGCTCAGCAGGCTGGTTTGAATCTCGCTCCGTCGGAAACCCTGAAGATAGGTTTTCTCGCAACGAGGCCCATCTAAACTTACATCAGTCATTTGTTCCATGGCATATTTAGCGAGAGATTCAACAGCTTCTGGAGATATGCCCACAAATCTCACATAGAAATTGGCTAATTCTTTCTCCCTTATCACTCCGTCATCTGAAATAAATAATAAATAGTACATGGAGGATCTTTCATGAATGTTCATGTTGTTATCCCCACCCTTTTTACAAAAAGTGAAGGGGATATTGTAATCGCCTCCGTCCATCTGTCCGTCCGTCTGCCCGTTATGCTATCTCCTCCTAAACCATTGGACAAAAATTCAACCAAATCTGGTGTGTGAGTTACTGACATGTATGGGGCGTGCAACGTCAAACCTTTTTTTGGCCCCACCCCCTGGGGCCTTGGGGAGGGGCCAAAAGGTCAAATATCATATGATTTCAAGTCAAATTCAAAGATTTTTATACCAAACTTTGTGTGTGTTCTCACAAATGAAAGATACAAAACATATCCGACGCGATTTTCATTCTGTACCCTGGGTCATGTCCCAGGGGCGGGACTTTGGGGCGCTAGGGGTGCCCAGGGGGTCAAAATAAAATTTTCAAACATGGTCATGTGGTATATCAAATCGACGAGCAGAACAGAATGCAGGTACAATTTTTATCCTAGGGTCAAACTGGTGACCTTAGGGTGAGGTCAAAGGTCAAATATCATTAGTTTTCGGTTTCCATGTCATTTTCAAAAAAAATTTATACCAACTTTGGTGTGTGTTCTCGAAAGATACAAAACATATTAGACGGGATTTTTATTCTGTCGCCTGGGTCATGCCCCAGGGTTTGGACTTCTGGGCACTGGGGGTACCCAGGGGGGTCAAACAATTTTTTTTTCGAACATGGCCATGTAGCATATCAAATCGACGGGGATGACGAGCAGAACAAAATGCAAGTAACATTTTCATTCTAGGGTCAAACTGGTGACCTTGGGGCGAGCTCAATTTTAAGGTCAAATATCATTAACATGTCAATTTCAAAGATTTTTATACCAAACTTTGTGTGTGTTCTCACAAATAAAAGACAGAAAACATAATAAACAGAATTTTCATTCTGCTGCCAAGGTCATGCCACGGGTTGGGACTGCGGGGTGCTGGGGGAGTCAAAAACTTTAGCGTGGGGACCCATCGACTGCGCGCTCTAGTTGTTGTTTTTTTGTTGTTATTTTAATTTACTAAACGAGTTGAGAAAAAGAGATGAAATGCGAGGCTTGCTGAGCATTTAATCTCTTTTTTGCAACGAGTTCAATAGTACAGGAGTACGAATGATAGGTGCATTTAATCACATGGAATTTTATATCTGCAATGTATTTTTGTTACCAAATTATGATAGAGTTTCATTACTATCAAACTTAAGTCTATATTCCACAACAGTTAAGTACGCCGAAGGTGTCATCAAGGCATTTTCATCCATCTTCAACTAACCATTACGTGCCCATTACCCTATGTGGGATCCATAAGATTTGTGTTATTCAAAATAAAATAAACATATACTTACGATCAGTGTCAATTATTCTGAAGAGAGATTTAGGAAGCAAGCGTAGCCAGATAGGGAAATTGATCATGGCGGTACATCCGGGCAACATTTTGGACCACATATTCATCCACATGTCCATCGAGATCCAGGCTGAAATTAAACAAAATGGAGTGAAATTAGATATAGAGGATCTTACATGAGTGCTCATGTTTTATTGAATTTATTAAACGAGTTGGGGAAAAGAGATAAAATGCAAGGCTTGCCGAGCATTTTATCTCTTTTTCGCAACGAGTTTGATAAATACAATAAAACAAGAGCACAAATGTTAGATTCTATTAATCACATGACATTAAAATTACTCTAAAATTGCATGTTGGACGTGAAAATGGAAGATTTTGCCGTCTTTTACGCAATGTTAAAATGGACATCATAACGAAACGTTGTTATGGACGTCATAAAGTTTCCCGTAAATCGATAAAGCACTAGTAATTTACAGATTTTATTGCATGGCGTTATTTCACTCCCAGACGCGACGTCATGTGATAAATGCCTCTACACAAGGGCGGTATACTCTTTATAATTTGTTCAATTCATGTTACTATTATTTAATTTCAAGTCTGACTGTATTTTTCAGTTAAACAAATACTATTAAGCAAATGATAAAGTATTTTGCTCAAGGACACACCAGAGTGTCTACGTTGAGTCTGGAACCATCAGGGATCTCTCAACATCGAGTCGCACACTCTACCAATGAGTCATTGCGCTCCTTGGTACACTGTCGGTACCGTAGCTTCTGCAAAACCTTTCGAATTTCTATGAAAAAATAAATTAAAGTGGGAATTCTGTTATTATCGGCTTACCAAGTTAGGAGTCTGTAGCTCTTATAGTTTGTGAGATAGCTAGCCTGCTAACAAAGTTTGCACAATGAACGAAAGGACGGACGGATGGATGGACGGACAGACACTCCCAAAACCATATGCACCTCAACTTTTCAAAGTTCGATGGATTAAAGGAACGTATTGCTACTGTCCTGCCAGCCAAGAGTGACAGTGAGGTCATGTTTTGCTGACAGAGTTATCAGCGACTCATAACCGATGGAACACTTATGTATTAATCCCATCCACAGGATAAGATTAATACACAAATGATCTATCGATTCGCGTCAGCTCAAGTGATGTGTACAAGTTAATGTTTTACATAACAATTGTAAACAAAACACTCGTTACTGTCACTCTTGGGTGGCACGACAGTAAGGTGTTCCTTCAATGTCACCAACTTTGACATGAATTAGCAAAGCACTGAGATTCCACAGTGTGAAAAGAATTATCAATAATTCATAGGTTTAGATAAACAAAACTTTTGAGCGTAAAATTATAAATATTTTCCTACCCATCAGTTTTAACATGTTTTTGGGTGCTCAAAAGAACCGTCTCATTGAGACGGTTCTTTTGAGTACCCACAACATATGTTTTGGTTTAGAATTAAGAAAATTAATTTTTGGTACGCACTCTTAACTAAAGTCCTGGGCCAAGAATTACGAAGCCTCTTTAAAGTTAAGGAAGACTTAAGTTAAGAATTTATATTTTTAACACGTTATAATATTAAATGCTAAATAAATTGCCTGGATGGATGCAGTATTTGTGGTCAAGGAAACCATTGTGATCTTTAGAAAAAAAATGAAACTATTCAGATTTTAATCAGTGTAAAACGTTATTTTTCGCATCCTGAAAAATCAATACTTAATAATAAGTCTCCCTGATAATTACCTTTTCCTTGTTTCTTTGCCCTCTCCAATAAGGAAGAGAAGAAACATTCGTGGACTTCATAACACTCCTTAACCATCCCCGAATCTTCAGACCAGCCAGTGAAGTCAATTACTTTCTAGAAAAATACACAGTAAAATCTTTAAGCTGGCAACAAAAGATACCTACTAGATGTATACTGAAACAATAAGATTATGTGTGTGGTCTGCTTGACGTTAATGTCTGCCAGTTCTAAATGTAGGAACGCATTGCATTCAAATTTTTAAATTACAAACTGTTATCATTTAGAAACGTTGTGCACCTAAACGAAAAGCATTTGATAACCAGTAGGGCCGCTAACAACTCAGAGAACACGAGTACCCTTAAAATTAAAAGTCACAACATCAATAGATGGATGCCCGCCATTATTCCGAAACGTTCAAGCACATTTAAACATCAATGAGCAACCTCTCTAGTAAGGTGTTATGCATGTTAGCTTTATGCATTGCTTTTACGGCCACAACCATTAATCTGTAACATACTCTGACGTCACAAAACATCGATTACGAGCGTGCGTAAAGACACACAGAAAATTCATTACTGGTCCAACATTTTGATAATCAACAGAGTCTGTCAAATTTGAATTTCTTTTTCGTCATCACAATCATTTTAACATTAATTAAGTCTAATCATCATCAAAGAAAATGAAACTGGAAATTCACTTGTGTGTTTTTTCAGTAAGGGGTGGGGTATAAAATACAAACAGCGGAGACTCCAATCAGCCTGAATATTGACATTGTTTGGTCAGAGTCTTTGCTGTCTGCATGGACAAATGCGCAGGCTTATCTGAGTCTGTTTGGCTTGCAAGCCATTTTGTTGGTTTTAATTTTCAAGATTTTGTTTATAATAGGAATGATAAAAATTATGACATTAAATAATGCTCTTTGCGACTACAGAATTGTTTTTATTTCTTTAAGAAATCACGTCTTCAAAAAACTTTTCAGGAATGCGATCAGAGCACCAAACAGTTTGGATCCTGATCAGGTCCCTTATTTTGTCGGACCTGGTCTGGGTCCAAAATGTTTGCTAATCAGAAGATATCACGAACAGAGCTAAATGATACAATTTCAATTAATGCTATAAACTATTACTTACTTAGGGGCTCTTAATCAGACTGCTTAATTATTAAATTATTAAAAATGTAACATGGGCCGTGTCTAAACCAATTCTCATTCTTATCACTTGAAGCCATTATTACTCAATGAAATAATTGAATGGAATCATAGCGAATTATAGGCCCCTCTTCTGGGAGTTGATTCCATTTAGTCACAGCTGAGGTAAACAGACGCCTGATCTAAAGCTGTTAAATGTACCAGATGAAAAAAATGTCTGCAGACAGTTATAGGTTTTCAGAGCAATAAACAGGGCTTTAATCACCTTAGCTAATGAAGAATCAGAGCAGTGAAAACAAATAAGTAATTACTGAGGAATTTATTTTTGATCAAAATAAACTTTCAAAAGATCGGACTAATTACTTTAAATAACTCTTCCAGATAAGAAGATAAAATCAAATAACTATTCTTTTGTTTGAATATATTTTAAGCAGTTGTTTTTAAACACTTTCTGAAAGTATCAAAAATGAAATTTCATTAACACGTGTCAAGTTAAAGCAATGGTTTCGCCAGTAGCATGTCAAAACGTGTAAATTATGATCAGCTGGCTTCATCAGAAATGATACATATTGGTGCTCAGTAGACCAAGCATTAGACATGAAACACCACTGTAGCTCTGCATGGCTGTTTAAATATTGATATTATGTACATTGTATATTCGATAGATACCAAAATTACGTAAGCTGGAGAAAATATTGATATTATTGACTAACCTTCATAAAGCCATTTAGATCATCAATTTCAAGATGACTGTTCCCATCAGCGTCTACAAGTAAAATAAGACCTTTTCTGGAAAAGTTCACACATGTCTAGGTACACATCGTCAGAAGCTGTAATACTATTAGAGAAAATGACGAACAAGCTTCAAATGAAGAAAGATTTGTAAGCAAAGAAGGGAAATAACTGAAGCTAGAGCTATGAGTTTTGTGCATTGCACTTTCACAAATTAGCCGTGATATGTGTGACACTTTGACATGTGTAGATTCAGACGAGCCTGTGTAGCCGCCTTTTCAGCTTAGAAACTCGAAATGCTGTTTGGTCAGTAGCTAAATATTCATAGAATATTCAAACGACTAGCAAAGGCTCTGATCAGACTGTGCGTGTGCGCAGGCTGATCTGAGGCTCTGCTCGTCGCACATACCACATTGTTGGAAATCTCCTGTTGCTCAAATGTTGTTCAAAATGCATGCCACTTTACATTGCTATTAGAGAAATTACCGAACAAGGATGAAAATGTTTAAGTGAAAAGGGGGAATAGCGTACAATATAATGAAGTTAAGAGTTATGATTCTTACACACAAGAATTGTAGTTCTGTCTAATGCTGCTCTGTCAGTATGTCAAATTAAATGGCATTAGGTATAATAATTTAAGATAAACATGCTGAACAAGCTGCAGATAGAAAATCATTATAAGAAAAAAAGGGGAATAACTCAAAGTATATTGATACTGAAGTTATGGCTCTTGTGCGCTGCGCTTTCCCCGCTAATGTTCTGTTTATATGTGAAGTAATACTTCAGTAGCTGTTAATCGCCAAACAAACGATGGTCGGACGAACGACGTATTTACAGTGAAGAAGGGGAATACCAACTATGCTGAAGTTTGAGTTATGATTCCTGTGAACTGCACTGCGCTTTCTCTCATGTTGTTCTGTCTCCGTGTGAATATAACATCAGTAGCAGTTATATTAATATACTTTTTGGTTACTGTAAAGGCGGCACCTCATGAATGCGTAATTAGGACTGGTCAACCTTAGATATAGGTAAAAGCTGAAAATGAGGCGTGGTTTTATTCAAAAGTAACTGCATCATCTTGCGCCATTAATCAGTATAGACGCAAAACACATTATATAGTCTTATAAAACGCGAGAAAAATAACTGCATCTGAAAATGTCTATTTAACATAAGAATAGAGGCAAACATTGTGGACCCAGATCGGACTGCTAAACATTGTGGACCCGGATCAGACTGCTCCTACAGGAGCAGTCTGATCTGGGTGCACACTATTTTTCTATGAGGCTTCAAATATTTTAGTGGACTACAAAAACATACATTTTGTGAAATGCGCTTTTAGGGTTAATAATTTTGAGTTCAGTGTGTATACGTTAGGATTTTCATGAAATGCACGCACGTTTGCGCGGCCAAAACAACTTATTATTTCTTTACCAAATTACAAAAAGAACCTGATTTCCCTTCCTTAGCAGATGAAATAGCCGAACCACACCCAGATATAAATATTAAAGTTACCGCCTTTACAGAGAACAAAAAGTTCTATTATACTTTAAACAATCTTCAGAAGGCGGAAATACCAAAACAGCATCTCATCTGTCTTACGTAGGGGACATAAAAAGTATTCTTATTAGTTACCTCTCATATTATGGCATTTTTGCACGTTGCCTGATAAACTTTGTCTATCTCACGGCATGTATCTTTATCAGGTCATGGTGACGTTGCTATTTTTGAATGACGTCGCCTATGACGCTGAACAAACACACAAATCGAAAATTACGTCATAATCGCTAGTTTGAAGAGTGTTCAACAATGGGTAAACTGATAATTAGAATACAAGGTTCGCATCTTTTCATATCAAGTTTACCAGGCTCGGCTTTTAGAACGCATGTTGAATCGCTCGGCAAGCCTCGCGATGTCAACAAGCGTTCTCAAAGCCTTGCCTGGTAAACTTGATATCAAAAGACACTCACCTAGTATTCTCTATTTATGGGCAAAGAAGGTGAACTGTGAGAACATTTACCAAAGAAGTTGAAGTAATATTCCAACTTTTCTCTCTGGAAGGGAGACAACTGTGCTGTCATCTTGTAAACTCAGATCTTCTCGATGCACGATGGTGCTGTAAAATAGTAATAGATACATTTTTCATTATACACTGCTCAAAACAATTAAAGGAACACTTTTTCCAGTTAATTTGAAGTGTTTTAATTGATTCTATTTTTTTACAATTTTAAGTTAATATCAAAGTACATTAACTTAAGTGCATACAGGTGAAACAGCACACATGGAAAGTATGCAGACCTTTGAAGCAGAATACCCGTGTTTTACAAGTGTCTTGGCACATGAAATTGGTTTGTGCACCTTCAAATTTGTTCTGAAAATGAATGTTTGTGTAAAGGTTTTGATTCTTTTTTTGTATCTTGGATTATCAGTTACCGTCCGACACCATTTAAACAGTGAAGAAACTATCAGAACTGTGCAAATGATTGAGGATGTATTCTCCCAGCGTCGGGTGGCCCGTAACCTTGGTGTGTCCCCCAGACTTTGGGATCGTTATCTGGAGACTGGAAATTACAGCAGAAGGCCAGGGCAGGGTACGCCAAGGGCAACAACTGATCGTCAGGATCGTTATTTGCGGAATTTAGCTTTGCGTAACCGTCACTCAACGGCTAGAGGCCTACGTAATGACCCTCAGCTTGCAACAGGAGTCTGTGTATCCAACCAGACAGTTAGAAACAGGCTTCACGGTGATTCATTACATGACAGACGCCCTACCACAGGCCCCATTTTAACCATAGCTCACCGCACAGACAGGCGAATTTTTGCCCAGAACCACATCGGATGACAACTGGACCAGTGGCGCCGCACAGTACTGTTTACGGACGAAAGCCGTTTCCATGTATGCAGGTGTGACGGGCGTATTCGTGTTTGGAGACGCGATGGAGAGCGATACGTGGACAGTAACATTGTTGAACATGACAGGTTCGGTGGTGGCTCGATCGTTTTCTGGTGTGGGATTTGTTATGACAGACGTACGGAGTTGTACAGGGTCGATAGAGGAAGCCTTACAGCTTTAAGATATAGAGATGAAATCCTGGATCCCATTGTAAGGCCATTTCTTGGTGCCATGGGTGACAATGCTCGTCTAGTGCAAGACAATGCAAGACCTCACACTGCGTATGTGATACAAGACTACCTTGAGCAAGAATCAATTGAGACTATAAACTGGCAGGTCACCGGGCCTTAATTGTATAGAACACATGTGGGACATTCTTTATAGGCAGGTTTTGGCTAGTGCTAACCTTCCACTAAGCGTTAAGGAACTGGAAATTTCAGTTGTGCAAGCATGGACCAATGTACCCTAACATCAGATTTGGGCTTTGGTTAAGAGCATGCCCAATCGCTGCAGAGAGTGCTTAGATTCCCGTGGTGGTCATACACATTACTAATTTATGCATTTAAAGCATTTGCATTAACTGTAATGGATTCTTCTACCTTTTGTAAAAGTGCAAAAAATGCCATAATTTTAATTTCCCGCGATTTTTGGAACAACCGTAAAGTGAGCTTTTTTAAAATAATGCTTAAATGATGAAGGCTATAATAAACTATTATTTTGTGTCATGTAAAAGTTTACCAGTCAAACCTATGTAGCAATTTCCTCAGAAAAAAGTAAGTGTCCCTTTAATTATTTTGAGCAGTGTAAATACGACCAAGTCCAATTGGTATTTTACTAAATCAGCTAGCATAATAATGGTCAAAACAGAAAAAAACGACAAAGGACTTTCATTCATATTTGCCTATTTTTCTCTGCCCTGTTCTACAAATGGTTTATGTGCTCTGTAACGGACCAAACAACACGTTATTATGGTAAGGAAAATTTGGCGTCGACTCGACAAAACCAGTCTTCGGGGTTTCCGAAAAAGCGAGACTCAAACCAGACTCCTCAGCTACAGAGACTGACTAGAATATTGAAATTTCACCTGTAGCAAGTTAAAATATTCCCAGCTTTCTTTAAACGTGAAGATTTTTAAAAGTCACGTTTTTTTTAGTTTATAGTTGTTGTTTTTTTTTCTTTTTTCTTTTTTGGGGGGGGTGGGGGTGGGGGTGGGGGTTGTTCTGGAGGTTTTGAACAAAATACTCTCGTTATGTTTTCGTGCGCGTCTGTTTATTGATGCCTTGTGGTCACCTGCTGGGAAAGCGCTGACCTCATTGCTGTCGTTTGTGATGTCTAATTGTGAAGTTGTCATTTTCCCATTAGCATCCTGGGTCAGGTGTGGTGCTTGATTGTAACGATTCCTGATTTTTGCCCTTTTTCTTACTCAAGACAGGATAAGCACGCACAAACACTATTATACTTACTGATTTTTGCCCTTTTTCTTACTCAAGACAGGATAAGCACGCACAAACACTATTATACTTCCTGATTTTTGCCCTTTTTCTTACTCAAGACAGGATAAGCACGCACAAACACTATTATACTTCCTGATTTTTGCCCTTTTTCTTACTCAAGACAGGATACGCACGCACAAACACTATTATACTTCCTGATTTTTGCCCTTTTTCTTACTCAAGACAGGATAAGCACGCACAAACACTATTATACAGATTGGGGAAAAGCCTAAAACCAACTATAATAGCTTCAAAAGGCTAGCGAATTGGTCACTGGAAGATATGTTTTTCGGAAATACTTTTAAATCGCTCCGAGTCGCACCTCCTCCGTTTTACAACACACACGAAAACATAAGACTAATGTCTACTGTATCTTATAAACTCTCCGCACCCTCCCAGTTTTGGGGTAGAAAACACTATTTTTGCCTTTTTTATTCAAACGACTGATGATTTTGATAAAAGAAACAGATTAGTAAATGTTTATTTCTTCAATTTTCTTGAAGAATATCAAAAGTTCGATGTTCAGTTCCACCATTGCTATCCCAGAAGCAGCAATTTAAGTCTGGTTCCCCGCCTGCAGCTACTTTCAGAATCCATTGGGTAAAGTATGATGGATAATATGTACCTTGATACATGTAGGCAATCGGAATTTGATTATAATGCTATCATTTCATACGGTCTGTATTGTATATTTCCACGTCTTCTTTGTTTGATTGAGTTAGTGTGGTTATGAAATGAATGTTGATGCCTAAGTTGGCACGGTGTTTACACAATTTGTATTTATTCATGTTCGGATCCAGACGGGGGGGGGGGGCAGGGGGTCCGGACCCCCCCCCCCCCCCTCCCTGGAAAATTACAAAAATATAGGGTTTCTTTAAAACTTTCTTAGCAATACTGGTCCAGACCCCCTTAAAATCACAAAGCTACCAATCTAGCATTCAATGTTGGGCCATCATCGGCCCGCCAACGAAATGCCATTTAAATCGCGTTTCGCTGGTGGGCCATTGATGGCCCGTTAATAGTGGTATTTGGATCCTTCTCCCCTCATCAAACTAAAAAAAAAAAAGCGTCAAAGTTGGACCCCCTCTGACAAAACTTCCTGGATCCGCGCATGTTTATTCAGCTGACCGATGATGAGCCATAATTAATTCTTTTTTATCCATCAGTATGATGCTTGTAATTCAAAGAACCTATGCACCATATTAACCCAGTAGTCAAGCTATAAAAGTCGCTATAAAATTTCAGGGGTGCTAACATGGTGTCATTGAAGAAGGGGATATATAAAAAAGAGGACCCCTAACCCCTATCAAAAATACAAGAGATTTAGACACTTTTTGTTTCAGCAATTATTATCGAAAAAGGGGAAATCCCGCCTGAGAGACTGTCGATTAGTGAGAAAAAAAGTGCATGAACAACTGGTATACATGTATCAATGGTTTGCCTGTCATCTTTGGGGTTTCCACAATGCACAGGGGGTTTCATGGCCGAACGCTGAGAATTGCACTGCCGCCCCTCCACCCCCAGAACTGTTGGCATCTTAGAAGCAGAACTGCTTTAGTCTGACTTCTATCTCCAAAATGCCAAAGTATAAAGGCACTTTTGCAGTGGTCATTTATTGTTGTCATAGCTTGTGGCAATCAAGCAAATTGCTCGAATAATGCAGGAAATGACAGACATGTCTGCATGGATTATGTGAGCTACATATGCGCTCAATTCTATACATGTATAAATAAAACGTCAGTGAATTTAGGACAATGGCAAATAAATTAAACAATACTATTTTTGATTTCATATTATGGTACGCATTACCTACCATACTTCATCCAAAATGATTCTGAAAGAAGGTGCATGCGGGAAAACAGGCTGAAATGCTGCATCCTGGGATTGCAATGGTGAATAGAAACAGCAGTTGATTGAAATTCTTCAAAAAAAAAATACAAAATAAGCATTCCATCGGTATCTTTTATCGTAATTGATCGTTTTTTGGATAAAAACGACAAAAAAAAAAACAACAGTGATTTCTACACAAAAATCGGGAGGGTGCTGGAAGAAAGTAAGATACAGCGAACATTAGTCATATGTTTTCGTGTGTGGTGTAAAAAGGAGAAGGTGCGACTTGACGCGATTTAAAAGTGTTTCCGAAAAACATGTCTTCCAGTGACCAATTCGCTAGCTATTTGAAGCTATTATAGCTGAAAGAAGCTATAATAGTGGCTTTTAGGCTTTTCCCCAACCTGTTATATAGTTCGAGATAAGCAAGCACAAAGAAGAGCAGTCTGATCAGGGGATATATGTTTGCACATTGTTTATGAATAACTCGTGTGCATTACTCCAAATAATAAACTGAGAAAAAAACTAGCTGATTTTGTTAAATCGGTATTTGAGAAAGTCGGCACTGTGAACATTTTTGTGATAAACAAAGGCGAAGATCGAACACAGCAGCCCTGTACAGTCTGATCGGATTCGACGCTCGAAGCCACAGCTTTCTGTTAACCTAAACTGCTTGAACTGGTGAATAAAAATAAATCTATAATACGTACATTTTGCTGCTGTCTTGATGTCTCCTTGATAGATGTGTATTCACCAAATGATAGTTATTGTCACGTGCAAACTCGTGCTCATTCGTTCTTAAGTAGACGCGTCAAGCGAAAAACGATATTTATGACGACAGGAGCAGAAAAAATTAGACCTTTGGCACTTTAGCAAACAGTAAGACCTAGATGAAACGGCGCATTATTTGACATTTCATCTGCACTGTTCGCTATAACAAAATTGGTCTTCAGAGAAAGAAATATATCATTATTTTGAAAGTACAGAAATGTATTACCTGTGATCATTCCATATAATATATAATGGACCAGCATGACTTCACTATATCAAATTTTATGGAAACTTCCATTGGTCTAAAATGGGGTTATTGTCAGACTTAATCGCACTGAATAAACTTATTTCACACTCTGTCTATTGCGTTACACAACACCCATTCCACTAACTGATATGTTTCAATATTTTCGCACACTGAACTCATGCGCAACAACCCAGTCTGATGAAAACTTAAATGCACAAGACGTGTTACTGAACTTGGCACACCTTGAAAATAATGAAACATTCCAGCTGTCACAGGCATCTCTTGATAATCCTATAAGCGAAAGCGAAATTAACGCAGTAATTAAATCTTTAAAGGGAAACAAATCCAGCGGTACAGATGGTATACTGAACGAATACATAACCGCCACTAAGCACATTTTTATCCCAATATATAAAAAACTATTCAACATCATACTTGAAAATGGTACCGTTCCAAGTGACTGGGTTAAAGGCAATATCATCCCTCTATACAAAAACAAAGGTAGTAAAACGGATCCCGCTAATTATCGCCCTATTACACTATTGAGCTGCGTAGGCAAACTGTTTACCTCAATATTGTTTTTTAGAAGGAAATAGTATCTTAAATGAAACACAAAGCGGATTTCGCAAAGACTACTCAACTATTGACAACATTTTCAGTCTGTATAGTCTAACAGAATATTTCAAAAGCAAAAAAAGGAAGCGATATTGCTTCTTCGTCGATTTCACGAAAGCCTTTGACAGTGTATGGAGGGACGGTTTGTGGCAAAAAGTACTTAAACACGGCATACAAGGCAAAACATTTGACATAATAAAAAACATGTATAACGAAGTAAAATCGTGTGTTACCGTAAATGGTTGCTCGTCCACGTTCTTCAAGTGTCAACAGGGGGTGAGACAGGGTGAAAAACTGTCACCTCTCCTGTTTTCTATCTATTTGAACGACCTGGATAATTTCATGCATACATCTGGATGTAAAGGTATTGAGATTAACATTCAGCATCAAGAATTCATTATATTTTTAATCTTATTTGTAATTTTATATGCTGATAATCCCAAGGACTTTCAAGACATGCTTAATATTTTCAATGATTATTGTATTAAATGGAAGCTGAAAATAAATACGGACAAAACGAAGGCAATGATATTTAGCGATCATGCAAGAAACAGGCCTGTATCATTTAACATTGCAGGAGATGAAATCGAAACAATCAAAGAATTTAAGTATCTTGGCGTTCTTTTTACAAAAAATGGACGATTCGTCAGCATATAAAATACCTATCAGCACTGGCCAAAAAGTCAATGCAGCTATTAAGAAAACGTATTGTTAACTTGCACTTGCCAGTAGATTGCCAGTTAAAGCTTTTTGACCAGACAATTGTACCAATATTATTGTATGGTAGCGAAACGTTTGGCTTTGAAAATTTACAACCTTTAGAAAAAATGCATTTAGATTTTCTGAAAAGTATACTGAAAATGAAAAGTAGCACCCCGCTGATCATGATTTACGGTGAATTTGGACGATTTCCCCTAGAAATTCAGGTAAAAACAAGAATGATCAAATTCTGGGCAAAGATCTTAACTGGCAAAACACCAAAATTTCTTATAAAATGTATGAATTATTACTATATTTACATAATAAGGACATATACTCATGTAAATGGATTTTATGCATTCAGAAAATTTTACAAGAGGTTGGATTGAATTATATATGGATAGCTAAAACTGTACCAAATATTAATTGGCTTTTCAGAGAAGTTAAAGATCGCCTGGAAATGCAGTTCGTGCAAAAGTAGAACTCTGATGTCCAAGCCAGCCCAAAATGCATCAACTATAGAATTTTTAAAACAGAATTTAAAATTTAACCTTACATTACAGAACTTCAGCCCCGTTCATATATCACTTTATCCAGATTCAGAACAACAAACAACCGACTGCCTATAGAACGGGGGAGGTGGAAAAATGTTGACCGTTTACAAAGATTCTGTAATCTATGTACGGGAAACATGATGGGCGATGAGTTCCACTATTTGCTCGAGTGCACATACTTCACAGAAGAAAGAAAGAAATATTTACCAAAATTCTATTTACGACATGTTAATACATTAAAATTTCAAAAACTGATGTCTACTGAAAATTTGAAGCTGTTAAAACAACTTAGTAGGTTTATTTTTATAGTGCTCAGTAAGTTTTAGTCCCTGATAACTGAGCGCGCACCTTATCGTATAGTTTATAGATATGTCATTAGCTGATTAGAAGTTATTTCCTCATATATTGTATTATGCAATCTGAGAGAATAAAAGGTATGTTATGTTATGTTATGTTATGTTATGTTATGTTTATAACCCACCCCTTTCAGTTCCAGCTACACGAGTATACTATCTTAAGTCGCCGACGCGACAACTATAAACTGGTCAAAATAAATTAAACCCCAACAGAAATTTTCCCATATACTTAATTTTAATACATTGATGTTTAATTCATCATAACATTTTACTGAATAAAGATTTTTCCATAAATAGTAAGCGAAGTGGCAGCATTGTGCCTTCTCAACGTGTGCTAAATTTCATATTTATTGATAAGTTTTCCATAGAGCTCAACACATTCCAGTGAATGCCCAGTTTCGTTCCCTTTCAGTCCTATAGTAAAACTCGCATACATTAGGATAATCTTGGAAAATTTAGCACATGCCCCATCAAAAATCAGTATTTCCAATTGAAACTTTGTGTAATTACACCTAAGATATTGTTGTCTACCTTGGGTGGTATTTATCTACCTTCGATATCTTTAAATTTTAAATAAACAGCTTAACTTTGGGAATTTTACATATAGATGGAATATAAAAGTGTATTCCAGAATTTACAGCCCCTATGGCAGGGTTTTGAACTCAAATCCTGCCAGAGTGGCAGTAAATTCTGGAATACACTTTAAAATTTCAGAACCCCTATTTTCCATATATATTATGGGAAAAAGTGACAAGGAGCTTGACTTATTTTGACCAGTTATTCTATATAAAGGTTCAAGTTCAACTTTTAAAGAGACAAAGTCTGCAACTATGAAGATTTTTCGAATTTTTTTTTTATTTTTAAGCCATTTGTAAAAGCAGAATTCGAAGGTAGATAAATACCACCCAAGGTAGCTGAACATTTCTTGTACTTCAACAACAGCAGAATCTAGGGCGAAGATTTGGTACCAGTAAAATGCATTTAAGCCCCCCCCCCCCCCCCCCCCCCCGGTGGCTTAGGCTGCTGTCCGTTCTAAGGCAGTGGTTCTGTTGTTGTTGACTTTTTGTTTATTGTTACTCCCATTGTGGGAGTCTGTAATTGTTCTATGTTTGGTTGTACGTTAGTTTATGTCCATTCTAGTATTGCAATCATCTTGATGGGGAAGAGAGAGCTGATTGCTTTGCTTAATTTGTCTTCCTGGTGTCTCGTGATGGTTTAGCGGCTCTTCCTCGCGGTATCACGGGGTTGTCTGCAGTTTGTGATTGTGGTATTTCCTGATCATATTCACTTACTATTTTTTAAGTTAAGTTTTCACAATACATCTGTTCACTATAGCTGAAAACTGCATGGAAAAGTGAATTACCTTTTAAAAACGATTGTTGTTTTTTCTCTTGTTGGTAATTACTTGCGTCCCTCCAATAATTATAGACAGTCAAGTTTTAACATAAATGCTGTTGTTTTGCTACTGATAAGTTGTAAAGATTTATGAAATTGGTAAAATGTATACCTGAATTTAAGTTTTTTACTGTGTTCTTGAAGATAGAAACATTATTTTGAAAATTAAAAGATCAAAAGTTACAGACTTTGCAGCTTTAATGCAGATGTCCTAAACACCATTCGGAAAGTCCGCCACAATTCGAGAATCACGCGTAATACTATGTACCAAAAAGCCCCATTTTGTTAGACGGAACTGGCGTATGGACAATTAGTTCTGTAGCACGTGGGTTCAGCTCTATTAATCTTTTATTAACAAATTCTAACCTCTTCTAGTCAGAAGTTTTAAAATAAAACCATCAGATGTATAGCTACAAGTATATGAAAAGATATATTTATAGAAAAAAATTAGGACTGGAGCCAGTCTAATAATAGCTATAATAATGAACAATAGAGATGTGTTTTTGCTCTAACACATACAGATACTAATAAATGTTAAAATGCCAACGATTCCTCGGACAATATGGATTTTATATATATGCTTCGTCCTGAAGGCCTTAATCATTGACATTTAAGTAAAATACCTGTAAACAACCCTTTCCTGTATATTGAACACGCCAGTAAACGTAAACTACGCTGTCTGTTTGTATATTTGACACTTTGGCTCCATGTAAACCGCCCTGTTCGTCTGTATATTGGACACGTTGGTACATGTAAGTAAGTAAGGGTGCAAAGATCAGGAATCGATACAATCAAGTACCTCATCTGACCCAGGATAACAATGGGAAAGTGACAAACTCACAGTTAGACACCACAAGCAAGAGCCAAGAGGTCAGCCCTTTCCCAGCAGGTGACCACAAAGCACATATAAACAGACGCGCACAAAGGCAAAGCAACCACAAGACAGAAAAAACATTAAAGATCCCCAAAAGATGTACCACCTTGGAACGGTCAGTAAAATATTTTACTGGAGGGCTTGAACCGGTTTAACGGCGCCAACCTCACCCTTTATTCAGATGTGGATCAAGACACAAAGATATTTAGTTTGCATAAAAGACCCCTAACTTATCAATGCAATAACCTATCAAACAAAATGAATTGGTTAATCTGAGAAGTGAAAAAATAGAAGGTGTCATGCTAAGATCCAAATGTAGATATATGGACCTAGGGGAAAAACCTACAAATTATTTTTTTAGTTTGGAAACTAGAAATTATACAAGTAAAGTTATCAATAAATTAATAGATGAGGATATTGAGTATACAAAAACGAAAGATGTATTAAACTGCCAAAAACGATTTTATGAAAAACTGTATGACAATGTGAACGAAATCAATGATGATACACCTATTGAAAATATCATTGGTGAAAACGAAACTAAACTTTCAGATGCAGAGGCAGAAACAATTGAAGGGGAAATAACATATGCTGAATTAGCAAAGGTACTAAAAAATATGAAAAATGAAAAGAGTCCAGGTCTGGATGGCTATACTGTTGAATTTTTCAAATTCTTTTGGATTGACATTGGGGTGTTTGTTCTTAGGTCGATAAACTATGGCTATAGAACAGGTATTTTATCAGTAACTCAGAAGCAAGGTATAATAACATGTTTACCCAAACCAAATAAATGTTGATATAATTTAAAAAACCGGAGACCAATTTCTTTGTTAAACGTTGTATACAAAATGGCTTCAGCTGCTATATCAAACAGACTTAAATTGACTTTAGACAACCTTAATCACAAAAATCAAAAAGGTTTTATCTCAGGGAAATTTATAGGAGAAAATATACGATTGATATATGATGTTCTATTTGAAACAAAAAATTGGAACCTTCAGGGCCTTATTTTATCAATTGACTTTGAAAAAGCTTTTGACAGTGTCTCCTGGAAATTTATAGTTAAACATTAAAGTATTATAATTTTGGACCATCTTTTGTTAGATGGATTAGTCTCTTTCATAAAGGAGCAGAATCATGTATCATTTAGAATGGATTTATGTCACATTTTTTCTATTTAAAGCGGGGTTGTAGACAAGGTGACCCAATATCTCCCTATATTTTTATTTTATGTGCTGAAATCTTAGGAAAAATGATAAGAAATAATAATGATTTACACGGAATAATAATAGATAATAAGGAATACAAAATAAGTCAATATGCAGATGATACGCAATTGTTCTTAAATGGAAGTGAAAACTCTCTCAGAGAAACACTAGACATCTTACAAAAAAAATATACAATGTCGGGGCTAAGGATGAATGCTGAAAAAACCAAAGCAATATGGATAGGTTCATTAAGTAACTCTACAACAATAATGTGCCATAATTTTAACTTAGATTGGACACAGGGACCTTTTAAAATTTTAGGTGTTACATTTTCAACAGAAATATATAATATTTGGGACTTGAACTACAATGAAATAATCAAAAAGGTTGATGATGTTTGCAAACAATGGTCAAAAAGAAAACTAACTCTCATGGGTAGAATAACTATAATAAAATCATTGGCACTTGCGAAGTTTATTCACCTGTTACTTGTACTTCCAAATCCACCTGACAATTTGTTGACAAACATAGAAAAAATATTTTATAAATTTTATGGAATGGGGGTCCAGATAGAATTAAGCGAAGCATCATTATTAAAAACTTTAAAGCAGGGGGACTCAGAATGATAAACCTTCCAGAATTTATCAAAGCACTCAAAATATCTTGGTTTCTGAGATTGATTCAGAACTCTGAAAACATAGAATGGTATTCTTTGTCAAAAATTGATTTTAATAAATTCTTTAGCTGCGGGCCTGGATACTCTGTGGAGCTTAGTAAAAACTTAAACAATCCGTTTTGGAAAGATTGTCTTAACTCAAGGTCAAAATTTTGTTATGTCTGTAAAATAGAATCAGTAAATCACATTCTCTGTCCACCTATCTGGTTCAACAATAATTTAACCAGAGGGCAAAATCTATATATTAACAACTGGTTCAAAAAGGGAATTAAACAAGTATCAGACTTATTAGATATAGACGGCAATATGTATTAGTTTGATGCTTTAAAAGAAACATACGGTATTAATGGCACTTTTTTGGATTACCAATCATTAATTCGTAAAATTCCAAATAATTGGAAAAAAAATAATTATAACAGGTAGGTATGTATCCAGACTAAATATAATGTTACATGTAATATCTATGTTAAATACTTGCTTAAAGATAAACGGGGCTGTAGAACATTTTATGACCAGTTGATACAAGTAGACCAAATTATTAGGCAGGAAAAATGGATGAACGAGGTGGGGTACATAACTGATCAGGAATGAAATACGTATAATTCAGTTATAAAAGATTTTAACGAGGTAGTTCTTAAATATTTTCAATACAAACTAACAAATAAAATTTTGGTTACAAAATCCTTCGAAAAATTGAAGATAAATTGTGTTCTTATTGTAAGCAGGAACCAGAAACAATAATTAGTTTACATTCATTTGTCGATTGTGATAAAGTTAAAGAATTTTGGCAACCTCTACAAATGTGGCTGTTACAAAATATAAATATAAGGATAAATATAGATACAAAATGTATTTTATTTTCATATCAGGGGAAAAGTAAATTAGAAAATTACCTACTTGCAGTTGCAAAACACTATATTTACAAAAATGAATTTTCTGAAAAACAATTAAACATCAATTCATTTATTTCCATACTCAAAGTCAAACTTCAACGTGAAAGGTTTATTGCAAACATCAACAATAAAACGTCAAAGTTTCTCTCAAAATGGACCCCATTCTATAATTACTTTAATAATAACCAAGACCAGACAAATGATAAAAGTAATGATAATAATAACAATAATCACAACAATAATACTCCTGGAAATAATTGAAAACACAAACATTAAATGTTACATAACGCCTTTACCATTTACGTTTAAATAAGGCAAGAATATTTCTTGTACCTTAAGTTGATTTTAGGAGGAAGCTCATAGGAGAGCAAATAAATTTTACAACATTATTTAAGATATACCAAAACATGTTAACGTTTATGTATAACAAGGTAGCGGTTATTATGTCGCGTAGTTTAAAAAGTATAGTGATGAATGAAACAATTGCGCAAGTCATACATATATGTACCAATTCTTATTCCAACAATTAAGCGAGAAATAATAAATGTCACAAAAACAGATGTAGATTTACACCAGACCAAATATGTAACCCAGACAAAGCTGATAGTTGAATATATGCAAAGTAATGAGAAACGATAAGTATTGTATAAAACCGCTCTCTCTCTCTCTCAAAATATATAATAAATGTATGTAATATGTATTGTTCATAATTGTATAGATTAGGATATTTTGAAATAAAATTAAAAAAAAAACAACTAATCTATGCATCATCTTCGAAAACATATAAATCAAGATATAACAAGGAGATAAAGCAAAGATAAGGACTCAACAGTAAATAAAACTGAATACCGGAGCAAGCGAACTCCAAGAAGTAAACCCCGGTGGGCCCGACAAACCTAGTACCTGTCTATCTGTATATTGGTTTAAACAATATTTTATTCAGATAATTTGCATGTAGACAAATATATACAATGTTAATATTTTCAGGATCTGACAGTAAGCTTTAAGCTTATATATAAGCCATTTCCTGACACAAAATGTATATACAGCATATGTGAATAGTATAGAAACATTACAAAGAATAATCAACTAGCGCTACAGGTAGAATATGTAAAGAAAACAAATGAGAAAGATATTTATTTTAGGAAAACAAGAGAGAGAGAGAGAGAGAGAGAGAGAGAGAGAGAGAGAGAGAGAGAGAGAGAGAGAGAGAGAGAGAGGGGGGGCAATAAGAGGGAGATGGAGAGTTATTAAACTGCGTATTTATTTGCACAATATTAGTTGGAAATCGTAAGAGTGGGTGCAAGATAGTCTTTTTCATATTTGAAATGGGAAAGATAGAGTTATAGAAGTTGAAAGGAGGAAAGAAAAAAGTATGTTGACCGTATTCCTTCAGTACACTTTGGAAGATAGACAAGGTTTAGCGAGACAAAACATCATAGCTCAGGCCTGGACAAGTATAATACATTGGTTTACAAGTATATAGTCTGGTGGGCCTATTGTTCAAATCTTTTTGACTTAATTATAAAATCTTGGACTTTAAGAAATAGTGATACATTTTCATCATTTGTAAACTCCGGTTTGCCGCAAAGGAGCTCATGCGTAGTGTGGTTTCTAAGGACATCACCCAGATACCTTTCACGTACTGCTGTTAATTGAGGACAAATATAGAAGAAATGGTATGCACTCTCAAAACCACCACATGAGCAAGACGGGCTAGGTATTATATTTTTACGATAGAGATCGGCATTTAGTGAGCTACATTGCATGCGTAATCTTGCATGGAGAATTTGCCCTTTTCTTGAACCAGCTGAGTAATACTTAGGGGGTGCACGATTCCTTGTTTCTCTGTTGAGTTGGTATTTGAAAGACGCTACAGAGCTGGCATCTTTTATTTCTTGTGCTAAGTTATTCCATTCTCTAATTGTTGAGGGATAAAACGAGTTATAAAACAAATTTGTGTTAGTATGAATAGTGCGAATATCGCTAGAATTCCGAAGTCTATAAGGATTACCATCCTGAACAAGAGGGGGTACAAATTCCTGCAAGTAATTTGGTGTAAGGTTATTTATGATTTTATAAAATATCACGAGCTTATGTTTGGTGCGACGTTCTTGCAATGAATCCCATCCTAAATCAGCCAGAAGTTTTTCAAGGCTACAGAGCTTGGTGCCTCCTGTGATTATTCTAGCTGCCTCGTGATGGATAGAATCAAGCTGTCTTTTTGCTTCATTGGAACAGTTGTCCCAAACTGAGTCACTATACTCAAGCAAGGGACGTATGAATGCGAAGTACATTTTTTCTAGTGCTTGTCTATTGACCTTAAACTTGAGAGCTCTAATAAGATTTAATCTTGACCATGCTGTATCGGTCACTCTTTGGATGTGATCTGACCAGTTACATGTATTAGAGAAAGTAAGTCCTAAATGTCTGTGAGAGGTGGTTTCGTTCAAGATAACATTGTTCATTTCTAGTGGAGGATGGGCAATTGGGAGCTGTCTGCGAGATATAAGAAGAGAAGTCGTTTTTGTTGGATTAAAGTCTACTAGCCAATCATTGGCCCAGACATTGATAGTATCAAGATCAGAATTAAGAATAAAAGCTGCAGTTTGTGGGTCGTCAATGATAATGTATATACTTGTGTCGTCTGCAAAAAGACGTATTGATGATCGAATGTTATTTACAATATCATTAATGTAAATCAAAAAAAGCAAGGGACCAAGAATGGAGCCCTGGGGAACTCCTGCTAAAACGTCGGCCCAATTAGATTCTACCCCATTCAGAACAACGCGCTGCCTACGGTTTGAGAGATAACTTTGGAACCATTGGAGAAGAGATCCAGAAAAACCCATGCAGGCTAGTTTATGTAATAGACCTTTGTGCCATACTCTGTCAAAAGCCTTGCTGATGTCACAGAAAACAACACGCACTTCTTTACCACTGTCAACTGCTTCTAAAAATGAGTGATATGTGTGTAATAACTGGAAAGTAGTTGAATCGCCTTGGATGAATCCGGACTGAAAGGGGGTGAGAAGACTATTTTCACTAATGTAGTTGAAAATATGTTTGTGCACACACCTTTCCATGACTTTCCCCAATTGGCTAAGTAAGGATATTGGCCTATAATTTGAAGGAACCGATTTATCTTCTTTTTTGTGGATAGCGGTGACGTTGGCGTCTTTCCAATTTGAGGGGAAATAACCTTGTAATAATGAGCGATTAAATACCATTGCTAAAGGCTTAGACAACACGGACGCGCCTTCCTTCAGTAAGCGAGGACTTATAAGGTCGGGGCCACATGCCTTAGTTACATTTAAATTATCTAAGACATCTTTAACTTCTTGT
Organism: Loripinus fragilis; assembly: GCA_964019695.1. NCBI lineage: Eukaryota > Metazoa > Mollusca > Bivalvia > Lucinida > Lucinidae > Loripinus > Loripinus fragilis. Next base: position 1,334,828 of record OZ026530.1, on the reverse strand, counting down.
TCTGATATAGTTATGGAGTTGAGCTCATTATTAGTATCCGTGCGTGGAGGCAACGTTTTATTTATATCATTAACAACAGACTGGGAACTGAAATATTCGTTTAACATATTAGCCTTATCAGCATTATTCTCAGCAAATTTATTGTCGAGCTTCAATGTTGGTATTGTATGAGATGTTTTACTTACACCGAGTATTTGTTTGGACGTTTTCCAAAATAATTTAGAATTGACATTTTCTTTAGATAAGATATCTTCAAGCTTGTCGAAGTAATTCGTTTTTGACAATCTAATTTCATTGACGACCTTATTTCTCAGGGCCTTAAATTTTTCCCATAATGACTGATTGGATGTTTTTTTGAATTTCCTGAAAGCGCGTTTTCGTTTTCGGATGAGATTTTTAATATGGCAAGTTATCCATGGTGGCTCGTCAGGCCTTATTGTAACTATTTTGCTTGGAACGGAATTTTCACAAGCAACATCTAGGGCTTCTTGTATACATACTACGTTATCATCGATATTTTCTGTAACTAGCTTTTCCTCGAGATTAAATGTTATCAAATTTTCACGAAATTGAGTAAAATCAGCTCGTTCATAGTTACGTATTTTGCGCTTAAACGATTTAGTTGACGGGCGCAGAAATTTAAGTAAAACAAGTATTGGACAGTGGAATCGGATTTGGTCTGGTATAAATGAATCAGCTACACCACTCATCAAAACATTTGAACTGTTGCGTACGAGAATCAAGTCTATAAGGGATGATGAATTTTCTGTGAAGTGCGTGTCTTCATTTATCAGTTGTTCTAAGTTGTAATTTTGAATTAAATCTTTTATTTTATTGTTTCCGTTGGTTCTCATATTAAAATTAAAATCTCCAGTTATAACAATATCTGGTATGTTTGTGTTGTATGCTCTGTCAATGCTTTCGCTTAAAATAGTAAAGTAATCTGCTGTGCTGTTTGGGGGTCTGTAAAACCCACCAATCAATATTTTCTTAGATCTCACACATATCTCTAACCAGACGGCTTCCAGGTTGTTAATTTCCAGATCAGTTCGACGTTTACATACGAGAGACTGTCTGACGTAAATGATAACTCCCCCGCCGGGACGACCGATCCTGTCTGCTCTGAACGGTGGATGAAACGCTTCAATTAGTAATTTATCATTTGCTGTTACAGGTTTCAGCCAACTTTCAGAGAAGACAAGAACATCGTACGCCAGAGATTCACATTTAATCAAATCGAGTTTCGGAAGTATGCTCTGGATATTGAGATGCATGATACTAAGATGATTCGCCAAAGCACTGAAAGAGTTAACACTATTCGAAACGCTAAGATCAGCAAGGCTAGTGACAGAATCTGGACCAGGGTTTGGATGAACGTCTCCGCTTAGAAGTATAAGATCCACAGTCCAGGAGAGAGCAACGCTTGTTATAAGTAGAGAAATGCATAAAACGGAGAAATTTGAGTTATCGTTTTGTCTTGGACTTATTCGTCTATATGGACATTTGATGTTTCTGTAAGCTTCGTTACTTGCCTGTAGAGCTATGATGATACTGAGACATGTGAGGTCATATAGGAAGGCATAACTGCAGCTCGACAGAATTAAGAGAATCAGTATGTAGAATTTGTTATACTCGAGCTTCTTTTTGGTACCAAGATGCATCGACTGCGTCACAGCGAGGTTGCCACCGAGGCAGGCTAAATCACGCGTGCGTTCCATTAATGCTACATGCTAAAATATGCATCAAAATAAGGACAAGCCTCGCCAGGAACAACGCCGTGATACAGCCAAATGACACCGTGTACAACGAGTGGATCCTATATGACCTCAAACCATATGTCTTCACAGTTGATTGTTTGAAGGAAACGGTCAACGGAGAGAAGAGTAGAGATAAAATGAAGTGGAGAGCAAACATATCAAAAATAATAACAAAACAGCTTCAAAATCGTCCTTCTGTGGGGACGCTGGTATGGATACAATTTACACAGAGACCATGGTAAATAATGGATACAAGTACGTTTAGGGGTATCGTGCGAAGAGGTGTCTCATCGATTTCAAAATTTTGGAGCAAACGGCCCTTCAAGGCTATGTAATTTGTTTAAATTTGAAAGAAGTAATCTGTTCAACATCAAAGAGGGTAGTCGGATCATGTTTATGTCCAGTACACACAGTCCGACAATGGACCATGTAAGTTCAGTATTATGGTATAGCACCCTTCGATCGACGCCGCTTCAAAGATTGAACAAAATAGCGAAGAAACCTGCTTTCATAGATCACCAAATATGATTGAATATTGTGTAATAAGCGTCATTGCTTTGCAGCGCATATCAATTAATATAAGTATGTGCTAATGTCGTCAAAATACGTCTGAAACAGGTTTCTCGCGACGATGTTCGTTTATGTACATGAAACATTTGTGTATAACAAAAAGTACCAAGTTTGGATGATAGCAATTGAGCGTATATTATTTAGCGTTTCCCTCTCTAGTGACTTTTATACACGTCATCTGCGGATTAACTAACGTTGAAAACAGCTTGGACCCATGTCAGAACCGACACGACACCGGCCCTGATCAGGATCCAAGTCGTTTTGTACTACAACAATGTTCCAGAAAGAATGTTTGATGGAGTAAATTTTCAAAAACAAAACAAAAACAGTCGACAAACAGAAGCAAATGCATAAAAACTGTCAAGCTTCAACTTAAAGTGAGTATACCTGTATTTCATGTATGAACTATAAATCTTCTCGTCATAAAGAATCTAGACGATAGCCGACTCGACAAACTATAATCTTGAAACTGCCTATAACGACGCTCAACCTCGAGCAATTCGGGCAAGCCATGCACATTTTGTGTATTGGTATTACCTGTGATATGAAACTATTTTGCCCGAGCCATGTCACGAGAAAACTGGCGTTGCTAGGCACAACATGCATGATCCTAATGCTGAATTGGGAAAATCGATCAGACATTGTCGAGAGCAAATGACATTGACGCGGATCAGTTTGTGCAAGTGCACAGACTGGTCCGCACCATTGTTTTTCGCGGGTTATCTCTTGACTTGGTGAGAGTTGAGACATTAGTATGTAGGTCCAGATGAAAATCGAAGCAACGGGTGGAGAAAGTAGGATCAGCTGTATAAAGGGAGATTAGACGTGCTTATATCTGTATATTGGATACGTTGGTACATGCAAACCACACTGTCTGTCTGTATATTGAACACTTTCGTACATGTAAACATTCCTGTCTGTCTGCATATTGGACACGTTCGTACACGTAAACTGTATATTGGGCACGTTGGAATATGCACATGTAAACAACCCTGTCTGTCTGTATATTGGACACGTTGGTAAATTGTAACGATCTTGTCTGCCTGTTTATTGGACTCATTGGTATATGAACATGTAAAACACCCTGTCTGGCTGCATATTGGACATATTGGTACATGCACATGTAAGCCAGCCTGTCTGTCTGCATATTGGACACGTTGGTACATGCAAACAATCATGTCTGTCTGCATATTGGACACGTTCGTACATGTAAACAACCCTGTCTGTCTGTATATTGGACACGTTGGTATATGTACACCACCATGTATGTCTGTATATTGGACACTTTGGTATATGTAAACAAAAGTAAGTAATGGTGCAAAGATCAGGAATCGATACAATCAAGTACCACACCTGACCCAGGATACCAATGGGAAAGCGACAAACTCACAGAAGACACCACAAACGAGAGCCAAGAGGTCAGCCCTTTCCCAGCAGGTGATCAAAAAGCACATATAAACAGACGTGCACAAAACATAGCAAACACAAGACAGAACAAAAACATAAAAGATCCACAAAAGAAGTACCGCCCCGGAACGGTCAGTAAAATATTTTACTGGAGGGCTTAAACCGGTTTAACGGCGCCAACCTCACCCTTAATTCAGATGTGGATCAAGACACATAGATATTTGGTTTGCATGAAAGACCCCTAACTTATCAATGCATCATCTCCTAAAACATATAAATCAAGATATAACAAGGAGATAAAGCAAGAATAAGGACTCAACAGTAAATTAAACTGAATACCGGAGCAAAAGAAATCCAACAGGTAAACCCCGGTGGGCCCGACAAACAGCCAAAGCATCAGGCCCCTACCATCTCATCAATAGATAAGTCTTTAAGTCGGAACCATCATAGAGTCTGAAGTCCGACCCACCGGCGTGCAATTAAAGAGGAAAGCAAAGTTGCCAACCGTGATTGGGTTGACTACCAAGCATGCAGTCTGTTGCAATACATTAATGTTATAGCCAATCTTTTTATAATGGGAAATTATTTTAATGAACTGCGCTGAAAAATTATTAGAGCCAACAATCTTCTTCAACTTATACACCAAGTCACCATAGAAATCAGGTTCCGAAAGTCCTTGGCGCAAGAGAGATTTAAGTCCAACTTGGAATTTAGAAATCAAATCATAGTATCGTCTATAAAATTTTGAAAATGTTTTGCGCAGTTTATGATACCGATAGCCTTGTTTAAGAAGTTTCTGAGTTAACAATTTATTGCGAGTGTTGAAGTCAACAACATAGCTAGATGTTCTAGCAAAACGAATGAGTTGAGAGATATAGACTCCATAGGATGTAGAACGAGGAACATCACCATCTAAAAATGGGAAATTGACAATTTCAAAATCAAAGTCGTCACGTTTGTCATAAATTTTGGTAGAAACAATATCATTATAAATTGACAAATGCAAGTCTAAAAACGCGGCTTCGGTATCAGAGGCATTGGCTTTATTAAGTTGGAGCTCTGAAGGGTATATTTGACTAACCATATTGTCAAAATAAACATTATTAATATTTAAAATATCGTCCAAATATCTGGAAGTAGTGTTAAACGCATCAATAACATCAGCCTGCTCATCATCAGAAAGAGACATCTTAAAGTCCCTTTCATAACAAAACAGGAATAAATCTGCAACCAGGGGAGCATAATTAGTGCCCATAGGAATCCCAACAACTTGTCTATAGAGCTTGGTGCCAAATCGAATAAAAATGTTGTCCAACAAAAAGGTCAGCGCATCGCATACATTTTGACACGACCATGCATGATATTTTTTAGGTTTTTCTGAAGTAAAAAATGCATTTCTGTCACTACATGCAAGGTAAGGAGAGCCTTCTCTCTGGAAGGTACTTTCAATAAGATCAATAAGTTTATCTTTAATTAAATTATGAGGTAAAGTAGTGTAAAGAGTAGAAAAATCATAAGTAGACAAACTGGTCGCATTGAAATCTCTAGCTTTAAGTTTATCTAAAATTTCACCTGAATTTTTAATCGACCAAAATAGGTTTTTACCAGATCTCTCATATACCTTTTCACAATATTTGATAACATGTTGTTTAACAGCTGTAAGACACGAGGTTAACAATTTAGAAAGTTCTGTTGTTGTACAAGAACTAGAATTTGCAATAAATCTTGCTTTATAGGGTTTTTTATGGAGTTTAGGTAACCAGTACAACGTAGGAACTTTGTCTTGATTTTCTTTAGCTTTGACACCAAAATGTAGGGCTGTATGACAACCATGCTCATCAACAATCAACCCTGTCTGTCTGCATATTGGACACATTGGTACATGTACATGTAAACCAACCTGTCTGTCTATTTATTGGACCCATTGGTACATGTACATGTAAACCACCCTGTCGGTCTATTTATTGGACCCATTGGTACATGTACATGTAAACCACCCTGTCTGTATGTATATTGGGCACGTTGGTACATGTACATGTAAACAACCCTGACTGTCTGCAAATTGAGTACGTTGGTGTAAGTATATATAAATCAAGGATAATTGACACTTGCTATGGGTAAATGCCTATGGTTTTCAGTAAAAATAAAAGTTTGTCAATTGCCCCTCTCTTCACCGTGAAGCTACCTTGACCTGAGTACTTTCTGGCTGTGATATCCATTTTCGATACTAAATGCTTCAAAAAAGCAATCTTTTGGATAGAACAATCAGCTTTACATTAAAATATATAGAAATCAGAAAACATTTTTTAAAATATCATTCCCCCCGTGTGCCAGCAAAAGCTTTTGCCTGTATATGTGTTACCATATTTAATACATTAGATGAAAGTGGCTTGCTGGCACAAGGGGTGAGATGTTCAGCAGCCCAAAAACCCAGGGCCTAAGCCATAAAATGCCTTTTCTACCGAATAATAAATGACTGACATTAATGAAGTTCTCTAGAACCAACCTCCTAAACTGCCTTGTATTCTATGTTAGTTAAGTATAAAGTACATAAAGATTAAAAGTAGAATTAGCAAGGTTTATGCATTTTTTCATAAGAAAAATGCTCACTGTTATTTAATGACACTTTCTTTTGCAAACGTCCGGTACTTATCTATTTGCATGCTAGGGAATAATTATTGTTTTCGTTTTCATTTTCGTCTGCTGACTCTCTTCAAAATTAAGTTTTTACAAATAAACCATCAGAGTGCCAAACAGTTTGGATCCAGATCAAGACTGATATTCTGTTGGTCTTCATCTGGGTTCAAACTGTTTGCAAAAGGTTATTGGCAGACGAAAAATTCGCTGCTGGCATGCAAAGAGTTATATCAGGTATAATATATTATCTCATATAGGTAGCTTTCAACTTGAATATATACATGTATATGTATACCATAAATATGTGGACACTTTAAATACATTTCGACATGTTATACCCTTTAAACAAAGCAAAAGTAATATTCATAGGATGTAGTTAGAATCAGTTTTACTTTCCAATACTAAATGGGACACTTTCATTTCTTCAAAAGTATTTATTTTTTGTTCAGCTTTCAGTTTTGTAATATTTACGGTACATGTAGTGAAAAATGTACAGGTAACTTCTAAATTATCTACCCCAAATTATTTTATTACAAAACATGTTTGGTTTTTAAAACAATTTCATCAATTATTGTGATTCGTTAATACTCTGCATATGCCATGTTCAATAGATATCACCATGCCTACCAAATAAATGCAGAAATCACTTTTTAAATCACTTTTCATTGGCATGAAATTTCAGACCCCACTCCCCTTTCTACCCGCCATATCTCTTGAGCGCGTAGTAATTTTGAAATATTTTGTTAGCTGGCTCTTTAAATTCACCTATTGCACTGATACTACATGTATCACACCAGAAACTAAAAAGCAGCGTCCTGGGAATCAGAAAAATATGCGTATAAGGCCCAAACTGTCAATGATCCTTTGTATATCTGTATATTGGATACTTTCAATTGGTACATTATGTACGCAACCCTGTCTGTCAACATATTGAACACGTTTTAATATGTAAACCACCATGTCTGTCTGCATATTGGACACCATTTAACATGTACATGTAAACCACTCTGTCTGCCTGTATATTGGATACGTTGGTGGTGCATGTAAATGTAAACAATCGTGTCTATCTGCACATTAGACACGTTTGCACATATACTTGTATGCAATCCTGTCTATGAACGCGGATCTAAGAAAAATGGTCCTTAAGGCATTTCAGCAATTATTGCATAATATATATTTGAACAACACCTAAAATAACATAATTTCACACACTTTTATATCACCACAAACTTGTTTATAGCTTGTTGCCATCAACGTAGCAAATGTTTCTGATTATATTTAAAGTTTTGTGTGCTGCTTGTTGGCATGGCAACAGTTAAACTGTAAAACCTACAATGGTTCAAAATGAAGGGTGGGTCACTTTAAATGCGTATAAAACGACTTAGAAAAATTTAAAGTTGTTAAATTTCACCTGTATTTACAAAGATAACGCATGTAAATACATTATATTTGTTAGATGTTTATAACCAACATGCTACTAGAGACCAGCACTCTGACGTCATATATGGTTGAACGTTCTTATTGACGTCGCATTCCAAACCGGGTTACATATGTTGCTCAAAATCTACATATACTTATCAATATCAAAGATTAATGGTTCAAATTTTCAGGAAATGTTTTCAAGAGATTAAACTCCATAGAGGAAACATGAGATAGATTTGATTGACACAACCATAAGGTACCTTTTGTTATGTCCTGGTCCATATGTAACAACGCAGTCTGCCTGCATATTGACACGTTCGTACATGTACATGTTCACCACCCTGTTTTGCATTAACACGTAAACAATCCTGTCTGTCCGAATATTGGATACGTTGGTACATGTAAACCATCTTGTCTGTCTGCATATTGAATACGTTGGTACCTGTAAACAATCCTGTCTGTCTGCATATTGGATACGTTGGTACATGTAAACAATCATGTCTGTCTGCATATTGGATACGTTGGTATGTAAACCATCTTGTCTGTCTGCATATTGGATACGTTGGTACATGTAAACCATCTTGTCTGTCTGCATATTGGATACGTTGGTACATCTAAACCATCCTGTCTGTCTGCATATTGGATAAGTTGGTATAAGCCCATGCTAACCACCCTGTGTCTTTTTTTGGATACGTTAGTATATTTACATGCAAACCACCAGGTCTGTCTGCATATGGATACGTTTTACCTGTACATATAAACCTCCATGTCTGTCTGCATAATGAAGACTTAATATATACACATAGCCTTCGTCCTTTCTTTGCAGACGTTGGTGTGTGTACATGTAAGCCATCCTGTCTGTCATCATGTTGGACAGGTTGCTATGTGTACAAGTAATTCAGTGTGCCTGTCTTCATATAGAACACGTTGATCTATTTACATATAAACGCCATTGTCTTTCTGCATACATGATGTGCTACGACATGCACATGGAAACCAACCTACCTCTCTGGATATTGGGCACGTCGATACATGTAAAAGTAAACCAGTTATATCTATATAGGAACACGCTGATGTATGTACTTATAAAAAAAAACTCTGTCTCTCTATATATTGGACACATTGGTACATGTACAAGTTAACGAGTTTGTCAAACTTTAATTTTAATTCTTTATTTATTTTACAAGGATGGGGATACTAGTTGGTCTCCTTACATGTAACAATTTAAAGACATTTATGACAATAAAGACAACATACATATATTGTCTAACTTTATATAGGACAATTTGGTAATTATTATGTGTAACGACCATGCGGTCTGTATGTCTGCATATTGGACACGTTGGTACTTGTAGTTGTAAATTGATATGAGTGTCTGCATCCTAGACACGTTTGTACACGTACACCATCCTGTCGGTGCATATATTTTACATATTGGTACATATAAATGTAAACCGCCCTGTCTATCTTCATCTCTGACGCTTGCGTGCATGTACATGTACATCTCCCTGTCTGTCTGCACATTGAAAACGTTGGCACATGTTTATGAACATCACCCTGTCTGTATGATATATTGGATACTTAAGAACATGTTCATGCCAATTACTCTGTCTGTCATTGTTTTTGCGCAATAGTTCACGCAAATGTAAATCACGTTGCCTACCTCTATTTTGAACACGTTGGCGCATGCAAAGACAAACCTGTCTTTCTGCCTTTCAATTAGACCTGTGAGCATATGTACCTGTATACCATTTTAACTGTATTTATGGACCTGTTGGCACAAGCCACCCAGCCTGCTATATTCCTTTAACCACACTGAGTGTCATTTTATCAGACGCTAGGTTTAAGCCTTCCAGTAAAATATTTTACTGACTGTACCAAAGCTGCGGTACTTAATTGTGGATCTTTTATGCTTTTTCTGTCTTGTGTTTGCTATGTCTTTGTGCGCGTCGGTTTATATGTGCCTTGTGGTCACCTGCTGGGAAAGGACTGACCTCTTGGCTCTCGTTTGTGGTGTCTAACTGTGAGTTTGTCACTTTCCCATTGGTATCCTGGGTCAGGTGTGGTACCTGTTTGTATCGATTCTTGATCTTTACAGCCTTACTTACTATGGACATATGTAAATAACTTTGGTTGCTTTATTTTGAACACGTTTATATATGAACCTGCAAACCAATCTTTATATCGTTGTATTGAAGACTTATGTACATGCGCCTATCAACTACATTGTCTGCCTGTATACCATGCATGTGAGTACATGTTTGTGTAACCTACTTTGTCTTTTTTATTGATTGCGTATAAACCTGTTCACCTACTTTATATTGTGAATGAAAGTACATACATATGTAAACAATTTTGTCTTTACATTACGTTACATGTACAATTATATATAAATAACTTGATTTTATATTTGAGATATGGTAAAAAAGATGGCTACACTGGATGCGGCTGCATTTTATTCAGTAAGTAGGTACATGTATATGTTAACTACTCTGTTGCACATAAAGCACGTGTACAAACATGTGCAAAGCATTTGAGTTTATATTTGAGGCAAGGAGCCCCTTACATTATTACAGCTCAATCTATTTTATATTGTGTATGTAGATGCATGCATACTTAAACCACTCTTTCTGATTATTGTACATATATATACAAGCATAATTATTAGACTTCGAGCTAAAAAAGGTCCTGCTCCCCCCCCCCTAGGGAATTTTGCAGACATATCCTATCTTAAAGAAAATTTCAAGCCGCATCTTTTAAGAGATGTTTGCACTCTGTGCTCCGGGGCGTTAGTCTCTGACAGCCTGTTACATATGTTACTGTAACAAACTAAGGAAAAAATCAAAATGAAAGTTTGATAGAAGACATTGAACCATCTAATTATTCAAATTTCCTATGTAGTTTGCAAGCTGGATGCCTTAGCTACATAAAAGCAGCATTTCAAACAAAATTTCAGCATTCCATGGTGTTATATGCGTTACATAGATTAAATTTCCCTTTGAAAGTTGAAATCGTGACTAACATCATTCATTTTACAGACAATTTGTGCATTTTTAAAAGTGTTTTTAATCTTAGTTTACTAAAATACTCATTTGACTAATAGAAAAAACAAAGTTTGCTTTTCTATCTCAAATACATTGTTTTATATGAGCTATTAAACAACCCTACCCCCAATTTTAAGTAACCAATTTTGGTATCTATTATTGAAGAAAAATATATGAAAATATTTGATGCTCGTGGATATCTTACATTTTTGGCACTGTCTTGCTAATGTAATAAAGAATCATACATTTGCAAGTTTGACATCAGGATCAGAGCACTTATTAAAGTATGTAACGTATGTTACATGGCATAATGAATGAGCTAGGAAATTTTCTTGGAAGTAAGAGATGATATTTCAGAAAAATACCATTTTTTACATGTTTTCCTATTAATCTCTAGCCTCTGGTGCCTTAGTCTTAGTAATTACAGTCATTGCTGATAAAAAGCCTATGGAATTGTGTTAACTATGTTATATATAACCTTTTTAATCACATATTTCCTTATGCCTATAATATTAAAATATATAGACATATAGATAGAAAATAATAGTTCTCATTTAAATGACACAATTTAATAAATATTCCTATTAAATAAAATTATTCAAAAACAATCTTTATTCAAGTCACCCTCACAATGTCTATCATTGTGTCTGCTTCTATGGCAAAATAATCACCCATTTCATCACAACCAGTAGAATCATGGCATTGTATTAGGACTGCAAACATAGTACAATCCTGTTCCTCTCCACCCCTTTGGGAAGTGTGCAGACATATCCTACCTTAAAGAACAATTCAAGCTGCATCAAATAAGAGATGTTTGCACTCCATTAACTAGGGGTTTAGCCTGTAATGGTATGATACGTATGTTACTATATCAATTTAAGAATAAATGAATTGAAAGTCTGAGAAACAGAAAGAAGACATGAAACTATCTATTTATTTGAATTATTCATGTACTTTGCATGCTAAATACCTTTGATACATAAGAAAATATTTTTTTTAACAAATATACAGCTTCTTATGGTGTTATATGTGTTACATTAATTAAGATTACTTTTTAAAATTGGTAATTGTGACAAACATCACTTATAAGCATTTCGTGTGATCCTCGTCTTTTGCCAGCAAAAGACTTAATTTTCTTTGTATGTGTGGCCAGTGCCAGCGTCAAACAACTTGCCTCAGCCAAACTTAAATCCTTAGCATTCTTCAAAAGCAGAAACAGCATGTCAGTGTCATGGGATCAAACACCTGATTAAATATGGGTTTAATGCCATTTCACATATATGCATACAATGGAGTATGACTGTGGTATATATCTCATCTTGTGAAGTGACAAGAGCAATCTAACTGCAGCTGCATCTGCATCCGTGCTAGTCAAATGATAACTTTGCTCTGATTTTGCAAAATCTATGTCTCTAACGTGTACCTCTAAGAATACTTTAAGATTTCTGACATTGGTCAAACAGAAATTTGATAGGCAGCTTTTTTGCATCATTTGCCATGGAACCTATCCAGTCATTTGGTGCTTAAGTCCTCAGGTCTTAGATCAATAGTATTTTGTTGCGCCCAAAGAACTTTATAAGTTTTCTTTAGTTACAATGTTGACTCTTGATGGTTTTGGCAGACCGTCTGAAACAATTTCTGTTACACCTTGAAAGTTATCTGGTATAAGAGAAAGAATATGAAGTTGGACATTGCCATCAATTATGTTTGCAGTAGGTTGTTTTTTGATGTCAGTACATTGAAGCATGTCTTAAAATAATGTAAAACTTATGATTTCTCAGTTTTTACAGCCATATCATTAGCTGTTGCATTCAAAAGAAGGAAAGTGGACTATAGGTAGAATGGGATAACCAGTAGTTCTATATTATGCTCTATGGAAGTTTTATACAGAGTAAACAAGTTGATAAGGTGCCTCATTTCATGATCCATTGAAAACACTGAAATTGAAAACACTTGCCTCTGACTGTGTAATCAAAAAGGATGTCACGACAATGCCCATGCTCATTTATTATGATGAGTTATATATGTTACATCCTTTAATAAGCGCTCTTATCTTAGAAACTTAGTGAATCATTGAATTGAAAGGGTCTATTTGCACTCTGTTCATCCTGCATTTCATTGCTTTACCTGCTGTGATACATCTAGTTCATTTATCTGAAGGGAAAGAGTTACCTCTGTTTCAGCACTTCAGAAGTACTAAGACTTCAAATAAATTTTTGAATGCTTGGGGAAAGATAATAAGTGCAGAGACATTATTAGATGAAAATATGTGGGTTGCATGTATGGAAAGGCTACATTTATAAAAGTTAACCAGCTAAGATATGATTCTTTATCACAGAAATATCAAGGTACCTCAGTCCAGGTACTCATTGCTCTTAATGGCATAGTTTTCCTCCCTCCTTGTAAAGCTTTAGTCGTTCTCCTACTTGCAGAGTATCACTTGAAACACATACTCAAAGAGCCAACTATTAGGAATTCATATCAGTTTCCGAATGTTCCAAGCCATAAATGGCAAAATTAGAAAGTTGATAATGGCTCATCAATTTTGAGTGGACTGGTGGTAAAATTGAATAACAGTAAATGATTGAAATATTGTGTGATGATTTTACTAGTTGCAAAGAGGCGTTTGATAATAATGATTACCACAGAAGCAGACAAACGTTTAACATGAGTGTTAAATCGATGAGAAATAGTTTGGACCATTTCATTTATTGTATTTTCTTGTAAAAATGAAAAACTTTCTTTTCTATTTGTGGCTCTATATTTAGCATTATATGCACCATATTAGGAAATGTGTCCAAAAGGTCATTGATAACATCTGTAAAAACAGTCCATGGGCTTGATAATCAAAAATGAATATAATTTCTAGTGTTTTGGCACCAAAGACTTATAAGTACACATTAAGTGTCCTGATCTTAAACTTAATGACATCTTGCAGATATATGAGCAAGACAGACTAAGAAAAGAAAAATATCCACATGCTGTAATCACTTTCATGTGTTTTACTTAAACGGTAATAACAAAAATCGCTTCTCTGTAAAACTGGGAGTAGGGCTGTGTATTAGCTCCTATAAGACAATATATTTAAGATAGAAAAGCAAACTTGGTTTTTACTATTCATCAATTGAGTATATGTTTGTAAAATCTAATAAAACAGTTTGAAACCAAGTCATAGTAGTTGTTTATCTAAATGATGATAGCCACAATTATGGCTTTTAAATTATAATTAGGTTCATGTAACGCACATAACACCACAGTTAGTCATATAAATGTTACACAGCTTCCATATGTAGTAAAGACATCAAGTATGTAGACTAAGGAAAGCCAATTTATTAGATAATTTTAATGTCTTCTTTCTGTAGCTCAAACATTCAAATTTCTTATTCTAAAATTGATATAGTAACATATGTAACAAGCTGTTACAGGCTAACGCCCCGACTTACAGAGTGCAAACATTTCTTATTAAATGCACCTTGAATGGTTACATAAGATGTAATTTGTCTGCAGAATTCCAAAGGGGATTAGGATGGAGCAGGCCCTTACTCAGCTTGATGTCAAAATACTGTTTGATGATTTTACTTATCACGCTAACATATGTAACGCTCTCTGATCTTTAAAACTTGATGACAACTAGCAGATATATAAGTCTTTATCATAGGAGCCAGTTTAAAATCCCTAAACTATGTAAGATATCCAACAGCTGCAAGTTTTTTTCACAATTTTAGCTCAAACTTTCAAACTACATTTCCTTTATTTGATATAGTAACGCATGTAACACGCTGTTTCAGACTAACGCCCCAACATAGAGAGTGCAAACATCCCTTACTCGATGCAGCTTGAGTTGTACTATAAGAAGGAATATGTCTGCAAAATTCCCTCGAGGAGATTAAAACATTTTTAGGCATATCTTATATAAAGACAATGAGCTTGCCCATTTATTACATCAGGTAACATATGTTACAGCCTCTGATATTAAAAATTTTGCAACAAACTTGCAGATTTATGAGTCTTTTCATATAAGCAAATAAATCCCAAACAATGAAACACATTCATCAACTGCAAATATTTTTAACTATTTTTACTTTAGTTTTAATACCAAACATTTCACCTTAAAACTGGGTAGGGGTAGGGCTGTTTAATTGCTTATTCCAGAAAAAATATTCAAGCTAGGGAAACAAACTTTAATTTTTCTGTAAGCCAATTGCATAAGCTAGTCAGACATGGTTAAAAACATTTTGCAAAACACACAGAGAGATTGTGAATGTAAATGATGTTAGCCACACTTGCAAATTTTAATGGGTTATCTGATTTATGTAACGCATAAGACACCTTAGGAAGCGGTAATTTTGTTCAAACGGCTGTCATATGTAGATAAGATATCCAGTATGCAGACTATATGAATGATTTTAAAAAATAAATATTTTAATGTCTTTAATTTGTAGCCCAAACTTTCAATTTACTTTTTCTTAGTTTGATTAAGTAACGTATGTTACAGGCTCTTACAGACTAACGCCCCGGAGCACAGAGTGCAAACATCTCTTAAAAGACTCGGCTTTTAATTTTCTACAAGATAAGATATGTCTGCAAAATTCCCTAGGGGGGGGGGGAGCAAACCCATTCTCAGCCATCTGTCTATATGTAAATCATTATATATCGGCAGGATAAAACAAAGTATGTGTACCATACATGTATAACATGCATTTTTCAATTATGTAATCCACTGTATCTTTTTGGTGGTCACAGTTAAAGCGCATGGACATCTCACGGGATACACTCACATTAGACCCATTTGTATTCGTACACAAGAAATTAATATTTAGAAATTGTAATACCATTGAGCAAGAATAGACAGATAACAAGTTGTATTTAACCAATGAAAACAATAGAAACTATTAAAAGCATTTTATTTCTAAATATTCCAAATAAATGAGCATAAAATCACATGACAAATAATGCAGCATCCAAACCGGAAGACCTAAAATAAATGGTACAGAAATAAGTATATTACTCAAAACATCATTTTTCTAATATAGAACTTCTCTACAAAATAAAAACAAGAATTTTGTTTGATCGAATAAGATCATAAATAGAGCTGCAATTTCACCGTCCCTAGCGCAATTTTAAACAAGCTTACTACAGGATCCACACGGTTATAAAGGGACAATATATAAAAAATATGACTTAAGGATGAGGTTGGCGCCATAAACCGGTTTAAGCCCTCCAGTAAAATATTTTACTGACTGTTCCAAGGCGGTACTTTTATTTCTTTTCTGTCTTGTGTTTGTTATGCCTTTGTTTGCGTCTGTTTATTTGTGCCTTGGGGTCACCTGCTGGGAAGGGGCTGATCTCTTGGCTCTCGTTTGTGGTGTCTAACTGTAAGTTTATCATTTTCCCATTGGTATCCTGGGTCAGGTGTGGTTCTTGATTGTATCGATTCCTGATCTTTGCATCCTTACTTACTTACTTAATACGTTCCATGGACCTGAACTGATAAGAATAAAACTTACGTTATCTTCATTTTTCCTGTGCTTTTTAGGAGGCCTGGCACTTCTGACAAAAGGTTAAATGAAACAAATGAACGGGCGGATCCATAGGGGGAGGGGGTCTGGACCCTCTGTAAAAATACATTGATGCATAAAAACGTTTTCAGGCCCCCACCACCTGACTGAAATGTCTAGGTCCGCACATTATATTTATAGCCCATTGTGAAATATTTGCAGGTCTCAGTCAACAGCTATGGCTATGTTAAGACGGAGTTAGTATGACCCAAAGATACTACTTTCACAGATAAGTGACCAACCCATATGACCTTGAGGAAATGACACTAAAGCACAAAAAGACACACACACATAAAAGCCACATTTTCGAAATAATTAATGAAATGTGGTTTGACAGTGATATTGCGCATGCTTCATCATTTAAATAGGTTGTAAACATGTGTTCGTTGAATGAAACGTTTATAATTTATCATTTGACGCCATGACCAGTAGTGTAATAACCTAATGTAAAATTGATATATGGCTAGATATTCATGTTTTGGTAAGGATCTAACATTTGTGCTCCTGTATTTATGTATTTGTTAAACCAGTTAAACAAAAGAGATACAAGACGGCGCTCTCTGTCTTAATTTTATCTCTTCTTCCTCAACTCGCTAAATAAATTGAATGTAACATGAGCACTTATGCAGATCCTTTTTAAATTTGTATCAGTCAATATTAGAAATTATACAACAACACTTCTAAATTGGTCTTTTTTGTCTATAGTTTGTTATTATTACCCAGGTTTTGCATAGCTGATTATTCCATTCTTAGTTCCAGCGACGAATGATGTCACATTTGCTTCTCTATGCCACACCACGTGACCACCAACAGATTTAATGGATCCAGTCTGTATAGCAGCTTTACAAACTACAGAACTCTGTAATGTAAAATTAAGCTTGTGTATTATAAGCACATACTTAGGGGATACCTGTATTCAAAATTTTCATATGTGGAGGTATATCGTCGGATATATGGTCGGATATTTAGTTTTGCTGTGACGCATCATGGTGCCATAAAACGTGAATTCCCAATGTATATCCAATGTTATCAGTTACCTCTCATATTAACTGCATTGTTGCACGTTGCCTAATAAACGTTGTCTATCTCAGGACATGTGCGTTTATCAGGTCATGATGACGTTGCATTTTTGGATGGCGACGCTATTGACGCTGAATCAAAACAAAAATCGAAAATTACGTCATAATCGCTAGTTTGAAGAGTGAAACAATAGGTAAACTGATAAACAGAATACCAGGGTTGCGTTTTTTTATATCAAGTTTACCAGGCTTGGCTTTGAGAACGCTTATTGAATCGCTCGGCAAGCCTCGCAATGTAAACAAGCATTCTCAAAGCCTTGCCTGGTAAACTTGATATCAAAAGACATGCATCTAGTATTCTCTAGTAAATATACCCCTCAAAATGAAAAGTTTGAATGTGGTTATCCCAATGCTAATGCACTAGCAACACTTTTTCTTTCAAAAAGACAGTAAACGTGCAGGATGTTGCGTCTACGTCCAGCAGTTGCCAGCTGCATAAAACTGATTCCCAGCTACATAAAACCACTTGTCAGCCAATGAAAAGCAGCAGTTTGTAATGACGTCGAGTTTGCGACAGTATATCACCGGATATACTGTCGCAAATGCATGATGTTATCCAATCAGACGTCGTGTTACATTCGAATTGGATATTCTGTAGAATATAAGAATTTCTAATGAGTGTGATTGTGGCATAAAAAAAACATGTCCCAAGATTCACCAATTGGCTTCCGTAAGCTTTCCAAGGGATATCCAATGCTGATCTTGAGGGATGGATTTTTCTATACACCCCTCATACAAATGACGGATATTTTTTCTTGCTGACCATTCAATCCTAGCGCCGGGCGCCTCGTGACGCCTCAATATTATCCTTTAGCAAAGTGAGTAAGAATGCAAAGATCAGCACAGGTTTAAAAAAGCAAATATTTTCAGTGTAAATTGTAAAATTTTCAAACCCATGAATTTTAGCATATGTTTTTGGATGTACAAAAGAACCGTCTCATTGAGATGCTTCTTTTGAGTACCCACAATATATAAGGTTTGGTTGAGAAACAAAAAAAAATAATTTTTCGTTACACACTCTTATCTAAAGGCCTGATCAGGAATTGATACAATCAAGTACCACACCTAACCCAGGACACCACATTGGAAAGTGACAAAAACACAAGTAAACATCACACACAAGAGAGCCAAGAGGTTAGGCCTTTCCCAGCAGGTTACCACAAGGCTGTAATGAAAGGCAAGAAAACATGACAAACACGAAACATAATTAACAGAAATGATCCACAAAAGAAGCACCGCCTTGGAACGGTCTGCAAATCAATTCCAACTGCTTGTTTACAGTGTTAACACATACCACATCATATCTATCAATTCCATATATGGGTTGTTGCTCACTGTCGCAGCTCGCAGGACAGGTTCCTCTGTAATACAATATAAGATAAATTTGTTTATCATATGACGTAGTGCATGTGAGTAAAATTACGTCATGCATCAAAATTGATAAAACACTAGTGGTTAATAGATTTTGGTAAGGTTATGAAATGACGTCTAAAACAACGTTGCGTATATAATAACAAAATCCTCTCTATTTACGCCAGACATGAGATTTCAAAGTAATCTTAATGTCATATGATAAATAAAATCTAACACTCGTACTCTTATATTATTGAATTTATTAAACTTGCAGAAAAAAGCGATAAAATGCTCAGCAAGCCTCACATTTTG
The DNA here is from genome assembly GCA_964019695.1 of Loripinus fragilis. NCBI lineage: Eukaryota > Metazoa > Mollusca > Bivalvia > Lucinida > Lucinidae > Loripinus > Loripinus fragilis. The sequence goes on along the minus strand of OZ026530.1, from coordinate 1,315,689 downwards.
TCACTTTTCTTCAATTCTTTAAATAAATTCAATCAAACATGAGCACTCATGTAGACCATGTTATAAATAATCTGGATAAGAAGATCATTCCTATATTAAAGAAAGCCTACACGTGTTTAAAACAGATCACTGTTCATGAGAGTTAATCGAAAATACATAGAGGATCTTACATGAGTGCTCATGTTTTATTGAATTTATTAAACGAGTTGGGGAAAAGAGATAAAATGCGAGGCTTGCTGAGCATTTTATCTCTTTTCGCAACGAGTTTAATAAATTCAATAATACAAGAGCACGAATGTTAGATTCTATTTATCATACGACAAATTCTTTGAAATCTCATTTCTGACGTAAAAACGTTATGATTTTGTCATTATGTACGCAACGTTGTTATGGACGTCATAACGCTTCCTGTAAATCGATAAACCACTAGTGGTTTACAGATTTTATTGCATGGCGTTATTTTACTCCCAGACGCGACGTCATATGATAAAAGTACCTTAGCATTAACTTGAAGTGGTATTTTGCATTCTGTCAGAACCGGCTATATTTTAAGATCAGAATATGAAAACATATTAAAACTCAAAACATTTTGTTTTCTGGAGGGACCTTTATTAGACATAACACCAATGGGCTTTAGCCTTCTACTATGGCAAGATAGTCTGTTATTTTACTGCTCGCCAATGTTATAAGTACCAAAGCCATAGGTATTGGTCCATTTTAGATTAAGTCTTATAATTTCACTGGTGAAAAGCTGACTTAATATCTGTATGGAAGAAAGTACATGTAATGAACTGGTTATTCATCTATCACTGAAATGTAGTATGTTTCTTGTTGTTGGGTTTTTTTTTTCACTTTTTCATTAATTTTAAATATAATTGTCACTTTGACGATTAAAGAATGATAGTTAAAACGCCAGAAATATCTGCGTCGATGGCTTAAAAAAATATGTATGGCACGATACATCTTCCGTAACCGAAAATGTGTCTGGGATATGTGATTGTGATGTTTCCTGGTTGTGCTAGATTGTTCTTTTGTTATACTCACCCACAGGCAGTTAGAGTACATGTCCTGAAGGTAGTTCCACACGCTAACGTTCCAAGATCTGGATATGCTAAAATATCAAACATACATCATTCAGACATCATAGAACAGTTTAAGGTTAACCTTTTAGTGGTAGCTCCAAAGTATATTTGAACTTATTGTCATTGACTAAAACAAAAATATAAAAAGCACTATCTACTTCATCGTGTGTCAATTTATTAGCTTGTACCAAAGGAGCTGTTCACATCAATGGCGTAGCAAGAACGTTGAAAAAGTCAGGCGAAACAAAGGGAGAATTGTGGTTCAACCAGTAATTCTATTCAATTGCGTCCCTTTTCAAAATGGGAACTTCTTTTAAAGGAAAGAATTTGCTCCCAGAGGGAGCGAATTCTTTCCTTTAAGAGCAGTTCCTTATTGTATGGAAAATCACTTTTACCACAAAAGGTGACCTCCCTTGAATTTTACTATTTTAATTAAGCACTTGCGTAACTGGGTAATGGGAGCTACGCCAATGCACATCAGATTTTCTATACTGTTTCAAATGTTATAGTTATATCGTTCGCAGAGCTTAAGTAACTCATGTTGATATATCAAACATTACTAAAATAGCTCTGCCTTAATCATATGCATTAACGACGGTCGTCCAATAACACCCATAGACGGAGAGCAATATGAGAAAATATTAATTGAGTAAAATGTATATTTCATGTTGTATCTTCACGAGTCATTGTAAAATAAAACCTATTTTAGAATAAAATCTTTCATTGGCTTATTTGATTTAATTCCCCACGTCCCAGTAAATAATGTTTCAGTTATACTGGGATGGGTCTTCCTGGGTTGAACATGTACTAAACAGGGATTAATGTATCTTGCTCAGGGACAACCCGCAGTGCCGCAGATGAGGCTCAAGCCTGCAACCCCTCGGTCTCAAGACAAGCACTCTACCAATGAGCCACTATGCTCCCACCTTTCATTGGTGAAAGAAACACCCTGTAGATGACGTGTGCTGTCTCCAATGACTTTCATGAGTCCTATTTAAATTTCTACAACTAAAACTGTCTTATAACTTAAACTATCTTACACTATATATATCTTTTTATCAGTTACCTCTCATATTGACTGCATTGTTGCGCGTTGCCTGATAAACGTTGTCTATCTCACGGCATGTTGCCTTTATCAGGTCATGATGACGTTGCACTTTTTGAGTGACGTCGCTAATGGCGCTGAATCAACAAAATCAAAAATTACGTCATTATCGCTAGTTTGAAGAGTGTTCAACAATGGGTCAACTGATAAATAGAATACCAGATTCGCGTCTTTTGATATCACGTTTACCAGGCTTGGCTTTGAGAACGCATGTTGAATCACTCGGCAAGACTCGCGATGTCAACATGCGTTCTCAAAGCCTTGCCTGGTAAACTTGATATCAAAAGACACTCACCTAGTATTCTCTATATATACATTGATATAAAATGAGTATGTGTGTCCATCGTCTGTAGACTAAGCTGAATTGATTGTATATTGTAATTTCTTTGGTTTGAAACCTACCATATGTTGAAGCATGTGCTGAACCTTCTGCATTAGAGGCTGTACAAGTGTAAGACCCGAAGTCAGCTCCCGTTGCCTGATTCACTAACAACACATTGCCTGGTAATATGAACACGTGACCATTGCTGTAAAATTAGAAAACATTTGAGCCGTCACATTCTCAACATTAGAATAAGAAGGTGCGTCGCGAGAAGATTCAGTTTAGCCTTTGCATCAGCTCAGTCTAATCAGAGACATCACTGTCAGCATAAAGAAAGCCTGGGTTCTTAGGAGCCCTCTGAGCACACAACTAAGACTCTGACGAGACTAGGTGGAAGCCTAGGCTAATCTGAGTCTTTGCTAGGTGCACACTCATTTCGTTTGGTCTGTCATGTCATGGCTCATTTGGCGACTTTGAATAACCAATAAATGGACACATAAGGAAAGACCATGCTTCTATAGGGAGCATATTCTTTCCTTTAAAAGTAGACCCTATGGCGAATGATAATAATTTTAAAGGATATTAAATTGAGATTCTGTCAAAATTATACTTTGCCAATATTGCAGTCTATTAAAACGCCAAATGCCACAAAAATATGTGTTTTACAGTACATTTTCTAACCAGTATGATAACACTGGCAAATGTAACTTTGAGCGCTATTTATTGTAATTTTAAGTCAATAAATGCTTAAAGATTTAGATAAGTGTGAATTTTTTCAAAAGAATGTTAACAAAAGTGATTATTTTCTTAATACAAAAATTAATATATCACTATGAATCTTTCCATTCATTTATCGACTGCATGCCAATATATTTGCCTTTTTCAAAAGCATACCTTGTAATAGGTTGTCCATCCTTTGACCAACTGACAGTGAGTGGCGCATCACCAGAGGCCTAACATTCTATGGCAATATTGGTAGATCAAGGAAATACATTTATCTTGGTGGGTGTTACTGTCACTTCTGGTGGTACTGTAGAAGATTAATAGCATACCTTGTAATAGGTTGTCCATCCTTTGACCAGCTAACAGTGAGTGGCGCATCACCAGAGGCCTTACATTCTATGACAATATTGGTAGATCCAGGAACTACATTTATCTTAGTGGGTGTTACTGTCACTTCTGGTGGTACTGTAGAAGATTAATAGCATACCTTGTAATAGGTTGTCCATCCTTTGACCAACTGACAGTGAGTGGCGCATCACCAGAGGCCTTACATTCTATGGCAATATTGGTAGATCCAGGAACTACATTTATCTTAGTTGGTATTACTGTCACTTCTGGTGATACTGTAGAAGATTATTAGCATACCTTGTAATAGGTTGTCCATCCTTTGACCAGCTAACAGTCAGTGGCGCATCACCAGAGGCCTTGCATTCTATGGCAATATTGGTAGATCCAGGAACTACATTTATCTTAGTTGGTATTACTGTCACTTCTGGTGATACTGTAGAAGATTATTAGCATACCTTGTAATAGGTTGTCCATCCTTTGACCAACTGACAGTGAGTGGCGCATCACCAGAGGCCTTACATTCTATGGCAATATTGGTCGATCCAGGCACTACATTTATCTTGGTGGGTGTTACTGTCACTTCTGGTGGTACTGTTTAAGAATAATTAAGTAAAGCCTATATTTTCGACAATACCATTGACATAAGAGTGAAAGTATTTTCTTGGTGACAGTGTTGCATAAACATATATTATTATATGACTGAAGAGCTTAACACTATTTGGGTTGGCGTAGCGCCAGTTTGCACGTGACGCACGAGACGCATACCCTAAGGCACACTCAATAGACTTTCTTTAAATGCTGATTTCTTATGTTCCATTTGTTAAAATATGTTTCTAAGCCATTTTCTAGGTTCAAACTAAGTTTACACCCAATGTTATACCCAATAAACACACTGCAAAAGTCGAATTAAACGAGAAACAACCAAGGAAAAAGCTAGGTTGTGCTTTCTTTATTTCCTTTAAATATAAAATAAAAAGAAAATTTACTTTTTCAGCAAATATCAAAAAATACTGATTTTTTCACCCCACTCGATGAAATATATTAGCATTTACCTCGAAAAAGTAAATATCCTCTCTATATTTTGTGTGCTACTAAAAATTGAATATTAATGTGTTGGCCTTAACTTATGTGATAGGATACAACCCATACTTTTGTATGAAACAGTGAACGCTCTGTCCTGCCTGTGCATTTGGACTGATTGTCTGAGCCTTTGTTGCTAAGCAATGCAATAATCATGGGAATCTCATACGCTGGTCCAAATATCAACCTGTTATCTGGACAGTGTATCTCTCATTATTATAGTGCTAATCTGAGCTGCGACATGAGATTTCCAACAATGTGGCATTTTGACAAGGGTAGGCTCAGATGAGCCTGTGAAGCCTCCTTTTTAACTTAGTAACTCCAAATGATGTTCAAGCAATAGCTTTACACTCATAAAATATTCAAGCGACTAGCAAAGGCCCTGATCAGACTGCGGGTATGCGCAGGCTGATCTAAGACTTTGCTAGTCGCATATACGACTTTGTTGGAAATCTCACGTCGCGGCTCATTTAGTATTGCTTTTATGTGTATGTCTGTGTTTGTCTATGTTCTAGAGGCTTTTCCTCCAAGTGCGATTGGTTGGTCTGTGATTGTAGTATTTTATGATAGACACTCGAATTTTGGGTATACTTGTTCCACCTTAGGCCTTCAGGTTTCAGTTACTGTAAGAAAGAGGTCAAAGATCAGGAATCGATACAATCAAGCACCACACCTGACTCAGGATACCAATGGGAAAGCGACAACTTCACTTTTAGACTTCACAAACGAGAGCCAAGAGGTCAGCCCTTTCGCTGCAAGTGACCACAAGGCATCAATAAGCAGGCAAGCACGAAATTTTAACAAAAACAAGACAGAAATAACATAAATGATCCACAAAAGAAGCACCGCCTTGCAACGGTCATTAAAGATATTTTACTGGAGGGCTTAAACCGGTTTCATGTTGCGCCAAACTCACCCTTAGTTCAGATGTAGATCAAGAAACATAGAAGTTTGGTTTGCATGAAAGACCCATAAATTATAAAAGCATTATCTTCTAGAACATATAAATCAAGATATAAAAAGGAGATAAAGCAAAGATAAGGACTCAACAGTAAATAAAAATGAATACGGGAGCAAAAGAAATACAACAGGTATACCATGGTAGCCAACTTTGACTAAAATTTTATCATTATTTTTTTAATGTGTGTGTCTTTGTTCATCTGTGTTCTCTTCCTCTTGGTCCACTATTTGGGCCTCGATGCGGGGTTTGCGAACAACAAAGCCACAGACCAGCCTGCGCATCGTACAGACTGATCAGCGCCTTTGTTATTTGCTTTTTAGAAAGTACCATATTTAGACTTGCTACAAGCGAAATTTCAATTTTCTAGCTAGTCTCTATAGCTGTGGTGACTGGTTTGAGTCTCGCTTTTTCAGAAACCCTGAAAACAGATTTTTTCGCATCCAGGCCAATTTGTTATTGTGATATCTCCTAGTCATGCTTACTTGTCTTTAAATACTGCAACTAGGTAAACATATATGACGCCGAACAAATTACATGACAAAAACATTATGATAGCAAATGTGTTTTACCTTTGACATTGACGTTTACTGTGGCTTGGTCAGTTCCATATCTGTTTGTAGCATGACATATGAAGTAGGTTGCATCTTTTGGGTTGATATTCAATATAACAAGAGTTCCATCACTATCTTTGTAGGCATTGGTTACACCAGGCTGTAAAAAGATATAGGCTTTAAACCTTATTTTACTGGTTAAATTTTGTACACACTAGTGTTAGATAAGAAATCACTCTCGCTTCATGTCTAGGTAAATAATACACTTCTACTGCCTCGCGGTAAAGCTTGCTTTTACAGCAAGGTGGTAGAGTGTTTCCCTGTAGATCCTGTGAACCAGGTTGTAGAGTGTTTGCCTGTTGATCCTGTGAACCAGGTTTGATTCCAAGCTAGAATAGGTTAAAAATTGTCTGCTCTAGAATATTCATGAAAAGGGAAAATAATCTGATCAGACAGGCAGGTACCCAGGTTGTTTTTAGTTTTACTGCAAATGTTAGTTCCATGGTTAATTTGGACATTGAAATGCCAATTAAATGTTCTTTCTTCGAGGATGCACATTCAATCTGCATTTTATAAAGAGTAGACTTTTTAATTTCAAAGGCTGAAATCTTACATAATTATTTTCATGAATGAATTATTCAGATCCAGCATCTCTTATTTGATGTATATTAGCAATAAGACGGTGATGGAGGTTGTCACGCTTTTCCTCAACACATTCTTTTTCACAGCTTCTGAATTTAATTTCGTAAATAAGGTTCATGGTGTCACATAGCATAAACGTTTTAATCTTTAATGCTGTGCTACATTTAAAAGTTGATAACAAAACTATTGTTTTTATCAGTTGGTAAACATGCTGAGCAAAAGTGAAAACGCTACACTACAATATTTTATTTTTGTGGCAAAGTATTGGACAAAGTATTTACTAAAACTTGTTAATGTTTTCCAGACATCCAGGAAACGATTTGTTGAAACTTCAGCAATAAGTCTCTTTTGATGTATGAGTTATGTTCCTATTTTGTTTTAAGATTTATTCACTGAATTTTGCAATTGCGCCTGCGCAATAAAAGATTATTTTGCTCATCAGAAATTGTTTATACTAGTGTTGCATTAAAAACAAAAAAATCAGACTTATCACTTTAAACAAGCTCAGAAATCAATTTCTAATTTTTCAAATTTGCAAATTGTCTCCCTTTGATGAAAGCAAATAAGGAATATTAAAAGTTTGGTAATATTCGATTTATTACTATTTTCGATACCTTTCTTTTGACAAATCAGTAATACCTATCAGCACATTTTCCCTACCTTTCCTCAATTAGTAATGTCCCCTGATTAAGATGCAACAACACATTGATTTTCCAAAGGAGTTTTCAATGAAACAATTTTAAGCTTGGCAATTTGATTAAAACTCCGCTTTCTAAGATTGATTTTCTAAATGATCAAAATACTCTTGTGATAAGTCCTTGTCATTCATGACTGTCACATGTCTAGACTACCATTTCGTACAGTCGGATTTGGTAGTGGAAGTCTGAAGGCCTGAATTATGTGAGATATCTGTTCAAATTTTTTACCTGAAAAATTGGACCCCTGTCCCATTTAATTGGCTTTCATGTCTTTCCTCCCGACAACTTCTGTAAAACCTTGATGGACTCTTATGCATAGCACAGACTTTGAACATTCAGATACATTTTCATTCGCTTTACTGGCTTGCTTCGTTTTGTAGATAAATGGCAAACAATTCAGGTGTAGCGATTTCACTTTTGTTCAATATAGTATATATGTTTCCTTTCATAGTATCCATTTGTTTTACTAAACATCAAAAACGTGTTTTGTACACTACTATAAAATATACTGTAACGAAAGGTGTCCAAAACATTATTCTAACAAATTCAAATTGAACCCTACACTACCGGATATGTCCAGGTTATTGTTGCTGGTGGATGAGCGTCAACATCACACTTTAATCTCACTTGATCCCCCTTCATAGCTGTAACAGTTCCTTGAGGTCTAATGTGAGGAGGTCCTGAAAGATTTCAACAGCAGGTAACCAGAAACATTTTGATGAGATTTTTCCTTGCACACTGGATAAGGATATCTGATATTTCATCTAGGGATAAAAAATTAATTTTACCCATGTTATCATGCACAGGCCATCACGCGAGGGTTGTACATTGATTGTATTGGAACTCAAGTGCATGGTCGTCAACTGACATCATTGTTATTCTAAAGTGACATCCTTATATGATGTCACATCTCAGTGTATTTGGGAACTTCTTTGAGACTCTTCTTTAACTATTAAATGTAGTTTTAATGGTGGGTAAGAAAAATATCCATTATTTCTGTGAGTATGGGATAGAAAAAAATCCATCCTTCAGAATTACCAGTTGGCATCACTCCGTAAGCCTTGTGATGCCTAACGGTGATCCTCAGGACTGATTTTTCTATTAAGCCCTGACACTCATGGTATAAGTGTTCAAGTGGATTAGAAAAATCCATCCCGAGGATCACCGTTTGCTATCACAAGTCTTGCCAAGTGATGACAGATGGTGATCATGAGGGACAGATTTTTCTCCTGGATTTTTCTATCCCACCTTCACATGAATAATGGACTATTTTTCTTGCTCACTATTAATAACCTATTAACTAGAAACACCATAGACTTATATCTTCTATGTGTGAGTTATTGTATGGTTTGTGTGTCAGTACAGAAAGATAATCAACTTTCTTTAGCTCTGGATTATCGCCCTTACAGATGCAAGACCATACAATTATTTGCTTATTGCATCGGCACGCATTTGCACTTTATGCATTGCGAGATATTTGACGTTAACTATTGGAATATCAATGAAAGGTGAACCTATATAATTCAATCACTTTGGCTATCCTGTAACAAACTATATTAATCGTAAAGTGTACAGCCACTGTACAAAATGAACGCACAGCTTACAGCTGTTTAGTGTAGCTAGAGGCCCTAAAGCTGAGCTTTCATTTTATTTCATACTCAGTTGCTTTAACTGAAATTCTAAGGCAATGATTCTGTTATTGTAGGTTCATTGTTTGTTGTTCCTGTCATTGGGTATGGGGAATTTTTGTTGGGTCCTTCCTTGTACTTCAAATCCAGTGCAAAGATTTGGTACCAGTAAAATGCGTTTAGGCTGCTGTCCGTTCTAAGGCGGTGGTTCTGTTGTTGTTGACTTTTGTTTATTGTTACTCCCATTGGGGGAATCTGTAATTGCTTTATTTTTTGTTGTACATTACTTTATGTGCATACTAGTTTTGCAATCATCTTGATGGGGAAGAGAGAGCTGGTTAGTTTGCTTAGCTTGTCTTCCTGGTGTCTTGTGATGGTTGAGCGGCTCTTCCTCGCGGTGCCATGGGATTGTCTGTGGTTTGGGATTGTGGTATTTCCTGATCATACTTACTATTTTTTCAGTATGCCTTCTGTGATTATTATTCATAGCAAATGGTACTGTAATTACCAAATGTAGCAATATATGCTGATTTGTCTAACGTCTCAATACCATTCTTTCCTTCACAGATATATTCACCCTGGTCTGTTCTAGCTACATTGTCTAAGTGGAGCTGAGATCCGTTGGTTATTGGTGTGATGTTATTTGTTAACTCTAACCTGCTGCCATCTGGCATAACCTAGAAATGATCAACAAAATATATCAGAAAATGACCCCTTGGCTCTCGTTTGTGGTGTCTATCTGTGAGTTTGTCCCTTTTCCATTGGTATCCTGGTTCAGGTGTGGTTCTTTACTTATCGATTCCTGGTCTTTGCACCCTTACTTACTTTATTCAGTAATAGTGCTTTACCAGCTAAATAATATAAGTGATTTTAACAGCAATATATACTGTCCACAGAAAGTAGGGAATATTGGGACACAAACAAAATATAAATTAAACTCTTAATTTGTCGCTAAATAATTTTGTTTTTTCATGAGCAATATGTAAGTCAGTTTTACTGCAAAATTTGAGGGCAAGAATTTTGAGAAATTTGACCTTAAGGGCGTGCCTACGAAACAAGTGGTCAAGACCCAAATTTCACAAAAAATGTCAAAAACGTTTGACATGCGTTAAATAATGCATGATAGAGATGCACTTTAGATATCTTGGTTATTTAAGATTTTTGCGTACCATAATTGTTATTTCCAGAAATGACAAACTGTAAAAAGTGACATGATTCACTAAAAATTGACAGTTTTTAACCATGCATTCCTGAAATTGAGGACAAAGAGATCAAAACAAATTCTAAACATGAAAAGTAATGAATAACGGAAATTTTTCAAAGAAAGATAGTCGTTACATAATCCCTCACCGTGATATTGATGTGTGAAAATTGAAAGGCTACCCCTGGTCTTAATATTGTTGTCGTCTCTGAAACACGTAACTAGATTAATCCCATAAAATTTTATTTATATTCTTGGTGAGATGACTTGGGAAATTAATAATGGCTGTTTCAGGTTCATGAAATTAGTTTGGTAACTGCTATCATTTTTAATATTCAAATATCCCCTACTTTTCGTAATCAGTACAATTTGGTTGAATATTTGACAAGTCAAATGTGTTTAATTAAGCTCACTTCCAATCTGTTTTGCTGTACCCGCTGTCCATTAATGGATGGCAACTTTTTATTTTATTTTGGTTGCTCTTACTATTTTCATCTCACCATGAATTTGGGGATTCTCTGCTTAGCCATTGTATTGTAACGTAATTATGTGTGTCCTTACTAGATTGGCAGTTGCCTAAATGAAAATTAAGAGTTGATTCTTCTGTTTGTTTGTTGTAATCTTGTCTGAATATGTTTTTGTTGGTTTTGTTTGTTTGATTTGATTCTTTACGTCCCATCAACAATCTTTTGTGTATATAGGGACGGGTCTTCCAGGGTTAAGCCAGTACTAAGCTAGGACAAATGTGTCTTGCTCAAGGACCACAACGCAGTGACGCTGGTGAGGCTCAAACCCGCGGCCCTTTGGTTTTGAGTCAAGCACTCTACCACTGAGCCACTGCGCTCCCTGTTTTTTGCTGGTGTGTCTAATGATTATGTTCCCTTGGTGGACTGTCAATTATGACAGTCATATTTCCCAGTCATATTAAGTTGATTTATGACCATTTCTATGAAAATTGGTGTTGGTTTTTTCAATCACTAAGAATTGTATGTACACATCTCATGAGAAAATGCGTTTTTTGCTTCAGAATATGTGTAAAGGCATTCTTTATATATGCTAGACTAATATCAAATACCCTTTTAAATCATAGCCAATTCGAAACACCAGTTAAGCCATGATGGACCAAGCTAAAACCAGGAACCGATCCACCAACAAAATTTCTTAGACTTAAGACAGAGTCATTGCTGAATTGGACGCCTGACACACCATCATTTGATATATAAGGCAAATAAAAGCCTAAGTAGTGCATGTTGATCAGGTTATCGATGTATGTAATAAGAAGAAAAGAAATGTTTAATACATATCATCCAGTAGGCGTTGCAATATTACTTGATTTTCAGCAGGCCTTTAGTGATATATAAACCTTATAGTATACTCTTAACAAAATTTCTGATTGATCACTTTTTAAACTCATTATTTCTGATCAAGCGCTTATAAAACTGAATTGAATTGTTGCCTATATATGTGCAGTTAAATGGGCAAAAGTGGTCTTTCAGAAAAGTTGTCTTTCAATCCACGATATCAAATTTAAGTGTAGTTGGTATAAAACTGGTCTAGTCGAATTATAAAAAAAAAACACAAAGAACTTGAAATTTTGACTGAAGTGGATTTTTTACGCATTTATAAAATAACATATTTTTCAAGATTTATGAAATTCATTAGTAGCTTGTACAAAATTAATGTATGCATTTTTATTTGTCTGAACAAGATAGCCCAAACAAAATGGAACATGATTCGTCTATTTTGTGATGGCAAAAAGTGCATTGCTGCTGCGCACTTCCGCGTCTAATGTAAAAAATTAAAAAGGCAATTTGACGGTACTTTGCATTTGTTTTTCAATTTTCAAACTAGAACAGTGACGTCAAAAATCAATAAATAATCCCTGAAAATTTCAATACCTTATCACTGATAATAAGGCGTATAGAACAGTGTGAACTTCCTATGTAAATTGCATGCAAAAAGCTGAATTGCAATGATTGGCTGGTAGTGTTTGTCATCATGCTATTACGTAACAGAAAAAATGAGTCTGAAGCGAATCATCTGAAGCGTGTTTGTCTTTAATCACAGCAGTCAGAAACATCTTTATAAAAAAAACAAATGGATGGCGTCTCTGTGGAAAATTTCATATTGTAGAAAAATGTGACTTTTCGAAATGAGGGTACCTTAACTCTAGCATCGTCTGTGAAAGAAGTACCGGCCATTTTTAAATGAAATGGCATACAGAGTTTTGGCAAGGCATCGGTTGATTAAAAAAAGCATGAAATTTTAGTATAACCTAATCTTACTTTGAAAACTAACGTAAAAATGTAAAGTGACCAAATAGAAATTTCGCTCAGTGTATATTACCACAAATGCAAGCATACCTTAAACCATGAAATGGTTGGCTGTAATGGACCTTCAACCTTACACTCCAATACCACAGAATTTCCCATCATAACTGTATGATTTTGTGGTATCTCGTCAAATTTTATATGTTCTGGCAAAGCAAAATAACAAAATAATTAACAATTTTAATGTAGGCGTACATTTGGCCCAGTAAAAAAATCCGGATTAGGCATTTGCTGCATTCTGTTCAAAAATGGTGATTTGTATGTTGCAAGTTTTGATTTTTGCTTGGGAAATGTGTTATTTAGTCGCTTGTGTACTTTCTAGTCAGTCAGATATTTTGCTTATGTTCAGAGAGAAATGAGCCACGACATGAGATTTCCAACAATGAGGCATTTGAACATTGATAGTAGCAGACTAGCTTGTGCAGCCTCCTTTTAAGCTTAGAAAGTCCAAATAACGTCAGTCAGTAGCTTAATATTCATATGATTTTCAAGCAACTAGCAAAGGCTCTGATCAGATTGTGCGTATATGCAGGATGATCTGAGGCCTTGCTGGTCGCAAATACCACATTGATGGAAACCTCATGTCGAGGCTCAAATGGTTATTTTTCTTATCGTGTTATTTTGTGCTGTGTTTGTACCTTGTTGGATTGCTTGTGTACTTGTGCCTCTTCCTCTTGTCATTTTCTGTTTATTTAACGTAAAAATTTACATAGGTAAATGTATGAAGATTTGTAAACTCTAGTTTGGATAAGATATTTTCTATTTTTTTGATCATAAACCAAGAGCAATAAATTGATAGAACGTGTTCTTGCCTTTAAAAATAAGGGGATTGTTTGTCACTACGGGGTAGAAAAGCTACGTATACTTATATAGATATAATCCATAATTCATTTTAAAACTCCTAGTGAATATTCACTTGGCATGTGTTCATGCTTATTGAAAAACTGAAACAAAAACGTGTTTAGACAAGGCTATGATATAGTGGTTGAGGCAAGAGATCAGTACGTTTTATTATCCCAGCCATACCGTTTGGAATTTTGATAATACATTAAATCTGAAACTTACATTTTATTTGCAACACAGGTTTTTCTAAGTATATTGATGATGAAATTGAAGCAATCTTTTTGTACAGATTATTGCCCCAAATTATGAAAGGCTGAATTATATGATTACATGGAAGAACCTGTTACAAACTGTAAACTTGTACCAAAACGTGTCCTCCAAGTCTCGTGTGACATTTAAGAAATAGATCAGCTCCAGCAGTGAATTGTTGAGTAATAATTCACTGTTTGGAGGTCAGTTGTAAAGAAGTTCAAATCACGAGCGTGCAGCGCGAGTGATTTATCTTCCTACAACTGACCGACAAATAGTGAATTATTACTCAACAATTCACGCACTGAAGCTGATCTATTTCGATTCTAACACTCAATAAACGACGAAAACACATTCAGTCTTCAGCTTCTTCCAACTTTCCGCCATTGCACTGAAGAACTCCCGCCAATACTTAGACTACGTCGCATGTGTTTACATGATGTTGTAACGTCTTTCAAGCGTAAAAACGACGTTACACCGTCTAACGACATAAATGACGTCATTTTCCAGTGACGTGAGCTATCACACACTTTAGCAGTGAATTATTGTCCGATATATCACAGTTTGTTACCATTGGCTCTATAGGCGAGGTGTGTTAGAATTGAAGACATTTGTACGTTTTACTCTCTGCAACGATGGTGTTCCTGAAGCTGCAGAAAACCTGGTTTTAACTATAAACTGTGACACAATTAGCTCTGATGAGCCTCGAATAGTGTGTAAAGCAAGCCATGTTTCCATATCCGACCATAGTCATCTGAATTGTGAGAAAATATTATACTTACGGTAGACTTGCAACACAAATTCTTTCTCAGAGTCGCCAACAGCGTTTGAGGCAAGACATTTGTACGTTTTACTGTCTCCAACCATAGCATTCTGAATTGTAAGGTTGCGGGGTCCTGAAAAGTGTCTTTTATTTTTAGGCAATATGACAAACAAAATGAGCCGTGACATGTGATTTCCAACAATGTGGCATTTTGACATGTGTAGCCTGTGCAGTCTCCTTTTAAGCATAAAAACTCCAAATCATGTTCAGTCAGTAGCTAAACACTCATAGAATAGTCAAGCGACTAGCAAAGGCTCTGATCAGACTGCCTGTATGCACAGGCTGATCTGAGGCTTTGCTGGACGCACACACCATATTGTTGGAAATATCATGTCGCGACTCCAATTGTAATTGGCATCCAACATAAATGATTCAGAATCATTGCAAAACTATGACCATTTAATTATCTATGTCCCCTAACATTTCAATCATGGTTAGTGTAAAAGAAGGTGTAAATTTGGAGATTTTCTATTAGAAGAATATGGATAATGTCAATGTACTGAACGTCATGAATATTTAATTGTAACTTAAGTATATGTTGGAGCGCAGTGGCTCAGTTGTAGTGTGCTTGACCTAAGACCCCAGGGTTGCGGGTTTGAGCTTCATTGGCTTTGCTGCATTGTTTTCTTGATAAAAACACATTATTCCGTGCTAAGTAATGGTTTAACTAAGGATGACCAATCCTGACATAACTGAAAAATTGTTGACTGGGGCGTAAAGAATCAAATCAAACAAATATACATAATTTCCATTTTTATGAAGCATGTGTCACTGACATTTTGCTCGTTTTAACTTAATTTTTCAATTATTTTTTTCTTTCAATCAATGTTCATCTGGAATGAAAAGCATTCTACTGTATGTAAGTAAAACTTAGTTAATCTGGATACGATACAACATAGTGGGTAAGTTTGTTTAAGGACCTCTGACGCTTTGATAGGGTGTCTGCCTATTTTTCAGATGCTTCTCAAAACTTTCCTATGCATAAATTATCACTGATACCCTTTTGAATAGGATGCTTGATGTATTAGGAACGAATTAAGGTTATAATTAGTCAAGTAGACCACTACAACAAAACCGGAGACGCTATCAAAGGGGGTAGGGGTTGCAAAATTTTACCTCACCAAATCATTCAGAAATCAATTATTTTCACGTGTAAGGGTATTATATCATCAATACTCAGTTACAAATCACAGTGAAAGTATTTCAAAGTCCAAAACTATAAGCATTATAATGATTATTTTTGTTGTTGTTTTTGTCTATCGGATTCGTTAAGATATATTTTGAAGTGCAACTGTAGTCCATATTCAACCTTGATGACAATGTATTTACCTGGTGCAATATTATGCAGCACTGTATTATAACCATTCATCCATGCTAAAGTACACCTAGTCAAGGGCCATGTAGTTTATGTGTATTGGATAAATACAGTATATGTGCAAAATAATCTACCAACTGAATTTAGTAACAGGACAATTTTCATAATCTTAAGAAATATGCCAAAAACGTTGTAATATTTTATGACTAATGGGTTATGAAAAAGAAGCTTATTTGTACTAATTATTTCATTATACTGGAAAAAAACGATATTCAAGAGAGCACGCCAAAAATCCAAATGCTTATGTTTGGGCTCGCCCAGACGTCACATTTTGGGCTGTGGGATATCTCCCCCAAGTTCCAGCTAGCTTATCACATATATATATATATATTATGTAAAATATGAGAACACACTTACATGCATAAGGATTAGTTGGAACTCGGGAGGGAATGATATTTTAAAAATGTTTTTCTATTTCCTATATGTATAATACAAAAAATGACCATTTTAGCCCAAAAGTAAAGCCGTACTTTCATGGAAATAGGAAATCAAATGCAAAATCATAAAATGGAGACCAACAGCAAGCTTATATATGAAGATGGAAGCGTTTGATGGACTTTGATTTTTATCAAAATTATAGGCAGCGATACACTGTAATTCCCATAACCACCATCAGAGGTCCTTTTGACTCAACTTTTGAATATTTTGGAAGTTTTGTTTTGGTACTGGTTTTGTGATAAAAAATTATTTGTGTCATTTTGATTTGGCAACCATCTCGATGAAGAAAGGAGAGCTTGTTACTTTATTTTAACATGTTATTGCTGCCATGTGTTTTAGTTGTTTGTCAGTGTTCAAAGGTCTCTTCCACATTGTTTCAGTGTCCGTGGGTTTGTCCGTGGTCTATTGTAATCACATGTCCCGGTCATGCTTACAACTTTTTGTGGACACTATATAGTACTGAGACCCTTAAATGCCTTTATAATATACAATGTCATGAAATACAAGAAAATATTTATTAAATATAATAAATATTTGAAACGGTTATAGGCATAACGCACTATCTTACTATTTGTACATTGGTTTTCCATGTATGTAGTTCGTCCAAAAGGAATTTTAATTTGCAAGTAGCCCAATTCACAAATGTAAGCAAAAACAAGTATCATGACAGTATGTAAGTTAACAGTAGCTCATACTCGTGGCTACACACACATGTCAGCGCTTTAATTCTCAAAGGATCAATAAATTTCGAATAATAGGTTTGCCTACGAAAGGAACGACATAATCAAATATTTGTACAAGAAAGTCTCTCGTGCCATTCTTGACCTGTCCATACTGGATGTGTTGGGGCTCCAGGAGACCTGTGATGGTAAGTAAGCCTGAAGTTCACATCTTAAGGTCACATCAGTATCCTCTACCACTCAAGTTGTTATTCCTACTTACCTAATATCGTTCTTGACCTGTCCATACGTGATGGGACAGGATTCCAGGACACCTGTGGTGTTGGCTAAGCCTGAGGGTTACATCTTAAGGTCACATCAGTACCCTCTTTCACTCTACATTCTTGCCTCTTTCACTCTACATTCTTCATTCTTACCTCTTTCACTCTACATTCTACATTCTTACCTCTTTCACTCTACATTCTACATTCATACCTAATATTGTTCTTGATCTGTCAATTCTGGATGTGTTAGGGCTCCAGGAGACCTGTGAAGGGTAAGTATCAGGGTTACATTTTAATGTCACATCCGTATCCTATACTACTCGAAGTTGTTTACCTACTTACCTGATATTGCTCTTGATCTGTCCATACTGAATGTGTTGGGACCTAAGGAGACCTGTGGTGGCGGGTAAGCCTGAGAGTCACATATTAAGGTCACATCAGTACCCTCTATTACTCAGATTTGTTCTACCTACTTACCTAATATTGTTCTGGACCTGTCCATACTCGACGGGTTAGGACTCCAGGAAACTTGTGGTGGCGGGTAAGCCTGAGGCTCACATCTTAAGGTCACATCTGTGCCCTCTATGACTCGAAGTTGTTCTACTAGTTGAGTAAATTTTGGTGCAGCT
Organism: Loripinus fragilis; assembly: GCA_964019695.1. Lineage (NCBI taxonomy): Eukaryota > Metazoa > Mollusca > Bivalvia > Lucinida > Lucinidae > Loripinus > Loripinus fragilis. The sequence goes on along the minus strand of OZ026530.1, from coordinate 1,297,718 downwards.
GAAACGCCAAAAATGGTTTTATCTTAGCCTATTTAAGCTGAATGGAATATCCCACTCTTATAAATTTGACCGGGCCATTTTGGCTTTAAGGGATGCTTGGTAGTATTTTTAGTTTTTATACAAATTTTAATAGAACAATATGTTAGCTAACAGTGGAGACATTGATCAGATGCTGCATACAGCGGTGTCTGATCTGGGTCTGCACTATTTGCCTAAGTCCCACAAAAGGACGCTAGGCTTATGTGGGTTATTATAATAAATGATTGCTACATTTTCTGATCATTCTATTGTTCTGGTGCTTCCTTTTGTTGATATATCATGTTTGCCGCAAGTAATGGTGTTAAATAGTCTAAAATGAAATGTGAGGTGAAAACTTTAAGCAGAATCGACGTCTGCACGTTTATTACGCTGCATGCCTAGCGCTTTATAAACTGGATTATACTCAAACAATGCAACCACTCATGAAACACCACAATTTATGGGATTTTATCAGGTCTGCATTATTTTTCACAATCCCTCTTTAATAGTGGCAACTTTTGTTATCTGCTGATAACCTTTGCAAACAATTTGACACTCTCATGGGGTTCTCGAAAGAATATTTTGAAAACGCTTATTCTGAAACAAGCAAATTCAAAGTATTATATCCAAACAATATTCACATATTTAGACCATAAGCTAAGCCTCTGTAAAGTTTCAAAGGAATCGGCATAAAACTGTAGGAGGAGATGCATACACAATATACCTAGTATATATTCACTTTGGCCGGTAAAAACTGAACAAAGTAACAAGAAATAATCTGAGGATTGTATCCAAAAAAATATGCATATTTTCAGACCATGACCTAAACACATGTAAAGTTTCGAAGACATCTGCATAAAACTGTAGAAGGAGAATGCATACACAATATACCTAATATCTATTATTTGACCAAATAATTACTAAGTTCATTTTGTAAACAAAGTAACAAGAAATAATTTGAGGATTATATCCAAACAATATGCACATTTTCAGATCATGACGTAAACACCTGTAATGTTTCAAAGGAATTGGCATAACACGGTAGGAGTAGTAGCAAACACAAGATACCTACTACTTGAAGGGGGACAGAATGATGGATGCCCAGCATGCAAAGAGTTAAATTATGGAAATAAAGACCAGCAAGTCCTTAAACGTACTAATAGGTTGTTTCATAAAGTACAGTACTTTCATATAGAATAGTCCCCTTGTCATTTACACATTAAGAATTATGTTTGCTATCTACATTCTGCCGAACTATTGACTTTTAAACATTTAATCTGAAATAATATACTGACGGACTTTAAAAACGCAACACTTGGATAACAGCTTTAATTTTTGTCTCGAAAAAGAAGGCAGAACAACATTTTTTATTGTATGTTAAAGAGCATTCAATTGTAAGTAAACATGGAAAAATTGTCCAATTAAGATGAACGTAATGCATTTAAATGTATATATTTGAGATAAGGGTCAACCGTTACATGTGACCAAATGTTATGAATGAAATATTCCCTACATCTTTAAATCAAGAAACACTAGAAGCATCAAATTTGTATTATGGACTTTGTTAGTCATCGAAGAATCATTCACATGTTGATCGGCAGGTCTGTGGTTCAGCTTATTTGCGTATATGAAGTTTATCTGGAAGTGCCCTTTTATTTAATGGCGTAAAATCACCTCTACTTAAGAAATGTTTAAATGGATAAATTTATACAGAGCAAATAACGTCGTCTAGTTTAGTTGAACATTTAAAACTAAAACGTTTGCTGAAGAAGCCAACTCATGATAACATTATCGAAGCAAAGGAAAAGTCCTTTGAAAGATATAAGGGGAAGTTAGTGTTTCGTAATTAAAGTCTGTCAGTATACGTTACCTAAACTCTGACAACATTGTGGGGCTGACTGAAACGGTGTTCCCCCTGCTGCTGGTTCACCTTTCTCTCCCTTTGGCCCTTGTTGTCCAAGGATTCCAGGAGCCCCTTGTACCCCTGCGTCACCTTTTACTCCCTGTATTCCTTGTGGTCCAGGGGAACCAGCAACCCCTTGTATTCCAGTGTCGCCCTTGTCGCCTTTAAGCCCCTGTGGTCCTGGACCACCTGCCGACCCTTGTAATCCTGTATCTCCCTTGTCCCCCTTTTGTCCTTGTATTCCAGGACCACCAGGAACACCTTTTATTCCGGGGGTGCCAGCTTCCCCTTTGAGTCCAGGTAAACCCATGTCACCTTTTTGACCTGCGAAAAAAACAAACTACAGTAAACCTGTGTAAAGAAAAGAAGAAAAAAATCTTATTTATGACAAAATATAGCTTAATGCAGGTCAAAAACATTGCAGAATGCTCCAACGGGAGCATTTTTGCAATACTTTTGACCAGCATTAAACGACAATTGGTCTTGAAAACCAATTTTTGGTCTGTCTTTTTGAGAGGGGCTGTTTATTACACAGCTTTTACTGTAGCACAGTGCTCACTTGTTACTTCACTAATATACCAGTAATTATTGCCTCATCTCGAAAAAACCTGACTTTGTAGCATGCGAAAAAGAATGACGCTGACCAGTCTGCGCAGTCGGGCAATTCAGTCTGGCACTGAGGTCATAAAACTTTTTCATGCTCAACTCAACTGAGCAGAAAATTGTAACTGCTAATAAACACTAGAATACCGACAAATAAAGAAATGTCTCGCATTAAGTCTCTCAGATGTTGTATTTATCTTGCTAATAAATGTTAAAATGCCAACAATTGTTGGCATGTTTACATTTATGAGCAGGATAAATTTCGTGCACAGCTGAGTTGAACATGAACAAACTTTTATAATTTCTGGGCCAGTACCTTTAGTTCGCTGTCTGACAAGTACACTAGGCATACTTGCCACATACAAAAAATCAATATTTTAGCTAGTATTTGTAGCTGAGCTGGCCTCGAAGTAATAAAACTTAAGTACAGTCTCAAGCTCAAACTCAAAATAAAGCACAATGATTGGTTGCTTGTGGACACGTGCAGACAATCACTGCCCTTTATTTGAGTTTTGAGACTGCATGTACTCAAGTTTTATACCCTTGAGGCCAGGCTAGTTTGAGTTTGACCTAATCGCAAGCCAAAAAGACAAATTTTCTCGCGACAAGGCCCAAGTATACAATGTTTTTATATCGCTCTACACAGACCATAATCATATATAACTTAGCTATTAAAATGCAGCAGTCATATTTAGAGTTATGAAGACCTGCAAGCCACCAGATAAGATTGTGTAAGTAAATGTTATTAGTATTATTTCTCGATTAATTCATATAAAACCATATTTAAAGAATGCATTGACAACATGTTTTGCCTAAGCTCTCACTCGATGCGGCTGCAGTCCAATCCTTGAGAAAAGTAAGAAAAAGGGCATAAGTCAGGAATCGATACAATCAGGTACCACACCTGACCCAGGATATCAATGGGAAAGTGACAAACTCACAATTAGACATCACAAACGAGAGCCAAGAGGTCAGTCCTCTTCCAGCAGGTGACCACAAGGCTTCAATAAACAGACTCGCACGAAAGTAAGAAAGTGGGCAAAGAATAGGAATCGATACAATCACTTACCACACCTGACCCAGGATACCAATTGGAAAGTGACAAACTCACAGTTAGACATCACAAACGAGAGCCAAGAGGTCAGTCCTTTCCTAGCAGGTGACCACAAGGCATCAATAAACAGACTCGCACGAAAGTTAAAAAGAGGGCAAAGCTCAGGAATCGATACAATCAAGTACCACACCTGACCCAGGATACCAATGGGAAAGTAACAAACTCGTAATTAGACATCACAAACGAGAGCCAAGGGGTCAGCCCTTCCCCAGCAGGTGACCTCAAGGCAACATAACAAACACACGACAGAAAAAATACGAATGGTCCACAAAAGAAGTACCACCTTGGAACGGTCAGTAGAAATATTTTACTGGAGGGCTTAAACCGGTTTAACGGTGCCAACCTCACCCTTAGAACATATAAATCAAGATATAAAAAGGAGATAAAGCAAAGATAAGGACTCAACAGTAAATAAAGCTTTAGATAAAGACACTTTATCCTCTGTTTATCCGACTGCACTGCTTCAACCAAGAAAACGCCCCAACATGACTGAAAATGTGTTGTCTGGGTCTTAAAAGCTGCAAACTTAAACAAAACTTAGCAGAAAAATAATTAAAATTACCTATGTATTCTTAAGCGATATTTTGGCCCGGTACCATACTTTCGTGGAGATTGATCATGAAATAATTTCTACGGTCATTCTCCTCCTTCCGCTGATTTATTCAAGAAGGGTTGTTGTCAGTTACAAGCGAAAGTATGTGCACAAATTACTGGTTAACCGCTTGCTCAAGCCTGCCCAGGAAAAAGTGTGGTTAAGTGAACTGACCGTCCCGCAATGACCATAGCTGTTGACATGGGACGTAAAGCAACAAAAACAAAAAAAAAAAAAAATCTTCCTTACTGTTCCGTGAGTTGGTCTTCAGTGTGTGATTGTGGCATTTCCTAATCATACTCACTTACTGTTTAACGCTTAAAGCGCCAATAACGACTGCAGCAGACGACAAATTTTCTGACAGCATATTTTCTATAGAAATGTGGAATTATATTTCATGAGCAGACGATTCTTATGGAATATCATGCCTTATTTGTTATTTTTTTAAAAAAGAGCAAAATTTTGAATTGTCGTCTGCTGCAAATTATAGGTGGCGCTTAAGGGTTAAACGGAAGTTTCTTACCTGGTTTACCTGGGGCAGATACACCGGGTTCTCCTTTTGTACCCGGAAAACCATTGAGACCTCTGTCCCCTTTAGGACCTGTAGAAACATACAACATAAGGGTCTCGACACAAGAAAACCTGTCCTCGGAGGTTTGCGAAGAAGATAGGCGAAGACCAGCCTGCGCATCCGCGCAGTCTGATCAGCGTCTTTGTTATTCGCTTATTGAAAAGTAGCATATTTAAACTTGCTTCAGGCAAAATTTTAATATTCTAGCTAATCTCTGAAGCTCAGAAGACCTGTTTGAATCTCGTTTTTTAGAAACCCCGAATAAAGGTTTTGTCGCAACGAGGCCAAATTATCAAAAATATCAGAACAGTGCTACTCATGTGCCTACTTGAAAACAACGGCAGTAAAAGTTCGAAATCTCGATATCATAATTGGGCCTCGTCGCGAGAAAACCTGTCTTCGGGGTTTCTTGTTTGTTTGTTTTATTGCTTTACGTCCCAAGTCAACAGCTATGGTCATTGCGGGACGGTCAGTTCTCCTAACCACACTTTTTCCTGGGCAAGCTTGAACAAGCAGTTAACCAGTACTTCGTGCACATACTTTCGCTTGTAACTGACAAATTCGGGGTTTCTGACAAAGGGAGACTCAACCCAGTCTCTCAGCTACAGAGACTAACTAGAATATTAAAATTTCACTTGAAGCAAGTTTAGATATGAAACTTTCCACCAAGTGAATAACAAAGGCGCTGTTCAGACTGCGCGGATACGCAGGCTGGTCTGCGCCTGTGTTGTTCGCAAACCCCCCGAAGACAGCTTTTCTCGCGTCGAGGCCCATTATTTAATTATAAATAGGTCCTGATAAACATAACTTTTGACTGTAAAATTTTAAATATTGTCTCATCTATCAGCTTAAGTATTAGATTTGGGGCTCAAAGGAAATTCATGTCTGTTCAAATAGACATGAAACAGTCTTATATAGTTAGAAAACCACAATGTTGGCGGTCTGTAGTTTTGAGCTTTCCAGTATTAAAGTAAGTAAGTGTGCAAAGATCAGGAATCGATACAATCAAGTACCACACCTCGCGGTGCAATGGGGTTGTCTGCGGTTTGTGATTGTGGTATTTCCTGATCATACTCACTTACTATTTAAGAAGCCAATGGAAAATATGTGTTTTGGGTGTTCAAAAGAAACGTCTCAGCGAGACTGCTCTTTTCAACACTCATGGAATAAGATCTCACTTGTTCATCTGTTCATTTTGCAACAAATAAGTTTTTTAATTTGCCAACAAAATGTATGCTTTGGGTGTTCAAAAGAGCCATGTCGACGAGACTGCTCTTTTCAACACTCAACACGCATATTTAAACTATTGGATGGGATTAGATCTCAATTGTTGGCAAAAATAATTTTCTAATTTGCCAACAGAAATGTATGCTTTGGGTGCTCTAAAGGGCCGTCTCGACGAGATTGCTCTATTCAAAACTCTACACATATGTTTAATCTACTGGAATGGATAAGGTCGCGATTGTTTATCTGGTCCCGTTGTGATTGTCCAGGCTGTCTACATTGGCTGTGTTTTCTCAACAGAAACATAAGTTTTGGGTACTCAGATGATCCGTCTCAATAGGCTACTTGTTTCAAAACGCAACACACATGTTTAAACAATGGGATGGGATAAGATTTCAATTGAGTTTTTACGTTTAGCTGGACAATTGTTCATTATTCAGGAAATAAGAGAAATCTTCTAATCTCCCATCTGAAACATAATTTAGCCACATGTGATTTCCAACAATGTGGTATTTTGACAAGTGTAGACACAGATGAGCCTGTACAGTCTGCTTTTAAGGATAGAAATTCCAAATGGTGTTTAGTCAGTAGCTAAACAGTCATAGAATATTCCAGCGACTAGCAAGGGCTCTGATCAGACTGCGCATAAGCGCAGGCTGATCTGAGGCTTTGCTGGTCGCACATACCACATTGTTGGAAATCTCATGTCGCGGTTCATTAATGTTTCATGTGCTCAAAGGAGCCTTCTCAATGAAACTGTACTCACATATGGTTGAACTGAAGGCAGCATTATAAGGTATAAAATACTCACACAAAATGTTTAGTTTCTTGCTGAAAACTCCTTCCTCTATAAAAACTGCTTGTAAATGATGTGCATCTAAGTATGGGGCAAAGATCTGAATCACGTTTATGGCATATCCCTTGAACCTATGTCGAGTGCTTACGTTATTCCACAATAGTTGTAATCCAAAATCATAAAAAATAAATCAACAATTTGACACTCCTAAACTTGATAACAAATGACCCACTGAGTAAGTCTATTTATGATTTTTTTGTGCATAGGGTGACATCATTACCCAAAATGTGTATTGAGAAACGGTATCCTGATATAATAAGGCTGCAATTAATACGCTATGACCAGTCTTGAAATCACTACATAGACATGGAATATAAACTTTGAGGCAGATTTTCCTCGTAGCTGTTTGCATGTGTTCGTTCGCCCATCTGTCTTGCTTGCGCTTGGGTCCTGGCACACACATGCCGAGCGAGTGTGGCACATATGCAGATGTAAAAGTTGCTTCATTGATGCGACATGTATATATGAAGCGGTAGTTGAACCCCAGCCCCACCCTCCCCCAAATAATAAACGCTACACCTGCTGATAAATTGGACGCTGGGTGTAATCCAAAGTACCCATTAGTTATGAATTAAGACAAGTTTGCCTAACTTTATCAAGTCTAATTTATAGTACATGTTGCTATGTACATAGTTTCTCTATGCCCTGTATGTGACACAGTTCTATTCTATTCAACAGGGGAGTTCAAGGAGGACTATATTGCATTTTTATTCCCTTCTAGTTGAAAAACATTTATCGTTTTTTATGAGAGGAATGATACATTTGACAACACATTAGAGGTTGTTTTAAAGTCACAACCTTTATTCTAATGCACTTAATTTTGTAACGCGACGTCTGATTGGATAACGTCAAAAATTTGCGACAGTATATCCAGCGATATACTGTCGGAAATAGATTGACGTCATGAATTACGTCACATATCGTTGTACGACGTGTGGCTTTATGCAGCTTGCAACGCTCCAATTTGAGTGGAAACAGCAGAAGTGCATTAGAATGTTGATGACCATATTCAAATTTTTCATTTCTCGCGCGTCGCCGTAAAACTAAATTTCCGACCATATATCCGACGATATACCTCCCCAAATGAAAAATTTGAATACAGTTATCCCCTAAATGTATTATTCCTCATCCAAATATTCAATTGGAAACTCACCTTTTTGGCCTGGGATTCCAGGAACGCCATCAAGACCAGGATCACCTTTCATTCCTGGGTCTCCTTTAGCACCTGTAATAACAATAATTCAATTTAAGCTGACTGGAATTCCCCACTCTTTTCCGTTTTTAGGGTTGTTGGGTGGCGTTTTTCATTCATATTCAAATTTAAATAAACATCCTGTTAGCAAACCCTGATCAGACGCTGCATTCTGTGGCATCTCTTTTGGTCTCTATTGTTTGCCTATGTCCAACATAAAGGACGCTTGGCTTATAAGGGTTAAGGATAGTGTCATTCAAAGACGATGAATCAGTTTGTGGTATGTACTGATCATACTCACTTACTTTTTGTCTTCATTTTTTTTCTTCTTTTTTCTTCTCTTTTTAGTATATTGTAGAACATTGAATTGAAACATTGATGTAAGCACTCTTTTTCTAAACATGATAATTGAAATAATATTTCTTTTTTAAAGGTCTTGTGAACCTTCATAAACATTTTTGAAACCATTCATGATTTAAATGACAGTGATGAGAAAACCAAAATGCTGAAAATCCCATTTTAAAATTCAAACCGAGTCAAAAGTTATGAAAGTTTTAATATTATGCAAATTAGCATATAATCCCCATCCACATTATTGTTTCTAGATGATTTTTTCAAAATGTCATATTGCATGTTATGCAATTTCTAAGCAATTTAAAACAGCACAATTCAGCTTTTATATGCAAATGTTGTATTTTATCATATTGAATCATTTTCAGCAAATAAAATATTAAATAATGTTAAAATAAATCAAACATATTAAATTTAATATTTCAAAAAGCTCAAATGACGTCATATGGCCCTCTCGCATATTTTCATCTAATTAAATTTTGAAACCTTAATAACTTGGTAACTATTTTGAATTTTTTGATAGGGCTTTCGGCATTCTGTTTCTCTCATTACTGACTTTTCAACCAATAGGAGTTTAAAAAAAAGTTGTTTGAAGGTTCACAAGACCTTTAATGTAGACAATAACTCCAGCAACGAGTTTAATAAATTCAATAATACTGAGCACGAATGCTAGATTATATTAATCATTTTGACATTAAAACTGTTTTGAAGTCTCATTTTGGCGTGAAAATTGTACGGTTTTACAATATGCGTGACTTTAAAAGCGTGATTTCATAACATTCCCCGAAAATCTGTAAACCACTAGTGGTTTATCAATAATAATACATAACATTTTTTTTACTCCCAGGATCACTGTCATATGATAAACACTCTATAGATTACGGGCCAATGTCGACTCTCGCACTATAACATAAGAGCTTATTGGAGATAACCATATTCCCTTGTGTAGTTCCATGCTACCTAAGCTGTGTGTCATGTTTTTAGGTTAGTCAGTTACATCTCTGGTTGGGAGAAATAGTTTATGATTCACTGGGCGGCAGGGTTTACTACGTCTTATTTACCTAGCTAACGGATGTGAGCATCTGCTTAACTTTACAGCGGGTGGATGTAGACTACTATGCTTAAAGCCCTGCCCTACGATAAACATGTTTTACCTGGTAAACAAATAGTACTGTCATTTTTACAGTATTTATTGATCACATCTATCTGAAAAGAGAGAAAATTTTATTACTGTACTTCCAAGCTTAACGTGACCCCCGTTTTTGCCGTTTATTCCTTAATGGCTATTTCAATTAAAAAAGAGATTACAAAAATGAATTTAGGAATAGACCGCGTAATTAGATTATTTTTCTCACTGAAGTATGATCTTTTATTAGGCTGGGATAAGATGGAATTTCTGCGTGTTTTTGTTCATCCACTTTAAATTAGTCCCCAAGTGTACCTTATCACTATATAAATAAACTACCGATCAGTAGTGTAAAACTCGTGCATGGAGCTTATAATAACTAATATAGAGGCGCAAATGGGTATATATCTCAATGAAAAGACTAAGTTATTCTGATTTGCAGGGCATTTTGGCCTTAGTTCAAAATAAGGGCTGTTCCCAAAAATAATATTTAGTTACGATGTGTGCATTTACATCCACATGCTTAACGTCAATCGTATTAGAAAGGAATAAAATTGTTAAAATAAAGAAAAATGGGGGTCACTTCAAACCTGGAAACACATTACCTCCTGCATCTGAAGAAAATAACTTTGAAAAACAGATATATGACAGGCCAACAGGGTGTCAAAACCACTGAAAACCACATACTTTATGGTAAATAATGGGAAATGCAATATCTATCCCTTAAAGACCAACACCTCTTCCCCAAGGAAACACAGTTTTGCTCCATAATTTATTATAACATTGTTAGTTAGGAATTTGAGCATGGCTATCCGAATGGTTTATTTCTTAATTGAACCAGCATACTCAAAAAACGTAACGGACCACATATTTCAACTAAGCAGTGTATGCATACCTAACAAAATTACAAGTGTCCGTCCTTCTGAAACTCCATGGATGCATAATGAACTACGAAAATTAATGAGAAAACGTAAAAGAGCCTATGACAAAGCTAAGCGCACACAATTACAACAACACTGGGACCAATATAAACGACTGAGAAATGACACAACTAAACTATTACGATCCTCCAAAAAACCTACTTTGACAATCTAGCAAATAAACTAACTTCCAGCCATAACTTTAGCAGTAAAGATTGGTGGAAGACTCTAAAATCATTTTTATCAACTCAAGAAAAAGCATCACCCCCACCCCTATAAGAAAATGATATAATATACACAGATGACAAAGAAAAGGCTAATTTGCTTAATTCATATTTTAAAACACAATCTGATCTAAATGATGCTGGCAAGGAATTACCACATGTCATTCAATCAAACCCAAACAATTTGACACAATTAGTGACTAACCATACTGAAGTTAAATCCATATTAGAAACACTACAAATGGGAAAAGCGTCTGGACCAGATAATATAAATAACTATGTCCTTAATGTCTTCAGAACTCTCTCATCCTCTTTCTAAATTATTAAACTTATCTTTATCATTGAGCAAAGTACCTAAGGCATGGAAAGAGGCTAATGTTACGCCAGTTTTTAAAAAAGATGATCCTACGGACTGTAAAAATTACAGACCTATATCATTACTTAGTACATTGGGGAAAGTTATGGAAAAAATAGTCCATGAACACGTCTTTAACTCCTTTAGTGCCAGCAATGTTATAACGTCCTTGCAATCAGGCTTTGTCCCTGGCGATTCCACCGCCAATCAACTAGTTGATATCTACAATACAATCTTAAATGCATTGGATGATGGTTTAGAAGTAAAGGCAGTATTTTGTGACATAAGCAAAGCATTCGACCGTGTTTGGCACAAGGGATTATTATTAAAACTTAAATCTGTAGGCCTTAGTGGCTCCCTCTCAGGATGGTTTCAAAACCACTTGAGCGATCGCAAACAAAGTGTTGTCTTACCAGGGGGGTTCTCCACCTGAGTAAGCATAAATGCGGGTGTACCCCAAAGCTCTATTTTAGGACCACTTTTATTCCTTATTTATATTAATGATATTGTAAAAGATATCAACTCAATTATTCGTCTTTTTGCAGATGATACTAGCCTTTATACTATAGTTGACTCCCCAGAGGAAGCATCACAAACCATAAATCAGGATTTAGTAAAAAGTATCTGCATGGGCTGAGAAATGGCTGGTATCTTTTAATCCAAATAAGACTGAATACATACTACTGTCTCGTAAATTAAATAAACCTGTTCACCCACCTGTAATTATGAATAATCAAGTAATCACAGAAGTCGAAAGTCACAAACATTTAGGAGTAACATTTGAAAGTAGTGGTACTTGGCACACGCACATACAATTAATAACTACAAAAGCATGGCAGCGGATTCACATTATGCGTAAACTTAAATTTCGTTTAGATAGAAAAGCACTAGAAACTAAATATATGGCATTTATTAGGCCAATCTTAGAATATGCTGACGTTGTCAGGTGCAATATTACTAAGTATGAGGAAGACGAACTTGAGAAGATACAGCTTGAAGCTGCCAGGATAGTGACTGGAACAACCAAATTAGTATCCATTGAGAATTTGTATAAAGAAACTGGCTGGGAGACTTTTAGCTCAAGACGAAGGCAACATAAATTGACTCTGTACTATAAAATGACCAACTATTTAACTCCAGCATATCTCATTTCATTGCTTCCTCCCCTTGTAGGTGCCATGTCCAGGTATCCACTAAGAAACAGCGAACAATATCAAACAATTGACGCTAAATCCCATCTGTACTATAATTCATTTCTCCCCTCAACCATACGTGAGTGGAATACTCTAGGTAGCACAGTTCAGTCCTCTCCATCCGTTTCTTCTTTCAAAAAGAAGATGTCAACGCGACAACCTGTTCCAAATTATTATTATCTCACTGGCAGCAGAAACGAACAGATACTTCATGCTAGAATTAGGACAAATTGTAGCAGTTTGCATTACACCTTATTCAGTAAAAACATCATACAAGACAAGTTCTGTACATGTAGCGAAATTGAAGACGTCCAGCATTTCCTCTTCTCTTGTGCAAGATTCACTGCCCAGCGTCAAATTATGCTAGAAAAGGTTCAAAGACACTGTGTCCCAACTCTTAACGTGCTGTTGTATGGTGAACGAAGCTTAAACAGCAATACCAATATTATCTTCAAAGCTGGTCAGGAGTTTATCACCCATTCAAAACGATTTGAGAATTAACTAACAATATAATGGACTTTTTTTCTTACCCAATAAGGTCGATACCGTGGAAACCTCTCTCTCTCTATCTTATCTGCTAGCACACACACACGCACACACGCACACACACACACACACACACACACACACACTTCTTAGTACCATTTACTATTTGCATAAAATGTAATCACATATAATTCAATTAGAAACATCATCAAGAAATCAACTGCTAATCAAATTATGTTATTAAGATGATTCTTTTAGGGAAGCAGATTCAAACAAGTCTTAGACTTATTTCTGTATCCCTTTCAAATGTATTGTATTGTATATATGATGTATCTGTTGTATCTCGATGTACTTTATATTTGAATAAAATATTGTTAACACTAACCAGCATCCCTTTATCCTGAATAACAGACCATACCAACATGATACAGCTATAAAACATACTATAGTGACAATGGCGTAGCAAGAATGCTGATAAAAATACGCACAATAAAGGGAAGGAGACTACTGGATCAAGCAGTGATTCTATTAAACTGTATTCCCTTTCAAAGTGGGAACTTCTCTTAAAGAAAAGAATTGGCTCAAAGAGGGAGCAAATTCGTTCCTTTAAGAGCAGTTCCTAATGGTATGGAAAATCACTTTTACCACATTAGGTGACCTCCCTTAAATGTTGCTATTTGTATTACGCATGTGCGTAACTGCGTAATGGGAGCTATGCCAGTGAGTGAGTATAACCAGGAAATACCACAATTACAACCCACAGACAAACCCATGGCAACACGAGGAAGAGATACAGGACACTATTTAGCCATATGACAGCAAGAACAGAATTAAAATTAAGCGCCCAGCTCTCTCTTTCTCATCGAGATGATTGCAAAAGTAAAACGATCTATATAAGCTGCATGCTTCCGTTCTTATCCTTGTCCTATTTTTTCAAGTACAAACAAGTCTGAATAAGCAAAAACAAAAAATAACACTTAGTACTGTATAAAGGTTGCAAAACGGATGAAAAGACTTATTCTTGCATACCGGATAGGGATATATGAGATTTTACCCTGGGCTAGAAAATCTTATCTTACCCATGTCATCTTACCCAGGCTGTCACGTGTGTGCTACATACATCGGTTGCATTGGAACTCATGCACAATGTTGTCAAGTGACGTCATTGTTATGTTAAAGTGACGTCATCATGTGAAATTGTATCTTATCGTATTCAGAGACTTCTTGAAGTTTATTTTAAAATGAAAAAATAGTAGTGAGCAAGATAAAAAATTCATTATTCGTGTGAGGGTAGGATAGAAAAATTAGTCCCTCGGGATCACCGTTTGCCATCACTCGGCAAGCCTCGTGATGCCAAACGGCGATCCTCGGGTTATAGTCCCCAAAAAGTTATAGTCTAGGGTGAAATACGAGGGCTGTGAGGGTAGGATAGAAAAATCCGTCCCTCGGGATCACCGTTTGCCATCACTCGGCAAGCCTCGTGATGCCAAACGGCGATCCTCGGGACGGACTTTTCTATCCTACCCTCACACTCATGATAGATTCTTATATTCTACCTGTGATTGAGCAATTTCGTTGAAAATCTGTGCCAGCTCGTTTCCACCAGTGGAAAGCTGACGTCTTGCTATGTCTTCCTCTTCCTGGCCTGAAGACATGACGTCATGTAGAACTTTGATGGCTTCATCTCGACAGCTTGTTTTACATGGACGACGTGACATTGATTTCTGTGTGAAAATGACAATATTAAACTTTTAGTTTACAGATCTGTGAAACACTACAAAATACAGTACAATGTTTAAGCTTCATCAATATAAATTTCTGGTGGTGAAATCAAACATCTTCATAGTGGGTTTGAGTAATATATCGTTGCCCTCAAGAGTATATTATATAACCGTGACGTCATCATAAATGACACGACGTCGGTTAATATGTATGCCTACATCGTATGTATGTATGTATGTATGTATGTATGTATGTATGTATGTATGTATGTATGTATGTATGTATGTATGTATGTATGTATGTATGTATGTATTTTGTTTGTTTGTTTGTTTGTTTGTATGTATGTATGTATGTATGTATGTATGTATGTATGTATGTATGTATGTATGTATGTATGTATGTATGTATGTATGTATGTATGTATGTATGTATGTATGTATGTATGTATGTATGTATGTATGTATGTATGTATGTATGTATGTATGTATGTATGTACATGTATGTATTATTTCCACCGCAAATATTTACACTAAATAATCATGAGCGTTTGTGCTATATGTGGTCGCTCAGGAATAGGCTCTGTTTTGTTGAGTTTGGTCATTAGAGGTAATAAGAAGTGCAACATCGCACAAGTGGTTTTACGCAGCTATGTACGCAATTTACAATTTAATGCACAACCACTGCTTTTTGGTAGTGCATTAGAATGAGTATTCAAAACGTTCTTTTGTGGATGTACATGTATATTGTTGGTTATAGGGTCAAAATCACGTTTAACAACACCGCTCAAGTGTCACTTCTAACTGTATGTCCGACGCTATACCTTCCCAAATGATCAGTTTGGAAACACCTCATCCCTATTTAATAATTGAGCCGCGACGTGAGATTTTCAACAATGTGGTATAGACTTCGAGCTAAAAAAGGTCCTGCTCCCCCCCCCCTAGGGAATTTTGCAGACATATCCTATCTTGAAGAAAATTTCAAGCCGCATCTTTTAAGAGATATTTGCACTCTGTGATCCGGGGCGTTAGTATCTGACAGCCTGTTACATATGTTACTGTAACAAACTAAGGAAAAAAGCAAAATGAAAGTTTGAGCTAAAGAAAGAAGACATTTAACTTTCTAAATTATAATGTCTTATGTAGTTTGCAAGCTGGATACCGAAGCTTCATAAAAACAGCATTTTAAACAAAATTACTTCTTTCAATGGTGTTATATGCGTTACATAGATTAAATTTCCCTTTGAAAATTGAAATCGTGACTTACATCATTTAATTTCACAGCCTTTTTGTGCATTTTTACAAGCGTTTTTAATCTTAATTTACTAAAATTCTCATTCGACTAATAGAAAAACAAAGTTTGCTTTTCAATCTCAATTACATCGTTTTATATGAGCTATTAAACATCCCTACCCCCGATTTAAAGTATCTGATTTTGATATCGATTATTGAAGAAAAATATATGAAAATATTTGACGCTGATGGATATCTTACATTTTTGGCACTGTCTTGCTAATGCAATAAAGAATCATATATTTGCAAGTTTGACATCAGGATCAGAGCACTTATTGAAGTATGTAACGTATGTTACATGGCATAATGAATGAGCAAGGAAATTGTCTTGGAAGTAAGAGATGATATTTCAGAAAAAATACTATTTTTCACATGTTTTCCTATTAATCTCTAGCATTTGGTGCCTGAGTCTTAGTAATTATAGCCATTGCTGATATCAAACCCATGAAATTGTGTTACAGATGTTATATAAATTATTACATATTTCCTAATGCCTATAATACTAAAATATATAGACATATAAATAGAAAATAATAGTTCACATTTAAATTACACAATTAAATAAATATTCCTAATAAATATAATTATTCGAAAACAATCTTTATTCAAGTCAACCTCACAATGTCTATCATTTTGTCTGCTTCTATGGCAAAATAATTACCCATTTCATCACAACCAGTAGAATCATTGCATAGTATTAGGACTGCAAACTGAGAACAATCCTGTTCCTCTCCACCCCTTTAGGAATTGTGCATACATATCCTACCTTAAAGAACAATTCAAGCTGCATCAAATAAGAGATGTTTGCACTCTTTTAACCAGGAGATTAGCCTGTAACAGTATGTTACTTATGTTATCATAAATTTAAGAATATATGAATTGAAAGTCTGAGAAACAGAAAGAAGACATAAAACTATATATTTATTTGAATTATTCATGTGGTTTGCATGCTGAATATCTTTGATATATATGAAAACATTTTTAACAAATATACAGCCTCCTATGGTGTTATATATGTTACATTAATTAAGATTATCTTTTAAAATTGGTAATTGTGACACACATCACTTATAAGCATTTCGTGTGATCCTCATCTTTTGCCATCAAAAGACTTAATTTTCTTTGTGTGTATGGCCAGTGTCAGCATCACGCAAGATGTGTCAGCTATAACTTGAATCCTTAGCATTCTTCAAAAGCAGAAACAGCATGCCAATGCCATGGGATCAAACACCTGATTAAATATGGGTTTAAAGCCAATTCACATATATGCATACAATGGAGTATGACTCTGGTATATGTCTCTTCCTGTGAAGTGGCAAGAGCAATCTTACTGCAGCTGCATCTGCATCCCTGCCGGTCAAATGATAACTTTTCTCTGATTTTGCAAAAGCTATGAATCTACCGTGTACCTCTTTGAATACTTTAAATTTTCTGACATTGGTCAAACAGAAATTTGATAGGCTGCTTTTTCTTTGCATCATTTGCCATGGAACATTTCCAGTCCTTTGGTGCTTAAGTCCTCAGGTCTTAGAGCAATAGTATTTTGCTGCCCCCAAAGAATTTAATAAGTTTTCTTTAGTTACAATGTTGCTTCTTGATGGTTTTGGCAGACCCTCTGAAACAATTTCTATTACACCTTGAAAGTTATCTGGTATATGAGAAAGAACATGAAGTTGGACATTGCCATCAATTATGTTTGCAGCCAGTTGTTTTTGTTGTCAGTACATTGAAGCAAGCCTCAAAATGATGTAAAACCTTTGATTTCTCAGTTTTTGCAGCCTACATTATTAGCTGTTGCATTCAAACGAAGGAAAGTGGACTATAGGAAGAATAGGATAACCAGTAGTTCTATGTTATGCTCTATGGAAGATTTATACAGAGAAAACAAGTTGATAAGGCTGCCCCATTTCATGATCCATTGAAAACACTGAAATTGAAAATACCTACCTCTGACTGTGTAATAAAAAAGGATGTCACGACAATGCCCTTGCTCATTTTTTATGACGAGTTTTATATGTTACATCCTTTAATAAGCGCTCTTATCTCCGAAACTTAGTGAATCATTGAAGTGAAAGGGTTTAATTTGCGCTCTGTTCATCCTGAATTTCATTACTATACCTGCTGTGATACAACTAGCCCGTTTATCTGAAGGGAAAGTACTAAGACTTCAAATAAATTTTTGCATGCTTGGGGAAAAATGATAAGTGCAGAGACATTATTAGATAAAAATATGTTTGTTGCATGTACGTAATGGCTACATTTATAAAAGTTAACCAGCTAAGATATAAATTCTTTATCAGAGAAATATCAAGGTACATCAGTCCAGGTACTCAATGCTTTTAATGGCATAGTTTTCCTCATTGTAAAGCTTAGTCTTTCTCCTACTTGCAGAGTATCACTTGAAACACATACTCAAAGAGCCAACTATTAGGAATTCATATCAGTTTCCTAATGTTCCAAACCATGAATGGCAAAATTGGAAAGTTGATAATGGCTCGAAAAAAAAGGAAAGTTGATAATGGCTCGTCAATTTTGAGTGGACTGGTGGTTAAATTGTACAACGGTAAATAATTGAAATAGTGTGTGATGATTCTACTAGTTGCAAGGAGGCGTGTGATAATAATGATTACCTCAGAAGCAGACAAGGAAAAACGTTTTACATGAGTGTTAAATCGATGAGAATTAGTTTGGACCTTTTCATTTATTGTATTGTCTTGTATAAATGTAAAACTATCTTTTTCTATCTGTGGCTCTATATTTAGCATTATATGCACAATATTAGGAAATGTGTCCAAAAGGTCATTGATAACATCTGTAACAACAGTTCATGGGCTTGATAATCAGAAATGAATATAATTTCTAGTGTTTCGGCACCAAAGACTTATAAGTACACATTAAGTGTCCTGATATTCAACTTAACGACATCTTGCAGATACATGAGGAAGACAGACTAAGAAAATGATTAATATCCACATGTTTGCAATCGCTTTCATGTATTTACTTAAACGGTAATAACAAAATTTGCTTCTTGGTAAGACTAGGAGTTGGGCTGTGTATTAGCACCTAAGAGACAATATATTTAAGATAGAAAAGCAAACTTGGTTTTTCCTATTCATCAATTGAGTATATGTTTGTAAAACCTCATAAAACAGTTTGAAACCAAGTCATAGTAGTTGTTTAACTAAATGACGATAGCCACAATTATGGCTTTTAAATTATAATTAGGTTCATGTAACGCACATAACACAACAGTTAGCTGTATTAATGTTAAACAGCTTTCATATGTAGTAAAGAAATCCAGTATGCAGACTATAAGAATATCAATTTATTAGATAATTTTAACGTCTTCTTTCTGTAGCTCAAACATTCAAATTTCTTATTCTCAAATTGATATAGTAACATATGTAACAAGCTGTTACAAGCTAACGCCCCGACTTACAGAAAGCAAACATTTCTTATTAAATGCACCTTGAATGGTTATATAAGATGTAGTATGTCTGCAGAATTCCAAAGGGGATTAGGATGGAGCAGGCCCTTGACTCGGCTTGGTGTCAAAATACTGTTTGGTGATTTTACTTATTACGATGATGATGATGACGACACTGAAGCAGACACAATGATGTATGTTGTGTATGAAGAAGACTCAGATGATGTACATATGACAGCCATTTGAAAAAATTGCCGCTTCCTAAGGTGTCACATGCATTACACAAATTAGATAACCCATTAAAATTTGCAAGTATGGCTAACATCGTTTATATTCACAATCTCCCTGTGTGTTTTGCAAAATGTTTTGACCATGTCTGACTAGCTTATGCAATTGGCTAACAGAAAAATTAAAGTTTGTTTCCCCATCTTAAATATTCTTTCTGGAATTAGCAATTAATCAACCCTACCCCTACCCAGTTTTAAGGTGAAAAGTTTGGTATTAAAACTTAAGTATAAATAGTTAAAAGATATTTGCAGTCGATGAATATCTTTCATTGTTTGGGATTTATTTGCTTATATGAAAAAACTCATAAATCTGCAAGTTTGTTGCAAAAATTTTAATATCAGAGGCAGTAACATATGATACCTGATGTCAAAAATGGGCAAGCTCATTGTCTTTACGTAAGATATGCCTAAAAATGTTTTAATCTCCTCGAAGCAATTTCGCAGACGTATTCCTTCTTGAAGTACAACTCAAGCTACATCGAATAAGGGATGTTTGCACTCCCTCAGTTGGGGCGTTAGTCTGAAACAGCCTGTTACATGCGTTACTATATCAAATAAAGGAAATGTAGTTTGAAAGTTTGAGCTAAAATTGTGAAAATACTCACAGCTGCTGGATATCTTATATTGTTTAGGGACTTTAAGCTGGCTCGTATGATAAAGACTTATAGATCTGCAAGTTGTCATCAAGTTTTAAAGATCAGAGAGTGTTGTAACAATGTTACATGGCATAACGAATGAGCAAGAGTATTGTCTTTCCTTAAGAGATAGTGTTTCTGAAAGAATGAATATATTTTACATGTTTCCCTATAAATCTATTTTCATTGGTGCCTAAACCTTAGAAATTATAATCAGTGCATGCAAACCAATGAATATTTGTTACACATGTTATAAATAAACTTATTTTCATATATTTCTTAATATGTAAAATGCTAAAACATTTAGGGACACAAACAGAGAAGATTGCTTCACATCTGAACAGGGTGTTTTGCATTTGAACAGGGCAGTTCATAAATATTCGTGTTAAATTTAAATATTCAAATAATAATATGTAGTTAAGATATCCAGATTGCAGACTATATGAATGGTTTTTAAATATAAATATTTAAATGTCTTTAATTTGTAGCCCAAACTTTCAATTTACTTTTTCTTAATTTGATAAAGTAACGTATGTTACAGGCTATTACAGACTATCGCCCCGGAGCACAGAGTGCAAACATTTCTTAAAAGACTTGGCTTATGATTCTCTACAAGATAGGATATGTCTGCAAAATTCCCTAGGGCGAGCAAACCCATTCTCAGCCATCCGTCTAGTATGATCGACCAGCAAAGGCTCAGATATCCTCACTTATCCAATATATCATCATGGGGAAACAATCAAATTTATAAACATACTGTGGTGAAGCAGAGAAAGGGCTTTCAACTCGCAGACAGTAAGAGCTAAAAATAAAACAAAGTTAGGCCACAGTGGGCCCAGATAAAGACAAACATTAGGCACTGACCTACCGATGAAAGGGTCGTAATGGAGTCTGAAGTCTAGTCCACCGTCAATTTCACGGATTTCTTATTTCAAATGAGGTTTTTCATTGTGCAGCATGACAAATGAAATTATAATTGTCTCATCTGTTACGCTGACTTGAGCCTAAACTCCATTTTTGTGACTTTCAATTTTGACCCTTTCAAATTAAAAAAGCTGTATTTTGCATAATACACAAGGTACCACATAATGTGAATACTTTTGAATTTTAGTTTAACATCAGAATATTTAGTACGTTTAACATAATTCAGTGTTTGTAGTTAATTGTTTACTGTATGCGTCTGAAGATTCCTTAAGTATAGTCTCAGACGAGCTTTGCAGCCTCCTTATAATCTTAGAAACTCCAAAGTCAGTAGCTAAACATTCATAGAATATTCAAGCGACTAGCAAAGGCTCTGATCAGACTGCGCGTATGCGCAGGCTGATCTGAGGCTTTGCTAATAGCACATACCACATTGTTTGAAATCTCATGTCACGGCTCAATTATAACATAGCACTGTCCTACTTTGAACTAGTATCGTTTGACCTTAAGTGTCTGATTAATTTTAAATATTATCAGTATCGAAGCCGAAGCCTGGAAAATGTACTGAATTCCAACTACATGCACTATAAAGAAAATTTTAAAATTTCGCGATGAAATACTAGAGATAATGGAAAAAAGGAAAGTACAGAAAAAAGTGTCAAATCAGAGCATGTGATTCAGCCAAATACGGCAAACAATGGAATAACGTATACTGAACGAAAACAGAAACGCCCATTCTGGAAATGTGGAAAGAATGTCTGTTGTATGGTTTAGACTTTGAGATAACTTTTAAGCGTATAGCAAAGAACATTCTAGCCGTGCTATTAAAGGGGTACGTGCATTAGGGGGCTATTTGGCCCCCTCTAGAGCCAAAAACTGAAAGTTACTTTACACCAATTTCTTTTTATTGGTTTGTTATAAGAATAGCCCAAGTGTAAAATTCTTGCATTTATTTTACTTTAACCGGTTTCTATGGTAACCAAAATGGCCGACAAAATAGGCTAAATATAGAGAAAGTACCATTTTAGGCCAAATTCGAGGCTTTTGGAGACCGATTTTTAAAAATTAGATATCAGCACAAGGAAATACCAAAAAAACCATTTTAATATATTATGTGCCGTGATAATTCTCATCATTTGTTAAAATATTTTTTGGTATTTGCTTGTGCTCTATATTAATTCCTCTGTTACATGTCTCAAATTTGCTCCAAATGGTCATTTTCCTATTTTCAGCCTATTTTGGCGTTCATCTTTGTTACCATAGCAACCGTAAATGTCGAATCAATACAAGACCTATACATTTTGGCTTTTGTTCCAATAAACTAATAAGAAGAAACTGGTGAAGAGCAACTTTTATTTTTTGACCTCATAGGCGGGCCAAAATAGCCTCTTAATGCACGTACCCCTTTTAGATATATTTGCTAATATTGCAGAATATACGCTGTTGGTGGTGTCTTTCCAGTTGAGATAACATACAAACTAGTGAGGAGATATATTGTTTTAGGCCAACAAGTGAAATTGACAATATAAAACACTTTCATACATAGTTTCAATGTCAGAAAACATTGGTCGAACTTGTTCTCACGACCAAAATAGTTTTTGTAATAGGTAGAATGTTACGGTCGCTAACATGTTTATTAAAGAGGTAAGTGTAATTGTGTTGTTTCATCACAAAAAATAATTCATTTGATTTATTCTCTATGGATATATCGCAATGAATAATTAGGAAGCCTTCACGAGAGCAGAACAATGTATGTGTTCTAGAATAGCAGAATCTAGGGCGAAGGTTCAGCTGGTTATTAATAGTATAGCCTCACCCCAGTGGCTGCGACAGCTGCTTCCGTTATAAAAATAGTGAGTATGGTCAGGAAATACCACAATCACAAACTGAAAATAGCCCCGTGGCATCTTGAGGAAGAGCCAAACAACAATCACACGAGGCACCAGGAAGACAAACAAAGTAAATCAACCAGCTCTTTCGTCCCAATTAAGATGATTGCAAAAACTAGAATAGACATAAAGTAACGCACAACAAAACATAGAACAATTACATACTCCCACAATGGGAGTAACAATCAGCATCGAATAACACCGCCTTAGAACGGACAGCAGCCAAGGCCACATTTTACTGGTACTAACTCTTCGCCCTAGATTCTGCCGTCGTTGAAGCACAAAAAATATTAAGCTCGCATGGAGGATTTCTAACTATTGCCATGTATCATCACAGAGAAACAATATAATCAAATTAACGCACTATGATGAAACAGAGAAAAGGGCTCACGTCTCACAGATAGTCAGAGCTAAAGAAAACCTCAAGTTGAACCATGGTGGGCCCATCTACAGATAAGCATAAGGTACCAACCCACCGATTAAAGCTTTACGTCAGAGCCGTCATTGAGTCTGAGGCGTGACCCACCGTCAGTCTCAGAGTCTTAAGATCAGAGCATGTGATTCAGCAATAGGCGGGGACTCTGTTGTTGTTGGTTTAAGGTTTGTTTGCTCGAATTTGAAAATTGAGGACCTAAGGGATAAACTGATTATACCACAGGAGCTTGAAGTTCGATCCTTAAATCACCCCTATAGCCTCAAAACCAAAAGCTCACAATGTCATTACGTAGTAATGATCAGGAGTGAAACTAAGCTCTCGGTAGCCATTCCGGCTCCAGTTTCCGGTCAATCGGCAGTGAATGTAGCGACGGCAACGTCAAAGTGTTCGAAAACTTTTCTTCTACCTTATGATCAAGATGGCGACGTTAAGACAAAACAGGACAATGTCTCAAATATACTTTTAAGTCGCTATAGTACCGGGAAACCTATTTGTTAGGGCATAAACAATGAGCAATGGCATTTTCATCTACGGGATAAGCCCCAAGACGCTATAACTTGACGTTACGCTTTGTACGCCAAATCGTGCGCGACGTCAACGTCATACGATTTTTGAAAAAAAAAACGGTTTCAGTTTTGAATGTCCGCAAAGTTTATGAAAAACAGAACTTTTCGTGATAAGTAAATGTAAGGGTTTGATTTATTTAATATTCTGCACACACTTGACTGATCGTTTCATTTTTGGTTGAAGAGTTTGTAAATTTGAAATGTATTTTCTCCAAGTGTGACATAGGCTCAGATTCACTGCGTCCAACCGGATACTGGAGCCGGAATGGCTACCATTATTT
The DNA here is from genome assembly GCA_964019695.1 of Loripinus fragilis. Lineage (NCBI taxonomy): Eukaryota > Metazoa > Mollusca > Bivalvia > Lucinida > Lucinidae > Loripinus > Loripinus fragilis. The sequence continues at coordinate 1,273,537 of OZ026530.1, read as the reverse complement.
TTTCCCTATTTTCAAACGCTCATTATTTTGACTCAGTGCTATGTCAGAAAAAGTTATCCATGCCTCGCATGACCTGTCGACACAGTTTTTATAGTTAGATGTTCATTTTTCGCCCAAACCTCCTTGTAACGGCGATTCAAAGGTGCCTAAAATTTAGTTTCACTCCTGGTCATTACTACGTAATGACATTGTGAGCTTTTGGTTTTGAGGCTATAGGGGTGATTTAAGGATCGAACTTCAAGCTCCAGTGATTATACCTGTAAACTTGCTAATTCTTGAATTATATACTGTAGCTCGGTGTCTTTAACGTTAGAACCAGCTACACTTCGTTTTCTTCTTACACTAAAATCTTCTTTCAGTTCATTTATAATGTCTTTAAACACGTCTTTACTGTGGCGTACCTAAAAATAAACAAAGATAAAATAAACAAGGTTAAGTATAAGCATGTTGCCAATTGCACGATGTGGATATTTCATTTAGCCATAGTTTTAAAAGAGAATACTGGTACCTAACATAATGTAAAACGACGCATTGTACAAATTTTCACATACTTCATATTTTGTACATTTCTTGCGAACATACCGAAACGCTTCTCCCTTTTTATTCCTGCTGTCCCCATTCCATATATACCTCAACTGATACAAAACCGAACGTTCTTGATTCGATTATTGCTGGACCCCTAGGTGTGCACTATAATCACTGTGTTTTGTTTGTTTGATTTGATTATTTACGTCCCATCAACAATTTTTCAATAATCACTGTGTAAGTCCTTCTGTCCGACCGTTCATCCATTAGTTGTTACTGTAAATGCTCATAACTCTTGAACCACTTAGTGTATTTTGATCATATTTTGCGTACATATGCATGTCAGCATTGCTAACCATTGCGTAACAGTCTTTTTATGGACGAGGCTTTGCAGAGCATCAGTCCGGCTGGTCGTGGTCAGTTAGTGAAAATACTTATATATCTTGAACCACATGGTATATTTAGATCAATTTTACAAACTTATTTATTTTGACATTGTCTAGCCAATGGTATGCAAATGGGGGCGAGGCTTCACCGGGCATCATATCTGCTGGTGGAGGTATTTAGTGAAATTGTTCATAAATCTTCAACCGCATGGTATATTTTGATCATATTTCGCATAGTTATACATTTTAACATTGTCTAGATACTGATATGCAAACAGTTTTCTGATATTGACAGATTGGCAATATTTGGCATGTACGAGGGGTGTTCAATATGTAATGAAAACAGCCTAGTATATCCCAAAGTTTTATATGTACACACTTCATAATTAATTTCATTTAAAGGTCTGTTTCTTGACTAAATGAATGTAAAATTGCAGTTGTCCAGCTCCGTATCAAATTTACACAAATCACTTTCAAGATAGGGTGCTGAAGTACACTGCGATATGAAATAAAACAATGTTTTCAAAAGCAGATAACTGCATGAACGAGGGATGTTTTCAGTCTGCTTTTTTGCATGGTAAATAGCCATATATTAGTGATTTATACCTGCAAATCATTTTGGTATTGCTTTATATTCTATGAAATACTGAGGCTGACATTTTGGTTAAAATCCTCCATGAAGCTACATTTTCTGGTATTCAATTGACAGCGTCGTTTTTGCGTGAACGAATACATAGCGAAAATTTATACGAAAATCGTTAGCACATTTTTTCTTGTCGCATTGATGTTCAGTTGCAAGTAATACAGCCGATTTTGAAATTTCTATATTTAATCACACCCATAACGTACCCTAAATACATCATTTGAAATAAGAAAATCACTTAAAAGAATGCCATGTCTGGCTAACACTGAACTGGATCAGACAAAATACCGCGTTTCATCGATGTTTGCATTTGGATGCATTTTTTGGACATTGTTACACGTATTTACATGTACATACTCTGGCTGGCTTATTTCAGACAATAGAATTATAGGAAACGAAAATGGTATACCACTCAGATGAGATACCCCTAGATATTGGTTACAGTTTAACTGGTCTGCTGCCTATGCACTGTGTGTATTGAAACTTCGATACAATCAAAATTGTCCTTTCCTGGTAAAAGCCACATTTCCGATTTTCAAGAACCACGCGTATTTTAGTGTTGCGTCCATTGCTTTAAACGACTTCAACGTAAGAGGGGTAACGTAATAAAACCGTTTGCACGAGAAATCGGTACCAGTCAAAAGTTTGTATCGTTATGGCAGATAAAGGGGAAATGAGTCAGAAAACTATGGATATGTGATCCATGCTTGTTAAATGTTTGTTGTAGAAAATACATCTACCTTTGTTGAAATGAGTCTTTACAATTCGAAGGAAAATATATGCAGTGTATATTAGTGTGCTTTTTAAAAAGTCTGTAACTTGTGAAAGATAAAATAATGTTTCTTGCACCATTATAAAGGCGATGCTTTGGTCTTTCGTTTGGCATATGGCATAAAATCCTATCGCGTTTGGAGATGGAGTTATGAATGGGTTTTCATTACATATTGAACCCCCCTCGTACATATGAAGCTTTGCAGAACTTTATCAGAGTCTACGCTCAACTGTTGAAGCCGTATCACTAAGTTAACACAACAATTCCTTACTGCTATTCCTTCTAGGGGCCTGATGCTTTGGCTGTTTGTCGGGCCCACCGGGGTTTACCTGTTGGATTTCTTTTGCTCCGGTATTCAGTTTAATTTACTGTTGAGTCCTTATCCTTGCTTTATCTCCTTGTTATATCTTGATTTATATGTTTTAGGAGATGATGCATTGATAAGTTAGGGGTCTTTCATGCAAACCAAATATCTATGTGTCTTGATCCACATCTGAATTAAGGGTGAGGTTGGCGCCGTTAAACCGGTTTAAGCCCTCCAGTAAAATATTTTACTGACCGTTCCAAGGCGGTACTTCTTTTGTGGATCTTTTATGTTTTTGTTCTGTCTTGTGTTTGCTATGTATTGTGCACGTCTGTTTATATGTGCTTGTGGTCACCTGCTGGGAAAGGGCTGACCTCTTGGCTCTCGTTTGTGGTGTCTTCTGTGAGTTTGTCACTTTCCCATTGGTATCCTGGGTCAGGTGTGGTACTTGATTGTATCGATTCCTGATCTTTGCACCATTACTTACTTCTAAAGCACTTTGGAATCTCACGATCAACTGATACAGAGCAAAACAATGACATAAGTTGAAAAGTTTACTGTTTTCTGCCAAGTATTACTAAGTTAAAACACTTATTCCTTTATATTATTCCTTTGAAATCCCCCTGAAATCTCAACTGATACAGTGCCAAACAAACAAAGGCTGCTAATATACGTTTTACTGCCAAGTAGTTATAAGTTTAAACAATTATTCCTTACTGTAATTCCTTCTAAATCTCCTTGAAATCTCAACTGATACAGAGCCAAACAAAAAAAGGCAGCTAATATAAGTTTTTCTATCAAGTATTACTAAGTTATAAGAATAATTCCTTACTGTTATTCCTTCTAAATCCCCTTGATATCTCAACTGATACAGAGCCAAACAAACAAAGGCAGCTAATATAAGTTTTTCTATCAAGTATTACTAAGTTATAACAATAATTCCTTACTGTTATTCCTTCTAAATCCCCTTGATATCTCAACTGATACAGTGCCAAACAAACAAAAGGCTGCTAATATAAGTTTTACTGCCAAATATTACTAAGCTAACAATTATTCGTTACTGTTATTCCTTCTAAATAGCCCTGAAATCTCAACTGATACAGTGTTAAACAAACAAAAGGCTGCTAATATAAGTTTTACTGCAAAGTATTACTAAGTTAAAGAAGCATAGTCTGCAACTATGTACATTTTTCGTAAAATATATTTTCTTGTTAAATCATTTGTAAAAGTATAATTAAGTTATGTTTTCACAATAAATCTGTTCACTATAGCTGAAAACTGCATGGAAAAGTGAATTATCTTATAAAACATGTGTTTTTTCCTTGTTGGTAATTATTTGCGTCCCTCCAATAATTATTGACAGTTAAATTTTAATATAAATGCTGTTGTTTTGATACTGATAATTTGTTAAGATTTACAAAATTGGTAAAATGTATACCTGAACTTTAGTCCTTTTACAGTGATCTTGAAAAATAGAAACATAGTTTCTATAATTGAAAGATCAAAAGTTACAGACTATGCAGCTTAAAAGCAATAATTCCTTACTGTTATTCCTTCTAAATAGCCCTGAAATCTCAACTGATACAGAGCCAAACAAACAAAGGCTGCTAATATATGTTTTACTATCAAGTACATGTCTTACTAAGTTATAACAACAATTTCCTTACTGTTATTCCTTCTAAATCGCCTTGGAATCTCAACTGATACAAAGCCAAACAAACAAAAGCTGCTAAATTGAAAAGAGAAACAAACAATAAGATCCAAGTTCCCACTGAGGCAGATCGCCTCTCACTCATCTTGTTCTAAATTAAGAAAGAACTTCATGACAATTCTGCCCTGTTAATGGGGCAACTAGGTTAAATTAGTTAAGGTCATCTACCATCTTCTATCAACTGAAAGACTTATCCTCAAAGATTATATTTTGGGAAAGTGCAAAAAGACTTGTTTGCTTACATAATGAAATCTAGTCTGAAGTGAATTTGAATATATGTAGCAGACGTAAAATCCAGACGATATTTTCAGGACAAAATATATGGGCGGGATAAGATGTAATCCGTGTCCTGCTTATAAGCCATTTCATCTATACAATTCAAGTAATAACAGTGGATTCAATGGTGTGATTGAAAACTGTTGTGACTGATCAGAAACCATCGTCAGAAGTCAGCTATGGGCAGATCCAGACTAGGGGACCAGGGGTCTAGATACCCCCTGAAAAGTCACAAAAAAATAGGGTTTCTTAGCTATGATGGTCCGGATCCCCTGAAAAATCACAAAGCTACCAAGCCAGAATTCAATGTTGGGCCATCATCGGCACGTCAGTGAAATGCCATTTAAATGCCGTCTTATATTGACATTTGGATCCACCCTCCCCTCAAAACGTCAAAGTTGGACCCCCTCTGACAAAACTTTCTGGATCCGCGCATGGAATGCATCCGAGTTCGGTAGGACAAGAGTTAAAGATATATAAAGTGAACATATCGTTTTTTCCATAGATTATCTTTTTATATGAAGGGGTAAAAATGAGTTGGTGTCATTCTGGCGCCCTGGCCTGTTCGCTAAAGTTGAGATAATTCAACCACGGACCACGTTTCCCGCCAAAACCGATTTTTCTCTAAACCCAAAATTACCCAACAGACGGTTTCTGTGTTCTAAGTATATTTGTGTGTGTGCTTGTGTTGATGATTTTCCGTTCCAGTCAACAATTGTTCAGCCATGTCTGGACGTTGTCCTGTCTTTCCGGGTTTAACCAGTTTGAAGCAGAGCTCAAGGACATAATGCTGTGTCTCTGGTGAGTGTTTAACCAGCAACCCAACCCCATCTCAAGTCTGACACACTGCTACGGAGCCACCGCGTTCCTCGTAAGCCTTTCTGTGCAGTGGAAATCAAGATGCATTTACCTATATTTTCAAAAATGAACCAACAACATACCTTATCTCCTTATTATATCATGATTTATATAGAGGCTCCTACATGAGTGTTCATGTTTTATAGAATTTATTAAACGAGTTGGGAAAAAGGGATAAAATGCGAGGCTTGTGAGCATTTGATCACTTCTTCGCAACGAGTTAAATAAATTCAATAACACAGGAGTGCGAATGTTAGATTCCATTTATCATATGACATTAAAATTATTTTGAAATCTCATTTTTCTGCGTGTAAACATTAGGATTTGCCATATGCGTGACGTTAAAGGCGTCATTTCATAACGATACCCGAAAATCTGTAAACCACTAGTGGTTTATCGATTTTGATACATTGCGTTATATTACTCCCAGACGCGAAGTCATGATATGATAAATTGTGGGTAATAGTTCTCATCGCCGTGCTTTGAAATTGTATGTCTGTAAGTATGGTACTCTTTGGGCCGCTTCGCCAGAACATCTATCTTCCTGGTTCGCGACAAGTTTAAAACCAAACCTGTCTGGTCAGCTCAAGATACTAGCTAGAACCTTCAAAAGTTAGATGTAAATGCTGTGGCTATTCAATTTTCCAGAAAACGAATGACAAAGGTGCTGATCAGACTGTGCTGATGCGCAGGCTGGTCTGTATCTTTTTTGTTCGTAATTAACCAAATTTTCATATGGCGTAGCTCATAGTTTTGTTTGGGCTGATAAGGCAATGTTGTCTTGTGCTAAATAAAATTCTTATCATCCCAAAATAATGACGACAGAAGTATTGACAATGTATTTAATAGCAATTATTACAAAACAATATACTACTCGCCAAAAATTTAGCATATTTTCGGAAATTTGCAAAAACAAGAAAAACGCGTGTCTGAGATATTTTGTGAAGTATAGTTATAAGTTATCCTACATGCCTGTGATAAAACGGTAGCATGTATATTCGCTGAAACTAAATGTACTGCGTATGGCTCGCGCTTTTCTTGGGGTACCCTCGTGTACAAAAATCTCATGTTTGTTTGAAGGCGCGCCGTCCTCGCTGTGGACGTATCTGACGCTTGATCATTGACGCAATACATGTAGCTAAGAACGTGGCGCCGTATCTACTGGTCAGACGAGAGCCGTTTTCTGTTACGCTTTGCGGATGGATGTCTTCGCGTATGGCGTCGACGTGGACAGGATCCATTTCAAGATAACGTCGTTGCTGAAACTGAAATGTTTGGTGGCGGATCCATTATGGTGTGGGGCTGCTTTAGTCATGACCACACGCTTAATCTCAAGGTTTTTTAGACAACCCTTGACAAGGCAACACTGGTTACATTTACGATATCCCTGAGCCTATTGTGTATCCACATTTCTGAGCACATTAAGCAGCATGCCCTATATTTCAGGACGACAATGCCCGTCCACATAGGGCATGTATTATTACATATTCTCTTGTACATTTGCACAGGAGGGGATTGAGAATCTTCAGTGGCCGAGCAGGAGCCCCGATATGAATCCCATCGAACACTTTCGGGACAGTATGGGACGTACCGTCTGCAACAGAATGACGTCGTCACACTTGATAATCTGGTTCGTGCACTTGTCGACAAGTGGAACAATTTTGAGCCCTGGTTTCTTAGTGCAAGGTATGCCACGGCGAGTACGAGAGTTACACTAGCGTAGAGGATGATACACCCGTTATTGACGTCGATTTCTGAAAAGACGCTGAGCCTGATGGCACTGGTTATTAGTGAGTAATCGATCAAAGACATCATCTGAAACATTTTTGCTGATTACAATGTGTTTTCTTAACAAAAACGTAATGTTCTATCAGTTCAAACACAAACTTGCTTTCGCTTTCAAAATGTCTAGTTTTGGGTGACATTGCGCATGCGTTCTTACCCTACCATTGTTGTACGGAATCCAATGAAATTTGGTGTTTGGACTTCCCATACACATTGATGCATCAGAATTCAATGATATTTTCTGCTGAAAAATGTTCATAATTAAATAGCGTTAATTTGTATAAATTCTTTGAATATGTTTTCGCATTATGCAATTTTTTTGGCGAGGAGTATATAATATCCAATCATAAATCCTTCTCTCAGGTGGAGCACAACGAATTCTCTGTTTCAATAGTTAATTCTCATTAACAGTGATCCTAGACGGTTCAAGACTGATCCAGCGCACACAGCTCTGGACCAACATTGGCTCGACATTGGATCGAAACTGTAACATGTAATGTCAGGTCAAGATCAATCCAGCGCCTTGGAACCGAACTAAACTTGGCCTAACCTACACCAGGGTTTGAATTATGCAGATTTGCCAGCGTTGTTTATGTTAGGGGGGAGAGGCCGCTGGTTTCTCTGTAAAGAACCATCCACCCCAACCCTTAACCATAGATGAACACAAAGACATGTAAATTATGAAGAGGGTGCCTACTACGCAATGACGTCAATCCGGAGAGATAACCCACACGCGACATTTTGGCGCATGACTGTATTCCTTCGAAAACGAAAGTTGAATAGTTGACAGTCAGGAAAATTATGTTTTTACAACACACTGTTGAATAGGAACACCTTCGGGTATTCAAAATTCCCTCTTTAAATGTTCTTAAACTTTTAAGTCCTCTGAATCTTGAACAGTATATCCGACTTAATTTAAAAAAAAAGTAATTCACTAAAAAATCAATTGAACTACATTGTATCAAAATCAAAAACTTAATTTTAGGGTGATAACACGCTTCTTTTTAGAAACTTTAAAATGACATAGTTTTCAAAAACATTCTTGAGGAATTCTCTTAACCTCAATTAATTTAACATGTTTTCAAATCTTTATTTGATTTTTTTATGCAGCGGCTTGAAATTCAGTTCATTAAAAATCAAATATATTTGACCCTGTGTGCATATACTGTGGGCCCGGACCCCCTGCCCCCACCCACCCCTCTGGATCCGCTCAAGAAGTTTATATTTTATATTTGTCAGATCAATTATTCAAGTATTGTTTCATATTTATACACAGGTTTCATAGTTTGATCACTTTCAGTGGTGGTATAGGATATTCCCACACAATGGTGTTCCAGATAACATTATTGACGGACAATCAGATGATGATCAACCCAATGTTATAAGTTTATCGATTTCTACCCTGTTTGCTCCAGGCCTAGTTTACGAAACCTTGCTTAAGTAAGAATAAAAATAATTTGACGTAAATACCTTTATTAAATGCATTGAATTGCGATTGATTATATACACTTTCATAGGTATAATGGATGGTTCGATGATTTCCCAAAATACCCACTGACTATTTTACATAGAAGGTCGGGGATTAACACATTGTGTTATTTTCGATTAACACATAGTGTTATTTTCGTATAGTTTTTATTTACGTATTTAGACTAAAATAAGAATTTGGACTTACATGTATATAAGCTTTTATTTTAGAAGGATGGGTGTCAGCAGTTTAACCACGGTATTATAGCCGGTCCAAAGGTATGGTTCTTCTTCATTCTTTTATGTTTTGTCTTTTTCGCCGTCGTCGTCTTCCGTTAAATGCAATCGGTAGCGAATCGAATCGGCAGTCTAACTCGTTTTTATCTTAAGAGTTTTTTATGTATCACATTGGCAACAGATTAGCCATCTTCGCAAGCCAAGGGTACTAACTCCACTTCGTTCAAGGAACGAAGGAACGAGGTGGAGTTAGTACCCTTGGCTTGCGAAGATGCAGATTAGCCTGTCTTCACTGATCTCGCATACAAAATATGGAAGTGAAATTGGAGTTAGACAAACACTTGACATCTAGCCCAACTAGATAGCTGATTACCCACTAGATAGATGAGCATGTGTGTTTCAACTATGAGTCTGTCTCCGAGATTTCGACCGAGTAAAAGTAACTCAAATCAGTCTTCTCAGCTACAGAGACTAACTAGACTATTGAACAGTTGCACGTAGTAAGTTTAACTGGTACACTTTACACTGATCGAACAACAAATGTGATGAACAGACTGTGTGGATACGCAGGCTGTTCTGCACCAGTGTCGTTCGCATGCAACCGTTGTGTTGTTCGTATGCAACCGCTGTGTTGTTCGCAAGCAGCCGTTGTGTCCGTACGCGATTAGTATCATTTCCCCGACATTGAGTTTGTCCAAATACACAATATATTAAAACAGTTAATATGTTAATTGCAATTTTATCTACTGTAACTATCTCGGCTTCACCGGACATTGCCATATGAGACAGTAAGAGATAAAACCAACAAAATGGCTTAGGCACCCAGCGAAGAGTCAGATCAGACTGGGCATTCGCACAGTCTGATCAGAGTCTTCGCAGTTTCCGCATAAAGAAAATTCAAGTATCGAAAACTCATAAAGAGCATAGTAAAGACTGTTCTGACTGGATTCATGATCAGGCTAATCAGATTGATAAGTCTTCGCTGGGTGCTAATTTCAATTTGTTTGTTGTGTTGTGTAGTGGCTGATAGGCTAAGGTTGTTTTCTCTACTGACATATCCCGTAAATACTGTTGAGGAACGATCGTCTTCTGTAATGTTAGGCCCCGGTTTAGGGCCTTTGGCAAAGTGTTATAGGCAAAGTGTAATAGGCAAATGACTATTCATATGAGTATTTCAAAATGTTGCACCTTGGTTTTTGAATATTTTTTTAAAATAAAAGCCTTAAATATTTTGGGACAATTATGCGTTGTCTCCCTTTGGCTGTTACTGTAGGATGTCTCATATCAGTCTGGCTCCTTAGTCTGAATGTGTTTTGAGAACATATGGCGCTCGATTTATACTGGACGTATAGCATGCACAGCCTTATCTAAGTCTTCGTTAGGCGTACTGATTAATCTGTAAGTTGTGTTATGCACTGGCTCAAGTCTCAATTTCCAAGGTTCTATATAGTCTCTGTCGCTAAGCAGGTTTGCTTACGTGGCTACCAAATCTGACTTGCACAAAGCTGATATTCATATTAAGAAAAATGATGGAGCCACCTAATACTCAAATCAACATGGCAGTTAGATAATAAGAGAATGTGCCATCCATTTTGCGACCTAGTCTCATACTAGTCTGTTCAGCTACAGAGACTAGTTACAGCCACGAAAATCAAAATACTGCAACGATTGCTATTCCACAAGTTCATGTAGCGAACAACAAAGCGCTGATCGGACTGCGCATATGCGCAGGCCGATCTGCGCATTTGTTGTTCGCCGATGGGCAAAGAAACTTCACGTGATATGACTAATTTATGATCCAATTAATTAACTACAATATAAACAATTGCCAATTAAAGTGTCATGGTGTAATAATCCCTTACAGCAAGTTTGAGGAGAAGCTGGTAATCACCAACAAGACCATCATGTGCTTCGAGTGGCTCTATACCACGGAGAGATATAAAGAGAGAAAAATGGAGAAAGAGAAGACGGAGAAAGGGTTCTTTGGCAGCAGTAAGAATTTGTTAATCCATTTATTCATCCATTCATTCATTCATTCATTCCTTCTTCGTTCGTTCGTTCTTCGTTTTTTCATTTATTCATTCACCCATTCAATCATTTGTTTTTCTTTTCATTCACGTAATCTTTGAATGATTGATTGGTTAATTTATTGATTCTTTCATTCATACATTCATTTATTCGTTCGCGATCGTTCGTTCGTTCATTCATTAATTTGAAATATGTTTTTTTGTCGATTTGGAGAGTATATTTGCTAATCCTTTGTAATTTTATGATTATCTACTGTCCTGTCGGCCGGGAGTGACGGTGACCTCATGCTTTGTTTACAAAGTTATTAGGGATTTAGAATAGTTTTTGCTTTTTGATATGCCAATCTGTAGGGTCCAGCTGAGCTACCATACTAGTCCAGCAGAATCTGGGCGAATTTTAGAGGGACCTGGAACTTGATTTTAAACTTTTTTTCTTTGTTGATTCTGGTAGTACATATATTGTCCTTGAAAAATCCGAGTGATGCCACTCTGGCATCATTGAGCATTTCGATATATTCAAGATGGCGTCCAAGATGGAGGCCAATTATGAGTTAAAAAAGTGTGTGATATGAAAAAATTTCTCAAAACCATTTTTTCCTTAAATTGTTAGCTATGACGTTGTAATCTAGTTGGAGACACTTAGCTTATAACAAAAATATGAAATAAAATAAGAATTTAGACAAAATGGCCACCAAAATGGCAGTTTATTACAAAATATATAAGAACATTTCCCTGACACTGGCAAACTCCAGAGGTTCAACACAAAATGCTGATCTTACTGATTCTTTAGTTACAGACATCACTCCTGTAACATCCTGGTGACGCAGCTAATGCATCACTCAGAATTTGAATATATAAGATGGCGTCCAGGATGAAATTCTGATAAGTTTTACAAACCCCTGGGAGCCGCACTTAACCTGAAGGCATGTCTAATGGATTTGTAACCTACCAGATTCCTTGCCAGATGGAGAAGCACTTTACGAACACGTTTATCTGAATAAATGAACCCAGCATGCATGTCTGATATAGTTGCACTGTACAAGCAGGCATATATGAGAGTGGTACCAGATCAGCAGACATGTCTGATGTAATGGCACCTCTTTAAGAGTAGCACCAGACTTGTAGCCATCCCTCTTCCGTTTGCACTCAACTAGTTGGTTGAAGTGCAAAACGGACCAGCAGGCATGGCCTATAGTGAGGTACCACGCCTGCAGGCATGACCTATTATGAGGCACCACACAAGAAGACATGACCTACAGTGAAGCACCATACCAGAAGGTATGACCTATAGTGAGGCACCACACCAACAGGCATGGCTGATATGACTGATATTGAGGTTCAAAACCAAAAGGCATGACCTATAATGAAGCACCTCACCAGCAGGCATGGTTGATAGTGAGACACCATACCAGCAGGTATAGCAGATAGAGAAACACAACGCCAGCAGATATGCAATATTGAGTTACAAAAGGTCAGCAGGCATGCTGATTGAGTGGTCACCGTCCATCAAGCATCCACCTTGCAGCAGCACTCAACCAGTAGGCATGTTTGAACAGCAGATGTGTTTGTGACAGTAATACTAGGCCAGCAGGCATATATGTTGCAGCTGCAGTGACATAACTCTCCACACGGCATGTATGTTGTATTGGCAATGTAGCAGTCTTGGCTGATAATGTTTCACAATGTTATTTGGCATGTCTGATGGAGGCGCATCGGTCAAGTAGCTTTTCTCTTTAATTTCCAATGGACCAGGGGGCATGTTTGATTAAATAGTATCAAATCTGCAGGCATATCTGTTGAAGTTTCACTAAACAGCGGCCATGTAATGCCACCAGCTCATCATATCCAACATCTTTAACATCACACGCGTTTAATAATGTGGTACTGAACCAGCACACATGCCCTTTAATGAGACTTGGGGCCAGCAGTCGTGCGTGTTAATTATATGGCACCAGCAATAATTCATGTAACAATTGAACCCAACTTACAGAAATGCTGGTTACTGTTGCGGTGGATCAGCGTGCATGTCTATTCAAGATACATCGGGCCAGTATGCATGTCTGTTCTACTTTCTCCCAACCAGATGCCCAGGCATTATTGCAACAGGGTCAGTAGACATAATTACCATTACGCATGTTTTATTATGTGGCCCTAGACCAGCACACATGTCTAAAACCAAAGAAGTTATGTCCGTAACAGCTTCACCAGACAGGCAGGCATGTTGCAGTACCCGTATTTTAAACGTTGCTTTGAACCAACTTGCATGTCTGTTAGAGTTGCATCTACCAGCAGATATTTTTGAATCAGTTGCATCTGACTTACAAACACATCTGTAGTTGTGTGGCTGAACCAGCAGGTATATATGTTACACTTGCCTCAGACCCGCAGTTATGTCCCTATGCTCCTACCAAACCAAAGGCCTGGTAAGCACAATTGCACAAGACCATCATGCATGTATTTAACAGTTGCACCTGACTTAAACAGCCATGTCTTTATAAGTTGCATACTATCAGCATGCATGTCTGTTGCAGTTTCATCTTATCAGGATCCATGTATATTACATTTGCACACGACCATCAGCCATGTCTGTAACAATTGCATCCGGCCATTTCCCATGTCTTTAATAGTTGCATCTAACCAGCAATCATATCTATAAACTTATGCCTACAAGTATGAATGTCTCATTTAATGCACTTGCATCAGACCAGCATTCATATTTGTTATATCCAACCATCTGTGCTGTCTGTTGCACTTGCACTTGAAACAGAGATGTAGTAATGGTTGTTCAAGCAGGCCTGTACCAACCAGCAGTTAAGATGGTAACGAACATCTGCAGCATGCAGATAGCTTACTGAGTGGTTGTTTTTTGTGTTGATACACTACTCCATAAGTATTTTTTGTAACTTTTATCTATCCATCCAGCTGATTTTTCCCCCATGTTGATTCAAAAAGGGTTTGTACTTTGATCAAACACTCTGTCACAAAGTTTCAGTGATATCGTCCATTTATTATACCCTTTCTTTTATCACTTTCCAACGTAGGAATTTTTATGAGAATAATATGATATTATGGTATTATCAGATCCGGCCAAAAGTGGTCTGGAAAGGGCATGGTGCATAGGTTGAATGATACTATTCCCAGAACAAAGACAAAAACATGACCATTACGAATGGTAATGATATAAGAGTCTGTTATTTTTTCGTGCAGTGTACCATAGCAAAAAACATGTGATTACTTCCGTCTTGGACGCCATCTTAAATATTTTATAATGCTGAAAAACAACAATAACATGCCAGTCAAATTTTCCAAATACAACCAAAAGCTATCAGAAAATAGTTACTAACTGCGAATTAGATTTCAGGTTGAATTTTGCTTTAAATGGCGGCCATCTTGGACACCATCTTTTATATTTTAACCTTGTGAATCTAACCTGCGAATGCTTCATTTTAATCGTTTTTAATATTAGGCCTCTAAACATTGATAAAAAACAAACAAAATTAAAATGCTTTATATCGAGTTTTTAGTCAGATAGTTCTTAGGAACCTAACTGACGGCCATCCTGGACGCCATCTTTAAAGTTCAACCTTCTGAATCAAACAAAACCATGTCCTTATTTGATTGTTTGTATCATTTAGCCTCTAAACATCTATAAAAAGTCGAAATTAAAGTGTTTTTATCAAATATGTCGGCCATATAGGTCTTAGAAGCCGAAATGACGGCCATCTTGGACGCCATCTTTAATATTTCAACCTTCTGAATCAAAATTATGTTCCAATTTAATTGGTTGTAACATTTAGCCTCTGAAACATCCATGAAAAGTCAAATTTTAAATGCTTTTGATCGAGTATGTTGGTCATATAGGTCATAGGAGCCTAACTGACGGCCATCTTTGACGCCATCTTGAATATATCAAAACGCTCAATGATGCCAGAGTGGCATCAGTTGGATTCATCAAGTACAATGCCTCAACAACAAGAATCAACAAAGAAAAATCTTTAAAATCAAGTTCCAGGTCATTCTGGTTTTCTACCGGACTATACAGAACTGAGTCAGCACCATATCTGCACATAAGGGGCGCCACAGGCACTTTTTGTGTTGGTGGGAGCTGACTGGGTGATGGAATTGGGCTCAGCCTCCAGTTATTGAAATGGATGATGGAACTGATTTGAGTTGAAATTATTAAAAAGTCTAAAATTGGATTAAGTCATAACATACACCTAAACCCATGAATGCCAATGTTTTATTGGCATATATGGGTTAAGCCAAGATCGTTAGATAAGCACTACAACTTGATTTAAGCATTCTAAAAGTATTTGTGACCTTGATATGTAAATTATTATAATTGTATTTGATTGACTAGAAACTGCATAGTTTACGTCAAATAAATAATCTGTTCTGTTCTGTTCTGTTTATTTAATCATTATTTATTGTCTCATTGATTGGATGATTGGTTCAATCATACCTTCAATGATAAATGTATTTAATCATTTATTCAATTGTATATCCTTTCATTCAATCATAATTTCATTCTCTTATTGATTGGCTGATTGATTGATTTATCGATCGATCGATCGATCGATTGATTAATTGATTAATTGATTAATTGATTAATAAATGCATTTATTCATTGATTGATTGATTCATTCATAATGTTATTCTCTCGTTGATCGATTGATTGATTAATCGATCGGTTGATTGATTGATTATGCATTCATTCATCCAATTATTCACTCATTTATCATCGATATGTTGATTGATTGATTGATTCATTAATTCATTCATTTATTTGAAATATATTCATTCAATCATAATTGTATTCTCTCGTTGATTGATTCATTAATTCATTGATCGTTCGGTTGATTGATATAATGATTTAATAATGCATTCATTCACCACTTCATTCACTCATTGATTCATTAGTTCATTTGAAATGTTTTCATTCAATCATAATTTTATTTTCTCGTTGATTGATTGATTGATCGATCGGTCGGTTGATTGATTGATTGATTGCTTGGTTGATTGATTATTGCATTCATTCATCCATTCATTGGTTGACTGGTTGATTGATTGATTGATTGATTGATTGATTGATTGATTGATTGATTGATTGATTGATTGATTGATTGATTCATTCATTCATTCATTCATTCATTCATTGATTCATTCATTCTTTTGAAATATTTTATTCAATCATATTTTTATTCTCTCGTTAATTTATTGATTGGTTGATTGTTGCATTCATTCATCCATTCATTCACTTATTGATGGATGGATGAATTAATTGAATGATTGATTGATTGATTGATTGATTCTTTCATTCATTCATTTGAAATATATTCATTGAAATATATACTCAGCGTCAATGAAAAGTTACCAGTATCAAAGTTTTGATATTTCGGAAAATATAAAATACAGCTCTTTGGCTACTGTTACGTTCCTGTTTCAGGTCAACGACAAACTGATTTGGAGAGCTAAAACATTAACATGACCCCTGGAACTATGGTACCCGTGGTGCACGTGCATTTTGTGTTTTTTGCAATTTTTAAGAATTTGAAATCATCATTTTCCGAAGACAACATGCTAGAACATGCCCAGGACATTTTCATTGAAAACGCCACCAAAATGGTTTAGGTTATCCCATTAAACGCGAAAAATAAGGATCAAACTTTAAGGTAGCACCAAAACTTTGCCTTTTCCTATACAATGCAATGGACACTACAGGGGTCCGTCAAGGAATGATTATAGTGCATTCGGGTGTGATGGATACCGTTTTCCATAGTGGTGATGCATGGCACCCTATGCCATAAAAAAGAGAGACGAAGTATCTGCAGTTCTTCGTACAGAATGAACTAAATAATGTCCTATGTTAAGTTAATGTGATTTACTGGTAACTTTTCACTGACGTTGAGTATATTTTGTTCTCTCATTGATTGATTGATTGCTCGTTTAGTTTATTCAATCATTCATTCATATATTCATTGGTTTATTGATTGATCGATCAATCGATCGATCGATTGATTGATTGATACATTCATTTATTCATTCATTGCTTGCTATTTTCTTACTGTTCTTCTAATACTTTACTTACTCACACGCGCATGTACGTAAACACGCACACTTGCACGCACGCATGTACCTATGAGCATGCATACTAAGGTTATTAGCTAAACACGAAAGTCATAATATGAGTTAGATCTATTTTCTTTTACATAAAGAACTAGCATACAAAATTGTAGAATGAAGCGACGATAGAAATGAACAAGGCCGTCGAAATCATAAACTGTGTAATGCGTTTTTCAAACTATATCGTAGTAGTATAGGCACTCCGAGTAGAACAATGAATAAAATGTAGACTTTGAAGTCCTTCTGAAGTCCTTCTGCATCATGGCATATCAAAGCCAATATATTTTGTGTCTTGATTTATTTACATCTTGAACCATTAATGAATGCAAAATTCTGCATACTTAGACATTACCCCAATCGGGGACAACATTTATTTTCCTCACTTTGCTCTCTAAACTCCGTTTTCACGTTAAATGTGGGCCTCGTAGCAAGAAAATCTGTTTTTGCTGCATGCGAACAGCAAAGGCTGCATGCGAACAGCAAAGGCACAGACCAGCCTGCGCATCCGCTCTCTTGGATGTGTAAAATGTACACCCAACTTATATTTAGATACGAAACAAACAGGAAAGTATTTCAGAATACACGTACGTCTAATAATCAGAAACTAAATTTAAATCGACTTTAAGCGGCAGAGTTAGTTTTGTTGGTTGAGTTTAACCAGTACTAAGCAATAGAATAAAGTGTCTTGCTCAATGACACAACACGTCGCCGATGATGGGATTCGAACTCGGACCTCTTTGTGACAAGTCTGGCCCTCTATCAATAATCGAACTACGGGGTTTTACCGTATATGAAATGGACGTATCAATGTCATGTTTGTTAGTTTCCTGTCATCGGCCTCAACTATTGATTGTCAGAGCAGCAGCCGAGCAAGCTGTTACCCATCTCTTTTTAATTAGTTTTATAGCAACGTCAATCAAAAAAGGATTCTATTACGCATACACAGTCTGTCGTATACCTTCGACAAAGCGGAACCATGTGAGCCGTGACATGTGATTTACAACGATGTGGCATTTTGACAAGTGTAGACTCAGACGAGCCTGTGCAGCCTCCTTTTTATCAAAAAAAGTCCGAATGATGTTCTGTAAGTAGCTTAACACTCCTAGAATATTCAAGCGACTAGCAAAGGCTCTGATCAGACTGCGCTTATGCGCAGGCTGATCTGAGGCTTTGCTGGTCGCACATACCACATTTTTGGAAATCAGTTTCATAGCAATGTCAATCGAAAAATGATTCTATTTAAACAAAAGTCTTATACCTTTTGACATAGCTGAACCATATCACGCAAAATGCGCTTTTAAAGCGTACTTGAACAGCTCAGGATTTGCAAAGGTCCAGGGCAATGGTGGACCAGAGCAATATGGCATATTATAGCGGTCTGGTTCTGGGTGTTTGCGAGTTCCTCAGATGGTGTTATGACAAAATTAGTAGCTTTACTAATAACCCACTATATTTAGTACATGTAGTATACGTCAAAGCGGAAAGTTAATTTGAATGTGCAGAGGTTTCCTTTATTTGCAAAAATTGTGGGTAATCTTTGGGAGACTCGAGTAGACATTTTTAATTAGCAGCACAATACACTTTGCAATTTTGGTAGCAAAGAAATATGCCGTCTAAAATACAATGCTTACATGTTATTTTCCTCTACTCTGCATAGGGTTGGTCGTGGCATTTCCCGGTTTTAATCACTTTCTTATATCAAAACGTGTTTATGAGTATTTCAAGTAAACGTCACAACTACATCTAGCTGCATGCAGTGGGTATGGCAACAAACAATTCGTTTGGACCTATCTAGAAACATGACATATTTTGTCATTTCAGGGGGTATTCAGAAAAGTATAATCTAAAACTGTAAATCTGATATGACTTTCTTTTATTGGTATAGTCTCTCCACAATACATATCTTGTGGAAAATAGAAAGAGCAAAAATGAAATTTTAAATTGACAAAGACATAAGGCAAGTATGGTCAATTTTGTTTGACAAAAACGTCTTGTCAAAAACTAGTACGACACTTTCCACTGCTCGTGACGATATGCTAGTGTTTTTATCCCTCCGCAAATAACATAATATGATGTATTTACTCGTCTAATGAGTACAATAACAAATGTTTGTCTTCAGTATAACGCTAGTATATTTTTTTAAGAAAAAGTCTTAAGTCTGAATATCTGCCTTTCTTTGTATATATATATACGTCATATCGTCGATCACAGCTGTTGACATGCGCGTACAAAAACACGATATGGTCGGTTTACAATCTTCTGCTTATTAGACAAGAAACATATTGAGTATCAAATAATATTCCTGGTTTTGAAAAACATAGTTAAATACTTTAATAATTATGTAAACAATTTGCACTATGGACTATATTAGAGACGCTGTAGCCGAAATATTTCATAGTAAGTCTTTTAGAGCTTTGTAACACCATTCGTCTCTCTTTTATGATTTGGTTCACAAATCTATTGAATTAATTTTATGCTATTGTATTTTCTGTCTGATAAATTATATGTAAGCAAATTCATATGAACTGTGATTGTGCGTGATTAACGTTATGAATCCGAGTCTGTTGTGGTTTTAGCTTAAACATATTTACTGGCAATATATACCAAGGGGTCCAGCCACAAGTTTTTCGAACATTAGTTAGAACATAATATGTACATACAAATCATTTCATAGACAATGGCGAACATGTTTCCAGCTCAGAACATTATGAACAGAATATTCTTTTAACTATGTGAGGATAATGGGAATGAGGATTAGGAATTAGACGGGTCGTGTTGGGATAATATCAGTTGTGTTACAACTTAGTTGTAAAGTATTTTCTTTTAAGTACAGTACAAAAGTATTGATGTTTCAATATTTACTATCTTCAATTTGTTTCAGTCAACACAATTTAATGTTCTCAAATATAGAGGTTACAGAAAAATATCGCCATTTTTCAGTTAGGTGAATGTACATACACTTAATGCATCTAATACTCATTCTGATGTGATGTTAACTAAATTAAGCTAGCTACTTTTGAATAAAAGATTTCTGAAACTTTTAGTAGTAAATGTATTTCTTTCTCTAATGAACAAACATAAATTTGATATAAAACATTTTCCTGACATTGTCACTACAGTCTCTGAGCATTTCAATTCACCAGGACACTCTATTAAAGATTTTTCATTTATGCCCATTGATAGAGTGACTGGGAATTGGAAACGGCTAATGAAGGAGACTTCCTGGATGCATCGTCTTGGAACAGTGTGTCCTTTCGGTTTGAATTCAAAAATAATGTATTAAACCCTTAACTCTTTGCCCCCTGGGATATTTTTCCCGCTTTTTCCTATGTCTGTTGTTTTTTTCAGAATCAAAACTTTTTTTTAAAAAAGATTTTTTTTCTGGGATTTGATCAGAGTGTCAAACTGTTTGGATCCAGATCAGGCCCGACATTATGTTGGGCCTGATCTGGGTCCAAACTGTTTGCAATGGTTATCAGCAGACCACCTTTGGAGATAAAGAGCCAAAGCGCTGATACGAAAAAAGAATCTGATATATGTTGTCTGCTTTAGTCATCTGCTGCATATCTTTTCTGACATTATTTACTTACCTAGGTATGGAGGCAAACAGTGTGGACCCAGATCTGGCTGTTCCTATATGAGCTGCAGCAGTCAGATCTGGGGCCATACTGTTTTAACTATAGATTTTTAGGGTATTTTGTCTGACTATGACCACATAAGCAGACAACATTTTTTTTGAAATTGGCGCTTTATATATTAAGTAAGTCATCATAAAATTTTTACTGACTTCTATCTCTTTTGCATGACAATAGCATCTCTGTCAGTAATTTGTATCTTGTAAAGATCCTTTATTTTGATTTTTATGCCAACTGATGTGTTTCTTTTTGACGTCGTTGTCAATGACGTCAGGTGACGTCGATGTCACTTCCTGTCTATTTGTTTATATTACACTTGATAAAGGCCAATGTAGGCTGAAACGTTGTGTTAATAAATAATATGCCATTTTGGAGTTGTTCTCTGATATTTTGCTAATATTTCTCTAATAGACAAAGTATATCAACGAGAATACTACCGCTAATTTAGCAGCTTGTTGAAAATAAAAGTAAGTGCATTCATATTAAGCTGATGGATGCAATATAAAACGCACGAGTCTTCTCGACGCTATTACTTGTAACTGATGTACATGTAGACCTGTCAGTATCAAAGCAGAATATAAAATACTGAACCGTTGTCATATAACAATCAAATAAGCTTGCTAAAATCTACCTGCAATACGGTCAGAATATTTACAAAGTACTAATTTGACAAATTGATACAAATAACAATACCTTATTGCTGTTACTAGCTGAAGCATTAGGATTGTGGCTTGAATAAAAAAATAACATAGAAATAGATCGTTTGGATAATTACTCTCTGTCCCAAAGGCTCAGGATATGAAAAAAAAACACGACAACACAAAGTCCAAGTGATAAATATGACAAATCAACAATCCTAACCAACGTAAAATGCCCTAAAATATGTTAAAAAAACTAATAAATTAAAACAAAAAATCTAAGTGATTTAAGAGGCAATCCAAAAATTCAGACAAACACACAATATACAAGAGATTCATACAGACGTCGCGCACAGTATTGGCGTACAAAACGTGGTTTAACCTTTTTTCTGTTTACAGGAACCGATTTTTAATGTTCTGGTCATTTTTTTTGTTTGGATACTAGGGGTGTACATTCGCCTTGTTAAGAGTTCATTGATTCTTAGTTTTTATTTATCAAAACAGTTAAAGGAGAGCTCAAAAACTCAAAATTTGGGGGTAAAACGTCTGTAACTCTGTAACAATACCGCTGTATGAGGCATGCGCAAATGCGTATAGCAACGTCATTTTGACGTCAATTTTTACGGAATTTAGTCTACGTCAAAGCTGAAACGTCACCGTTCAACGACATATCCAGTTTGTTGTTTATTTCTCTACAACGGCGTCTCAGAAAGTTAAGTTCTGTAAAATAAAATCTGTAACTCGTGACAAAAAACGCGCGAAAAATACAGGCATGGTCTCTTCGGTAAGTGATTTTGTAATCTTGATAGCGTTTTATTGACAAAATATTTGTTTGTTTGAAATGTACTTTTTCCGTTGTGAAAGATAATCGAAAAATATTTGCATTGCCGCTTTCCATTTAAAAATGTTCAAGAAAACACCCAGTCTTAAAATTTGTTACCAAAGCACAATTTTCATTAAAATAAATACACAGAATCTTGAAATTCAAGCATAGCTTTAACGTTGAAAATGAAACTCACTAGCAAATTACATCTCCACAATGTACTTTGCTTGCTTACTTATAAATGCGGTCTATGAAGTTTATCCGCCGAAAAATAAAGATATTGTGAACATTTACCTCAGTCTTAAATTTTGTTACCGGCGGAAAAAATGACGTTAACATAGAGACGTCAAACGAGGCAATTAGGAATAAGCTTCCGTTTTCAGTTCTCTTGTGCATGCGTGTATACTACTTTGGAAATACTTGTTCGGACGTGTATGAAATCGAATTGATTGATGTTTGAAAGCTAGAAAACCATTTTTTCATATATTTTACCAGCCAATGAAAGTCTCTCCAGAAGCAAGGCCTCTAGCTAAAGAGAAGAAAAAGAATTGAGCGTCGCGACGTTGCAATTCGACGTTACGTTTTGTACGGCAATACCATGCGCGCCGTCACAACATATACAATTGCAGACATACAAAACCAGCAACATTATAAAATCAACATACATACATACATACATACATACATACATACATACATACATACATACATACATACATACATACATACGCCTGCCGGCCTGCCTGCCTGCCTACCTACCTACCTACCTACCTACCTACCTACCTACCTACCTACCTCCATCCATCCATCCATCCATCCATCCATACATACATACATACATACATACATACATACATACATACATACATACATACATACATACATACATACATACATACATGCAGCAGGCAGGCAGGCACGCAGGCTACATACATGCATGCAGGCAGGCAGGCAGGCACGCAGGCAGACAGACACTGGCTTACGAACAGACAGATTGACAAATAGAATAAGAAAAATATATGAGCTGTGACGTGTGATTTCCAATAATGTGGCATTTTGTCAAGTGTAGACTAGGACGAGCCTCTGCAGCCTCCTTTTAAGCTTAGAAACTCCAAATGGTGTTTAGTCAGTAGCTTAACAATCATAGAATACTCAAGCGACTAGCAAAGGCTCTTATCAGACTGCGCGTATGCACAGGCTGGTCTGAGGCTTTGCTGGTCGCACATACCACATTGTTGGAAATACCATGCACTGGCTCACATTGCATTACAAGGGCTTGAGAAGTTTTTTTACTAAAGAGTTACCTACCCTCGTATACTATTTTCTGTATTGATATAACAATCAGTTAAAAAACAATCAATGTTAGTCACTGTACCTAAGGGCGGTTATACTAATTTCCCAGTATGCTAACAGCTGTTTCATAATACACTGCTCCTAAAGAGTACCTCGTCTCAGCGAAAACAAAACTTAGCAATATTAATTCTGAGAACCGGAAAAACATCTGATCAAACTGGGCTAATTAGCCCATACCTTCAGTTAAAGCGCCTTATTAAGAGTTAAGAAAGCGTTCATATTACATCGTTTGTGCCTGTGACATACATGCACAACCAACGTAAGTTCGTTTCATTTGTCGCAGCTCAAATTTCTCATATATTCTATCTGACATGGATTGCTGTGAAATTATATTTTAACGTACTGTGCTTTTAGAGTTGATACTGAGAACAGCCTTTTGTTTGGACTAAGATCATTGTTATATAAAGGTATAAATTATATGTGAACAATCTTAAAGACTTTAAGCACTAGAAACAACGTTTTTGATCGTCTAAACGATAATCGTAGAACGCAAAAATAACGATATTTATCGCCAAGGTGTGCACTTTTTCGATCAAAAACGTCGTTTACGGCGACCGGAAACGCAGTTTTGATTAAATAAGTCGCGTTTAGTATTGCCTTCAACCCTGTTTGTATGTAATTATATATGCTCATGCTAATAAAAAGAAGGCCACCCCAATTCGCCAGCTTTGATGAAAATAAGTATAGACATAAACATGTTATGATTACAAATTTATATATTGTAAGTCATATCTTGTATTACCTCCACCTTTATTAATGCGTTCTATGGACGTTTTGTTCATGCTTAGAAGCTCGGGTATACATTTGCACCCCTCCCCCACCCCCTTTGTTCAACTTGCTGGCGTTCTGATTCGGGTAGTGTGGAAGCTGTGAAGGGAGATTCAAGTCATGTACCTGCCAGTCTCGAATATCCCAAAGGTGGTCGATTGGAGATGGATTTGAAAGGACAGTCAAAGGGGTATACCATGACCAGCAGTTCATTCCCATATTTCAGGTATAGTGGAGGCATTTTCTTTCTGGTAAAAAAAACATGTTTTCAATAGTCCGATAGATTGGCTGGGAATGTGGGTGAAGGACTTCATCCACATAGCGTTGACCTATAAGTGTGCCCCGAATTACACGTAATTCTATGCAATTTAAACGAACCATTAGCTCAGGGCGGCCTTCTTTTTTTAGCATGAGTATATAGTGGTTTGAATATGAAGTGACGTTCGTGTCCCTTGTGTATCTTTCAGTCGCTGATCTGTTCAGACGGAAGACAAAGAACATGGGTATAGTTTTAGGACTGTTTAATCCAGAACTCTCAGACTTCCAGAAGAAGAAATTGCTGCATGAATTCCACACGTTCTTCGGTAAGTTTGTTACTGCGGAAGCCTCCAAACATGCAAAATAACACCATGACACAGTAATGTGTTAAATGGTCAAAGTCACACCTTGCCAATATTACTGTGTTACTTTTGCACGGAAATAGCGGCCTCTCATCGAGATCTGCACTGCTTGCCACAATGAAAACAATTTTACGTGACTTACCTATTAAAAATAGGGAGCGCAGTGGCTCAGTGGTAGAGTGCTTGACTCGAGACCGAGGGACCGCGGGTTCGAGGCTCACCGGCGTAACTGTGTTGTGGCTTTGAGCAAGAACATTAATCCTAGCTTAGTACTGGTTTAACCCAGTAAGACCCGTCCCTTTATAACTGAAAGATTGTTGATGGGACGTAAATAATCAAATCAAACAAAAAAAACTTACCTATTAAAGAAAAGCATGATTATGAAAAGTGACATGAAACAAACATATGCGTTTCTATTGTATTGTCTAATCTATACTAGTACAACTGGCATTGCTGAGTTTCCATGAAATAAGTTAACTTATCATGAATATATGATATTTGTAGGTCAAATCTTTTTTATCTGAAACTATGGAAAACTCAAAGTAATAACTCTTGTCTTGTGGACTTTGTTTGTAAATTTATTGGCTGGGCTGATATATGAACATCTGACGCACATTCGCAGTGGTGTAACAGCCGATTATAAACAGTCTCATGACGTACACAGGTGGCACAATAAACAATAGGTATCATCTACCTTCTACTGTCGAGCCAACCAAGAGTGAAAGTGACGTAATATTTTGTTTACAATTGTTAAGTAAACATTAACTTGTACACTTCATTAGAGTTAAGGCGAATCGACAGATCACTTTCGTATTAATCCTATCCTTAGGATAGAATTAATACACAAGTGATCTAACGATTTTAAGTCCCTGATAACTTTGTAAGCAAAACATGAAGTCACTGCCACTCTTGGTAGGAGCCGCTGTGATGTAGTGGATAAACCGCTGGTCTTGTAAACCAGGGGTCAAAGGTTAGATTCCCGGCTTCACCAGTCTGTCGCATGCGGCCCGTCTCCATATGACCTAAGCTGTTGATGGGACGTTAAACACAAACACAACAACCGTCACTCTTGGCTGGCAGGACAGTACCTTCTAAATTGTACAAAATAATTTGCAAATTGAAATAAAACACTTCTGATGTAAAATGCACAATACTGTGTTAACCCTATCTGCACTAATGGAGTATTCTTCCCGTTTTTGTACAATGGACTTGGGTTGGTTCATTATATATCCAGGGGTCACAGGTTAAACTTCAAAATGAAATTGTATTTTTTTTCGGAAGATAGTTTTTTTCTTAGCAAACAGTGTAGAACCTGGTGAATTACAGTGTTATGTGACATTTCTTCTGGGTCTTCATCGTTTGCCAAAATATGCATTTTGGAGTCACTGGTATTATATACAAAGAGTTGATTTAGGACACATACTAAAAACATGTAATTATGTTTGCTTGTGTTTATGTTTTACGTCCAAGTCAATGCACACGTTTAAAGAGTTCAAACGGCAAATAGTGTCACTATCAGGAGCTAATGATTCATTTGGTTGGATAATACTTATTGCAAGATTGCTGATGTCCAATTTTGGGACCCTGAGAAAAAATTGTGTTGTTAAGTGTTGCATCGATTTGCGCACTAAAGTCAGTCTGCCAACCCAAAGTAAGTAAGGGTGCAAAGATCAGGAATCGATACAATCAAGTACCACACCTGACCCAGGATACCAATGGGAAAGTGACAGACTCACAGTAGACACCACAAACGAGAGCCAAGAGGTCAGACCTTTCCCAGCAGGTGACCACAAAGCACATATAAACAGACGCGCACAAAGACATAGCAAACACAAGACAGAACAAAAACATAAAAGATCCACAAAATAAGTACCGCCGTGGAACGGTCAATAAAATATATTACTGTAGGGCTTAAACCTGTTTAACGGCGCCAACCTCACCCTTGATTCAGATGTGGATCAAGACACATAGATATTTAGTTTGCATGAAAGACCCCTAACTTATCAATGCATCATCTCCTAAAACATATAATCAAGATATAACAAGGAGATAAAGCAAGGATAAGGACTCAACAGTAAAATAAACTGAATACTGGAGCAAAAGAAATCCAACAGGTAAACCCCGGTGGGCCCGACAAACAGCCAAAGCATCAGGCACCTACCATCTCATCAATAGATAAGTCTTTCAGTCGGAACCATCATTGAGTCTGAAGTCCGACCCACTGGCGTGCAATTAAAGAGGAAAGAAAAGTTGCCAACCGTGATTGGGTTGACTACCATGCATGCAGTCTTTTGCAATACATTAATGTTATAGCCAATCTTTTTATAATGGGAAATTATTTTAATGAACTGCGCTGAAAAACTATTAGAGCCAACAATCTTCTTCAATTTATACAGCAAGTCATCATAGAAATCAGGTTCCGAAAGTCCTTGGCGCAAGAGAGATTTAAGTCCAACTTGGAATTTAGAAATCAAATCATAGTATCGTCTATAAAATTTTGAAAATGTTTTGCGAAGTTTATGATACCGATAGCCTTGTTTAAGAAGTTTTTGAGTTAACAATTTATTGCGAGTGTTGAAGTCAGCAACATAGCTAGATGCTCTAGCAAAACGAATGAGCTGAGAGATATAGACTCCATAGGATGTAGAACGAGGAACATCACCATCTAAAAATGGGAAATTGACAATTTCAAAATCAAAGTCGTCACGTCCACATAAATTTTGGTAGAAACAATATCATAAGAACTTAATAAATGCAAGTCTAAAAATGCGGCTTCTGTATCAGAGGCATTGGCTTTATTCAGTTGGAGCTCTGAAGGGTATATATGACTTACCATATTGTCATAATAAACATTATTAATATTTAAAATATTGTCCAAATATCTTGAAGTAGTGTTAAACGCATCAATAACATCAGCCTGCTAATCATCAGAAAGAGACATCATAAAGTCCCTCTCATAACAAAACAGGAATAAATCTGCAACCAGGGGAGCACAATTAGTGCCCATAGGAATCCCAACTACTTGTCTATAAAGCTTGGTGCCAAATCGAATAAAAATGTTGTCCAACAAAAAGGTCAGCGCATCACATACTTTTTGACACGACCATGCATGATATTTTTTAGGTTTTTCTGAAGTAAAAATGCATTTCTGTCATTACATGCAAGGTAAGGAGAGCCTTCTCCCTGGAAGGTTCTTTCAATAAGATCAATAAGTTTATCTTTAATTAAATTATGAGGTAAATTAGTGTAAAGAGTAGAAAAATCATAAGTAGACAAGCTGGTCGCATTGAAATCTCTAGCTTTAAGTTTATCTAAAATTTCACCTGAATTTTTAATAGACCAAAATAGGTTTTTACTGGATCTCTCATATACCTTTTCACAATATTTAATAACATGTTTTTTAACAGCAGTAAGACACGAGGTTAACAATTTAGAAAGTTCTGTTGTCGTACAAGAACTAGAATTAGCAATAAATCTTGCTTTATAGGGTTTTTTATGGAGTGTAGGTAACCAGTACAACGTAGAAACTTTGTCTTGATTTTCTTTAGCTTTGACACCAAAATGTAGGGCTGTATGACAACCATGCCCATCAACAATCACCTTTTCACTTAAAGAAGGCTGCAGTTTATAGGCATTAGTGTCAACAAGCTCACGCTTAAGAGTATTAATATAATACAAGCGTCAAACAACTACTACATTGTTAGCGGCTTTATCTGCTGGAACCAAAACATAGTTCATATGAAAATCCTGGATACCTCGTTTAAGATGACGAAAAGAAGATTTAGGTTTAGGGGGGAAGATGTGTATTACGAGTGTAAAATGAAATACGAGTACCAATAATTTTAAAAATGTTAATCTTCCATTCCTTCATTGCATCAGGTTCAACATTTTCCCGTTTGCACCAACGATTACTCAAGTCATTTAAAGAAGCAGCGATCTCTCTACGACATTTAGAGAAATCAATATTGGAGGGAAATCTATATTTAGGACCTTTAGAAATGATATTGCGAACTCTAGCGTCAGGAATGACATTTAGATTACCTGTAATAACATGCCCTGCAGAGGGAGATAAATAATTTGAATTTTTACAATCTCAGGAGGCAGGAGTATTGGAATCTATATCTAAATCATTTACAATTTTAATAAAGTTAAATATCGTAGTCCGTATTAGCCTTGCTGTTGTTAGAGGGGGTTAGCGTGGCTAAGAAATATGGTATGACCTTCTATGGAAACGAAAAGAAAAAAGAAAACGTGTTTGTAGTCAAAGTATATCAAAGAGTAAGCCTTTTTGTTTGCTGTATTTTTTCAGATTTAAGTAAAGATGGAACTTTGGAATGGAAAGACTTTGATCTCGCAAGGCAGGTAACTAGCGTTGTTTTAATACATTTGGTATAAGTATAAATGCAGTTCTTCAGACAGAATATAAAATCAAATTCTTAATAATACATTGTATTTTTTTTTTTGGGGGGGGGGGGGTGTAAAAAGTGAATTGTTGGTGGTACCTGCCCTCAGTAAAGCTATAAAGATATGTACAGTAGAATTTTAAGGTTTTAAGGTTTTATTTCAAATTAACAGGAGTTCGAATTAAAGGGAGAAAGACAAAAAAGTATAGAACCACCAAACACGTTTATTATCAGTTTTTCTTTTCTATCAAACATATGTTTTGGTGCGTAAAAGAAACGCCTTCTAAAGACGTTTCTTTTAGGCACAAAAAAGGTTTTATGGGCCATTATTGTAATATTTCATAAAAATAGACCCTATTCTCTGCATCCATCGTGTTCGAAATTCAATTTGAATTAGCGAGTATCTGGACCAATCGGTGTTCGAATTTTCGAGGTTTTACTGTTATGTTGGAGTTTCAATCCGTGGACCTCGTTACCTGCCAAAATATTTGTGAATGTTCTAAGATAGCAAAGCAATGTTCAAATTGTCTAACCGCTTCTATCTGAAATATTGACCACTCCTAAAGTACAGTGGAAAACTACATTCACTTTACCAATATTTTTAAGAATGATCTGGCGCATATGATAGTTCTATTTTTTCTGTTTCAATCACAGAATATTTATAAAATATAAAACCTGTGCATTTGCACAGGTTCCATATTGTGTTCTTTTCAATGGGCTGTATTTCTTTAAATACTGCACTAACATGCATTTTAGGGATCTTAGCAGTAAATAGAACCAGCTGGCACTAAAGAAACTCACAATATGTGCTATATTGGGCTCGATATTTTATCAGCTTCATGGCACCATTTACAATGTATATGCTTTACTCTATTGTCTATATTTAAGCCAGTGCACGAGATTTTGGAGCTTAAAGAAAATGTCTCTATTAAACGTCCATGCTCACTTATCCAGCAAGATTCATAGGTTTAGATAAAAAAAAAATCAGCGTAAACTTGTAAATATTCTCTTACCAATATCTTTTCGCATATGTTTTGTGTGCTCAAAAGAACCGTCTCATTGAGACGGTTCTTTTGAGTACGCACAACATATGTTTTGGTTGAGAAATAAGAAAAATATTTTTTCTGGTACGCACTCTTAACTAAAGGCCTGATTAAGTTAGATGTTTAAATGTTGGCTTGAGCTTTCAACTGACATCATTTCTTTGAGCATACTAGTAATAAGGGCACTAGTGAGTTTTCGTATATGCCCAGACTCGCCTAAGCCTAGCGATAAGTACCAAAATTGTGTGCACTTCTGCTAAATTTGTATCTTTTTAGTAAAAACTAGTTTTGTTTGATTTCTAGAAAATCTGTGAGATGAGTGGCTGGAAGCCTGGTGCTCGACAGTACTTACACACGCACGAACTATTTGTGGAAATGTGGCGAAAACTTCAAGATGATTGTGACGAAAACTTCGATGGAAAAATAACAACGGACGAATGGGTAAAGTGTAAAATATTATTCTCATATTAAAAGTACCTGGTTATGCTCAATCTTTTTTTTTAGTATTGGACATGATACCCTGCGTCAGGGAAAAGACATTAACTTAATCTTTCAGGTTTATTATATCAAGGAAATACCACAATCACACACTGTAGACCAACTACCGGCACCGTGAGAAAAAGCAACAGAACACTAACAGTCACAAAACATCAGGCAGATAATTGAATTTAAGCTATCAAGTCTGTCTCTCCTGCTCATGAAAAGGCTCTTTTGAGCAACAAAAAGATATATTTAAACTGATGGATAAGAAAATAATTGCAATTTTACATATAAAAAGCTCGCTTATCTAGACTTGTGTTTGATTGCAATTTCTCAACCAAAGCATATGTTATTGACAACCAAAACGAAGCCAAAACATATATTAAAACCATGTGAAGATCGAGCAAATTTTAACAGAGGGGGTCTAACTTTATCAACGTTTTCTTTTTCTTTCTTTAGTTGATGTGGGGAGGGAGGAACCCAATACCAGCATAAATTCGCAATCATTGGCCCGCCAGGGGAACGCCTTTTAAATGGTGCCGATGATGGCTCAACATTGAATGCTGACTTGTAAGCTTTGTAATTTTTCAGGGGATCTAGACCAGTACTGCTTAGAAAAACCCTATATTTTTGTGATTTTTCAGAGGGAGTCCTGATCCCCTGCCCCCTTCTGGATCCGAGCATATAAGAAAAACAATCACAATTTTACGTATAAAAAGTTTTCTTATCTGGACCTATAATTCATTTCAGCTCAAGATGTGGGAGACATTTAACCGAGAGTTTATAAAAGAAACAACGAAATCAAAAGCACCAACTGATGAAGAGCCCAAATTACCAGAATGGTTGGAAAAATACATAGAATATAAATTTAACTTGCTAGATAGAACAGGTAATGTACCAATTCATTGGTTGTCAATGTACTTTAACTGGTTGACAACGTACAACAGATTAGAATAGCTCTTTAACATTGAACTAATCTTGACCAATCCTTCATTGTGATTGCTTGCTCACTGTTTTGACTTAGTACAATTGTTATCTTCTCAAAACATAGATAAATGTATTCATGCTTACAATATGTATTCTGGCCATGGAGTTTAGCAATATTGATATCAATTTGCACAATAGTTTTACAATAACCTGAAATACGAGTATTTCAAGTTTCAAATCTTAATGTCATCAAAATGAATATGATCAGAAAATGCCATAAACATAGACTACAGTCCAACCAACAAAATCACACACAAACGTAAGCATATAATAAATACACATTATTATAATAGTAATTTGATCTGTCATACTGTATCATGTCGAGTTGATGAGTCATACCATCGGATCACCCGAGACGGGAAGCGTTTATTATATACCTTTTTCCGACATTATCATAAATTGTTTTGGTCTTTAATCCAGAAAAAATGCGGGAACTTTTGCCATAACGATTCTTTCTTGACGTTATGTCATCATGTTTTCCGTCTGTGATTCCATGCTTGAAATTTATTTTAAGCAACGTCGCCGCAAAAACAGGTAACCGACGTTAGCTTCGTTTTAAAGGATAGTGATACGGATTCAGAAAACCTCAGTTCGTTGATCCAGCTTTCTGTATCAGATGGCCAGAAAACAGACAGTTCGAACTTTGTATCATTTAATTTACCACCAAACAACATATGCATCGATACTATATAATTTGGCAACTGCAGGATTAAGGATGTTTTAAGTTCCCACAAATAAACATCATAAACGGGTGCTTCTGACAAAACTGAGACGATTTATTTTGAGACCAATGCCTTTTTCTCAAAAAGCCCTACAAAACCGTATATGTTTCAGTAAGTAAAGTAAGTAAGGGCGCAAAGATCAGGAATCAATACAATCAAGTACCACACCTGACCCAGGATACCAATGAGAAAGTGACAAACTCACAGTAAGACACCACAAACGAGAGCCAAGAGGTCAGCCCTTTCCCAGCAGGTGACAACAAGGCACATATAAACAGACGTGCACAAACTCTTATCCAGATTTGTGATTCAAGCTGCCATGCACATAGAGTATTGATGACCAAGCATGTTTCTCAGTTATAGCAAGGGGCCTCTTAGTTTATGTCTATATCATTTTGATTAAGACAAATCTCCTTTTATCTTAATTTACAGGAAATGGTTTTGTGGACGCTGAAGAATATGAATATGTTATGTCAGACTTCGGGGTTCCTCCAAAAGACGCAAAGAATGCCTTCCTCATGTTCTCACAGGTACAAGACATAGTTCGTGTTATTCTAACTTTGAAATTGCTATTCTTAACAACTTTCTGTGCAGTTTCTATCTAAACTTTAAACATGTATAAATGCAATTCAGACATTGCCAGGAACATGGAATTTACATTATTCTTATAAAATGTATCACAATGATACAAATGCTATCTAAATCAGACACTGTGACATTCAAAATATTTGTCAACCATTTCTCCTGAAGATTTCAGATAGCTTCTATTTCCTTAACGCATAATAATATTTGTCATTTTGATTTTGACGTGTTATTTTCAGAGCACTGGTTATTACGAGTTAGATTTTTTTCTTATCCCTTATCATGCTGAGCTATGATATATCCTGTTTCGACAACAGTGTAGATTCAGATCAGCTGTTTTAAGGGTTAAGCATTCAGGTCTTCATAAACACATTGAATTTATATTTTACAGCCTTCAATACATGGTGATAACATTCACTAACGTCACGCGTTACTTTAAATGCATGTCGCCTACAGTCCATACGTGACAATTTTCATTTTTATCATACCCCAAGGCATCATCAAGCATATGCAAGGATATCTAACACATACGCACGAATCCAAAGTTTTCTTTCCTTTATTTCAGAATAATGAGAAGAAGGTGGACCTACAATACTTCAAAGAACTGTGTACAGATTATTATCGCTCGGATGAGCCTGGCTCTCTGGGTAACTTTATTAATGGCGTCTTAGACTTCGAGGACTGAACATTCTAACATTATATTGGAAGTGTTGCCATAGTAACTGTCGATCACGAACACTTTGGTGCTCAATTTTTTGTGTAAATCCTGGTGGTCGCGGAGGAGAGAACCAGCGAGATGACAAAATGGTGTGAAAGATTGGCATAAATCAAAATTAAACTTTGATATTATTCATTATCAACATCAAGAATGGATAAGCACATCATGTAACGAAAGCACATGTTACTAAGCCATTGTTTAATAATATACAGTTAATTTCATGCCTGTTTGTAGTATAATCAAAACTATTACCCGGAAGTGCCGTGGACGAGGGGTAATAGTTTGACTATACTACAAACAGGCATGAAATAACTGTTTTATTACCCAACCCATTTGATGAAATACTTAGCAGCGTTCCTTGAATGGAGTTGCTATAGACGATGCGGTTTTGTTACAAAACAGAAATTTCACCAAATCTGCTAAATTTTGGTCTCATAATGTTCCGCTTGTTCTAACTTAGAAAACAAGTACCCACACTTTATGTTTCTGACCATAAACAACGGATTTATTTGAGTTCGAAGTTGCCACACCTCGCATCATTTTCACCATTGTTGCTTTAAACGAACCGTACGTGCATCGTCGTCGCGCATGCTGATGTGTTTTTAACAAGGAAGCCGGAAACCAGGCTATGGTAAGTGGTCAGTAGTTCAGTGACTCGTGTATAAAGACGGTTGGGTAATAATATACAATTATTGACTTCAATGAGGTAGACATAAGGATTTATCTACCCGAAAAAGTGATAATTTACCGAGGCCGCCAGGCCGAGGTGAATATCACTTTTAAGGGTAGATAAATCCTTATGTCTACCGAAATTGAAGTCAATAACTGTTTTGTTATATGATTTTTCAACTTAGAATGAAAATTTTCTACTTTCACTTTTGTTATTGAAGTCAACTTTCAACCTAAGGACTTTCTAACAAGTTTTATAAACTGTTATTAAAATATTTTAATGTAGTATTTTGCAATTTGAAATGTAAATTAATTCTCTGAATGTGGAATGTAAAATTCAATCATAAAACTTTTTTTTACATTTTGTTTATTCAAACAAAGATAAATGAACAAACAAAACATAACAAAACAGTTGTTAAAATTCATGAAAGTCTTCAGTTTACCTGTTGGGATGTGAAACAGCAAATCATGTCAATTTCATGCAGCACATGCTAGTTTTAAACTCATCATGCTATTTTTAGCTCTCTAGAGGGTGATATTGCAGAAGTGTCAAAAATATTAACTTCTGGGAACTAGTTCCAGCTGGTTTTCAAGCAATATTAACTTGTGGACCGGTTTAGACCAGTTTCCAGGTAGACAAAGAGATTTATGAAGACAAATTGGGCCAATCAGAAGACAGGGTTCTCTCCAGTCATATAACAATGAATAATAGAAAATGATAATTATTTAGTAAATGCGCATTTCTGTGTTATGGTTAAGAAATAGATCAGCTCCAGCAGTGAATTGTTGAGTAATAATTCGCTGTTTGGAGGTCGCAGCGCGAGTGATTTATCTTCCAACAACTGACGGACAGACAGAGGATTATTACTCAACAATTTATTTTCTAATCCATCAGTTTGAATATATGTTTTGGGTACATAAAAAAACCGTCTCATTGAGACGGTTCTTTTGAGTACACACAACATATGTTTTGGTTGAGAAATAAGATAATTAGTTTTTGATATGCACTCTTAACTAAAGGCCTGTTAACATTCATCTATTTTATTTGAGAAAATGCTGTTGACTAGTCTATTAGTATTACATATTTTAAGGGTTCAGAGGTTGCAATTTTTTAAATCATATTGTTTTTCCATTTCCTTGAAATCGCCTTTGTCTTGGCAAACAGAGAACACCCTGGTGAAATGGCATGTTCTGTATAGTCTGCCAGTATTGACTTGAGATATATGAAAATTCAATATGGTAGTTTCCCCCATCCAGAACTGTTCCCTCATCTTTGTGAATCATCGTTAAAAGTACACTTTAAAAGTGGTGCATGCACCTGTCTGAATGCAAGAAGTATCCAATTGCTCGTTAGCCAAATGAGCAATGCTATGCATTTAGCATTTAAAATATATGGATTCGAATCTCGGACCATTTAAATTTACGATTTTAATTTATGATTTATTTATTTGTTTATTTGTTGTTTTTGTTCTTGATTATTCCTTTGCTTTGTATTGCATTAATGAATTGTAATTATCTCCATAATAGCCAGGTCTAGTGCCAAGGTTATAAAACTTATTTCATGCTCAACTCAACTGAGCACGAAATTTCAACTGCTCATAAAAACTAAAATACGGGCAAATGAAGAAGTTTCTTGTTTTAAGCCTCTCAGATGTTGTATTTATCATGGTAATAAATGTTAAAATGCCAACAACTGTTGGTATTTTAACTTTTATGAGCAGGATAAATTTTGTGCTAAGTTTAGTTGAGAATGAAATTAGTTTATAGCCTCGGGTCCAGGATACTTTACGAAAACGCACGATGATTATGAAGTTATCCGACTCAGGTCAATCTTGTCAGGCTTATGGTTCCAAGTCAACAATCATAATTGGTTGAAAAAGGATGTTTCACTTTTTATTTTGTTCACAAACATGTTATATGATATGTACATATAACTCTATAAATATTTTATTAAATAATAATTCATTTTAAAACTACGATTTTATCCATCGACAAAGCCTTTTATTGCAAATTAAACTTATTTTGTCGTGTAATATCTGTGTGTCTTATATTATTTTTGTCTGTTTGTATCAAATCATGCGCGGATCCAGAACATTTGCCAGGGGGAGGCCAACTCTGACAACGTTTTTCACCTCAGATAATGAGGGAGAGAGAATCCAAATACCACTAAAAGTGGGCCATCATCAGCCCGCCAGCAAAACGCCATTTAAACCAAATACCACTAAAAGTGGGCCATCATCAGCCTGCCAGCAAAACGCCATTTAAATGGCGTTTTGCTGACTGGCCGATGATGGCTCAACATTGAATGCTGGCTTGGTTTTTCAGAGGATCTTGACCAGTCTTGCAAAAAAACTATATTTTTGTGCTTTTTCAGGGGGTCCGGACCCCTTGCCCCCACCCCCCCTGCTCTGGACATGCCTATGTCAAACGCATCATGGAAATCATTATATTATTCATTATCATAAAATGATAACAGCTTATTAGTTTCATTTTTATAAATCTGTAAATAAAGGATGGTTTTGTCGTTTCTTGTTTTGTGTTATTATTCTTTCTTGATCGATTCTATTCCTTTAGGAGTATTGGTATAAAATATTTGAACTCACTTCATCCATTGCTATTGGAGAAAATGAATGGTGCATGTTTGATCATCTACCATACATATCCAGTCAAATTGAGTCAGTTCTCGAGACCGAGGGGCCGCGGGTTCGAGCCTCACCGGCATCACTGTGTTGTGGTCCTTGAGCAAGACACATTTATCCTAGCTTAGTACTGGTTCAACCCAGGAAGTACCGTCCCTGTTTAACTGAAAAATTGTTGATGGGACGTACAGAATCAAAACAAACAAAA
This sequence comes from Loripinus fragilis, assembly GCA_964019695.1. Lineage (NCBI taxonomy): Eukaryota > Metazoa > Mollusca > Bivalvia > Lucinida > Lucinidae > Loripinus > Loripinus fragilis. Next base: position 1,236,135 of record OZ026530.1, on the reverse strand, counting down.
AAAATTGAGTCAGTTCAAGAGGGTAAATACAAAACATAACATCTCCAACACCTCCTGAGTTTGCTCATCAGAATTTGTACGGAATGCAATATCTCCATGCCTCTTGGGTATGTTCATGGCATTCAATGCAGACCAGAACTTCCAGCACTTCTTCGATCGATCAATTGCATCAGTTGTATATTGTTTAATTCACATCAAGATAAGCCCTTTGATCGATCAAATGAGTATAACCAGGGAGAAATACAATCTCAGATCACAGACGAACCTTCAGCACTCCCATGAAGAGACAAAGAAAATAGACAAAAACATAAATACAATTTAATTAATTGAATCAAATCAATGAGCACTCTCAGCAAGATGATAACCAGACGAGAAAGTCACTAAATCACAAAATCAGAATCAAACACAAATTCCACACTCACAATGGAAGCATCAACAGACAATGAACGAACAGCAACTAAAACGCAGCCTTAGAGTTAAAAGCTTCAATAATATCAGCTTGATTAGTGTCTGACAGAGACAACATAAAGTCTCTCTCATAACAAACAAAAACAAATCTGCAACAAGAGGAGCACAATTAGTACCCATTTTAATACCGACAATTTGTCTTTATAATTTTGAGCCAAATCTTATAAATATACTCTCTATACTACATTGCCTCATAATCTAATAAAAGAAAAACTAACAGAATTAATTGAACAAACATTTAACAGAGAGGGCTCACTTTATTTGGCTTGTAATGATAAAAATGCCTTTTTTACTTCTGAACAACCTGAACGATATAAATTGTGGTCATGTCAAAAAATGTGTGATGCACTCCATTATCTTTTGGACAATATATTTATAAGATTTGGCTCAAAATTATAGAGACAAATTGTCGGTATTCCAATGGGTACTAATTGTGCTCCTCTTGTTGCAGATTTGTTTTTGTTTTGTTATGAGAGAGACTTTATGTTGTCTCTGTCAGACAATAATCAAGCTGATATTATTGAAGCTTTTAACTCTACCTCCAGATATTTAGATGACTTACTTAATATTGATAATCCTTATTTTGAACAAATGGTAGGTCAGATATATCCCACTGAACTTCAGTTAAATAAGGCGAATTCTTCGGATACTGAAGCTCCGTTTTTGGACTTGAACTTGTCAATAACAAATGGCATAGTTTCTTCTAAAATTTATGATAAACGGGATGATTTTAATTTTTAAATAGTAAATTTCCCATTTCTTGATGGAGATGTTCCTCGCTCTCCTTCCTATGGTGTATATATTTCTCAGCTTATTCGTTTTGCTAGTGTGTGCTCTAATGTTGATGACTTCAACAACAGAAACTTATTTTTAACTGCTAAATTATTAAAACAAGGTTATAGATATCATAAAATTCGAAAAGCATTTTCTAAATTCTACTACAGACACTTAGAGTTAATTGTTCAATACAACATTGGGTTAAAAACTCTTCTGCAACAAGGCATATCAGAACCTATATTTTATGGTGATTTAGTCTAAAAATTCAAACGAATTGTTGGAAAACCTAATTTTAGTGATCAATTCAAAAAGATAGTAAAACGTTATATAAGGGTTGGATATAATTTGGATATCATGCGACAGTCTGCATGCCTAGTTTTAAACCCAATCACGGTTTATAGCTATGGCTTCCTCTTTAATTGCACGACGGTGGGTCAGGCCTCAGACTCTATGACGGCTCTGACGTAAAGCTTTAATCGGTGGGTTGGTGCCTGATGCTTATCTGTAGCTGGACCCACCGTGGCTCAACTTGAGGTTTTCTTTAGCTCTGACTATCTGTGAGTCATGAGCCCTTTTCTTTGTTTCATCATGAAGTGTTAATTTGATTAGAGTGTTTTCCATGATGGTACATTGCATTAGTTAGATGGCCTCCATGCAAGCTGAACATTTCTTGTACTTCAACAACAGCAGAATCTGGGGCGAAGATTTGGTACCAGTAAAATGCATTTAAGCCCCCCGGTGGCTTAGGCTGCTGTCCGTTCTAAGGCGGTGGTTCTGTTGTTGTTGACTTTTTGTCTATTGTTACTCCCATTGTGGGAGTCTGTATTTGTTCTATGTTTTGTTGTACGTTACTTTATGTCCATTCTAGTATTGCAATCATCTTGATGGGGAAGAGAGAGCTGATTGCTTTGCTTAATTTGTCTTCCTGGTGTCTCGTGATGGTTGAGCGGCTCTTCCTCGCGGTGCCTAGGGGTTGTCTGCAGTTTGTGATTGTGGTATTTCCTGATCATACTCACTTACTATTTTAGAACTGGCAGTAGTCAAGGCTACTAGGGGTGGGAGTGTAAATATACTTCACTTATCAAACAATAAGTATGATGAGGAAATGCCGCAATCACAAACTGCAGTCCAACTCACGGCACCGTGTGAAAAAGACACAAAGCACAGACAGCCACAGCACAATTAAAGTAGGAAGTCAGCTATATCTTTTCCTCAGCAAGAGTATTGCTGCATTAGAAACAACACCAAGAATCACATCACAAAACGAAACTCAATATAAATCCAGCAACAACATTGACTAAACAACAACAAATTTTTTCCCCTAGATTCTACTAGTTTTAAAAAAGTGTTTAGCTCTCATGGACGCATCCTAACTTATGCATTGTATCATCACAGTAAAACAGTCACAAAAGGTACAAGTATCAGCTCGTATAAGTGCGGAGATGTCAGCATAGGACCAATATCCACTCCATGCAACTCATCTTATGACCAGCATCTCCACTGGTCTCATCTCACAAGATTATTGTACCAAGAAATTCAAGCATGAATTTTAGATCGGAGGGGATTTTCACACGGAAGACATGTATAGAGGAAACGTCTACTGCCTAGCTGTAGAAGGCATGCGCGGATCCAGAAGGTTTTGCCAGAGGGGTTCCAACACTAGCAACTTTTTTTTTGAATGCTTGCTGGGTAGTTTTGTGATTTTACAGGGGATCCCGACCAGTATTGCTAAGGAACCCTATTTTTTTGTGATTCTTCATGGGTGGTTCGGCCCCCCCCCCCTTCTGGATCCACGCTTGATAGCCAACTTTGACATGATATGATATAAGAATCCACCTGTAGACTGAGCTTCAATAAAGTGCTTGTGCTTAGTTAAAGATTCGCCCAAATCTTAATCAGTATACTATACCAAAACGTAAGTGAGTTTGATCAGGAAATACCACAATCACACACTACAGACCAACCCACGGCACCATGAGGAAGAGCCACAGAACATTTATAGTAACAATACATCTTTCAGACAATAAAAGCAAAGCAACCAGCTTACTCTTCCTCTTCAAGATACTTGCAAAACTAGAATGGACACAAAGTAATGCATAACAAAACAAATACAAAACTCGCACAAACAATTAGAAAACATTAAACAATAGATCAACAACAACAGAACCATCACCTTAGAACGGACAGCAGACTAAGCCGCTGGGGACCTTAAATGCATTCTACTAGCGCAAAATTCACACCCATTGTAAGCAATACAAAATTGACAAGCATGTGATTTTTTGTATTGTCTCTTTGATCTCTCTTAGGTATCCTACGCTCATATAATTTATTGGCAGTGCAACAGACGTGATAGGCTTGTTACATGCCAGGCGTAACTAGAAAATAATTCAGGAAACCAAAATTTGGTATTTGGAAGTCAGCAAAAAGCACTTTTAAAATTTAACAAAATTTATTAAAAATAACAAAAAATATCATATACAAAAGTAATGGAAAGTATTCATACAATCAAAGAAAGTCTTATTTACAGTACATTATATGTCCAAACTGTCCACAGAATATTTATCAAAACAAGTCTTTCAGCAGTTTCTGATCCCCAGATTTTGAAGTTAATTCTAGATGAGCACTAAGTCTGAATCCAAAACTGAATAATCCAAAGTAATCCAGAATGAATAAATTAAACACAAAGTATCCCAGTATTGAATTCCAGCCCAAAAGGTTTAGACTTTTAAACGGTGAAATTGTTTCAAAGATGCCCTTATGAAAAATTTACTCTTATATGTACTGTTTAAGAAAGTTCCATAACAATCAGGTAACAACTATGATATCATATGCTATATTTATTTATTCTGGAAATTTACACAAATTTCTCAATGATTCTACTTACTTCCAGACTTTGCTATTGGCATGGAAAAAAATTCTCAACTTTTCCAGAAACTTCCATGACAATTCATTTTTAATTTCTAGATGATTAGTCGTTCTTCTAGAAATGTCTTATAATCAAATGAACATCTTGTTTACAACAACTTGTTTACCATCAATATCTCAAATATCTGGGTCAACAGAAACTAAGTAAACAACATATTAAACAGATAAACACCATACATGTTACAGGCTTCTATGCTTAAAGCTGTCAGCTTTGGTCAATGACGTCAAAACTTAAACATTTAGTAAAGCGTCCCATGGTGACGCTTCAGTTCCACAGAGTATCAGACTACAGAAGAAAATTATTGGCGTTGGTTTATTGCGGGTTTACCAACGCTTTACCAACATGTTATAATAATAAAAAATAATTATTACATAATTGCCTTATATTCATGAAGATAAGCACAACCTACAGAAACTAAAAGTAAATTAATTAACGTTTTATATTTCTTTTACCATTTTTGTAACGTTTCCTGTTAACCTTTCGAAAATGCACTATCAAAGTGCTCAATACAGTCCAACGTGAGTATACTCACTTACTATTTTTGACAAGCTCCCTCAAGCTGCATCGATGTGCAGGAGAAAACACGAAGCTCAGATGGCAATCTTCTCAGAAGATTATACGCACACTATTTGATAAATATAAATAATACAAGTTTAAGCTTTTCTGAAAAGTTTGCTATCTTTAAGCATTTTTTTCTGTCTGTGACACCACAGTCTAATAAAACATGACTGTCTTTTAAGATATGAAAGTTGAACATAAGGGGCACATAATCACTTAGTGGTAAAGCAGCCAGAAGACAACAACAAAAAAAGTGAAAAAAAATATCCAGCATGAAAAGAGTTAAAGCTGATCCATGACTAAGAAGTTAAATGTCGGTTGATAGTCTGGTCAGACACCCTTTGTGCAAATTCAAACAAGTTATGTCTTTAAAAAATATTCCATTGCATTTCAATTGTGGAATTTGTTTTGTATGTATAGCTGTTTGTAACCATGTAAACTCTCAAGAGGATCTGTGTTCCATCGTGGAGGGTTTATTACATGTACTTATTTAACTTAAGTTCGATAGCGTAAGCAACCTGTGTCTACATAATATCTTTAAAGAGCATCAGAATAAAAAAAAATGAAAATAGATCATTGTTTAACATCAATGGGGATTAAAATATCAAAATTTTCTGCTATACTGTCCCTTCGAATTTACCATTTATCAAGTGATCCTACTTGGTGTCAATTTTGTAAACGTAATGCTGGCCCGGTGTCCCAACAAGAAAAAGGTGCTACACTATTAATCATAACACCAGACATTCAAATATTTAACAAAAATTGTTTTCTTCCTTTCTTTGTGCAAAATTGCCGTGTGACAGGTTTCATATATTGTAGACTCCATTCCATAGTGGCCCTGAAAACAAGTAAGGTTACCAAATGCTGTCTAGCACACCATTGTGTTTCAAAGTTGTATTTGTGTGAACCTTGGAAGATAAATTAATGTCAACCTGTCAGATTGAGATATCCACACAAGCGATCAATTTATCTTAAAGCACCAGTAATTTTTGTCCGTCTAGTTTTGCAATCATATTGATGGGGAAGAGAGAGCTGGTTGCTTTGCTCTAACTGTCTTCCTGATGTCTTGTGACAGTCAGAGTTCTGTGGCTCTTCCTCACGGTGCCGTTGGTTGGTCTGCGGTATGTGATTATAGTATTTTCCGATCATACCCACTTGCTTTTTGATGTTATAAGTCCCATAGTTACAGAGAAAATAAGGCCAAGACACCGAAATTTTACCAGATTTTTCACTGCACCTCCATGTTTTTTTTTTCAAACCATGGATTGTGGGGACAGCGAATGAGATTTTGGCACATGTATATGCGCCTCCAATAAACACGAATGTTGACGTAATAAGAGAAACTAACTTTATTATGCCTGAGTCTTCAGCTACATCCACTCTTTGGAATACAATACAAATTTTATCTTATTTATAGTCGGAAAGTCTAACAGAGTTAGAGTTTGCATGTTTGTACAGGCCCGCACGAGTCTTCAATATTTTTCAATGCGATAAGTACAAATTTTATATGTGCTGTCCCATATATTAAATTTTGTCAGCATGTACGCAGTTGTTGTACTGAAAAAAGTTGAGTATTTGTGGCCGGTACCATAATTCAACTATTATGGGACGTTTTCAATTGTGCACAAGCTATATTTTTTGCACATTATATGCGAGCGTGATAGCTTTCTGAATAAAAATATCACAATATCACATTCTTCTTCTTCCAAGTAAAGAGCTGGGATCTTCTTAAAGAACGCATTTAGCTCTGCAGAGCAAGGTTTGTAGAGCCCCAAAATACTATGTACAGGATAAAACTTGTTAAAAATTTATACACTGTCACTGGTGAGCTGTTGTTGTTTTGGAGTAGATCACACCCAGAGGAGTGATCTGAATTCCTCCAGGGATGCTGCAGACACTATCTCCACTGTAAGCATGTTCCAATCCCGCACTGTTCTTGTTCTTAGCATCTGAAATCCTCTCCTGGAAGAATTTGGTTGGTCCTCTGGTAGGGCTATCGCTGACTTGTAAGTCATCTTGGTGACACATCCTGGAGTTCTGGAATGGTAGTCATTAGACATAGCTAGTCGCTCGTCTCTGCATCTGCTTCAATGCTGTGATGTGAGTTTGTAGGCCTGGGTCCCAGACAGTTGAGGAGTACTCCATAGATGGACTGATCATAGCCTTGTATGTGAGGTCTTTCACTGGCTTTTTGCGGTCATTTATGTTTCTTCGTAGAAAACCACGAGTTCTGGATGCCTTGCTCACTGTGTTTTGAATGTGAGTCCCCCATGACAGTTCATCCTTGATAGTAACTCCCAGGTATTAGCTTGAGTCTACCACTTCTAGAGAGTGACCGTGTCTTCTTCTTTGTCAAAATCCTCAACACTATACATTTGATGGGGTTGAAATTCATCTGCCAAGTTTTCTCCCAATGCTCTAGTGCTGAAAGGTCTTTTTGGAGAAATGCTCTGTCACTGTGGTTCTTGATTACCCTGAATAGAAGACTGTCATCTGCAAACAGCTTGGCTTGATAAGCTTATATAGACTCTGACAAGTCATTGATGAAGCACAAGAACAACAGGGTTCCCAGGGCAGTCCCCTGAGGTACCCTGGAGAGGACTTCCGCAGATTCTGACCTGACTCCATCAAGGATCACTCGCTGTTCTCTGTGGCTGAGGAAGGACTCTGTCAATCGGTTGACATTTCCTCTCACTCCATAGTGATCCAGTTTGTGAAGCAGTCTTGTGTCGGGGACTTTGTCAAAAGCTTTTGCAAAGTCAAGCAGAATGATGTCCACTTAATTGATGTGCCATGGCTGTTGAAGTGGCAATCTCTTGTATTGTTGCCAGCAGTTGGGTTTCGCACGAGCGTTTCTTTCTGAATCCGTGTTGGTTGTCACATAAGACTCTGTGCTGGTCAAAATGATGCACAATATTGCTGTGAATATTATATTCAAGAAGCTGGCATATGAATGAGGTGAAAGAAACTGGTCTGTAGTTTGACGGCTGGTGCTTGTCTCCTTTCTTTAAAATTGGAACCACCAGTGCTTGTTTCCAATCTTGAGGAATGTCTCCTTGGTCCATGGAAAGCTGGAAAAGTACAGCCAAGGCAGGAGCTAGTTCATCAGCTGTAGTCTTAAGTATTGTTTATCATATGACGTCGCGTCTGGGAGTGAAATAACGCCATGCAATAAAATCTGTAAACCACTAGTGGTTTATCGATTTTCAGGAAACGTTATGACGTCCATAACAACGTTGCTTGCATAACAAAATCATAACGTTTTTACGGCAGAAATGAGATTTCAAAGTATTTGTCATACGATAAATAGAATCTAACATTCGTGCTCTTGTACTATTGAATTTATTAAACTCGTTGCGAAAAAGAGATAAAATGCTCGGCAAGCCTCGCATTTTATCTCATTTCCCCAACTCGTTTAATAAATTCAATAAAACATGAGCACTCATGTAAGATCCTCTATGTATGCTGTAATTTCATCTGGACATTTCATAATGTCAGATCATTGTTAAACGCAAAATTGCAGCAAATATATTTCCGTTTGATAAACTTTATATAATTTGTTTACCCGTATATTCATTATTGGCCAAAAAAAAGCCAGTATGATGAGGAAATACCACAATCACACACTGTAACGCAACCCACGGCACCGTGAGTAGGAGCCACAGAACCGAGCACAGAACATTAACAGTCACATAACATCATGAAAATAATCAAACTTAAAGCTGCATACTCTGTAACTATGAACATTTTTCGAAAAAAAAAATTCTTTTTAAATCATTTGCAAAAGTAGAATAAAGTTATTTTGTCACAATAAATCTAATTTCTACAGCTGAAAACTGCATGAAAAAGTGAATTATCTTATAAAAACAGGTGTATTTTCTCTTGTTTGTAATTATTTGCGTCCCTCCAATAATTCTAGACAGTTGATTTTCAACATAAATGCTGTTGTTTTGGCATTAATAATTTGTTAATTATTACGAAAAAGGTAAAATGTATACCTGAATTTTAGTATTTATACTGTGTTCTTGAAAACTAGAAACATTATTTTTAAAATTAAAATACAATAAGTTACAGATTATGCAGCTTTAAGCAACCTGCCCTGCCCTGCTGCCCTACATTCATCCATCCATTTGTTCTGGGGCATTGTATGTATTAAACTGGTGCCCTGTTATCGTCTCAAATCGACAACAGGTATCCCCTATTCTATCATTAGCTGTGATTAGTTTATTGATTGACCAATGAGATGACCTGTTACATTTCAAGTTTAGCGTGGGTTGTAAACTGTTGGACAGTTACGATATTTTGTTAATTTTAATCACTAAAGCAAAGCGAGTTTTACGAAAAAACAAATACACACTGTGATACTGTATTTCTGCCTCAAATTTGGTTGATTTTATGGTATCTAAAGCTCTCGTGAATCATCGCTCGATCGTCTGCGCCATTTTTACACAGTTCAGAGTTACTTCCCTTAGATCACGTGATTCTCGTTGACGGTCAGATTTTGGCTGTCTAGATTAGCCTATACCTGACCCTAGATAGGTAGATCAAGGGGAGGGAACCAGACTATGTATGTATGTCGAATAGAGTTCCGCCGCTGACTTGTCGGCGCACCCCTTCAAGCCATAAAGGCAGGAAGGGTAGTTTCATGACACGCCCCACAGGCAAAGTGCCTGGTTATAAAAAAAATGTGATAAAAAAGGGCTTACTATTTACAGCAACCAGCATGCTGGCACAATACCAGCAAGGCGGCCGTGGCCTATTGACTTGGGGACGTTTTAATCTAATTGTTTGCACGAGTGTTGTGTGAACAGCCGTCACAAAGAGTAACGGAAACCAGTCCGGCGTACCTTCACAACACAAAACATGGTAGAGTTTGCTTTTTAAAATTGTTTTCACGTGTTTTAATTCTTAATGTCAGCTCAGACCAATGATTAAATGAAGTTTGCTTTTAGCTTATAGTATCGATCTGTTTAAATGTAGAATTTTTAATCGGACCCTTTGCAATCAGTATAAATAAACCCATTTTCCATACAGAGAGTTTTAACAAGTTTAAGCTTTTGTGAAATATGGATCCATTTAACTTTCAAAACATAGGTTTATTAATTGCATTGGCTTTAAGGAGTCTTATGTGGCAGAATGACCCCTGTTTCATAAGTTGTCCCATATTGGGGCTCTATGCATACCGTTCAAGTTTTGGAAATGCTGATTGGGAGCGCAGTGGCTCGGTGGTAGAGTGCTTGACATGAGACTGAGGGGCCCCGGGTTCAAGCCTCACGGGCGTCGCTGTGTTGTGGTCCTTGAGCAAGACACATTTATCCTAGCTTAATACTGGTTCAACCCTAGTCCCATTAAATGAGACTTATAAATTCAGTTATTATCGTTCATATCTTCATTTACATTTTCATTTTGACTTTTTCTATTTATGTTAATATTTTCATTGACAGGCCGAATTTAACGTCTCATACGCGTTTATAACTTTCAGTAGCATTGGCGTTTGTCAAAATTAGCAAAATCACCTATGCGCACAATTGTATCTGATATAACATAATGAAGTGCATGCATTTTTACCTGAAAAGTATCCTACACAACAGAGATAAATACCAAAACACAGAGGTTGCAAAAATTTCGTTTCCCAAATCAGCCATCTTTGATTTACTAATGGGTTTATCGAAAATACGGACTATTTTTTAAGATCGAAGCATGAACTCCCCAGTAATTATCAACCCGTTCTACAGCTAACAAGCACTGAGCCACTGCACTCCATTGACTTCTCTTGTCTGGTAAACATTAAGAAAGTAAGTTTTGTAGAGCATTTTCATCATATGTTTATGCAATATATTACAGGATTAAAAGGCATTGGTATTCTCGAGGCTTCTAGCCTTCCACATGCCATACAGGATCCAAAAGGGGAGCAAATGGGGTGCAAAACGGATTTCGCTTATTTTCTATAAAACATAGAGCCTGGTAACTCATTATAATCACCTCGGCTTGCTGAGGCACTAATGAATACCACAATGTATGATTTGAAATACCTCGGACCAAGTATTAACGCATGTGCGGATCCAGAGGGGGGACAAGGGGTCCGGACCCCCCCCCCCCCCCCCCCCCCCCCCCCCCCCCCCCCTGAAAAATCACAAAAATATAGGGTTTCCTAGCAATAATGGTCTGGATCCGCTGAAAAATCACAAAGCTACCGAGCAAGCATTCAATGTTGGGCCATCATCAGCACGCCAGCGAAACTCCATTTCAATGGCGTTTTGCTGGCGGGCAGATGATGGCCTGCTGAAAAATGGTGAATTTTCATTAACAAAGGGCAATTACTCCTCAAGGCATGCGATATGGACCATTATCGAACTGGAAGAAGACATCATGGTACCAAACAATGTGACTAAGATTCATAAAATTCTGATCAAACTTATTTGACTTATTAGAGAGCGGTCTTTGTTTCAAACGGTGAATTTTCATAAACAACGGGCTATAACTACTGAAAGCATAGCACGATATGGACCATTATCAAACTTGAAGAAGACATCATGGTACTAAACAATGTGACCAAATTCATAAAATACTGATCAAAACTATTCAAATTAGAAAGTAGACCTCATTAAAAACAGTGGATTTTCATAAACAATGAATGTCAGTGATACAGTAATAACTACTGAAAGCATATGGTGCGTTATGGGCCATTATCAAACTTGAAGAATACATCATGGTACTAAACAATCTGAGAAAGTTTGATAAACTATTCCACTTAGAGAGCGGATGTCGTTGGGTTTGTAGGATGAATGGTCACTCTTTACAGAACTTGATCTTTTTATATATTACATATGCATGAGCAGATGATTGCATCGCCATGCTAATCCAGCTAGTTATTGTGAGCTATAAATCAAACAACCAATAACACCGTAATATCAAAACTACTGTGACTAGCTAAACCTGAAGTGATAGTGATGAGGTAAAAAGTAAGCATTTAAAAAAGTACACATAAACATTAAAGTGAATGTGACACGAAGAGACTACACCTAATTTGCGTGTGCTGATAATTGCATCGCCATGCTAACCCAGTTAGTTATTGTGAGCTATAAATCAAATGATCAATAGGACCATAAATCATATCTACCGTGGATAGCTAAACCTGAAGTGATAGTGACGTGGTAAAATAGTAAGCTTTTAAAAGAATACACATGTATATTAAAGTGAAAGTGGAACTAAGAGACTAGATATTGTGAGCTATAAATCACCCGCCATATAAGATAAAAACCTACTCTCTCATGCGCGGACCCAGGAATTTCCGTCAGGGGGGGTCCAGGTCAGTCTGGCAAAAAAACTCTGACAAGGTCTTTTTTTTTTTTTTAGTCCTCAGCTTATTTACAGAAGTCAAATGGTCAATTTCAAAGAAATCTATCATTTTTCAAGGTTCCAGAGGGGGTCCAAAAATTTCCAGGGGGAGGTCCAACTTTTTCCGGGTGGGGTCCATTTGCTTATTCCCTATAGAAACCCATATAACTTGTGATTTTCCAGGGGGGTCCGGACCCCCTGTCCCCCCCCCCCTCTGGATCCGCACTTGTCTCTACATTTGGGTCAAACTTTACTTGCCTATTAAGTACCAATACAAGCTAAGAAATGTGGTCCCGGTAAGTCCCGGTTTTTATTTCGTTTCGTCAAAAAAGCACGATTGTAGTTTCAAATATTCTGATGTGTATTTTTTACGCAGGAAACCGGTCACCCTATTTACCGACAAGAGCCGTCAAGAGCCGACAAGGGGCATTTTATGCATTTTTTCGATTAAAATACGACTTATTAGACCATATTTATGGGTTATATATCCAAATTAGCCACATGATTGCTTTGCAGCCCCCCAAAACAATACAACACTCCAAATTGCCCTACTTACCGACAAGAGGTTTTGTGAGGTTGTCTTTGCAGTATACGTTGGCTGTCACAGAGACTAGTGTTATACCAAAAACTGCACAGATCTGAATCAATTTCTAGTTTTGCCATTAAATAATACCTTTTAACAGGTAAATGTATTACTGTAAACTTTGAGCTATTCCTTTAATGCACCTATATAACCTTCTTGTCAGTTCTGGATCGATCTTGATGTTTTAAACATTTCTTGTCAGTAGTGCGGTAATAAAGCTGACGCTGCTGATTTGGCTGAAAAATCTGAATAAATCTGAGTCAAAGCCCTACTTTTGCAATTCTAGGATACAAAATAATAAGATATAGAAAAATTCCACCATTTATACTTCCAATACATAGAGTCAAAAGCTTCTTGTCGGCGTACGACTGCTTTTAATTTTTTCTTAACGGTAGTTGATAATATGCGGCCAGCTGGTCCTTTATTTGGTATATACAAAAAAAAGTCATGTATCTGTTTCAAAATTCTATTTTTGGCAAATATTGGATATCTAAGAACTTATGAAACAATTTTTCAAACTGCAAATGAGTGAATTAATATATAAAATGCCTCTTGTCGGTTCTTGTCGGTAATTAGGGTGAACCCAGGAAACCAGCCAATGGATGTCAATGGGAAAACCCGCTGTGCACTAGTTCTGCAAAGATTTTGGTAATTTTATCTTGTTATCGTTGGAGATATTTTGATGGCACCATATCAAATAAAATATTTTTTCTTTCTTCTTTAAAAGGATAATGGTTGTTTCTGGCCATATTCAACCAAAACATGTCAATTTGCATTTGAAAAAGTGCACTCAAAATCGAGCGGAACCTGGTATAGGAAATCTGTATTAAGCAATTAGAGTCCGCATTCGCTAGAAACGTCCGATGATAAAAAAATGAATGTGAACCCTAAAAATTGGAGTAGTTCAACCCAGGAAGGCCCGTCCCTGTGTAACTGAAAGATTGATGATTGGACGTAAAGAATCAAATCAAACATAAAAAAAATGGAAATGCTGATCGGGGAGGTTGTCCTAAAATGAGTTTTTTGGCAGTTTTTTGCGTTTTTCATGCATGCTCCAAGTTCAGAAAAATCTCCCATGGGAATTTTCTTTCTCCATTGGGGAGATTTTTTTTCACAAATTTCTGAGTGCTAAAAGTATCATCCAGGGACCATGTTGGAAGGTGAAGAAGTTGCTTTTTAAATCCCAACTTCACCTTGTGTAAAAGTGAAATCAACTTCTAGGAGGTACTTAACTTAGCATGCAACAAGTGTTTGACCCAGTAACTTCAATCCAGGCTAGAAAACAGCTGTGTTTGGTCATCTGGCATGTGTATTTCTAGGGTGTAATTTGGTTATTACATAAATTTGAGAATTTCTAACTATTATCTCGCGGTGAAACGACCAGCATTGCTGCAATGTGTGAGATATGGAACCTTTCATTCAGTTTTTATTCTTGGCATCAATCTTTTTTTATAGGAGGTTTTAGGGATTCCCAAAGTGACATCATTTTTGCGCAAGCGCATAACTGTGACCGTCAACGGTACGGCCAACTCTATGGAATCTGTGTTAAATGTGGGTTTATATTTTGAGAAAAATGGGCTTTTATAGCCAATGTCATATCAACACTTGTTTGTATTCTTTGATATTCATTCAAAATACATCTTACCGATAAATAAAAGTTCCGAAAAACAAACTTTTATTCATTTAAGAGGCAAATTATGAGGCCACGGAAAGTCCAGAAATGTCAAGCAGAACGCTGATATTTTCTTCCGATAAAACCCATAAAAAACTTATATTGTGTAAAAATTTGGTTAATTAATGCAATTTTATGATAAGTAGAGTGAATCCATCTGCTTGTCTTTCAGTTTTTATTAATCTCTCTCTCTCGGAGCCTCTCTCTTTCCCGAGTCTCTCTCTCTCTCAGCCACCGGTCCAAGTCATTGACAGTCCAAAATGTAGCTAAAATAGATGACTTACGTATATTTTGTCCAATAGAAATAACTTGAATCCAATGTTCAATGTTTGATTTTCACGGATTTCTAAGAGATCTGTCTTCATCACTGTCTGTGGAATAAATGGTGTTCAACCCCCCACGGGCACTGACAGTCACACGTGCGAGCAATCAGTGACAATGTTTTCACAAGCGAGTCTTAGGAATGTGTCATGTCACTGAAGTGCTGGTGAATAGAAGATATCTAAAGATGCCGACGATTTCAGTATACTGGGTCCGAGGACATAATAAGAACGTCACTGTATATATTTGTTCTTTATCAGTAAAATATTTATTTGTCTTTTTGGTAATTTAATGAAATCAGTGCCAATAAATTGAAAAATCTTCTAGCTCAGTACAATTTGATACCAAAAATGCTAATATTTCCGAAAAAGAAAAAGCATCGGGCTTTTATTAGTGCCTTTCATACGGAAAAGATTAATTCCTACACAGCGCCGACATGGGGAAATTTCGTACATACAACACATAAATGGATTCTTCCTTCTGATTTGATACAGTAAACCTTAGATGGTTCATTGTATAATTCATGGGGTCATGGGTTATAATGTCTGGAAAATATTGTATTTCTTCTTAAGATCGTTTTTGTCTGAGCAAACAGCGCAGTCCTTGATGAAATGCCGCATTATACAGCATTTCATCTGGATCTTCACTGTTTGCAAAAGACACATTTTGCGGTAACTAGGGTTAAATGATGTAACTCATTTAAACATTTATTCCATTTGGAAGTTCTTTACCAATAAATGCAGTTGTTGAGACTTTTCGGTTGAAGTGTCAAAAAACGCCCCTACATAAACGAATAATTAACACCCTTGTTAGTCATTCGTCTAATAGTTAACCAATTTATGCTTGTTAAAGAAAATAAATGAAGCGCGTCATGGCAAAGCAGTGTTCATTATCAAATATTAGCCTTTTTAAAACTGCATATGCATGTTTGTCTGTCCGCATATTCAAACTCCTGTTTCTATCAGTTTTATACTGCTCCTCTGTTCATGTGTGGATCAAGAGGGGAGATAGGGGTCGGGACCCCCTGGAAAATCACGGAAATAATCATTTGGGCCCCCCCCTCCCCCCCCCCCCCCCCCCCCCCCCCCCGGAAAATGTTGGACCCCTTTGGATCCTTGGAAAAGTATAAATTTCTCTGTAATAAAACCATTGGACCCCTCCTGTAAAATAAGTTGAGGACTAAAAAACAGAAAAAAAACGTCCAGGCTGTTTTCTGGAACCCCTTGACAAAAATTCCTGGATCCGCGCATGCTTTTAATGCGCATGTATGCACAAAAGCCACAGTTAACGCCCTTTTTTCGTTTCTAGAGGTCCATATCTTCTTCTGAATCTCCATCTTCATCTGCCCAGGCTCACATGGCAGGAAAATTAAATGACATTGTGCAGTCTCGAATGAGCCTTCACTGTTGGAGAGGAAAATGTTATAACATTTTAGCACCCAGATCTGTCCAATCGTGTGCTCGCTTTTATTGGTTATTGTGTAGCAGCGGGTATCATTGCCAGACTGCACTCATGGGCCCTTGGATCACTACTCGAGAAGAAAGTGAGCATTATAATTTTCTTTTTCAGCATCCAGTTTATGTCCACAATCAATTGTACAAGTGTCGTCTGCTGATAACCTTTGAAAACAGTTCAGACCCAACAAAATGTTCTTGCGATAATGCGTGCATGTGCAGTCTTGTATAAGCGGGCCTTATAATTATTGTTGTGTTAAATTGAATTTAAATGTCTAGAAATATGTTTTTAATGGCACCGCTTTATTCATTTCCAACAATAACCACACACAAATAATCTCAATAAATGTTAATATTATCTGACGAAGTATTTGTAGATACATTACAATTCGTATTTCTATAAAATATATAGCAAGGGAACTTAAAATCGGTGGAAAATATTGAAAATTCTATGGCTTTCCCTATCTAGACAATACATGGTTGACGGCCAGTATATCCCAAATCTATTTATAGCACCGGAAGTACGTCACAATAAAACCTATAAATTTCAAATAGCATTATTACGTTTAGTACATTTTCACTTGATGAGGCTCGAGTCTATTCAAAGCTCAAAGACATGCATAATGGGGGCTGCAAATCAATAGACTTTCTTAAAAATATGCCGATTAAAACTCAACCACTGTTGACTTCCTTGTATTAGTAATTCTTTGTGGCCATCTGGGGACATATCCATCAGTTTAAACATATGTTTTGGATACCCAAAATTGAGACGGTTCTTTTGAGAACCCACAACATATATTTTGGTTGAGAAGTAAGATAATTAACTTTTTGTTACACACTTTTAACTAAAGGCCTGTAAGATCAGTGCTTAATACACCTTATTATATTTCTAGGCGATCAGTAACTTTGCACCACTACTACTGTAATTTGATTGCTCTGTAAATGGAGGATCTTACATGAGTGCTC
Organism: Loripinus fragilis; assembly: GCA_964019695.1. Taxonomy (NCBI): domain Eukaryota; kingdom Metazoa; phylum Mollusca; class Bivalvia; order Lucinida; family Lucinidae; genus Loripinus; species Loripinus fragilis. Next base: position 1,219,072 of record OZ026530.1, on the reverse strand, counting down.
ATGTTTTATTTAATTTATTAAACAAGGTGAGCAAAAGAGATAAAATGCGAGGCTTGCCCAGCATTTTATCTCTTTTTCGCAACAAGGTTAATAAATTCAATAATACAGGAGCACGAATGTTAGATTCTATTTATCATATGACTTCAAAATTATTTTAAAATCATATTTTTGGCGTGAAAAGGTTAGGGTTTTGCCATCTGAGTGATGTTAAAAATGTCATATAACGTAACTTACATTACTCGGAAACCTGTAAACCACTAGTGGTTTATCAATTTTATTGCATGGCATTATTTCACTCCCAGACGCAACGTCATATGATAAACTTTTTTATTTCTGTTATACATTTTTTCAAAAGCTTAATAATTTTATGTTGACGTTTTTTTATCTTTTGACCATTTGTTTACTGGAAACCCTTAAACTGAAACTGCATAACGCTGCATTACATCAGGGTGTGCACAGTTTGCTAAGATTAGAACAACCTGTAGAGTTCAAGGACAGAAATACCTGATAATTTAGAAAGTTCTACTTGTGACCTGTAAAAGTACACAAAAGGCAGTCCCATACTTATTGTATCTGTATGTAATAAGAAAATCCATCAGAATACAAAGGGTTGAATATATGCTTTAGTTAATGAAAGCAGCATCATCATGCATACAGTAAATATTACAAACTTTCGAACAACAGTTGCCTGCCAATAAGCAGGGCTTTACAAAGCAATTTTGGGAAAACGCTCCTGGCATAAATTTGGAAAAAATTATTGACTTACTGTCAAAATTGGGAAAAATTATCGACATAAAACATAATTATGGCAGCAAAATTGATCCTAAAAATCAATTTATTTTTGATTGTTTTATGCCAAGCTTAAGTGTTTAAGTAACATCCTGTTATGGGTCATTGATTCATTTTGATAAGTTGTAGTGGTCTGAAGCGGGTCACTGGTCCCTGTTTTTTTTACTTTCATAATTGGCAAATGCAATTGGGAAAAAAGGTGGCTATTTTCCATTGGGAATTGGGCTGAAATTCAGCCCCTCAGGTTTGGCAGATAAATCCCTGAAAAGGCATAGACAAACAGTGCAGGCCCAGTTCAGACTGCTTCTGAAGAAGCAGTCTAATCAGGGTCTTCCCTATTAGCTATTCTGCCAAGCATTTTGTGAGTTCCAGTTCTGATAACAAACATAATACATGTAGTTTAGAACAGAAAGAGGAGAGGAAAGTGTTCAAAATTTTAGAGCAGTTACCATAAGCATGTCATTTCATCAACAGAGCTTTTTACGTTTCAGTTTGAGGATAACAAACAGGTAAAGACTAATGTCGTAATGAGGGATTTTCAATTCTATTCAGGACCCCAAATTTTTGGAAACCAAATTGAAATTTGTATTTTCTGATTTTACAAGCAGATGCTGGGTTACTAGGTATTCACTGTTTGCCTGTGTCCCAAAAGAGTGCTAGGCTTAAATGAGTTAAGGCCAAAATATATATGTGAGTTTACTATTGCATGGTAAAATGAAATAGAGTTGGTATCCCAGATTTTTTTATGAAATGTTTTTATAATTTTATGGTTGATGGGAAACAATATGGCCAAAAAGAGAATTTACCAGAAATTATTAAAAATTCTTGGGGTCTGTTACAAAAATAGGGGGGAGTCAGGAGCGCTGTTGCTCAGTGCTTGACTCGAGATCGAGGGATTGTGGGTTAGAGCCTCACCTGAAGCACTGCGTTGTTTCCTTGAGCAAGACAATTTATACTCTGCAGTACTGGTTCACCCAGGAAAACCTATCATGACGTGAATTATTTTTTTTTGACAGGGATGTAAAGAGTCAAATCAAACATGTTTTTTTTACCTTAGCAAGAAAACCAAAATCTGCTAATATTAAGATTACCCTTGTCCTGCTGAACCCAAATTTATCCGTTTTTGAAAACACTGTAGATCCAGATCAGTTGGCTTCTGATGAATATTTTTATGTACAGTAAAACCTGTGTGAAACGGCCACTCTCAAAAAGACTGTTTATTGGTTTTCAAGACCAATTATAGCTTTGTGCTGGTCGAAAGTATTACAGAATGCTCCAAAGGGAGCATTCTGCAATACCTTTGACCTTCATTAAGCTACCATTTTCATTAGGATCTTTGTTTTGTCTATTTTTGAGTGGCCGTTTTACACAGGAGGTGTGTAGTACAAAAAATTATTCAGTATGACAATGGCTAGCCTAAGTTAATGTGGGGTTAATATTGAGTCTTGTTAATTGCTTCTTGTGCTTGGAAAGTTTTTGTGTTTGTTACATGTATATACATACAGGTCCTGATAAATAAAATTTTGAGCAAAAAAATTGTAATTATTGTGTTACCCGTTGACTAAATATGTGTTTTGTGTGCTCAAAAGAACCGTCTCATTGAGACAGTTCTTTTGAGTACCCACAAGATATGTTTTGGTTTAGAAATTAAAAAAAATAATGTTTGATTGCACACTCTTATCTAGAGGCCCTCTTGAACTTGAGTTAAGAGTACGTACCAAAAATATAATTTGTACTCAAAGGACAGTCTCAATGAGATAGTTCTTTTAGGCACACAAAACATAAGATAAAAATTAGGGGTAAGAAATGTTTCCAATTTTACGCTGAAAATTTTTCTAAACCTTGAGGCCTGATATATGATAAAGAAAATTGATGTGCTTTGCTGTGAGTTTTCACACCTTACAAAAAATATTGTAATCACCCTAATTTCTGCACTTTTCACGTTAGAGGGGGCTGAGGTCAAACAAATTTTAGAAGCTTAACTTTTAGCTTCCACTCAGTGACAGGTATATGCTTCGTAATGTTTGCTGTGTATAATCATAACATGATTTTCCTTGCTAAGTAATGGTTATACCATGGGTTGTCCACCTGTACATGGAGATAATCAACAAGCTTTAGCGAGTGGATTATCTTATGTACAGCTGGACAATCATGGTATAACTATTTTATACCACCTACATCAGTGTAGACCTTGCACATCATGAAATATTTCGTGCTTAAGTTGGTAAGGGTGGTATAAATATTATCATCAAGAAAGACATTGTACTTCTTTACCCTTTCTATACTGGAAACCCCTAAACGGGTGCATTCACAAACAGTGAAGGCCCTGATAAAAGACAGGGTCTACACTGTTGAAGTAAAAAAAGATCTTCAGACGAAGATAACACTTTTTTTGAAAATTGACAAGTTTAAAGCTTTAACATCAGGTTGACCATAGATTAAGTTGCTGTTCATGCCCAGATCCAGAAATCTTGTCGGGGGGGGGGGGGGGGGGGGGGGGGGGGTCCTAGAAACATAGGCATCAACATATTTTACCATTTCACATTGGCGCCATAAGGGCCTCCTTCAAGAAGCAATTGGTCAAGTCCAATTGCTTCTGGAGGTTGGTCTGTACCAGAATGTCAAAGGAAACCTTTTCCCAGGGTAGGGGGGATCCAGACCCCCTGTCCCCTCTTCTGGATCCGTCCAAAGGCATGCTGTTTCTGGCTTATTTTTAACACTATACATGTAGTCTTTAGTACTCAATGGAAGATTTCACTGACTATCCAATAGTAAACTATGTACCAATATACTGATAGATTTGCTCAATATTACTTTAGAAATGGTACAAATGTACATGGCATTAGGCATGATTCATTTAAAACCTGACTTTTACTATAATTTATGGGCTTAAATTTTAATTTTCATATTTATTAATTTAAAAACATTTTTTTTTTGTTCTCAAAAGACAGGGTGGGTAGTCACATGGTTTTTGCTTGGATATACTGTACGGATGTTCGAATACACTGTACGGGCATTCTGATCAAATGTAGGTAGATTTCTCTATGTTTTCTCATCTATACCCAGAAAGTTATACACCATTTTCCAGCCCACATTTTCCCCTATCAAAGGCAACCAGGATAGCATCTTTAAGCTTCTTACTTTGAGTACTAACTCTGTCACAAATGTTGTCCGTACAGCTTATTTCCAAATTCAGGCCGGATCTTCGCCGCTAAAAAAATTGTGACAGAGTCTGTACTCAAAGTAAGAAGCTTTATAAGGATACCCTGGCATCGTTAGATCGGGAAAAATGGAGGCTGGGAAATGGTGTGTAACTTTCTGTGTAAAGATGAAAAAACACGCAGAAATATCTACTTACTTTTGCTTAAAACATCGGTGTGGAAAGAAGTCCGCCATTTTTCCGTACAGTGTATCCTAACAGAAACCACGTGACTACCCACCCTGAAAAGAAGCATAATTATTTTTTAACTTGCTAAAGAAATAAGGAAATTTAGCTTTAGTTGCACATACATATACTAATCAGTAGGATCTGATTGATAAGGCATAAAATAAATTTTTAACTTTTCTTCAAGCTATAAATGATCTCATTTTTTTTTCAGCATTCTATCATCTACAAGCAAGAAAATGGTAAGTGTCATCATAGGTTTAGATGTATTAGTTGAAGCAAAATCTTTGAACCTGAAATTGTGAATATATTCTTACCTATCAGTTTAAACATATGTTTTGGGTGCTCAAAAGAACCGTCTCATTGAGACGGTTCTTTTGAGTACCCACAACATATATTTTGGTTGAGAAGTAAGAAAATATTTTTTTTGTTACACACTCTTAACTAAAGTCCTGACTAAGTGTCATACTTCAAAAGTGAAATCAGCACTGGCAGTCCCCTTCTCCTGTATATCTCAGGCCTCCAGATAAGAGTGCATATTGGATAACTGTTTTCTTTATTTCTCATCCAAAACATATGATGTGGGTACTCAAAAGAACCCTCTTAATGAGACAGTTCTTTTGAGCACCCAAAATATATGTTTAAATTGATGGGTAAGAAAATAATTACAATTTTACGCTCATAAAATGTCCTTATCTGGATCTATGTATCTCTGATTGGCCATTTCTAGATATTCCAACTAAGCTTATTTTGTGCAGTGTCGTATCACCAGTAAGAGTATTGGCATAACTGAAAAACTTTTATCAATGAGTGAGGATGTATAATTGAATGTGCACTTCAGGATTTGCCTCATCTAATTCTCCAACCTTCATATTAAAACCGATATGTTAAATATTCAACACCTGTATGTTTTTTTGAGTGCATGTTTTGAATGATGGACCAGGGTAGTGTTTGCCCATCTGAGAGTTTATTTCTTGCCAATGTAAGTTGGATATTACTAAAATCTCAGGAACTGAAAATATTATGAAAAATGGAGTATAAATTTTGCTCATTTTCCATATTTTCAAATTATGAAAATCTGTACTTAGATTAACTTGAATTTTTCCAATGTTGTCTAATAATAGTAAATGATGTCATGATCTAAAAATAGCCTGTGGATTACTGGGTATGAACCATTATTTTAAGGCATGTGATGTAATGTTTGACTTTGTTACTCATAGCACATGAGGATGTCGTTTGAAGTTGCGCATCAATTAAAACAAACATCTATTGTATTATAGGTTGTGGTAATGAAGGTCCTTGACACGAGAATACCTGTCTTAAGGGTTTGCAAACAGGTATTAAAGGTTCAGCTACATAGACTAGCTAGAGTGGTGAAATCGTGTTTGTAGCAGGTTCAGCTATTATACCTTCCAAAGAGTGAACAGCAAGGGTGCTTGTCAGACTGCACATATCGGTATATACAGGCTGGTCTGCCTCCCCCCCCCCCCTTCAACAAAGTAGAAAGGCGGCAAAGATCAGGAATCACTACAATAAAGTACCACACATGACTGTGAATACCATATGGGAAAGTGACAAAAAAGTCAGGTTCTTGTGGGATGAGACAGTCTCCAGCAAAAGGTACATGTTGGCATGTGCAACTTATGAAGACTCAGATCGGACTGTTCATGATCTGAGTCTTCGACGGGTGCTCTATCGGTATCCAAGAGCCCAATATCTCTCTTTAGTTACAGCAAAAATAATTTGGGTGAAATTGTGGTTATTTTCTTAACCATCAGTTTAAACGTGTGTTTTGGGTGTTCAAAAGAACTGTCTCATCGAGACATATGTTTTGGTTGAGAAATAAGAAAAATACTTTTCAGTTACGCAGTCTTATCTGGAGGCCTGAGTCAATACTCATAAGACTGACCAGACTGTGGGGATGTGCAGATTTATATGAATCTTTGCTGTAGGTACATGCTAACATGTATCTTATGCTGAATACCGTCTCAAGTAATGTTCCAATTTCTTATTTACAGCCCATGGAGATGCTATTTGGAGCTAGGCGTGAGGTCTATCTAAAGATAAATAATGTTTTACTTTATTATTTAAAGCACATGAAGATTCTATTTGGAGCTGTGCGTGGGGTCGATCTAAAGACAACATAGAGAACATTGTGACAGCAGGCATAGATGACAAAGTTAAAGTATGGAAATGGTAGGAATCCTTTTGTTGCCATTGGCATAGGTTTAGATAAGCAAAAACTTTTGAGCGTAAAATTGTTAATATTTTCTAATCCATCAGTTTGAACATATGTTTTGGGTGCTCAAAAGAACCGTCTCATTTAGATGGCTCTTTTGAGTACCCACAAGAAATAAGAAAATTAATTTTTTGGTACTCAATCTTAACTAAAGGCCTGCATTGGCTTTCCTGAAATAATTTTTTGAGATGTTAATTTTGAAAATGATTTGCAGACAACAACAAGAGCATGAAAAGTTACCCAGCATGCAAAGTGTTAAGTCATACATATATGGGCCTTGACGTGAGAATATCTGTCTTTGGGGTTTGCGAACAACAAAGGCGCAGACAAGCCTAGGCATCTGTGAGCGCAGTCTGTTTAGCACCTTTGTTATTCACATATTGGAAAGCATCATATCTAGACTTGCTACAAGGAAAATTTGAAGTTCCTAGCTAGTTTCTACCTGAGCAGACTGGTTTGAATCTCACTTTGTCTGAAACCCAAAATACAGGTTTTCTCGCATCAAGGCCCATATGTGCTGATATTCAGTGAGGCTTTTCATAGGACTAAATTTTTATCTTAATCTATTCGATCCTCTATTTGTGCTGTCTTGTATGTTTGTTTTGTTCATATATTACACAAAAATATGAGCCACGATATGAGATTTCCAACAATGTGGTATGTGCGACCAGCAAAGCCTCAGACCAGCCTGCGCATACGCGCAGTCTGATCAGAACCTTTGCTAGTCACTTGAATATTCTATGAGTGTAAAGCTACCGACTGAACATCATTTGGAGTTTCTAAGCTTAAAACCTGGCCACACAGGCTCGTTTGAGTCTACACTTGTCAAAATACCACATTGTTGCACATGTCACGGCTCATATGTACATGTATGTAGCTTTAAGCTGTCTGAAAAGATCCTTATATTGGAATGAGTGTAGTGGCTCAGTTGGTAGAGTGTTAGACTGGGGTTCGAAGGGCTAGTTCAAGACTCAACGCAGGCTGAGCCACTGTGCTGTGTCCTTGACAATTTATCTGCTGTTTAGTTACTGGTTCAAAGTAAGAAAGGGTGCAAAGATTAGGAATCGATACAATCAAGTACCACACCTGACCCAGGATACCAATGGGAAAGTGACAAACTCACAGTTAGACACCACAAACGAGAGCCAAGAGGTCAGCCCTTTCCCAGCAGGTGACCACAAAGCACAATTAAACAGACGCGCACAAAGACATAGCAAACACAAGACAGAACAAAAAATATAAAGGATCCACAAAAGAAGTACCCCCTTGGAACAGTCAGTAAAATATTATAGTGGAGGGCTTAAACAGGTTTAACCGCGCCAACCTCACCCTTAATTCAGATGTGGATCAAGACACATAGATATTTGGTTTGCATGAAAGACCCCTAACTTATCAATGCATCATCTCCTAAACATATAAATCAAGATATAACAAGGAGATAAAGCAAAGATAAGGACTCAACAGTAAAAAAAACTGAATACCTGAGCAAAAGAAATCCAACAGGAAGACAGGAATTCATCCCAACATGACTGAATGGTAGGGGTGCAACGATACGCCAAAAAGCGTATTGCAATATATTGCGATATAGATAACCCGTATTGCGATATATATTGCGATACATCTTGTATCTGTATTTCTCACCGTTACTTTTCTCAATTCATGACTGTGCCCTTACAATACACTTACCTGACAAGAATAGCAAAAAACATTTAATCTAAATGATATTTGAATTGCAATTAGTATCACTATGATACTTCATTACCATAAAATCTGTCCAAATATGTTGTTGGTGCATCAACTTCAGAATGAAAGAATAAACATGCAACACTTAATCCCAGTAACCTCCACTGTTTGATTACATTAATTTCATCAGACTGATTTTTATAACATTTTTAGTCTATTCATAAAGCTTAACTTTAATTTTGAAACTCAAACTGTTTTACAGATACATGCATATCTGTATGCAGAGTGTTTTTAAAAGCTCAACTTGTTGCAGTTCTATAAATATTTTAGACATCCAAAGTTAAATGACTCACAAAAATATTTTTAAAAAAAGTTGCTACTTTCTGGTGTTGATATCTTGCTTTTATTTGCTTAAAATTATGAAATTTAAAACTCGTGCTCCTAAATACAACTGTCACAATATTGCCCTCATTAGTGGGTGGGGTAATTTTTGGAGAGATTGTTTTTGAAATTTCATAGATTTTAGCTCCTACTTTCGGAAGAAAAACATCATGACTAATGAAGAAATATCAAATTGAGTTATGGAACACTGTTTTCTAGTTTTACAAACAAAATGCAACAAATAATTGATGGATTATGGAGAAAATAATAAAAATTCGGCAGTAGACTGACCGGAAAATTTTCGGAGATTTTAGTCACACAGATGATACACTGTACAGGTATTTACTGTTTATTCTAGTTTATTCCAGAGGAATTCTCACTTTCCATGTGCAACTGAGCGGTGCTAAACATTATCCGTGATTTCACAGAAAATCTTTGGCGTTTTCTTGCATTTTTAGAGGGAAATGTAGCTATTGTACCGGTACAGACAAAAGCGTATCGCGATACGATATTTACTAGAGCAAATCACGGTTTACCGGTATATCGTTGCACCCCTACTGAATGGGACATAAAGCATTAAATACAAAAAAACCATAATGAAAATATTCTATTCTATTTTTCCTTTACAGGCAGGATGAGAAACTTGAACCAAGACATACGCTAGAGGGTCACCAGCTGGGAGTGGTATCTGTAGATATAAATAATGATGGAAACTGTATCCTTTTTAAAAGACAAAACTTGCTTCAAAGAAACTCAAAAATTTTGCAGGGATCTCTTGGAAGTGACTGGTAGAATACATATTCACTTCTTTTTCCCTCCAAGGGAAACAGAGAGATATTGATAATGGACCAGGCCCCCAGATAAGAGTGTGTAGCTGAAGATTATTTTTCTTATTTCTAAACCAATACATGTAGTGGGTAATTAAAAAAAATCGCCTTAATGGGGCAGGTTTTCTTGCAACATATTCCTTGCAGATGCAAATCTATCTGTTTCTTAGGTTGAGATAATAAAGAAAATGACCATAAATTTGTGAATATTTTCTTATCCATTAGTTTAAACATATGTTTTGGTTGAGAATTATAAAAACATATCTTTCAAATACACACTCTTATCTAAAAGCCTATGTATTATTTCATTTTTTTTCGAGAAGAAAAGGAATGCAATTTTTATAGTCTCAAGAAGAAACTTTTATGCATTTTCTCTCTTTGATTCCTCCTTAAAATATCTTAAACTCTTTCCTTACTATTGGCAATATTTATTGTCTGCTGATAACCTTTGCAAACAGTTCCGACTGGGATCAAAGCCAACAGAACATCAGTAACAAAGGTACAAAATGTTGCGCACAGAGTTTGATTGAACCTAACCACCATACCATCCGATTGTGGGTGGTGTGGCATGGTTCTAGTGTTTGCTTTGTTTGATTTGATTCTTTATGTCCCATCAACAATCTTTCAGTTATGTAGGGACAGGTCTTCCTGGGTTGAACCAGTACTAGGCTAGGATTAATATGTCTTGCTCAAGGACACAACGCAGTGAAGCCGGTGAGGCTGGAACCCGCGGCCCCTCAGTCTCGATCAAGCACTCTACCGTTGAGCCACTGCGCTCCCTCATTCTAGTGTTTGCAAATTGTAACCTTGGTCCTGATCAGGATCCAAACTGCATGACACTCTAACAATGTTCCTAAAATGATTTTTTGAAAAAGTAAATTACGCAGCATTCAAAGGGTATTTGGGATTTTGTGAACAACACAGGTGCAGACCAGCCTGCGCATCCGCGCATACTGATCAGCACCTTTGTTATTTGCTTTTTGGAAAGGATTATATCTAAACTTGCTACAAGTTAAATGTCAATTTTCTAGCTAGTCTCTGTAGCTGAGGAGACTGGTTTGAGTCTCCCCTTGTCGGATACCTGGAAGACAGGCGACGAGGCTCATGTAATTATTCCTTAACTTATGTACAGTGATAGCCTCAAGCAGTTTAGATAGTCACATTAGAATCTGGGATATTGAGTCAGGAAAATGTGCCAAAAGTATTGATGCTGGGCCAGGTAAGATCTTTATTATATAATTGATTTGAAGAAAAAATTATCCTATGGGATTTTCTTTCTTTCCCTAGGGACCAAAATAGGCCTTTCTCAAACTAAAATTGCAGCTGCAGGGGAAAAAAATTCCACTCGTCCACTCGTAATAACGAGTGAAATCTAGAAAGGAGGAGTAATTATTCCCAGAGAGGAGAATAACTTGAGGAAGTTGTATTACATATTACTCCCTTATGTTCTTTATTGCATACACTTTTAAAGGACAAGTGTGTGACATTGTGTTTGCAAAACATGTGAAAATTGTAAGTGACTCATCCTGCAGGACATGTACAAATATTGAAATATTTTTGTCCCCCGAACTATGTTTTTAATATCATTGCATTCCCCCCCCCTCCCCCCAGTTAAACAGATAAAAGGCTTTTTGTATTGTTGCTTTACTGAGATTTCATCTTATCCCTGGCCCCTGATTATTAAAATCATCATCATCATGCATTTGATTAACATGCAGTTGCAGGAGCATCATCCACATTAGTGGGGCCCCCGCCTGGACACATAGCGTTCCTTAAGCCGGGCTCTGCTGCTCTGTCGATTTTTTCCAATTCATCTAGCCTGCACCACTAGAGTGCTTAACATGATGTACATACCAGCGAAGTAAGTAAGGGTGCAAAGATCAAGAATCGATACAATCAAGTACCACACCTGACCCAGGATACCAATGGGAAAGTGACAAACTCACAGCAGACACCACAAACGAGAACCAAGAGGTCAGCCCTTTCCCAGCAGGTGACCACAAAGCACATATAAACAGATGCGCACAAAGACATAGCAAACACAAGACAGAACAAAAACATAAAAGATCCATAAAAGCCTTCTCTTTCAAGATAAGGTCAAGGTCTTCTACCTCAAGTTTCCCAAGTAGTTCTTGTGACTTTAACCGGTTTAAGCCCTCCAGTAAAATATTTTACTGACCGTTCCAAGGCGGTACTTCTTTTGTGGATCTTTTATGTTTTTGTTCTGTCTTGTGTTTGCTATGTTTTGTGCACGTCTGTTTATATGTGCTTTGTGGTCACCTGCTGGGAAAGGGCTGACCTCTTGGCTCTCGTTTGTGGTGTCTTCTGTGAGTTTGTCACTTTCCCATTGGTATCCTGGGTCAGGTGTGGTACTTGATTGTATCGATTCCTGATCTTTGCACCATTACTTACTTTTAGTGAGCCCACCATGTGACATCCTCTAACTTTATATTGCAGATCTGACTATTCATTGTCCTGCCATTACACTGCATTAAGAGGCTATTTTGCCCCACCCCCCTTATGAGGCCAAAAAAAAAATGCTTTTCACCATTTCCTTCTTATTGGTTAATTAGAACAACAGCCCAAGAATCAAAGTATGGTTATACCGTTATAATTTTGACTTATAATACTGTTAATATGGTATCATAAAATGGCCACCAAAATAGGCTGAAAATAGGAAAGTGACCATTTTGGAACAAATTTGAGACACTTGATGGAGAAATTAACATAGAGCACAAGCAAATACAAAAAATGATGTTTTAACAGATTATAACAATTATCATGGCATACAATATATTAAAATATTTTTTGGGTATTTAGCTGAGCTGATATCTAATTCTTTTAAAAACATTGGTCTCCTCAAGTTGGTCCAAAATGACAATTTCTCTACTTTATTCCTATTTTTGCGGCCATTTTTGTTATTATAGCAATGGCAAAAGTTAAATAAATATCTTACTTTTACATATTGGTTATATTTCTAATAAACTGATCAGCAGAAATTGGTGAAAAATAACTTTCAGTTTTTGGCTCCAGAGGGGTCCAAATTAGCCTCTTAATTCACATTGCTCTTTCTTACTTGTCCTGAATTAAATGGAACCAGGTCTGACAAAGGTGGTCATTGTATTTCTACAGCCCTGCATAAGTTCATGCTGAATGTTTTTATTTTTCTTCAGTTGATGCTTGGACAGTAGCATTCTCTCCCGACTCAAGGATCTTGGCGTCCGGTTCACACACTGGTAAAATTAACTTATTTGGTGTCGACACTGGGAAAAAGGAGACAACTCTTGAAACTCGAGGAAAATTCACAATGAGCATAGCCTATGTAAGTTCCATTCTTATTTATCACACCCTATTTGAGCCATGACATGAGATTTCCAACAATGTGGTATGTGCAACCAGCAATGCCTCGGATCAGCCTGCACATACACGCAGTCTGATCAGAGCCTTTGCTAGTCACTTGAATATTCTATGAGTGTTAAGCTACCGACTGAATATCATTTGGAGTTTCTAAGCTAAAAAGGAGGCTGTACAGGCTCGTCTCAGTCTACATTTGTCAAAATGCCACATTGTTGGAAATCACACGTCGCCGCTCATTTGTCATAAGGCCTAAAACCAAAATATGTGTGTTTCCGGTTACATGGGAAAAAAACAGTGACTGTCGGTAGGCTTTTTTAAACTTTTTTTACTGACTTATCGTGTCAGTTCTCGACAAGGAAGGTGCATCCTGGCAAGGTCTTGGGACTGTTAAACTTGTGGAACAGGCAGAATACCTGGCGTATGTTTAAATTGTTTGGAATAGTCATTTTTTTACATAAACCAAGAGGATGACTCTTGACATATTGAAGTGGAATGGTTTCACGAACTCGAAGAAAGATCAAGATTTTTGAACCGAAAATTTTGCGAACCAGTTTCAGAGTAATCAAGTAGGTGCTTAGGTATTTTTGCTTTCAATTTTTCTTGCTATGAGCGTCTGCGTAATAGGAAAATTAATTAGATGAATCGCTAATAATCAATGAATTGCCTCAAAATGCAAAAAAAAAACAGTGGAAAAGCGAGTGAAAAAAATTGTTACATTGTAAATTAAGTTAGGGTGGGGGTTGCAAAATAGACACTGTCGGGTAACCCAAAACACAGGATTTCTTGTTTAAGGCCTAATTTGGAAACCACATGTGATTTCCAACATCGTCACATTTTTTTAAGTGTAGCCTCAGACAAGCCTTTGCAGACTCTTTTAAAGCTGAGAAACTCCAAATGCTTTTTGGTCAGTAGCTTAACAGTCAAAGAATATTTAAGCGACTAGCACGTATGTGCAGGCTGATCTGAGCCTTTGCTTATAGCACATACCACATCGTTGGAAATCTCATGTCATGACTCAATTATGATGTTGCAACATATTGATAAACATTTTACATATATCTGATGACGTCCAAAACAGCATCGCCTATATTTGCCAAAATATTAGCATTTTTACATAAAAAAACACAATTTTAAAATGATTTTAGTGTGTCATATGATAAAAATAATCTATTATGTATGCTCCTGTGAAATTGGATTTTTTAAAAAAAATGCTGTGAATCAAGGCCGTTGTCGCCGTACCACTTTTTTGCCGAGTATGCTCTCCGCCGTGTCCCTTTTCCTCGTTTCGGCTCATTTTACTTTTTACTCCGATTTTATTCAATCTGCCAAAATTTATTCATGCAATTATCAATAACACTCGTTGCGCGTGTCATCAATAGACCGAACTAGCCAAGGTGTGAAAGCATTGGAAAATTATAATGACACCTGATTAATTTCATAATCTGATGGTCTTATAGTGATCTATAGTCATGCAGTGGATGTTATCATTCTTATGGACCGTGTCGAGAGAAAACCTGACGTAGCTGCATGAGAACACCAAAGGCGCAGACCAGCCTACACATCCGCGCAGTCTGATCAGCGCCTTTCTTATAATTAACGTGTGGAACCTGATTAATTTCATAATCTGATGGTCTTATAGTGATCTATAGTCATGCAGTGGATGTTATCATTCTTATGGACCGTGTCCAGAGAAAACCTGACGTAGCTGCATGAGAACACCAAAGGCGCAGACCAGCCTACACATCCCCGCAGTCTGATCAGCGCCTTTCTTATAATTAACGTGTCGAGTGACAAAGTATGTTTCAAATGTTTTGACTTTACGAGCATGTGTAATTACAATGCATTCTGTTACGGCTATACGAGTCCCGCCTGTTGTTCAAATTCAGCCCAAAACTTTTCAGTTCCCCCAACGTCCACTCGATTTTAAGAATCCTGAGCAAAGAAGTGTTTAGCCGTCGTGGTTCGACAGTTGTTACGATGAAGCGATAGATCTCATGTAATGCCTACCGAAGACAAAACCTAGATGAAGCCTGCATCCTTAACGGTTGTTCTAATTGAAAAGACGCTAGACAAAGTGTATACATATCTTTTCGAAATCATGACTCTTTGAAGTACCACCAAGGATCAGTGCAAAAAGTACTTTGCTAAAACCTGTGGGAACATATATGAAATAATGTCAAAGAAACATGCTGAAGAAAAAAAAAGTAAAAAAACCCAAAAAACATGAGACTGTCTGAAAATAATTTTGTCCAGCATTCGGTTTCTCACGCGACAAGAAATATCTTTGTGACCAAAACGACTAAAATCTGGTCCCAAACGCATAAAACCCCATTAAAAATGCGCATAGAAGCGCTCAAAATTCAATTTTTTTCTCTGGGGAGGCCCCCCAAACCCCCCTTAAATGAGAGGGAAAAATCCCCCTCTTGTGCTCTCCCCCTCTCGTGCCTTCGGCACTTGATGGCTTCCTCCGCCGGACCACTTTTAAATACGCGGCGACGGCCCTGTGAAAAAGTGATAAAATGCACTGCAAGCATCGCTTTTATCTATTTTTCTTCCTACTTGTTTTGTTAATTCAATAAAACACGAGCAGTTGTGAAACATTTTTTATTTGTCAGTGGAAATCAAGTGGATATGGCCAGGAAATGCCAGGATTTTAGATCATATCCTATCTATGATACAAAAGCATAGTTTTAGATAAACAAAATTTTAGAGCGTAAAATAGCAAATATTTTCTAAGCCATTATTTTTAACATATGTTTTGGGTTCTCAAAAGAACCGTCTCATTGAGACGGTTCTTTTGAGTACCCACAATATATGTTTTGGTTGATAAATAAGAAAATTATCATTTTGGTACCCTCTCTTAACTAAAGGCCTGAAAAGGAAGCTGTAGTTTTACTTGCACACCTGATAGGGATGCCTGAGATTTTACCCTGGGATCGAAAATCTTATCTTACCCAAGCTGTCACGTGAGGGCGACATACATTGGTTGTATTGGAAATCAGGCACATTGGTGTCAAGTGACGTCATTGTGATGTTAAAGTGACGTCATCATATCATGTCGCATCTCATCGTTTTCAGTTACTTCTTGGAGCCTTTTTTTAAACATAAAATGCGGTATTTTATCGTGAGCAAGAAAAAGAATCCATTATTCGTGTAAGAGTCGGATAGAAAAATCTGTCTCTTGGGATAACTGTTTGTCATCACTCAGCAAGCCAGGTGATGCCATACTGTGATCCTCGGGACGGATTTTTCTATCCTACGCTCACACTCATGATAGATTCTTATATTCCCTTCTTAGGCTTAAGGTGAGGATATTATCCGGATCAGTACTCGAATCTATTCCTAAATGCTTACATAATTCGCCATGCACATACTGAATACTTAAAAATGATTGAAGTCTATAGTCCCTGTGGCATATGGCATGTTTTTCTATATAGTATTTATACCAATATCTACCACATCTGGTCTATGAAGTACCGGCAATACACGTAAATACCAGCAAATCGGCGTATACATTTAACAGTGTACTAAACTTAACTGAGCAGAAGTTCACCAAACTTTACAGGAATGATCTTTGGATGATCTTCTATCAAAGTTGTTCAAAGATTTCCGTTCCATGCAGAATTCTGGTTGTCATCACAACTTTAATTTGATAGAAATGGTCCTTGGGTGACCCTCTACCAAGGTCATTTAAATAATAATATTGTTGATCTGTTGAAAATCATGGCCACCAGGAGGCGTGGCCATCTTTTCCTATACACACAGGTTTAGATAAACAAAATTTTTCAGCGTAAAATTGTAAATATTTTCTTACCCATCAATTTTAACATATGTTTGGGTGCTTAAAAGAACCGTCTCGTTGAGACTGTTCTTTTGAGTACCCACAACATATGTTTTGGCTGAGAAATAAAAAAAATGAGTTTTTTTGCTACGCACTCTTAACTTAAGTCCTGTATACATATATACATAGGGAAAACTTTAAAAATCTTTATTCAAAAACTACTGGGCTGATTTTGAAATCATTTGGCACAAATGGTCCATAGGTGACCCTCTAACAAGATTGTTCAAATTATATTGATTGTTGAAAAACCTGGCCACCAGGGATGAGATGTTCTAAAGAACCGTCTCATTGAGAACTCATTAAGATGTAGGCCACAGTTTCTGACATGACTATAAATTATATCTTTTAGGATGTCCAGATATGAAAAAAAACGCATTTCACATTACAAGGCAAATAAAGAGAGCCCTCTCTATTAGTTTTTTTTATTGTTTCAGAGTCCAGATGGTAAAATTTTAGCTTGTGGGGCCATTGATGGTATTATCAATGTGTTTGACATGACCACTGGGAAACTTATACACACTTTAGAAGGTAAGATCTGAGTTTACTCGCTCAATATGTCAAAGATGTATGCCCCCCTCAGCCCCCTTCCAATTGAAAAAAAATCAGACCTTCTGTCATCTTTATAAGTGAAATATATGATATTTAAAATATCATAGTTTTATGTAATGGTGGTAGAGTGTTACTTTGAAATCAAGGCAGGGGATTTTCTACCCTTCTCTAGGGGCCGAATTTCGGCCCCATTCCCAACTGAAAATAGCCACCTTTTTTACCAATACCATGTCTGTTTTTCCCAATTAAGAAAAGTAGAAAAAAAAACACTACTTCTTACGAGAAGAAACAATGACCCATATTAGAATGATACTAAAAGTGGTATGATGTGCATAATACAATCTAAAATTACTTGATTTTAAGGATATTTTTTCTACCCTTGTTATGTTCTGTGTAATTAATTTCTTCCAATTTTGATGTTGAATCAATCATTTTTTCCCAATTCTGGCCAGAGGCCTTTTCCCAAAATTGCTGGAAAAGCCCTGCAAGGTGTCACCTGTTTGAGAAACTATGTCGATACTGTCCAGTTTGAGCCTCACTCGAGGCACTGCATTGTTTCCTTTAACATGACACTTTATCCTCTGCTTAGTACTGGTTCAACGCAGGAAGACCCGTCCCGACATGACTGAAATTTTTATTGACTTGGATGTAAATAATCAAAACAAATCAAACGGTGATACTGTGTTGTGTCTCTGAGCAAAACATTTTATCCTCCACTTACACTCTGCTGGCTCAACCCTAAGAAAACAGGAAATATTCCCAATATGACTGAGAAACTGTTGACTAGAACGTAAAGCATCAACACAAGCAAATAATCACATTTTAAATTGCGTCATTTTATTTGTGTGAATAAAAGCTGTGCAGCACCACAATGTAAACCAGTGTGACCAAGCTACATGACCTTTAGTTGAACATTTTATAAGCCCAGATAAGCAAACAATTGAGCGTAAAATTTTGATTATTTTCTTATTAATGAGTTTAAACATGTGTAAATGGTTCTTTTGAGTACCAACAACATATGCTTGGGATAAAAAAGAAAATTTTTAATTAGGCACTTATCTGGTGGTCTGAATGAATATTCATGAAGACGTACTTTTTATTTCAATAATTCAAGTCACAATTTTCAATTAGGCGCAGTTATCTTGATGTCTGAATATGCCTATTAAATCAATTTCTTTCTCCCCAGGCTCATAGTTATTGGTCACCAAATTTTTAAATGAATATTTTAATGAAGAAACATTCTATTTAAATTTTCAAGTCACCCTATGCTAATTAGATCAATTTGTTTCTCACCAGACTCACAGTTATTGGTCACAGCATCTGATGATGGCAGTATTATATTATATTATATGTGAATATGCATGGGCTATTATTGAATATTCATGAAGAAACATTCTATTTAAATATTTTAGGTCACGCTATGCCTATTAGATCAATTTGTTTCTCACCAGACTCACAGTTATTGGTCTCATGATCCGTTGATGGCAGTATTAAGTTATATGACATGTGAATATGCATCAGCTATAATTGAATATTCATGAAGAAACATTCTATTTAAATATTTCAGGTCACGCTATGCCTATTAGATCAATTTGTTTCTCACCTGACTCACAGTTATTGGTCACAGCATCTGATGATGCCAGTATTAAATTATATGATGTGTAAGTACAGTGAATAATTAAGAAATAGATCAGCTGCAGCAGTGATTTGTTGAGTAATAATTCACTGTTTGGAGGTCAGTTGTAAAGAAGATCAAGTCACGAGCGTGCAGCGTTAGTGATTTATCTTCGTACAACTGACCGACAAACAGTGAATTATTACTCAACATGTCACACACTTGAGCTGATTTATTTCGATTCTAACACACAATAAACAACGATAACACATTCGAAGTCTTCATCTTCTTCCAACTTTCGGCCATTGCACTGAAGAACTCCCGCCAATACTGAGACTACGTCGCATACACGTTTACATGTAATTGTAATGTCTTTCAAGCGTAAAAACGACGTTACACCGTCTAACGCCATGAATTACGTCATTTTCCAGTGACGTCAGCTATCACACACTTTAGCTGTGAATTAGTGTACGATATATCCCAGTTTGTTACCGTTGGCTCTATAAGCGAGGTGTTATCCAACAGAGGGTAGCAGCCCACTGGACCAGCAGGAGACGACGCAACACTAGTAGTGTTGGCGAGATGCTTGATGAGCTGCAATGGCAAACTCTGGAGTCCCGTAGGGATCAGTCCTCTCTACTGTTCTTCCACAAGATTCATTGTGGGCTATGTCTATTGATAAAGACAATTGCTTGACCCCGTCTCAGATCAGGTCATCACACAATTCACAGTATTGCAGGCCCCAGACTTATAGTGATGTTTTCTTTTTTCCCCAAGGGTCTCTGACTGTGGTGCCAGATGAGACCACAGAGGAGTTCAGGGCACTTATTTAAATGACTCAGCCAGAAAGTGTTTTTTTTTCTTCCAAATTTCAAAATTTTACACTCACCTGATAATAATCCCATATCTGAGTATATGAAGATAGATACTGTAAATCCAGAAATTTTCGAGAGGACTTTACTTTCATGAAACTTAGCATATGCAAAGTTTCATGAAAATAAAACCCTCACGAACTGGCAAAATTCAAAGTTTCGTGAAAATAAAACCCTCGTGAAATGGCAAAATTCACTCTGTCGTTTATTGATATAGGTAAATCTTGCCTTAATCGCGATTTTTTCACATCTCTAATGTGTCTTTTAATGCTATTCGCGAAAATAAAATTCTGGCAAAAATTTCCAAATCGACAGTAGATAGATATTGCTATGGTAGAGAGAGCTGGTTGCTTTACTTTAATCTGTGTTCCGTGTCTCTATGTCATGGTGCCACAGTGTGTGGTCTGTGATTGTGGCATTTCAAAAATAGACAAAACAAAGGAATTAAAGACAGCTGGTAGCTTAATGAAGGTCGAACGTTGTGCAAAATGTTCCCCTTGCAGCATTCTTCAATACTTTTGACCTGCATTAAGCGATAATCACTTGAAAACCAAATTTTGGTCTTTTAAGAGCGGTCTCTTAAGACAGGTTTTACTGTATGTCATTCTTATTATGCTATGGATAATATATCAATTTTTGGTGTATAATTACTTATTTTTTTTATTTTTTTTTATTTTTTTCTTTGATCCTTTACATTCCAGTCAAAAAATTTTCAGGTATGTCGGGACGGATCTTCTTTGGTTTAACCAGTACTGAGCAAGGATTAATATGTCTTGCTCAAGGACACAACACATGGATGCCGGTGAGGCTCAAACTGGCAATCCCTCGGCCTTGAGTCAAGTATTGTACCACTGAGTCACTGTGCTCCCCAGTTTCTATTGGATGTTATAAACTTGTTGATCACCAGTGGTTTTCTTCTTTTTCAGACAACATGCAAATTTAGCAGGAACAATATCAGGTCATGGTTCATGGGTGTTGAGTGTAGATTTTTGCTGTGATAATACACATTTTGTTACAAGGTAGGTAACTGCGGTATGCTCAAAAATAAATTGTTTTCCCTAGTCCAAATGACCTTTATAAAAATCCTCTAGTGTGTCATTAAATATTAATTTTCATATTTCTCAACCAAAACATATGTTGTAGGTGCTCAAAAGAACCCTCTCACTGAAACGGTTATTTTGAGCACCCAAAACAAATGCTAAAACTGATGGATAAGAAAATATTTACAATTTTACGCTTAAAAGTCTGTCATTCTGGACCTATGCTGTAAGATGAGTCCTACCAGAGAGTTTGTATGCACCTGGTATCAAGAATTAGGGTGTGAGCTACAAAATGAGTAAGCTGACACTGTGGCTGTCAGGGATTTTCCTAGGCCTGCTTTGGGGCTGAAAATTGGCCCTTAATAAAAAAAATGAGCAAAAACTTCCCAAAATTGTGTATCTCATTCCAAGTTTCTTAGTTCTACATTTTGGTGAAAATTTCATGAAAATCCAAACTAAAATAGCTAAGTTACAGATGCATGAAAATTTGCATAAAAACGTGAATGAAAACATGTTTTTATTCACATTTTTGTGCAAATTTTCATGAGTTTTTTATGAAGGGCATATGTTACAGCTTTACACTGCTAATTTCTTATATGGTTTTTAATCCATTTAAAATGGCAGTCCAGTTCTTTTAGACTGCATCACATTTCCCAATTTTGATGGTTCGAATGATATCTTCCCGAATTCAACATGCCCCTGGGTCCGACTCAAGAAAGGTAGAAAAATCCACAAGAAGATTTGGATCAGCCCAGGCATTTGCTCCATCTGACCAGTCTACATTAAGAAAGCTTAGGTCATTAGATAGTAGTCATCTATTGAGCCCACAGCAAAGACTCTGATCAGACTGAGCCCAGGATGATCAGAGTTTTCACTTGGCCCTTATTCATTTTTTGTGTGTTATCTGTTAGCATGTGTTATCTGTGAGTGAAATAACGCCATGCATTAAAATTGATAAAACCACATAGTTTACAGATTTTGATGTTATGTATTGATGTTGGTAATAACATTGTGTGTATATGGCAAAATCTTACCATTTTCACACAAAAACACAAATTCAAAGTAGTTTTAGCATCATATGATAAATAGAATCTAACATTCGTGTTTGTGTTTTATTGAATTTTTTAAACTGGTTGCCAAAAAGCGATAAAGTGCTCGGCAAGCGTCGCATTTTATCGCTTTTCCTCAACTTGTTAGATAAATTCAATCCTGATCTGGGACTATTTTGCTACACATAAATGCACAACCTGATCTGGGGCTATTTTTTGCGCATAAAAGCTGTCTGATTCGGAATATTTTGTTGCATATACATTTCTTCTCTAACCTTGCCACATAGCACAGTCAGTAACTTGTCTGGCTACAGAAACGTGTCTGACTGCAGATTCAGGGGAAGCGAGTTTGATCCCATTCCAGTACAATACTTTTGTGGCGATTGATCATGAAATAATTTCTCAGCCATTCTCCTCCCGTCCGCTGATTCATGAAGGGTTGTTGTCAGTTACAAGCGAAAGTATGTGCATGAAGTACTGGTTAATTGCTTAGTTAAGCTTGCCCAGCAAAAAAAGCGTGGTTAGGTGACCTGACCATCCCGACATGACCATAGCTGTTGACTGGGACGTAAAGGATCAAACCAATAAACCCTTTCCTGTCTGTGTTTTTACATTAACCCTTTCAATCATGAATATTCATGCTAAGCTCCACCCACTATGAATAATTATATAAATAAACTTTCAAATTTGTATATTAAACAAAGGTCCACTGGTGTAGGATCCGATATATCATCTTTCTATATGATAAGCAAGCAGGGTAGACCTTGATCTTGGTCTGCTCTGTTTGCAAA
Source organism: Loripinus fragilis (assembly GCA_964019695.1). Lineage (NCBI taxonomy): Eukaryota > Metazoa > Mollusca > Bivalvia > Lucinida > Lucinidae > Loripinus > Loripinus fragilis. Next base: position 1,196,654 of record OZ026530.1, on the reverse strand, counting down.
AGCGTTAAAAGGTGTCTCCATGAGGTAAAAGGTTAATCAACAATAATTCTTAAGGCCCCCAGATAAGAGTGTGTACCTGAAAATTATTTTTCTTATTTCTTAACAAAACATATGTTGTGGCTACTACCTGAAAATTATTAAACTTAATTTTTAACCAAAACATCTGTTGTGGGTACTCAAAAGAACTGTCTCAATGAGACGGTTCTTTTGAGCACCCAAAACATATGTTTAAACTAATTGATAAGATAATAATTGTAATTTTACGCTGAAAAAACTGCTTAAAGGGGACATATTAAAGTTCTAAATCCAATGAAATATGGAAAAAAAATGTTACTAAGAGCAAAACATATAATTTTTTGTGGTAAAAAATAAGAAAATCTTCGTTAATTAGACTGTTGATTAATTGCTGCTGATAATGTATTATCCTGCTTAACTCCCTTGATTTCTGTAGCGGCAAGTGACTTCCCTTGGATTTGTGACATCATAAGGGCAGTTCGTCCGATGAATGTGTATTGACTCTGTATTGTCGCAGTGAATAATGCAGTACAGGTGTCGAGCTTGATAGCGATTTAAATGATGTTTCTGGGTAGACATTGACGAGACTGGACCAATGCACACTAATCAATATTCAATTGAATGCCTTAGCATGCATTTCAAAAGTTGAAGACCCGTTGAAAACATAGTGTCAGCTCACATCAGCAGTAGGCCTATAGAGCCTAATAAAATTGTATATCTTTAATAATCAAACACCATTTATTTGTCTACATGACAAATGCTCATTACACAAGTTTATAAAAAACAAAAATGGTGACGTGTCGTATCACACCGGCGAACACTTTGGTTAAAACTTGTATTTGATCGGCGACAACAACGTTGTTGATTTTCAAACCATGATCGTATTCCACGGATCGCAAAAATCATATTTTGCTATCGAAAACAATTTTTTGGGCTGTCGGATTGCATTTTTGCGTTTTTTAAGAATTTGAAATCAGGATCGCCGGGCCTAACCGTTGAGTCTGTACGAGCCTTCTCAGTCAGATCACTGACTTGAACATTGATTAGTTTTTTACATTGGGTTTTTTTCTTTCTATTTTTGATTACTTGCTAGTTGGGATCATTTTATGCATTTCTTGAGACAAAATGCTTTCTATGAGTTTATTGACACATTATAGCCAACTCATTCAATTTTTATTCTTGCGCCAAAGGATCAGACGAGCTTGTGCATATGCAGTCTCGAAAGAGCCTCCAACAACTATAGACATAAAGAAGAGACTAAGCCAGCATCCAATATGGGGCCACTATAAGCCCAATTTTTACTGGGGACGTCAATGACGGCTCATGCCACTAGCCCCACTGTAGATGGCCCTGCAACCAAGTATGAAGGAGTCCTTTACGCACGAATATGCCTAAATACCTAAACGTCGTGGCTCATGCGCGGATCCAGAGGGGGGGACAGGGGGTCCAGACCCGTCGGCGAAACGACGAAACACCATTTAAATGGCGTTTTGCTGGTGGGCCAATGAAGGCCCGCTTTAAGTGCTATTTGGATAGTCTTTTCCCTCATAAAAAAAACAAAACGTCAGAGTTTGGCAAAACTTTCTGGATCCGCGCATGTTGGCTTATATAGATGATGCGCATGTGGGCCTGAGGATTGTACATGAAGATTGATTTTTTTTTCAATCTCATTTGTTGCTGTTTCTGCACGTGACCTGTGAATTCTACATGGCAAAATTCATGTCATATCAGGAAGGGTAGATAAGCTCGCCGTTTAGTTTGCGATGCGAAATTCAAATTCTGGTGCATTAAAGATCCCGTTTTTGTGTTTTCTACAAGAATATAAACTATTAATTTATGCGTTCATCAGTGGAAGCCTCTCGCGAGACAATTTTGATAAACACAGAAAAAGTGAGCCTATGGGATTTAAATACTAATACTCAGAATCTGCGCACAGTCTCGACAGTCTCTGCCACTCTCACACACAGATAGGCTAACCTTAGGAACATAGTCAGTGCAAAATTTAGCCGCTCTGCTAGGCTCTAGCCCCACTTAAGATGGCTGCGCATGTAGAATACTTGGTAACGGTGTAACATTTTACAAGCCGGCTTAGAACTCTCTCTCTATCTTCCAATAAACTCGGATGCCGTATTGAACATTCACCTCGACGAGATAGCCAACATTATCTTGGTGCCTTCGGTACATGTATATAGTGGTTTCTAGAGTTTTTGGTTCGAGATCGAAGGGCTACGGGCTCGAGCCTCACCAGCGGCACTGCGTTGTGCCCTTGAGCAAGACACATTAATCCCTGCTAAGTACTGTTTCAACCCAGGAAGACGAACCTAACATGACTTAAAGAATGTTGACTGCGGCGCAAAGAATCAGTTCAAATAAACACATCATGTACGCAACGGCGGTTCAGATGCATAGACTGAAACAATATTTATAACTCATTTTGTTGCTGAATTAAAGTCTGATTTTATTGCTTGAATTGAAGATAACTCGATGTTCAAGTTTACAAATCCTTTCACAACTGTTTCGTGGGTATAAACGCGTATTCGCTTGAATTTCAATTGTCTCCCAGATTTTCAATTTCTCTGAGCCTGCTTAAATAGGTTATCATAGGGCATTCATTTCACTAAAACACAAAAAATCTATCCGCAATTTCATTGAGAGCGGACCCACTGGTCAGAATGCGTATTGCAGTGATATTTGCAACACATAAACCCTTCTTTATCTGAGAATATTAAAAAACTATGGGAATCCAACACGATTCTATACTAACAGTCCTTCATAAACTGCATCTGTGACGTCCTGATTGACGTCATCAGGACACTCCGATAGCAAAGGGAAGTACCTAATTCAAGGGAAGTAAGCGAGTTGATAGTTTATTGACAAAGCGCACTTGTAAGCTTAAAGAAAATGATGATTATACTCATTTTATCACAGAACTTTGTGAAAAATTGATCTGGGTTCTTAATAAATACATCAAATCCGACATATAAAAGGAATTTGCAATGAAAAATGAAAAACCTTGATATGTCCCCTTTAACTGGCCTCAATGAGATGGTTCTTTTGGGCACCCAAAACATATGTTTAAACTAATGGATAAGAAAATAATTGTAATTTTACGCTAAAAAATTTGCTTAATTGACCTCAATGAGAAGGTTCTTTTGGGCACCCAAAGCATATGTTTAAACTAATGGATAAGAAAATAATTGTAATTTTACGCTGAAAAATATGCTAAACTGACCTCAATGAGACGGTCTTTTTGGGAACCCTAAACATATGTTTAAACTAATGAATAAGAAAATAATCGTAATTTTACGCTGAAAAAAATTCTTAACTGGCCTTAATGAGACGGTCCTTTTGGGCACCCAAAACATATGTTTAAACTAATGAATACCTACCTGACATACATGAAGGATTAACTACCGGCTCCGGGAGTCCTGGCTTTTACAACTCACTCTTAATACCGGAACAGAACTTTTGACATGCTTACACACCCCCACGTGCTGCTTGCGCAGTCTACTTCCGGAACAGCCATGGATATGTCACACTTCCATTCAGCGAATTTGAAGTCACCAGGAAGTGACATATTGAATAAGAGGGGTAGGTGGGAGGGTAATGGTATGTCAGGTAGGTATTGTATACTCTTAAAATTCTAATTTGAAAACAAATTTTCAAATTTCACTTCGTAAACCTTATCTGACATACATTAAGGATTAATATAGATTAAAAAGCAGTATACTGGTGGAGGGTTATTCAAATATGTCAGGTATATCCCTCCTAAATACTGGAAACACAAAAAATAAAAAAAATACTCACCTTTTATAGGTGGTTCTGTGTTTCAAATACTTAAAATCACTCTAAGCTCCGGCCATCGTACTGCAATGGTCTTGAACACAACTATATACATCATAAAAACCACCATCATGATGAACAACCATAGATTCCCCCCATCTACACCAGCCATACTTCCCAAATGGCCGTAGATATATACAATATAAAACTACTTCCGGAACAACCATGGGTACGTGTCACACTATACTTCCGCACCCTAGCAATATCATTGCTATATATATATGGTAAAATCTGTATATTTTAGCGTAAAAATGTCTACATATCTCTGCGAACTCGCCGATATGTGATTAACACCTCTAGAACAGATGTATGAACTGGTTTCAAATAACTTTTAATGAAAATAGATTCTGAAGACCAGTCAGCTGATTCCATAATATGCTTGAGAGATGCTCCCTTAAACAAGGCCCATGAGGGACCCACACTTCTAGTTGAGTGTCCTTGAATCTTTCTATCTTTTAAAGACTTCTTATTCAACTTATTACACATTTTTATCAGATTGACTATCCATTTAGAAATAGTCTAAGCTGTAACTGCCTGATGTGGCTTTCTAGTAGCCAGAAATAATTTCGAAACATTTTGATCATCCTTTTTTCTTAATTTCTTTGTCTTTTTAATGTACAGTAATAAACACCTCCTGGGGTCCAAATATTTATCTTGACTAAAAACAGGTACAAAAATGTGGTTACTTTCATGGTTAGGACGATCCTGTTTAGATAAGCCTGTGCGAAGGAAAGTTATACCACGCTCACCAATGTTCATGTCATTGTCTGTTATCTGTAATGACTGAAGATCACTACATCTCCGAAAAGTTGTTATGGCAACCAGAAAACAAGTCTTCCATGTTAGATGTTTAACTGAAGCATCCTTCAAAGGCTCAAATGAGTCTTCTTTAAGGCAACCTAAAATGAAAGACAAATCCCAATTAGGTATCAAACGTTTGACTGGTGGCCTTTCATTAAATACCCCTTTTAACAGACAGATAATGTATGAATGTTGCCCAATAGGACAATTGTCTATAGGCGGTAAGAAGGAAGACAATATTGATCTGTAACCATTAATAGTTCTGTATTTCAGCCCTCTCTGAAAAAGGGATGTTAGAAAATCTGCACAATCATTTTGAGAGGCAAGAAAGGGATCCACCTTCCGTTCAGTACACCACATGCTGAACTGCTTAAATTTTGCAGTGTAATCCTTTCTTGTGCCCTTTCTCCATGATAATGCCAATAACTTTCTAGTCTCCTCTGAAAATCCCTTTGCAGAGAAATGTCTGTCGACAACAGCCATGCCGTCAAATTCAGAGATTTTGGGTCTGGGTGAAATACTTTCCCCTTTGCCTGTGACAGCAGATTCTCCCAGGGTGGCAGCTTTATCGGAAAATCCACTAACATGTTTAGAAGAATAGGAAACCAAAACTGTCTCGGCCAGTGAGGTGCTATCAGAATTATTTTGCAATGGTACCGTTTCATATGCTGCAACACCCTGGGAATCATCTGAATTGGTGGGAATGCATAGGCAAACATGTTCTGCCAGGAAATTGACATTGCATCTATTGCAAGAACTTTCTGATGAGTCATCCATGAACAAAACAGCTGTGTTTTCTTGTTCTGAAAAGTTGCAAACAGATCCATCATTGGACAATCCCAAAGATGAAAAATCCTGCTCACAACTGAATTGTTCATTGACCACTCTGTCCGAAGGACTGACCCTTGTCTCGATAACGTGTCTGCTAGTAAATTTTTCTTGCCCGCTATGTGAATTGATTTGAGGCAATTACAAAAATGTATTGTTCTCTAGAACCAGAGACCAAAGATTCCATGTCAAATGCCACAGTTGCAATGACTTTGTTATTCCCTGATGGTTCAGGTAACAAGTTACTGTGTAATTGTCTGTCTGAATCAATACAGTCTTGTTGATCAGATATGGAAAAATTGTTTCACTGTCAGATATACTGCCTCCATCTCGAGACAATTGATGTGAGACATTTTCTGCACATTTGACCAACGACCCTGGACTGTAAGATTGTTTATCAGTTACCTCTCGTATCAACTGCATTGTTGCACGTTGCCTGATAAACGTTGTCTATCTCATGGCATGTTGCCTTTATCAGGTCATGATGACGTTGCACTTTTTGAATGACGTCGCTAATGACGCTGAATCAACATACAAATCGAAAATGACGTCATAATCGCTAGTTTGAAGAGTGAAACAATGGGAAAACTGATAAATAGAATACCAGGTTCGCGTCTTTTGATATCAAGTTTACCAGGCTCGGCTTTGAGAACGCTTGTTGAATCGCTCGGCAAGCCTCCCGATGTCAACAAGCGTTCTCAAAGCCTTGCCTGGTAAACTTGATATCAAAAGACACTCACCTAGTATTCTCTATTTATGTGACCTCCCCAACCAACCAGACTGGCATTGGTCGTCACTTTCTCTGTAAACTGAATTGGTTGAACAGACTGACCCTTCAAAATATTTGCTTCCTGTAACCACCATCTCAAATGTGGCTTTAGCCATGGTGGAACAGGAATTTGGTAGTCCATAGACATTCTTATTGGACTCCAGTTTTGTAACAAATGTAATAGGATTGGGCGCATGAACAATCTTGCATTGGGAATCATTTCTAGACAAGATGCTATCTTTCCCAAAAGAACTAGATAATCGTGTGCTGTGTTGTAACCCTGAAGAAGATGTTGAACTGATACTCTCAGTCCTTGCACCCTCTCCAGAGTAGGGAATACCAGACCTTCTGCTAACAGAAAATGACCCCCTATGTATGTAAGATCCTGACTTGGTAGTAAATTTGACTTTTCTTTGTTTATTATGAAGCCTAGTCGAAAAAGGATACTTAGAACGATGAGTCGATTTTTCCATAGTAGCTTTCTGATTTGATTGAGGACTAACCAATCGTCCAGATATGTTGCAAGACGAATACTCTGTTGTCTTAGATAGGCTGCTACTACTGATGTGACCTTTGAGAAAACTCTTGGTGCCACTTAAGATAGAAACTTAGAACTCGGAACTGAAACATCTTGCCCTTGAAACTGAATCGAAGATATTGGCGATGGTGCTTGAATATTTTTAGATGAAAGTAAGCATCTGCTAAATCTAGTTATCGACCAATCTCCTTTTTCGACTTATTGTATGACTTTTTTCATAGAGTCCATTTTGAAATGTTTCTTCACTAGATACCTTTTGAGAGGTAGAAGGTTTATTACAGGTCTCATCTTCCCGTTTTTCTTTGGAACCAGAAAAAGAGTACTGTAAAATCCTTTCATAGTATCCTTTCTCTGAACTCTTTCTATTGCATTTTTGCTTAAAACATTCTCTATTTCTTTTTCTAATAAAATGGTTTGACAGCTTTGGATAACTGTTTCTTTTATGCTTCGAAAAGAAGGTTTTCGAATGAATTCCAGTTTGTAACCTTCCCGAATCAAATCTAGAACCCATTTGTCTGAAGTTATGCTTTCCTATTCTGTCAAAAAATGTGTCAAACGACTTCCCACAGGTATCTCTGGACATCTGGCTACTATACTTACATTGTCATTTAGCAACTGGCTTTCCATGCCCATACTTCCTGTCAGGATAGGAGACGGATCTGGAACTGGTGTGCAAGCTGGCAAGATTCTTCCAGAATGTCGTATTTAGAACGTCTTCTTGCTTTGCTTTTTGACGTTTTACTAGAGTTCACCGCGCGTGGTTTGTCCACGGGTGTCTGAAAACTTTGAATGTCATCATTTTCCGACAACTCACCCTCTACTGAAATCTGTTCAGGAATAGGTAAATTTGGCTCCGCTCTAAATTGAGCACCTGCCATAATAACGAACAAAAGTTCACGAGTAACACTCGAAGAAAAATTAGAAATAAATATCTTCTTGAGAGCAGAAAAGCGTCTGACTTCAAATTCGCCGAATGTAAGTGTGACATATCCATGGCTGTTCCGGAAGTAGACTGCGCAAGCAGCACGTGGGGGTGTGTGCACATGTCAAAAGTTCTCTTCCGGTTATGAGAGCGAGTTGTAAAAGCCAGGACTCCCAGAGCCGGTAGTTAATCCTTAATGTATGTCAGGTAGGTTTGTTTACGAAGTGAAATTGCTTAACTGGCCCTATGATTATTATCCCCCGACGAAGTCGGAGGAATATAGTTTTGGCGTCGTCCATGCGTCCGTCCATCTGTCCATTCCGACCGTCCGTCCGTCCGCACTTTTTGTCTGTCCGGAACCATATCTCAGTACCTATTGGTCAGATTTAATTCATTCTTAGTACTAATGATAAGTACCATGAACTCTCGATATCCTATAAGTTTGGTCAAAATTGACCCCTTAACACTTGAGTTATTGCCCTTGTTTTAGTATAGGCAATTATAAGGCAAAACCTATATTAGCTTTTTTGTGTGATGATCTTCACATTTCATCAAAGCTATTATATTTAACAACTTCTCTCTATAGACCATGATTGCCAAGTGCCTGTAGATGAGAATGGCAGTGTCAAAGTTTTACCCCACCCCCATTGAGCCCACCTAAGGGGTCAAAGGTCAAATATTTAAATTTCGCAATAACTATGGCAATTATTAATATTTTTTGCTGAAATTTTGCATGCAGGCAGAGCAGCAATAATTATGAAACATATCAAACGGGATTTCAGTTAAAGGGCCTTATTCCGACCCCCATGGGTGGACTTAGGGGGTGGGGCCGAGGCCAAAATTAAACCTTTTCAGAATATGGTCATGTTGCATATCAAATTAAAGCTGACGACGCTGGCAGCAACATGGTAGCAAATATTTTGCCCACAGACACACCCTTGACCCAGGGGGTGGGGTCAAAAGGTCAAACTATATATTTTTCTGAAAGTAGTCATGTTGCATATCAAATTAAAGCTGACGACGCTGGCAGCAACATGGTAGCAAATATTTTGCCCACAGACACACCCTTGACCCAGGGGTTGGGTCAAAAGGTCAAACTATATCTTTTACTGAAAGTAGTCATGTTGCATATCAAATTAAAGGGAATGGAGCACAGAGCACCACTAAAGCAAGTATGCTGTCATTACACACACCAACAACCCCTGGGGTGGGGTCAAAAGGTCATTTTTTCTTATCTAAAAGTGGTCATGTTGCATATCAAAGTAAAGTGGAAGAAGTGTAGACCTACATGCAAGGTAACACTTAGAATTTACACATAATCTTGACCTCTTAGGTTGGGTTTAAAGGTCAGATATTGAAATTGTGCAGATGTAAGTATATTTTTTATTGAACTAAGCACTAAAACATACTTGACATGCATTTGTTATGATCTGAATGATACTGTAGGTGAACTAAGGGTTAGATAAATGGGATTTATGTTTTGTGATTTACATGTTTCTCTCAAATAACCCTTCGTCGGGGATATAGATTCGTCGAATTTGCCTTGTTGTATAGTGTTTTATCATATGACGTCGCGTCTGGGAGTGAAATAACGCCATGCAATAAAATCGATAAACCGCTAGTGGTGTACAGATTTAAGGGAAACGTTATGATGTCCATAACAACGTTGCATACACATTGACAAAAGTTTGACGTTTTTACGACAGAAATGAGATTTCAAAGTAATCCTAATTTCATATGATAAATAGAATCTAACATTCATGCTCTTGTATTATTTAATTTATTAAACTCGTTGCGAAAAAGAGATAAAATGCTTGGCAAGCCTCGCATTTTATCTCTTTTCCCAAACTCATTTAATAAATCAAATAAAACATGAGCACTCATGTAAGATCCTCTATATAATTTCAGTTCTGCAGATAAAACAGTCAAACTTTGGAATGCCGGAAACAAAAATTGTGTACACACATTTCACGACCACACAGACCAGGTATGTCTTTTTTCAACAGTGTGTATCTCGGGGAACAAAAATGAGCCGTGACCTGAAATTTCTAACAATGTGGTATATGCGCCCAGCAAAGGCTCAGACCAGCCTGCGCATACGTGCAGACTGATCAGAGCCTTTGCTAGTCGCTTAAATATTATTTGACTGTTAGGCTACTAACCAAACATCATTTGGAGTTTCTAAGCTTAAAAGGAGGTTGCACAGGCTTGTCTGAGCCTAGGCTTGTCAAAATACCACATTGTTGGAAATGACATGTCACAGTTCAAATATTTCAATATTGCACTTGTCCTGCAGGATAAGGGCAAGTGACTTACTATTTTCTCTCGACTTGCAAACACATGCACTTGCAATAAAGAACATAAGGGAGTAATATACTGACGGACTTTAATTACGCAACACTAACTTCCCCTTATATCTTCCAAAAGACTGTTTAATGTAAACATCCTTTGCTTCGATAATGTCATCATGTGTTTGCTTCTTCAGCAAACACTTTAGTTTTGAATGTACAGCTAAACTGGACGTCGTTATTTGCTCCGTATGAATTTAGTCATTTTAACATTTCTTAAGTAGAGGAGATTTTAAGCTATTGAATGAAAGGGTACACCCAGATAAACGTCATATACGCGTATATGCTGTTTCGCAGACCTGCCAATCAATATGAGAATGATTCCTCGATGACTAACAAAGTCCATGATACAAATTTGATGCTTCTAGTGTTTCTTGATTTAAAGAAATATGGAATCTTTCATTAACAACATTTGGTCACATGAAACAGCTGACCCCTATCTCAAAAAGTTTACATTTTAATGCATTTAGTTCATCTTAGTTGGACAAGTTTTCCATCGTTGTACTAACAAATGAATGCTCTTTAACATACAATCAAAATTATTGTTCTCCCTTCTCTTTTGAGACATAAATTAAAGCTGTTATCCAAGTGTTGCGTTTTTAAAGTCTGTCAGTATATGTAACATTATAAAGTTCTATATATCACTGCTAAAATGATATTTACCCAGTCAGTTTTATAACTGCATCCCATACACTGACAAAATGATTTCACAGTCAATATTCAGAAAATGCTAGTATTACCCTCAGATTTTAGCGCTCGTCCTGCAGGAAAAGTGCTTTGGGAAGAATTACTTGTCCTTTCTAGATTTCACTCATAATAGAGCTGACGAGTGGAATTTATGTCCCCTGTTGTTGTTGCCTAAGAAACGATTTTTTAGCTCACATGGCACTTCATGCTCAAACTAAGCTATATTGGGATATTATCATTTGTCAAGCCCATTTTTAGCTCACCTGAGCTGAAGGCTCAAGGTGAGCTATTGTGATCAGTCTTTGTCCGTACGTCGTCCGTCAGTCTATTAACTTTTTCTTTAAACAACATCTCCTCCTGAACCACTGGTCCTAATTTCATATAACTTCACATGAATGTTCCCCATGATGCCCTCTTTCAAAATTGCATAAATGGTTCAGCTCCACTGAACAGGAGGGCCGCCATAGCTCCAGATAAGAAATATCTTTAAACAACAGCTCCTCATGAACCACTGGTCCAAATTCAAAATAATTCCACAGAATTGTTCCTCATGATGCCTTCTATCAAAATTGCACAAATGGTTCCGCTCTGCTGAACAAAAGGGCCGCCAGAGCTCCAGATAAGAAATATTTTTAAACAACTTCTCCTCCTGAAGCACTGGTCCAAATTCAAAATAATTTCACAGAGTTGTTCCTCATGATGCCTTCTACCAAAATTGCACAAATGGTTCCGCTCCACTGAACATAAGGGCTGCCAGAGTTACAGATAAGAAATACCTTTAAAACACATCTCCTCCTGAGCATGCCGAACCACTGGTCCAAATTCAAAATAATTTCACAGAATTTTTCCTCTTGATATCCTCTACCAAAATCGCACAAATAGTTATGTTCCTTATTACAAAGGGCCGCCAGAGCTCCAGATAAGAAATCTCTTTAAATGACATATCCTCCTAAACCACTGGTCCAAATTTCATATATTTCCACATGAATGTTCCCCATGATGCCCTCATTCAAAATTGCATAAATGGTTCGGCTCCAGCGAACAGGAGGGCCGCCAGAGCTCCAGATATGAAATCTTTTAAACAACATCTGCTCCTGAACCACTTATCCAAATTCAAAATAATTTCACAGAAGTTTTCCTCATAGTACCCTCTACCAAAATTGCACCAATGGCTGCACTATGCTGAAGAAAAGGGCTGCCAGATACCAAGATAAGAAATACTGTTAAACAGCAATTCCTCCTGAACCACTGGTCTTAATTCAAAATAATTTCACAGAATTGTTCCTCATGATACAATCTACCAATATTGCACAAATGGTTCAGGTCTGCTGAGCAAAGGGGTGGTCAGAGCTCTAGATAAGAAATGTCTTGAATCGACATCTCTGTTTGAACCACTGGTCCAAATTCCATATATCTTCACATGAATATTCCCCATGATGCCATCTTTAAAAATTGCATAAATGGTTCTGCTGCACCAAACAGGAGGACTGCTAAAGCTCCAGATAAGAAATCTTTTAAACAACATCTAAACCACTGACCCAAATTTAAAAAAAATCACAGAATGTTCCTCATGATGCACTCTACCAAAATTTCACAAATGGTTCCACTCCACTGATCAGTCATTCTCAGGTGAGCGACCAAGGGCATAAGGACCCTCTCGTTTTTTTGCACCATCAAAATTAATTATTCAAACACTGTTAGTAGACAAGTGCAGCAAAACTTTAAGCATGTTGATTGCTCTTCTATAACAATTTTAAAACACCAGTCAATATACCAAAATAATCGCAGTCATGTGCTAGTTTAATATAACTGTTAAAATTATGATTATGAACGAATTTTAAAAATTCTTCTGGTTTTGCATAGCTTATGATATACTTAATCATTGGTCAGCAGTGATATTGATGTATTGATGAAAGCATGTACATGGCAACTTTCGGTACTGGCATGTTATAAAAAGTGGTTGCCCAGGTAATTCATCCCCGTGCAGTAAAAACAATAACAATCAGGTCTGCATAATTTTCTTATTGCAGTGATTCCAACACCTGTTAAGAGGCACAAAACAGTTTTAATGTCTTTTCTAAATATAGTAATGCTCCATGATGTCATTTATGTACAAAATAAGGGATTTTAGCACCCCCTAGGCTATTTATTTAGCAGTTCATTTCTAATAAAACAAAAGTATTAACTTTGTTTTTGGATGAAAGTTATCATAACAGTCCCATCTACCATATAAACAAGAAAAATATAATAGTACTTTACAGCTAATATATACTCAGCGTCAATGAAAAGTTACCAGTATCAAAACTTCGATATTTCGGAAAATATATAATGCAACTCTTTGGTTACTGTTACGTTCATGTTTCTGGTCAACGACTAGCTGATTTGGAGAGATAAAACAGTTACACCACCTCTGGAACTATGGTGCCCGTGATGCACGTGCATTTTATGTTTTCTGCAGTTTTTAAGAATTTGAAATCATCATTTTCAGAAGACAACATGCCAGGACATGCCCTAGACATTTTCATTGAAAACGCCACTAAAATGGTTTAGGTTATCCCATTAAACTCGAAAAATGAGGATCAAACTTAAAGGTAGCACCAAAACTTTGCTTTTTCCTATACAATGCAATGGAAACTACAGGGTCCCTCAAGGAATGATTATAATGCATACGGGTGTGATGGATACAGTTTTCCATAGTGGTGATGCATGGCACCCTATGCCATAAAATTTAGTGTTGAAGTATCCGCAGTTCTTTGTACAGGATGTACTAAATATTGTCCTATGTTGAGTGTATGTGATTTACTGGTAACTTTTCACTGACGTTGAGTATATTAAGCCACATTCAAAAGCCCACATCCAACTTCCACTTTTGTCAATTTTTTACAATAAAAGTTTATATCCCTACTGTACAATTTGCTGAGGTTCAAAAAAAATCTTCCATATCCAATAATTGCTGCAAATATGCTACAATGGTCATATAATATTGTAGCACTGAGTGTCCTTTATCTGCAGCCAAATTTTCAGAAGCTGTGGATGGCTATTAACCCATTTTCATTCAATTGTTACGAACGTTCTGTCAGAGACTAAGTCCATAAATGTCATATTTCTACCATATTTCCAGTGTAAATTAAATGTACACCACTCTATGAACATAAAAACGCCCCTCGTAATCGCAAAAATCAGTTCAGTTTTTTTATCTCCATCAAACATAGGTTTAGGGCACGTTAAAGAAACGTCTCAAAGAAACGTTTCTTTTAGACATCCAAAACATATGTTATTATAGACTGTTATTAGAATGGTCCTATTCTCTGAATTCAGTGTGTCCCAAATGTATTTCGAATTAGCGAGTATTTCGAAAATCGGAGTTCGAGGATATATAAAAAATGGACAACTCTTTTAGCAACTAGTGTCCTCTGCTGGTAATTTGCATACAGTTTGGACCCAGATCAGGGCTGCTAAAATGTGGGGCCTGATATGAATCCAAACGTTTTGATAGCTTGATACAATTCCTGAAAGAATTTTAAAACAAAAGTTGATTTTGAAGAAAATCAGATGACAAACAGCATGAAAAATTAACTAGTAGTTAAACAGTTAACAACTATTTGTATTTTTACAGGTCTGGGCAGCCAAATACAACCAAGCTGGGTCCAGAGTTGTTTCTGTTTCTGATGATAGAGGCATTCACATTTATGATACTCCACAGTGATAAAGGACACAGTCTGCATCATTCATTATTCTGATACAACAACCAGTCTACTTGCAGCCAAATACAGCCAGACTGGTTCCAGAGTTGTTTCTGTTTCTGATGATAGAGGCATTCACATTTATGATACTCCACAGTGATAAAGGACACAGTCTGCATCATTCATTATTCTGATACAACAACCAGTCTACTTGCAGCCAAATACAGCCAGACTGGTTCCAGAGTTGTTTCTGTTTCTGATGATAGAGGCATTCACATTTTTGATACTCCACAGTGATAAAGGACACAGTCTGCATCATTCATTATTCTGATACAACAACCAGTCTACTTGCAGCCTAATACAGCCAGACTGGTTCTAAAGTTGTTTCTGTGTCTGACGATAAAGGCATTCACATTTATGATACTCCACAGTGATAAATACACAGCAGTGATAAAGGACACAGTCTATGTCATTCATGACTCTGACGCAGCAACCATTCAGCAAACACTGTGGAGGCTCAGCTGATATGATCTGTTCATCAATTTTTGACAATATTGAGAGACACAGTCTAAATACACAGCCGTGATAAAGGACACAGTCTACATCATTCACAACCAGTCAGCAAACACTATATGAAGGCACAATTGATATCATCTGTTCATCACTTTAAAACACTGTTGAGGGACAGTCTAAATACACAGCAGTTAAAAAGGACACAGCCTACATCATTTAGTACTCTGGCACAACAACCAGTTTACGAGAGAGGGGAGTTCAACAATGCGAGCGTTCATTGGCTGTCCTTGTTCTGGTACCTATCTTTGTCCGCAATGTGTAAAGCCTTGCATCAGTACAACTAGCGCCGGAGAGCTGTTCATTGATTTACGGCAATATTGAGAGATACAGTCTATATATTTGATTTCATGTGCTTAACTTCTTTTCAATTGACTTTTACTGTGAAGTAATACCTCTGTAAACAGTTTGGACCCAGATCAGACTTGACAAGTGACACTTGTCAAATATGTTCTTAAAAAGGTTATCCTTTGGAAGCAAAGAATGCACCGAAGAACTGAAACTAGAGTGTGCAAGTTTTCTGGGCCAGACTAGCTAGTTTCGGCCATTAAGGCCTCTTCAGTGACCCTCTAATAATTTCAAAGTTTCCAGATGAAACCCATGATACCAAAGGACAAGAAAAAAAATCTACACTATAGTGAAGGGCAGGGAGACGTTCTACTGCCGCCACACAGTCCCAATCACCAGCTGTAGTGAAGTCAAATATGTTCTTAGAAGGTTATCCTTTGGAAGCAAAGAATGTACCGAAGAACTGAAACTAGAGTGTGCAAATTTTCTGGGCCAGACTAGCTAGTTTCGGCCATTAAGGCCTCATCAGTGACCCTCTAATAATTTGATACTTGTTAAGTCTGATCTGGATCAAAACTGTTTTTGAAACTTGTATGGCATGCCTGAAAGAATTTTCGATAATGTTTAAGAAAGAAAAGTCTGTAGATGAGAGAAAGCATGCAAAATTATCTACCAGGTAAAGAATTAAACAGCCAATCACAATACAGTAAAACCTGTCTTAAGAGGCCACTCAAAAAGAATACCAAAATTGGTTTTCAAGACCGATTATCGCTTAATGCAGGTTAAAAGTATTGCAGAATGCTCCAAGGGGAACATTCTGCAATACTCTCGACCTTCATTAAGTTACCATTTGTCATAAACATCCTTGTATTGTCTATTTTGAATGGCTGCTTAAGACAGGTTTTTACTGTACAATGTGTGTCAAGGCAGGGTTAATATAATAAAAAAGAGCCTACTTCATGGATTACATGCAGGCCTCCAGATAAAATTAATTTTTTTATTTCTCAACGAAAACATATGTTGTGGATACTCAAAAGAACTGTCTTTTATATTGAGACGGTTCTTTTGAGCAACCAAAACAAGTGTTAAATCTGATAGATAAGAATATATTAAAAATTCTAGGCTAAATTTTATGCCGATCTGGACCTATGTACATGTATGTGCAGCTATCTAGTGAGGCTAAAGATCTGAATTTTTGACTGAACTTTCCTCTACACCCATGCTAATAATGTTGCTGCAAAGGGCGTGGCAAGACTGCAGGGATTCGCTGGTTCATGCGAGTCTTAGCTGCTGGACAATGCAATTAGTTACAATATCTTGCATGCTGAGATGGTTCTTTTGAGTATCAACAATGAATGTTTTGTGAGAGAAATTGTGCGACGATCCAGAGGAGAGGACCTGACCCCCTCCCCTCCTGGAAAATCACAAATGCTATAGGTGTCCATAGGAATGAGCAATTGGACCCCCACCTCCTGGAAAAAGTTGGTCCCCCCTGGAACCTTGGAAAATTATAGTTTTTCTTCAAATAAACCATTGGACCCCCCTCTGTAAAATAAATTGCGGACTTAAAAAAGTTGTGTCTGGACCCACCTCCCCGACCCCCCCCCCCCACACACACACACCTCCTGGATCCGCCCATGAAAATAAAGCTAGAATAATTATAACATGTACTTTATCTTTCAAAATGACAGTGTCAAGGGCAAACAACTCAGGCCTAGATCAATGGAAAACCATGACATCTTGTGTAGACCTTTCTTGTAATATATTATAATGAAAGTTTTCAGCTAACAAAATAAGTTTTATTTTATTTGAACAACATTAAATATTAAACAATGCAAAACAACAAAAAAGGATAAAATATCACATGGACCTTGGTGCAAGAAAACCCGTCTTCGGGGTTTTACACAGACCAGCCTGTGCATCCACGCAGTCTGATCAGCATCTTTGATATTTGCTTATTATAGAGTTACTATCATATCTAGACTTGCTACGAGCTAAATTTCAATTTTCTATCTAGTATCTGTAGCTAAGCAGGCTGTTTTGAATCTCACTTTTTGGAAACCCCAAAGACAGGTTTTGTCGCATCTAAGAGTGTTAACCTTTGTCCTGCTAAACTCAGATGTATTGTTTATTTATTGAAAACACTGTAGATTCAGATCAAAGCCATCTGATCAGTATCCACATTATTTTTCTCTCTGATTTAAAATTTTAAACTGCAAATATATTTTAGACCACGTACAACTGATACCTCCTGAGCATGTCAGTGCTGCAGGAATAATTACGTTTTCTTAACCCCGGAAGAAAAAGAAACTACATGCGTAAAATTGAAATGCTGCAGGTAAACAGGATTAAAAATAGGATGGAGTTAGTGCAATGCATAAAAATATTAAGCGTGACAATGTAAGTGTTATCCAGCACCTATTCTAGGCAGGGAGATTCCCTCAGTTTTCGAAAAATACCCTTATTTCGTAGAAATGGGTATATTTTATAGACAGTGAAGAAAAAATTCAAAATTATACAAATTGCCTGGTTTTTCCATTAACCTTGTTCATTCTGGATACTTTTCTTTCTGGATACTTTTCATTCTGGATACTTTTCATTCTGTATGCTGGTTAACAGCTACTTTGACAAACAGTGAAGACCCAGATGAAATGTCCCATAAGGCGACATTTCATCAGGGTCTTCCCTGTTTAGCTATGATAAAAACAATCTTTTATGGACAGAAAATTTATAGAAATCTTGACTAGTTACCCTGTAAAATACAAAATGGACAATTCCATACTTATTGTGTCAATATGTATGGAATAATCCATCAGAATACAGGCCCCCAGATAAGAACAGTAACTGAAAATTAGTTTTCTTATTTTCTCAACCAAAACATATGTTGTGGGTACTCAAAAGAACCGTCTCAGTGAGATAGTTCTTTTCAGCACCCACCCAAAACACATGTTTAAACTGATGAATAAGAAAATAATCACAATTTTACACTAAACAACTTAGCTCAACTGGCCCCATGAGAATGAAATGGTTGGTCTTCAAATCCTTAAAGAGACTCTTTCATTTGAATTATTTTCAATTTTTATTAAATGATATATTCTGCATTTAACAATAAACTGTGATATGTCACCATTTACTTTTTGGAAACGTTAAAAAGTAAGTGAGTATGATCAGGAAATACCACAATCAAAAACTGCAGACCAACCCATGGCACTGTGAGGAAGAGCCACATAAATTTACAGTAACAAGACATCCAAAAGACAGCAAAAGCAAAGCAGCCAGCTCCAGGGTTTGCACAGACTTGAAAAGTACTTGAATTAAGAGGGCTTTCTTGAAAAGTCGAGATCTAAATCAGAATAAAACTGACGTGCCTTTATTTGGTGCAGCAAATGCTAAACCAAATAAAGGCACAACAATTTTATACTACTTTTTTAGTACTAATTTCTCCATTATCTGAGTCTAGCATTTCTGAAGTAGAATTTCAACACTTAAATCAGGATTTTTCATAAACTTTTAGTCCTTGAAAACTGTAGGGTAGTCTTTAGAAGTCCTTGAAAAGGCCTTGAATTGAACTCAAACTTTCCTGTATGAACCCTGTGTGGAGGAGAGCCGTGTCTCAGTGGTAGAGTGCTTGACTCAAGATCGAGAGGTAGTAAGTTCAAGCCTCACTGAAGGCACTGCATTGTTTCTTGAGCAAGACACTTTATCCTCTGCATAGAATTGGTTTAACCCAAGAAGACCTGTCCCACCATAACTGAAAAATTGTTGACGAGGACATAAAGAATCAAACAAACTAATAAACTAGCCTCATCTGCTAGAAAAACTATGCAAACATTTTGGATCCAGATCAGGCCCGACAAAACATCCAGCCTGATCTGGACCCAAAACGTTTGGCACTCTGATGGTATATTCTTGAAAGAATTATTCGAAAAAGGTGATTTTCAAAAAAAATCATGCAAAATTACCCAGTATGTAAAGTCTAAAGAGTTGAACAAACTTCAGAAATTCTTGGCGACACATACAGGTCATCTTTTACTTAGTTAATCTCCTGGAATCTTAGGACCTCCTATGGAGCTTGTTTGTTTGATTTGATTCTTTATGTCACATCAACAATCTTTCAGTCAAACAGGGACGGGTCTTCCTGGGTTGAACCAGCACTAAGCTAGGATACTCCTATAGAGTAATCTAGTATATGGTATAGGTATAGATAAACAAAAAATTTGACCGTAAAATTGTGAATATTTCCTTACCCATCAGTTTTAACATATATTTTGGATTCTCAAAAGAACCATCTCATTGAGACGGTTCTTTTGAGTACCCACAACATATGTTTTGGTTGAGAAATAGAAAAAAAATTTTTTTTTAATAAAATTGATGGATTAAAAAAAATGTTCACACTTTTATGTTCAAAAATTTTGCACCAGTGATTCTTGAACATATGTTGTCTTTGTTCTTGTTGAAGTTCTGATCCGTAGGTCAACTGTTCTGTTGCTTTTCACTGGCAGATGTCAGCACAAGCTGTTATATCACACAATCTTCTGCAAAATAGGTTAAACCAAATACATTTGCCTGTAAAAGTGCTATATTTTAAGGAATTGATAAATAAATATGTCATTGATAGTAAGTTAATTATTTTTTCAGTTATTGAGTATTTTACTTACCCCTTTTTCGTTCAATTAGGTATTGCAAATTTTAATTGGGTATTCCAATTTTTTAAGAAATGTTGATTTGGGTATTATGTTTTTTTCAATTGGGTATTTTTGTAAATGTCTTATGCCACCATTCAATTTGTGTTTTTCCTTGATAATTGACAGTCCGAGTACAAGCTACTTTCTGTTTCAAACTCGCCTATAATGTCACTAATTATTGATGATGCATTTATTAATCCTAGTCTGACACAGTAGTCAATCAATTCATTCACAATACCAGTGATGACTGGCTGGGGATTAAAGGACGAATTGCTAAAATAGCCGATAATTTTTTTTTGTCATAGTTTGTTTCTCTAAATTTCTTTATTGTACTTTGACGACATATTTTTTTGATTTCGGACTCATTCTCTGCTAACATTTGAATATTGTACAATTGGCTGTGTTCTATTAATTGCACAGAAAAAATAAAACCCCGAACTCCCCAATAGTAACAACATTCCAAATAGCGAGGATTCAGGTCTCTGGAAGGAAATCCACAACTGTTTGGGAGTAATCGGCCTGGGGAGCGGTAAGCGCCGGTGTGCAAGGCTATTTACTTGTATTGCGTATCAGGAATTTCTCTTGCATTTTGTAACGCTACCAAATGAATTTTTAATTACGTTTTTCATATTTCAATTGGGTAAATACGCAAATACGCTTACTAATTAAGGTACTGCATTGATCAAACCATTGAGTACCAATACAGCTGACAAAGGACCTGTATGAAATCTCTTGATAAAATAATAATATGTGTTGGACAACTTGGAATATATATACACCAGGGCTGTGGAAATACCATGCCCGACTTGTCCGACCTGGTCCTATTTCATTTAGGACAAGTTGAAAATTTCTATTTACTTGTCCTTGGACAAGTACAAATGTATGAAGTTAATACAATTCTGTAATTAATATTTTGATTAATTATTACGAGCTCACATCTTGCATTGAAAACAGTGTGGATCCTGATCAGCTGGCTTCTTCAGAAGCCAGCTGATCTGGATCTAAACTGTTTACAAGAGAAGCCAGCTGATCAGGATTCATACTGTTTACAAGGGTTGATATATATCTGGTTTCACACTGTTTTTGAAAGAATGAATTGTTAGCACTGTAAGGTATAAGCTTATTTGTTCTTTTGGACAAGTAAAATTTTCTATGGACAAGTACATTTTGGCATTTTACTTGTCCCTGGACAAGTAGAAAATTTTACTATTTCCACACCCCTGATATACACAGTTGCAAAGATATGGGAACACTGTTGGTTGATAGGATAGTGTGCCAGAGTTCGCACAGGCTTGAAAAGTACTTGTATTTAGAGGGCTTTTTTGAAAAGTTCTTGAAAATTAAATCTGCCTTGAAAAGTGCTGGAAAATCACTTAAAAGTATTGAAAAGTCCTTGAATTCTACTATTTTCTGTAGGACTTAACCACTGTTGATAAAGACCTAATTTAAAATCAGTATAAAATTGGTGTGCCTTAATTTGGTGCAGCATATGCTGCACCAAATATAGATACAACATTTTTTTACCAATTTTCCAGTACTAATGTCTCCTTTATCTCAGTCTAGCATTTCTGAAGTAGAATTTTAACACTAAGATAAGTATTTTTCATTAACTTGAAGTCCTTGAAAACTGTTTGAGAGGCTTTAGAAATCCTTGAAAGTCCTTGAATTTTACTCAAACGTGCCTGTATGAACCCTGTGTGTGCTTCAGGAGGAGTGACAGCATATTCTGAGCGCAGTGATACACCTGCAGTGATTTAAAGCTGCATAGTCTGTAACTTTTGATCTTTTAATTTTTGAAATAATGTTTCTATTTTTCAAGAACACAGTAAAAAAACAAAAAAAATCAGGTAAACATTTTACCAAATTAGTAAATCTTTACAAATTATCAGTATCAAAACAACAGCAGTAATGTTAAAACTTTACTGTCTATAATTATTGGAGGGACACAAATAATTACCAACAAGAGAAAAAACACCTGCTTTTATAAGATAATTCACTTTTCCATGCAGTTTTCAGCTATAGTGAACAGATTTATTGTGAAAACTTAACTTATCATATGACGTCGCATCTGGGAGTGAAATAACGCCATGCAATAAAATCGATAAACCACTAGTGGTTTATAGATTTACGGGAAAGGTTATGACGTCCATAACAACGTTGCGTACATATTGACAAAATTATAACGTTTTTACGCCAGAAATCAGATTTCGAAGTATTTGTTTTATGATAAATAGAATCTAACATTTGTGCTCTTGTATTATTGAATTTATTAAACTCGTTGCGAAAAAGAGATAAAATGCTTGGCAAGCCTCGCATTTTATCTCTTTTCCCCAACTCGTTTAATAAATTCAATAAAACATGAGCACTCATGTAAGATCCTCTATTTAATCCTGCTTTTACAAATGATTTAAAAAGAAAATGAAATTTTTTGAAAAATGTTCTTAGTTGCAGACTTAGTCTCTTTAATGTATCCCTGGTTGGATGTCAGTCGTTTAAGAAATTGATTCATGCTAGCAGTGATTTGTTGCTTAATATATCACTGGCTGGAGGTCAGTTGTGATTTACCCACTTACAACTGACCTACAGACAGTGGCCTACAGACAGTGATATATAAAGTAACTTATTAATACCAGCACAAATCTATTTCAATTCTAATACACAAAATGATTGAACATATGAATGATTCCTTCAGATTCTATAAAGATGCAGCCATCTTGAACAGAGCAAAAGCATTTCTTGTAACTATTGTTGGACTAAAACATGTATTTTACGACATTTTGAACGATTCTTTAATTGTGAAAAAATGATGTGTGTCATCTAATGTCACTATCACAAGGTTGTATGTAATAGATTACGTCAAACTGGCTACCAAATGATTTCATGCTAGTCTGTGCAGTGATTTGTCAAATAATAAATCACTGAATTTAACCATTGGCTATATAGGCCGTCAGTGTAAGGATACAATTTAATATGGGTATGTCTTTGTATAAAACAGCTGCTAAGATCTTATAAAATCATATGTAAATTAATATTGTGTCTCTCTTTCAAATAATGTCCATGTGATTAATTTCACTATTTATCATATGACGTCGCGTCTGAGAGTGAAGTAACGCTATGCAATAAAATCCATAAGCCACTAGTGGTTTACAGATTTTAGGGAAACGTGATGACGTCCATAACAACATTCCGAACATAATAACAAAATCATAACGTTTTTACGGCAGAAATGAGATTTCAAAGTAATTTTAATGTCATATGATAAATAGAATCTAACATTCATGCTCTTGTATTATTGAATTTATTATACTTGTTGCGAAAAAGAGGTAAGATGCTTGACAACCCTCTCATTTTATCTCTTTATCCCACCTCTATTAAATTCAATAAAACTTGAGCACTCATGTAAGATCCTCTATCTATATTGATCCACTGTGTGCATGGAAGTGTGGGTCCTAGTCAGCTGGCTTTATGATCAGAATTCATGATCAGAACCCAGCTGATCTGGGTCCACACTGTTTACAAAATGAAAAAAAATATGTGCATTGTGTGCTTATAAACTGGTATATATCAACAAAAACTTTCAGTGTAAAATTGTAAATATCTTCTTGCCCATAATTTAAGCATATACGTTTTGGGTGCTCAAAAGCACCGTCTCATTGAGACGGTTCTTTTGCGTACCCAAAAGATATGTTTTGGTTGAGAAATAAGAAAATTGTTTTTCTGTTATGCACTCCTGACTTGAACAACAACTTGATAATTGAGCCGTGACATGTGATTTCCAACAATGTGGCATTTTGACAAGTGTAGACTCAGTCTCTTGCTAAGCTTAGAAACTCCAAATTTTGTTTGGTCAAAGCTTAACAGTCAAAGACTATTCCAGCGCCTAGCAAAGGCTCTGATCAGTCTGCCCGTATGGGCAGGCTGGTCTGAGCCTTTGCTGGTCGCACAGACCTCATTTGTTTTGGTCAGTTACTTAACCGTCTAGAATATTCAAGTGACTAGCAAAGTCTCTGATCAGTCTGCGCGTATGCGCAGGCTGGTCTGAGCCTTTGCTGGTTGCACATACCACGTTGTTTGAAATCTCATGTCATGGCTTAATTATTGTGATGTTTAGAGCTTAAGCGACTTGATTGAAGTGGCAGGTTATAACACTATCCTAAATTGTAAACATCTATCTACTGAGCAAATATTGACTTGTAAAAGAGTAAATAATGGTACATTATGTTAAGCAAGTCTTACGTTTTCAACCGGGCCGCGTAACGCAGTCAGTAACGTGTCTGGCTACAGATGCGTGTCTGACTGCAGATCCAGGGGTCACGAGTTCGATCCCGGCCCGGTCCCATACTTTTGTGGAGATTGATCATGAAATAATTTCTACGGTCATTCTCCTCTCTTCCACTGATCCATTCAAGAAGGGTTGTTGTCAGTTACAAGCGAAAGTATGTGCACAAATTTCTGGTTAACCGCTTGTTCAAGCCTGCCCAGGAAAAAGAGTGGTTAGGTGAACTGACCGTCCCGCAATGACCATAGCTGTTGACTTGGGACGTAAAGCAACAAAACCAACCAAATCTTACGTTTTCTCATGCTGGTTATTTTTGCACTACACTTCCCCCAATTTAACCTGATTGTTACATTATTAGCAATAAAGCATGGCATCATTATCAATCTCATCCAGGTTATCATGGTTATAATCAGACTGGTAGATCCCTATGATAAGACAGGAGACGCAACCAAAGGAGGTAGGGGTTGCAAAATGTGACTTCCCCAAAACATTTAGCAATCCATTATTTTTATATGTAACGTTTTTATAATATCAATACTTGCTAACAAAGTCACATTAAAAGTTTTTAAAGTCCAAAATCATGGAGGTTTTAATGATTAGTTGTTGTTGGTTTTTGTTGATTTTTTCATCTTAATTGATTTTTAAGATATTTTGTAGTGCAACTGTAGTCAATTCTACCTTGATGACTATTTTTACCTGGTCCAACAGTATGCAATAATATACTTTGACCTTTCATCCATGCTTAAAGAGACTAGGTCTGTAACTATGAACATTTTTCAAAAAAAAATCTTTTCATTTTAAATCATTTGTAAAACTAGAATTAAGTTATGTTTTCACAGTAAATATGTTCAGTACAGCTGAAAACTGCATGGAAAAGTGAATTATCTTCACAGGTGATTTTTCTCTTGTTAGGAATTATTTACGTCCCTCCACTAATTCTAGACAGTTGATTTTTAACACAAATGCTGTTGTTTTGATAGTGATAATTTGTTAAGATTTATGAAAATGGTAAATTTTTTACCTGCATTTGAGTATTTTTACTTTATTCTTGAAAAATAGATACTTCATTTCTAAAATTAGAAGATCAAAAGTTACAGACCATGCAGCTTTAAAGTACACCTATTCAGTGACCATACGGGAGTTCAGCAATGAGAGTGCTTGGGGTGCTATTGAGCGCTTTTTATCTCAGACTAGCTAGAATAGTCAAATTAAGCTTGTAGCAAGTTTTGATAGGATCCTTTCCAAGAGGCGAATAACAAAGGCGCTGATCAGACTGTTCAGATGCGCAGGCTGGTCTGCGCCTTTGTTGTTCACAAACCACCGAAGACAGGTTTACTCACATTGAGGCCCATATGGAGTTAGTACATTTGCAACCAGTGTATTTCAAAACCATCAACATACTGCCGGGCCACTTAGCGCAGTCGGTATTGTGTCTGACTGCAGATCCAGGGGTCTCAAGTTTGATCCCGGCCTGGTCCCATACTTCCGTGGAGGTTGATCATGAAACAATTTCTATGGCCGTTCTCCTCCCTTCCGCTGATTCAAGAAGGTTGCTGTCAGTTACAAGCGAAAGTATGTGCCAAAGTACTGGTTAACGGCTTAGTCAAGCTTGCCCAGGAAAAAAATGCAGTTAGGCGAACTGACCATTCCAACATGATCATAGCTGTTGACTTTGAAGTAAAGCATCAAACCAAACAAACAAACAAAATAATGCTATGACTGATCTGTACCTTTGCTTGGCTTACAGTGTTATTGAATAACAGTCTGAATCCAGATCTGCACCTATTAACTGTTTGCAAATGTAATTAATTATCAGAAAACAAAAGTCCCTACTAGCTGGGAAAGAGTTGAATCATCTGATCTGGGACCAATCTGTTTGCAAAGGTAATCAGCAGATGACATAAGTGGACACTACCAAGCAAAGAATCAAAAATAAAAAAGTCTTACCAACACAACATTTCTGATAACAGAAAAAGGCAAAGGATCCACAACACAGGATGGCAGCACAAACACAGAATACTGCCGTCACAATCACTGCTATCTTCTCTCGACTAAAACATAAAATATAGGGAATATGACAGAAAAAGGCGAATGATCTACAACACAGGATGGCGGCACAAACACAGAACACCGCTGTCACAATAACTGCTATCTTCTCTTGACTAAAACATAAAATATATGGTATATAACAGAAAAAGGCGAAGGATCCACAGCACAGGATGGCAGCACAAACACAGAACACCGCTGTCACAATAACTGCTATCTTCTCTTGACTAAAACATAAAATATATGGTATATAACAGAAAAAGGCGAAGGATCCACAGCACAGGATGGCAGCACAAACACAGAACACCTCTGTCACAATAACTGCTATCTTCTCTCGACTAAAACATAAAATATAGGGAATATAACAGAAAAAAGCGAATTATCCACTGCACAGGATGGCAGCACAAACACAGAACACCGCTGTCACAATAACTGCTATCTTCTCTCGACTAAAGCATAAAATATAGGGAATATAACAGAAAAAAGCGAATTATCCACTGCACAGGATGGCGGCACAAACACAGAACACCGCTGTCACAATCACTGCTATCTTCTCTCTGCTAAAACATAACAAAATACAGTAAAACCTGTGTGAAACGTTACTCTCAAAAAGATCGAAAATTTATTTTCAAGACCAATTATTGCTTAATCTGCAATACTTTCCTCTGGCTATATAATAAACTCTTTCCAAAAATTCTTACATCCTTTTGTAGGACCTAATCTTGGTCCAAACTGTTCGCAATGATTATCAGCAGATAACATTAGGAGACAAAGACTTAACCCTTCGTAGACAGGAAAACCCTAAACAGTTACTTGGGCAAACAGTGAAGACCCAGATAAAAGGCCGCAAAATGATGCATTTCATCAGTTTCTACACTGTTTGCTAAGCCATAAACGATCTCCAGATTATAGAAACAAACACTATTATTTGGAAAGTATAACCTGTGACCCCCCGGAATATACAATGGACAATCCCAAGTTTATAGTATCTAATCAGAAAGAAGTATCCATTAGTGCATAAAGAGTTTAACTTTACCTGTTAGTAGTTATAGCACTGTCATCTCTTACTACTGTGTCTGTTGATGTGTTTGTCTGTCCTGAAAAAAAATCAGGAATTCACTTTGTGACAGGCCAGGTTGCATAGCCAGAATGAATTCCAGTTCAAATATTTAGTTAAGAGTAACTGTTCTTAAAAGAAACATAATTTTCTTTTTTCTCAACCAAAACATATTATGTTGTGGAACTTGGGGGTACTCAAAAGAACCTTCTCAATGCATAAGGCATTTCGTCTGGTCTTTACTGTTTAGAATAGGATACAACATCGATATCATGCGACAGTCCGCATGCCTGATTGTAAACCCAACCACGGTTTATAGCTATCATGGTTTTCTCTTTAATTGCACGACGGTTCTCAATGACGGCGCTGATGTAAAGCTTTAATCGGTGGGTTGGTGCCTGATGCTTGTCCTTGAGGTTTTCATTAGCTCTGACTATTTGTGTGTCGGGAGTCCTTTTCTTTGTTTCACCACTGTGTGTTAATTTGATCAGATTGTTTTCTCTATGATGATGCATTGCATTAGTTAGGAAGCCTCCATGGGAGCTTAACATCTTTTGTGTATTAACCTAGGTCGAAGATTTAGCGTCAGTAAAATGCATTAAAGCCCCCCCCCCCCCCCCACACACACACACACCTGCACGGTAGTTTAGTCTGCTGATATAAGGCGGTGGTTCTGCTATTGTTGAATTATTGTTTTTTGTACCTCCCATTGTTTGTAGGGGTTCTGCTGTTATAAGGCGGTGGTTCTGTTGTTGTTGATTTATTGTTTTATTTACCTCCCATTGTTTGTGGGGGTTCTGTGTTGGTCTTTGTTTTGGTATGCACTACTTTGTCCTTTCTAACCTGGACGAGGAAAAGAGAGCTGGTTGCTTTGTTTTTTTTTTGTCTTTCGCGTGTCTTGTCATTGTACTTCCTTAAGGTACCGTGGGTTGGTCTGCAAACTGTGATTGTGGTTTTACCTGATCATATACCTTTTCATTAACAGAAAAAAATCATGTTAAAGAAATTTTGACTAGCCACTCCTTAAAATGAAAAATAGACAGTTCCATACTAATTATATTAGTGTGTATATGGGATAACCCATCAGAATGAAAAGGTTCTATTTGAAACGATACTGTGCATTCAGTTTTCGCGAGAAATTTATTTTCGAGAATAGTGTTAAAAGACGAATAGCGTTAAAAGACGCATTTGCATGTTAGAAATTCGAGACAATGACTTGCTTATATCAGTAAACGCAGAATGATTTTAACATTTCACGAGTGTATTATTTTCACGAAAC
Source organism: Loripinus fragilis (assembly GCA_964019695.1). Taxonomy (NCBI): domain Eukaryota; kingdom Metazoa; phylum Mollusca; class Bivalvia; order Lucinida; family Lucinidae; genus Loripinus; species Loripinus fragilis. Next base: position 1,168,016 of record OZ026530.1, on the reverse strand, counting down.
TGCATCTGCGAAGTTTCGCAAAAATGAGACTCTCGCGAAAATTCCCGAATTTGAAGTGATCTTACCTTGAGCAAGTGTCATGTACGACAGCAATATAACCACATTGATGAGCCTCCATCTTCTTTCCTTCACCATTCCTGGCATAAAATAGAAACATGCATAAATTCATGAAATCAAACAATCGTAAAATTGTGAATATTTTCTTACACATCAGCTTTGACATTTGCTTTGGGTGCTCATGAGACGACTCTTTTGAGAACCCACAACATGTATTTTGGATGAGAAAAAAGAAATCATAATGTTAAGATGAGCCTCCATTTTCAGTCTTTAACCATTCCTTGTATAAGAGAAACAGGCATAGATTCATGAAATCAAACAATCGTAAAATTGTGAATATTTTCTTACCCATCAGCTTTGACATTTGCTTTGGGTGCTCATGAGACGACTCTTTTGAGAACCCACAACATGTATTTTGGATGAGAAAAAAGAAATCATAATGTTAAGATGAGCCTCCATTTTCAGTCTTTAACCATTCCTTGTATAAGAGAAACACGCATAGGTCCGTGAAATCAAACAATCGTAAAATTGTGAATATTTTCTTATCCATCGGCTTAAACATTTGCTTTGTGTGCTCAAAAGAACCGCCTCAAAGAGGCCGTTCTTTTGAGTACCCACAACATATATTTGGGATAATGAAATAAAAATCATAATTTTAAGATGAGCCTCCATTTTCCGTCTTTAACCATTCCTAACACGCATAGAGCCATTAAATCAAACAATGGTAAAATTGTGAATATTTTCTGATCTATCAGTTTTAACATTTGTTTAGGGTGCTCAAAAGAACCTGTCTGATCGAGACGGTTCTTTTGAGTACCCCCAACATATATTTTGGATGAGAAAAAAGAGATGAGCCTCCATTTTCAGTCTTTAACCATTTCTTGTATATAAGAGAAACACGCATAGATTCATGAAATCAAACAATCATAACATTGTGAATATTTTCGTATCGATCAGTTTTAACATTTGTTAAGGGGCGGTCAAAAGAACCGTCTCAATGAGACGGTTCTTTTGAGTTTCCACAACATATGTTTTGAGTGAGAAAAAAGAAATCATAATTTTAAGATGAGCCTCCATTTTCAGTCTTTAACCATCCCTTGCATATAAGAGAAACACGCATAGATTCATGAAATCAAAACAATCGTAAAATTGCGAATATTTTCTCATCCATCAGTTTTAACATTTGTTTAGGGTGCTGAGAAGAACCGTCTCGGTGAGACGGTTCTTTTGAGTACCCACAACATATGTTTTGGATGAGCAAAAAGAAATTTATTTTAAGATGAGCCGCCATTTTCAGTCTTAAACCATTCCTTGTATATAAGAGAAACACGCATAGGTCCATGAAAGCAAACATCGTAAAATTGTGAATATTTTCTTATCCATCAGCTTTAACATTTGTTTAGGGTGCTCAAAAGAACCGTCTGATCGAGACGGTTCTTTTGAGCACCCACAACACATGTTTTGGATGAGAATTAAGAAAATGAATTTGAAATACGCACTCTTACCCAGAAGCTTGAAATAGCATCAATAATATATGAGCCGCGACACGAGATTTCCAATAATGTGGTACAATGTATGTGCGACCAGCAAAGCCTCAGATCAGCAAAAAGTTTCCAATCTGGACCTCTGTGGAAGTGTTGAAAATATATGAATTATCACGTGACCTGCCAGAAATATCCAATTAAAATTTCAGGTCCGACTTCTTTATCCTCCAATCAGAAGCATGAAAATGATGTAAATTACACAATTAATCATTTATTATTACCAGATTTCTCATATATATTAAAACTAACCATATCTAAATTGAGATCCTGCGTTTAGGTCTACTAGTAGAAATGTCAATAAAACTTATCCAATGTTGGGGAAAAAACATACTTAAAAACAACTTTTAACTAGAACATGAATAAATGATAATGAAGTGATAGAAAAAAGATAATTTATTTATACGTCAGAATTCCCAGTTGTAAATAAAAAAAAAAAGTATGTACCTTTTCTTAAATCAATACAGAATGATCTTTGGAATCTATGTGCTAAGCATTTGTCTCAAGTAATGATTACGCTCACCTTTAGGGGAGCTACCTCGAATGAAAACGGGCGAGCTGCGTTTGAGCGGAAATCATACCGTGACGGAGTAGGAAATGAGCGGAGAACCATATAGTCAAAAGAGCGGGTGGATAATTCATTCAAATGAGCGAATTTTCCAGGTAATGACCTTGAAATAAGTATTCACTCAGTTGTATTACCTGTAATGGTCAATATTGCTCAGTGCTTAATAGGTGATTAGGAGTGCATTGCAGTGGCGGATCCACAGGGGCTCCCCACTCCCCAATATTAAATATCCTATGAAAATGAAATAATTTGGTCTCAATGAGACCAAATTATTTCATTTTCATGGGATATTTCAGATAAATGAGATAAAATCAGCAAAGCGAACCGCCACACCTTTATAATTTCCAGGAAGCATTGATCCACCCCAGCATGTGGATGTTTACCTGGAAAATTTGCTCATTTTAATGATTTAAACATCCGCTCTTTTGCCTTATGGTTCTCCGCTCTTTCGTAAAATCAAATCTGCTCTTTCGTATTATGGATCCGCTCAAACGTAAATCTCCCGTGAAAACCTATTCTGAATATCAGCAAGTATTTTTGACAGCTAGCCTAACGGTAACAACACCTACTGGACTGATGATCTTCGAATTGTCTTACAGGACAACATGTAATGCCTTACAAATCCAATCATGCTTTGTATCTAAACTTATAAAAAAAACTTCTAAAACTTATTTTGGAGACTTGTGTACATACATGCATAACACTGGTTAGATTTGATAGTATTCTCTTTTCTTTCCTTGCAAGCGACGACTGTGTCGTTTGCCGTCTGCTGATGACCTTTAAAATCAGTTTGGACCCAAATCAGGACCGACAGAACGTCGGTCCTGATCTGGATTCAAACTTTCTAAATCTTTGATAGTGTTCCTGAAAGAATTATTTGGAAAAGCTAATTTTGAAAAAAAAGTCAGCAGACGACAACAAAAGAATGAAAAATACCCAGCATGCAACATCTTAAAGGTAGTTTCATTGGCAGCTTTCTTAGATGCTAATAGGATAGACGTATTATGAAAGTTACAAATAAACCCGTATTTCATGAACCAGGAAACAATAGTTTTACTCTTTGCATGCTGGGTAATTTTATTGTCGTCTGCTGACTTTTTTCCTCCAAAGACTAACATTTTCAAATAAATCTTTAAGTAACACTATCAGAGTGTCAAACGGTTTGGGATTTTTGCTTGATACTTTGCGCCCCAGTCAACATTTTTTTAGAAATTTAGTTCAACACCAAGTTATTTGGGGACAAACAGCGTCATTGTAAAGAGGGTTGTATTTGATACAGACAATATAGATCTGGAAAATGGTGCACGAGTAAATAGCAAAATTAGATTTCCAACAATGTGGTATGTGCGACTAGCAAAGCCCCAGATCAGCCTGCGCATACGCGCAGTCTGATCAGAGCCTTTGCTAGTCGTTTGAATATTCTACGATTGTTAAGCTACTGACTGAACATCATTTGGAGTTTCTAAGCTTAAAAGCAGGCTGTAGAGGCTCGTCCGAGTCTACACTTGTCAAAATGTCAAATTGTTGGAAATCTCATGCCGCGGCTCAAATAATGTAGCAGAACGGAGAGAAAAGGACAGTTAACATGTACAAAGAAAGCAAGAGTCCCCATTTCTAGGTTAAGTGCATGCGCGGATCGAGAAAATTCAGGGGGGGGGGTCCTGACAATGTTTATTTTCGATCCCTCAGAGAGTCGCACGGACCATCCTCGAGAAAAAACTGGTTCTCGAAGAGAATCCGTAGAAGCATATAACCACTTGTGATTTCTCCGGGGGGTTGGGAGTGAGGACCCCATGTCCCACCTCTAGATCCGCCCTAAGAAATGCATCAAACAAATCCCGTGTAATTCTCCGCCATGCTGTATAGACCCAGTAAGACGGTGGGCATTTTCCTCTGATTGTCCGACAGTTCCTGGACTTTGCCGACTGTAAACAATTTACTCTTGTCATGCGCCTGTTCCTGTATATGATAAGAACTAGAATACTAAATCTGTGCATATTAATTAGGTGATCTGGGCAGCGATTGGCTGGTATACTAAATCTGTGCATATTATCTAAGTGATATGGGCAGCGATTGGCGGGTATACTAAATCTGTGCATATTATCTAAGTGATCTGGGTAGCGATTGGCGGGTATACTAAATCTGTGCATATTATCTAAGTGATCTGGGTAGCGATTGGCGGGTATACAAACTGTGCATATTATCTAAGTGATATGGGCAGCGATTGGCGGGTATACTTAATCTGTGCATATTAATTAGGTGATCTGGGCAGCGATTGGCTGGTATACTAAATCTGTGCATATTATCTAAGTGATATGGGCAGCGATTGGCGGGTATACTAAATCTGTGCATATTATCTAAGTGATCTGGGTAGCGATTGGCGGGTATACAAATCTGTGCATATTATCTAAGTGATCTGGGTAGCGATTGGCGGGTATACTAAATCTGTGCATATTATCTAAGTGATCTGGGCAGCGATTGGCGGGTATACTAAATCTGTGCATATTATCTAAGTGATCTGGGTAGCGATTGGCGGGTATACAAACCTGAGCATATTATCTAAGTGATCTGGGCAGCGATTGGCGGGTATACTAAATCTGTGCATATTATCTAAGTGATCTGGGCAGCGATTGGCTGGTATACTAAATCTGTGCATATTATCTAAGTGATCTGGGCAGCGATTGGCTGGTATACTAAATCTGTGCATATTATCTAAGTGATCTGGGTATACTAAATCTGTGCATATTATCTAAGTGATCTGGGTAGCGATTGGCGGGTATACAAATCTGTGCATATTATCTAAGTGATCTGGGCAGCGATTGGCTGGTATACTTAATCTGTGCATATTATCTAAGTGATCTGGGCAGCGATTGGCGGGTATACAAATCTGTGCATATTATCTAAGTGATCTGGGCAGCGATTGGCGGGTATACTAAATCTATGCATATTAATTAGGGGATCTGAGCATCGGTTGGCTGGTGTTTTAGACCGCATTTTTGTTTGGCCTGTACTATTATATTGACAAGACGTACATGTATATGAAGATTTTCTAGTGACGACCTTTGTACTGAAAAGCCTGGCCCTAAGATAATAAATCTTTTTTCATGCTCAACTCAACTGAGTCTGAAAGTTATCATGCTCATCAATGTTATAATGCTAACAAGTGTTGGTATTTTAACATTTATTAGCTGATAAAAACACCATCTGATAGTTTGAAAGCAAGAAAAGTCCTTATTTTTCACCATTTTAGTTTTTTTTCATGGACAGTTAAAATTTCATGGTCATATGAGTCGAGCAGGAAAAAATTCTATTTCGGGCCTGGTCTTTAGACCGGGTTACATTTACCACATTTGCATTTGAGCTTTTAATATTTGTTTGTTTGTTTGTTTGTTTTGATTTCAAGTGACAACGGAGAAATAACATAGTGGGAAGTGTGGGTCGTGCACCTTAGCTCTTAATTTAGTTGTTTTGGTTTTTGATAAGATATTGTTTTGTCTTCATCGGTGCCCATTATCATGTTCGTGTATATGGGCATCGCCTTGAAAAAAAACTGTCTTCGGGGTTGTTGACCAATTAAGACAGATCAGTCAACTCAGCTACAGAGACTTGTTAGAATACTGTAACCTCAACGGTGGCAAGATAAGCTACCATACTCGCCATACAGCGAATTACAAAAGGCACTGACCAGACTGCGCGGATGCGCAGGCTGGTCTGCGCCTTTGTTGTTCGCATGGAGCAAAGTCAGACCTGTGACCTTACTCTGTGAAACAATGAGATTAAACTACTAAAATATACTTGAACAAAATAGATACTACTGGCAATTAACGGGTATTTTATGTTGGGTCCGTAGAAAAAAGTATTTTGGATAAGAATCATCTCAATACCGATACTCACTGACCCAGAAAGTGGATAAAGCGTAAAATCCAAGCATCTTATGTCAGTGTGTGATATTTTTTCTTTCTCAACCGAAACATATGTTGACGGTTGATAATGGGACTGTTCTATCGAGTAGCCGCAATAAAGGTTTAATCTGAAGGATTAGAAATATTCACAATTTTACGCCAAAAATGTTTTTGTTCATCTTTATCTATGGTTAATGAAGTAAAAAAAAAAGATCTAAAAAAAATAATTTAAACGCCCGATCAGTTTGAACAGTAAAGGGAATAGGGTTTCTTAGCAATACTGGTCCGGATCCCCTGAAAGGCACAAAGCTACCAAGCCAGCATCCAATTTTGGGCCATTATCGACACGCCAGCGAAACGCCATTTAAAAGGCGTTTCGCCGGCGGGCCGATGGTGGCCCGCTTATAGTGGTATTTGCTTGGATCGTCTCTCCCCTCTAAAAAAAAAAAAAAAAGTTTCTGGATCCACGCATGATATGTCATTTTTCAAACACACATGTGTAGCTATCTAGTAGGCTAGACCCCGTATGTTTTGCCTAAGCCTTCATCTACGTCCTTACTTTTTGTATGCGAGCAGCGAAGGCTCAGACGAGCCTGTACAACTGTCTGAGCTTTCACTGTTAGCATATGCGATACGTACCAAAATCTTCTTAGCTGAATATAGAGGATCTTGCATGAGTGCTCATGTTTTATTGATTTTATTAAACGAGTTGGGGAAAAGAGATAAAATGCGAGGCTTGCCGAGCATTTTATCTCTTTTTCGCAACGAGTTTAATAAATTCAATAATACAAGAGCACGAATGTTAGATTCTATTTATCATATGACAAATACTTTAAATCTTTAAAACGCGACGTCATGTGATAATAATTTTTATTCTTACCTTTTTAGCGGTGAATTATTTTCGTACGCACATACATATAATATTGATCCATTCTATTGAACTCAAACTTCGTTATGATGTGCTATTTATCAGATTATAAGATGTAGTGTATCTTCAAAGAATCAGGTAGGTGCTCAAGAGATAGTGCCTTATGTACCATTCATATGATAACACGGCCACATTGGCACAGGCTCACTAGAGTCTTCGCTGTTTCCATTGTATCGAACGCTGAGTCGAGAAGTAAATAAAGATTTCGACTAAACCCCAGATATCAGCTCCCCCCCCCCCCCCACAACACGTTTGTGGAAGAGCATTACGCAATTTGAAAAGTTCTATTTCATATAAGATGGGACATTCGACCTTGAAAGCTAAGTGTCCCGCACACCCACTGCACTATACACATTCGGAACCTTCGGCCAATTCCGTAGACCGCTACACTGTAGTAAATTGTCTCTACAAATTCCGTAGACTCGCCGCCTGAATTGGGCCAAGGAGTTCCGAATGTGCGCTGCAGGGAACACGGCTGGTTTGGCACTAAGGACGGAGACACAGTAGAAAACCCTGGAGATTATGGCACTGGTCCCATAAGCGTTGGATTTCTCGAACATGCTGGGTATTTTTCATGATTTATTGTCGTGAGTTGACTTTTTTCAAAATTAACATTTTCAAAAATTTCTTTCATTACTGTCATACCAGCCAAGAGTGACAGTGACATCATGTTTTGTTTACAAAGTTATCGGGTCTTATAAGGGTCTTATAATCGATAGATTACTTGTGTATTAATCCTATCCTGTGGATAGGATTAATACACAAGTGATCTATCGATTCATGTTAGCTCAAGTGGACTGTACAAGTTACATGTAATGATTACTTAACAATTGTAAACAAACTATTACGTCACTGTCGCTCTTGGTTGGCATGACAGTAGCACTATTACAGTGTCAAACTATTTGCAACGACAAAATTCGCCGCTGGCAGACAAAGAGCAGAACCCCAGTTTCTTATATCACACTGGTAAATTTATATGTCGATTTGCTGGTATTTATGCGTATTGCCGGTACTTCATAGTTTGTTTTGTTGCTTTACGTCCCAAGTCAACAGCTAAGGTCATTGCGGGACGGTCAGTTCACCTAACCACACTTTTTCCTGGGCAGGCTTGAACAAGCGGCTAACCAGTAATTCGTGCACATACTTTCGCTTTTACTGACAACAACCCTTCTTGAATGAATCAGCGGAAGGGAGGAGAATGACCGTAGAAATCATTTCATGATCAATCTCCACGAAATTATGGGACCGGACCGGGATCGAACTCGCGACCTCTGTATCTGCAGTCAGACACGCATCTGTAGCCAGAAACGTTACCGACTGCGCTACGCGGCCCTGGTAGAGATATTGGTGTTAATACTATATAGAGAAACATGCCATATGCCTAAACGACTATAGAATTAGATCGTTTTTAAGTATTCGGCATGCACATGGCGATTTATGTAAGCATTTAGGAATAGATTCGAGTACCGATCTGAATGACATATACATTTACCAGTGTGATGTAAACTGTTACGAAAGCCAAAGTATTGGGTTAAAAGATGCTTTTGATTAAATAATCGCTGCTCAAGTCCATGGCTCAATTTTTGTAATTTTTGGTTTTCTTGTAAATGGTTTGTCCATGTACAGGCGGGCGAACCATGGTTTTATGAATTCGCTGGTACCCTTTGCGATAAGTACCAATTTGCACGAACTGGCCAATAATACGGTGGCTGGTTTGTGCCATTTCGTTTTTTTCGTCTTTTCGCCCAGTGACCTATATAAGAGTCATTCTAATAGAACGAACATTTAGTTTTTTAAATGGCGTTATTTTATTTCACATGTCGGTTTTCGTCTTTTCATGCCTGTATTTCGTGGCGGATTTCGTCATCATGTCTTTTTTCCTGTCGTTATTTCGTCTTTTCCATATTTCGCGTTGCGTTTTTTCGCTGTTCTTCGTCTTTTCGCCTGGCCTTTTTTTGTCTATTTGTCTTGTCGGCTGGCGTTATTTTGGGGCATAAAAACGAAAAAGCTAAATGGCACAAACCAGCCACCATACATAAAAAGTTGGTTAGTTTTGTCAGGAGAATGTTGAGCTACTAGTACTAGTATATAATTAAGCATTGTGATGATATGAATGAAAATAAATTGAGGAATTCGGTCCAAAATCTGAACAAAAAAAATATATCACAGCAGGGAATGACAAAAACTAAAAAAGCCTCATTTTTCTTGCACATCGTTTCTGTCTGCCTGGATTACAAGGGGATAGGAATCCCCCCACACCCCAGTCTAGAGGATGGACAAAATTCCGACACGTTGGTCATTTCTACCTGTTATTGTTGTTACTCTTCGAGGCAATACAATTGAACAGATCATTTTAAAAAAAACATATGAAAGGTTACACAAAAATAACTGGCACTTCAGCTGCTACCAATTCTGGTGAAAAGTTACGCATTTTTTGCAGCATGCGCGGATCCAGATGGGGCAGGAACAGGGGGTCCGGACCACCCGCATCTTCACAAGCCAAGGGTACTAAGTCCAATTCGTTCCTTGCGCAAAGAACGAAGTGGACTTAGTACCCTTGGCTTGCGAAGATGCCCCCCTCCCCCCTGAAAAATCACCAAAATATAGGGTCTCTTAGCAATACTGACCCAAATCCCCAGAATAATTACAAAGCTGCAAATCCAGCATTCAATGCTGGGCCATCATCGGCACGCCAGCGAAACGCCATTTAAATGGCGTTTCGCTGGCGTGCCGATGATGTCCAGCTTTTAGTGGTAAGTGGATCCTCTGTCCCCTCATCAACTATAAAAAAATAAATTAAAAAAAAACGGTCAAAGTTGGACCCCCTTGACAAAACTCTCTGGATCCGCGCATGTGCAGTGTGCTTGTAATATGACTAACGGTGTATGTACAAGGTAAACTGGTTTCCTGTGTCATTTACCTGAGATGCAACATCTTTGTATAAAAGATTTAAAATGTTTACTTATAAAAATTGAGCAAATGTATTGATAAGTTAACATGGGATGACTTATAAACGCCTGATTGGGTTCATCATTGGTGGAAAAAGAAATGGTACAAGAGACACCAAAAATAAAGAAGGAAACAATGATGACCCAAACAAAAATCAACCCAATCAAGCCAAATGGAATTTTCCATTCTTATCAAGTGGACCATTCCATTTCCGCTTTAGTGGCTTTTGGGCAGTATTTTTTTCATTTTTATTCAAATTTTAATAGAACACTCTGTAAGCAAACGGTGGAGATCCTGTGGCGTCTGGTCTGGGTCTGCACTGTTTGTATATGTCCCACAAAAAGGAACTAAGACTTATATATAACATTATGCATGGATCGATGTGCAGCTCTTAATTTTTAGTCACTTCCCTTCTCATGTTATTCTTTTAGAGATTTTATTCTTAGTTTCGTATCTTATAATCTGATACGTGGTAACATGTTTTATCGCATCCTCATCTATCTTAGCTGAGCGATATGCACATGAACATAATGTATATTGTATTTTTATGTATTATTGTTTTGTATGTGTTTGTATATATATGTTATAGAGGGCCACTCGGTAGACTATAGATAGATTCAAGAAAGCTGGCAGTGATTTACCGTTAAACAAGACGAGTGCATTGGTGTAAACAGGAGACATGGATATACTTAAAATCACATCAATATCATTCATTGTAATCATTAAAAAAGCATAAAGTATTCAATATATACATATAGCTGAGCGGATAAGACGGGTAGTTATAGTACCCAGGGTCCAAGGTTCGAATCCTAGCAAGGCACTTTCATCCCAGGGGTCGCGAGTTCGATCCCGGCCCGGTCCCATACTTTCGTGGAGATTGATCATGAAATAATTTCTACTTTCATTCTCCTCCCTTCCACTGAATCATTCAAGAAGGGTTGTTGTCAGTTACAAGCGAAAGTATGTGCACGAAGTACTGGTTAACTGCTTGTTCAAGCTTGCCCAGGAAAAAGTGTGGTTAGGTGAACTGACCGTCCCGCCATGACCATAGCTGTTGACTTGGGACGTAAAGCAACAAAACAAACAAAACAAAATCATCTCATATTTTCCTTTTGTTCATATTTCTAACATTACTGGCAAATCATTATTTTGGTAACTTTAACTTGTGCTTGTTGTAGCATGTAGTTTGGTCGTGAGGTTGCTTTTATCAGATTAACAGGCAGGTATTCTAGACAGCCTACTTATGAAAGGTTTCTTATACTTGGTGTGGGCCGAGTAGCGCAGTCGGTAACGTATCTGGCTAAAGATGCGTGTCTGACTGCAGATCCAGGGGTCGCGAGTTCGATCCCGGTCCGGTCCCGTACTTTCGTGGAGATTGATCATGAAATGATTTCTACGGTCATTCTCCTCCCTTCCGCTGATTCATTCAAGAAGGGTTGTTGTCAGTTACAAGCGAAACTATGTGCACGAATTACTGGTTAACCGCTTGTTCAAGCCTGCCCAGGAAAAAGTGTGGTTAGGTGAACTGACCGTCCCGCAATGACCATAGCTGTTGACTTTGGACGTAAAGCAACAAAACAAACAAAACAAATTATACTTGGTGTATTTATATTTTCACCATTAATGACAGTTGACGGTAGCGAGATACTATCTCAACAAAACGATGTGGCCCGATCAGAGTTCGAACTCACTTCCCCATTTAAGAAGTCCACAGAAGTCAGAGCAGTAGACCGACTAAGCTAGTAACTAAATATGCGGTTCGATTGCTATTCAGTGATCTTAATCGGAATTGAACTAAGTTAAAATAAAATTGTTAAATCTAAAATTATAGTGCATGTGTTTATATTTATCTATCTATCTACTGTTATTTTCTTGCATCGTTTAAAGAGACTAAGTCTGCAACTATGAACATTTTTCGAATTTTTTTATCTTATTTTTAAATCATTAGTAAAAGTAGAATTAAGTTATGTTTTCACAATAAATCTGTTCACTTTAGCTGAAAACTGCACGGAAAAGTGAATTATCTTATAAAACAGGTGTGTTTTTCTCTTGTTGGTAATTATTTGCGTCCCTCCAATAATTATAGACAGTTAATTTTAACATAAATGCTGTTGTTTTGATACTGATTATTTGTTAAGATTTACGGAATTTTTAAAATGTATACCTGAGTTTTAGTTTTTTTTTACTGTGTTCTTGAAAAATAGAAACATTAGTTCTAAAATAAAAAGATCGAAAGTTACAGACCATGCAGCTTAAAGATTGATAATTTAAAAAAGGAAAAAAAAAGATTAGACTGGTACATTCGTTACAACAGCTAAGAACCTTTGCTAATCCACGCTGTTCCCGACTGCGCTATCGTGGATTGATATTACTTGAAATCATTTTTAAAGGTACAGTTACAAACACAACAATCTACAATTAACAGTTACTTTTCAGGTCCTGTTTTGAATAATGAACTATTCTTTGCTAACGGTAAAATACTGCCAACGTTCGTGAACCAGACTCTAGCTAGACTAGCTAAAAGTGCAACCCTCTAGAAATATTGTATGAATAAATAAATAAATAAATAAAAATAAGTATGGGTTATATATCAAATACGTTGTATATACACTAGTCACTCCAATTTTTCAGTTTCACATTTCCGCTAAAGCTCAACCAAAACATATGTTGTGGATGCTAAAAATAAGCCTGAATGAGATGGTTCTTTTGAGCTCCCAAAACATTATGTTTAAGCTATATTTAGTTAGGAAAAATTTCACGTTAAAAAGTAACTTATCTAGAAGTTCACTTCCGAACACTTACTCATTGTTTACAGATCTGTTAAAGCTGCATAGTCTGTAACTTTGAACATTTTTCGAAAAAAAAAATTTTCTTTTTAAATCATGTGTAAAAGCAGAATTAAGTTAAGTTTTCACTATAAATCTGTTCACTATAGCTGAAAACTGCATGGAAAAGTGAATTATCTTATAAAAAACAGGTGTTTTTCTCTTGTTGGTAATTATTTGCGTCCCTCCAATAATTATTGGCAGTCAAGTTTTAACATAAATGCTGTTGTTTTGATACTGATAATTTGTAAAGATTTACGAAATTGGTAAAATGTATACCGAATTTTAGATTTTTTACTGTGTTCTTGAAAAAATAGAAACATTATTTCAAAAATTAAAAGATCAAAAGTTACAGACTATGCAGCTTTAAAAGACTACTATTAAAATGTATGTTTTGAGGGCTCTAAAGTACAGTCTCACTGAGACTGTTTCTATGGAATATGCACAACATACATTTTGGTTGAGAAGTAAGAAAGTAATTTTTAAATTACACATTCTTATCTGGAGGTCTGGTTGTGTTAGCGGCATGAGTCACAAGTAAACTAAAGAAAAGGTAACACAAGTTAAATACTTGAGATATATCTTTATTGAAAATAAAATATAATTATGTATACATACACAGATAACTCTTACTAAGGCGACATAATTCTGAATTATTTTACCCCAATCAGAACTGCCTCGGCCAATTCCGTCGAATCAGACCTCCATGTTCACCGAGTATATACGTTGATAACGTGACGCTGACGATACTTAACGTGACGCTGACGTCACAGAAACCATGTCAACACAAGAACAAGTGTGATTGCAGCAAACAAACGGTTATAAATGAAGTTTATGTTGTTTTTTTTTCAATCAAGTATCGCTATAGCGATATCTTATTGAAAAATACGTAAATTTCATTTATTCTACTGATTAAAAATTTTCCTTTTTTAATCAATTTTACAAAAAGTTAGCGAGTATGACCAGGAGAAGGAGTATCACAATCACATCCTGTAGACCAACCAACGGCCTTTTTGAGCCTGGTCCCGAGGTTATAAAACTTTTTTCAACTGCTCATAAAAACTAAAATACTGACAAATGAAGAAGTTTCTTGCTTAAAATCTCTCAAATGTTGTATTTATCATGCTAATGAATCTTAAAATGCCAACAGTTGTTGGCATTTTAACATTTATAAGCAGATTAAATTTCGTGCTCAGTTGAGTTGAGCATAACCTCGAAGCCTGTTCTTTGATATGATTCTATATTTATTACTCGTTTGATTCATTTGCGCAATGGAAACTGTGTTTCCTGATCAGAGACCATTTTTAGAAAGCCAACTGACCAGAGTCTATGCTACAATAAAACCTCGTAAATTCGAACTCCGACTGTCCGAAGTATTTGCTAATTAAGAAATATATTAGCTCTAGCAGTGAATTGTTGTGTAGCGATTCACTGTTTGGAGGTCAGTTGTAAAGAAGATCAAATCACCAACGCGAGTGCTCTATCTTCGTACAACTGACCGACAACTAGTGAATTATTACTCAACAATTCAAGCATTTGAGCTGATCTATTTCGATTCTAACACACAATAAACGACGAAAACACATTTGAAGTCTTCAGCTTCTTCCAATTTTCCGGCGCCAATAATTCCCGTCAATAGTTGGACTGTGTCGCACACGTTTACATGTATTTGTAACGTCTTTCTAACGTTAATACGACCTTACACCGTCTAACGCCATGAATGACGTCATTTTGCAGCAATAAATGACGTCATCTAGCCCGCGTTTTTCTCGCGCTTTCAAAACTGAACTATTGTTTGATATATCACTTTTTTACCATAGAATTCATATTAAATTTCGGACACAAAGGATTTAGAGTAAAGGGGCTATTTATGATCTATTTAAACTGCTTATAAAAAATAGGGGAAAATGTGATAAACTTTTTGATGGTCATATTCTTTTTTGCCTACCTAGATCTATAATTCCAATTACTTATAATTCGAAATAAAACCTCTAGTCCCTAAGACTTCGAACTTTCCAGATTTTATTGTACATTGTGTATTTTCAAAAGAGGATGAATAAGCATTGAAAAATTGATACAGCCATAACAACGCATATACCATTTATAATCGCTAAAGCGCCAATCACACACTGTTTGTCGTCTGCTGAAATGTTTCAGGAGTCTCTTTGACAAACAGTGTAGACCCAGATCAGACTGCTCATGTGCGAGCATAGAGGCAAACAGCGTGGACCAATATTGTGACGAAAAAATAGACGAAAAACATGCTTGGACCCTATAATAAGCCAAAGTAAGAATTAGATCAGCTCTAGCTCTTAATTGCTGAGTTACAAATGTATAATTCAATGTTTGGAGGTCAGTGATCAAATCACAAGGTCAGTTCGAAAGAAAAACAAATTACGAGCGCGCAGCGCAAGTGATTTATCTTCGTACAACCGACCGATAAACGATAAAAAGTAAATTCACACACAATAGCAGATCTATTACGATTCGGACAAACAATATTGCACTCAAGAAATTCTGCAATAGTTGGACTGTTTCGCATACGTTTATATGTATTTGTAATGTCTTTCAAGCATTTAAACTACGTCACACCGTCTCACGCAACGACTGACGTCATTTGCAGTGGCAATTGACATCAGCTAGAGCGCGCCTTCCTCGAGTTTTCAAAACTGTGACTTTGTTGTTTTATATATATATGTTGTTTCATATACACGAAAGTTTAGCAATGGCTATGTGCGAGACGGGTTCGAATTGTTCTTTTAGCCCAGTTCGACCACTACGGGGGGCATTTGGAAAGTTCTTAGCATGGTCTTTTATCTCAGTAACCGATTTACAAACCCTATCATGTCTGGTACCATTTTAAAGAGCTAAGTTTCCTCTATGCTATGGAACAAATTTCATGAGGATATTATAATACAGACACGAAACATATTATGTGAATACATGTACTGTTTGTATACTGGAAAACGCAAAATTTTAATGGAAAATATAACTTTTTACCTTTTGAAAAGTGTGCAGAACATTAACAATAGTTCTTGAAATTAGATAAATTTATGCCATTTGGTAGGCCACAATCTGGCACAGTTATTATACAATTGATGACCGAGTTGGATGTTTTAAATAACTAACTACCGGAACAGCAATACCAAAACCGTCTAGAAAGCAAAGCAATGCGCTATTTTTTTTGGAATAAAAATCGCATGTCGCAGTGCACATATTTTCAAAATATATAACCGACAGTAGTTTAAAAATGCTGTGCGTTGGTTCTTTTGTCAAGCACTTTTTATACTCTTTGTATTGAAACAAAAAATAATTTTGTAAACCAGATCAAAGGGAAGATAACTCCTATAATATTCCCATGGGGAAGAGTAGGTTTAGATATGTGTTAACTTTCTGGTTCATTTGAATTGAAAACGGTGGTAAACAAAAAAGTAAAAATACATTGAGAAATAAAATCAATCAATATGTGATGATAAAAGCGATACTTGAAAAAAATCTTTATGCCATCGACAAAATATGAGGGGTTAAGTTACCCCATCCACCTCTTGAAAAGTAGGGATAGTGTTATTATTAATAATTTTCTTGAATACAGAACTAAACAAGCCACACTTTTTTGGCGACGAAATGATTTGTATGCCTTGTTGGCTAGAAATAAAGCAAAACATATTCTCAATATGCATATTCCGTGCTCCTGAAGTGACACAATTTATAGTAAAAGTAAAAAGAAAAATCGAAAAAGTCCAATTTTTGAAAGTTTACCATTTCTCTATTAGTCAACATTTTCCGAATGTAAATGTGTAAGTCGTGCAAGCAGTGATCGCATACTATATCTTATTAAAAATTTAGTTGGCACCAAATCGTTAATTTGTCAAACCATGATCGTAAATAATATCCCCAATTTTCCTTCGTTTTTTACTTATATTTTGCTAAAAATATTAGCCAGTGTATAAACCCTACTCGTTTGAGCATGCGCTGCATGTGCACGCCGAGTCATTTTTCGACTAATATTTAGCCATCAAGTAGCCGTTGAATTCTAGTTTCCGAAAATGTATTATTTGATAGCATTTTATCAACACATTGTGGAGCTATGATGCCATGCTAAGAACTTTCCAAATGCCCCTCGTACAATGGGAGCTATGCAAGGGTCATTTTGCAACTCGCGTTTTCAAAACTGTGACTTTGTTGCTTCATATGAGCCAGTGCATGAGATATCTAACAATGTGGTTTGTGCGACCAGCAAAGCCTCAGATCAGCCTGCGCATACGCGCAGTCTTATCAGAACCTTTGCTAGTCACTTGAGTATTATATGACTGCTAAGCTGATAACTAAACAACATTTGAAGTTTCTAAGCTTAAAAGGAGGCTGCACAGGCTCGTCTGAGTCTACACTTGTCAAAGCGCCACATTGTTGTAAATCACACGTCATGGCTCAATTGTACATGTAACACGATAGTTCAGCAATGGCTATATTCGAGGTGTGTTCGAATTGTTCTTTTAGCCCAGTTCGACCACTACAATGGGAGCTATGAAAGGTCTTTCTGTAACTCACCTTATAATGGTTGAACTGGGCTACAAATTAATTGGCGATGATGGGCTTATTTAATTGAACAATTATCCACAACAATCTAAAACTGCTAGAAATATACTGAAAGACTTTAGAAACGCACCACTTGCTAAAATGCTATTTTTTTGTGAAAATACAATATGTCATTATGTGAAAGAAAATGACAAGTCACGTCGTTCAGCTTGCATTCAATAAGAAAAACGAAGCGCTGTGGCTTATGGTTGCCATGACGTCGCGATAATTCTGAAACAGCCCAAATTAAAAATACACAGAGTATCAATACCTCCCATGATGAGCACAGAAGTGTGTTCGAACCGATGTTTGTTCTCGAAAGCAAAAGAAAAGAACAAATCAAATCATGAAGTTTTAGGCCTCTGGTAACGTTCGTTTCGTCTACGTGACGTCCATTACTTTTCGATGTAATTGTCCGCATTAATCCTAAGGAACGAGAATAATCAAAATCTATAAATGCCGCCTGACATTGATATTTAAAGAATTAAGACTGACGTTAGCAAAGGAAACACTGCGACTGGGAGAGTAGCTAAATGATTATTTTCAAATCCTTTTGTGTTTTCCCATTAGTTCAGACATCTGGCTTCCAGCTCAAAGCGTTTGTTTTCAAATTGAATTAAACTCACATTTGTCAGATGACTATTGTTGAAAAACACTAATGTCTGTGTAACGTCAGAATGAACAGCATGAGTAAATTGAAATTATGGCAAATTATGGTATATTGTTAAAGAGGATAAAACTGATTAAGGTAACACCCTCATCACAGCCATGTGAGAGGGACAGTGTACGTAAAATTGTGCGTTTCTAAAGTCCATCTGTATATGAACATTGTTTTAGACATAAAAGAACAAGTTTATTAGCAAATGTATATTGAAATAAGTATCATGAGATTATATTGAAAATGTATAAACCACACTGGTAAATGTATACGTCAATTTGCTGGTATTTACGCGTATTGCTGGTACTTCATACACCGGATGTGGTAGATATTGGTGTTAAAACATAGAATATAGAAAAACATGCCATATGCTTAAAGGACTATAGAATTAGATCTTTTTTTAAGTATTCGGCATGCACATGGCGATTTATGTAAGCATTTAGGAATAGATTCGAGTACTGATCTGGATGATCGGTACTCGAATCTTTTCCTAAATGCTTACATTAATCGCCATGTACATACTGAATCCTTAAAAATGATTGAAGTCTATAGTCCTTTAGGCATATGGCATTTTCTTCCATATAGTATAAACACCATTATCTACCACTTCCGGTCTATGAAGTACGCAATACGCATAAATACCAGCAAATCGATGTATACATATACCTGTGTATAGACTATATTGAACAAAAATATATATTATATTGAAAAAAATATAGATTACACTGAACTAATTATCTAATTGGTCATTTTTAAAACTCATTTTTTCTGATGCAGCTCTAATAGCATTGAAATGAATTTTTGCCTATAATTGTGCAGTTTAATGGGCAAAAGTTTAGCAGTTTTTCAGAAAAGTTATCTTTCAATCCACGGTTTTTTGTTTAAAAATGCAAAAATATGCTCTTTTGAAGAAAAAGGTTTTGATTGAAGTTTACTCGTTTTATTTAAGAGAAATCAATCTTTTGCTCATTTTTTTCAATAAATTCAAAATACATGAACACTCATATAAGATCCTTTATGTAAATGTTTTTAGTCATTATCCGCGGAAAGCTGGGTTGTGTGCGCAATTCTTATCCCTGTAGTATGAATCACGCTCGTCCAGAGGCATTCTCGACTTTCTAGCCCTCATGAACATGAAGGCGCTTGCGAGCACGGCAATTAACAGGGACACTGCCATGAACGTGAGTAAGCCGTAGAATCCACCCTTGTTGATACAGACATCATCAGCAGGGCCATTTTTTTGTTCATTTTGGTCGCCATCCGTGGCTCCGTTTATGTCGTCATCAGTGGCTCTGTTCATGTTGACAGTGAGGCTTGTTGTTACAGTTTCTGGCTCAAAGTCTTCACCAAGCTCGTCCGCTGATCGGCGCTTTCTGTTAGAAGGTGGCGGACATGTTACATTCTGTAAAACATTGATATTACTTGGATGTACGCTTATTGTAAAGGCGGCGCCTCATGAATGCGTAATTAGGACTGGTCTACCTTAGACATGGGTAAAAGCTGAAAAGGAGGCGTGGTGTTATTCAAAAGTAACTGTATCATCTTGTGCCACAACCTCAGTGATTATTTAGTCCTTAAAACGCCAGCAAAATAACTGAATCTGAAAATGTCTATTTAACATAAGCAGGGAGGCAAACATTGTGGACCCATATCAGACTGCTCCTACAGGAGCAGTCTGATCTGGGTTCACACTATTTATCTATGAGGCTTCAAAAAGTTTAGTGGACGACAAAAGCATACATTTTTTGATTATGCGCTTTAAGGGTTAATAAATGTGAGTTCAGTGTGTATACGGTTAGGATTTTCATGAAATGCACGCACGTTTGCGCGGCTCAAAAAGCTTATTAATTCTTTACCAAATTATAAATAAAACCTGATTTCCGTTCCTTAGGAGATGAAATAGCCGAACCACACCCAGATATGAATATTTTTAAAAGTTGCCGCCTTTACAGTAAGCGAAAAGTCAAGTAATACAATTGCAGGGGCGTAGCTAGAGGATTTATCATTTTGAAGTCCACCAAAACAAAATGGAGAATTACAAAATATCTGACCTAGTTACTTTACTTTTCAGATAGCTCTTAACAAGGGCGCTGACCAGACTGCGCGAATGCGCAGGCTGGACTGCGCCTTTGTTGTTTGCAAGCTAAAAGGTCCGTTGTTTTCTCGCATGGAGGTTCGCATGGTGTTGAAGCAGGCTCATATGGTGTTGAAGCCCAGGCTTCCAGGCCTCCGCCTAGCTAGGCGCCTGATGAGTGAACTGTACAATGACTAGGTTAGCTAATAGATAATTGATGAAATAGTTGCTATCATGTAAATAAACTCATTTGTCATATTGTGAAATGTAGTCAAATAATGTTTGGTAGCTTGATATGTTGTAAAGGGGTTTGTTTAACGTATCACCAATACACTGTGGCCATACTACACCGCGGGCAGACTTGATTTAGCTGTTCTCTTTACTCCTTCCACTCCGAACAGGCAGAACAGAAATCAAGTGCGCTGGAACACCTGTGCTGGCGTACGCCGGAGTACTCCATCTTCCAAGGTGGTGCAGACAGAACAGTCACGTGACCTGTTCCAAAATAAAATGGCGGAGCACTGCCTACACTATACTGAGATATTTTTTCAGTATTTCCTGATAGTTCTGATAATCATTCATATTAAAAAAAAATATGGTCATTAGTAAAAGAGATTGAAAGCTCATGTATTTTGTCATTCTTTTTTCTTCTTCTTGGCAATCGGATTGTGTTATTTTTCACAACTCAAACAGTAATCACTTGAATTAATTCGGAGTACTCCAAGGTGCCCAGTTTTGCTTGTTTTAGGTGGCTGTTCTGGCGCACTCCGCGTACTCTGAACTTGCTAAACACAAACGAAAAACTATCAAAAATATACGACAACTAAAATATTCAAATCCAAGAAAGTATTGGCAACTCTTGAATGGCAAAAAGAACACTACAGTTGAAGCAAGCGCAGAATCACTATTCAACTTCTTCAAAAGTGCAAACAATTAAACCAACAGCAACAGTAATCCAACAGCCAATATTCAGCATAATGAGAACTCGAATGAATACATAAATGGACCATTCACTGAGCAAGAAATTATAAAAGTCATAAACAAATTAAAAAACAACAAGGCAAGCGGTATCGATCTTCTTTTGAATGAGCACTTAAAATCACTTTCAAACACCATTTGTCCAACCATAGTAAATCTTTTTAACTTAATTTTTGACACGGGAATGATCCCTGAAATCTGGACTCTGGGTATGATCAAGCCTATTTACAAAAATAAAGGGTCCACACTTGACCCTGCAAACTATCGCCCAATTATATTGTTGAGCTGCCTAGGCAAAGTTTTCACAGCTGCATTAAATAATAGAATTCAACATTTCATTGATGAACATGAAATTATAAACGACTGTCAAACTGGTTTTCAAAAAGGTAACAGCACAATTGACCATATATTCACACTACACAGCTTGATCGACTTAGTTTGCAAAGGTAAACGCAAATTATTTTGTGCTTTCATAGATTTAAAACAAGCATTTGACAGAGTATGGAGGGAAGGGTTATGGGAAAAGCTAGTCTATCATAAAATTGATGGCAAGTGTTTACACATTATTAGAAAAATCTATGAAAACATAAAATCATGTGTACTAGTAAACGATACAAAAACAGAGTTCTTCATCAGCAACATTGGTGTAAGACAAGGGGAAAACCTATCTCCTTTGTTATTTATAATATTTCTCAACGATTTAGAAGAATATATTAAAGCCCATCATGCTGCAGGTATACGTGTGCGAGAACATCCATCTGATGAAACATTGCTTATATATTTGAAAGTATTCATTCTGCTCTATGCAGACGACACTGCTATCCTGGCTGACTCAGCAGATGACCTACAACATGCTCTTAATATATATGCAGACTACTGTGAATTCTGGAGGCTAACTGTCAATCAGCAAAAATCAAAAGTGTTAATTTTTAGTAAGGGGAAACTCCCTCATTATTCATTTGAACTTAACAATAGTACGCTAGAAATTGTTAAGGAATACAAGTATCTTGGAATTTTGTTTAGTAAAAATAATTCATTCCTCGCAACAAAAAAGCAAATAGCTGAGCAAGGTTCTCGTGCATTATACAGTTTGTTACGCAAGAGTCGAAACATGCAATTGCCCATTGACATTCAAATTGAGCTATTCAACAAGTTAGTTAAACCCATACTTCTCTATGGCTGTGAGGTATGGGGTTTTGGAAATCTTGAAATCATCGAACGTGTGCAGTTAAAGTTTCTAAAATACATACTGAACCTAAAACAAGTACACCTAATTATATTGTTTATGGGGAGACAGGGTGCTACCCAATCCATGTTGACATACACACTAGAATGATCTCTTACTGGGCTAAACTTGTCTTACCTGAAAATTTTAACACACTTTCTTTACAAATATACCTGTCAGCCAGAAGTTTTTACAATTTTAGCAACATCACAAACAGATCAATGTATTTCAAATGGGTACATAGCATCAAGAACTTATTGAACAATGCTGGCTTTAGCGGCATTTGGAATTCACATGACATCATAAACAAAACGTGGCTAACGAAAGCATTTAAACAGAAAATGTGTGATATTTTCTTATCTGATTGGTACCAAAAGGTTGACAAAAACTCAAATTATAGGCTGTTTAAACACACATTTGAGTTTGAAACATACTTGACAAAATTGCCGAGTCAGTATATGCGATACTTCGTCAGTTTTAGAACAAGGAATCATAAGCTTCCTGTGGAAACAGGAAGATGGCATAATATTGAATACTGTGATAGAAAATGTAACCTATGCACATGCGAAATCGGTGACGAATTCCACTTCTTATTAAGTTGTAATAAGTTAGCAGAACAGAGAAAGGCATTTCTAAGAGCACGTTACTTGCAAAAGCCAAACGTTTTGAAATATGAAAATCTGATGAACAGTAAAAATACAAAAGTATTAATAGCAGTAGCAAAATTTATCAAAATCATCTACACTTTTGTTAAGGATCAATTACTCGATCCGTAAACGAATTGAAACTTTAATTGCAAGCAACAAAGATGCAGGATAGGCTGCATATTAATACAGCCTGACCGGCGTCTTTGTTGCATTGACCTGTGATGACCTGTTTTCGATGTTTACTGTCCCAGTATCGTCATTAGCCCCTAGTATACTGTAGGCCCCTGAATGAAGGGATTAGTAAATAGTGCGGACCCAGATGACATTGGCATAATGCCACATTTCATCAGGATCTGCATCGCTTGCTAAGATTTAAATAACCTTCTGGAACAAATACGTCGTAGTTTAGAAACCCCATCTGTGACCCAATAGATTTCATAATGGACAGTCCCACGCTACGCGTGAGAGGGCCCATCTGAATTAACAGGGATCAAATGTTCATATTGATTCTTAAGTGGTCGTTAAAATGCCTTTGTGTTCAGATGTTTATGAGAACAGCAACGTTACAGACCAGCCAATGCACTCGCACAGCCTGATCAGTGCCTCAGCTGTTTCGATATGTCATAGTTATCTCATATCACTGTCTAATTGTAACTTATAGATGGAATAACGCAAGAGGTGAGACACATACCAGTATACCCTCTTAGTTGTATGTGAACATCAACAGCACAGACTAGCTTGCGTAACCACACAATCTGATCTGGGCCTTTATTGTTTTGATATGTTCCAAATTTAAACACAACTCAGTTAAATACCAAGTACGATTATGTCGTAGATTATTTCAGGTTACTGTCTACCTGTGAACTATAAATGAAACCACGGAAGATGTGAGACGCATACCAGTATACTCTCCTAGTTGTATGTGAACAGCAATAGCGCAGACCAGATTGCGTAATTACACAATCTGATCTGAGCCTTTACTGTTCTAATCTGTTCCAAATTTAAACACATCGTAGTTAAATGCTGAACACGAGTACGCCATAGATTATCTCAGGTTTCTGTTAATTTATTAATTATAAATGAAACCATGGAAGTATACCCTCTTAGTTGTATGCGAACAGCAACAGCCCAGACCAGCTTGCGCAATCACACAATCTGATCCGGGCCTTTATTGTTCTGATCTGTTTCAAATTTAAACATAACTCAATTAAATGTCAAATCCATGAAAATTGCAAGAGTGCATAACCGCTATATAACTGTATTGGTCGATATTAACATATACGTCATTGCCTAGATATTAACTCTTAAGAATAGTATTACAATATTCTAACTCTATGAGACTACATATGAAGAATGAGGACAACAAAGATGCAGACCGGCTTGCGTATTCACGCAATCCGTTCAGTACATTTGTTGTAACGATCTCGAACAAGAAAAAATTAAAACTATAATAAAAGGGTATGCAGCCTAGATTCAGATCTTGAGTTTCGATTTCGGCAAGGCTGTCTTCGGGCTGCATGAACTAATATCTCTCATTCAGGTGTGCATGTGTGACTCTGTTCAGTAACAGGGCCTCCATAACACCTGAAGAATAATTAATGATATCTGTATACTAGTCTATGCAATATATTATGTAACGTGAGATATTCCTTTCTAGACAACATTTGCCAAAAAAATAACTTTTAAGGATAAATTTCCCCAAAATGACCCTTGAGGATACTCTAGGGAGAAATCTCTAAACGGAGGTAACCCAATAACCTCAATAATATCATTATTGGGAGAAAAGCATAGAAACCAAAATGCTTAATTACTGAACCATATTCTGACCTAGTTAATGTAATAACCCGACCTGCCCAAATTTATTAGTCAAAAACTGCCTTAATTACTATTAACAATCATTATTTTTCCAAATCTTATTTGAACTCAGAAATTTGACTCTCCACGCTTTACAGGGGGAAAAGAAAGAGCGAGAGAGCAAATACGTCATTAATGGGGCGTTTGCTCTCTCTCTCTCTCTCTCTCTCTCTCTCTCTCTCTCTCTCTCTCTCTCTCTCTCTCTTATCATTATACCTATTGGTCTCTAAACACATTCACTACTCACGTCGTAATACTGCTCCATTATAAATTTGTAAGACGCCATTATATGTACGAGTATTACTATATGCATGCAACAATGTTTGTATTCATGTTATTTCATTTATGCCTCATATATTGTAACCATTATTGTTTATTGTACCTCATGTTGCCAATGTACTTGGACTGAGAGAAAATAAAGAATGATTGATAAATCAAGTCCGCCCCGGCAGTTTGGGTATTGTCACTAATTGCGGTGTTAAGGTAACTTTCTCATCATGTTTAATTTTTTCATTTAATCACAGATAAACGCCCCGAATGAAATTATTGGGTTCCAACTGAATTTTGATCATCAAATTCACATTTTATCTTTTTACTTTTAAATTAAATAAAAACTTTCAAATTGGCGTTACATATACACTGAAGGACTTTAAAAACGCAAAAATCGAAATTCATAAAATTAATGACTTTTTAATGTATCAATTTTATTAAGATTTGGCAAAAACAAACATCCATATGTCAACAAAACATGATTAAAATTTCATATCAAAATGATAAATAATTTAAGAGCATTAGTCTATCAAAAGACAATAACATCAGATTCTAAAACTGCAATTTATAATTTGTCTTGAAATTGGGCATGATTTAAAGTTATTGTAATGAAATATTTTTTTATTAAAAATCTAAAAGAAATTATCCTTGGAGTCCTGCTATTCGTCTGGCAGCGTTGGTAGCCAGCCGGAACGGATATCGTCGATGTGAATATCGTCGATATAATCGACGTTAGTTGCCGTCTTAATGTCGGTCGCCATTCTTAGTTGGCAAGGCCTGTGTCGACCTTTAACTGTCCTAGTAGCCTAGTAACAATCTCTGAGGTGTTGTATAGCTGACGGATGGCAATTATAATATCTGGCGGCGCCAGAAACACGCACCCCAGCTTTTAACATTCCAATTGTGCCAGGTCGTTCATGTTCAGACAACGGTTGCACGAATAATAAAGCTTTAAAACTAAAGCTAGTGTGTTTTTTATACATGTATATCTACAAGCTATTTGTGAAGTGATAAAATATTTTTCTTCATTGATTCGTGGAGAGCCACGTGCAAAAAGTAGTAAATCACTGATGCGTAGCTGGTGGCGGTCATTGTCTATAAAAATGCCTTTTTAGGTATAGATAATGGCAGAGTGTCGTTTCCAGCCGATTTAATTGATAAAGAAGACTAAAAATGTTGTGGGTTCAAAAAATAATAATTTTCATTTTTTGCGTTTTTAAAGTCCTTCAGTGTAGTGGCATGAAAAAAACACATTAAGGCTTTACTATCGTGGATAATTCATCTATGACAAAACCCAGTGACCTATATAAGAGTGACTAGAAACTCCAGTGAAATACCAGTACTCAACTCAAATAACGTTGTTGTGCATTTTACACAGGTAAATCGATATCATTTATCTACAGTTACAAACACCGAAATAGTATAAAAGCAATTATTATGAATCATATGACATCTTATTTTATGAATATTGATAAATCGATACACAGACACAGCCATGTTTGAAGCTTTTTTCGTCGCAGTGGAAGAGGTATTGTTGAAGCTATTTTTGACGATTTACGCAACTTTCACAAAATCCGCCGATATTTGCACGGTCATAACTCAAAAGAATTAATTTAAACATTGCAGACAAATAGCATTTAGCAACATTTGATATATATTGTTTTGATTGTTTGTAACATGATGTACTAATAAGCCATATTTACAACGAAGTACGCTCTTCAAGATATCTATAATTGCAGCTGTTTCTCAAGCTGTGTAGCCATTTTGTGTGTGTACGATGAAAGGCGCACCAGGTGTAAGTCACGTGATACATGCCACGACATAACTATATGGCTGAAAAAAGAAGTGTCCAGTCACTCTAATATAGGTCACTGCAAAATCGTACAATCATGAATAAATTGTAATGGACATTTAAAAAAAAAAATACATTTAAAATCTGATTTCTTTCCGTCTTGGCCAAAGAACGCGGAGATTGTTAACTAGGGGATGCAACCTCGAAGCAAACCTATTCAAAAGTTCTCATTTTTGTCAGCCTTTATTTGAAGGGTTTTTTACTATAACACCGGAGGAAGCGCCAATACGCAAATTGCCTTTGTATGATTCGTTATTTGACTGAAAAATAACCAAATTCAATTTCCACCGAATACATGTAAACAATACTGTTAGTTATCATTACGGCTCGAATAAATGGCGTGTCTAAGTTTGCTATAAGGCCAGAATCAAATCAGTCTGCTCCGATAAAAAGACATGCAGGAATTTGGATATTTTGAATGCAACAAGAAGCCATAAGAATCTTCAGAAAGCGGCTGCAAATAGTTAAGGGTCTGACTAGCCTACGTAGCTGTGCCTTTTTATTTCGACTACAAGAAAAATGTGGTTTTTTGCGACGATATAAAAACAGTAGTCTTTTTTGATGCAGACCTGTCTCTCTTTTGGCATTATTTTTGAACAAACCGCTTTTAGTTTAAACTTTTATTTCATTTTTGTATAACAACATGTGTACATATTATGCAATAAGTTCACATACAGATCATTTCAAAATACAAAGAAGGGGTTCAGAAGAAAGTCTATTGACTTTTGTAAATCTGTTTCCTAGCTATTCAATATTAGAAATACAATAAACGTATGACTTGAATTGACAACAATACAGCAAAAACTCGATAATTTGAACTGAGATTAACCAGGTTTAGCTGTTTATATTATAATGTCAAGACTGCTGTTTAATCCAAAGTATGAATTTTGACTGTTGAAAGGGGAATGGATACTTTACAAATTACAGTTATCCTTGTTGTCTCCACGGGTTTGGAGATGATCAATTCTTGGGGGGAGGGGGGGGGGGTATGGTCGTTGCCTCTATGTACCCAGCTAGCAGAATAGTCGTCAAACAAATCAATTGTGAATATACAAGTATTTTGGTGGATAATATGCTATTGTTGAACTCATTGAGATATGATTTCTGCAAATGCAGTGTCATATTGGAGCATCGCTTTGTGTATACAAAACGTATTTTAAATAGTACTATTATTGCAAACATTAGGGTATGTTCCATACAAATGCAATGCGTTATTGAAGCATCACTGTGTATATTCAAAACGTTTTGACTTAATTATAAATTCTTGTACTTATTTAGATATTAGTTTATTTTGAACAAAAGTAGTGTTATATCACCACAGAGTAGAATGTTAAGATTATGTTAACAGATATCTGACACAGAGTTAAATAGATCTCGTCTAAGGTCTGTGTACTGATGACATACAAATAAGAAATGATGAGTATCTTCTATATCACCACAAGTACAATAGGGATTATCAACTATATTTTTAGAATGCAGGTGTTTACAGAGAGACTGCATGCAGTTCTTAGTCTAGCATGATATATTTAACCAAGTCTTTTATCCGTGTTATAGTATCTGGGTGGTGTGATCAAGTTGGATTTCAGACTGTTTTTGATGATGTTTAGGCTTGGAGAATTCTGAGTTTGCTCTGGAAGTTCATTCCAATCACGGACAGCAGTTAGCAAGAAAGATGTAAAGTAAAGACAAGAATTTGTATGTAATGTTTGTAGATATGAAGAGTTACGTAAAGGGTATACTGACGCACTACCAACAGTAGCGGGCACAAATCGCTTTTGACAAAAATGCATACATGGATCTTAAAAATTTAGTTTGCAAACTTAATAAACTTAGCTTCCACATAACAACGCACTTCAGTGGGTTGTGTGCAGTGGACTTAAATAGAAAACATGGAAACACTTAAGGCCATTGAAATTTTAAAGCTATGACATACATTGTACTATGCATCCACCATTTGAATGACCCACCCGGACATACACTGGTAAATGTATATGTCGATTTGCTGGTATTTACGCGAATTGCTGGTACTTCATAGACCAGATGTGGTAGATATTGGTGTTATTACTATATAGAAAAACATGCCGTATGTCAAAAGGACTATAGAATTCGATCATTTTTAAGTATTCGGCATTAATGTATTTTTAAATGATATATTCTTTATTATTTATCAAGGAGTCATCTATGCAGATGACAACACACTGTCTTTTATTCATGCCAACACTGATCTGTTGAAAAAGGTTTTAGAAGAAGAAGTTGTTACCTGGATGACTGATTTTTTTATTAATTTTATGAAAGCAAATCCCATTAAATTTTAGGCAATTTGTATTGGGAAAAGGACACATGTTGATATTACTTCTTTTCATATTGACTTAGTTGAAATTAAGTGTGAAGATAATGCCACTCTTTTAGGTATAAATATAAATTTTATGTTGCGATTTGATGACTATGTGTCTCAAATTTGTAAAAAAAAGCTTCCAAACAACTCGCAATCTAGAAGTGCATTGGTCGTTTTTAAAGAGACTAGGTCTGTAACTATGAACATTTTTCGAAAGAAAATATTTTCTTTTTTAAATCATTTGTAAAAATGGAATTAAGTTATATTTTCACAATAAATATGGTCAGTACAGCTAAAAACTGCATGGAAAAGTGAATTATCTTATTAAAAGAGGTATTTTTTCTCTTATTGGTAATTATTTACGTCCCTCCAATAATTCTAGGCAGTTGATTTTTAATATAAATGCTGTTGTTTTGATAGTGTTATTTTGTTAAAATTTACGAAAATGGTAAAACGTTTACCTGAATTTGAGTATTTTTACTGTATTCTTGAAAAATAGAAACTTTATTTCAAAAATTAAAAGATCAAAAGTTACAGACTATGCAGCTTTAACTAAACAAGGCAAGATGACTATTTACAATTATTTTATTGTTTCCAATTTTAATTACTGCCCGCTAGCGTGGCATTTTTGTAGTACTTCTAGCACTAATAAGTTAGAAAACATTCAAGAGAGGGCTTTATGCTTCATGAACAATTATTTCACGTCATCCCTACAAGCTCTGTTGACTTCGACGAACACCGCCCCCTTACATGTAAGAAGGATGAAGCAAATGGCTTCCAAGCCCTACAAATTTGCTCCTGACTATATTAAAGATTTGATCACCATCAAACAGTCAAATTACAATTTCAGGAGAGAAAATCAGGCAAGTCTATCAGCTGTGAAGAACACAAGGTATGGTCTAAGGCCATTCCGCTATGAAGCCGCCTGGAACAGTCTCCCTAATGACCTGACGCTGGCTGAGTCCTTCTCTCAGTTCAAGAGACTGCTCCATGCATGGGGTGGTGACTTCTGCGGATGTCCTTCATGTTAACTTTGGGCTTTGCTTTGCTTTGCTTCTGTAGTTCAGTTTTAACTCCCTTGCACTCCCTTTGCTTACAAGCTTTCGCTTTTCGATCCCCCTTTTTTCGCTTTCTTTCGCTTTCGCTTTGTTGCAAAGGCTGTGTTTCTTTGGGTGTCCATTTACTGCAACCTAAATGTCAAAATTTCTTGTATCTCATCAAAAAATTTCCCCAGCTATAGTGCAGTGCCCAATATTTCTCGTGAGCAGTGGGTTCAATGGTTCATCAATCCCCCTGCTGATGTTCTCTATCGATAAATACATTTTACCCTCTTATATCTTAATTGCTTTCTGCATGCTGTGATATACGGCTCGTATTAGTACATTGTGCTTTGTCTCTTATAATACTGTTTTATATATGTGCATGCTGTGATACTCGTTGTTTTGAAAATATTTGTTTATTCTTGTTTGTCGAAGTAAAAGCCCTACTGGGCTTGTGTTACATGTTGTACAATATTCGACACAAAATAAAATTTCTATGTCTTTGTCTATGTCTATGCACATGGCGATTTGTGTAAGCATTTACAAAATGTAGGAATAGATTCGAAAACCGATCCGGATGCTATGTATTCGATAGGTACTCGTTTCTATACCTAATTGCTTACATAAATCGCCATGCACATACTGTACTAAATACTTAAAAATGATTGAAATCTATAGTCCCTTTGGCATATGGAATGTTTATTCTATATAGTATTAACACCGACAAAAATGAAAATACCTACCACATCCGCTCTATGAAGTACCGGCAATACACGTAAATATCGACAAAGCGACGTATACATTTACCAGTGTGGGACAGGGGAATAGCAGAGATAATATGAACCTATCACTTTGCAAAGCCCTGGTATATATTGTCTGCACTGCTCGTTTTTTATATGTCAAATCCTTGGAAAAGGAGCGCACCTCAAGGGGATGTTATCGAAGTACCACTGTTTTGGTAGAATTTTCGCCGCACTGCCGTAATAGAAGTCGGTACTTAACACCAACTATGCTCACGCTATGCTAGGGTCCATAGGGGTGGCTTCAAATGACTGGAACACTATAAAATGGGCCTCGACGCCAGAAAACCTGTCTTCGGTGGGGGGGGGGGTGCTAACAACAAAGGTGCAGACCAGCCTGCGCATTCGCGCAGTCTAATCAGCGCCTTTGTTTTTTTCGCTTTTTGGAAAGTAGCACAGCTAAACTTGCTACAAGAAAAATTTCAACTTTCTATCTGGACTCTGTAGCTGAGCAGGCTGGTTTCAATATCACTTTTAACGACAGGTTTTCTCCCGACGAGGCCCAAATATTCCTTGCAAATGACTGGAGCACTAATAGAATTTTCCATGCAAACACATAACGTTTAAGCCGAATAGAATTTACCAAAGATATCAATTAGAGCAGTCCATTTTCGTTTTAAGGGTAGTTGGGTGGTATTTTTTTCATTTTTATTCGAATTTTCATTGAACATTCTGTAAGCAAACAGTGGAGACCCTGATCAGATGCCACGTTCTGTGGCATCTGATCTGGGTCTGCACTCTTTGTCAATGTCCCACAAAAAGGACGCTAAGCTTATATTGGTTAATGGGTGACTGTACTCACCCCACACTCTCCATAACACCTTTCGGCGGTGACTCTAAATCCTAGTTTCATTGGAAATATCTTGGGGTCAACACCAACCAAGAGAAAAACATTGAAAGGAATCTGAAACGAAAATATGATTCACCATGAAAGGATCCAGAGGGGGCTACGCGACCAAAACGTCAATTTTTCTCTCACATTCATGAGCTGATTTCATCATCATCAACATCATCATCATCATCATCATCATCGTCCATCATCATCATCATCATCATCATCATCATCATCATCATCATCATCATCATCATCATCATCATCATCATCATCATCATCATCATCATCATCATCTCAATCGTCATCATCAATCATCAATCATCATCATCATCATCTCATTATCAAAATCATCATGTTTGACTGATATTGAAGCATCAGCGAAATATCGAAAGTACTCAAAAATATGAAAAATAATAAAAAGCCTTGGTTCAGATGATTTAGGGTTGAATTTTTCAAGTTTTTCTTTAAAGATTTTAAACATATCAGTTGGGTTCGGCAATGCAAAAAATAGGTGATTCAATTTAGATGACAATATTTTTTATGCCTGTTATTCTCACAAAGTCAGTTAATTTCCTTTAAGATCATATTTGAAACGTACTTCATGACTGAACCAGCGAACCCTCTCTCTCTCCCCCTATCACTTCCCCCCTATCTCTATCACACTCGCACTACCCCCCTCCCTCACACACACACACACACACACACACACACACACACACACACACACACACACACACACACACACACACACACACACACACACACACACACACACACACACACACACACACACACACACACACACACACACACACACACACACACACACACACACACACACACACACACACACACACACACACACACACACACACACACACACACACACACACACACACACACAGAAAATCTTATCTTACCCACGCTATCTTACCCAGGCTGTCACGTGAGGGCTGCATACACTCGTTTTATTGGAACTGTTACGATGTCGAATGATTGGAACATCAGAACTAGTGATGGTTGCGTATACGCACAAATACGCAAAGGTTTAGGTATGCACCTGGTCATCTATACGAACTGTGATACGGTACCTTTTCTACTATTAGTCCAATATAAGGGCGGTTTGTCTGAGATAGAGTTCACTGTTACTTTATTTAGTAACGCGGGCATGATTTTCTTATCTTTCTCGCAGATGTTTGTGCACTTCTTCCTATATAAAGGGCGGAATTGCCCATTTTTGTTAGGGGACATTGTAAAGTTACGAAACGAGGTATGTTGTAGAGACGTGTTCATTATTATAGAAAGGTACGTGAAGTTATATATATTTGACCGTGTTGAAATTGTACATGTTGGAGCTATGGCGATTTAGTTTTATTGCATTGAATCGCGATGTCTCTGGCAGGTTGCATTTTACTGAAATAATAAGTCACTCGTTTTCTTTTTTGTCATCTGTTGAATCGGCCAGCATTCCGTGTATGAGTTCTATCGAGCGTTACCAATAACGTCCCGTTTTTTTTTTACAAAAATAGCGAATGTTACGCACTTGGTGTATCAATCTACGCACATGGGTAGTGCCTAAAAATTCTTTGGGACCGTTCTTGCGGCTATGGTAGAGCTGTCTGGATAGACTCGAAGGGTTATTTTGGCTAAAGGTGGTCGCAGGCTATGTTGGGTCTGCACATAAAACCATAATTGCATGCTGGAGGATTTACCGGAGACTGATAGGTGAATAAACATTTTAGCAGCTAGGTTTTAAGTTGTTGTAATTTATATTGCGTGGTTTGGAAAGACGATTTGACTTCCAGAGAAAGTCAGCTTTCTGTTGCGACCTGTATGTGTCACATCGAGTTATATCTAATGCATATACAAGTTAAGGGTTAGGTGCATACACTAAACACATAAATAAGATGATAGCTGATATGTATGTTTAGAGATTAGGTGGTTTTTCACCAAAATACATGTAGAAAAATTGTGCATTATTCACACATAAAACAGCAGAAAGTAATTTCGCAATATTGATGTTAATATTATGTTTGACGATGGGTCATAATTAGCTGCTTACTACTGATATGGTATGCAAGTACAAAATTAGCACGTGGACAGGGTGATGTCCATCGTGACGTCCAAACGCTACATCGGCACCACGTTGTTCAACGTTTTCCTGGAATTTCAAAGAGAATAAGTATCAGTATTTGTAAACCTCGAAACTATCTAGATTAAGTGACCTGAAAGGGAAAGGGCCACGGGTTCTTGATGTTTTGGCTACGTTAGCGTGGCAAATTAGGGTGACGTTACAATAGCGTACTGTAGATTTTTGTAATGCATGGGTTTGTTCGTTTTGGCATATGAGGTATTGTTTAGCGCTGACATAGGCCAGTCACAAAAAAAATACTTCTCTATTTCACATATTTTGAGTGTGGATGTTTAGAAGAGCGGATCAATCCTTACCGCATGGGAGCCATTAGCCATACACCCATGGGTGAGGGCTAATCGCGCACTTATAGGGTTAGGCTGTAGTTTTAAAAAATGGGACAACTGAAATTATTTTTATTTTGTGAACTTGAAACGAACAACTCCATTTTTGACGCAACAGAGAGATTCTGAGTAACCAAGATTCTATAAGTAGATTATTTTTTTGCAGAATTATCTCTGATTTGTGTCCCCTACTACGTTAGAGGTAGAATGTTGTGGAGCCATTGTATCTAAACCTGAGAGCACCTGATAGTCGTCCCCTTAGGCCACTAACGGTGTGGGATACGGTTCCAGGATTCATTATTCCCAACGTAGTCAGAGGTCAACTACGTACCCTATGAGTTGATAAGCCAACTGGCTGGAATCGCGAAACAGTGAACAAAAGTGACATAAAGAGTCAAGATCACAATCAAAAATATGCGGGCTATAAAAGAAAAAGTCCCATAGAAGTATAACTAACGTCTCAGTCCAATGTGACGTTAATACATAAATCATCTCGGAGTCTATTGACTAAGAGTTAACATTGTGTAGCCAAGAAGATGAAGTTTTCGCGAATAGCGTAAATCAAGGCAAATATATCATACCGCGGAACTAGAGGTTAGATGGGCCCAGTTTTTTTCTAGATCTTAGATTTATATGTGAATTATATTCTTTACGTTTCTTATTTCTGACTAGTTGCCGTACGTCTAGAGCAGGACACTCTAAGATTGATTCTTATTGAAATTATCTTAGAGTGGCAACTTACCCTAGTATAGGATGGTCAACTAGCAAGAAATAATAAAGGAATTTTCCAATAAAATTTCCCCTTTTCCTTCCTGACCGGCTTTATGTCGTAACAGGAACTCATGCACAAGTGACGTCATTGTTATGTTAAAGTGACGTCATCATAAGAAAATGTATCTTAGCGTAATCAGGGACTTCTGGAAACAGTGGTAAGCAAGAAAAGGAATCCATTATTCGTGTGAGGGTTGGATAGAAAAAAGCGTCCCTCGGGGTCACCATTTGTCATCACTCGGCATGCCTCTTAATGCCAAACGGCGATCCTTGGGACAGACCTCACACTCATGATAGGTTCTTACACACCTGATTAGGTCTTCCGCAGTTTTATTCATACCAACCCGTGGGAATACACAAACGAACAGCGCACGTCAAAGTGACGTCAAGCCTCATTGTGCCAAATGTGATCATCGTGACGAATTTTCTATCTCAGCCTCACACTCGTGATAGATTATTATATTCCATATTAGATGCCACGAGGTCACCATTTGAACAAGCCTAAAATGTGACCTTGAACTTTGATTCCAGTGTAATAGTGGGGGCCTGAAAAGCCTATTGCTATCTACGAGTACTCGCCGTAAGCCATCTCTGTGTCAAATACAAACAACCTCGGGCACAAAACATGTGCGGAACCAGAGGGGGAGACAGGGGGTCCCGACCCCCCACTCCCCTAAAAAAATACAAAAATATAGTGTTCCTTAGCTTAAGCAATACTGGTCCGGATCCTCTTAAAATCACAAAGCTACCAATCCAGCATTCAATGTTGGCCATCAACGGCCCGCCAGCGAAACGCCATTTAATGGCGTTTCGCTGGCGAGCCGTTGATGGCCTGGATATAGTGGTATTTGGTTCCTTCCTCCCCTCATCAAACTAAAAAAAAGAATCCCAAAAAAAAGAAAGAAAAACATTGCCAAATTGGACCTCTTTTGACAAAACCTTCTGGATCCGCGCATGCACAATGAAAGCTGGATTCTATATACAAACTGTAGGGCAGATTTAATTTTATGTGAAATTGACCTTCAATTCAATGTTACATTTATATCAGTAATTTGTATAACCTATCATCACCTTGTATAACCTATCATCACCTACACCCCATTGACAATCATTATGCCAGTAATAAACACCCTCGGTCAAAAAAAATAATGAAGTTCGTGTTACGAGTATTGACGACTGATTAAAGTGCAAATGATGGATGGAGGGGTCGGATACACTATTTCCAACTTAACTGAGCCTTTTGTATTCATCCTACCTTAGCCGCCAGGAGTTTACCACTTGTACCATGCGCCATCATAATTTGTTCTGACCAGTCGGAAGCTGCTATCAAACCTTTCGAGCATCTGAATAAAAACAAACCTATTAAAATCGCGATTCAGTTACTAAGTGTGTGGGGAAGGAGGGATATGAATTCATATTGTATATTATTACTATATACGCTCTACCCCAGAACCTACTGTTTACCCCTAAACTATCTAGTTTGGCAGGTTGACCGAATCATAACTAAGTTATACCAGGCATTAATAGTCACCCCTAATATTAACTGCATTGTTTCAACATAACCTAATAAACGTTTCCTATCTCACGGCATGTTACCTTTATCAGGTCATGATGACGTTGCACTTTCTGTATGACGTCGCTAATGACGCTGAATCAACACAAAAATTACGTCATAATCGCTTGTTTGAAGAGCGTTCAACAATGGGTAAACTGATAAATAGAATACCAGGTTCGCGTCTTTTGATATCAAGTTTACCAGGCTCGGCTTTGAGAACGCATGTTGAATCGCTCGGCAAGCCTCGGGATGTCAACAAGCGTTCTCAAAGCCTTGCCTGGTAAACTTGATATCAAAAAACACTCACCTAGTATTCTCTATTTACCCGCTAAAACTATTTGAAATATCAGCTCCCCTGACACTACCCACACCCCAAAAACGTTCCATTGTTATTTGGACCTTAGTTCTGCTTAGTTGCAGTTGTGGTATATATTGGAGTACATTAAGAATTCAAAGCCTTCAATTTTACTATCAATATTTGTTTTGACTCAGGCGCCATATTGGCAATCATTGAATATACAAAATATAAAACAACTCTGTCAAAAATACAGGTGGGTTGTATGAGGGGCTTTAGGAAAGTTCTTAGCATGGCGTTATAACTACACAATGCGTTGATAAAATGGTATAGAATAATACATATTTGGAAACTAGAATTCAACGGCTACTTGATGTTTTAATTTTTGTCGAAAAAGGATTGGGCGTGCACATGCAACGCATGCTCAAAATGAGTAGGGGTTTTACACTGGCTGAAATTTTAAGCAAAATATTTGTAAAAAAACAACAAAGGAAAATTGGGTACCTTATTTACGATCATGGTTTGACAAATTAAAAATCTGGTGCCAACTTATTTTTTTATCAAAATACGTTTATTATGCGATCACTGCTTGCATGACTTTTACATTCGGAAAATTGACTAATAGAGAAATGGTAAACTCGATTTTTCTTTGTAATTTTACCATAAATTGTTTCACTACAGGAGCGAGTAAAATGCCTATTGAGTATATGTTTTGATTTGTTTGTAGCGAACAATGCATACAAATCATTTCGACGCGCAAAAGTATGGCTTGTTTAGTTCTGTACTCAGTCAAATTTCATGTATTCTTATCAACACTATCCCTACTTTCCAGGAAGTATGTGCACACTGGTAAATGTATACGTCGATTTGGTGGTATTTACGCGTATTGCCTGTTCTTCATAGACCGGAAGTGGTAGATATTGGTGTTAATGCTATATAGAAAAACATGCCATATGCCTAAAGGACTATAGGCTTCAATCATTTTCAAGTATTCAGTATGTGCAAGGCGATTTATGTAAGCATCTAGGAATAGATTCGAGTACCGATCATTCAGATTGGTACTCGAATCTATTCCTAAATGCTTACATAAATCGCCATATGCATGCCTAATACTTAAAAATGATATAATTCTATAGTCCTTTAGGCATATGGCATGTTTTTATATATAGAATTGACACCAATATCTACCACTTCCGGTCTATGAAGTACCGGCAATACGCGTAAATACCACCAAATCGACGTATACATTTACCAGTGTGATGTGGGTAACTTAACCCCTCACAATTTGTCGATGGCATAAGAACTTCTCATAGTACATGTATTGCGTAAATCATCACAAAATTGATTGATTTCAACTCTCAAGGTAGTATTACTTTTTGTTTGCCACCGTTTTCAATTGAAACTAACCAGAACGTCAACTCATAGCTTAACTTACTCAGCCAAAGGGGTCTCTCGCAATTTTAGCAACTGTTTTTAAAATATCTAATATAGTATTTGGAATTTTGAAATGTATATAAATTCTTCCAATGCGGAAGAAAATGATTAAACACTGATTTTACACTTTGTTTATTAAAACAAAGAAAAATGAAAAATAAAATAAAACTGTTGTAAAAATTAATTAAAAGTTTTTTCACTATAGTGTAGATTTTATTTTCTTGTCCTTTGGGATCATTGGTTTCATTGTGGAACTATGAAACTATTAGACGGTCACTGATGAAGCCTAAATGGCAGAAACTAGCTAGTCTGGCTCAGAAAATTATGCAAACTCTAGTTTCAGTTCTTTGGTGCAGTCTTTGCTTCCAAACGATACCCTTTTAAGAACATATTTTACCTGTTGGAAGGTGAAACAGCAAATCATGTCAATTTCATGCAGCTTATGCACATTTCATACGCATCATTCTACATTTAGCTCTCTAGAAAATGTCAAAATATTAACCTCTGGAGAAAAGCAAGTGAGTATTATCTAGAAGTATCACAATCACGCACTGCAGACTAACCCACGGCACCTTGAGGGTGAGAACATAACACTCACAGCCACAAAACATCAGGAAGACAATTAAAGTAAAGCACCCAATCAAGATGATTGCAAAGCTTGGAGGACATAAAGTATTGAATAACAAAACAAGGACCAAACACAGAAATCCCACAAGCATGGATAATCGGAACTGCCTCGGCAAATTCCGCGAAATTCCGTGGAATCAGACTACGGATAAACATAGCGGATCTACTTTGTTAGCGCAGGCGATAACGTGACGCTGACGTTATATAACGTGACGCTGACGTCACAGAAACCATGTTTACACAGTAACAAGTGTGATTTCAGCAAAACAAACGGCTTAAATGAAGTTTATGTTTTTTCAATAAAATATCGCTATAGCGATATTTTATTGAAAAAACATTAACTTCATTTATTCTGCTGATTAAATTTTTCGGATAATCAGAATAATCGATTTTAACAGAGCTGAAACCACGTGCTAAAGATCGAATTTTTCATACGCCAGTTTAGGCTAACAAAATGGAGCTTTTTGGTACATAGTACTACGCTTAATGCTCCTTACGTACACCCAGGCCATGATTCGATTCTCGATTTGTGGCGGACTTTGCTGAATGAAGCAAGGAAGCAACAATAAACAATGAATCAATGTTGTTCAACAACAAAACCACCGCCTTAGAACGGACAGCAGCTTAGGCCACCAGAAGATGGGGGCATGGATTCATTTTACTGGTACCAAATTTAATCTAGATTATGTTGTTAAAACACACAATTGCTTAGCCAACATGGAGGTTTCCTAACTATAGCAATGTATGACCACAGTGAAACAGCCTTTGGCCTAAGACCAATACAGCTGACCTCGGACCTGTAACTGAGCCAATATGAACATAATATTACTTACCCCTGGTCTGTTAATGTTCTCTCTATTCCACTACCCTCGATGTAAACCACAACTTTCAGGAACCGTGTTCCATAATGCGTCGCTGTAAAAATAAGAGGTCACCAAGTTTATCACGCTCAACGTCCCTTTTTAAAAAGGGATTATCTAATATCAGTACCACGCCTAAGTTGAAAATGCACTTTTGAGATAGAACAACTCAAACGCGTTCTTCTGACATGACCTTAACAAACAGATTCAGTATTTTGCAGTAGAGATAAGTAATTCAGTTAGAATGTCATAATCTTCATAAAATTTGGTCCAAGTATTGCTGTAAAATGATAAATAGGAGCATTGGGAGACGCTAGATACAAGAAGAAGCAAACATA
Source organism: Loripinus fragilis (assembly GCA_964019695.1). Taxonomy (NCBI): domain Eukaryota; kingdom Metazoa; phylum Mollusca; class Bivalvia; order Lucinida; family Lucinidae; genus Loripinus; species Loripinus fragilis. Next base: position 1,127,748 of record OZ026530.1, on the reverse strand, counting down.
AACTGGTGTTATTCTACAAAATGTTTATCGATCTGACATCACCTTATCTCTCATCTCTTGTGCCTCTTGTCCAGAATGTGTCACGTTATAACCTACGTAATTCCAATGATACTCATACTATTGCTTCTCGCACAACTTTGTTTTATATTTCTTTCCTACCCTCATCAATTCGAAATTGGAACAGACTAAATCCTGATATCAAAAATGCTGGTACGCTAGATGCTTTCAAACATAAACTAAATCAAAACCTGCCTGTTGTACCAAAACATTACTACTCTGGAATAAGGACACACAAGAATTCGTACAGGTTGTAGCTCACTTAAAAATGTCTTATTCCTAAAAACATTACTGACTCTCCACTATGTACTTGCAATTCAGGAGAAATCGAGAATGCCTACCATTTCTTCTTTATTTGTCAACTATACAATCACCTTAGGGTAGAACTTCGTCAATCAATAACACAGTACTGTAACATGACTCTGGATGTACTTCTATGTGGTGATGAAAAACTTTCAACAAACATCAACTCAATCATATTTGAAGCTGTGCATAAATACATTCAGAAAAGTTAGCGATTCTGAGCATCTAAATAGATTGATTTATGGTCAAAACACAAAAAGCAATATAAATTGTCTGTATCGAAGATACGAAAGTGATACTGGAAAATGTAACCATTGCCAATATCCCAAACAGCTCCCGTCCAACCTGCACAATTCAGGCTATTCCTACCACACCTCTCTCTCTCTCTCTCTCTCTCTCTCTCTCTCTCTCTCTCTCTCTCTCTCCCAACTCTTAAATATGGTTAAGCCTCTATTGTCTAATTGTCTTCAAATAATTTGTATTCTCAGCTTAAAACTGCTAGTAGCAACACTTGACTGGTACTTAAAGTTAGAGACAAACCAATTAACTTGTACCTTGTAAGTTAAATGTTGTTCTCAAATTTGAAGATATATCTCAGCATAATAACCAGTCAGGTGTAATTGTTGTAAGAAACCTTAGCCTCTGTTAAATACAGCCAACTTGATGGAAATGTCGTTTTAGCCCATGAACTTGCATTATGCAAATCTGAAGTCATTGCCTTCTACACTTTTCAAAAATATTGTAAAGAAGAATAATTTGATAAGCTTTTGCTTCCGTTCTAATCCTAATGTTTGTATGATTGAAAATTGTATTGTAGTGTATATGCTGATTTTAATAAATAAATACATGTATGTTTAAACCAAAAGAAGCATGCTTTTAAACTGCACTTTAAAATAACTTTAAAATGCGCATTCTACAGCTGATACAATAAGTCTACAACGACCTAATTGAATCATGTTCTCAACTGCTCTGTAAAACTGAAAGGTTCCAAAAGACAACGAGTATGACTAGGAAATGCCACAATCACACTACAAACCACGATCAGGATTTTCAGATGACAATCATATATTGCATTAGCCTTCCTATATGTGTCATTTGTTTCATCCTCACGGTGCCATGAGTTGGTCTGCAGTGTATGATTGTGGCATTTCCAGGTCATACTCACTTTTTCTCGGTAACCAGTATAATAAAGGCAGTTTGTCATGATTATCATTAACACACTATGCAGCCATATAACGTCGATGACTATTGACGGCAGACCTCCCATTAACGAAATGCCCATAGGCCTTAGCGCTGCAAAATTCTTGCTTTAGGATGTTGACATGGTACATCTTTCAAACAGACACCATTGTTAGCAGCTTCATCTACAGCATGCAACCTTTTATTAGAGTCTTCATCATTTGCATTCTAACCTTTGACCTCTTCTGTTCTGCCAGCCAAGAAGGACAAGGATGAAATGTTTTCTTTATAACGTAATTAGGGACTTCGAATCGATATATCACTTGTGTACAGGATAGGATTAAAACACAAGTGATCTATCGATTTGCGTTATAGTCAGGGCCCTTAGGGACAAAAAATAGGTCCCGTGCAAATTGTGTGCCGATTTATGATGACCTATATCAAAAATAATATATGAGTATGATCAGGAAATACCACAATCACAAACTGCAGACAACCCTGTAGCACCGCGAGGAAGAGCCACTCAACCATCACAAGACACCAGGAAGACAAATTAAGCAAACAATCAGCTCTCTTCCCCATCAAGATGATTGCAATACTAGAATGGACATAAAGTAACGTACAACAAAACATAGGACAATTACAGACTCCCACAATGGGAGTAACAATCAACAAAAAGTCAACAACAACAGAACCACCGCCTTAGAACGGACAGCAGGCTAAGCCACCTTCAATGGAGTCTTACCTCTAATTTAAAGGTGGTCACCCATCTCAAATCCGCATCTGATGCTTGTTATGACGACATAAATATGACGACCATAAAGAAACTGCCCGTTACCGTTAATAAAAGCTATAGTTTGTGTTGGTATGGTCATATTTATCCAACACGAACGCTTTTTTAACATAATATCAATTATTTTAGTCATATGATGGTTACATCAATGTTTTACCTGACTTTGACAATGAATTATTTATCAATAACTATATTTTGCATGCAAAATACCGTAGATTTCTTATAAATACCCAGCTTATCGGGCCTCCTTTAGACTGACTGATGGCTGAGAATGTTATTGCTCCCCCCTGGGCAATTTCGCAAGCTTATCCTATCTAAAAGAGGATTCCAAGCTGCGTCTTTTCATAGATGTTTGGACTATGTTTGCCGTGGCGTTAGTCTCTGACAGCCTGTTACATATGTTACCATATTAAATTTAGAAAAAAAAGAAAATTAAAAGTTTGAGCTACAGAAAGAATGCTAATTATTTATATTACTCATATGGTCTGCATATTGACTACTTTAGCTACATATAAATTCTTTTGGAGCAAAATGGCAGCTTCCTGTGGTGTTATGTGCGCTACTTTAATTAGATTACCCTTTAAACATGAAAATTGTGACCAATATCATTTACTTTTTAGCTGATATGTTCATTTTCCAAAATGTTTTGATTATTTTGTACTAACAAACTTATTTTGGTTAGAGAAAATCCAAAGTTTGCTTTTATACTTTTAATATAGTGTCTTATACGTGCAATTAAACAACCCAAAGGCTACACCCAATTTTAAGGAGCCGAATTTGGTAGGCATCGTTTAAGTAAAAATATTTGAAAACAATTGCTGTTGTTGGATATCTCGCCTATTTGGGATTGTCCTGCTCATATTATAAAGAATTATAGATTTCGCAGGTTTAACAACAAGATTGAAGCACTTGTTAAAGGTTGTAACATATGTTACATGACATAATAAATGAGCAAGGACATTGACTTGATGTAAGAGATGATATTTCAGGATAAAATGAATATATTCGCATGTTTTCCTAGCTAAAGTCTCTAGCCTCTGGTGTCTAAATCTTAGGTATTGATGATTATTTAGCCCCTGTACCTTAGTTACAGATGTTATGAATATTTGTTTTCAATATTTCCTAATATAATAATTCTAAAATAAAGATACATCCTAGAGGAACATAGAAAACAATCGTTTCACATTTAAACAGTACACTTTAGTAAATGTTTCTTTCTAATGTAAATATTCTAAACCAATCCTTATCCAAGTCATATACAATATCGATTATTATTTCTGCTTCTATGGTAAAATAATTGTCCTCCTCATCTCATAAAAACCAGAATAATCATCAAACAAGATTTGACTTCACGCTGAGTAATGACCTGCTCCATCCCAAACTCTTTAAGACATACCCTATCGTATGTACCAATTCAAGGTGCATCGAATAGGAGATGTTTGCACACTGAAAGCATGGGTGTTAACCTGTAACAGCTTGTTACATATGTTACTTTATCAATTTGAGAATAAGAAAATTGAAAGTTTGAGCTACAGAAAAAGACATTAAAACTAATCAATGAACATCCTAATGGTCTGCAAATTACTGGATGCCTTTACTACATATGACTGCTGTTTACGGCTACATGTTGTATTAGGTGCGTTACATGAACTTAATTATAATTTAAAAGTGATAATTTTGGCTATCGTCATTTAGTTTAACGACTGCTCTGAGTTGGTTTCAACCCGTTTTAGATTAGGTTTAACAAACCTATACGCAATTGACGAATACAAAAACCAAAGTTTGCTTTTCTATCTTAAATATTTTGTTTTATATGAGCTAATGGACAACCATACCCCCAGTTTTGCAGAGGAGCAAATTTTGTTTTCGCCACTTAAATAAAACACATATAAAACAATTGCTGAGTGTTGATATTTTACATTTTCTTAAACAGTCTTGCTCATATATCATCAAGTTGCTAAGAACAGAACACTTATTAAAGATGTCAATGTGCCATTGGTGCTGTCACAACCAGGGCTTTGAACGAATTCCAGCACTTTCAGGTGCTGATATTAAGTGGTTCAATGTCAGGAGAGAGCAAGAAATCATATTGGCAGGCATTTAGCTATGTTTGATACTCTATCCACGAAGCATTCTGTCACCTCGGCTCAGTGCCCTTAGAAAGCACTGTGGCGAATGCACTAGAGTAATATATTTGTAAATTGTCCTGACTCGTGATGTCTAGCTTTGAGTTTGTTACTTTCCCATTGGTATCCTGGGTCAGGTGTGGTACTTGATTGTATCGATTCCTGATCTTTGCCGTCTTTCTTACTTTGTATTAGCCAGTCACCGATATTTTTCGACTCACTGCGTTGAGGTAGTGGATATTTTGCCAAAAGCTTTGAAGCGTGACTCTATTTACAATATTGATATGTTGTTCTAGAAAAAAGGGTTTCAGGCATTTATTAACATTTACTATAAAAGCTTTGACATACACAGATGTTCTAGCCGGACTGGCTCATTTTTACGTATTCTGCATCAATCGATTTAAATAGAAAGACCCAAGCAAGCTCTGTGGGACCAGGGCTTTAATCAAAATATTCATTTAGGGAATTACGGTTGGAAATAGTTTTATGACGGTGCATCAAATTTTAAAAACAGCAATCCCTTTTTCTACTAGAACAGTAGGACTCAAACTAAGGGTCCGGCTTAATGGCCCAAGGTGTAAAGGGCATATCAGTTTTGGCGACGACCTTAATTATCATGATTATGTTCATCGGAAAAAACCCATATCTATATATGAACAATAGTTTGATGAAAGTAAGTCCATATATGAAATTTGGAAGAAATCATTGTTAAATGACTAAGTAAGAGTCGCCACAAATTCAAAATGATCATGGACGACCCTATTGGCGGCCTTCTCAGTTATCCTTCATCAGACAAAACCCATATTCAAAGTTTGGCCAGTGTGTATGATAAAACCAATATATATGAAATTGGGAACCTGAGAAATTATAGTGTTCACAAGTGCAAACCCATAGGTTGCAGCCATTTTTGAGGCCATCTTTGTTAGCTGACAAAGCCCATATTCAAACTTGGTTGAGAGTTTGATATAAGTAATCCATATATGATATTTGGAAGCAATCAGGTAATAAATGACTAAGGTAATGTGTCTACGAGTGCAAGGATCATTGACGGTTTGGGCCTTATACGCCTATTTTTCTGATTCCCAGAACGCTGCTTTTGAGCTTCTAGCGTGGTGCGTGTAGTATCAGTGCAATCGGTGCATCTAATGGAAAGTGCCAGCTAGCAAAATATTTTCAAAATTTCTACGCATTCGAGAGTTATGGCGGGTTAAAAGGGGAGGGGGTCTGAAATTTCATGAAAATAAAAAGTACTTTAAAAAGTGATTTCTGCACGTTTTCTTGATTTATTTGGTAAGCATAATATACTAGGCCAAAAAAGAAACGCCGCTATGTATATAAAGTGCTAACTGCACCATGTATGTATTTCATTAAAAGAAACATGCATTTAGTAGAAAAAATAGAGCAAAATGGTGCTAGAGAATGCTCTTTGCCAGTTTCTCAATTCAATAAAACGTTGGTGCTACCGTGGGTTCCTTAATTTGACGTTAATACTGCACCAAAGTAAAGTTGCGTCAAAACGCTGGGAGGTGGGGTTTTTAAACAAATCTCTTGAAACGATATCTCACAGTTTGAGCCCTGATTTTTGGACAATGAGTTCCGTGGGATGTCCTAGCTGTGACTGACTCCAGATGAAATCGATTGCACAAATGAGACGTCTGGATGTCTCGATCTTGACGTCGCGTCAACACACGTCGACGCCCTGGACGCGGTCGGTTTGACTTTGTCCCACTTTCTTGGAAACGATTCTTAAGACGTCCAGTCGTCCTAACATGGCACAGAAATCGTTTGGCTACTACCAATGACGTCACGTTAGCTTTTAACATTCCTATTGCACGTTCACGTTCCAGATGTGCCAATTTTGTCACCGTAAATTAGCAATGTGTTATCTTAAATTCCAACGTTTTTAAATGTTTTTAGACGTTTAGGATGTTCGACTTAAGATTTCAGTAGTTTTTACACATGTAAATCAGAAACGACTGAGTTTGCACTTGAAAAACAGGAAAATGGAAAATCGGTCAGTACACTGGTTTTGATCGACTCACCTCAATAAATCAATGGGGAAAATGTGCGGAAGAAAAAATAGCAAAACGTAGACAGACGATGAAATTTTGCCACTCTCATTTAACACACAATATTTTTAGTTAATGTATGCGGCGTTTCTTTTTTGGCCTAGTATATACCATATGCAGAGTATTTACAAATCACGATAATTGATGAAATTGTTTTAAAAACAAAATATGTTTTGTAATAAAATGTTTTTGGGGAGATAATTTAGAAGTTACCTGTACATTTTTGACTACATGTACCGTAAATAATGCAAAACTGAAAGCTTAACAAAAGAAATAAATATTTTTGAAGGAATGAAAGTGTCCCATTTAGCATTGGTAAGTAAAACTGATTCTAACTAGATCCTTTTAATATTACTTTTGCTTTGTTTAAAGGACATAGCCTGTTGAATGTGTTTAAAGTGTCCGAATATTTATGGTATACATATGCATGTATATCCCTATATGAGACAATATATTGAACACCTAAGTATTTACCTGTTATAACTCTTTGCATGCCAGTGGATAACTTTGTCGTCTGCCAATAGCCTTTTGCAAACAGTTTAAACCCAGATGAAGACCAACAGAATGTCGGTCTTGATCTGGATCCAAACGGTTTGACACTCTGATGGTGGTCCTGGGTGGTTTATTTTTAAAAACTTAATTTTGAAGAATGTCAGCGGATGAAAATAAAAACATGAACAATTCCTTAGCAGGCAAATAGATATGTACAGGACGTTTGCAAAATAATGTGTCATTTAATAACAGTGAGATTTTTTCTTATGAAAAAATGCATAAAACCTTGCTAATTCTACTTTTAATCTTTAAGTACTTTATATCAAACTAGCACAGAATACAAAGCAATTTAGGAGGATGGTTCTAGAGAACTTAATTACTGTCATTAATTTCTTCCTTGGTGGAAAATGCATTTTATGGGCTTAGGCCTTGGGTTTTTGGGCTGCTGAACATCTTTTCCCCCCTTGTGGCAGCAAGCCTCTTCCATACAATGTGTAAAATATGGTAACACATATACGTGCAAAAGCTTTTGCTGGCACACGGGGGGGAATGATATTTTAAAAAATGTTTTCGGATTTCTATATATCTTAATGTAAAATTGATTGTTCTGCCCCAAATTTTACATATTTGAAGCATTTAATATCGAAAACGGATTTCACAGCCATAAAGTACTCAGGTCAGGGTAGCTTCAAGGTGAAGAAAGGGACGATTGACAAACTTTTATTTTAACTGAAAACCATAGACATTTACCCATAGCAAGTGTCAATGATCCTTTGGTAAGTGGCGGCCATTTGTCGACCATCTTGGCTATCGTTTTTGGACAAAACTCATATTAGAACTTGAACCAGGGTTTGATAGAAGCGATACATATATGCAATTTGGAAGAAATCTGATTAAAAATGACTTAGTTAGAGTAACCACAACAGGGGATGGGTGTAAACTGATGGGTGGCGGCCATTTTGTCGGCCATCTTAATTATCGTTCGTCAGAAAAAAAACATATTCGAGCTTGAACAGAGTTTGCTAGAAACAATCCATATATGAAATTCGGAAGAAATCCGATTAAAAATGACTAAGTTACAGTGACCACAACAGCGGATGGGTGAAACTGATAGGCAGCGGCTATTTTGTCGGCCATCTTGCTTATCATTTGTCTGAAAAAAAAAAAACATATTCAAACTTTAAACAGAGTTTGATGAGAGCAAACCATGTATGAAAATTGGAAATGATCCGATTTAAAAATGACTAAGTTAGAGTGACCACAACAGCGGATGGATGTACACTGATAGGCGGCGGCCATGTTGTCAGCCATCATGATTATCCATCGTTGGAAAAAAAAAAAAATTAAACTTGAACCAGAGTTTGATGGATGCAATTCTTTTATGAAATTTGGAAGAAATCCGATTAAAATGACTAAGTTAGAGAGACCACAACAGTGGACGGGCAGATGAACAGAGGGACGGACGGACAAGCCAAAAGCAATAGAGCTCCGCCAACTCGTTGAGGGAGCCCTAATAAATGTACCCACCATAGTCAGCTGTCATACGCAGACAAAGGTTAAAGGACTCTCCATAGTCTACACTTTGGGCCCATTCTTGATCTCCCGAGCAGTCATCATTTGGTGTGATAGCTAGTTCCACTGTTGGTGACACTACTCCCACTGGCGTCACATCTGGATAGTCCGTACTGAAATTCAATTGAGATACGTTATGACATACGTCAGGGCTACAGAAAAGAGAGCTTATGGTTAGTCAAATATACCCTTCAGAGCTCCAACTGAATAAAGCCAATGCCTCTGATACCGAAGCCGCATTTTTAGACTTGCATTTGTCAATTTCTAATGATATTGTTTTTACCAAAATTTATGATAAGCGTGACGACTAAGATTTTGAAATTGTCCATTTCCCATTTTTAGATGGTGATGTTCCTCGTTCTACATCCTATGGAGTCTATATCTCTCAACTCATTTGTTTTGCTAGAGCATCTAGCTATGTTGCAGACTTCAACACTCGCAATAAATTGTTAACTCAGAAACTTCTTAAACAAGGCTATCGGTATCATAAACTTCGCAAAACATTTTCAAAATTTTATAGATGATACTATGATTTGATTTCTAAATTCCAAGATGGACTTAAATCTCTCTTGCGCCAAGGACTTTCGGAACCTGAATTCTATGGTGACTTGGTGTATAAATTGAAGAAGATTGTTGGCTCTAATAATTTTTCAGCGCAGTTCATTCCCATTATAAAACGATTGGCTATAACATTAATGTATTGCAACAGACTGTATACCCAATCACGGTTGGCAACTTTGCTTTCCTCTTTAATTGCACGCCGGTGGGTCGGACTTCAGACTCTATGATGGTTCCGACTTAAAGTCTTATCTATTGATGAGATGGTAGGGGCCTGATGCTTTGGCTGTTTGTCGGGCCCACTGGGGTTTACCTGTTGGATTTCTTTTGCTCCAGTATTTAGTTTAGTTTACTGTTGAGTCCTTATCATTGCTTTATCTCCTTGTTATATTTTGATTTATATGTTTTAGGAGATGATGCATTGATAAGTTAGGGGTCTTTCATTCAAACCAAATATCTATGTGTCTTGATCCACATCTGAAATAAGGGTGAGGTTGGCGTCGTTAAACCGATTATAGCCCTCCAGTAAAATATTTTACTGACCGCTCCAAGGCGATACTTCTTTTGTGGATCTTTTATGTTTTTGTTCTGTCTTGTGTTTGCTATGTCTTTGTGCGCGTCTGTTTATTTGTGCTTTGTGGTCACCTGTTGGGAAAGGGCTGGCCTCTTAGCTCTCGTTTGTGGTGTCTACTGTGAGTTTGTCACTTTCCCATTGGTATCCTGGGTCAGGTGTGGTACTTGATTGTATCGATTCCTGATTTTTGCACCCTTACTTACTTATATATGAGTAATCTCTCTTATTCAAAACGTATTGCGGTTGCTCAAATAAACTGATGATTTGGCGCCAGTAAAATACATTTAAACCACCAGTGGTCTAGGCTGCTGTCCGTTTTAAGGTGGTGGGTCTGTTGTTGTTGATATATTGTTTAATGTACTTCCCATTGTTTATACAGTAGGGGTTCTGTGTTCGTCTTTGTTTTGTTTTGCATTACTTTGTGTCCATTCTAGTTTTGCAGTCATCTTGATGAGGAAGAAAAAAATGGTTGTTTTGCTATTATTTTCTTACAGATGTATCAAGGTGGCCAATCACGTGGCCAGCATGATTGGATTCACGGATTTCCTGAACAAGTAAAATCATCCATAACTTTCGTAATACTATATAAAGTCAAATTTCATGGGGTAAAGTGCAAACAGAGCCTCATATTTTTCTGCACAAGACTGTGTCAAAGTTTCTCCTCGGTTTGCTGTAGTTTTCCAGATTACCTCCACCATCTCAAGAAAAAACGGAAAATTCTCCGCAATTGGATACACACTTCAGTTGGTCGAAGTATTTTGGAAAACTGCAGCGAACCCAGGAGAAACTTTTACACAGTTATGTGAAGAAAATATGAGGGTTCTTTTGCAGTTTACCGCATGAAATTCGACTTAGTATAACGAAAATTATGAACGATTTTCCTTACCTGTGATGTCCTATTACTAGTTCGTAAAGTCCGTGAACCCAATCAGACTGACCACGTGATTGGCCACCTTGTGTATTGTTACTATAAATGTTCTGTGGCTCTTCCTCACGGTGTTGGACTGCAGTGTGTGATTGTAGTAGTTCCTGATCATTCTCACTTACTTCTGGATATGAAGAAGTTTGTTTGTGCCTAAGCTTAGGTAATATAACTAACAAAACGACTGTCCCAGAACAAGTAAATTATAAGACAAAAATAAATAACATAGGCACATGGATTACTTTTTATTACTATTTTTATCATTATTAGGCAATAATAAAAAAAGGAAAAAGGAATCCATGTGCCTATGTTGTTCAATTTTATCTCATATATATATTTTCTTATATATATATAAGAAAATATATATATATATATATATATATATATATATATATATATATATATATATATATATATATATATATATATATATATATATATATATATATATATATATATATATATATATATATATATATATATATATATATATATATATATATATATATATATATATATATATATATATATACAACTCCGCCTAGCACTACACCAGACATGGAGGCTATCAACTGCACCACTGAGACATCCACGAAAAGCATACAAGTGAATTTTGAAGTGCGGAGATATAATTTCACAAACATCATATATATTTGTGTGTTTAGGTTTTAGTCTGAGCACGTCGTATATTGGTTCCTTTTTCAATGCTTGGCATCTATTTCGTTAGCAAATGAAAGCCTGGTGGATCCAAGGATACAAGTGAAATTAGATAAATATCAGAAGTGCGGAAATATAATTTCACAAACATCATTGCTTTCGAGCTATATAGGATCAGAAATCGATGCAGATTCACACAGTAGATAAATACAGAGGAATATAATGAATCAACTGAGCCGATAGATGCTTTAAATATTTTGACTCCAGCGAGGTTCGAACCCACGACCTCGACAACTCCGCCTAGCACTACACCAGACATCGAGGCTACACTACCGCCTGCCTATTTGTCCTTTTCAAATTCGCGTTGATAACGCAGGTAATACGCACTGTATTTTCACCGCGAATTCCAAATAGCCAATCGCTGCTAGTTACCGATAATGCGTTGAACTGCAGTGAAACGCATTTACCTGTCTACCAATCGATACAGCTGATTTATCAACGCGAATCAACGTTTATCACTGCATAGCAACGCAGTTCCGCATTGTATTGCACTGCTGCTTAGTCATTCATTATAGGAAGGATAAAAGACGTTTAAAAAGGACTAAATAGCAAATTAATCATTGAGGTAAGAATACTTATTGTGTTACGCACAATAATATAGCAAATTTCAACGTTTAAATTAGATTTACCTATATGAAAGTCAACACACTTCAATATCGATTTTTCTAAATAGGCATTTTTGATTGGATTACGCACTAACGCTTCCCAGCACATATGAATATTCATGAATCTTGTCTTGCGCTGATACGAGTTGATTCGTGTTTTCAACGCACTTTAAATCGTACGTGCGTACAATGTACAACCCATTGAAAATGAGCACGAAACGCGAATTCGCAGGACAAATACGCAGGCATCAGTGTATCAACTACCCCAATAAAGGATTCAAGTGAATTAAGAAGTGCGGAGATATAATTTCACAAACATCATATATATTTCTTTGTTTAGGTTTCAGTCTAATCACGTCTCATGTAGGTTCGGAATGACTAATATCTTTATTTTTTCATATTTTTGCTCCACAAGAAAGCGTTTAGGGTTTGGCTTACAAATAGGAATGCTCGGAAAAGCCGACAAACCCCATGTTTGGTTTAATTTTACCTTATCGAAGCGTTCATAAAAGGCTGCTCCTAATATGTATGTGATAAGGCGCTACCTATTAACTAAAGAAACCTGCTTCAACCTCGTAAATAGCAAAGGACCTCGGAAAGTCTTAATGCACGATTGCCCACAAAAATGGTCAGAGAAAAGTTTGAAAGAAAATGATATTTTTTCCATGAAAAGGATAGTAGGTAATACCCTCAAGTTTTCTGCAAAAGTGTTTTTCTCATTGGACAAGTACCGATTACAAAATATGGTTTGAAAACTCTCTTTTTTGCTATTTAACATATAGAAAATAGAAATGCTTCCCCCCCCCCATGACCAAACTAATCCTTTAGCATACAGTTGTGGTTTTACATTTCACACATGAAATGAAAATGGCATGATTGGTCACGAGGGGAACGATGTCAAAATGCTCATAAACAAATTATCATAAAAACTTATTTGGAACTAATTTTGTAAATAAATACAAATATCAATTTACAATGGCATGTATCAGGGCTTTCGTTAAGATTGCGTCTTATTTCTCAACCAAAACATATGCTGTCGGTACTCAAAAGAACCGCTGCAATGGTTCTTTTAATCATCAACTTATATAGGTTAAATCTGATGAGTAAGAAAATATTTACAATTTTACACTCAAAAACTGTGTTTATCTAGACTATGATGTATACAGTCTGCAGGTATGATACACCTCAATGAACAAGTCAAACTGGCTGAACGTGAAACAAAACAGTTAATAGTCAAAAGTAGTGGACGGCATTCTTATTTAGAAGAAACGATGAAATCTACTCAACATGTATTTTATGCAAGCGCATCACTTACATCTCAAGTTTATTGCCACAAACATTATATTTCCATGTATTTAGGTGAAAACAAGGCGAAACTTTGAATTTCTGTGAAATAAAATTTGGCCACAAAAAATACCCTCACCCCCTTAACACTGAAGTCCTGACATAATTATGCAATATTTTCAAAATATTTTTATTTTGCTGGGTGCACTAAATGTAAGGGTTTGATTTAAGCACAAAAATTTAGTTGTCAACTATGCATTATCCTAAACACAGGCTGTCAAAATTTGGGCAGATTGAATAGAAGACTGTCCGAGGTCCTTATACAGCTGAGTCGATATGCTTATTTTAATGACTAGACATTAAAAAGGATTCTTCAAAAAATATATTTATCAAATATAGAATATGACGTCACGACGTCAAAAATACTGTTTTTAGCACTTTTTCCTCGAGAGTGTATGTCTAGATATTTTTTTGAAAACTTTTTTTCATGTGTGCAAGGCCAATACCAATACAAACAAAAGTGCATTTTAAAAAATTGCAATTTCTTGCTGTGACGTATAATATGGAGGCTTTAAGTTGTACTTTCGACGTTGTCTAAACGGCAGTGTGTTTTCCTTTGTTTCAAAAAAAATCTAGAAACTGAAATGACTTGGAGTCAACCAATCATTATAAGAGAATGCATTTTCAAAAATCAGAACTTATGTTTCGCGTCATGTTAAAGGGTAAAAGCGGAATAAACATAATTTAACGTCAATTAAGAAACAACGTAAACTATGGATAATAACCGGTTTTTCTTTGTCAACGTGTGTCTCCGTTTAGTGTGTGCTGTCTACTTTGTTAAAGCACCAATTGGCTACACTTTACTTTAATCGCATATGCATATCAAGCTTTACAGTATACACATATCAGCATGTTATTGTAACGATTGACGTCGCTTAAAGGACGTAGGCGGCAGCTAAGGAGTTCAAAAGGAATGAAACACTGTCATAATGCATTCTAAACATCATACAAAGTTAAAAAAGTTGATAAAGTGGCAGTGCTTTTTAAAATCTCATAAAGCGCTGATAACGTAAAATTGACGTTAAGAAATTCAAAATAGGCTTTTGGGTTGAACATTGCATGCATGCTTTATTTGAATGCCCTGAAGATGTCATTGCAGTAACAAAGAATCACAATAAAGCGGTTTCTGGTGAATTTTGCGTGACTTCTTTATTCTTGCAAAAATTGATTTTATGGGGTTACGTGACGATTTGATATCTGACTTCTGAAATTAGTTCACATTTTCAAATAAATCTAACTACATTTTAGTCTACTTTGATCAACTTTACGCAGTGGAAAGACAAGTGTGCATTGTATTAATTTACTACCAAAAATTGACACTAAGTATGTGTCACGTTTCTTTAGTGGTTAAGTATAGCTTTTGCCATGTGGACACACACAAAAATATTCTGCATATGCATGGTTACTTAAAAAAGGGTTTAACTATGCTTGACATTGTGTTGTTTGGAGACCATATCTTTCTGTCACGCTTCTTGAAAAAAAATCTGCATATGCATGCTAAATTAGAAAAAAGATATAGGAATAGTTTGAAATCCTCCATGCGAGCTGAACATTATTTGTGCTTCAACAATGGCAGAATCTAGGGCGAAGATTTGGTACCAGTAAACTGCATTTAAGCCCCCCCCCCCCCGGTGGCTTTGACTGCTGTCCGTTCTAAGGCGGTGGTTCTGTTGTTGTTGATTCGATGTTGACTGTAACTCCAATTGTGGGATTATGTAAGTGTTCTATGTTTTGTTGTGCGTTACTTTATGTCCATTCTAGTTGTGCAATCATCTTGATGGGGAAGAGAGAGCTGGTTGCTTTACTTTGTTTGTCTTCCTGGTGTCTCGTTTGTCTGCAGTTTGTGATTGTGGTATTTCCTGATCATACTCACTATTTTTAACTATGCTCGTGAAATTTGTTTTGAGACCATCTCTTACTGTCACGCTTCTTTGAATTCCTATGGTCTATAAAGAACTGAAACTGGACTAATTTATATTTTTGCAAAATCATTTATGCATACAAACATATGTTTGCCCCACAAGATTTAGACCGTTTTGAGAATTTGACTCTAACTCTCCTCTTCAACTTTCATCGCAAACATATATTGCTGATATTTATCAATTATCAGTTAACATAGTTATCCCCGATAATAAATGTTAAAAAAATAAAAAGAAACAAGTTTAAAGTGTTAAAAGCGTACAAAATGGTTGAAAGGAGGAAACTATATATTAACAGGAATTACTTAAAACTGGCTTTACATTTGTATGAATCACATAATAAATTATTTCAGCGTGGAATAAATACCAAGAATTTAGATTCCTCAACAACCGGAATTATTCCAGCTGTTGAGGAATCTAAATTCTTGGTATTTTTGAATATATGGAATATTTCAAAGCTAAAGGTTTGAAACCATTGAACATTTTAAAAACTCTTTTCCATACTTCAGGTACAGACAGAAATACACTTCTGCAGCTTTTTGTCTACGGCTTGGCCCACCGTGACTCAACTTGGGGTTTTCTTTAGCTCTGAGAGTATGTGAGTTGAGAGCCATTTTCCTAGTTTCATTATCTTATGACGTTGCGGCTGGGAGTCAAATAGCGCCATGCAATAAAATCGATAAACCACTAGTGGTTTATAGATTTACGGGAAACGTTTTGACGTCCATAACAACATTGCGTACATAATGGCAAAATTATAACGTTTTTACGTCAGAAATTAGATTTCAAAGTATTTTTCGTATGATAAATAGAATCTAACATTCGTGCTCTTGTATTATAGAATTTATTAAACTCGTTGCGAAAAAGAAATAAAATGCTCGACAAGCCTCGCATTTTAGCTCTTTTCCCCAACTCATTTAATTAATTCAATAAAACATGAGCACTCATGTAAGATGCTTTATTTACAGTATGTTAATTGGTTGGACTGTTTCCCTGTGATGATGCATTGCATAAGTCTAGAAGCCTTCACGCGGGCTAAATAGAGGTTCTTAAATTAATTGAATTTATTAAACGAGTTGGGGAAAAGAGATAAAATGCGAGGCTTGCCGAGCAATTTATCTCTTTTTTGCAAGGAGTTTAATGAATTAAATAATACAAAAGCACGATTGTTAGATTCTATTTATCATATGACATTAAGATTACTTTGAAATCTCATTTCTGCCGTTATGTACGCAACGTTGTTATGGACGTCATAATGTTTCCCGTAAATCTATAAACCACTAGTGCTTTATCGATTTTATTGCATGGTGTTATTTCACTCTCAGACGCGACGTCATATGATAAACTAACTTTGTGTTTCTACGACAGTAGAATCTAGGGAGATGAACTGGCCTGTAAAATAATTTAGGCTTCCCCCTGACTTTAGCTGCTCTCTGTAACAAGGTGGTGGTTCTGCTGTTATTAATTTATTGTTTATTGTTGTTCCAATTGTGGGGTTTTGTTTAAGTGCTTCTTTCATGCTACAGTACCCCGTGCCATTCACCCAAACGAAACTATGGAAGCAACAATAAGCGTGACAAAGATCTGGTCTCAAAACAACATAATGTCAAGCATAGTTCAATGGATGAATGTAATGAAATACTGTCGTATACCTCAGAATTAACCATGCCTTTTAAGGGCACATAAGCTTGATTTATCATGCCATGGTCTATTTATCTGGTACATGTGCTTCAATACTTATGGCATTGACTCAACCCCTCTTTAGGTGGGGTTAAGGACAGCGCAATGCAACTTTTGGCCAACATTATCCTGCAGCATCTTGAATACCAGAATCAATTAGAAAAGTCAGTAACTTTGTTTGAGAACACATTTTGCTTAACTTTACCAAACACTTATCGCTGAATATCAATGTAAAATCTGAAAAAGTGATTTTTTGCATTTTGTTAAAAAGTAAGAAAGAAGGCAAAGATCAGGAATTGATGCAATCAAACACAACACCTGACCTATTTAGTATGCTGTTTTTGGGTACGCTTCTTATTGCATTTTCATTTGTAAACAGCACGTGGAGACAACGTGTGTAATGCTAGACACACTTCAGTTTGTAGTTTAAATTAGCCATTGTAGCCATTTGCTATTAAATGGAGAGTGACTACAAATATAAGTCATTGGCTAAAAGTGCAGTCTAGGAGGTTCAAAAGTTACATAATTGTGAAAACGTGTATTTTGATCAGCTTTTGAATTTTCAAATATGCTTTTATTTATTTCTTCACACTTTATTATTGTGCCATATTCTACTCTTTGGATGCTAAATTTTCAATACCATCTGGGTGTCAAACAGTTTAGTTTGTCTTAAAATAATATAAGACAAACTAAGCAAACTGATTATGCATAATGTATGTTTAGTTGAAGACAAGCTAAGCAAACTTTTTATGCATAATATATGTTTAATGTAAGACAAACTAAGCAATCTTTTATGCATAATATATCTTTAATGTAAGACAAGCTAAGCATACTTTTTATGCATAATATATGTTTAATGTAAGACAAGCTAAGCAAACTGTTTATGCATAAAGGGTGTTAGTAGTTATGGTAGGCGTTCTAGCCTTGCAGACTTAAAAATGAGGCCAGAATGCCTACCATTGTTACTTATGTTTAATGTGTGACAAGCTTAGCAAACTTTATTGCGTACTGTACGTTTAATGTAATTTAGGAATACTTACCGCAGATAACCGGTTGAACCAAGTGTGACATCAATATCGCTCCGGTTAAGGGCACACGTAACCCCAGCACTCTGAGCTTCTGACCCAGAATAAAAGTCTTGGTATTTATGTGCCCAAACAGTAAATTGCTGTTCCTGTAAATAAAACGTGAGGTTCGTGGATACAGTAGATCTAAAAGGCGTGCTTCTGCGTACCTGACTGGCCTTATCCCCAGTAGCTTAGGCCACTGTCCATTCTAAGGTAGTTGTTCCGTTGTTGTTGATCTTTTGTTTTACGTACCTACCCTAGTTTGTGTGTGTGTGGGGGGGTGGGGTTCTGTGTTGATCTTCGCTTTGTATGCATTACTGTGTCCTTCTAGTTTTGCAATCGTCTTGACGATGAAGAGATGGCTGGTTGCTTTGCTTTTATTGTTTTTTTGATGTCTTGTTACTATAAATGTTCTCTTTCTCACGGTGTTGTGTGTGATTGTGGTATTTCCTGATCTTTCTCACTTACTTTATGGCATTTTGTGCTGACTTTGTCTTACTTTAGTCCTGTTTGATAAATATAGAAATATTCTCGTACTGACTGACCCTTTTTTGCAATATTTTAAAGAATAATGTAATGTTTAAGGGACATGCTATCAGTATGAGCCGTGGGTTTGAGCCTCATCGGCGTCACTGTGTTGTGTCCTTGACCAAGACACATTAATCCTAGCTTAGTACTGGCTCAACCCAGAAGACCCGTCCCAAAAGTGAAAGATTGTTGATGGGACGTAAATGATCAAATCAAACAAACAAACAAACTATCAGTGTGAACCTATTTTTTTAATCAAAAAAATACTTGTAATGTTAAACAAGTGAGTTACGAGTCGTAGTTACACGAACAGATTAGTGTTTTGATCGAGCCCACCGGAAGTACGCAAGAATACTTCTTTCTAATTTACACATTCACAGTCAGGCCATGCCTTTAGACGGTGAAGAAAATTCTACTGAAAACAAGGGTGATATAACTTTCAATTACGCTTCAGGAGGCGCAGAAGCATCAAACATCGGCGACGCTTTGTCCGAGATCTTCAGGGAGCTGGCTAAAATCAATGAACGCATGGATTCTGTAGAAATTTCAAACCCAGAAAGTAGTTCCCGCTCCGAGTCAACGGCACGGAAATTAAGTCCCCTCATCTCCTCGTGGGCAAATCGAAATCCGTGTGATTCTGAGAACCTGCAGTCAGGCTCCATCGGTTCAAACCCTTATAAAAAGGAAGATTCCATGTGGATGTTTTTAAAAACATTCAACAAGACTTCAACTCACTGAAGTCATCTGTAGAAAAGGTCATTCTCCCATCCCATCTGAAATTACATGATTCAAGGTCTAGAATCAAACGTGAATACCAACGGGTTCTAAAGGTACTCTTGTTTGAAACCACTCGGTCTAGAGCCCTGATATTTAGTATGTAGCATCACCCAGCGGCCCATATTTCAATTTACACAAAATATGGTTCTGATTTTAATATGGCACCACCAGGGGGTCACCAGGGGCATGGCCAGTTTTCAATAGATACCTATTGGATTAGAGGTTTTAATCAAAGCACAAGTGAGCGATCAAGGGTCACTTGGTCATCTTTTATTTTTTGTCAATACTAACTAGGTCAGGCTGGTATGCAGTGTGTGATTGTGACATTAATTGGTCATGCTAACTTTTTGGAGTTTTTTGGGGCCAGAAAAATATTGGAAATACATGTCCCAATCGCATTTGCCATATAAAAGTCAAAACCCAGAGTGTACATTGTTTGTTGTTGCTCTCATTGTAACCTTGGGATTTAATGTAAGGTCCTTGGTTAGGATTTTCATGAAATGCATGCTAGTTTGCGCGGCTCAAAAAGCTTATTTAATCTTTACCAAATTATAAATAGAACCTGATTTCCCTTCTTTAGCAGATGAAATAGCCATACCACACTCAGATATGAATATTAAAGTTGCTGCCTTTACAGTAAGCGAAAAGTCAAGTAATACATACTTACCATTTCCATGTTAGAGCAGTCAGAAAATGTGATTGTCACGGGACTTGCCATGTTTTGTTTCCCAACGCATCCTGGTATTGATATTAAGAGCCCTCCGGTAGTCCACAGTCGCACCTCTTGAGCTGGCAGACACTCGAAATTAAGACCTGCAACAACAAAAATACATGTATAAGGTAATCCACTAGGGCACCTCAACGAAACTCTGCACTCAGAGTTTCGTTTAGAAAGTTTCTTATTTATCAACCAAACATATGATGTGGGTACCCTAAAGAACCATCGCAATGAAACGTTTCTTTTAAGCATCAAACCAAATATTAAGATTGATACATAAGCAAATATTGTCCACTGAAAAACGTGCTATCTGGATCCCTTAACAGCTTCTAACAAAAATGTTATCTGCCTGAATAAAGTCACACGTGGCTTAACCCATTTGATTCTGATGGATTCTCCCATACAAATTGATAGTCAATATGCAATAGTCAATATGGAATAGTCAATATGGGATAGTCAGTATGGGATAGTCAATATGGGATAGTCAATTTGGACTAAATTGGGTCAAACAAAGGGAGGATAGATTGCTGTTCAGGATGACATCGGACAGGTGATCCGGATCGACCCAAGTGGAAAAAACAATTCTTTGTAACATTAGTGGTCATGTGCGGATCCAAACAGTTTTGTCAGAGGGGCTCCAACTTTGACAACTTTTTTTTTTATTTTCTTTTTAGTTTGATGAGGGGAGGAAGGATCCAAATTTCACTATTAGCGGGCCATCATCGGCCCACCAGCGAAACGCCATTTAGATGACGTTTCGCTGGCGGGCCGATGATGGCCCAACATTAAATGCTGGCTTGGTAGCTTTGTGGTTTTACAGGGGATCCGCACCAGTAGTGCTAAGAACCCCTATATTTTGTGATTTTCAGGGGGGGGGTCCGGACCCCCTATCCCCCTTCTCTGGATCCGACCATGGATTGATGGTCAATATGGGATAGTCAATTGGATTTACATGTAATGGGGTCAAACAAAGAGAGGATAGGATGCTTTTCAGGGCAACAATCGGGCAAGTGATCCAGATAGGGCAAAGTGGAAAAAACAATTCTTTGCAACATTAGTGGTCATGCGCGGATTTAGTATGTTTTGTCAGAAGGGGTCCAACTTTGACAACTTTTTTTTTATTAATTTTACTAGTTTGATGAGGGGAGATGGGATCCAAATACCACTATAAGCGGGCCATCCTCGGCCCGCCAGCGAGACGCCATTTAAATGGCAAATGGCGTTTCGCTAACGGGCCGATAATGGCCCATTTATAATGACATTTGGATCCTCTATCTCCTCGTTATCAAATTTGGACCCCCTCTGACAAACTTTCTGGATCCGCGCATGTTGTACATTTAAACCAGGCGTACGCCTGGTTTGGGGTTTGAAGGGGGGGGGGGGGGGGGGCAGTTAAAACCGGATATTTACTTCAGCGACCAAACACCAAATGTTGGGGAATAGGGCACAAAGACAAAATTTGGAAACATGAACATAGGAATTATTTTGGGGGAACACGGCGTCTAATTTCAGGGGAACAAGAAAACAAGTACCCGCGTTAAAATATGAACTTTTTGGCTAAAAATGATACCTATTATGCTTGCGCATAGCAGTTAAAATAGTGACGTCGCGCATATGCCATAAGCACCCATTTCTCATGTACTCATAAGAATCTTCTCATGTTGACTACTGTTGTGCCAACCAAGAGTGACAGTGATGTTATACTTTGTTTACAATTGCTAAGTAAAACACTAACGTGAACACTTCACTTGAGCCAACGCGAATCGATAGATCACTTGAGTATTAATCCTATCCTGCGGATAGGATTAATACACAAGTGATCTATCGATTCTAAGTCCCTGATAACTTTGTAAACAAACATGACGTCACTGACAGTCTTGGCTGGCACGACAGTAGATCTGAGTTCGCTTACCTCCTTGGCCGTGCACCACAGTCCTCGCCATGAGAAAGAGTACCGCCCATTGTAGAACCATTGTCTTTGTTGGCCTTATCTAGATCTAGAATAAAACATATGTATAGGAATAAAAATTCTTTTTTAAAAAAAGTCTGAACTATGAAGTATAAAGTGTGTACTGTTAAGTATGAACTGTGAAGTATGAAGTGTGAAGTCTGAACTATGAGGTGTGTGAATTGTGAAGTCTGAAGTCTGAACTATGAAGTATGTAGTCTGAACTATGAAGTGTGAACTTTGAAGTATGAAGTCTGAATTCTGAACTGTGAAGTATGAAGTTTGAAGTATGAATTGTGAAGAATGAAGTCTGAAGTGTGAACTGTGAAGTATGAGGTCTGAACTGTGAAAAATAGTAAGTGAGTATGATCAGGAAATACCACAATCACAAACCGCAGACAACCCCGTGGCACCGCGAGGAAGAGCCACTCAACCATCACGAGACACCAGGAAGACAATTTAAGCAAAGCAACCAGCTCTCTCTTCCCCTTCAAGATGATTGCAATACCAGAATGGACATAAAGTGAAATCTGAAGTGTGATGTATGAAGTGTGAAGTATGAAATGTGAAGTATGAAGGTTGAACTGTTTAGTATGAAGTACGAACTATGAAGTATGAAGTGTGATTTATGAAGTCTGAACTGTGAAGTGTGAAGTTGGAACTGTGAAGTGAGAACTGTGAACTGTCAAGTATGAAGTACGAACTATGGACTATGTACTGTGAAGTATGAAGTGTGATGTGTGGACTGTGAAGTATGAAGTGTGAACTTTGAATTGGCACTTTCCGTTGTCTTCCGTGCATCGAATAACGTATGAAACTACTTTATTGCACATAAAATAACGTCCTAGCCTAATACACGTTCCTATAAAGATGCATGTAGATATCCTTAACGATTACTTAATTTTGTCACGTACAAGATTATTTTGAAAACAATAAAGGGGCAAAACTTTAAGCTAAGAAAAAGGGAAACGCGACTCATAGTCTCGACCAATATTTTTATCATAAAATTGCATGAAGATATACTGAATGGTAACTGAATTATGGAGCATACAAGAACGTTACTTTGTATATACACATTTAGCTTAAAATAAAAGGGGCACAACTCTGAAATAAAGAAACGGAAAGCAACTATTATTGTACGCGACATATCGTCTTGACCTTATACTCATTCCTATGAAGTTGCATGAAGATATCCCAAACGGTTACCTAGTCATGGTGTGTACCAGAACCTTTAGAAAAAAAAATTTAAAGGGTATAACTTAGAAGCGAAGAAAAGAGGAACGAACATTCTTGCGCTCGACACAGTGTCTTTACCTAAAAGACATTCTTATAAAATCGCATGAAGATACCACGAACAGTGAGTGAGTTATGGGGTGTACAACAGTAACACAAAATAAGCACAAAACAGTCAAAAGCCCATAAGTCGCAGAAAATGATAATATAAAGTGTTTTATGCTTGTTTGAATCATTACTGTCATATAAGTGCTTGTAAGATCAGCGTTAGGCGTACACGCGTCTTAGATATTCGAAGTTATTTTGTAAAACTATAATCTGGAATAGAAACTACAGGAATTCATTACATGCATTACAGCCGTAAAATTAGTATAAATCCTACATGGTTTTCAGTCAATTTTAAAATGTCCTCTCAGAAAACTGAAAATCTCAAATTTCATTTTTTTTTTCAATGTAACTGGCGAGAGACGACTGTTTAACTGGTGATAGACGACGTTATGTTTCTGTAACAGGTTAAAGTCGACAGTTTGTTTTCTTGAATGAACACTTGAGCAGATTTTAGCACTGCTCTGAAATCCTCTCAACGCTAGAATATGTGATTAAGCATTCTGCAACTCTCATCCAGACCAACGTGTGGCAACAGTTTGACGCACCAAATACAATTACCGCGTTAACTGTGAAACGGTGAAGATTTGCTGCGTTATTTGGAATATATTGTTATTATTTGATAATTTCGATTAGCATATTCTTTAATTTAACAGAGATGTGATTTGTTTTGCTTTTCTGGCATTTTTATATGTTTTCAATTGTCAAAACTCTTTCAATAAGA
This sequence comes from Loripinus fragilis, assembly GCA_964019695.1. Taxonomy (NCBI): domain Eukaryota; kingdom Metazoa; phylum Mollusca; class Bivalvia; order Lucinida; family Lucinidae; genus Loripinus; species Loripinus fragilis. Next base: position 1,103,738 of record OZ026530.1, on the reverse strand, counting down.
AGTGCAGTGCTTGGACGATTCTCCGCACGTTTTAATTCTCTTAACTCTTTCATAGAAACGTTGCAGCGATTTCTGTTTTCTGGTACGCTGTCTTCGTTTAAACTATAACAGTGAGTTCGCTTTACAATAATTATGTGGGTCATTTCATATTATTTGACTGCTTGTAGCCGTATGGTATCATTTTCCCTTTCCAAATTTCAACCCATCAGGAGTGGTCAGAAATTTAGCATTTTAGAGTACCAGATCTCATTGGCTAATAACAGACTGTCTATACACTCACATTCTGGAAAGCAACTTTTACTGAAAATAAATACAAACGCTAGCGATACGGACTGATACAATGTAGATTCTAAAAGTCTGTAACTTTGCCGCTTAAAATCGCATGAAAAACACTAAAATACAACCTATGTTTGGTAACAGCATTTTTTATATAGTGACGGCTACTTTCAATAGACTCACCTAGTTCTGGTACAAAAAAATGGTCTTAGAGTTTGATAAATTAGCTGCCAGATCCTGATTATTTTAGGGTGTTTTCCATCGATAGTTGATCAAATTTTGGTTGCACTGAAGGATTAATATGTGCTTCATTTTTCTAAGAACATGATTTTGAATTTTAGTCTCTGCTTAATCCAGTTGGTTTTAATTTAACAAATTTAAGTTTCATTCGCATTGCCATAGCCTTTCCATATAAAATAACGAAATAACTGTCACATGATTATGCTTACTATGCATTTCCAGAGCACAGCCAATTCAATTAATACGTCTAATTTTAAGATCACATATTATTATAAAATGACAAGAGGTGTTCTTTGGGAGAGAAAATTCACAAATACTGTCCATATCGGCTGTTCACAGAATCACTTACGATGTACCGTTCTGACATCCCTATAGCGTGCGTATCGTCCGCTAATAACCTTTGCAAACGGCTTGGATCCAGGCCAGGCTAAATATTTTTTGGATCCAGATCTAAATCCAAACTGTTTGACACTCTTAACGAATTTTTCGAAAAAGTTAATTTGGAAAAAAAAAATCAGCCGTTGACAAAAACGCATGCAAAATTACCCAGGTGCAGGTGGTAAAGAGTTTAGGGCAATTTCGGGTATTGTCCACGCGCAACATTTCTCTGATGGGAAACGGGTAAAGTTGTCTGGGTCCCGTCTTTCGACCAAGTTCCTAATTCGCGTCAATACAGTTTTTAGATACGCTTACGTCAGATGGATATTTCCGAATTTTCTGGACAAAATAAAGTAACTTAAATGTGTCCGAAATATCTATAGGCCCGTTATTATAAATGATCGTCTCAGTACCAAATACTGATGAATAGATCTGGCGAAATCAAACAATATACAAAATATCAAGTTATACCGTGTATGCGAGGTACTCGGATTGTGTGTCCAATATATACGGTTAATTACGGCGCACGATCTGACCTCGTAGCCTATTGGTTAGCACGTCGGACTCTTGAAACAGCGGACTATGGTCCATTCCTGGGTGGGCACCTATTATACATTATTTTCTTCTTCTTCTTTTGTCAGCTTTATTATAATGACTTACTTCTTACAAGTAGTATGAATTGATATAAATGACAAAAAAGTACACTCCATAACGTTTTGTATTGAACTATCCTCAAAATATGTGGGGGTATCGGGTAAATTTTGCTCTCCTGAAAGCTAGTTTGGTGACCCCCATTTTTTTCTAAAAGGTAATGTAAAAGTAAGTAAGGGTGCAAAGATCAGGAATCGATGCAATCAAGTACCACACCTGGCCCAGGATACCAATGGAAAATTGACAAACTCACAGTTAGACACCACAAACGAGAGCCAAGAGGTCAGCCCTTTCCCAGCAGGTGACCACAAAGCACATATAAACAGACGCGCACAAAGACATAGCAAACACAAGACAGAACAAAAACATAAAGATCCACAGAAGAAGTACCGCCTTGGAACGGTCAGTAAAATATTTTACTGGAGGGCTTAAACCGGTTAACGGCGCCAACCTCACCCTTAATTCAGATGTGGATCAAGACACATAGATATTTGGTTTGCATGAAAGACCCCTAACTTATCACTGCATCATCTCCTACAACATATACATCAAGATATAACAAGGAGTCTATGAAATAAAAACAAAACTTTGTAATTGTTAATGCCAGATTTTTTTAATATACAATTTCATCTAAAACCGTATTCCTATTTTTGGGGAATTACCAAAAAATATCATTCAGTATCTTGTGACAGCGTAGGAAAACAAATAAATTTTCATTTTTCCTAAAAAGTTTGATGTTGTGAGTAATAATTAGAATTAAAATAAAGAAGCTGGGTGGCGATCACAACTATTTCAACTTTATATTGAGGACACTTTTTGTCGTTTTCAGAAAAGTTCTTAAATACTGAATCTTCTATGTGAGATTATGAAAAATCGAGCGCGGTGACATATAAATTGACAGTCCATACATAAAACAAGCTTTGTGCAAAGAATTATAAATATTTTAATGCCCGCAATGCCATTGAATCGATACAGGCCACAAATACCAAGGAGTTGTCCTGTTGAGGCGTGAAATCTCCCTAAAAGTCATTTGTGAAAATGTCAGATTTCACACCTTAACAGGACAACACCATTACTTAGCTCGTTAGAATTTTGATGCATAACATAATAAATTTATGCCATTAGTTAATTTAAAAAAAAGAATATTATCTTTAGAACCCCCCGTCACACATACGCATGATACTACCTACTTTATGAATGGTGTCCTATGTTTTCAAATATTAAAGTAGAAGTATCCTACTCACATTACACAACTCCGCGCTGTTTGAGTTTCTGACGAAAAGTTCGCAAGACAAGCAATGTCTGGATTCTGCGGCACACGAGGCCTTTCATTGATGTCAAAATCGCAGTCACGTGACTTATGGGCTGTGGCGAGATGTTTTCGCTCATCCTTAAAATTAACATACAGCCACATCATACCGTGGCTTAATCTATGCTTGATTTTGTCAATTTATTAGCATGATAAATATAACATCTGAGAGACCTAAAGCAAGAACTTCTTTATTTGTCAGTATTTTGGTTTGTCAGAGCAGTTGGAATTTCGTGTTCAGTTGAGTTGAGCATGAAAAAAGTTTTATAACCTCGGGGCCTGGTTGACTGTACGCAAATAAGCACGGTATTATTTGTCTTTTCGCTTACTGTAAAAGCGGCGCCTCATGAATGCGAAATTAGGACTGGTCAACCTTAGATATAGGTAAAAGCTGAAAATGAGGCGTGTTTTCATTAAAAAGAAACTGTATTATCATCTTGCGCCATTATCTTAGTCATTATTTTTTTCCTTAAAACGCCAGCAAAATAACTGCACCTGAAAATGTCTATTTAACATAAGCATAGAGGCTAACATTGTGGACCCAGATCAGACTGCTTCTACAGGAGCAGTCTGATCCGAGTCCGCAGTGTTTAACTATGAGACTTCAAATAGTTTAGAGGACGACAAAAACATACAGTTTGTGATGGTTAATAAATGTGAGTTAAATGTGTATATGGTTAGGTTTTTCATGGAATGCACGCACGTTTGCGCGGCACAAAAAGCTTATTAACTATTGACCAATTACTCGGACACAGTGTTATTTTGGGTCCGAGCCAATTATAAATAAAACCCGATTTCCCTTCTTTAGCAGATGAAATAGCCGAACCACGCCTAGATATGAATATTAAAGTTGCCGCTGTTACAGTAAGCAAAAAGTGTATTAATAATATCAAAATAACTCTAGTCTCGATTCCCCAAATGAACGATGACGCTAAATAGTTGTTTGGCACCGGAAAACGCTGTTGTAGCAACCCGAAACGATTTTTGATAACTTAAACCGTCATTGCGTCTATCATTCTCGCGAGACATGACGGTACCTCATCTAGATCTCTCGCATTTCGCGCTTTGAATTATGGGTAGCCCCGTTCAATTCCTGTAGAGACAGAATTAATTGTTAAAAATCGCAAAAAGTCATTTTTTTGAAAGTGTACCATTTCTCTTTTATTCAATATTCTCTTGATGTAAAGCCCTGCGTCATGCAAGCAGTGATCGCATAATAGTTTTTTTTAAAGAATGGCGGGTGAATGGCGGTTCAATCCCAGTAAGCACAGAGCGAAAGGCGACAGGTTAGTGCGTGCTAACGTGCTTCCTGTCTGCGACAATGAGAATCTATTGCAAAACCAAAAATGGCTCCCCGGAAAGTACCAAAAATAGTAAGTGAGTATGATCAGAAAATACCACAATCACAATCCGCAGACAAACCCATGGCACCGCGAGGAAGAGCCACACAACCATAACGAGACACCAGGAAGACAAACTAAGCAAAGCAACTAGCTATCTCTTCCCCTTCAAGATGATTGCAAAACAAGAATGTATATAAAGTAACGAACTACAAAACATAGAACAATTAAAGACTCCCACAAAGGGAGTAAAAATAAACAAAAAAAGTCAACAACAACAGAACCACCGCCTTAAAACGGACAGCATCCTAAGCCTCCGGGGGGGGGGGGGGGGTTAAATGCAATTTATTGGTACCAAATCTTCGCTCTAGATTCTGCTGTTGTTGAAGTACAAGAAATGTTCAGCTCGTATGGACGCCTTCTTACTAATGCAATGTGCCATCATGGAGAAACACTCTAATCAAATTAACACACTATGCTGGAACAAAAAAGGGCTCACGACTCACAGATAGTCAGAGCTAAAGAAAAACTCAAGTTGAGCCACAGTTTGTTATTATATTACTTTGAAGAAGTATATATGATGCATATAAAACCACTGTATAGCCAACTTCTTGGATTAATTGTTCGACTGGCCTGATATAATTAGGTAACAAGATCTTTTTGTCTATACATATAATGGTTTGTGGTCAACTTATTTATGAATCTTGTTATTTTACCTCCTTTGAAATTAGCAAAAAATCAACATGACTTGATGGTTTAATTTGAAGGAGCTTTGATTAACACTTTTGATTAAAGAATATTTATTTCGAACATATAAAGCATGTCTCAACCGTACAATACTATACTGACCCAAAATGAAAACTTTACATAGTATTCAAAAGTATATATTTTGATGATAGATTAATTTTCGGGGTTACTTTTTTGTCATCATCGAATCTTCAATGCCTCATTGATGTTTCTGGAAAAAAAATGGATGAAAATCAGAAATTGCATAATTTTTGAATAATTCAGTTCAGTGGGGTCAAAATAAAATTTCCTAAAAACAACTCAAACAGTAAAACAGCATTTCGAAACTAGAAATTACTGAGTGCGTGCGCTAAGTGATGTTAAAAAGATAACCAGGAGCTAGTGTGACCTTCATTTTTACGAATGCTTAGCAGAATACGTCGCCTCATTGAATTTACGTAACGTTGTATGAGCACGTTAGGAATACGTATGTAATGCTAACAGAGGTGCATATTGGAGTCATTTATTGCATCCACTTCATGATTGGACCTGACCTTCCGACCCAATTCATCCTATACGCGTTCTATGGGGTTCATGACTGGGGATGAAGCAGGCCAAGGCAAGACATTGGCGTTACTTTGAGCATGGAATTGTCTGGTTATTTACGCCGCGTCGTGTGAGGCATTGCACCGTCATGCTTAAAAAGGTCCAATATTTTGCATGAAATAATTAATTATCTTTTGTGCATGGTCCGCCTAAACGACGGTCAATAATAGTTGCTGGCAAGTAGCGGATAAGTCTTATCGGCTGTTGTTGCTGGTTAAAACGATTATTAATACGTGGGTGATTTAACGCGATAAGGACGTAATGTTGTCACACGTACGCGACCAGGTCTTGCACGAACTCTGCCAGCCCCTGTTCTGTTGTACCGGTTCATAACATTATGAATAGTCTGTCTAGAGCAGCTAAATTGATGCGCGATACCTTGCCTTGAGCACGCCAATAACTTGGTTTCTTTGATCTTTTGAAAGACATGCCGTCACTAAATGCAAGCGTTTTGCAACAATAAATTATCTTTTTATTATCAGTACTCATCTGCTAATGTTTTCTTGTCGGCTTTAAAGCGGTCAGTGAACCACATGTCTCTCAGCACGTACAACTTAAGGAACGTGTGTTTCAGGCATAGACGCTTGAATAGACCTAGGATTTGAATAAAAAAAATGCATAATCGTTGTCCGCGAGGAAATCTCGATAAGCATGCGTAAATCTTACAACGACAAGTATGCATAACAAAAAAGCTATTCAAAACTTTTCATTTTGGGTCAGTGTATATAAGTACCTAACACGCTTTGATATAGGCTACACTTCTTTTATGAAAGTATTTGTTATTTTCAATATCACCATATGAACAATGAGGGTTATGTTCTAAATCAGCACAATATTTTTAAGCTGTAAGGTGTTTCATGATTGGTCAATCATAAAACTAGGAAATATATTGTATTTATTAGACGCGTATATCTTTGCTGTACTTTTTGAATCAACATCTCATTGCTTTTGTTGATTAAGTTTACTGGTGTGGCTTAGAAAAAAAGGACTTTGCATTCTGGTATTCTTTTTAGTAGAATTTTCTTCTCATGTAGGGTGCTAACCTTCAGGGGCCAAAAGGTGGTAAAACATGGTGGTCACCGGGGTATCTCATTCTTGATTATTGATTGAACTAGGTCCAATCTGTAACTCTATGGCAACCTCATTGTCATTGAAGAGTTGTGAGGACCACATTCTACTTAAAAGCTATAATGGAGGTCTATGGAAAAATGATTACAGGTCTGGACCCAAATAGATGCTGGTTTGCTGAGCTACATTACGTTTGAGGCGAGTATGTAGAATTTGTGCGTATGTAACAATTTTTACTCCCATCAGAAATGTTAGAAACAAACATTGGCCAAGTTCAAGGTGATAATCGACTTATCTAATACATCTTTTTTTAAAAGTTCATTCAACAACAAAAACATATACTATAATACGCGTATCTCATTATTATTTATGAAATTAGAATTCTAGTTTTGCAATCATCTTGATGGGAAAAGGAGAGCTGGTTCTTTTGATTGTTGTGTGGATCTTCCTCGCGGTGCCACGGGTTTATTAGACTGGCATCAGTCCAGTAAATATAAATAATTACATTTATAATAATATTTACTATGAAAAAAAAATCATCTAAAAATTATATCCTCTCTGATAGTCAAATTTACTGGACTGGAGATTTAGCTTGAGCTGTTATCTAATGCAATAAATTGGTTTGATGGTTTAACAGTAAACTCTGCTAGAAGTGTCTCAGCATCAGCATCTAATGGCCTGTGAATAATTAGATTTATTACCTTGTTGTCAGTTTGATCTGTGTGTAAATATTTAGTATGCTGAGAAAGTGTGCAGAGACATTTTACAAACTGGTATGATTCTGAAGTATTCTTCTTTTCTCAATTAGTTACATACCCGGAGTTACTATAGTGTTTCCAGGACTTAAGTGACCCCCGTTTTTTGCTAATTATTCTTTAATGGTTATTTTAATTGAAAAATAAATTAAAGAAATGAATATAGATATACACCGCGTAATTGAATTTATCTTTTCCACATAAATATGAGTTTTTGTATAGGCTGGGATTAGATGGAGTTTTGGCGTGTTTTTGCTGCTCCTCTTTGAATTAGTCCCCAAGTGAACCTAACGATATAAATAAAACATGGCTTATACAGGTCAGTGGAGGTTATTCGTCAGCCCTGTGCGTAACAGAACATTATATTTTCTATTTATCATCCAAAAATATGTTGTGTGTACTCAAAACAACCATCTCGATGATATGGTTCTTTTGAGCACCCAAAACACGTGTTTAAACTGATAAAGACAATGACTTCACGCTAAAATTGCTTAACTGGCCCATAGGCGAGTGCATATCATTGTAGCAATGTAAATTTACCACGTGTATCTTTTGGGGGTACACATGGGTATATTCACAGGGAAAAACAACTAAGTTATTCTTTTGTACAGGGGATTTGGGCTTCATTTACAAATAAGGGCGTCTCCGAAAAATAAGTTTTAGTTACGCGGTGTGCATTTAAATCCACATGCTAAGTGCCGTTTTTCTAAGTTTAACTTAAAGCGGTTTAAAAAAAGAAAAACGGGGGTCACTTAAAACCTAGAAACACATTAGTGTAATTTGCTTTACTGAATTTTAACCCTCTGTATACTAATGGATTAGTCCGTCTGGTTTGATACAAAAAACTTGGGATAGTCCATTGTATAGTTTTAGGGGTGCCAGATTATAATTTTCAAAAAAACATTGTATTCTTTTTTTACCTTACAAACAGTGTAGACCCTGATGAAATGCAGTCTCGAAAATGCAGTATTATGCTGCATTTCATCTTGGTTTTCACTGTTTCCAAAAGTTTTCATTCGGGTTTCCGGAATACAAAGGGTTAATCAATGTAATAAATGGATTTTTTTCTGATCATATAAAGTTACTCGAGACCGAGGGGCCGCGGGTTCGAGCCTCACTGGCGTCACTGCGTTGTGGTCATTGAGCAAGACACATTTATCCTAGCTTAGTACTGGTTCAACCCAGGAAGACCCGTCCCTGTTTAACTGAAAGATTGTTGATGGGACGTAAAGAATCAAATCAAACAAAATCATATAAAGTTGATAGCGCCTTGTCACAAGAAAACCGTTCAAGGCATTGATCAGCCTGTGCGATAGCACAATTTGTTTTCCGCATATTTTATAGAGATTTTTACATGGTGGGGGGTCAAATATAATTTCAGCTGATTGGGTGTGTCAATATAAAAATGGATAAGACAGTGACACCTGTTAAAACTTTCACAAGAATACATTTAACTCCATCAACGAAAGAGTTCTTGCGCATTGTTTGTGGTGAGAAAATAGAAAATGCTCAATATAGACCAGACCAACAGCCGATAAGAATAGCTATGCCTTATGCCAATACTTCTTTTACTATAAGGTGCTCTGATTGGTTCATTTTAGACAGTGCAACTGAATCCTTATCTAAACATTGTGGTCACACTGGCATGCCAGATTCATAAATTTACTGCTACAAAACAGCTGAATGTAATATACTCAACAAAAAAAGTTAAGGAAATCTCAAAAAAACATGGAACAAACGAACATCAAAACAAACAATTATTTAACTTTTATGTATAAGTTTAGATACATTTAATAGGTTGAAAAAGATGCTTCCTTTAGTTTGCTAACTCTAATACCCTTGTCGTGGCACTGTGCGAAGTTGCCTAGGGGTCAAAATCATTTTTCACAAAAACGTGTCAACATAATATTCCCTCTTTTGTCGCAAAACACATGAATAAGCTGTAAGTTTCAAAACTTGAAATGCAATTCTTTTGAATGTCACCTGAAATTAACGTGATAGCCTTAAATGTCACGTTTAGAAGAATGGAATGCCTTCTGCAATGAATGTTGCACTGGTTTTGCATACTCTGAATAAGTCTGGTGATTTGGTACCTAGGGATCCGCCTCGATTCCTCCTGTTATACAGCATTGAGAGCCTGTAGGTTTCTTGGTTCCAGTAACATGCGTCGGCCCTCTGTCCAAAAATGTCCTTCACCTTTTCAATTGTAGACATGTCTAATGAACGCACTGGTCAGTCAATGCACACAACATTGTTCTGAGAAAAGAAATATTGCTGATCCTGGCGAGATGTGTTCTGGCGTTGTCATCCTAGGCCTGATACTTGCACTGGTTCTGGCAGAGGAAACGCAGGCCAACAGGCCTCAATACCTCATCCATGTACGATTGGCTGATCAAGCTTCCCTCTGTAGCCACCAGATCTGTCGCCCTTATTTTTTAACATTTCCCAAGGGACATGGCGAACGTTAGTGCATAAAAACCCATGTTTGATCTGAATGATGAAATTTTGCGAAAAATGGCGTGAAGACCAGGCAACTTTGACATTGATTTTCTAAGCCCCTATAAGTGCTACTAGTCATAATAAAGCATCCATCTAAAGATAAATGGACACATTATTATACTGTGAAATTAAAATGTCTTTAAATGTTTTAGATATTTTGTCATATCTCCTCAAACACAATTTCCTTAACTTTTTTTGTTGAGTATATTATAAACCTTCATGAGAAACAAGCTACACCTTTGTCATGCAAAATATTTTCTTTTAAAATGATCAGTCCCAATTTCCATCCTGTTAACCTGCAGCAAACTAGCTTTAAGCAATGACTCCTTTCAAAAGTAAGCATTTTTTTAAAAAAAATATAATAAAAGTACCAAACAGTTTGGATCCAGATGAGGACCAGTGTACTTTCAGTCCTGATCTGACGCCAAACTGTCTGTGCAGTGGACGACAAAATTTGCCACTAGCAGACTTATTTAATATTCAATACTCCTGAACAGTGAAGCCTCTGGTTTGACAATGTGGATGTGCAGTCTGATCTGAGTCTTTATTTGGTTAGCATGCCAAGTGTGATGATTATCTTTTTGATGGTTATCAGGTTCTCTGTAGTCGAATGTTGGAGGTAATAAAACACCCAACTGCTGACACTAATGATCCTTGAGAGTTTAGGACTAAACCGTTATTCCTCTGTAGAAATCCAATGAGTAAATCTTTTGCCAAAACCACCGCTGGTGAGAGGTTATATGGAAACTCTACGCTCTGTCCTTATCCGTCCTTATCCGCTACTTGACCAGACTGATCCTATAGGAGCAGTGTGTTCTGGGTCCACGCTGTTTGCTTCTATACTTAATTTGTCAGTAATGTTAGGCAATTATTTGCAGCACACGACTCCAGCAGACGACTTCAGCAGATGACATTTTCAGATGTATTTTTTTTCTTGGTGCTTTAAGGGTTAACTCTTTATCTACCAGTGCCGTCTGCTAATAGCCTTGGTTAACAGTTTGGACCCAGATCAGGTTTGACAAATATTCGAGCCTGATCAGGGTACAAATTGTTTGACATTGGGATACATAGTATTATATTTGAAAGAATTATTTAAAAAAAAAAATTTGAGGAAAAATCAGCAGACGACAAAAAGCATGAACAATTACCAAGAAAACAGGTATGGGTGCTTATCCTGTCATATACAATATATAAAGTAATATTTGCACAATATATTATGCCAAACAGCTGCGTTTTTGAATTTGGAGGTTTTGTGTGCATTCTGTCTATCAGAGCCGTCTGCTGATACCTTGGAAAACAGTTTGAGCCCAGATCAGGCCCGACAAATGATCCAAACTGTTTCATTTTATTTTTGAAAGAACTTTTTAAATAAGGGATGTTTTGAGAAAATCAACAGACACAAAAAAGCATGAAAATTACCCAGACAGGTACTGTCGAAAGATACAGAGGCTTGAAGATTTGTGTAGTCATAAATTTCTGCAGGTGGTATTAGATAACACATGTTAATGTTCCAAAGTACACTGACCGCTTGAACAAGAAAAGATATGGCATTTAGTGCCATATCAATGAACTCGGCTTTAGCAGATAAAGAGTTCGTTCTTTCATTACATCACAAGCTACATGTGAGTACATGTATCGACAAACCGAATGATGTACACAAACACAATCAATCAATTATTCACTCAATCAATCAACCATTTTTACATAAACAACAATGAAACCTCCCTCCGTGATGAAACTATCTCCAGGTATTTATTCAAAGAAGGAGTCTTATAAGACAGAATCGCATAAGGCAAATCTTACCGTTTACGTTGAGGCCTTTAACTGCTCATATACGCATGTAAGGAACTTATAGAGTATGGTTTTTGGCTCTGTATTTGAAAACAGAATAGACCTTGAGATTATCGAAATTTGCTTTATTTACCAGACGCCTATATAATGTTTAAAGCCGCGAGAACCCCGACTTTGTTAAAAGCAGGGACCACCCTGAGCGCCCGCGTAGTCCCAACGGCGCCCTTGTTTTTACATGTAGATTCAAATGTATGATAAAAGAAGTCAGGAAAACCTTCAGGTTTGATCAATTTTAAACTCTTTGTCGGACCAGATCTGGGACCAAACTTTCTGCTTATGTTATCAGCAGAGGCTCGCTGATAGCAATGTTTAAGATCAAAGAAGCCGCTATGGGTTCTGAGCAATGACCAGTGACCAAAATATCGGTCACTGCCTTGACGCTGGAAAGCGGATGTAGCACATTCATTAAACATAGGTTTCCGGCCGTGGGTAGTTTCGGCTGGGTCATTTTCGGCCTGGTTTTAGGGTGGGTCGTAGGATCTGATTGTTTTATAAACTTGCCAAAGTTCCGACTGCATTGATTTTTCCACGAAATCGTACATGCGCGCATTCTCGCAAGAGCGTTCACTAGTACAAACTGGGCTCTTTTCTGAAATAATTATTGTGTACACAAATAGGTGCTGACTTTCTTTTATTTATTTATTTTTTATATAAATTTCCAAAGATCCGTCTGCATTAAACACTACCCAGGCCGAGTACCGAAAGCTCAAGAACAGACTGCACATGCGTGCATACTAGCAAGAACACTTACAGGGAAATAACTAACAACAATCGGGCAAATAATGTTGTGGACAAAAATATGTACTGAAAAGAGAGCATTCCAGATCCGACTCTATTAAACACTTGAACACTTGGAGTTTGCCTCTGTACTAACATAAGCAAATAAAGTTATCAACTATGTGCAGCAGACGACTTAAGCAGGCACCATTTGGACGAAAATTAGGTGCATAGACCCACTTGATGTCTGTGCATGCATGATTACTTCACGCATGTTAAATGCATTACGGTATCTGCCGCATTTATGTTTATATGAACAGCGTACACGCAGGAAGAATACAGAGACCGAAGCTGCGCTTTCATGTTTAAAGGGTGTGATAAATTAAATGAGCTGGCCCATTACTATAACATTAACAAGAAATCTAGTCAAGGAACGATGTGAAAGCGTCAGGTCATTCAGTTTATGACATGTATGCGTGACTGAGATATATCCTTATGCAATGACCAGCATATGCACACTGCTGTTGGTTATACATGTAAGGTATGATATCTCAACTTGCGACATCAAATTTCTGAGAACTAACTCTAATAGCCCCTGTATTAAACAGAGTACACAGTCTTTTAAAATTCTGAAAGGCAGGTTTTATCATGAAACGGCTTATTTCCATTCATTGGAATACACTACGAGGCGTGGGTGGCCTGATTAACAGCGATATTCATACGCGCATCACGCTGGTATGCAGTATCCATTCATAGAAAACAATTCAATAAGAGTTACTGTTCCTGAAATGACCGAATAACCGTTAAAAAGTGACACAGGAGCTTCCCAGTTCGCAAAAACACCATTAACTCAGTAAAAGTTCAACTTTCGAATGAAAATCGGCAACAAAAGACATATTTTTGAATAACTGCACTGTGGTTTACGTTTCACTCGCTATCATTTCAAAGCAAACAGCCATTTTAACACGAACTATTTCTTCAAAGTGTAGAAATTTCGAAAACAGATATAACTCTCTAGAATAGCTGATATTGAACAGATCCCGAGTTCCAAAAAGGTCAGGGTAATAAAAGTGATAAATACTTTGCCAGCATGGACCTGTGAGTTGGTTGATGAAATCTCTAACTCACCAGTCTCTGATGTCCAAGCCGAGAACTTCAACTTCCAAGTTAAGTTTATAAATTGCTATCTATAGAGAGATTATCAGTTTTACTAAAAAATTGACATTAGAGACTGGGGCCAGTCTACGGGTTTATCTGCAGTTTGTGATTGTCATACTCACTTACTATTTTTAAAAGCGCATATTGCTATTGTCGCAGCTCAAAATCAAAGAACCAGCAATTTTTTAGCCACCAAGGAAAATTGATTTTATGATTATTCTCAACTGTTGTTAAGAATATATTAAATCTTATGATTCGGAATACCAACGTATTACATGTGTTAATACTTTTCGGTTAAGCTTCACAATGATTTGTTCAACTGACCCGATGTTATACTCTTCATGATCAAATTTTATATAGATATAGAGGTGTGTTTCCATTTATTTATCATGTTAATGATATTTACCATGTTTATGAATAATGTTATTTTCACTTGTTTTGTAATTAATATTAAATGTGGTTAAGGATTTATTTTGTAATATGTACAAGACTAGAGGTTGGCGCCGTGAAACTAGTGATTGATATCAGCCTATATTTTCACTGTAGCGGTTTTTGGATCACCTCTGACTTTTCCATTCACTTAATGCAGCTCACTTCGAAAGTTCAAACGCCTATATCTTTCTTATTTTTGAACAAAAACATCAAGTGTTGGTAGTCATTTTCTTAGTTAGAACACGAGGAACGTTTTGGTACCAAAATAATTCAGATTTGCTGAAATTTTTCGATTTTGAATTTTCAACACCTCCCGCTTCAGTGACTGAGGTAATGCATTTAACCTATGCTACGCAACGTCATCAACAAATCATGACGTCGCTTATGACGTCACTTGTCTCGCACTTTGACGCTGGATAAATTTCTTTTTGTCTGTAAGTCCTGATGGCAATAGATCACGTAGATTGATCCAGATATTCTGTCACAAATACTCCTTTGTCTTCTTTTACATTATTGTGATTCGGCTTGAAGCATGGTTAACAAATACATTAACTGTAAATCTTCTAAAAAGGTATAAAATAAAAAGAAAATTTACTTTTTTTTAGTAAATACCAAATATATTTCATCTCGTGAGTTGAAAACATCGAAATTTTCATTCGTGCTGCGCACTCATGAAGAATCTGATGTTTCAACACACTAGATGAAATATATTTGGTATTCACCTCAAAAAAGTAAATATCCTCTATGTATCATTTCCTGATCTTTGCCGTCTTTCCTAGTTTGAAATGCATATGGTATTGTGTTCCATTTGTAAGTAAATGTATTATAACATTTGTATGTTTTACATGTATAAACCAAACATTTGTTAGAAGATGGACAGTCCATTGCATTGAAACACAAAGCTAAAAATGTATAAAATAGCAATTTTGTAAAGTACAAAACAAAAAACAAAACACACACACACACACCTGAAAAAAGGAAATGTAATCACACTTGATACATAATGAAACATAACTTATAAATCAATTGCTAGTCATATATTGTATTGTTTAGATGACATGCTCAGGAAACAGATTTAAACAAGCCTGGGACTTATTTCTGTATCCCTTTCAAATGAAAATTTTTGTGTATATAAATGGTTTGTATCATGATGTACTTATATATGAATAGAATGCTGCTTACACTAACTTTCCAACTATGCCAATAATGGATTGGAACATTCAGAAACTGATATGAATTCCTGATAGTTTGCTCTTTGAACATGCGTTTCAAGTAATACTCTGCAAGTAGGAGAAAGACTAATGCTATACAAGGAGAAAAAAATATGCCATTAAAAGCAATGCGTACCTTGACTGATGTTCCTTGATAATTCTGTGAAAAAATCATATTTTTGCTGGTTTGCTGTGATATAGGTTGCCTTTCCACACATGCAGCAAACACATTCTTACCTAATAATGTCTCCAATGACTATTTATCTTTCCCGATGCATTCAAACACTTCTATGAAGTCTTAGTACTTCTGTCATGCTGAAAGAGAGGTAACTCTTCCCTTTCAGATGAACGAGTTAGATTTATCACATCAGGTAAAGCAAATCAAATCAAGATGAACAGAGTACAAATTGGACCCTGTCATTTCAATGAATCACTACGTTTCTAAGATCA
Source organism: Loripinus fragilis (assembly GCA_964019695.1). NCBI lineage: Eukaryota > Metazoa > Mollusca > Bivalvia > Lucinida > Lucinidae > Loripinus > Loripinus fragilis. Next base: position 1,088,071 of record OZ026530.1, on the reverse strand, counting down.
GAGCATTTACTAAGGATGTAACATATATAACTTGACATAATAAATGAGCAAGGGAACTGTCTTGACATATTTTTTTTTCGATTTCACCGTCAGAGGCTAGTAGCTAGTGTTTTCAAGTTCAACCTTTCAAAGGATCGTGAAGTGGGACAGCCTTATTAGCCTGTTTATTCCGTATAAATCAACCATTTAGCACAATATAGGCCTACTGGTTATCCTATTCTACCCATAGTCTAGTTCCCTTTCTGTTGAATGATGCTAGCAACAAAAAACGAACCAGTAGCAAACATAATTGATGGCTATACTATGTCAAACTGTATGTTTGTTCTCATGTACTAGACAACCTTCAAGGTGTAGCAGAAATGGTATTAAGTCTGCCAAAATCATCAAGAGTCGACTTTGTTACAGATATATCTAAAAAGACAACTCAATTAAGTTTTTTGGGCTCAAACAACGTCGAACATTGAAATAGTTTTATCTAAGACCTGAGGACTTAATCACCAAAGGAATGGCAGATGACATAAAGAAAAACAGCCTATTTAATTTCTGTTTGACCAATGGCAGAAATTTTATGTATGCTAAGAGGTACACGGTAGAGGCATACATTTTGCAAAATCAGAGCAATACTATCACTTGACTAGCATAGATGCAGAGGCAGTTGCATTAAAATTGCTCTTGCCACTTCGCAGATTCATGCTCTATTATGTTGATTAGAACCAAACAATACCAATATTTGTTTTAGTATATGTGCCTTGTGGTCATCTGCTGGGAAAGGGCTTACCTCTTTGTTCTCGTTTTTGGTGTCTAACTGCGAGTTTGTCACTTTCCGATTGGTATCCTGGGTCAGGTGTGACACTTGATTGTATCTATTTCTAATATTTGCACCCTTACTTACTTAGTATTTGATCCAATGACACTGACATGCTGTTTCTGCTTTTGAAGAATAATAAGGATTTAAGTTATAACTCAGTCATTTTGTTTGATACCGGCACAGGTCACAGATACGAAGAAAACTCAATTAAGTCCTTTGAGGGCAAAAGCTTAGGAGCAAAGGAAGCGCTGATAAGTGCTGTTTGTCACAACTACCAATTTTAAAGGGTAATTTTAATTAATGTAATGCACATAACACCATAGGAAGCTATTTTGTTGAAAAAGCTTTCATATGTAGTTAAGGCATTCAGCATGCAAACTGCATGAATATTTCAAATATATAGATAGTTTATTGTCTTCTTTCTGTAGCTCAGACTTTCAATTTACTTATTTTTAATTTGATATGGTAACATATCTTACAGCCTGTTACGTGCTTACCCCATGTTTGCAGAGTGCAAACATCCTATATTTGACGCAACATGAATTGTTATTTAAGATAGGATATGTCTGCACAATTCCCAAGGGGATGGGATGGAACAGGACCTTATTCAGTTTGCTGTCCTAATATTATGCGATGATTCTACTGGCTGTGATGGGCGATTATATTGCCACAGATGCAGACAAAATGATTGACATTGTATGTGATGTTGACTTGAATAAAGATTGATTTTGAATATTCATATCTCATACGAACATTCATTAACTATTATTTTCTATTTGTATCTCTATATGCATGTAGTTTAGTATTATACGCATTAAAAAATATGTGTGACAATTATTTATAACATCTGTAGCACAAGTTCATGGGCTTGTTATCAGCAATGGCTATAAACTATAAGGCACCAGAGGCTAGAGATTTATTTGAATATATGTCAAAATAGTATTTTTTTCCTGAAATATCATCTCTTACATCAAGACAATTTCCTTGCTGATTTATTATGCCATGTAACATATGTTACATAATCCTGTAATCAGTGCTCTGATTCTGATATCAAACTTGAAAATCTATGATTCTTTATTATATTAGGAAAACTGTAATATATACACCAGTGTCAATTTTTCATATATTTTTTCATCTATCAAAATTGGCTACTTAAAATTGGGGGGTAGGGTTGTTTAACAGCTTATCTAAGAAAATATATTTAAGATAGAAAAGCAAACTTTTTTTTTGATTAGTCAAATAGATATATTAGCAAAAAAAGATTAAAAACAGTTGGGAAAATGCACGAAACGGCTGTAAAAGTAATATATTTAATGCTATTAGTCACAATTTCAATTTTCAAAGAGAAATTTAAACTGTGAAACGCACATAACAACTTTGGAAGCTGTAATTTTGTTTAAAATGCTTCTTTTATGTAGCGTAGTCATCCAGCTTGACTATATAAATAATTTGAATAGTAAGATATTTAAATTAAGTAAGCACGCAAAGATCAGGAATCGATACAATCAAGTACCACACCTGACCCAGGATACCAATGGGAAAGTGACAAACTCAGTTAGACACCACAAACGAGAGCCAAGAGGTCAGCCCTTTCCCAGCAGGTGACCACAAAGCACATATAAACAGACTCGCACAAAGACATAGCAAACACAAGACAGAAAAAACACATAAAAGATCCACAAAAGAAGTACCGCTTTGGAACGGTCAATAAATTATTTTACTGGAGGGCTTAAACCGGTTTAACGTCGCCAACCTCACCCTTAATATAGGTGTGGATCAAAACACATAGATATTTGGTTTGCATGAAAGACCCCTAACTTATCAATGCATCATCTCGTAAAACATATAAATCAAGATATAACAAGGAGATAAAGCAAAGATAAGGACTCAACAGTAATTAAAACTGAATACCGGAGCAAAAGAAATCCAACAAGTAAACCCCGGTGGGCCGACAAACAGCCAAAGCATCAGGCCCCTACCATCTCATCAATAGATAAGTCTTTAAGTCGGAAATATCATAGAGTCTGAAGTCCGATGTCTTCTTTCTGTAGCTCAAACTTTCATTATCTTCTTAGTTTGTTACAATAACATATGCAACAGGCTCAAGCCTTGGCATACAGGGTGCAAACATCTCTTAAAAGACGGAGCTTGAACTTTTCTTAAAGTTGTGATATGTTTGCGAAATACTCTAGGGGGGGGGGGGGGGGGGGAGCAGGACCTTTTTAGCTTGAAATCTATATGGCGTTTAAAAGAGTGTTTTGCGTATGTGCGATAAGTACCAAAATTTCGATAACTGGATTAATTACGCTATTTAAGAAATAGATCAGCTCTAGCAGTGAATTGTTGAGTAATAATTCACTGTTTGGAGGTCAGTTGTAAAGAAGATCAAATCACGAGCGCGCAGCGCGAGTGATTTATCTTCGTACAACTGACCGACAAACAGTGAATTATTACTCAACAATTCACGCACTGGGGCTGATCTATTTCGATTCTAACACAAAATAAACGACGAAAACACATTTGAAATCTTCAGCTTCTTCCAACTTTCCACCATTGCACTGAAGAACTCCCGCCAATACTTAGACTACGTCGCATACGTTTACATGTATTTGTAACGTTTTTCAAGCGTAAAAACGACGTTACACCGTCTAACGTCATGAATGACGTCATTTTCCAGTAACAAATGACGTCAGCTAGCACGTACTTTCCTCGCGATTTCAAAACTGTGAATTATTGTTTGATATATCACACTTTTTTAGCATTGGCTCTATAGGCGAGGTGTGTTAGAATTACCAATTTGTCGTCATAAAAACGAAACTTTGAAATAATGATTTAAACACAAATACTTTGAGAAACCAATAGGGTGTATGAACCACTTTGATGATGCGAAAAACAACTTTATCATTTTGATGAATCCAATCAAAACAAATTATAAAAGTTAACTGCATTCTTATGACGATTTACCTATGGCTTGCAATAGATTTTGTTCGTATGTTTTCGACAAGCTGTTCAGATTTTGTTGAGTCATTTTCCCCCTCATACTGAGGGTCTGAAACTGTGAATTACGAGGGTTGGTGTGGTGGAATCAGGATATTTTAGCAGCAGTTAAATTAAGAATTTAACCAGTCTCCGTATATATTCATTTTTGTTTAAGTATACTACTTCATGTCCAGTGTGTGTGTGGGGGGGGGATGTACTCGAATATTTTATATATAGCCTTAAACGATCTTTATGGGGTAAACTTTTTTGAATTTCCTGATATTTGCCTTCGTCTACCTTTTTTATGTTTTCTTTTTTTTTAATGAATATGGAGCCTTGACATGTGATTTCCAACAATGTGGCATTTTGACAAGTGTAGACTCAGACGAGCCTTTACAGCATCCTGTTAAGCTTAGAAACTCCACATGATGTTCGGTCAGTAGCATACATGTAAGAATTATTGAATATCCAAGCGACTAGCAAAGGCTCTGATAATACTGCGCTGGTCGCAAATACCACATTGTTGGAAATCTCATGACACGGCCCTATTGATTATAAGGTACAGAATTGGAATATTGATGGTATACCTGGGCCCGGATTTACAATGCCTCCTTAGAGTTAAGGAAGACTTAAGTTAAGTATTGAATTTTCAGGATCATAAAAATAACGCTTTAAACTGATTGAAATCAAAATAGTTTTAATTTTTCTGAAGATCACAATGATACCTTTGACCACAAATACCACATCGATCCAGGCAATTTATTTAGCATTTAATATAGCATGTTGAAATATCAATACTTAACTAAATTCCTGCTTATTTTTAAGGAGGCATTGTAATTCCGGGCTCAGATAGCTCTGGTGGTTATACAGTAGATGTTACGGCCAAACCTACGTAACAAGAAAACAAAATAGAGTATCCCCTCCATCCATGGGATTCATGTCTGTTTTATATAGTGGCCTAGTTCTGTTACATGTATGTCCTGTGCCAGTGCTGTCAAAAGCGCTTGACTCTCGTTTGTAATGTGTATTTGTGACGATGTCACTTTCCCATTGGTATCCTGGGTCAGGTGTGGTGCTTGATTGTATCTACTCCTGATCTTTGCCCTCTTTCTTACTTTTACAATGTTATTGGCCGTGCTATACCCAATTTCATAGCCCTTCTGTGCTTTATCGCGATTCTTTCGTATTTCAAGTCACATGCAGTTAAATCACATGACAAAATCAGCCAGTTTAAAATTGATGCCAACACATTATATATGATGGTCAGAAGCATATGACCGGGTATGTGGCTAGCATCAAACTACCAGCAGTAATTCGGTTTGGTATGCGTATTGCATAGGAAATACGAATCAGTTGTCAAGCTCCATTCAGCACCATTTTATAGAGGTTTTGTTACCCCGGAAACCCAATTTAGGCATTTCCGACAGCATTTCGGGGTTTGTTGATTTGATTCTTTACCTCCCATCAACAAACTTTCAGTTATGTACGGACGGGTCTTCCTGGGTTAAACCAGTACTAAGCAAGGATAAATAAGTCTTGCTCAAGGATACAACATAGTGATGCCGATGAGGCTCGGACCCGCGGCCTCTCGGTCTCGAGTCAAGCACTCTACCACTGAGTCACTGAGCTCCCCAGCATGCGATGCATTGGCATACGTCACAGCACCGGTGTAGTTGGTGATCTTGTAAAGTTTCACCATTTGGGTGAACGGCATAAAATCTAAACGAAAACACCAGTGGTATCTAACATTCGGGATATGGTCCCTACCTCTATTAAGTGAGAATAGCAAGGAAATTCCACAATAACAGATCACACCCCAACCGACAAGCCTCGCATTTTATCCCCCAACTCGTTAAATAAATAAAATAAAACATGAGCACTTATGTAAGATCCTCTATTTTATGGCTACTTTAATATATGTGATCTTACGCGAGTGCATCTGTTTTATTGAACTTGTTAAAAGAGTTGAGGAAAAGAGATAAAATGTGAGGCTTGCCGAGCATTTTTATCTCTTTTTCGCAACGAGTTTAATAAATTCAATAATACAGGAGCACGAATGTAGATTCTATATATCATATGACATCAAAATTATTTTGAAATCATATTTTTTGGCGTGAAAACGTTAAGGTTTTGCCATATGCGTGACGTTAACAATGCCATTCCATAACGTTCCCCGAGAATCTGTAATCCACAAGTGGTTTATCGATTGTATTGCATGTCGTTATTTCACTCCCAGATGCGACGTCATATGGTAATAATTATATGTTTACACACGACCTACCGACATCTTTGTAAATCAAAGGCGTACCATTACATAATCGTTGCATTAAAGTGACATAATACGAAAGATATAACCATTATAAAATAAATTTATGAAACGCATCTGTCATAAAGATGCAGGCTCATTTGTTCCCCTTGATTTGCTAAAGGATGATTTTATAATAGTATGACACTGACTCTTATGCACTTGTTCATAGAAATTGCACAACCGACAGGTATGCACTATAATCACAGCGTGATTCCATCTGTCCGTCCGCCAGTTAGTAGTTAGTGGAAAAGCTTATAACTCTTAAACCAAATGGTATATTTGATCAAATTTTGCATTCGTATGCATATTAACATTCATTTGTCTAACCACTGGCATGCGAAACAGCTTTTTTTTTTACTAGACGAGGCTTTGCTGAGCATCAGGCCGGTCGGTCGTGGTCAGTTAGCGAAAATGCTCATACCGCTTGAACCACACGGTATATTTGGATCACAGTCTGCACACATATTTATTTGGACATTGTCCGGCTGACGAGGCTTCATGGAACATCAATTCGTGAAAATGATCATAACTCTTGTTTTGAACAAATTTGCATACTTATATATTCTTTGACTTATCGCTTACTGTAAAGGCGGCACCTCATGAATGCGTAATTAGGACTGGTCAACCTTAGACATAGGTAAAAGCTAAAAATGAGGCGTGGTTTTATTCAAAAGTAACTGTATCATCTTGCGCCATTATTTCAGTATAGACGCAAAACACATTATTTTGTCTTTAAAACGCCAGCAAAATTACTGCATCTGAAAATGTCTATTTAACATAAGCATAGTGGCAAACATTGTTGACCCAGACCAGAATGCTCCTACAGGAGCAGTCTGATCTGGGTCCACACTGTTTGTCTATGAGGCTTCAAATATTGTAGTGGACGACAAAAACATACATTTTGTGATAATGCGCTTTAAGGGTTAATAAATATGAGCTCAGTGTGTATACGGTTAGGATTTTCATGAAATGCACGGACGTTTGCGGCCCAAAAAGCTTATTAACTCTTTACCAAATTTTAAATAAAACCTGATTTCCCTTCCTTAGCAGATGAAATAGCCGAACCACGCCCAGATATGAATATTAAAGTTGCCGCCTTTACAGTAAGCGAAAAGTCAATTAATACAGTTTGACATTGTCTAGACATTGGCATGCAAAACATTTTCTGATAAATATTTGGAATGTACATTTTAGCTAAAATAACCAGAACTAGTACTTTAGTGATTTACGAACCCTCCTACCGTAATTTTCCGGAAGTAGAAGAAAAAAAAAATATTTCTAAAATGTTTTTTTTTTTATTTTATCCGCCAAATCTTATAAATGTTATTTGTTTCGTTTGAAAATAATAATAATATATTTTTGAGGTTCTGTTTGTGTATTTTCGAGAGTGCCACTGTTAAAAGTGATTGTCCTTAGTCTATAATTTAGGAAAATTATGAAATATTTAAAGAATTATAACTGATACAGACTGTTGGTTTACTTTACTAGTTTTACTGTTCTGGAAAAAAAACTCTGAAAAGGACCACTTGAATGGTCACTTTCAGAGCTTTCTTCCCTACCCCGACCCTAAATCTGAAACAAAAATCCCCGTAAATCACATAATAAAAATATTTTGGCCTTATCAATGTCCATGCTGCAAGCACCATTGCTTGAATTGCAATCATAGTGGTGCTTGTAGCATGGACACTGATAAAGTACATGTAATAAATTACTGATCTTTTTTATCTCAATTACTATATTACTTTTGTATTATTGTAGAACATGGTTATCTCCATCAACTTGTGTTCAGCATTCCACGTATAAGCATGGAAATTAGGTGAACTTGTGGCCAATACTGTTTTGTTATGTATAAATCATTAGGATAGACTAGAAACTATTTGTATAGTTTTTGTCTAATAAAATTCTGTTCTGCTCTGTTCTGTTCTGTTCTCATAAACAGAGAATGTGAGTCCGTCCGTCCTTCCGTCCGTGGTCAGTAAGTGAAAATGCTCATAACTCTTGAACAATATGTTATATTTTGATCCAATTATGCATCAGTCTACAGCAAAAGACCAATTAGGGGATAAGTGTATTCAAAATTTTCATGGAGGGAGGTATATCGTCGGGTATACGGTCGGAAATTTAGTTTTACGGCGACGCGTAAGCTACATGGATCTGCATTCTAATAAACTATTAACATTCTCTCTTCAAAAAATCACTTGAAAATGTACTTTGTTGCGCCTTTACGTCCAGCGGCTGCCAGCTGCATAAAATCGCTTGCCAGCTGCATATATTACGTAATTACGTCGGGGATGCGACAGTTTATCGCAGGATATACTGTCGCAAATTAATGACGTTATCCAAACAGAATGTCGCGTTACATTTGCAAGTGCATTAGAATTTGCTTTCAACACATTCGTTCTGGCACAGAATACTGATTTATCTACGTTCACCACGGGTCGTGCACATTACGGTCAATTGATTCCTGTTCAAATTTTGAAACTTTAAAACAGACTTTTATATCGTTGTATCGTCATTTAAATATTGAATGGCATTGTCAATATCGATGCATCTTTTTTAAATGAGGGCCTGGATTGGTGGGGGGGGGGGGGGGGGTGAAGATTGTTAATCAATAAAAGTTTGGCCTCTTAATGTGGTACAGGACATATGTTGACGGATAACCGTGTTTCCTATAAAAGTAAGAGTTATCTTAGTTTTTGGTACAAGCATTGGCGTTTACAAAAAGCCCCTTCGTTTATCAACAAATCTCTATAACCTGGTATATTTTGACCGTGGGACCAGTTAAACCTATCAATGAGCTTGAGTGAAACCTGGTCTATTATGGTCAAAGAAGTAAATATTTTTGTGCACTCCATTGAAGTTAAATATCTGTAACTCATTTATATATATATATACTGAACCCCACTTCTAACGCAAAATCAAACAGAACCTTTAATAATACATATATGGTTTCATCCATTGTAACGCAATTTTATCAAAAATTAAAACACAAAGTACGCCCAAGGACATAACACTGTGACTCAGGTGAGAGTCCTGATTTAGCACCCCCCCCCCCTCGATTAACGCTCTACAAACTAAGTCATTGTGCGCCTTAAGTCCATATGTAAATATGACGTCGTGCATGCGAGTGCTTTCTTTTGTAGATTGGATGAAACCCAATAGCCACCTAATAGGTACCATGAAAACAATGGCGTTCCTTTGCTATAGTTTTAGTTATCCTGAGTAGGATTTGTGTCTGAACCTTTAGCTACGCACTTTCCTTGCATATGCGAGCTGTGGATGACCTAGTATGACTGTACACATGTGTATGCTAGTGTAAGCATTTATTAATCGTCTATATGATAAGAACCAAAAATAGTAAGTGAGTATGATTAGGGAATACCACAATCATAAACTGCAGACAGACCCATGGCACCGCAAGGATGAGACACACAACACTCACGAGACAACAGGAAAACAAACTAAGCAAAGCAACCAGCACTCTCTTCCCCATCAAGATGAATATAATACTAGAATGGGCATAGAGTAACGCTGACCAAAACATATAACAATTACAGAATCCCACAATGGGAGTAACAATCAACAACGAATCAACAACAGCAGAACCACCGCCTTAGAACAGACAGCAGCCTAAGCCACTGGGTGGCTTAAATGCATTTTACTGGTACCAAATCTTCGTCTTCATGAAGCAGAAAATGTTAACCCCGCTTAACATACCTGCTTTACTCATTTGCTCATGTACTTTTACCCTAAGCCAAGCCATGGATTTTGGTGAGGTCAAAGTGATTACAAAGGCACAAAGGTAATTGGCTGTTAAGAGAGGCCACCAGCTTAAAAGCATTTACATAGTAGCCAAAGATAATAGCATTCTATTTCACGGAATTCTCAACTGACAATTCGATTGTTTTTGTCATCTGCCGACTTTATTTCTGGCAATACGGCTGTCCTATAGCAGTGCAATTCTAAAGATTCTGATAAAATAATGTTTGATAGTACCTCTCGATGCATTTTATACAGAAAGCAATTCAAAAGGAGTCTGTGGGTCAGGGAGTGAAGCCCTCAGGTGCAAAAATGGTTTCAGAGCATTTCACTAGTCTAAAATGAGCTCTCAAGACACACAAGTAAACACCATTGGCTGCATTTTTCTTCCAAAAACCAAATTAAAAACCTTTAGACCCTATACACGCACGTGCATATTTGACTTACAGGTAGGTAAGTGAATAACAAAGGCGCTGATCAGACTGCGCGGATGCGCAGACTAGTCTGCGCCTTTGTTGTTCGCAAACTTTCCATGACAGTTTTTTTCACGTCGATGCCCAAATGTCATATAAGCTGTATATTCCTGGCTCAATGAACATTGTTACTGCCATTCGCAACATACATGTAGCCACATGGTCAAATTTGTAGTCATATGGCCAAATTTGTAGTCATATGGTCCATACGCCTAGATGGAAGCAATAAGATTTTATCACGTGACGCTGTATTGTGTTTGGGAGTGAAATAAAACAAAGTTCTATCAAAATCGATAAATTTACATATTTACTAACCTTATGTAATGGCGGCAATAACGTAGCATATATATAACCTATATTCAAACATTCCATATGATTTGGGCCCAGAAGATATTGACTATTGAACAAACAAGTACCCTGATGAAATACCAAAAAGAATAAGTAAAAGGTTTATAATAAACAGCATAAAACTTAATTTAGAAAACAACAACTTTTGTTTCAATGATGTATATTTCATTCATCGATGATTGCTTCCTTATATTCAAACAGCAAGACAAAGATTTGGATAAGTTTCATATATAGTCACTACAAAAAGAAACGTAAACTTTCAAATGATTTTTGAGGGTGTAAAATTATTTATTATTGATTTTCAAAATAATTCTATATCAGTCGCTTAGTCCTTCAATGAATACCTTTATGTAACAGAGTTCTTCAAATATATGATTTTGAGTTCCGTTTTTGGATTGAAAATCTAAAATCATGACTTTTACCCTAAAATTTCGTAAAAATACCTTTTTTATCAGTTTTTGTTTTGAATGTGTTTTTCTTGACCTAACAAATAAGAAAAGCAGCAAACAGTTTAAATTTTGCGAAATTGGAGGCTTTATTGGGATCTTAAATAAACTCATTTTCTTAAAAATCACATTGATTTTTAAAATTCGCTATTTCACCTTTTCCCTCTTAATGATGAGCTTTTTGTGACGATTTAATGAAATCCATATCACACTCTTCCTCTTAATGCTTATCCGTGGTTCAAATTAACAACCAATTCAATTCACCTCCGGTTTATAGAATAGCATTTTCCAAAGCAATAATATAGACATCAAAGCGAATGTTTTCAATTCGATAAAATGCAAATTTTCTTCCCTTCATGACATTTATTATGCATAGATTTCAATTCTTAATTCTACCGACTGTAAATTTTAGAAGCCCTTTAAATTTTGTCCATTAACCTAAAATTTATGGTTTGTTACTTTTTATGAACAGTATACATTTGTGGTTTTGGACATTAGTATTCTCCTAGAGAAAGTTGTAACCGTAAGTGTATGCGGCTGAGAGCGATATTTTTTTCATTAGGACACTCGCTAACTCGTACTCGATAAAATGCTAGATTGGCCATTCTTTGACTATTCCTTGCCTATCTTTACATGATTATACATTTTAACATTGTACAATTTTAACAATGTTTTTTGCGAGGACTCCAACTGTGCCCATTTGTCTGATTGGCTCACAAACGTTGTCACGATATCAGAATAACAAACACTCGTTCAAAAATGTGAAATGGCAAATGGCGTCTGTAAATTAAAGGATATGAGGACTGGTCATCGCATTTAACTTTATAAATTTTTGTTTCATAGGTACCCTTGCATGACGAAAGAATACATATTGTGAAAGTGCCGAAAATATAAAGGAATTCAATTTACCGACAATCTAAATATCCTGCAAGTTTAAAATGATTATCTTCAAAAGGGCTCTAGTTATCAAAGAGTATGCATAGTTTGAGTTTCTTTTTGTACAGACTGTATTGTACAATTATTGACTTCAATGAGGTTGATGTGAGGATTTATTTACCCGAAAAAGAAACTGACCATGACTGCCGTTTAAACACAAACACTGATGACTTTAATTCTTAGAAGTGTCACTTAAATGGGGCTGACGCAGATGATGCAGTTTTGTTAAACAAAATCGCCTGATCTCCTGAATTACAGTTATACAGTGTAACTAATCGGCTGGCCGTAATGTGCGGGACCCCTGACAAACGTAGATTAATCAGTATCCGGTGCCAGAAGCAATGATGATACATTTCAATAGTTAGAAGTCCTCCACATGAGCCTACATGTATGATTTTGTGTGCCATAACAACATTAGAATCTAGGGCGAAGATTTAGCACAAGTAAAATGCATTCAAGCCCACCAGTGGCTTTGGCTGCTGACCCTTCTAAGGCGGTGGTTTTGTTGTAGTTGATTCGTGGATAATTGCTACTCCCATTATGGGATTCTGTAATTGTTCTATGTTTTGTTGTGCGTTACTTTGTGTCCATTCTAGTTTTGCAATCATCTTGATGGGGAATAGAGAGCTGGTTGTTTTGCTTTGTTTGTAATTCTGTTGTCGCATAATTGTTGTGTGGCTCTTTGTCACGATGCCACCGGTTTGTTTGAATTTTGTGATCGTGGTATTTTCTGATCATAATCACTAACTATGTTTGGTAATTTCCAGCAGAATTATGCATATTTGGACCAACATAAACCATATTCTTGAAACATGTGTTTAATTTTATGGTGCTTACAGCATTGCACTGATAAAGTTCTGCACAGATTCAGCTAATACATGTATGTACATTCCAAATAACGGTTATCTGTTAAGATCAGACAACGTTTTGCATACCATTGTCTAGACAATGTTAAAATGTATAAGCATGTATATATACCATGCGGTTTAAGAGTTATATGCATTTTCACTATATGACCTCGACCGACCGAAAAGATGCTCAGCGAAGCTTCTTCACTGTTTCTGGCATTTAAACTGGCCAAACCATGTCACATATCCGCCATTGCTACAACTCATTCCGAACGTAAACGAAGCGCATTGGGCTTAGAGCATGTGATAATTTCCCTACCAAACGTCGTCTCAATGTGAAGGTGCTTTTTGAGCACCCAAAACATATGTTAAAACTGATGGGAAAGACAATAATTACAAATGTACGCTGAAATAACCTGTGAGTCCAAAATTATAAAACTACAGTCAATGACCTCAATAAAATTATGAAATTATTTAGGAAACAGAATAATATAAATCTACGCATTTTTCAAAAAAAAAAACATCGATTATTTTCCTGCTCCTTTAGAAGAAAACTGATAAGATTAGAGACGTGCTTAAATTTTTACTGATAAGGCTCGAGACAAACAAGGTAGCCACTTTTGAATTAAGGACAGCTTGTTCCTTAGTTTATCACTTTGTTTTGCGGATGATGGGGGACCCTAAGAAAATACCAAGATACAATGAGCGCGGGCGGTCGAGTGGATGTTGTTTGAATATAACTTTGACGTTATGTTTGCTTTCTGCGATAGCCTCGTTTGGAGTTGTAAACTATATCCAGTTTGAGGAGCTCTGGAAGTTGAAAGTGAGAGTAGAAAAGCTGGAAAATATTTGTAACAACAACAAGGTGAGATATATGTCTTTCTAGCTATCATTCATTCTCTCTCTCTCACACACACACTCTCTCACACGCTCTCTCTATCTCTTTCTCTCTCTCTCTCTCTCTCTCTCTCTCTCTCTCTCTCTCTCTCTTTCTGGAAATTGAATGTAGGGGAAGAAGAGCTGAGAAGTATTTGTAAGAAAAATAAGGTAGGAAACGCATCTACCTAGATTTATCAGTCACCCTTATATTAATTGAATTGTTTCAACATAACCTAATAAACGTTTCCTATCTCACGGCATGTTACCTTTATCAGGTCATGATGACGTTGCACTTTTTGAATGACGTCGCTAATGACGCTGAATCAACACAAACATCAAAAATTACGTCATGATCGCTAGCTCGAAGAGTTTTCAAAAATGGGTAAACTGATAAATAGAATACCAGGTTCGCGTCTTTTGATATCTAGTTTACCAGGCTCGGCTTTGAGAACGCATGTTGAATCGCTCGGCAAGCCTCGCGATGTCAACAAGCGTTCTCAAAGCCTTGCCTGGTAAACTTGATATCAAAAGACACTCACCTAGTATTCTCTATATCCACTACCCCTCTCATTTTTTTCCAACCCGTCTTCCTATCTCTGTAACAAGTGAGGGTAGACTAGTTGGAAAGTATATCCATATGGGCCCCGCCGCGAGAGAACCTGTCTTCAGGGTTATCGACAAAGTGAGATTTAAACAAGCCTGCTCAGCTACAATTACTAGCTAGAAAATTGAAATTTGGCTCGTAGCAAGTCTAGATATGATCCTTTCCATTGAGCGAATAACAAAGGCGATGATCAGCTTGCGCGTTTGCGCAAGCTGGTCTGCGTCTTTCTTGTTCGCAAACACCCGAAGAGAAGCTTTTCCGCGACGAGGCCCATATTTAAGAACAATGAGATTGGAAACGCACCTACCAAGAGATTTGCTCCGCCTCTCCTTTCTTGCTTCGTCTCTTTCCTCCCGTCTTTCTGTTTCTGTAACAAGTGAGATTAAAAGAACTAGAAAGTATTACTGTAAATTCGGAAATTTTCGCGAGGGTTTTATTTTCACGAAATTTCGCATATGCGAAGTTTCGTGAAAATAAAATCCTCGCGAAATGCCGAAGTAACTCTGTCGTTTACTGATATATGTAAATCATGCCCCGAGGCGTAAATTTTTAGCGTAGCAAATATGTCTTTTAACACTATTCGCAAAGATAAAATTATCGCGAAATTTTCCGGATTTACAATAGTAAAAACAATAAGGTAAGGCATGCATCAAGCTGTGGTTTTCGTTAGCTCCGACTATCTGTGAGTCGTGAGCCATTTCTTTGTTTTATAATGGTGTGGCAGTAATTTGATTGGAGTGTTTCTCTGTAATGAAGCATTGTTATAGTTAGGAAACCGCCATGCAACAACAGAATGTAGGGCTAGGATTTGGCGCCAGTAAAATACATTTAAGGTAGGAATTTCAAATCTGGTGTGTATATGCATCTTTTGATTGCGGAGTGTCACATACCATTTTCGGGTCACTGTGACCTTGACCTCTGACATAGTTTTAATAATTATTGTGTCTGGAGTATATCTCTTATATTATTTGAGATAGGAATCCCAAATTTGGTGTGTATATGTATCTTTGGATTGCGGAGTGTCATATACCATTTTTGGGTCACTGTGACCTTGATCTCTGACATAGTTTAAATAATTATTGTGTCTGGAGCATATATCTTATATTATTTGATATAGGAATCCCAAATTTGGTGTGTGGATGCATCTTGGGATGGTGGAGTGTCACCTACCATTTTCAGGTCACTTTGACCTTGACCTCTGGTCTAGAATATTTGTGTCCAGAACATATCTCTTATATTATTTGAGATGGGAATCCCAAATTTGGTGTGTAGATGCATCTTGGAATGGCAGAGTGCCAAGTATCATTTACGGGTCACTGTGACCTTAAACTTGACATTTAACCTCGTTTTTAGAATAATTATATCTGGAGCATATCTCTTTTATCCTTAGAGGTATGAAATGCCAAATTTGGTGTGTGGGTGTATCTTGGAATGGCGGATTGTCCGGTTTCATTTTCCAGTCACTGTGACCTTGGGCTCTGACCTAGTTCCTGGAATTGGCATCAAGTCTGGTGCATAAATTCTCTATTCTTTGAGGTAGGAATTCTAAATTTGGTGCGTGGATGCATCTTGGCATGACAAAGTGTTGCATACCATTTTTGGTCTCATAAAATGATCCCAAATTTGCTGTATGGATACATCTTTGGATGCTGACGTGTCGCATACTATTTTAGTAATTGTGATCTTGACCTATGACCTAGTGTCTAGAATAATCGTGTCTGGAGCATATCTGCTTTATTATATTTGAAGTTGGAATCCCGATTTCGGCCTGTTTATTCCTCTTGGGATGGCGAAGTGTTGCTTACCATTTTGAGTCACTTTGACCTTGACAATGACTTCTGGCCTAATTTTTAGGTTTTTCGTGTCTGGAGCATATCTACTATGTGTCTTATGCTAGATCAATTGCTTTGGGTGCATTCGTCACGCTACTGTGACATTGTCTTGTTAAACGCGGCATGTAAATTAAGGTTCCCCAATTTTGAAATTAAATTTATATATTTCTTTGCTTCAAATGTCATCAAAACTGCATTTTTTTGCCCTAAATGTATTTGATATTTTTTTGTTTATTGCTTGGAAGCATATCTCGTAAAAATGCGTGCTTACTTATAGCCTCCCACTGAAGTGGTCTGATTTGCATAGGCTACTTTTTTACATAAATAGATACAATTTTATAATGGACGTCATAACGTTACGCACAAATATGTAAATCACCAGTGGTTTATCGATTTTATTGCATGGACGTTATTTCACTCCCAGACGCGACGCCATGTGATAAACAAAATTAATTAACAAACTTGCAACAAACTGGAAGTTAGCTGTGCCTGCCAGTACCGACTTCAATCTGTACATGGACGCATCATATATCGTTCGATCTATACACGGCGTCAAAGATAAGCCCCACCTATAGTTTTGCAGTAACATTTTTTAAACTACCGTAAAGAAGTGTTATTTTACATGAAACTTTCTTTATCTGTTGTAAAACTCTGCAAAGATATTTAAATGAAAATTTAAAAAAAAAACAAGTGGTATTTGGATTTTGAAACAAAATCATGAGTTTTCATGACTTATTAAAACTTTTCGCTATCGCCCTGGAGTCTTTAAGAAGTAATCCACAACATCTTGAAACAAATTGTGTGCCTTTTCAAACAAACTGTCAACCTTTATTCATGCACACAAATTTGCAATGAAAATAATTTATCCTGTATGTGCTTTTTGTTAGCCTCACAATCACATACTTTGGCAAATTTGCATGATTGTTTTACTATCTGTTTCATATAAAACACATTTATCTTTATATATAAGGTTTATTATCACATAACCATGATCTAAAAATAACTACAAAGTTAGTGGTGCTTATGTTTGGGCACTGTGTACGGAATCCTGATATAAACATAATATATACTCTTTGTTATTGTTACTTGACCATTTAACGTATGTCTACCGGTAATTATATTTGTTGATATCTTTCAGAGAGACACACAATTAGAAGAGCATGTAAACGTGGAACGTATAAGAAACAAAAGGGGCGTGGCTACAGACAGTTTGACACAGTTTATAACAAACCTAGTGAAGAGTGATGTAAGGCAAACGTAGCTAAATAATATTTACTCAGTTTTAGCAAAAATAGTAAGTGAGTATGATCAGGAAATACCACAATCACAAACTGCAGACAACCTCATGGCACCGAGAGGAAGAGCCGCTCAACCATCACAAGACACCAGGAAGACAAATCAAACCTAGTGAAGTGTTGTGCAAGAGTCAGTATTACGCTGTTTTTTTTTTAATAAATTTAGTAAAAAGCGGTGTAAGACACATGTACATGCAGATGGTTTGACACAGTTTATATATAAAAAAAACTTAGTGAAGAGTGAGGTAAGGCAGACGTATCAACACACAGAACGAACAGTTTAGAATAAACCTAGTGAAGAGTGAGGTAATAGAGCCGTATCTACATATATCAGTGAAGTGTGAGGTTAGAGTGACGTAACTACAAATAATATGACACAGTTTAGAACATACCTAGTGACGAGTGAGGCTGGACAGACGTATCTTTAGGTAATATGACGCAGGTTATAACAAATCTGATGAAAAGTGTTGTAAAACCAACAGTGCTACAGATACAAAGACTCAGTGTAAAAAACCCTGGTGAAAAGTGAGGTAAGACAGATATAACTAAAGATAGCATGATGCAGTTTATAACACACCTACTTTACTCTTGCTATCATATGGCTGTCTGTGCTCTGTATCTATCTTTATCAGTTACCGCTTATATTATTGCATTGTTACACGTTGGTCTGATAAACGTTGTCTATCTCACGCTATGTGCCTTTATCAGGTCGTGATGACGTTGTACTTTTTGAATGACGTCATCAATGACACTGAATCGACACAAGCATCGATAATTACGTCGTAATCGCTAGTTTGAAGAGTTTTTGTTTGTTTGATTTGATTCTTTACGTCCCATCAACAATCTCTCAGTTATAAAGGGACGGGTCTTCCTGGGTTAAACCAGTACTAAGCTAGGATTAATGTTCTTGCTCAAGGACACAACACAGTGACGCCTGTGAGGCTCGAACCCGCGGCCCATCGGTATCGAGTCAAGCACTGTACCACTGAGCCACTGGCTCCCAGTTTGAAGAGTAAGTAAGCCAATGGGTATATTGATTAATAGAATACCAGGTAAGCGTCTTTTGATATCAAATTTACCAGACTCGGCTTTGAGAACGCATGTTGAATCGCTCGGCAAGCCTCGCGATGTCAACAAGTGTTCACAAAACATTGCCTGGTAAAATTGATATCAAAAGACACTCACCTAGTATTCTCTGTGGATTGCTCTAAATGTTCAAACACACTTGGTTTTGTTTAAAGTGCATTAGCAATGTTTGTAGAGTAATTGTTGCTACATGGATTCATATTTTCTGATAAGAAAATATGTTATCCATTAAAAATCCAGAGACGTCGCGTCAGATGTTGGTGTTAATTTTAAAAACGTAGGGGTCCTCTCTTTTGAAAGTTCTCTATTTCACTTATACCATTATACATTTTTACAAACTAAACATCAAAGAAAAGGTTATTAGTTATATTTTACATTGATGAAAAACGAAAGACAAATTAAGATACAAAGAAAAAGTTAACGCTAACATGTTCCGTATAAATTGCCGTTTTTTCGCATGTAGAGACGTAACATAAATCGTTTGGCGGAGTGTTTCTAAATCCAAAAGTTTTAACTTATAATGCATGAAATCTTGTAATTTTCCCCGCATAGCTTCTTTTTGTGCTTGTCCTCACGACGACATGCGCGAAATTGGCGTTAATCGGCAAACTAACCAGAAATAGCCAACCAAGCAAAGAAACGGAACGTGTAGAGATTTAAAGAAAACGTCTGTGTATTTATGTTGATGTATTACTTTTAAGTGCCTCGTGTTTTTGGAATTCGAAGTATATCATAAAAATGCGTTTTCAAAATAGAATTAAAATTTGGATTTATTCTCGATTTTTTCCATATTTAGAGCAAAAAATTGTTATTTTGCTATGTCTATCAAAAATGTCACACTCACGCAAATGGCGTCTTCGGAACTATGAGACATTAATTCAATACTAAATGAAAAGAGGTTTCTTCAAACTAATTTTCTCTAATTAAGATATGTAAATGCGTTTTTCATATATTTTATGCTGTTAATATATTAAGAGAAATTGAATAAAATATCGCTAAAATGCTTTGTCTAGCAAAAATGTCACAGACGCCATTTTTTTACTTTGCTAATCGCATCGTAAAAACGTTAACATTTTTGCGTTATATTATGGGTAAATGCCAAAAACTTAATCGCGCATATTCTTAAAACTTATATACTTATATACTGTTAAATTAGCATAGTCTTGTAGGACACTGTCCTATATAAAGATATATAAGATATGTCACTGGTCAGAATTAATTCGAGAAATCTGAATATTCAGTGACCTTTACCCCTGTTTTCAGGAATATTCAGGAAATATATCACAGGAGCTTGAAATTCGATCCTTATTCACTCCTATAGCCCCTAAACCGAAAGCCCATAATGTCATTACGTATTGATGACATTAAAGGTTTTGGTTATGAGGCATATACATGTAATGTAAGGACTAAACTTCAAGCTCCTGTGTATATATACAGCCACATGACATACCCACTCTCCACCCAGTGACGTTGCCGCTTAAATCGATGTATTTTCAGATGTTTTGCAAAAATTATTGCCCCAAAACTATAGAAGCTAAAATTTTGAAAAAGTACCAAATGAAAGCAAATTGATTTACGCAATAAACATTTTTATTGTAGCTTCTCGGTTTCTGTTGTTTTCGTATGGTAGTAATTTAAACGCAACCACAAATTAAAATGACAGTTTTCGGTTACGTTAACGTTAGCGTCTACGGGAATAGTGATGTTTTAAAATTTACATTCACTTTTAAATGCGTTCTACTTGAGAGCCAAACGTATAACTATTTTAATCATTTATTGTATATTGCTGCTCTCTATTTGCTCTTCATCCCTGTAAGTTTTATTAATAACCCATTAAGTTTGTCATGGTATTTTTTACAAAATTCTAGAAAGGTATTGTTTCAAGCGGCGACGTCGCAAAGTGGCAAACAACTACATGTTCCAAGACTGTACATCATATTGCTAGGTATTAGTAAAAGTCAACTCATTGGAAGCCATACGATGAAAAGGGTGTGTCTTAAACTCAAACGTGACGTGCTCGAATCTCAAATAAATTAATTTCTTTGTTGTTTTCATTCATTTGTGTCTACATGTTTGTTTGTGCCAACACTTACTCTTGGCGATATTTTGGTCATTATCGCATATACGCAAAAAGCCTCGTGAAAATATTGATGCTGACATACATGTATCAAGCGGTGATAGAGGTCTCGATTCTACAGCTATTTATCATCTACATTCATACTTTACCCTGACGAGCCTGTACCATTACACAGACTTTCCCGAGTCGCGAGTCCTAGTTGCCGGACATTGCGATAAGTACCAAACGCTTACGTATTGGCTAATTTTAATATAAAACATGCAAAGGTGTGCGACCTATAATCACCCTGTCTGTCCGTCCGTCTGTCCATTGAAGTCTACTGCAACGAGAATAGATTTATGTAGTTAATAAGCACCGACCGACCAATCGCATTTACTACTGAAAATATTTGTGCTTACCTGGGTATACCCTACTTTCCGTAATTCTACTCGGGAACATGTATTAATGAGGGGGTGGACAGGGGGCGGGGGTACGGGGATAAGGTGAGCGGAATCGGGGGTGGAGTGGGCGGAATCGGGGGTGGAGGGGGTGGAATCGGGGCTGGAGGGGGCTAGGAGCGGGGGTAGAGGGGGCGGTGAGTCTGGAAAGATTGGGGCGGGAAATTGATTTTTTTTTAAATAGAATATTCAGAGAAAATGGCAGTTTTAGGCCTATAAGTTAAATTAAGGTCCACCAAGGAAAGCATGCATATTTGTGTGGACTATTTTGTCACACAACCCACGTAATGTATGGCGCCAGTAGAATTTCAGCTTGATATTTTACTGTCGTTCAAAGAACAGACGAGATTATCAGGGTAGGTTGTCTTTAAGTAGGGGTGACTATTGCGGCCAAACATGACTATTGCGATAGTATTGACATTGCAGAAAGTACCATTGCGATACTTTTACTATTGTGGCCTACCATTGCAATACTATTGTGATACTATTGTCTGAAACATTTATGCTTGTTTGAAGGAGAATATCAAGAATACGGTAAGACTTTTCTGCACATACGGGTACCAATTTTCGTAAGGAAACAACAGAAAAAAATTCAGAATATTGTCAAAGTCCACTTATCTTGCTGAAATGCATGGGATGCAAGCACATATACATCCTTTTGCCATTTAACTTCCTTTTTGTGCCTACCCAAGCAATTTTCAAGTGAAGATTCCTACATGTAGGTCTAAAAACTATTGAAACTATTGCGATAGTAAAAAGACTATTGCCGATACTATTGACATTGCCACTTTCCTATCGATGCAGTAACATTGCCTAGGTTACTATTGTCAGGTGCATTGTTTTCCCATCTTTAGTGAATGATAGTTCTTGTCACTCAGTGACAGAAAAAATCCAACTAATATAGGAGGCTTTAAGTCTACTGTTTACGGAACCAATTAGCCTCATTGTGCAAAAAACCAAATCTTCGGCTTTGAAATGGTGGCTGTTGTTTTATTTTTGGCCGTCGATAGCTATTTCATTTATTCCGTGCTAGAGATTGACTTCTGTAAACTCATAAAAAGTAAAAACACAACATGAGTTGTGCCAAGTTCGGTGATTCGCATTTTGATATAGAATTGTCAGTGTTTGAGAAACAAACTAAACAATGATTGTTTGACAGACAGGAAAGTTTGAAACCACGCATATCGTCAAGCTTGGAAAATTTATGCTAGTGTTTTGATTTTTCATATTATCGATGTATGACGTATTTTACAGTGATATTTGCGAGAAAAAGTACATGTATTGAGACTCGTACTTCAAAGAGTTTAGATATGCTTTAAAATGCAGAGGAAAGTCATTCCCTTTTCCATACATGTGAAAATGTTTCATGAAGTTTCAAAAGCTCCTATGTTATAATGTCTACTCGACTCAAAACATCCCTTATCGTACAGGGAGACTCCGTGAAATGAATTATAAAATTTCTTCTAAAACATACAGCTTTTTACAAGATCAGGAAATCTCCCGGATCTGACTGAACAAGTTTACTTTATTTTCTTGTCTTCTGCTGATAACCTTTGCAAGCCGTTTGGACCCAGGTCAGCACCGACAGAATGCCGGTCTTGATCTGGATTCTACTGGTCCTGATCTGGATCCAAAGTATTCGACAGCTTGGCTCTGATGGTGTTCATGAAAAAAAAATCGAAAATGTTAATTTTGAAAAAAAATCAGCAGATGGAAACAAATGCATGAAAAATCACCAAGTATGCATTATAATTAATCGACACTTAAAGAGTAAGACAAAACATGTATTACTTGACTTTTTGGTTACTGTAAAGGCGGCACCTCATGAATACGTCAACCTTAGACATAGGTAAAAGCTGAAAATGAGGCGACGTTCCATTCAAAAGTAACTGTATCATCTTGCGCCGTTACCTCAGTATAGATTTGGTCTTTAAAACGCCAGAAAAATAGCTGCATCTGAAAATGTCTATTTAACATAAGCATAGAGGCAAACATTGTGGATCCAGATCAGACTGCTCCTATAGGAGCAGTCTGATCTGGGTCCACACTGTTTGTCTATGAGGCTTCAAATATTTTAGTGGACGACAAAAACATACATTTTGTGATTATGCGCTTTAAGAGTTAATAAATGTCAGTTCAGTAGTATGTGTATACGGTTAGGATTTTCATGAAATGCACGCGCGTTTGCGTGGCCCTAACAACATAGTAATTCTTCACCAAATTATGAATAAAACCTGATTTTCCTTCATTAGCAGATGAAATAAGCCAAACCAAGCCCCTATATGAATTATTAAAGTTGCCGCCTTTACAGTAAGCGAAAAGTCAAGTAATATTTATTGCCTTGTTGTAAGTAATGCCAATATATATACAAACTAGACTTCAGTCGATGGTACACCATCGTAAATGACCGCCTTTTGCATGAAATGTTGCCCGTGCCCTCTACATCATGTGATCTAAGCAGCTGCAAAGTTTGAAGTTGTTATTCTTTGACCTTTCGCTTATTGTAAAGGCGGCGCCTCATGAATGCGTAATTAGGACTACCTTAGATATAGGAAAAAGCTGAAAATTAGGCGTGGTTTTATTCAAAAGTAACTGTATCATCTTGCGCCATTATCTCAGTATAAACGCAAAACATATTATACAGTCCTAAAACGCCAGCAAAATATCTGCATCTGAAAATGTCTATAAGCATAAGAGAAGAAACTAACCAAAGAGGCAAATGTTGTGGACCCAGATCAGACTTCTCTTTCAGGAGCAGTCTGATCTGAGTCCACACTGTTTGTCTATGAGGCTTCAAATATAATAGTGGACGACAAAAACATACATTTTGTGATCACGCGCTTTAAGGGTTAATAAATGTGAGTTCAGTGTGAATACGGTCAGGACTTTCATGAAATGCACGCACGTTTGCGTGGCCAAAACATATTATTAATTTATCACCAAATTATAGATAGAACCTGATTTCCCTTGTTTAGCAGATGAAATAGCTGAACCACGCCCAGATATGAATATTGAAGTTGCCGCCTTTACAGTAAGCGAAAAGTCTATTGATACATCCAACCATTAAGGTAGAAATGTATTTACAAGAAAATATAGTATATGAACTTGACTGTGACATCAAGGTCACTTGAAATATTGCCAAGTTTGAAGGTGCTACGTTCAAGTTATGAGTAGATGCATTTACAAGAAAATACAGTTTTAAACCTTGGTCTTAGGGGCAAATGTCAAATGAACTGTTGCCCAGTGCCCTCTATATCATATGACCTGTGCACCTGCAAATGTTGAAGTTGTGGCGTCCAACGGTTTAGAAGAAGTCGCAGTTACAAGAAAATACATTATTTGACCTTTGACCTAGGTCGCATGAAATGTCGCCTAGTATCCTATGCATCACGTGACGTATGCACCTGCAAAGCCTAAGGCTGCTACGCCCAACAGTTATGAGTAGATGCTTTTACAAGAAAATACAGCATTTAGCCTTGGCCTTGGGGTCAAATGTCACATGAGATTATTTGACCTTTGACCTAGGTTGCACGAAATGTTGTCCAGTATCCTATACATCATGTGACCTATGCAGCAGCAAAGGTTGAAGTTTTTACGGCTAATGGTTCAGGAGGAGATGCATTTACATGAAAATAATTTATTTGCAATTTTCCCTTGACCACGAAATGTTGTTGCCCAGTATTCTCAACATCATGTAACATATGCAGCTACAAAGTTTAAGGCTGCTGCGGCCGACGGTTAAGGAGTAGATACAATTACACGAAACCGCACGCACGAACATACGCGCACACGCATGGACAGACGGACGGACAGACTCAAATGGACCAACTTTGGTACGAAATTAATGTACCCTTTTTTCTACATGAAAAAGCGTGTATAAAATGTCTATTTTACGAATTCATCTTCAATATTTAAACGGTCAATAGGTAGGCAAACCTTATTTTTATAAAAAATTTGCATGAAAAAAAAATCCTTAAAAATTATAGAATTCGAATACTGAATATCCAAAAACATTCCCAAAAAGGAGGCCCCAAAAATATAAGGGTCGTTAGGGTAACCGGAAACAAGAAGTGTTTTTGCCTAAAATATGTAATGTTTACTTTGCTCACCCCAGAAGAGATGTTCATCTCTGGTGACAGTACTTTTAAGGGGCCACGCAGCGCAGACGATAACGTGTCGGGTTGCAGATGCATGTCTGACTGCAGATACAGGGGCTGAGAGTTCGATCTCGGCCTGGTCCCATAATTTTGTGGAGATTTGATCTTGAAATAATTTCTACGGCCATTCTCCTCTCTTCCGCTGATTCAAGAAGGGTTGAGCATAAAACAAACAAACTAAAGCATGTTTTAACTCTTTGTCCCCTAAAAATGCAGATGGGTCTTTGGTAAGCTATTTTTAGAATTAATTTTGGTTCTTGGCTACGCTTAAGTTCTGGAACAAGAACAAAATTTTATCAGGGGGAGGGAAAAACTGACAGGGGGAGGGGAGTGGGGTTGGAGGGGGAGGGAAATGGGGGGAGAGGGGGAGGGAAGTGGGGTGAAAGGGGGAGGGAAATGGGGATTGGGTACCCCCCTGTCCACCCCCTCATTAATAAATCCTTTAAAAACTTCAATATATATAAACCAAAACAAACTTTTCATCTGATCATTTTACAACTGTGCATGTGTGCTTAGAAATATAAACGCAAGGAAGATCGCCTCTCTTATCTGTGAAAATCTCATTCTTTGACGTGTTTAAACAATTTTTGACGTTACACAAATTAACACCAACATCTGACGCGACGTCAAAACAAATAACAGTTACTAATTTTATTTAATGAAGGTCCTGTATCTTTATGCTACTCTGAATAGGTATGATACTTTTCATTTTCTATAGGTATCAATGAATCAGCCTCACCATTTACCATCACTTGGTAAAACCGTGTGATGTCAAATTGTGATCCTTTGGGCAATATTTTTGTATCAGCCCCTCGCAACCGTTGAACGACTCTTATTAAAGCCACATTCTCACTGTCCCGGTTTAAGGTGCCGGTTCATCCCGGTTTGATGATCCGGGATGAACCGTGGTGAACCGTGTCACTACCGTGACAGCACCGTGGACAACCTTGGAGATCCGGGATGAACCGTGTTGAACCGGCTCATGTCCCCGGTTGTTTTAAAATGTTTAGAACAACCGGGACTCACCGGGAGTAACCGGGAAGGCTGTCAAATACCGTGGTAAACTGGGACGACGCCGGGAATAACCGTGTCTCCACCGGGACGGCGTCGTGGCGATACTGGCGCATCCCGGGAACATCCGTGTCTCCACCGTGATAAACCGTGCGCGACGTAGACCCTCGGTATGCCTGATTGTTCAACAATGTGGTCTGTGCCAACAGCAATACCTCAGATCAGCCTGCGCCTAGGCGCAGTCTGATCAGAGCCTTTGCTCGTCGCTTGGTCATTATTTGACTGTTAAGCTACTGACCGAGCAACCTTTCGAATTTCTAAGCTTAAATAGGGACTGCACAGGCTTGTCTGAGTCTTATCAAAATACCACACTGTTGGAAATTACATGCTGCGGCTCATAGTGTTTATATATTTTACTAAAAAGCAAGACAATCTGGGCCAAGAATTACAATGCACCATTAAAGTTAAGGAAGACTTAAGTAAAGAAATGAATTTTCAGGATGCGAAAAACAACGTTTTCAAACTGATTAAGGCTATACCCTTTAAGGTGAGAACGCAATTTATTTCTTATGAAATGTGTCCCGGTACATCACGGTATACCGGCTGTCATGCACCGGGAAGTACCGTGGCTACACCGGCACAGTGAGAACTAGGCTTAATGGTCGTAGTATTGCTTTGATCTATCACTTTCAGATGGACCTTGTCTTATGTCGTTATTTTTTTAAAGGTTTCAGTTCTGAAACAGTACTGTGGCAATGCTTCAAAGATCTGCCTACCTGGACCCAAGGGAGACCCTGGTAAGTGAATCGTGAAACGAGTAACCCAGCATTGCTGTTGTGCGTCACGAAAACAAAAACATAGATCAGCCAACGCATCAGCACAGTCTGAACAGTGTCTTCGCTGTCCGCATAAAGTAAGTTTCAGTACTTAGTTACCCTCTGGGCTTATTGCTTAGACTGTGATCAGAATGGGCGAATGTCCAGGCTGATCTGAGTCTTCACCATGCGCACGCTCGTTTTATTGGTTTTGTCATGTTATGACTCATATGTAGTTTGCAATTTGCAGCATTAATACGCATGTAGACAAATACACCAGGGCCCGGAATTTCCTTAGAGTTAAAGGAAGACTTAAGTTAAGTATTGGTTTTTCAGGCTGCGAAAAATAACGTTTCAAACTGATTAAAATCAAATAGATTTATTTTTTTGTAGATCACAATGATATCTTTGACTACAAATTCCACATTGACACAGGCAATTTATTTAACATTTGAAATAGCATGTAGAAATATCATACTTAACTTAAGTATTCCTTAACTTTAAGGAGGCATTTTAATTCTTGGCCCAGGGCTTTAGTTAAGAGTGCGTTAAGAAAAAAATATTTTCTTACTTCTCAACCAAAACATATGCTGAGGGGACTCAAAAGAACCATCTCAATGAGACGGTTCTTTTGAGCACCCAAAACATATGTTAAAATATTTTTGAAGAAAGAGCAAGAATCTGAAACGATATTACTGCCCTACCAGACAAGAATGTTAAGTGACGTCATTTTATGTTTGCAAAGTTATCAGAGACTTAGAATCGATATATCACAGTGTATTTATCCTACACAGGATAGGATTAATACATAAGTGATATATCGATTCGTTAATGCTCAAATGAAGTGTTTGTTGTTTTGTTTGTTTGATTTGATTATTTACGTCCCATCAACAATCTTTCAGTTAAACAGGGACGGGTCTTCCTGGGATGAGCCAGTACTAAGCTAAGATAAGTGTGTCTTGCTCAAGGACCACAACGCAGTGACGCCGGTGAGGCTCGAACCCGCGGCCTCTCGGTCTCGGGTGAAGCACTCTACCACTGAGCCACTGCACTCCCTACAAGTGCAGTGTACACATTAGTGTCTTACTTAGCAATTGTAAACAAAGTATTACGTCACTTTCACTCTAGGTTGGCACGACAGTACATTAATCTAAAACTGTGTTTGATTTACCCATATACTAGTGCATGTACGTGACACGTTAAATCCATCTGAATTCTTTGAAAGACATTTTCCACTGTTAATTAGCTACATTATTTCTGTCTTGATTATACTTCTCTTGATGCATAATGCCCCTATTCCACACAGGCCACGAATCGACCGAATCGCCACGAATTGATTTTTTTCTTATTCGGTGGGATTCGTGAGGTTTCATTAATTTTTTTGCTCCAATCGTGATGTTTTACGAGTCAGTCCCGATTCAGATACGATGTCGTTACGAATATTCGGGGGAATCGGCTCAATTCGGCTGGAATCGCGCAAGAATTAATTACGATTAGCAAAATATTATTAGAACATGCTGCACGAAAATTTAGGAATCCATTACGAATCAGTTAAGAGTATGCCGAATGCGGCACGAATTAATAGAAATCCGCGACGATTCGCCACGATTCGCGAGATTTACTCTCACAATAGTTATTTAAAAAGGTCCATACATGCTTCGAGGCATCAGTTCCAAAATGAATGGTCCCCGTAAAGCAGCAGTAGAATTGATCCTGCAACTTGAGTGTTGAAAACGGCTTCTTATACAAGTACACTAAAGTCGAAAGGCCCTGACCCAGACTCTTTGACTTGAAAAAATATGGCAGTTCGCCATTGACAAAATCACCAGCCAGGAGCTACTGAGTGATCCTGATTGTGCTCCAGAATCTGCCAACTCTGTTTCAACTTCTAGGACTGCTCACATGCGCGTGATGGGGTAATTAATCTTAGGGAAAATCCTTCTACTATCTCCACCTTGGTTTTATTGCTTGGCTTTATCTCCCGATTCCCAACGGATGAGCTAAGAGTAGCTACGAATGCCCCAAAACGCCTCCGAATTGATTACGATTAAGTTACGATTTCCAAGAATGCCTTAGGAATTTGGTACGAATCACGCACGATTTTTCGAATCGGGGAATTCGTGGCCAAAGTTTTGAACAGTTCAAAACTTTTGAGCCGAATTCCCGATAGACCTACGAATTGCAAAAACTCACTACGGACTGTACGAATCAGTTAAGATCTTCACGAAATGAGTACGATTCAGCCATGAATCCAAATATTTGTCAATACGTGTCAATTCGTGTCAATTCGTGGTATTCTGGGCCTGTGTGGAATAGGGGTATAAGTCGATGTTAAGTATTTAGTTAACCTTTTACTCCATAGGCTATTTTTAGATCATGGCATCATTTTCATTTTCGGACAACATTAAAAAAATCTAGGAAAAATTAAGTTTTGAATTATTTTTAAAATAATTTATTGAAAAGAGCAAATGTTCCATTTTCCATAATATTTTCAAATACATGATGATTCAAAGGAGTCAAAGGGAGCTATTATAGAGAAAAGGCTTGATCTATATTGAGAATAGATTATTATGGTTTATTCAGATGAGAAAATATTTAATAAGGCATACATGTATATTGATATTTTCTTTATAATTATTAAATACATTTAGTGGGCTGAAAGGAGACACTGAGGGCTAAAATCAGACAGCATTTCATACACTTCCAGTTAAGATTTGTATGTCGTTCCTGAAGCGGTGGACTATATATAAGCGGCATTAGCTCAGTACAAGTTAGTCTTATTATTGCAACTACTGAACAGCTTGTACTCTCTCGTTTCCGGTAGAAAATTGTATTAATTTTATTTAAATATATTTTTATTCTAAGTATTTTTCATAAAGTTTCTCTGTAGATTTTAATTTTAACTCTTAAGGATTTTTCATAAAACTTCTATATTATTATTTATATTTAAGATGCTTAACAAACTGCTTTAATCAGTCTAATAGTATTTCAAATAGTAACCTTGTTCTGCTGAACCAACATTTATCCCTTGTTTAAAACAATGTGGATCCAGATCAGCTGGCCATCTGATCAGAATTCACACTGTTCGTCACTCTGCATTGTAGAGCCAGATCAGCAGGCTTCTTATAAAGCCATTTGATCAGGACTCACACTAGTTTCTACTTTGAATGACAACTGGAATATAGGGAGCGCAGTGGCTCAGTGGTAGAGTGCTTGACTCGAGACCGAAGGGCCGCGGGTTCGAGCCTCACCGGCGTCACTGCGTTGTGGTCCTTGAGCAAGACACATTTACCCTAGCTTAGTACTGGTTCAACCCAGGAAGACACGTCCCGCATAACTGAAAGATTGTTGAGTGGACGTAAAGAACCAAATCAAACAAAACAAAACAACTGGAATAGTGTAAGCTATAAGGATAAAAGTTAGCTTGTAGTGCAGTACTAAACTATTCAGCATGACGAGGGTTAACACAAAAATTACCTGTAAAATGGTACCTTATTTAGTCTCTTTAAAATAGCTTTTAACTAACATCTATAGGTACATCTCGCTATTTATATGCCAAGCGAGTTCCTCACAATTTTGCATTATATTGTGAAACCGTTTTGTTCATATGTTTATATATGTGCGTGTAGGTAATAAAAAAAATTTCTATGCAACTAGAGATAAGACAAGTACATAGGAGCCAAAAGGCGTCAATAAATGTGTTTGATAATATTTTGATAAATAAAGTAAATAAATTTAATGTAAAATTGCAAAATTATGTGATGTTATGAATAAATACTAGATACATGATTCTGTAAATTCAGAAATTCTCGCGAGGGTTTTATTTTTAAGTTTTATTTTAGTTTCGCGAAAATAAGACCCTCGCGAATTGACTAAAACTCTTTGTCCTTTACTGGTGTGGGTAAGTCATGCCAAAGTCGCGAATTTTTTTACTTGACAAATATTTCTTTTAACGCTATTCGCGAAAATAAAATTCTCTCGAAAATTTCCGAATTTACAGTATAAATAAGAGTGTGGGCACGACCAGTGAATGCGGCAGTCACAGACAAGTGACAAATCCGCGGCATCGCAGTCACAGAATGATAAATGCAAAACTGTAGACAGTGGCGTAGCAAGAACACCGAAAACGTTACGTACATCAAAGGGAGACTACTGGATCAAGCAATGATTCTCTTCGATTGAGTCCCTTTTTTGAAATTAAACTTCTCTTAAAGGTACGAATTTTCTCCCAGAGGGAGCGAATTCTTTCCTTTAAGATCAGTTCCGTATGGTATAGAAAATCACTTTTATCACATTAGGCGGCCTCCATTGAATTTAACTATTTTATTACGCACGTGCGTAAATGCGTAATAGGAGCTACGCCAATGGTAGCAACCAGCCCTCTCTTCAACAGCGAAATGATTGCAAACCTAAGCACTACGTTACATTATACATACATAGATGTAATGAATAGATTCTTATATTCGTGTCACTGTATTATTGCACTTATCAAACTCGTTGTGAAAAAGCGATAATATGCTCGGCAGACATTGCATCTCATTTCGCTAATGCATTTGATAAATTTAGTAATAACTGATCTCTCACCTATGACTAGGACATTATATGAATTACAGGAATCAAGGGCGATCCAGGACTTCCAGGCACAAAAGGACAACCAGGAGGGATTGGCGTACCTGGTCCTATGGGCTTCAATGGATCTAAAGGCATGTGACACATTATTTATGACCAAATCCTGGTATTACAAAAAAGTACTGTAATTTCGGAAAATTTCTGGAGGGTTTTATTTGCGAAGTTTCTTGAAAATAAAAACCTCAAGAAATGGCGAAATCAATCTGTCGTTTACTGACAAAGGTTAATCATGCCATTGTCAGGATGTTAACGTCGCAAATATGTCTTTTAACGCTTTTCGCGAGAATAAAATTCTCGTGAAAATTTATGGATTTACATTAAGTGAGAATGACCAACACATGCCATTATCACACACTGTGTACCACCTACCCATGGTACAGTGAGGAAGATCCACATAACCTCAAGATGGTAATTAATGTAAAGCAACTTACACACCGAGATGATTGTAAATAAAACTATTGTCCTGCCAGCCAAGAGAGACAGTGACGGCGTGTTTTGTTTGCAATCGTAAAGTAAAACATTAACCTGTACACTCCACTTTAGCTAATGCGAATCGATAGATCATTTGTGTATTAATCCTATCCTGTGATCTATTGATTCTAAGTCCCTGATAACTTTGTAAACAAAACATGACGTCAATGTCACTCTTGGTTGACAGGACAGTAGAAAGAACACCAAGTACTCCACAACCAAACAAGGGCAAACTATTGAAACAAACAATTGGAGCAACAATAAACAAGGAATCAACTAAACCACAAGAGAAAACGGACGAAGTCACGGAACACAAACAGTCACAAAAATTATGAAGAGAATTAAAGTCAAGCAACCAGCTTGGCCTTCCTGAATAGACAGAGCAGGGGTTTTAATAGTTTTTTTTTTTTCAGAAAATATAAACCGATATGTTGTAAGATGTTAAAATAAATGTAGTTACGATAAAAATGAAAAGTGAGGAAATGTATATTGCGGTATTGTTTTATATATCAATTACATATTTATGTACTAAAGAGGAGAAAGTTATGGCTTCGTAGACTTTGATTGCTTGAAAATACTCAGCTTTACTATGCTCTAAAGGTACTAGGGCCATTTCTGATCAATAATGTTAAACATAACGCCATGTGCAATTCAAAATAATTCAAGGCGTGTTGACAGTAGCACTTTCGAAAAAATACATATTTCTTAAACTTTTCCTCATTTGTTTAAAACTTTTCAAGATAGAAAAAAAGTAAGCGAGTATGGTCAGGAAATACCACAATCACACGCTGCTGACCAACCCACACGGCACCGTGAGGAAGAGCCATAGAGCATTTACAGTAAAAAGACGACTGTAAGTCAATAAAAGCAAAGCAACCAGCTTTCTCTTCCCCTTCAAGATGATTGCACAAAGTAATACATATCACAAACACAGACCCCCAGACAATGGGAAGTACATTAAACAATAGATCGACAACAATTGAACCACCACCTTAGAACAGACAGCAGCCAAAGCCATAGGGGGGGGGGGGGGGGGAGGGCTTAAATGCATTTTACTGGCACAAAATTTTCGCCCTAAATTCTGTTGTTATTAAAACACAAAATTGTTAGCTCTCATGGATGCTTCATGACCAATGCAATGTGTCATCACGACGGTTGGCCCGGCCAACGACAATCATCAGACACCAACCAACGTCAGGGCCGTCATTGAGTCTTACGTCTGAGCCACCTTCGTGAAATTAAGGAGGAAACCATATCTATAAATCGTAAAAGGCTTTATAACCATGCATGCATAAAGGTTGGTTTGGGAAGTTTACAACGGAAGTAAGCCAGGAAGCCCACATTGCATGTACTCTACCTTTTTATATATATTTCAAGGTCAATCAAAATAAACTGTGGTGTCTTATTAACTGTCAAGAGGATCTGGATTTGACAGATCCTTTTAAACCGATCCACACTATTTGGAATTTTTGAAGACCACCTGTCTAACTGATCATATTTTGTTCTCGTAGGATACACCTGTATCATTGTGTTAACACTTTCATGGAAAAGTTAAAAATTCATCAACTCTAATTTGAAAGTCAATCATTAATCAGATCTCAAGCGCTGAAAAGGCCGCCCCTAATCTTACAGTAAACTGCATCCTACTGAAAATAAGCTGACAAAACACTGGTATATCGTCATATAAGGACCACAATATAAGAAATTCTTTGAGGTTTCCGACCCATTCAGACTCAAACCAACATATTCCGCAACATAGACAAGCAAAACTGTATATAACTGTATATAACAAGGTGTGTTACATTATTACACTTGCCTTAAAGCGCAATGTGAATGCGCTGGCCATACTGCGCAGATGCGAAGGCTTGTCTGCACATATGTTGTTCACATTCAATAAAATCTGATGCGTCTAGTGCTGTTTGGTGGAATAATTTTATAGCGAAGGGAAACATTTATGCTTCACTAGAAACGGAAGTAATTAACATGAGCAGCGCAATCTGGGAAAGTCAAATTAAAAAAAACACTCTGTTGATAGCCGATTTTGTTACTTTCTATACCATAGAGCTCAAACCCCTATAACCCTAAGCATGACCCAAATTAAGTATGGTGTTGATATTGCTGTCTCTAACGTATTTTAGAAGAAATAGGAGAGAAGGCGGACAAGGGCCGGATTGGACTTCCTAGATTAGCAGGACATAAAGCGGCGCTAGGATTAGTCTTATCACTTGTTTATTTTAGGAGGAATGGGAGAAAAGTGAGAAAAAGGCCATATTTGGCCACCAGGTTTAGCAGGACATAAAGAGGAGCGAGGATAAGCTTAATTACTATATCTCTTTGTCATCCAGGAGAAATAGGAGAGATAGCCGAAAGTGCAAGATAGGTCTCCCTGTTTTGCAGGACATAAAGGGGAGCAAAATTAATCTAATAATTGTCTATTCAGAGGATTAAATTAAGTTAGTTAGATTAACCCTTAAAGCGCCACCTATAATTTGCAGCAGACGACAATTTCAAATTATGCCACTTTTTAAAAAATAACAAATAAGGCATGATATTTCATGAAAATCGTCTGCTGGCAGACGATTCTCATGAAATATCATACCTTATTTTTTCGAAAATTGGGAAAGATGTCGCAAAATGTGTCATTTGCTGCAGTCTTGATTGGCGCTTTAAGGGTTAAAGTAGTGAATGACTTATATATTTCAGGAGAAATGGGAGAGAAGGGAGAAAAAGGCCAGAATGGACTACCTGGTTTAGCAGGACACAAAGGGGACCGAGGACAGTATGGTATTCCAGGACTGCCAGGTAAACGTACTGCTATCGATTTTAATTGGTACATCATAATAGTCTTTAGTTTTGCACCCTATTAAATGTGAACCTACTGTAAAGGACTCGTGTAAATCTATATGAAGAGAGCAACTACTCAAGTTTAGTTCATATAAAGTCCTTATCTTTTCCAATGAATAAAGCAATCCAAACACCTGACTCTCGCTTTATTAGCAAAATTATTATCAAGCTAGAAAGAACTCAAATGACATCACAAACCCATAATCAAACAAAGGATTACATATAAAAAAATAAGACTTGGTACGAAATTCCAAACACACAATGTGCGCGTCAAAAATAACAAAGTACAACATAAATAGTAAGTGAGTCTGATCAGGAAATACCACAATCACAAACTGCAGACAAACCCACGGCACAGCGATGAAGAGCCACACAACAATCACTGCTGTATTTAGTTACGGCTGTTTTACTGTAGTTTTACAGCTTCAGCTATTGGGGTGGCTGTGTTTCGGACGGCTGCATGCGCGGATCAAGAAAGTTTTGTCAGAGGGGGTCCAACTTCGACGTTTTTTTTTTAATTTTAGCTGATGCAGGGAGAGAGGATCAAAGTAACATTATAAGCCGGCCATCATGGGCCAACCAGTGAAGCGCCATTATATGGCGTTTCAATGGCATGCGTAAGTTGGCCCAACATTAAATGCTGGCTTAAAGCTTGCAGATTTGCGATTTTTTTCAGGGGATTCGGACCAGCATTGCTAAGAGTTTTTAGGTGGGGTTCGGACCCCTACCCTGACTTCTGGATCCGCGCATGGGGTGTATGAAGGGTTAATATACTAAATAGTGTTGTTGTTAAAAACGGAAAAAAAAGCTTCATAAAGCATTTTTCTTCTTAATTTTACAACATACACAGGGCATATCAGAACAAGTATTTCATGATGATTTAGTTTATAAATTCAAAAGAATTATTTGAAAGGCATGACGCAAGTTATCTGGTGAGCAAGAAAACGAATCTATAACTCGTGAGAGGGTGGGATTTTAGTGATCAATTAACAAAGACAATTAAACGTTGTAAAATGTAGGATATAACATGAATATCATTTGACAATCTGCATTCCTGGATGTAAACCAAAACTGCTTCTGGTTATGGTGTCCTCATTAATGCACGACGTTTGGTTATGTTTTAGATTCAATGGCGGCCTATCTGGTTTTCTCTGTTATGATGCAGTGCATAAATTTCCTCCATGAGAGCTAAATAATTTTGCATTTTAACAAGTAAGGATTTGTCGCTAGAAATATTCATTTAAAGCAATATTTTAAGGAATTGCTTCTTTTCTGGATGTTTTTGTTATTTGTGTTTCTTGTTTGTTTTTGTTATTTTGGCTTGTCTGTTTCTTGCAGCCTTGTGATCACCTGCTGGGATAGGGCTGACCTCTTGTCTTTTGTGTGTGATGTTTTCTTGTGCTTTTATCACTTTCACATATAGTATTCCAGGGCAGGTGTTGAACTTTATTATATTGATTCCTGATCTTTGCACTGTGCAGACTTCCTTACTTTGTTGCATGTTTCTAGTGTAGCAGGTATAAAGGGACAGAAGGAGATGTGGGGCCCTCATAATCAGTCAATCAACAATGTTGCTCTATCTAATGTTGTATTCCAGGACCTAAGGGAGACCCAGGGGTTGCTGGTGTCGCAAGAATAAAGGGACAGAAGGGAGATGTCGGACCTCCTTGACCAGTTAATCAACAGTGTTGCTCTATCTAATGTTATGTTCCAGGGCCTAAGGGAGACCCAGGGGTTACTGGTGTAGCAGGAATAAAGGGACAAAAGGGAGATGCCGGACCTCCTTTACCAGTTAATCAACAATGATACTCTATCTAATGTTATATTTCAGGGCCTAAGGGAGACCCAGGGGTTGCTGGTGTAGCAGGATTAAAGGGACAGAAGGGAGATGTGGGGCCTCCATTACCAGCTAATCAACAATGTTGCTCTGCATTGTGTAAGTTAATATTAACAGTTATTGTCTCCTGGTGAGGAAGGTGAAAATCTGTTATATACTACAAGCAACGTATAGCATGGTTGGTGTGCCTTTATTATGTTTTTGCTTGTTTTGATTCTTCACGTCCTGGTCAACAATTTTAGTCATGCCGGGAAGGTGTCTTCCTGGATTGAACCAGCAGAGTATAAAATGTCTTGTTCAATGACACAATGCAGTGCCTCACGTGAGAGTCGAACATTCATCCCCTCGAAGGTCAAACACCCTGCCACTGATCTACCATGATCCTCTGTGTATCTTAAGTTACATAGTCCATTACGACTCGTTGAATATCTTCTCTTACGGCCATAGAAACCAAGATACAATACAGCAACGTAATGAATCAGACCTCTAGTTAAAAGTATGCAATTGAAACTCATATTTCTTATTTTTCTATCAAACATACATTGTAGGTAATTAAAATATCCATCACAATGAGACAGTTTGTTTGAGAAACCAAAATACATTACAACATTGATGTAATAGAACTTTTTATAATTACTAATATCATCCTCTAACTCACTTATCTTGATATGTGATAAATTATAGACCACATCCACAAAAGGAGATATAAATAGTAAGTGAGTATGATCAGAATATGCCACTATTACAGACCAACCAACAGTCCACATGGGAAAAGCCATATAACGATAACAGAAACATGACAAATAGAATGCCACAAACGTAAAGCAGCCAGTTCTCTCTTCCCAGCAGGATGGTTCCAAAATAAAAAATGCAGAAAGTACTGGACATGAAAACACAAACTCAACACAAATCCACCTCAAACCTTGAGAGCATCAATAAACAATGAACCCAAAAGAACAGAACCACCCTCTAAGAATGTACAGCAGCCAAAGTCACAGAGATATATGCTGACTGGCCGTATCTTCGCTCATGATTCTGCTTTTGTTCAACGCAAAAAAAAAAATGTTGAGCTCTTGAAGAGGTTTCCTAATCATAAATCCAGCCACGGTTTATAGCTTTGGTTTATACTTAAATTGAACGACAGTGGATAGGGCCTTAGACTAAATGATGACCCTGACGTAAAACATTCATCATGGATCAGTGACGGAAGTTTTTTAGCTTAGCCCAGAGTGGCTCATCATGCGATTTTCTTAAGCAGTGACTATTTGTGAGTTTAACGC
This sequence comes from Loripinus fragilis, assembly GCA_964019695.1. Taxonomy (NCBI): domain Eukaryota; kingdom Metazoa; phylum Mollusca; class Bivalvia; order Lucinida; family Lucinidae; genus Loripinus; species Loripinus fragilis. Next base: position 1,049,912 of record OZ026530.1, on the reverse strand, counting down.
CTTTTTCTTTGTTTCATCACAGTACAGTAAACCATACGATTTTAAACGACCACTTACAAAAAGACCAAAAATGTTTTTCAAGACCAATTATCATTTAATGCAGGTCAGCAATATTGCAGAATGCTCCAAGGCAAGCATTCTGCAATACTTTCGATGTTCATTACGCTACCTATGTTATTATGATCTTTGGTTTGTCTATTTTTGAGTGGCCGTCTTACACAGATTTCAATTTATGTCTATTTAATTGCTTTTAAAATTGCATAAATTATGAATGTGATAGCAAGGATTAAGTTAACTCATTGAGAAATGAGCCTCGCCTATAGTTTTAGTGATTCATGAAATCTGATGTCTTGTGATTTTAAATGGTCTATGATTTTCCTCATGGTGTCACCTGGCTAGTTGGCAGGGTATGGGTGCGGTTTGACAACAGCTGAATAAAGGGCAAAGGTTTGACCAGTAAAGTTAACTAACGCCCCCTGATGTCTTCAGCTGTTGGTTGTGCGAAGGCGATGGTTCTGCTGTTGTTGATTCATTGTTTATACTTGCTCACATTGCTTGTGGGGTGCGTGTTCTTGTTTTGATACGCTGTATTTCGTGGCTTTAGCAATCTCTCTGAGACAGCGTAAAATTTTACAAACATCTTGAAGAGAAAGCGAAGGCTGATTGTTCTGCTATTATTGTATTACATATGTATTTTACTATTAAAGTTCTTTGGCTCTTCCTCACGATGCCGTTGGTTGGTCTGCAGTGTGCGACTATGACATTTCCTGGTCAAACTCATTTACTTTTAATAGCCTGATGTAGTTACTTATTTAAACACAATTTAACTATTAGATTATTTATTATGAAACCATGGATTTTAAACATAGCATATTGGACTTTGTATTCTTACAGATAAGAACGAGTGTTTATCAAACCCTTGTAGAAATAATGGAACATGCGTTGACCAACTCAGCGCCTACCAATGTGTATGCTCAGCCGGATACGCAGGAATTAACTGTGAAATAGGTAAACGGAATAACTATAAAAAAATTGGTAATTTCTAACAGAAAGTGTAAACATATCATGCTAAAATCTTGTAGGCTGTTTATAACATTTCATATTAGAGCCAAGACAACCCCAACCCCCCCCCCCCACAAAAAAAAAAAAAAAAAAAAGAGAAAAAAGACAACAAATATGACCAGAAATCCCATTGATTTACCTGTGAGACAAACAAGCATAGGAACCAATCCACTCTGTCTCAGGTAGAAGATCGCCAAAACTTTGTCTAGTTTTGGTATAAAAGAGTTGCTTATGAATACATTAAGCAGGAAAAAAAAACAATAAAGTTTTAGAAACAATATATATTTGTCAGTGTTTACGCAGCTATGACTTCTCAAATGACAGTTTTTATTCCCACAAATAAACAACAGTTACTGTTGAAATCTTAAAGGCAATCCTTAACTAGCACGCTGTTAATAGATTTGAGAGCTGGGGCATCGTAAATATCCACACTTACATTAAATACCGCCTTGTATGATATTATTTGGGCCTCGTTGCGAGAAAACCTGTTTTCTGTGGTTGGCGAACATCAATTGCGCAGATCAGCCTGCGCATCCGCGTAGTCTGATCAGCGCCTTTGTTATTCGCTTTTTGTAAAGTGTCATATGTAAACTTGCTACAGGCGAAATATCAATATTCGAGCTGGTCTCTGTCGGTGAGAAGACTGGTTTGAAACTCGCTTTATCAAAAACCCCGAAGGCAGGTTTTCTCGCGATGAGGTCCATTATGACCTTGACCTTTGTCTTCAAGGTCACACAAGCAATCCAAAAGTAAATGAGTATGAGCAGGAAATGCCACAATCACACTGCATACCAACTGATGGCATCATGAGGAAAATGCAAAGAACACAAACAGACACATGACATCAATAAAACACCAAATTAGATTTCAGCTCTCTTTGCCCCAGCGAATATTTTATTGTTTTCTACGTACATAGACAATACAACAGTCCAGTGATTTTATTTGGGATTTTGGGGAGCTACCTTTATCTGAACATTTGGGAAAATATTTCATAAAAATTGGGAAAATAATTGCTAAAATACATGAAATTGGGAAAATTAAGGTCATTTTTGGATTGGGAATGACTCCCATATAAGGCGGTAAAAATGGCCAAATAAACCACTGAAGTCCTTGGTGCAAGAGAGATTTAAGTCTGAACCAAGGATTTCAAATAACGAAATTGGATCGAAAAATGATACACTTTGCATTCTTTCAGATATTGATGAGTGTTCTTCGAACCCCTGTAGAAATAATGGAACATGTGTTGACAAACTTAGCGCCTACCAATGTTTTTGCCCAGCTGGGTACACAGGCGATAACTGTGAAACAGGTAACTAGAAATAATACAAACACATAGTTGTTTTAACGGTAAGTGTTAATATATCATGCTAAAATGAGCCATGACATGAGATTTCGAATAATTTGTTATGTATGACCAGCAGAGTCTCAGATCTGCCTGCGCATACGCTTAGTCTGATCAGAGCGTTTGCTAGTCGCTTGCATAATCTGAGTATTAAGTTACTGCCTGAACATCATTTGTAGTTCTTAGCTTGTAAGGAGGTTGCACATGCTCGTCTGAGCCTACACTTGTCAAAATGTCGCATTGTTGGAAATCACATGTCGCGGCTCAAATCTTGAGAATGTTCTATAATTTTTCTTGACAAAACCAAAACCCTATTAATCAATAAAAAGGAAAAAATGGCCATGAGGCTCACTGTACAAAAGTTGGACAATTTCAGATGAACAGGCGTAGGAACCAATCATTTCTTTCTCAGGACGATGATCATCAAATAATACTTGTACTTCATCAACAGCAGAATCTATGGCGAAGATTTGGTACCATTAAAATGCATTTAATCCCCTCTCGGTGGCTTAGGCTGTTCTCCATTCTAAGGCGGTGGTTCTGTTGTTGTTTACTCCTTGTTCATTGTCACGCCAATTGTGGGAGTCTGTAATTGTTCTTTTTTTTGTTGAACGTTACGTCATGTCCATTCTAGTTTTGTAATCATCTTGATGGGGAAGAGAGAGCTGGTTCCTTTGCTTTATTTGTACTGCTGATGTCTAGTGATTGTTTTGTGGCTCTTTCTCGCGGTTCCATGGGTTTGTCTGCAGTTATAAATTGTGGTATTTCCTGATTAAACTCACTTACTTTTTTGTCTAAATCAGTTAACATGAGATACTTGTGAATACATTAAGCAGACAAAAAAAATAGATACAATAGATAGACTTTTCAGCGTTTTATTTTCCGGCTAAAAAGTTAGCATTTGAAATCTTTTGGACAATTTTTAAGTAGAAGCTGTAAAACAATGAGAGGTGGAGAAAGGGACCAACACACGATACCATGAGGAAGAGGCAAAGGACAACAACAGCCACCTGGAATCAAGAAGACAATAAAGTAAATTAAAACCAACCAGCTCTCTCTTCCACGTCTTTGTTGCCATCTTTAAATATAGACAATTACTGTCCAAAATATGACCCACTTATATTTACAAATGATGACATTACAAGCCATATAGACACATTTTAAATAGTCTGACCTTAACCTTTGAATCAAAGTAAAATTCTGACATCAAGGGACGTTTAAATATCTTAGGCCATTATTGTGCAAATTATATATCAAAACGTGTAAACCATACAATTATCAACATTACGGAGAAAACGCACGAGTGTAATAAAAATAGTAACATTCATGGGAGGTCACTAAATGTGATAAAAGTGATTTTTATTATAAAAGGAGCTGCTCATAAAGAGAAGTTCCCATTTTGAAAAGGGGTGCACTTGAAGAGAATAGTTGCTTGATCCAGTAGTCTCCTGTTGATGTGCGTAACCTTTCAGCGTTCTGGCTAAGGCATGCAATAATAATCTTTTTATGTTGACCTTGACCTTTGATCAAAATGCCATACATTGAATCCTTGCCATCTATAGACCTCAAATGCCTATGTAACATTAGAAATCTGAAACATTGGCTATCATCGTGTGCAATCAATGTATAGAATATGAATAGACATTGTCAAATAATTAAAATGACTTTGTGTTACGAGCTAATGCCTATGTTACATTAGAAGTCTGAAACATTGGTTATCATCATATGCAATCAATTTCTAGAATATGAAGAGACACTGTCAAAATAATTAAAACGAATTTGCATTACGAGCTCTTGGACAGAATCAAAGTATACTCCTGTCCAATGAAATGCACTAGTCTTCAGATACGCATAGTTGTAGCCTATCAAAAGCTGAGCAAAATTGTGTTATTTAATTTGTATTCTTGAAACAAATACAATGTTTTGAGAAAAAAAACTCGTCTGACTCTGTTAAAACATGACATGACGTCAGCCTCTAAATTGTGTTAATCGCATTAAAAGCTTTTATAAAAAAAAACTTGTTTAAATGTTTCTGTTTGCTACAATATTAACTGATATTTGCCACAAATTTGACTGCTGTGACGCAACACCTAAATTTATACTAACTGGATTGTTTGGATAGTCTTGGTCTGCCAAAACTTGGCACAACTATTTTTAAGTACAGGTTCTGCAAACCTATTGTTCTGCACAATGTTGATTTTGGTCGTACAGCCACTCAATAAACATTATTGAACTACTCATTAAAATTACATAACACCACTCAGGTTATCTTTAAGCGCATTGCCAGTCATTGTTAGCAACACTAGCATTTTAAACATTCTGAAATGTGTGTTCATCTATTGGTATGTGTATTGTCGAACATTAAGTTCAACACAGGTATTCTAACTGCATGTCTATGAGTTTTTAAACGATTATCCTTGGTAACAACGCTCCGTCGATGTAAATGACAAGCAATACAAATCAGGCACATTTCGCCGTGGGTTGGTCTTCAGTGCGTGGTTGTGGTATTTCCTGAGCATACTCACCTACTTTTTGCTATCCTCAAGAAGGATTTCATGAATGTCTCGACTTTATGTGTTACTCAAAATAACGTTATTGACGTCAAATCGTGATGTTTTAGTCAATTTCAAAGTAAGTCTGTGGCAAAGATCAGGAATCTATACAAGGCGAGATGACTATTTCAGGCAATTAATTTATTGATTGTGTACAATTAAATCACTATAAAACGCGAGAACAACGCTGTTGAAAAGAGACATATTGACTTTCTAATATGACGATTGTTTTGTTAATTACTTCAGTGATCCTTCAGTTCTAAAGACCTATCACTAACATAAGAATATGTTGCTGCTGAAATTTGTACACTGACAAAAACACATGTAATGTTGTTAAAAACTAATAGTATTTTTCTAGGTGTTGTCTTTTCATTGGACATGAGTTAATATTTACAATTCCGTTGATTATTCTTTGTCAAAACTAATGAAATTTGAATGTATACATGACTGTTTTTTTTTTTTTTAATTTTTTCAGATATCGACGAGTGTTCATCAAACCCTTGTAGTAATAATGGAACTTGCGTTGACCAACTCAACACCTACCATTGTGTTTGCCTAGCTGGATATACTGGCATAAACTGTAATATAGGTAAATAGAAATTATCCAAACAAACGCCATTTCAATGAGTAAATTGCTCATGCTAAAATCTTGTAAACTTTTTATAACATTTCATTTCCAAGACACCACCCTTAAAAGAAACAACAGCAAGTTAAGGATATCGACCTGTATAAAACACCTATTACCAAGACTAGTTCATATTTTTCTTCAGAACAATTTTCACATATTTTTGAACTGACTGCACCTGAATTATAGCCATTAAACATTATCAAAGGCAAAGCGAAAAGTTAAATTGGCTGGTTGCAGTAAGCATGGTAAGATGGCACATATTTCATATTTCAAACAAGATGTCTGCTATACTTTGACAATTCGAGTTCAAATAACTTTATTATTTCACTCACTTGATTAACATTTGAGTCACCTTTGACCTATTTTAATAGCTTATTAATTGCTTATAAAAACCAAAGATCTCAAACGAACGATTTGGGACTGTATAAATTACATATTTGTATTCTTACAGATATCGACGAGTGTTTACCAAACCCTTGTAGAAATAATGGCACATGTGTTGATCAAGTCAACATCTACAATTGTGTTTGCCATGCCGGATACACAGGCGTTAACTGTGAAATAGGTAACACAAGCCATACAGGTAGGTAGCAATAATTCAAGCTGCGAGTGTAAATATATTATGCTAAAGTCTTGTGGAAGTTTTGTAGCATTTCGTGACAAACCATGACACTCGAAAACCTACAACAAATAAACATGATCAGGAAGCACACAGAACAAATATGCGCAAATAGTCTAATTCGGTATGCAAGAGTTGCTTTTGAAAACATAAGGGGAAAACAAATAAGATACAATAGATGTATAGGTCATATGATAGCCAGTATTTTATGATTATATAGTCTATGAATTCAAAAAATGTTGTAAAGCCTTATTTTAGCGATCTTTTCAAAATGATAATCAAAGGGTATAAGGGATGGGACATGATTTGGATATGATGTGACAGAATGCATGCCTAGTTGTAAACTCAAGGTGTGTACACATCTATCACCCCCTCAATCTAAATTTTCTTTCCGTCATCTTAAACGATGTATCCAGCATTTTCATATGAACTATGTTTTGGTTCCAGCAGATAAAGCTGCTAACAAGGTTGTAGTTGTTTGACGTTTTTATTATATTGATACCATTGAACGTGAGCTTGTTGATACCAATGCCTATAAACTGCACTCTTCTTTGAATCCATTTTAGATGGTGATTTTTCTCGCTCTACATCCTAAGGAGTCTATATCTCGCGGCGCATCCGTATTGCAAGGGCATCTAGCCATGTTGCTGACTTCAACACTCGCAATAAATTGTTAAATCAGAAACTTCTTAAACAATGCTATCGGTATCATAAACTTTGCAAAACTTTTATATAAATGTTATCGATGATACTATGATTTGATATCTAAATTTCAAATTGGACTTACAGCTCTCTTGTGCCAAAGACTTTCAAAACCTGAGTTCTATGATGACTTGGTGATTGTTTACTCTAATAATTTTTCAGCGCAGTTTATTAAAATGATATCTCAATATAAAAAGATTGTCTATAGAATTAATGTATTGCAGCAGACCGCATGCTTGGTGGTCAACCTAATCATCGTTGGCAACTTTGCTTTTCTCTTTAATTGTATGCCCATGGTTCGGACTTCAGACTCATTGTGGGTTAATTTTATTATATTGTTTCTCTTTAATGATACATTGCAATAGTTAGGAATTCTCAATGCGGGCTTAAAATTTTGTGTGCTTCAACAACAGCAGAATCTAGGGCGAAGATTTGGTACCAGTAAAATGCATTTAAGCCACCGATTGGCTTATGCTGCTGTCTTTTCTAAGGCGGTGATTCTGTTGTTTTTGATTCGTTGTTGATAGTTACTCCCATTGTGGGATTCTGTATTTGTTCTTTGGTTTGTTGTGCTTTACTTTGTGTCTGTTCTAGTTTTGCAATCATCAAAGGGAAGAGATAGCTGGTTGTGTTGCTTTGTTTGTCTTCCTAATGTCTCTTGATTGTTGTATGGCTCTTTCTCATAATCCCACTGGTTTGTCTGCAGTTTGTGACTGTAGTATTTACTGATCATACTCACTTAATTTTTTCAAAGACGGTTCCGACTTTAATATTTATCATTCGATGAAATGGAAGAGGCTGATGCTCTGGCTGTTGTCAGGCCCACTGGGGTTTACCTGTTGGATTTCTTTTGCTCCAGTATTCAGCTTTATATATTGCTGAGTCCATATCTTTGCTTAATCTCCTATTATATATTGACCTTTATGTTTGAAAAGGTGATGCATGGATAAGTTATTTCATGCAAACCAAACATCTATGTGTCTTGATCCACATCTGAACTAAGGGTGAGGTTGGCGCCATGAACTGGTGTCAGCCCTCAAGTAAAATATTTTACTGACCGTTCCAAGGTAGTATTTCTTTTGCAGAGCATTTGTGTTATTTATGTCTTGTGTTCCTTTTGCGTCTGTTCATTGTTTCCTTGTGGTCACCTGCTTTGAAAGGGCTGACCTCTTGGCTCTCGTTTGTGGTGTTAGATTGTGTTATTGCTACTTTCCCATATGGTATCCTGTGTCAGGTGTGGTACTTGAGTTTATTAATTCCTCATCTTTGCCTCTTTTTTGCCTTTAACCTCCAGGGAAATACTTGCGCTCTGAAAGTAAAGAAGAAGGCGAAGATAAAAATGATAAAACCAAAGACCACACTCGGGTCAACACAAGAAAAAGTAAAAATGACACTAGGAAACATACCACACAAGAGTACCAAGAGGTCAGCCCTTACCAAGCAGGTGACCAAAAGGCTTCAAATACTAGTCAAGACAGCGTAGCAAACACAAACGTGAAGCATTAATAACAATTAGGGGGTTCTGCCTTGTAACAGTCAGTAAACATTTCAAGGCTGAAATATGTTTAACGGTACCAACCTTACTCTTATTTCTTACGTGAATCAAGACAAATATGGGAAAGGTACAAAACACAGATAAACACAACAAAAAAGAGCCAAGAGGTCAGCCTTTTGCCCCCACCTGACAACTGGAGGGCTTTAACATGTAACGGTACCATTCCCGCCCTTATTTCTATCGATGGTCAAGACACATGGATGATTTATAAATGAATGAAAGAAAAGTTTTGGCTCAACCTTGGCTCAACTTGAGGTTTTCTTTAGCTCTGACTATCTGTGAGTCGTGAGCCCTTTTCCTTATTTCATCATAGTTATTTATTTGATTAGTGTTTTTCCATGATAATACATTGCAATAATTGGAAGGCTTCCATGCGAGCTGAACATTTTTGTACTTCAACAACAGCAGGATTTAGGTAAGATCATCTTGATGGGGATGAGAGAGCTGGTTGCTTTGCTTCGTATGTCTTCCTGGTGTCCCGTAATTGTTGTGTGGCTCTTCCTAGCGGTGTCATGGGTTTGTCTGCAGTTTGTGATTGTGGTATTTCCTGATTATACTCACTTACTAATTTTGGGTTAGGATCCATAAGAGTCATTTTAAGTTTTAATTTACCCTGACTTTTGGCTCCAAGGTGGTGTCAGCAATATAAAACCTTGTTGTCATCTACATGCCATAATCATTCATTGTGCTAAATATGATACCCAAAATCAGAAATAAAGACTGAGCTTGCCTAATTAGCTGTAATATATTTGATCTGGACCTTGGACCCAAGGTCACATCAGTGATCTGAATCTGTTTTTCATCCAAACACAAGAAGCATTGATTGAGCCTAATATAAACACAAACAGTAAATGAGTATGATCAGGAAATGCCACAATCAGAAACTGCAGACCCACCTGTGATAAAGTCAATGCAATATGAGCCATGACTCAACAATGTGGCATTTTGACAAGTGTAGACTCGAACAAGCCTGTGCAGCCTCTTTATTAGCTTAGAAACTCTAAACGATGTTCAGTCAGTAGCTCAAGACTCATAGAATATTCAAGCGACTGGCAAGGGCTCTGATTAGACTGTGCGTATGCGCAGGCTGATATAGGTCTTTGGTGGTCGCACATACCACTTGTTAGAAATCTCATGTCACGGCCCATATATAATTGTCAAATGCAAATCCTGATCATAATTATATAAAAAGAGGATTAATGCAAGCATAAGGAAACTTTTTACAATAATCACGCAGCATAAACACAAGAGTCCTGACATAAAAATACGCGAGTATGAGCAGGGAATACCACAACCTCAAACTGCAGACTGACCTATAGAAAAGTAAATGCAATGTATGATTGTCAAATGTGTTGTAATAACGAAATTAAATGTGAGCATGGGGAAACTTTTTGAGGTTACCACACAAAGTCCGAAGAGGGTTCCACATTATGAGCAGTAACATAATGACATATAACTGTTTTTCTTTTCTTTAATTTAATGTCATGTAGCTGTTAGTGTTCTGTGACATTGTTACATACCTAATAACTGATTAATATAGAAACATGACCTGTTTCAATCGCTGACAGTTTTACATTTCATCTAAATTTACCGTGTCAAAATGAGACTGATCATTGACCAATCACTAGGCTTGGGCTTCATCTCCATTTATTCACAGCAGCAGAGGGCTTTATTGCGATTTAGGCTTGGTGTGCTGGAAAGGAAGGTATATAATAAATACGATAAAACAATCTTTTTTTCCATATAAACGTTTGCCAAGCTCTTGTGTGATAATATGCTGCAGCCCTCACCGTTTGGGGGTTAGAGTTGCATCTCATTATCACACGTGGGCTTGCCAAACGTTAATATACGGAACAGAATGTTTTATCCTTTTATTAAAATCAAAGGTCAATATTTAATACACTTGATTCATCACAGTATTTTAATTAACTAAAAGTTTTTTGTTTTAGCAATAGTAAAATCTTGGGCAAACATGTGGACAGTGAAAAGTAATTTAAGGCCCAAGCCCCAGCGGCATTGGATGTTGTCCATTCTACTGCGGTTGTATTGTCGTAGATTCATTGTTTATTGTTGCTATTGTTGTTTCTGGGACCATTGAGCTTGGTCTTTGTTTTTGCAATACAGGACTTTGTGTACTTCCTAGTTTTGCAATCATCTCACTGAGGAAGGTAGAACTGGTTGCTTTTTATATAAGATTTTACATAAGTGCTCATGTTTTATTGAATTTTTAACTGGATTTGGGAAAAGAGCTGAAATATGAGGCTTGCCAAGCATTATATCTCTTATTATCAAAAATAATAATAAATTTAATAATACATGAGCACGAATGTTAGATTCCATTTATCATATGACATTAAGATATCTTTTAAATATTATTTCTGGTCTTAACATTAGAACATTATAATTTTATTTTTATGTATGCAGCGTTGTTATGGACGTCATTAGTTTCCTGAACATATACAAATTACCAGTGGTTTAGCGATTTTATTGCATATCGTTATTTCCCTCCCAGATGCTCCGTCATATGATAGTTTTTTTGCTGCCATGTTGCTGTTAGTGTTCTGTGTTGAGTCCTGGCAGGGCCATTAATTGGTCTGTAGTCTGTGATTGTGGCATTAACCGATCGTGCTCAATTCGTTTACAATTATTAAATAATTTTTTATAGGTTGTAACAAAGATATTGTATTTGTTCTTGATGACTCTGATAATATTGGACTGACCAACTTTAGACACGCCATTGACTTTGTGAGAGCTATTATAAATGGTATTGATATTGGTCCCAATAACAGCCAGGTTGGACTACTTGTGTTCTCTTCACATCCACAGGTACAGGATTGTTTTGATTGACGATTAACGCACCAGTCAACAATATTTCAGTCATTCCAGGGAGAGTTCCTGTGTTCCTGGATTAAACCAGCACTAACCAGTGATTTTTTGTTTGGCTTGTGGTTTACATCCCCGTCAACAGTTATGGTCATGTGGAGACGCTGGACACAAGATAAACAGTAATCGTGACAAAGAAAACTATCATACATTATGATTATATAAGCACACAGGTTTAGGTTAGCAGAATTTGTCAGAGTACAATTGTTAATTCTTTCTTACCCAACAATTCTGACATATGCTTTGAGTGCTACAAAGAACCGTCTTATTGAAACGGTATTTTGAGTACCAACAACATATGTTTTCGTTGAGAAATAAGACAATAATTGTTTTGGTTACACACTCTGAATACGCAGCTGCCATTTCCAGAAATATAAAAGTAAGAAAGTCGGCAAAGATCAGGAAACGATATAATCAATAACCACACCTGACCCAGGATATTACATGGGGAAGTTAAAAAAAACAATTAACATCACTAACAAGAGCCAAGAGGTCAACCCTTTCCCAGCAGTTGACCACAAGGCAGCAATAAACAGACACGAAAACATGAGAAACACAAGACGCAAAAAACACAAATGGTCCACAAAAGAAGTTCCGCCTTAGTACGGTCAATAAAAATATTTTACTGAAGGGCTTAAACCGGTTAAACGGCGCCATCCTCACCCTAAGTTCAGATTTTGATCAAGACAAATAGATGTTTGGTTTTCATGAAAGACCCCTAGCTTATCAATGCACCATCTCAAAAAACATAACAATCAAGATATTGAGATAAAGCAAAGATAAGAACTCAACAGTAGATAAAACTGAATACCATGGCAAAAGAAATCCAACAAGTAAACCCTGGTGGGCCTGACAACAGCCATAGCATCAGACTCCTACCTTCTCATCAAAAGAAAAGCGTTTAAGTCAGAACCATCATAGAGTCTGAAGTCCAACCAACCAGTGTGCAATTAAAAAGGAAAGCAAACTTGCCAACTGTGATTGGGATGACTAAGTAGCATGTCTGTTGCAAAACATTAATGTGATTGCCAATATTTTTATAATGGAAAATTATTTTGATGATCTGCGCTGAAAATTTATTAGAGCTAACAAACTTCTTCAACCTATGTATACACCAAGTCACCATAGAATTCAGGTTCGCAAAGTCTTAGGCGCAAGAGAGATTTAAGTCCAATTTGGAATTCAGATATCAAATCACGTTATCATCAATAAAATATAGAAATGGTTTTGCGAAGCTTCTGATATTGATAGCCTTGTTTAACAAGTTTCTGAGTTAACAATTTATTGTGAGTATTGAATTAAGCTTCATGGCTAGATGCTTTAGCAAAGGGAACAAGTTGAGAGATATAGACTCCATAGGATGTAGAGCGAGGAACATCACCATAAAAAAAAATTGGTAATTGACTAAATCAAAATCAAAATCGTCACGTTTATCATAAATTTTGGTAGAAACAATATCATTAGAAATAGACAAATGCAAGTCTAAAAACGCGTCTTTGGTATCAGAGGTATTAGCTTTATTAAGTTGTAGCTCTGAAAAATATATTTGACTTACCATATTGTCAAAAACATTATAAATGATTTAAATATCGTCCAAACGTCTAGATGTAGTGTTAAAAGCATCAATAATATCAGCCTGCTAACATCAGAAAGAGACATCATAAAGTCCCCCTCATCACAAAACCACATAAATCCACAACCTAGGGAGCACAATTACTGCCCATAGAAATCCCAACTACTTGTCTATAGATTCTGGTGCCAAATCGAATAAAAATGTTGTCTTACAAAAAGGTCAGCGCATCACATACATTTTGACACGGCCAAGCATGATATTCTTAAGGTTTTTCAGAAGTAAAAATTTGTTTCTGTCGTTGCATGCACGGTAAGGAAAGCCTTCAATATTGAAGGTTCTTTAAATAACTTTAATAAGTTTATCTGTAATTAAATTATGAGTTAAAGTAGTGTAAAGAGTAGCAAAATCATAAGTAGACAAACTGGTCGCATTGAAATTTATCTAAAATTTCACCTGGATTTTTAATATACCAAACATTTTTTTACCTGATCTCTCATATACCTTTCACAGTACCTGATAATATATTTTTAAAAGCTGTAAGGTATGAGGTTAACAATGTAGAAAGTTATGTTGTCGTACAAGAATTAGAATTAGCAATAAAACCCGGCTTATATGGTGTTTTATGGAGGTTAGGTAACCAGTACAACGTAGGAACTCTGCTTTGGTTTTCTTTTGCTTTGACACCAAAATTAAGGGCTGTATAACAACCATGCCTATCGACATCCACCCTCTTACTCAAAGAAGGCTGAAGTTTATAGGCATTGGTGTCAACAAGCTCACGTTTTAGAGTATTAAGGTACCATTGACATAAAGTTTAACCTATTGTACTTCCAATTACCTAAAATAATAAATTCTGCTGGTCTAGCATAAAATGTTATAAACATTAGTTTACCATGATACTGATTTTGAGTCTAAAACCGATATTTTGCTATTCCCAAACATTTTTATTGACTCAAAAGAACGGGGTTTTTTTTGGGTCAACTCTCAGTATGCAAAATGCCAAACTTCGATGCTATGTACAAACAACGGATAGTAAAGGACTAAGTTTTTCAGACTTTTTAGACAGATGTTCCCTCTAAGTTGTTACAGCAAAGTTTGACATGTCAGACTATCTGGAAGCAGCATTTTGTAATCAAAAATGTACAAATTTTGGTCATGAAATGTGTTACTGTTTAATCTATCCCCATATGCTACAAAATATTGCTTGGTGATTTGAGAAGAACCGTTCTAGAATTTACAGACGATAAGAGCCAGGAAACAGGATTCCTAGCCATTATCCTAAATGCAGCCTAATCTCAAAGGGCAAAAAATCGTCATTATTTAAACCCATTCGAAATTACCAGAGCAATACAGAAATGCTGGTGTGATTAAGTATGGTTGATTATCTCCAAACGTTGACAGACAGTCAGCAAATTCATTCCCAAATATCGGAAAAAATCAAAACTTTGATTTTGGAGGTGTTTTGGTAGGTACAGTTCTCACGTTCCTATGACGTCATCAGGATTTGTAGAGTTCTTAAATTATTTTGTAAAAATGATATTCTGGTAAAAATTAGCAGCACAATCAAAATATGCTTCACTTTATGTCATATATTACAATCGTCAAACAACTTCAACATTGTTAACAGCCTTATCTGCTGGAACCAAAACATAGTTCATATGAAAATCCTGGATACCTCGATCCAGATGACGAAAATATGATTTAGGTTTAGGGGGTAATAGATGTTTGTTTCAAGAGTAAAATGAATAGAAGTATCAATAATTTTAAAAATGCTAATCTTCAAAAATCTTTCAACTATTTCTCGTTTACACCAACGATTACTGAATTCATTTAAAGAAGCAGCGATCTCTCTATGACATTAAGGGAAATCAATATTACAGGGAAATCTATATTTAGGACCTTTAGAAATAATATTGCGAACTCTAGCGTTAGGAACGACATTTAGATTATCTGTAATCGCATACCCTGCACGGGTTATTCAATAATTAGAATTTTGACAAACTCAGGAGTCAGAAATATTGGAATCTATATTTATATCAGTAACAGTTTTATTTAAGTGAAATATAGAAAATCGATTTGGTTTGTCATATTTATAACAAACGATATGAGTTTCAGAATTATTTAAGTAATTTGAAAAATATGAAATCACTGAATTACCCTTAAAGATAATATGTAAATCAATAAACTCCATACTTTTGTTAATGAATGGAATTTTGATAAAACCCACATCATGCTAAAAATAATATGCTCTGGAAATACCATAATCATAAACAGCAGACAAACCCTTGGCACCGTGAGGAAGAACCAAAAAACCATCACGAGACACCAGGAAGACAAACCAAGCAAAGCAATAAACTCTCTCTTCCCCATCAAGATGATTGCAAACATAGTAAGTGAGTATGATCAGGAAATACCACAATCACAAACTGCAGACTAACCCATGACACCGCGAGAAAGAGCCACACAACAATCACGATCCACTAGGAAGCAAAGCTAAGCAAACCAACCAGCTCTCTCTCTTCATCATCAAAATGAATCCAAAACTAGAATGGACATAAAAGTAATGTACATCAAAACATTGAACAATTACAGACTCCCAAAATAGGAGCGACAATAAACAAAAAGTCAACAACAACAAACCACCGCCTTAGAACGGACAGCAGCCTAAGCCACCGGGTGGGGGGGGGGGGTAAACAAATTTGACGCCTTAACCATTTGTACTCGGGAAACATGTACCCTAAACAAATAAACTTTACAAACAGTGAATGTGGAATGTAAACGTAATTCATAAAAAAATTATTTACGTTTTGTTTATTCAAACAAAGATAAATGAATGAGATCTTGTTCATTTTGACAGAAATAATATACTAGAATTTTGATGGCACAAATGCTATTTTCTCAAATTCAACAGGCCCCTGACCAAAACTTCGGAAAGGTAGGTTAAAATCCCTACACTACATCTTCAGCACGCTGGCAGCGCAGTGCAGACTTCATGAAAGCGCAGCGCAAGCATTGCCAGGCCAGCGCCGTGAAAGCGTCGTAAGAGCGTAGAGAATCGCCCGAGATCTACCTAGGACGCGATAGAACGCCATACAAGCTCTGTAGCAACGTCATGGTCGCTAAAAGGACGCTGTTAGGACATTGTGATAGGGCCCTTCCCGCGAACATTATCAAGATTCGCTTGCGATCTCACGGCGCTCGCGAAATTTGAACAGCTCTGTGCCAACGCAGTGGAAACGCGGCTTGGTGTGACAGGGGCTTTAGGGTGTTACTGTGAATCACGTTGTAAAGCTAATGGTATTTTTAAATATGCGTGTTACTAAGAAAACGTTGAATGCTAATTTCCATATACATGTGTTGTGATAGGGAAGTTTATGACGTTATGTTTTTCAAATGAAAGGTAATGCCTTTAAATAGCTAGATTCTGGTTAAAAGAGTAATTTGATAAACGTATTCTTACACTTAAATTGTACTATTTTCAGAGCGTTTGGCACTTAAACAGCTTCCCTAGTAAAGCTTCTCTGATCACCGCAAGTGGCAAACTAAAGTACTATGGTGGTACCACAAGGACGCATGAAGCCCTTGACTATGTCAGAACCACTATGTTAACACCAGCCCATGGAGACAGAGCTTCAGGTATAAGAGATTATAAGCAATATACACGCAAACCTTTTTGTGCCGCGACATGATATTTTCAACAATTTGCTATTTTGACAAGGGTAGACTAAGATGAGCCCGTGAAACCTTCTTTTAGGCTTAGAAACTCCAAATGATGTGCCGTCAGTAGCTTAACAGTCATAGAATATTCAAGCGACAACCAAAGGCTCTGGCCAGACTGCATGTATGTACAGGCTGGTATGAGCCTTCGCTGGTCACATATTTTACTATATTGTTGGAAATTTCATGTCGCGGCTCATTTGTGTTCACTGTCTACAGTCAAGGTTCGAAAATTTTGAAAACTAGTTGCCAAGTTTTCTTATAATTGGCTAGATCCTGATTAAAATGATATTTTGGTGAATATATCCATACATCTAAAATCCACTTTTACAGAGTAAATATTAGCAACATCCACGCAGCATTTACTGTTAAGGGTCAAGGTTCTGAAATTTTGAATACTAGTTGTTTGTCAAAAAGGCTTAAACTAATAGCACCAACTACTTGACCAGGCCTCGAGGTTATAAAACGTGAGTTCATTCTCAGACTCAAAATAAAGCATAATGATTGGCTGCTTGCGGACACGTGTCCGCAAACAGCCAATCATTGCGCTTTATTTTGAGTCTGAGAATGAACTCAAGCTTTATAACCTCGAGGCCAGGTTTTTGTGTCGCCTACGAAGCAAGGACGACACATAGGGATCATGACTCCGGCGTCGTCGTCGTCGTCGCCAGCGGCGTCACACTTTTGGATTCCGATCGAAAACCCTTGACAGTGATTGAAATTACCCCACCACCTGACCCCTTATGTGAGGTCAAAGATCAAATATTTAAATTTCGCAATAACTCAGTAAGTTGTCAATATTTTTTACTGAAAGAGCTACGTACATTAATGGGCAAATTTGGCCCCCTTTTGAGCCAACAACTGTAAGTTGTGTTTGATCAATTTCATCCAATTGGTTTATTAGAAGAATGACCCAAGTGAAATATCATGGCTTTTAATTTACAATTACTGTTGCTATGGTAACAGAAATGGCGGACAAAATAGGCTTATAATAGAGAAATTGCCATTTTGCTAATTAGGTATCAGCACAAGCAAATACCAAAAAAACCTTTTAATATAGTGTGCGCCATGATAACTCTCATCATCTGGTATTTGCTTGTGCTCTTTATTAATTCCTCTGTTACATGTCACAAATTTGCTCCAAAATGGTCATTATCCTATTTTCAGCCTATTTTGGCGGTCATGTTTAGCAACCATATAGTTGAAACAATACCAGACTTTTACACTTTGGCTATTGTTCCAATAAACTAATGAGAAGAATTTTGTGAAGACCAACTTTTATTTTTTGACCTCATAGGGGGGCCAAAATAACCTCTTAATGCACGTATCCCTTTCGCATGCAGACAGAGGAACAATAAATATGAAACATATCAAACGTGATTTTCGATCAAAAGCCTGTGTCTATCCCCCTGGGTGGACTAAGGGGATGGGTTCAAAATTTAACTTTTTCAGAATATGGTCATGTTGCATATCAAATTGAAGGGATTCACGAATGCAGCAGCATAGTAGCAAATATTTTGCTCACCAACCCATAACCCCCACCCCCACCGCAAGCCTGGAGATCAGCATACTAGTCAAAATTAACTGTTTTGAGAACATAGTAACGTTGCATATCAAATTAAAGGGACTCGCGAATGCAGCAGCATGGTAGCAAATATTTTGTCTGCATACACTTACCTTCACCCCAGCCCCGACCCTGGGTATGGGATTAATAGCTCAAAATTCACTTTTTTAGATTATGGTCATGTTGCAAATAAAATTAAAGGGAATCCTGAATGCAGAAGCATGGTAGCAAATATTTTGCCCGAAGACCCCTAACACTCCACCACCATCCCCTCCCCCTGACCCTGGGAATGGGGTAAATAGGTCAAAATTCATTTGTTTCAGATCATAGTTGTGTTGCACATCAAATTAAAGGGAATCACGAATGCAGCAGCATGATAGCAAATAATTTGCTCGCAGACCCCCCCCCCTCCCGATCCTAGGGATGGGGTCAATAGGTCAAAATTCAACTTTTTCAGAACATAGTCATGTTGCATATCAAGTTAAAGGGAATCACGAATGCAGCAGCATGGTAGCAAATATTTTGCCGGCAGACCCCCCTCCACCTGGCACCTTTGAAAAGGGTCAATAGATCGAAATTAAAAATTTTGAGAACAGATTCATGTTGCACATCAAATTAAAGGGAATCACAAAAGCAGCAGCATTGTAGCAAATCTTTTGCCAGCAGACCCCTCCACCTCCAACCTGGGGGTGGGGTAAATAGGTCAAAATCAACTTTTTCAGAACATGGTCATGTTGCATATCAAATTAAAGGGAACTAGAGCAGAAGTCGACGGTACACCATCGCAAATACCCGCTTTTTGACCTATAACCTTTACCTTGGGGTCAAGGTCATACAAAATGTTCCTCAGTACCTTCAACATAATATGACCTATGCACCTGTAAAGTTTGAAGTTGCTATGTCCAATGGTTAAGGAGAAGAAGCATTTACAAAAATACACTATATGACCTTGACCTATGGGTCAAGGTCACACCAAATGTTGTCTAGTGCCCTCCAAATCATATGACCTTTGCACCTGCAAAGTTTGAAGTTGCTACGTCCAACAGTTTAGGAGAAGATGCATTTACAAGAAAGTACATTACTTGACCTTAACCTTCAGGTCAAGGTCACACTAAATGTTTCCCAGTGCCCTCTACATCATGTGACCTTTGCACCTACAGAGTTTGAAGTTACTACGTCTAAAGCTTTAGGAGGAGAAGCATTTACAAGAAAATTCAAAATTTGACCTTTGACCTTGACCTTGGGGTCAAGGTCACACAAAATGTTGCCAAGTACCCTCTACATCATGTGACCTATCCAGCTACAAAGTTTGAAGTTGCTAGGTCTAACCGTTTAGGAGGAGATACAGTTACAAGAAAATACATTATTTGATCTTTGACCTTGACCTTGGGGTCAAGGTCACACAAAATGTTGCCAAGTAACCTCTACATTATGTGACCTTTTCAGCTACAAAGTTTGAAGTTGCTACGTCACAAGGTTTAGGAGGAGATGCATTTACAAGAAAATTCAATATTTGACCTTTGACCTTGACCTTGGGGTCAAGGTCACACAAAATGTTGCCCAGTACCCTCTACATCATGTGACCTATTCAGCTACAAAGTTTGAAGTTGCTACGTCTAACCGTTTAGGAGGAGATACAATTACAAGAAAATACAATATTTGACCTTTGACCTTGACCTTGGGGTCAAGGTCACATGAAATGTTGCCCAGTTCCCTCTACATTATGTGACCTATTCACCTACAAAGTTTGAAGTTGCTACCTCTAACGGTTTAGGAGGAGATACATTTACAAGAAACGTGACGGACGGACGTACGGACGGACAGACGGACAGACAGACAGACGGACGGACGGACGGACGGACGACGGACCGACTTTGACATGAAATTAATATACCCTTTTATTCTAAAGAAAAAAGCGGGTATAATCACTAGTGCAGCAGCATGGTAGCAAATATTTTGACTGCAGACGCCCTTCCCCGCCCCCCTTGATCTTAGGGATTGGGTCAATAGGTAAAAATTCAACTTTTTGAGAACATATTCATGTTGTATATCAAATAAAAGGGAATCACGAAATGCAGCAACATGGAAGCAAATATTTCACCCGACGACCACCCCTCCACCAACGACCCTAGGGGAAAAGGTAAAAACTCCCTTTTTTGAATATTATCATAATGCATATCAAATTAATGGAAGTCACGAATGCAGCAACATGGTAGTAAATATTTTGCCTGCAAACCCCTATCCCCTCGCCCCCAACCCTCGAGATGGGGTCAAAAGGTCTGAAATCAACTTTTTCATGTTGTATATCAAATTAAGGGGAATGACGAATGCAGCAACATGCAAGTGCATATTTTGTCCTTTAACATACCCTCGGCCCCTTGGATGGGGTCAAAAGTAAACAAAAACACATTTGTTTCTGAGAGTTGTTATATTTCATATCTAATTGATGGGAATGGAACATAAGGAACTATGTAAACCCATTTTTTGTCCTTATACATACCCTCGACCCCAGGGATAGATTCAAAACATAACTTTTACTGAAAGTAGCCATGTTGCATGTCAAATTAAAGGGAATAGAACACATATTCTGTCCTTACACAAACCCTCAACCCCCAGATGGGGTCAAAATGTCAGAATATTTTTTTCTGGAAATAGTCATGTTGCATATCAAATGTCTGACTTCTGGGTCAGGTTGATATTGAAAATGTACAGATAAGTTTATTTATTATTGAACTAAGCACTGAAAAAGGTGAAACCCAAGGTAAACTTAGGGACTGGAGAAATGTTATTAATGTTTTGTGATTTATAGGGTTTTTCTAAAATAAACCTTCAATGGGATTCAAATTCGATGAATTTGCCTTGTTTAACTTCGGTTTTTGGCAGGCGACACATCCGAATTTTGGAATTCTAATTTCCTGTTTACGATTCTGACAAGTATTTTGTCATTTCCAGCCCTGATAACCTTCAATGCATTTGAGAATAGAAAGAGAAAAGTGTTCAAAATGTATTGGAATCTATCATGGATGTGATGGTAATACCTGGGTGAAAACTTAAAATTTTCAAATATTCAACTTCTCTGTGATGATGCATTACTTTTAGAACCTTGCTAGATGAGAAGCAATCATAATCACAACGGTGCTGTGTTTCTTTGAAATTCAGAAATGATTGTTAGCCCCGATTACTTTCACCCACGTGTTAGGGCAGATAGAAAGTTCTGTACAGAGTGAAAGATTTTATCTTTGTACCTTACATATACCGTTTATTCTTTTCTTGCAAATTTTTCAATTCCACAACTTAATATTAAACTAGTTTCCTAGAAGTTCTTGAGATGCAATATGTTGGCGTTTTTTTGGCATTCACAATGACCTCATTTGATGTCCATGTGCTTTTCTTCCGATACAACCAATGCAATACTTATGAACTCCAGGATAAAATGACATACACGCTTACTTTTTATGAATGAAATCAAATTTTCTTGCTCACCAGATCGGGTAATCACAAGTCCAGATAAGGAATTTTATTTGTGTAAAATTGTAGTTATTATTTTCTAACCCATGAATTTAAAGATGTGGTTTGGGTGCTCAAAAGAACCGTCTCATTGAGACGGTTCTTTTGAGTACCCACAACATATGTTTTGGATGAGAAAAAAAGAACATAATTCTCCAATACGCACTCTTATCTGGAGGCCTGGCCCGGGTTCCCGCTGTTCTACCAATTTGAAATACTTACCTTGTACGAACTCGTTAAAAGGATAAACCACAGCCGCACGTCGGAAGACCAGTGACGTCATTGTGATGTTTAAGTGACGTCAACATGCCTTGTCGCATCTTAGCGTACTCAAGAATCTCTTTGAACCTATTTATATTATGAAAATTTGGTTTTTAGTGGTATACAAGAAAAAAATCAATAACTTGTGTGATGGCTGGATAGAACACAATTCTGTCAATCTGTAAGCCTCATGATGCCAAACCGTGATCCTCGGGATGGAGTTTTCTATCCCACCTTCCCACTCGTGATAGATTATTTTATTTGTAAAATCCTCAGACATACTTATCCTGTGTGCAAAAAAAACCCGAAAAACGTTTCTCCACCTCATTCTTCCGTGTCAACTACTTTCTTCTTTCGCTTCAAACTACTTAACCGATTTAAGCTGAATGGAACTTCCCTCTCTCAATTGGACCAGTCAATTTCCGTTGTAAGGGTTGGTGGGCGATATTTTTTCAATTTTGTTCAAATTTCAATAGGATACTCTGTAAGCAAACAGTAGAGACCCTGATCTAGGTATGAACTGTTTGCCTATGTCCCACAAAAAAGGACTCTAGGCTTATATGGGTTAAATAAACTATCGACACTGTCTAAATGGAATCTGTCAAATTCCCCCATAGATTAACTACGAAATCTATTATATATACATGTAACATTCTTCCTAAACTGTTTGTATTGTTCTACAGTATGATATACCTGTATTTTTATTGGTTTATTTAAGGTACTAGGTAAGTATATGTCAGCTGTATTGTGAGTATGTTACTATTGATATGTTATGTAGTATTTATTAGAGAAAAAATGCTTGTCTGTCTGTCAAACTTATATAACATCTTATCTTATAAAAAGTGTCTCTGTCTGCCCTTTTATCTCCATCGGTCAGTCAGGTTTGCAAGTAACGTGAACTGCTCGTTCATATTTTGAGGGAGGATGTTCATGTTAGCCACAATGGTTGTCTGTGGGCGTAGATAACAAGTAATTATTCAGATAACCGATATGAATTTGGAGTCAAAGGTCAAGGACACATATACTTAAGTCTGTCTTAAGGCTAGTAACGTGAACTCGTCTTTCGTCTTTGACTTGGAGTGTACAAATTTAGTACAATATTGCATACGATATGCAGATAACAGCAAAAGTCTCGACATACGGATATGACCTTCAATTCAGAGGTTAAAGGCATATATTTTGTGATATATGGAATCATTAGTGAATTTACTGATAAGGGACAGTTTCAGTATCTCACAAACTTAAAGGGCCTCAAGAGGGGACTTATCTGTATACAACACAATTTCTTTCACTAAGATAAAGATCAATATTTTATCAGAAAATACCTAATCCCTTCATGGGACCACTTTATTGCCCCCTGTAAGGAAGTCATAATCGCCTAATAAAGATTAGCCTTTGATCTGTCCAGTATGACCCCTGGAGAGAATCATAATGAGTGGCACCAGTATTATTGCTAAATTTTCTATATCTTTAAGGTCAAATGTACGTATTTCAAATCTGTCAAACTGGGCTTGAGGGTCATAACACGAACTATTCGTTCATATTTTTGTCGAAGAATATTCATACTTAGCTAAATAATTGCTTATGTAGAATACAATGAAGGTTTCAGTTTACTGATATGACCTTGGATTCAAAGGTCAATGTCACAGATGCTTAAACCCCGTCTACAACTCTAAACGTGAATGTCTCGTTCATTGTTTTTACCAAGGACGTTCATATTTGGCAAAATGCTTTCCTATAGTGCGTAGACTGCAATGAAATACAGATATACCCTTGGGGTTAAAAGTCAAGGTCTAATATGTCTAAAATATGTCTTAATTTGTGTTGTTTCTTTCTTGTGTTTGCTATGCCTTTGTGCGCGTCTGTTTCTATGTGTCATTTGGTCACCTGCTGGGAAAGGGCTGCCCTCTTGGCTCTCGTTTCTGGTGTCTAACTGAGAGTTTGTCAGTTTCCCATTGGTATCCTGGGTCAGGTGTGGTACTTGATTGTATCGATTTCTGATCTTTGCACCCTTACTTACTTTTATAACAAGAATTTCACTTTCATTTTTGTTTGAGATTGCTTTTGTTGTGTACAATCATCATTTCTCTTGCACCGTTATATACTGAGCGAAACTTCCAAACCGCCACTCGACATTTTCTCATATATCTTAATACATATGATACATACATGGCTAAAATTTACACTCAATATGGAAAAATTAATTAAACAGAACCTGTCAAAATTTTATTTTCATAAATTGAAAATAACATGCTCAATTGATAGACTGTATAAAGGCACCATCGCATTTCATTTTCACACAAACGCTAGAATTTGAACTCATCGCTTAAAAGCGAGTATTCAATGGACCTTAAGTGAAAAACACCAACTTTATGGTGTTATATAAATTGACGTTATTGAACATTTTTGGGTTTCGCTTTTATTAAGTAGCAATTTTCAGGTAATCCACAATGTTCCTATGGAAGCCCGTATGACATAACACAACACAAGAATGCTTTATGGAGATGACATGTTTTTGCCCACAATATTACTGAAGCTTTCTGGTGCTGTAAATGGACATTATTGAACACTATCGTGTTTATTTTGTATTAAAGTAGCAATTTTCATGCGATTCGGTGCTCTTAAGGAGGCCAATATGGCCTAAAAGAACACAGAAATGTGTTTATGGTGATGAAATGTTTTAGTCTTCAAAAGTATTGAAGCATTCGTCACCCATTAACCGTTTACTGCACGTCAATCTCGACACTTCCGACGTTCCAATGCAGCATTTGTGCATCACCGCACCAAAGTATGGTGGACTATACAGGACATTTTATGACACAGGTAAAACTCAGTTTTTGTCGGTTTTTCTCGTCATACGAGTACAAAGATGAAAAATGACCGACATGTTGTGGTGTAATCGTTCGGCTTTATCAAAACATGTCAAACTTTATGATAAATTATGGATCAGTCTCAGTGAGGCCCCGTTTTTGATTGAACCCACAGCCCGACCCCTCTACTTTATACTCATACAACCCAAACGTTGGCATTTTTGTGATAAAATAAAGTTGTCCGATAGTTGTCGATGGAAATACGAGTATACACATGGCGAAAAACATTTAACATTTGTGTGCCACGTGCAAAACAGGTATAAGTACTCTATCGTTACGCATAAATGAACATCCTTATTGAATCAAACTGTGTTATGTTTAATCGACGCATACGTGTGTCCAAATATATTGTGTCAAATATCATTTCAAACAGTTTAATAATAAATGAGTTATATTGAAAAAATGTGTTTTGTTAACTGGCGGTTTAGAAGTTTCGTTTAGCATAGTTTGAAAATTTTAATCTTTTAATTTTAAAACTAATGTTTCTATTTTTCAAGAACAGAGTAAAGAACTAAAATTTAGGTATACATTTTACCAATTTCGTTAATCTAAACAAATTATCAGTATCAAAACAACAGCATTCATGTGAAAATTAACTGTCTATGATTATTGAATGGACGCAAATAATTACCAACACGAGAAAACACACCTGTTTTATAATGGTAAAGCAAAAACTAGCGAAAATTGACCGATAACCCCTCCCCATCAGTAAAATAGAAAATGATTGTATGAATGATGTGACAAGATGTTGAAGTTTCTTGGATCGCCGGAATTACTTTTTCAAAGAGGGGCAGTGGTGTTAAAATTTGGCAAAAACTTCGTTTTTAGAAGTGAAATTGCTAATTTCTGAAATCCATTTGCAGCAACAGATACATGCCACTAGCAAAAAAAGACTGGAAAATGATTATTGAGTCTTATATAAGTTCACTCTGATTTTATTATGGTGTCAAAACCGTAATTTTAATGTCCTGATTTTTGGGTAAAAATCGGTGTTTTTATAAATTTAAACACGGATTTTTGTAATCTGGCTTATAAAGTTTTAAAATATAGAGTTGCTATTTAACTTTTTTCAAATTTTATGCTGAATTATTCAACTTACATATATTTCTGTCGTGTATACTTAAAAACCCCACCAAAATATTTTCGTTTTTACCTCAAATCTGGCATTTTGATATTCAGGTATATTTTGTTAAATGCATGTATTGCTGTTACTTGTATATATTGACATTGCCATATTAAGAAAATGGCGTACATATAGTAAACATTTCAAATGGAAACAGCATTTATCATGTACTATGATATCAAAACAAGTAATGACATAATAAAAAGAGGACCAAGTGACCCGAGATCACTCACCTGAGTTTTGTTTTAAACGTCTTATCTTAAGGTATCTATTGGAAACTGGCCAAGCTCCTGATGACCTGCCTTTTGGTCCATGTTCAGTCCCAGAGTCATAATTGGAACATATTTAAATGTTGTGTATCAGCTGATGCTGCATACCAATTATCAGGGCTCTAGGCCTGGTGGTCTCAGACAAGAACATTTTTTTTATGTTTTCACTATATGTAAGGCAATGTAAAAAGAAAGTTTGACCAGGAAATGCCACACTCACACATTGCATACAACCCAGGGCACCGTGAGGAAGAGTCAAATAACAATAACAGCCTCATAAACTCTGTGACCTCCAGGACGAAGCAATTTTGACCACAGAACCATAATTTGAACAAACTTGGTAGAGTACCACTTGGTGATGCTATATATCAAATATCAAGCCTTTTAGTATCTGACAAGAATGTGTTTTAATATGTTCTCTATATAAGCTATATATAAAACATGGATCCCCCTGGCGGCCTCATTTTCGGCCACAATGCCATAATTTTCAACAAACTTAGTAAATCTACTAGATGATGCTTCATGCCACATATAGACTCTAGGTTTTGTGGTTTCAGACTAGACTTTTTTAAGTGTTCGATATATAAGCCTATGTAAAACATATGACCCAGGGTAGGGCCATTTTTTGCACAAGGGCCATAATGTAGAGGTATACTAGGTGATGCTACATAACAAATATCTATGCTCTATGCCTTGTTGTGTCAGACAAGACGATTTTCCAAATAAATTCCTATAGTGAACGTGTGAGCTCGCAGGCGGGTCCACTCAATAGTCCCTGTGCTCCAAATTGAATAAAATTGGTAGAGGCGTACTTAGTTAGGTGATGTTGCATACCAAATACCAAGGTGCTAGGCATTGTCTTTTCTGACAAGATGATTTGTTTTATGTTTTCCCAATATAAAAAGTAAAGCAGAGGGTAAAACCCAGAAATCGATACAATCAAGTACCTTAACTGACTCGAGACACAATATGGGAAAGTGAACACCACACACAAGAGAGCCAAGAGATCAGCCATTTCCCAGCAGGTGATCACATGCCTATGTAAAATATGCCACCTCCAGGAATGTGTCATTTACACCACAGGGCTATAAATTGTAAAAATTTGATGGATGTCTACTAGGTTATGCTACACACGAAATATTAAGACTCTAGGCGGTTTCAAGCAAGAAGATTTTCATTTTGAAAATCTATTTTAGCCCATGTGACCTAGATATGCAATGGACAAAACTATTTGAACAATTATTTAAGAGGGTCATATAAGAACCATTCCTGCAAAGTTTGGTTAAAATCTAGCTAGTAGTTTAGGAGGCGATTTTGCCATCATAAAACCATAGACAGCCAGTGTCCCAAATATGATCATATATACATCTTTTCCAAAACAGAATATGTTACATGCCGTATATGCAGAGTTTAAAGGCTTACATTTTGGTTTATGAGTGGTCATCAACAAGCTATCTGCTAAGGGAAAGATTATTTTATGTCTAAGTGTATTTCAATAATTCACCGAACTAAAGGGGCTCTAAGAGGGGACTTACCGCCTACATAGGTTCACTAAGATAAACATAAATATTTTATCAGAAAATAACTAAACCCTTTAAGGACCTCTTTATTGCTACCTCATGCAGGGAATTCATAATCCACTATTCCGTCTGTCTCGCATAGAACCTAGGAGAGTCATAAACACATTAATGATTAGTACCACTTTGATGGTTTAAAATGTAGGTTTTTAAGCAGTTTGACCTTGAACTTTGATACAAAGGTCATATCAGCAGTAAGAAGCTATTATTGACAAAATAACACCGTAGACAATTAGTGTGCAAAATATGAACCATCTACAACAAATATGTTAGAGATATTGCTTTACAGTCCATACAACCAGCTTCAAATTATTTTGAAAATTAAGACTCAAATGTCATATTGGCAATTATTCTACAAAATATGAAGCACCTCTGTCAAAAACATACCACTGTTAGACAGATTCTAATTAACCTTTGACTCCAGGACCGTAGCGGTGATATGTAACATACTTTGTTATAATTGTGCTTAGTATGAATACCCTTCGTAAAATAATGAAGGAGGAGTTCGCGTAACAAGCCGTAAACTAATTGTTAGTATATTTGACCTTAACTTTTGACACCAATGGCAAAGCGGTGATTAGAAACCTACGTTGTAATCTACACCCCATAGACAATCATTGTGGTATATATGAACACCCTTGGTCGTAGAAATGAAAGAGGAGTTCATGTTGTGAGTCGTATTACATATTTTGTCTTAATTTGACCTTGACCTTTAACTCCAAGATTATATTGATAATTTGAAATACCCACCATAGGCAAATATGAACATCGAGGCATAAATGTAAATGGCAAGTTCTTGTTATAGCACTAACATAATAACTCTTTAAAACAGATTTTGAGGGAAAATTGGGTGATGCACAAACTCCATGCTGCTACTAATACCAATTTGGCAAAACCTACTATATTTTAATTAGCTGATGAATAAAAGACCATACTTGATTTGGAATGCGTTCAAATCGTACGCACTGACAATATGTGTAAATTAAGAGGCAAAAGATTAAAATAAATGTAATCATGGTACTAAACAATGATGTCAAAATGATAAATCAGTTACTTCCATTCTGCATATATCTATGGACCAAAATATGATGAAAGGTACCTTATGGTCGCGATATCAAAATCAGGCTAATGTTACATCTGCAAAGTAGTACATGTTTAGAGCATTTCCCGAAAATTTGAAGTGATTATCTTCAAAACTGATGATTATATGGACGTTAGAAACAACATATGTAATCAGTTTGGAATGTGACATCAAGAATGGCATTAACCCTGTGATGACGTCAGAGTGTTGATCTATATTCGTTTGTTGATTATTGCATGCTCAGCAAAGAATCTAGCATTTAAAGTTTTCGCACCTTTCTATTATACATGTAATAATGAAAATGCAGATGAAGTTACATGAATTTATATCTTCTAGGTCGTATTATAGACATTCAAAATGACCCACTTGTAGGTGTTTTGATCGCTGTGTTGACATGGCAACGACCCTTATAGAAAACTTAAAAAAAAGTATAATCAGAAACTTTTGCTATTTTGATGGTATCAAAGTTTAAAAGCATTTTCATGGAAATATTAAGGCATGTAATTTTTATGTTATTTTCAGAATTTTTCAATTGTCTCTTACGTAATAACTGCTTGGATATCTTAAGCTTCTTTTTGTCAGATCCGCGTTCTTATGTATTACATTAAAATAGGCCTAACTGTTTTAATGCATGGCTTATTTGATTAAATATACACCCCTACTGCTTTAAAATTTTGAAGTTATTTGCATTTCTTTTCACCCAGCCAACTTTTGCTTATTTTAGATGCTATATATGATTCTTTGAATGAGGATGCCCTTCTTCGAAACCTAATAAAGAGTCACTGCCCCTGTTTCGAAAAGTAATTCCAGTGGTTTCATAATGTACAGTTATAGAACTTTCCATTGATATATCACAATCCTATTTTACAAGTAGGGAGAGGTTCCACTTCAACTGAGCGACTTGTTATTTGACAGATTTTTCCTCGATCAATAGGTTATTTAGAGAAAACATTGAAAACTATTTTTGCCAGAATATTTGGTTTGTAACATTACCTAGTGGTACTCTTCCTAGTTGCTCAAATTGTGGTTATTCGGTCGAAATGGCCTCATCATGGATGTCACACAGTTTACATTGACTTATAAATTGAAACATACAAAATCTCCTGGTTTGAAACCACTAGGTCAAGATCCCTGATATCACCCAGTGGACCATTCATGAAATTTGCTCCAAATTGAACTCTGGGGACAAAAATGGCCCCACCAAGGGTTCACCTGGGGCATGGTCAGTTTTTAATAGATACATATAGATTAGAGGTTTTAAACAAAAACTCAGGTGGGGCGATCCAGGGTCACTTGGCCCTCTTTTAGTGTGTGTCAATGCTTGATGTGATAACACAGAACATGATAAATGCTGTTTCCATTTGGTATGTTTACTATATGTACGTCATTTTCATAATATGACAATGCCCTGATATCTATGGAATAGCAAAACATGCATTTCACGAAATATACCTGAGTATAAAAATGTCAGTTTTGGAGGCAAACTAAGAAAATATTTTCGCAGGTTTTATAAGTAAACACGACAGGATATATGTAAGTTGAATAACGGAGCATCAAATTTAAAAAAAGATAAATAATAACTATAAATTTTAAAAACTTTACCTGTCGGATTACAAAAATTTGGATTGTTTTTTATAAAAATACTAATTTTCACCCAAAAATAATAAGACATTTCATTTCTGACTTTGACTTCATAATAAAGCCAGGTCAGGATTATATAAAACTCAATGGTCATTTTTCAGTCTTTCTTTGTTGGTTTCGTGTATCCGTTGCTGCAAATAGATTTCAGAAATTCACAACTTCACTTCTAAAAATGAAGTTTTTGCCAAATTTTAACAACACTGCCCCTCTTTGAAAAAGTAATTCCGGCGATCCAAAAAACTTCAACATCTCGCCATATCATTCATGCAATCGTTTTTTATTTTACAGATGGGGAGGGGTTCCGCCTTAAATAAGCAACTTTTTGCCAGTTTTTTGCTCTACCATAAGATTATTCACTTTTCTGTGCAGTTTTCAGCTATAGTGAACATGTCTATTGTGAAAGCGTATCTTAATTCTACTTTTACAAATGATTTCAAAAGAAAATAAAAATTTTGAAAAATGTTCATAGTTGCAGACGTAGTCTCTTTAAACATGTTTAAGCCCTCCTGTGATTTTTACTGGCCTTTCAAAGGCGGTGATTCTTTTATGGATCCTTTTTGTTACATGTATTTATCATTAATTGTCTTTAATATGCTGTCTTGCCTGATCTTTGCAGCCTCGTGATCAGCTACTGAGAGAGGGTTGACCTCTTGGCTCTCCTGTGTGTGATATTTCCTTGCGTTTATGTCACTTTCCCATATAGTGAGTGTCTCGTGTTGGATCTAGTTCTTGATTGTATCCATTCCTCATATTTTCCTTCTTCTTTCAATTTATTAATAAGAAAATAAAGTAATGTAAATAAGTAAGAAAATGACAAATATCAGGAATCAATACAGTGAAGTACCACAACTCACAGGTACTTTGATGATATACCTGTCAAGAACATTTATACGTTACCTTATATTGACATGTATTTGGTGTATAAACTTTTTGTTGACTGTGAGATGTATTTTTAATTTGCACGTGGATGGTAAATATTGTTCTGCCACTTTTCTAAGAAAAGCTTATTTTGCAACATTTTAAAGGCAAAAATGGTAAAATGATATATTGTGGCTGTATTTTGCAGTTGATAACGTGGTTATTGTGATAACTGATGGACGTTCTATTGATCCAGCCCATACACAAAGTTCAGCAAGGCTGCTGCACCAAGTCAGTAGAGACGTCATTGGAATAGAAATCGGTAACACCAACGAGAGGGAGGTACTGGCCATAGCCACTAGCAGGAACCACGTATTTGACTTGCAGCATTTTTCCGCCATTCTCTCAATCGTTCCAAATGTTATCAATCTTATGTGTTATAATCATCCTTAAAATTTACAATACTGTCTGGGGTTCTTATGCAATAAAATAAGCCAAGTTGTTATTGTTTTTTTATCTGTATCCACAACAATTGTTATGCACCTCGTTATCATGTGTGTTTCCAGAGGGGTTACAAGGGTCCGGACCCCCCTCCCCCTTGGAAAATCACAAAAATATAGGGTTTCATAGCAATACTGGTCCGGATCCCCTGAAAAATCACAAAGCTGCCAGGCCAGCATTCAATGTTGGGCCATCATCAGTCCGCCAATTGACGTTTCGCTGGTGGGCCGATGATAGTCCACTTTTAGTGCCATTTGGATCCTCTTTCCCCTTATCAAAAAACAATGTTGGACCCCCTCTGGCAAAACTTTCTGGATCCGCGCATGGTTATGGTTTGTCCGCATGTACATGGAGATTATGCACGAGCTTTTTAATAGCCTATGGATTAGCTCCCGTACAGGTTGACAAACACGTTATTAATATTTTGCACCACTTAATCAATATATGAGCCGCGATCTGTGAAAAACAGCCTTAATGACATTTAGGACTTTTTATGTAAGAATCATCTGAAAAACACCAAAATTAAGAAATTTGACATGTTTATATATTGCCTTAAAACCTATTCAGGTGGATAGTAGAATATAACTGGCAATTATTTCTGATTAAACTGCTTTGTTATCATGCCATGTGTTTCCATGGCAACAAGTTTACCTTAGCAACTATCAGAATTTCTAAAGTATGGTCAGTCGGTTTCAGATCGTGCAAATTCTTGGCAAACATGAATCAGTGTCAAGTGTTCTGTGAATTCCATTGCACACATGCTAAGGATAATACATAATTTATGTAAGCAAGAAATAGCATGTTTTTCATGCATCTGACAAAGCCGCAAAATAGTAAGTTAACTTTGACGTCATTAGTAACGTCATGACGTTTCAAACGTTGCGTGTTAAAGTTAAAACAGTGTATAAGTTCAAAAGGCCATATTTCCGTGAATAATGTAGAAAACCTCATAAAATTTGCAGGATAACTTTTCAATACTTCGTAGATTAAGTGTGTGTAATTAACTAAATTTTGACGGCTTGGTCATTAAGGCTGGTTTTCACAGATTGTGGCTCATATATATTTCGCACTAGGAGATAGTTCATGTTAAATTTGGTAAGAATGGTATATATAATGTAAGATTTTAAGCCCATCCACTCGGATGGCTTCTTTTGCTGTTCGCTCTAAAGCGATTGTATGCTCGTATGTTATTAATGATTTATTGTTTACTGTGGCTCCCAATGTTTGTGGTTTTTGGTCTTTGTTTTGAAATACAGTACTTAGAGTCCTATTGTTAAATTTAAGAAGTAAACCTTTCTCTGTTCATTTAACTATATAAATTACTCATTCGAATCGTCTCTTGCTTCTTAGAACAGTCTATTTCCACATGAGAGGATTCACATGTGACCGAGCAAAAGTACTACGAAGTCCAACATGATATTACTGATTTATTAGGTTAAATATTTCTAGTCCTGTATATAGTTGAAACACACAGATACACGAACATGGAATATGTCCATAATTATCTTCTAAGAAAATATCCCCATAATCGGCCCAAACAAAGTCATTTCTTATACTTGACTAAAGCATAGCTAAGTCCAAAATTTACAGGAAAACTCAGCGTGGGAACACATCAGAAGTTTCACCGTAAGAGTCCCCCAAGCAAGGACTCGCTGCGGTTTTTATAGTCCTGAAACAGCTCTGATACAGTGACTGAACCCAAAATATGGTAATGTTCAATGAACCACCAGGCTTGATTCAAACTCTAAAAATATAATTCCTCCAAAATGGCAGAGCAATATGTGTACTATATCAAGCACAAAAACATTAAGGTGAATGGGCACATGTATTCCTTAACAAACAATAGGGATCTAGATCACCATGAATTACAGTGAAATACATAACTAGGAAATGATGGCCCCTAAAGCACATCACATCCACAGCAGACTAACCTGCCCCTCAACAGGCTACCCAGAGAACAGGCACCATTGGCCAGCCTGGATCACCCAGCGCTGGGCCAAACAGGACAGAAAGGGGCCAATGGCAGAAGGGGCCAATGGTCCACCATAGTCAGGGGCTGATAATGGCCCGCCAGGACAATCTGGGTCCAAGAGGAAGGGCCCAATGGCAGTGATGACAAGATACCCACATCACCCACATACATTAGGGAGGGGGAACAGGCATATCCATATTACACTCATACCCAAGGTACTTCACATTGAAGCATGCTAAGGCGTAAATTCTATAATGGACAGGAATTCCTTGAGATAAAACATACGAGGATATCTCATTGGGAACTAGATAAGCTGGGAGAAAGACAGTACAGTGTTACAAATAAAAACGTGCAAACCTTCAAGCAAAACCTTAACACTATTTTAGGTTTGCATTTATCTCGCTGAGAAAGAGAAAGGTTGTCACGTTGCATTAAGTGCGTTCTTGTTGTCACGTGGCTATCAGTGTTCTGTGTTTCTTCATACGCCATTGGCGTAGCATCCATTACGCAGGTTACGCACGTGCGTAATAAAAATAGTAACATTCAGGTCACTTAATGTGATAAAAAATGATGCACCTATTACGCAGGTTACGCACGTGCGTAATAAAAATAGTAACATTCAGGTCACTTAATGTGATAAAAAATGATTTTTTCCTTACAATAATGAACTGCTTATACATGAAATAATTCGCTCCCTCTTGGAGCTAATTCTTTCCTTTAAAAGAAGTTCCCATTTTGAAAAGGGACGCAATTGAAGAGAATCATTGCTTGAACCCAATAGTCTCCCTTTGTCGTGCGTAACTTTTTCAGAGTTCTGGCTACGCCATTGCTACGCTGCTATGGGTTGGCCTGTGCTCTGTGAATGTGGTAGACACAGTTACATGATATTAAAAGACTGTTTAAGTAAAGTAACTAGCTATCTCTTCCTCAGCGAGTTGATCTCAAAACTAGAAATAGCACCAATTACCCCACAAGAAAACAAGCCCAAAACACCCCCCCCCCCCCACAAAACAATGGGAGCGGCAATACACAATGAATCAACAAAAATAGAGGCATCGCCTTAGAGCGGACAGCAGCAAAAATACTGGTGGATTTAAATATATTTAATTGTCAAAATCGTCACCTTAGATTCTGTTGTCAAAACACACACTTTTTTTTAAACTCGCACGTATCCAAAACATCACCAAAATGTCAGTCCTGTATCTAATGGTAAACAATGCATTGGCAATTATTAACAGCTCCTTTACTTTTAAAACAGTTGGTCGGAGGTCTGGCTAGCTGGATTGGATAATTTTTTCAATCGTTCTGATTGATAATTTCATTTGTACCTTGTGATAGTACGATTATAATTTACAGCAAGAGATACTTGGTTTGTTAAATAATATGATTGTTAAATAATGATCTTTTGATACGAAAGGTATCAATTACGTATGGAATATGTCTAAATCAAATGCATCACAATCAGTTTACTCAATGGTATATTTTATAAATGGGAATAACTCTGCGAGTTATGAAATCACCCACCGTAGCTTAACTTTAGGTTTACTTTAGTTCTGACTATCTGGAAGTCATGGGCCTTTTTCTTTATATCATGATAATGTGTTAATTTGATTTGATTGTTTCTTTGTGATGAAACATTGCATTAGTTAGAAGCCTCCATGCGAGCTAAACAATTTTGTGTTTTAACAAACATCAGAATCTAGGGCGAAGATTTAGTGCTAAAATGCATTTAAGCCCCCTGGTGGCTTAGGCTGCTCTCCGTTTTTGAGGCTGTGGTTCTGCTGTCGTTGATCTATCGTTTAATGTACTTCCCATTGTTTGTGGGAGTTCTGTGTTTGTCTTTTTTGTTATGCATTACTTAGTGTCCATTCTAGTTTTGCAATCATCTTGAAGAGGAAGAGACAGCTGGTTGCTTTGCTATTATTGTCTTACAGATGTATTGTTATTATAAATGTTCTGTGGCTCTTCCTCACGACGCCGTGGGTTGGTCTGCAGCATGTGATTGTGGTGTTTTCTGATCATACTCACTTACTTTTCATAATTTATGTAAACTTCGAGATGATGTATACCTAAAACAACATAACACATTTTAATGAAAATCATTTTCGTTTTCATCAATTCATACGGCTACTTTTGAAGGTAAAATTGTCCTCTAAGGCGAACCAATGTGAACGAGTTCAATAGTAGAACAATAAACCGGAATGTGCATATGACAGGCAAACTGGTATCCATAAAATTGTTTTAAACATTTTTGTTGGACAGTACCTTACTTGGCATCAAGCAATATGTACCGGATTCTTTTTGCATCCCAGAGATTCCAGACGTTTTCAGAATAACGAAAAAGTGTAAAAAATAAAGGTTTTTTGATCCGCAGTTAATTTCATACAGCAATGATTTTAACAGTTGTATGCCGTTTTCTAATTTGTTATATTTTGCTACCTTAAAAGTTATCGAAATCAAATTCAAAACATGGATCTTTCAATATACATCACTGTTTTCTGCGTTTTTCACATTATCTAGCAAATGAAAAAATCAACTTTGTAATGACAAACCAAATGGCATGGGTCAAATCATAAGTCCTGTCAAACATATTCATTTAATTCAGGATCAATTTTGATAAAGGTTTCTGATGTAAATTGAACATTGAATAATGTGCCTTTCTTTTGCTGTCAAGTGTATATAGAAATAAACATTCAACACAATTTCAAAATGTATGATAGTATATTGACTACACAGGTATTTCATTGAAAGTTAAACACGTAATTAATGATAGAATTCAGTTAAGTTGAACTACATTTGGTGCGTTTGTTTCCCCACCCACCCATTTTTCATATCATAAAATATTTGTTTTGTAATATAGACAACTTTATATCGTCGTAGACGTTTGCATTTCAGCAAAAACAATTGTATGAACGAGAACGAATCGCTGGCAGTTGCATCAGCTAATTGCATTGTATAACACTATGTACTAGCTAAAATATCCAACGCTCCAGCCCACTATGTAATGCCGGTTCCTTTATGCCACTATATTGTCAGTATACATTGTTTTATAGTTGGAAACATATTAAAAGTCCCAGATTACTCTTGCTTGAAATATAAAGTTTGGAGGGACTTCCTCTGCTATAGTTGGTTTGAATTCCTTTTTGAATAATTTTGCCATTTAGAAATACGGTTAAATTGATCTGCCCTTGATTGTGTTATTGTCATGATAGTATAGTCATTGGCGTAGCACCCATTACGCAGGTTACGCACGTGCAAAATTAAATAATAAAATTCAGATGAGGTCACTTTATCTGATAAAAGTGATTTTCTATACTATAAGGAACAGCTCATAAAGGAAATAATTCGCTCACTATGGGAGCAAATTCTTGCCTTTCAGAGAAGCCCCCATTTGAAAAGGGACGCAATTGAAGAGAATCTTTGCTTGATCCAGTAGTCTCCCTTTGATGTGCGTAATTTTTTCAGCGTTCTGGCTACGCCGTTGGTTATTGAGCATTTAATGTAGTTGCCAGTAATGCTTTTTATACAAAGAAATAAACTCATTTTACAAAGGATAGTTTAATTCATTATACAGTCTATACCAATGGTCGATATTAAAATGCCACAAAACAATTACTGTGTATATCTGACAATGCAAATATTAATTGAAAACATTATATACATATACATGAAAACATGTAGAGCGTAAGCCTAATAGTATCGGCCCTAAGATTGGCTGTAAAGGTCCCTTCTCCCAGGGGCAATTTTATACACTATGGTTTTCTAAAACTGCATTTTATAAAAGTAAGGGAAAAGGCAAAGCTCAAAAATTGATACAATTAAATACCACACCTGATCCAGGGCACCATGCAGAAAAGTGACAAAAAACATAAAGAAACACAAGCAAACATCACATACAAGAGAACCAATTATCATATGACGTCGCGTCTGGGAGTGAAATAACGCCATGCAATAAAATCGATAAACCACTAGTGGTTTATATATTTACGGGAAACGTTATGACGTCCATAACAACGTTGCGTACATAATGACAAAAGTATAACGTTTTTACGCCAGAAATGAGATTTCAAAGTATTTGTCATATGATAAATAGAATCTAACATTCGTGCTCTTGTATTATTGAATTTATTAAACTCGTTGCGAAAAAGAGACAAAATGCTCGGCAAGCCTCGCATTTTATCTCTTTTCCCCACTCGTTTAATAAATTCAATAAAACATGAGCACTCATGTAAGATCCTCTATGTAGTCAGCCCTTTCCCAGTAGGTGACCACAAGGCTGCAAGGAAGAGACAAGACAGTATGGCAAACATGAAAAGAAAATAACAAAAAATATCCACAAAAGACGCGCCGCTTTTGAAGGGTCAGTAAAAAATTACTGACCCTACCCCTCTCATTTTTAGATATATTTCTTGAAGTTGGAACCGTCATAGAGTCTGAAGTCCGACACACTGGCGTGTAATCAAAGAGGAAAGCAAAGCTGCCAACCGTAATTGGGTTGAACACCAAGCATGCAGTCTGTCGAAATACATTAATGTTATAACCAATCTTCTCATAATGAGGGATTATTTTAATAGACTGCGCTGAAAAATAATTAACGCCAACAATTTTCTTTAGTTTATATACTAAGTCACTCTGGTTCCAAACGTCCCTGGCGTAAGAGAGATTTAAGTCAAATATTGAATTTGGATATCAAATCATAGTATTAGCGGTAAAATTTAAATACAGTTTTTCGAAGTGTATGATGTTGATAGCCTTGTTTAAGGAGTTTCTGAACTAACAGTGTATTTCAAGCGTAGAAGTCAGCAAAAAGGAGCATCACTATTAAAAATGGGAAGTTGACAATTGCAAAATCAAAATCGTCACGTTTATCGTTTATTGCAAATTTTGGTAGAAACAGTATCATTAGAAATGGTCAAATGCAAGTCCAAAAACGAAGCGTCAGTATCAGAGGTCTTGGCCTTATTGAGTTGAAGCTCTGCAGGGTATATTTGACTTACCATTATATTGTCAAGATAAATATTATTTATGCTTAAAATAGCATCCAAATTTCTGGATGCAATGTTAAAAGCGTCAATAATATCAGCCTGCTTATCATCAGAAAGATACATCATGAAGTCCCTTTCATAACAAAACCAAAATTAATACGCCACCAGGGGAGCACAATTAGTGTCCATTGGAATCCCTACAACTTGTCTATACAACATAGTGCCAAATTGTGTAAAATGTTGTCCAACAAAACTAGTACCTTAACCCTCAGTTTAACATGTATTGCATATAACAATGGTCTTACTTTCAACTAAGTCTTGTCGTGGTAAAAGTATGATGTAACTAATCCTGCTTCACAGTCCTAAAAGTGCAATGCCTCATTATATGATAGACATTACCATCCACAAAGTTTGAGCTACACCAGACGTAACGTAAAGGAACTATCCAGAAAAAAGAGGTTTCTTTACAGTCATAAAATACATAATTCTGTTAAAAATTGCATTGAATCATTTCCAGTCACTTAAACATTGTAAGATTTTCACTGATTTATATATAGAGAGAGATTTCTCGATGAAAATTGATAACAATATCTGTCGCTGTTTGAAAGGTGAAATAACCCTTTTGGGACTACATTTTTACTCTGATATATCTAATGTATAGCGAATGATTACACCTTTATTAATTTCAACCGATGCTTTGGCTGTAAATAAGTCGCGACGCAATAAATGCCGTCCAAAATGAAATCATTGAAGAGGCGGACATCGCACACTTTTGGTATACCACTTCATACTGGCTTTACCTTCTTTTGTGAGAATAGTTTCAAGAACTGTGCATAATGATACTGTTCTAAGCAATTGTTTAGGTGCAAATCCTATCGTCAAAAAAGAAGGTAAAGCCGGCCATCATTAGGCACTGACCCAGCGATGAAATGTTTAGGTCAATGCCAAATGTAAATGTGTATGGTCAGGAGAGACAGACCCAATGCAACATGAGAAAGAACGCGATCAAGACAGCGGAAAGCCAATTATAAGTAGGGTAACCAACCAGCTCCCTCCTTCTCAGCAAGATGATTGCAAAACAAGAAAGCACGCTTAATACTACATAACACACAATGTACCAAACACAACCCCAGACCATAAACAAGAACAGAAAGCAGCCAATGTCACTGGGGGTTTTACTTTTGCAAATATACATCATCACAGAGGGTGCTCATATTTGGCACAATGATTGCATATGGCATGCATATTTTATTAGATCACCAATATGACTTTTGAGTCAAATGTGAAGGTCACATAAACAAACATCAGTATAACAAGTCATACGCCAGATTCTAATTATATGTGACACTGACCTTTGACCCCAATGTCACACTGGCGATCTTGAATCCGTGGTGTAGTCTGCATACAATAAGCAATCATTGTGCTAAATATGAAGATTAAAAGAATAATTTGCGCTATGAGCCTTTAGACGTACAGCTTTTGAGTACATCTAACCTTGACCAATAATATTAACTGCGAGGAAATTTACGCTAGTTTTTTCTATTTTCTTTAGAATTTTATCTTAAACTCAGTCTCGTTGATTTAATTACTTTCTTTAGTTCAGTAATGTTTTCTTATCTATATACCACCTAGCAGATTAAGGTAGTGCGGGACCCATGTCAAAAGATAACCTTACTTTTACTTAAAAGTAAGAGTGTAAGAGTTATCGTTCCTGAATCTTGTTTTTAAAAGAGAATACTTATTTTCTAAGACGGTAGATATTATTCTCCCCTGACAACTCTTTGATGCTTGAAACGTAATTCTGTAAGTATTTTGCTTTCACAAAAAGAAGGAATGCAAGTATTAGCTTTTAAAAACATCACCCAGAGTATGAAGTAATTCAGTATTTTGATTGTTAAAAGTTGCGGACCGTATAAATATACATACTATATACATGTCTCGGTTGCTATTTCTGCATGCTGCCACTAACCTAAGACCTGCCCCCACCCCAAAGGGGGGGGGGTTGTAGACGTGCACATGCCTTGTATGTGACATTCTCATGTTTTAGGTCCCATGGAGGTACATGGTCACTAATGTTTTATGGAGAAATGACGTAACTATTTCAATTACCTTATCACACAGGATAGGCAGCAATAAAAAACAGTCTAAACAATCGATGGATGCTGATAACAAATTGCTAGAAACAGTGTTTGTGATTGCCATTTGTTGCCTATCGGACTACAAACAACAATCCAAAATTCTGTTACTTCCATTTTTTAACTACGTTCGTCGATAACATTAACGTTTTCGACTGCCGCCTATCTAGTGTGTTTTTGATATACTGAAGACGTAGCCAAAACAATCTGATACAAGGGCTAGGAGTTATTTCATGTTTCTGTTGAAAAAATTATTTTGTTTTGTTGCATGTTTCTTGATGATAAAATGGACATTTCTGCATACATTTTAATAAAATTAATTGGAACTGCATGTGCCTGAAAGGAAGATATATGACAATATAACATTCTTTTCTGTATATTAACGGTTGGCAAGCATGGTACAGATGCGCGGATCCAGGAATTTTCATCAGGGGGGGGGGGGTAGGGTCCAGGTCAGTCTGACAAAAAAGCTCTGACAACGATTTTTTTAGTCCTCCGCTTATTTTACAGAGGTCAAATGGTCAATTTCAAAGAAATCTATCGTTTTTCAAGGCTCCAGATGGGGTCCAATTTTTTCCAGGGGGTCCAACTTTTTCCAGGGGGTGTCCAATTGCTTATTCCCTATAGTAACCCATTTAATTTGCGTTTTTCCAGAGGGGGTCCGGACCCCCTGCCCTCCCTCTGGATCCGCACTTGGTGCAGCCCTAACAGCTTCATGGTTAAGGCTACTATACATGATTTCATTTGAGCTTGGCAAACGTTAATAGACAGAAGAATGTATCATCCTTTTATTGTTATATACCTTATGATAAGTGTTTACTATATAGTCTGCAGCCTGTAATTTCTAAGACCCCTAGAAAATGGTTTTGATGGCATTTTTTGTTAATGCTCGGCATCCATGCTAGAAATACTCTTTGGGGTATGACAAAGTGCCCCATGGTGGATGCCACGTCTGAAACTTCGAATTAAGGTCACAACAAGGTCAAAGGTCAAATAGGTGCATTTTCTTATTAGAATCGCCATTATGTCTTTTTTACATTGCTATAGATGATATCTAAATCATTCTAATTATGTTTAATATGCTGAAAACTTAAAGTCAGATATAGAAATGTTGAAAAGAATAGTTTGTGGAATATTATAGCTAATTATGGGATATAAAAATATACTTTCCGCAGAAAAATAAGTGATTTTGGAGTAGATTTTTCATATATACAGTCTTTTTTTTCAGCGACATTTTCAACCATGCCTTAGTTTAAACCACTCACAGCAATGCTTGTACATTGTATTATTTGATTGGTAATAGGGTCTGCAATATATTTGAATGCTGTTTTATTTTGCCAAAAACACAATAAATGGGGGGGGGGGGGGGGTAGCGTTTCACAATTCTGGACACAGATTGGCTCTTGGTCATGTGAATGATATGAGGTGTCTGGAAAAAGTACATGCTTTTTTGTTTGTTTGATTTGATTCTTAACATCCCATCAACAATCTTTCATATATAAAGGAACCGGTCTACCTGGGTTGAACTAGTGCTAAGCTAGGATTAATGT
Source organism: Loripinus fragilis (assembly GCA_964019695.1). Lineage (NCBI taxonomy): Eukaryota > Metazoa > Mollusca > Bivalvia > Lucinida > Lucinidae > Loripinus > Loripinus fragilis. Next base: position 1,007,385 of record OZ026530.1, on the reverse strand, counting down.
GTCTTGCTCAAGGACACAACGCAGTGAGACTCGAACCCATGGCCCCTCGGTCTCGAGTCAAGCACTCTACCAATGAGCCACTGCACCAGCAAATTACAGAAGAAGACCCCAATTTAAAATTATGAAATACCACAGATATATTTATCAAGATGTCAATCATTCATTTATGATGTAACGATGCAACTTGATCGCTTATTTTGTGTGCTCTTTAGATATAAATGCCCTATCATTCATGTATCCATTTGATTAATCTGACCATGCCATTTCCAAGTTTTGACAAATGCCCCAAAAAGGTTATTCTCCAGAAAGTTCCTCTGAAGATGACATGATGACAGAACACTCATTTTAAGCCTATTACAAGAACTGCTTTATGCTGTCACAAAATTTCAAACTATGGCTAATCTGATGAAGACACCTGGTCACGTTGTAAAGATCATTCATGAGAGAGTGTTCTTACTTCTTAGTCTCCTCTTTGAGGGCATGGATATTTTACCTGGTTTGATGGAGAACCTGTTGAAACTGTGATGCCATAATGGCTGTAAAGACGTAATATATGGTGTGCCAGACCACAGAACGTTTGTGTCACCAAAGCATATAGGCAAGGAGAGAGCTGGTTGATTTACTTTAATTGCCTTAATGATGTATTGTGACTGTTAGTGTTATGTTATCTCTGTCTTCCTCGCAGTGCATTTGTTTGGCCTGCAATGTGTGATTCTGGTATTTCCTGATCATACTCACTTTTGTTGCTTTTGGTCAAGCTTTACACCAGGCAAACAGATTTGAAAATCTGGTGCAGCTGTTCAATGCAGAAGGTCACGCTATTGGAATAAAGCCAGTCCATGGAATTGATTATGCGATTGCAAAATTCATTTTTGACAAATGTGTCAAAAAATGGATATGTATATTTCCCTGCTAATATTGACATAGAATGACTCATACAATTTTCATGCGATAATATCGCTTTACTAAAAGCAACATTGGGTAGCTTAATCACATACCATTGTACAGAGATCGTGTCTTGATAGCACAGTTCTGACATCAGTTTGACAGAAAGCTTTGTACAACAGAACAACATACCTGCAAAGCTTGACCAAGTGTTGACCCGTTTTCACAAGCTTGGTAAAGCAAAACTTCCATCAAATGGAAGACTCAATTGCCGTTTTTATAATAAAACAGAGTATGAAATAGAAAACGAAAGTTACAAATGTACGTAAGAAAACACATACATGTTTGTTTGCTTCTACTAACTTGGCATTGGTGTTTTAACAGTTTTGTTCAGGTGACCAGAACGTTCCAATCTGAGGTATAATACGTAAAGAAGTTCTGGGGAGTTCTTACAATAGATCGAGACGGTCTTTTATACATTTTTGTATTTTGGTGATTTCAACGCTGTTCATTATAGAATTCAAATGTACAAAATACATGTTGGAAGTAGTACCTGGAAGCTCAAACACTGGTACAGTCATAAGATAGAGGCTTGCAACTTTGGGAAGTTAAAGAGTTTGTTTTTCCCTGTATCATGTTGTATGGGTGCTGCGTTGAAAGAGAAAATGTAGATATTGATATGGTACAATTCAATTTTTTCTTCTATTTGAGAAAAGGGTTGTACCACCTATAAAGATACCTATGAATTGCATTGTTTGAGAGTTGATTATTAGGCAAAATCATGAATTGTGTCATAAAAAAGATAAAATACCCCCAAAGACAATAGAGTTTCATAAATGAGACACAGTAATCTATTAACAGTATGTGACACTCTACAACCCTAAGATAAGATGTATCCACACACTAAATTTAGGACTCCTACCGTAAATAATATAGAAGATTGCCAGAGGTCAAGTTCAAAGTGACCCCAACCAGAACGGGACACTCTGGCACCCTAACATGTATCCACAATCTAAATTTGAGATTCCTACCTTAAAACAATACAAGATATATGCTTTAGACACGATTTTCCTAGAACTAGGATCAGAGGACAAGGTCAAAATCACAGTATCCCCAGAAACAGTATATGATACTCTGCGACCCCAAGGTGTATCCACACACTAAATTTGGGATTCCTGTCTCAACTTATAAAACAGATATGCTCCAGACACAATTCAGGTTCAGACTTACAGATTGCCAGCTGTGTGTCCGGCTTGCATGGAGCTCATCACCACTTGTGGCTGCAAAAATGTGCAGAACCGTCAGATGTAAATGTTGAAGGCTAATCAGATCTGCATGATAGAATGTGCATATGATGCAGTGGGTTGTGCCTATTTTATAGGACTACAAGTTGCCCTGGAGGCTTGCAACTTTGGGAAGTTAGAGTTTGATTTTTGCCTGTATCATGCTGTATGGGTACTGAATATGCTGAGTCACAATCCTGTCTGTGGATACTTAGGTAACCTGCGAATATGAGCCTAAAATTATGAGCAAGAAAGGTCTTATTACCACCTCCCAATCCCCTCTACCAAGGTTTATAGATTTTATATGACTTTCCTTCATTTTATAAGTTTACACATATACATTTATGGATATGCAATTGAGACAATTTACAAATAGGACCATTGGACGAATGATATTGTCAAATTGTATCACTGATCACATAGCAATATGCATCAACGATGATATGCAGATTCAATCTGCTTATTTATCTTTTTTACGATTTTCCTTTTTTTTAACGTTTTTATTAATATTCATGAAAACGCAAACTATGTGGATTAGATAACTTGCATTTGCCACAAATTGATAAAAGGCCAATATCTAAGCTTTAATTTGGTACCAATTTGAGTAGGTTGTGATAAGAAGCAACTGAGATATTATTGATTTTGTAGGTACACCCCCATTCTTGAATCACATTTTAATATTTTCATAAATAGTTATGCAAGTTAGATAAATTAGATACTTTGCATAAGTGACAATGGATGAAAGGCCTCTGTCTAAGTTTTAATTTGACACCATGTTTAGAGGTCTAGGACAAGTCGATACTAAGATATGAGTAATTTTGTAGGCACATCACCATTCTCGAATAGCACTATGGGTTGCCATGGAAACCATGCATTTACACATAGCCCAGAATGGTTCATTTTTAGAACTTTATTTTGCATTTAGGGGGTCTTAATGAACAATTTGGCTCTCAAGAAAAAAGCCCTGGGTGTGCACGGTAAGCTTAATTGGCTCGGACTATATTGTTCTTTAATTTGTATTGAGCCTGAATGTTTATTATCATAAATACGGTATTTTTTTTGCAAATGTCAATTTGGAGGTTGTGGCAAGCCTCTGTGCCATTCTTTTCTCACGTGCAAGTATTTTTGTTCATATTGGTAGCATTTTGTGATTGAAAAAAATATTTACTATATTTAAATGCCATTTTTTCTGAATAAATGCACTTACTTGACCTTTGACCTCACCATGACCTTAAATCAAAAAATCACGCTTGGCATCCACCCCTATATTGTTTGTAATAGTCCAAGGAATAATTCTAGCCTGGATGCCGAGCATTAACAAAAAATGCCATCAAGAGTCCTCGTAGAAATTAAAGGCGGCAGACTAATAGAAACTTGAGGTGTTTCAATCGCTGACAATTGTACATTTTATTTAATAATGTGTCATATTTTGGTTGATCGTTGACCAATCACTGACCGCGGGCTTTATTTCCGATAAAAATGACTGTAGAGGGCTTAATTGCCATTTCAACCTGCTCACGGATATCCTCTGCGAGTTAAGATACCGTCACTTATGCTTTATTGAGAAATGACCAAAATATTCAATTCTCATGTGATACGCTACTTTATTACATCGGATAGGCGACAATCGAGAAGGCTCTGAACAATGGATGAACGTGGATCGCAAATCGCTAGAATTTTCCATTTGTCGCCAGTCAGGCAAACAAACTGCAATCCAAAAAGTCTGTTTCTGATGATATTTGATCTACGTTCGTCGATAGCATCAACGTTTTCGATTGCCACCTATCCGGTATGTGTATTGATACAATGAATACGTAACCAAAACAATCTGAAACAAGAGCTAGGAGTTATCTACATTGTTCAGTCATGTTTCTGTTGAAAAAAAAAGTTTGTTTCCAAACCGGATAGTGAGCAATCGAAAACACTCTTAACCATTGACGAACGCGGATCAAAACTTGCTAGAAACAGTGTTTTGATTGCAAAGTGTCGCCTGTTCGATGAGTGATGGTAATAAAAAAACTATGATTCTAACTATTTTTGGTCTATAATCGTCGATAGTATTGATGTTTTCGATTGCGCCTATAAGGTGTGGTTTTGTTGTATGCTTCAAGATGTTACAGTGGACATTTTTTTTGAAATGCTTTTGCTTGAAAGGAAAGTATTCTAGAACTTTTTGGATACTGTAAAGACGGCACCTCATGACTGCCTTATTAGTCTACTTTAGACATAGGTAAAATCTGAAAATGAGGCGTTATAACTACATTCGAAAGTGTTTGTTTATTGTTTAACATTAGTATAGAGGCAAACAGTGTGGACCCAGATCAGACGGCTCTAGGTGTTGTTTGTTTGTTTGTTTTGTTGCTTTACGTCCCAAGTCAACAGCTATGGTCATTGCGGGACGGTCAGTTCACCTAACCACACTTTTTCCTGGGCAGGGTTGAACAAGCGGTTAACCAGTAATTCGTGCACATACTTTCGCTTGTAACTGACAACAACCCTTCTTGAATGAATCAGCGGAAGGGAGGAGAATTATCGTAGAAATCATTTCATGATCAATCTCCACGAAAGTATGGGACCGGACGAGCAGTCTGCTCTAGATCTACACTGTTTGTTTAAGAGGCTTCATAATATTTCAATAGACGATAAAAACATACGATTTTGTTGTAATATACGCTTTAAGTGTTAATAAATGTGGGTTCAGTGCATTAACGGACAGGACTTTCATGAAATGCACGCAGACCTGCGCGGCTCAAGCAACTTTTAAATGCTTAACCAATGGATAGAACCTGATTTCCATTCTTGAGCAGTTGAAATAACCGAACCACGCCCAAATATGAAAATTAAGTTGCCACCTTTACAGTACCCAAAAAGTCCTATAATATATTACAATGACAATATAACATTCCTTTCTGTATATTAACGTTTGTCAAGCCCTTGTGCGATAATGTGCCGCAGGCCTCACCGCTGTGTGGTTCTGGTTGCAGCATATCACAATTAGGCTTGCCAAACATTAATACAAGAAAAAGAATGTTTTATCCTCTTATTGCATATTTGTAAGTTTATTCTTTAAATGACATTTAGATCTATGCATCAGGAATAAAGCTATAATTTTTAGCTTTTATCTACATAAATCCTACGTGTAAGAAAGCATCAAAGTATCAAGACATGCTATAGCCATGCTTTAATAAGAATCATAATGTAATGTGCTGGGTAACATATGCTAGGTCAAAATCTTTTTTGTCATTTTCTACGCCCATTTGTCAGTGCTTAATCAATAATAGCTATGTCTCCGCCCAGTGATATAATTAGGGCGTAGACAAACAAAAAAATTGGTTGAAAGGGGAGACAACACTTATTATAGTCTTTATTTTTTTCAGGATTTTTCAGAAAAGTCACAAAAACAAAAAAACGAGCACGGTGACACATATTTTTTTATTCAATCATTAGATTCTTCATGAAAATATCTTTGTAAAAATATGTTTTTTGTTGTTCCAGTTACATTCTCTGATATTTTGAATATGAATGTTTTTTTTGGCATTTATTCGTTTGACTTTATTAGGATTTTGCTTAATAAAATTGTGTAAATACATGTTATGTCACTATTTTTTGTTTTTATTTATATCTCTGGTGTGAGTAGTATTTGTTCTGAAAAAAACTGTATTGCGTTTCTTGTTAATTTGTTAACAAAATCTGTGTTTGTTTATTTCAAAAACCTGCGATTTTGCAGTTTTTGACATCAAATGACTTTTTAAAAAGAACGGTGAGGTATTGTTTTTTTTTGTCTTAGATTATAAGTATAAGTCTATATTATAATATATTAAAAGATAAAACACTTTTGGACATATGCCGGTGAGTCCGGTACTACCTTAAGATCGAAATATTTCGTAATACATACAAATTAAGGTATTATAGAAGTACCTTGGTTGTCCATCTATATATACACTTCCGAAAAAGTTAAGCATCACCATGGCTAATACAAGGGTTGACTTTAGACGAAAGCTTTCCTACATTTTGAAAACGTTTCATCAAACTTTTTTCAAATCATAAAAATCTGTATAGTTCAAGGTTGCTTCTGCATTAATATGACGAAGATTCAGCAACGTCTGAGGTAGAAAACCATCATCTTATATACAGAGAATTCGTTTCTGGTTTAGGCCTATATTGTTATCTTTTGTGATTCGTTCCTTCCATGAGGTCTAGTCGTCTTAACTTTTGGTCGCCCTTAAAGCTGACAGTCTGTTTGACAAACTCTGATCACCATTTTTTTTAGTTTTCTGACCTACTGTTGACGGTAGAGCCATACTTAACCGATGGCAGGTTCCAAAGCCATATATTTCGTTCCTTGAATAAACATTTTGGAAGTTGTTAAATTTTGGCAAGAAATTGAACATGGTCTTTTAAGACTTTCATAACACACACTCTGGTCATAGAGTCACAGCATAATTATCCTTATAAGGCTTAATTTAGAAATTATCAATGAATTATGTTTCCATAGAAATTAGTGCAAAATGCAGATAATTGACGGTTTTGTGATTCGGTGCTGATACACTACTTTTCAAAACCAATAAAATTTATTCATTGTGAATGCTCCATTCTTTCATTAAATAGTGTTTTCGCTTCCATGAATTGTTTGTGGTATGCTGAAACAAAACTTACTTTCAGAAAAATAACATTATTAACGTGTGGCATATTGTATCCTCCGTAGCCCAAAAACTAAATATGATGGACTTCAACAATTCAGGCTGTACCTAGACGATGCTTTTAAATATAAGCCATAAAGAATATCTGTTTCGTCAAGCTACGGGCAATTCGAGTTTTGAAAACATTTCCTCAGAACACGACGTAATGCTTAACTTTTTCCAAGTGGATATAAAGATTATCTCCACGTACAGGCGGATGCCATAACTATTGCTTGTCTCATTTTTAACTCTACTTTTACTTGACTTTTCGCTTACTGTAAAGGCGGCGCCTCTTGAATGCGTAATTAGGACTAGTCAACCTTAGTCATAGGTATAGGCTGAAAAGGAGGCGTGGTTTTATTCAAAAGTAACTGTATCATCTTGTGCCACCACCTCAGTCATTATTTAGTCCTTAAAACGCCAGCAAAATAACTGCATCTGAAAATGTCAATTTAATATAAGCAGGGGGCAAACAGTGTGGACCCAGATCAGACTGCTCCTACAGGAGCAGTCTGATCTGGGTTCACACTGTTCATCTATAATGCTTTAAATAGTTTAATGGATGACAGAAACACACATTTTGTGATTATGCGATTTATGGGTTAATAAATGTGAGTTCAGTGTGTATACATTTCTAGACCCTGGGTCCTCTACTATAGGCTAGCAGTTGTCTTCCATATTAACGAAAATATACGAGATTTTACGGAAATTACTGAGTAAAGGTTGTTCATTTCATTCCTTCTTCTACCAATCAAATGACATTACTTAGTTTTTTGTCTGTTTGTTCCCTATGTTATTCCATGAAAATCAAAGTGACCCGGTAATCAGCATACCAAAATGCTTATTTGACATTTTCGGACCCTTGGTCCTCCACTTAAGGCTTACAGTTATCTTCCATATAAACGAAAATATACAATATTTTACGGAAATTACCGAGTGAAGGTTGGTCATTTCATTACTTCTTCTACCAATCAAATGACATAATTTAGTTTTGTTATCTGTTTGTTCCTTATGTTATTCCATGAAAATCAAAGTGACCCGGTTATCAGCATACCAAAATGCTTATTTGACATTTTCGGACCCTGGGTCCTCCACTTAAGGCTTACAATTATCTTCCATATAAACGAAAATATACAATATTTTACGGAAATTACCGAGTGAATGAGGACATGTCAAATCAAATGACATAATTTAGTTTTTTTATCTGTTTGTTCCTTATGTTACTCCATGAAAATGAAAGTGACCCGGTAATCAGCATAAGGTACATGTACAAATTAGCATAGTTTACGTGTACAGCGAACACTCATATCAGTCTGTTCATCCACACAGTCTGACCAGAGTCTTAGTTTTCCGCATGTTGAATCATTGGGACCTTGTCTTCCTCTTGAGCGCATTGTAAAGACACTGATCAGACCACGCAGATGCACATGCTGATCTACTTCTTCGATGGGCGCACATACCAATGTGTAACTTTTGCTGGACTCGGCCCAAATGTGGCTATCTCTGAATGTTGTAGCATAATTCAGACCTTCAGATAAGACACTAAGTAATCAAAACAAAAATGTCAATTTTCGAATTTCTCAACCAAAACATATGTTGAGGGTACATAAAAGAACCGTCTCAATGAGACGGTTCTTTTGAGCATCCAAAACAAAAACATGTTTAAACTAATGGATAGATAATGTTCATGATTTTACGCTCAAATGTGTGTTTATCTGGACTTTTGGGGACTGTCTGATAATATAGTCTCTTTAAGTGAAAACCTCTCCTTGGAACTTATGACCATGTGTAGGAAATGACTCAAACCAGCCTGCTCAGCTACACAGACTATCTATAATCTTATAAGTTAGGAAATATCAAGTATAGCTGTTATACTATCTAGATGCGGATAAAAATGCCGTTGATTGGGCTGCACTAAGCTTACTGTTCAATACATAATTATGGTATTTAGTATGACGTGGTTTCATTTTTTTGCCCTTTCTGAACTAGACTGGTAACTGTTTAAGATTCTCTATCTCAAACATGTTTTATGCACGTTTGAAATTTACAAAGCTGTGCTTTGTTTTAGAATTATTGTTGTTTGTTGCTGTCGTTGGTAAGAGATCACTTTCGCATTATCATTTAAAAGCGTGGTGGCTCAGTGGTAGAGTATTAGGCTGGCGTTCGAAGGGTCGCAAGTTCGAGACTCACAGAAGGACTCGTACTGGTTATACCCAGGGAGATAGGAAATTGACTTGGAATTGTTGACTGGGATTTAAATCCTCAACAAGCAAAACAAGGAGTGGAACGTTTTTGTTTATTGATATAAACCTTTATAGTGTGCCAGATTTAACCCATTTAAGCTAAATGGAATTTTCCTCTCCTATCAATTGGACCAGTCCATTTCCATTTTCAGAGGTACTTGTATTTGGTGGTATTGTTTCATTTTTTGCAAATTTCAGTCGAATATTCTCTAGGCAAACAGTGAAGATCTGATCAGACACTGCATTATGCGGTGTCTGATCTGAATCTGCACTTTGATGATGGTGATGATGATGATGATGATGATGATGATGATTTTTTCGTTCATTTATTCATTCATTTTGTGATTGGTTGAATTTGTAATTGATTGATTGATTTGCGATCGATTGATTGATTAATTGCTTGATATATTGATTGATTCATTCATTCATTCAACCATCCATTTCTTATTTAATATATTCACTGTTCAAATAGTTGACTAATCAAATAGTTGATTAATCTATCTATTGTTAAATAATTTATTCTCAGAATCCGGACCAGTGTGTTACGACTGCCAAAGAGTACCATATCCACGTGATTGTGATAGAGTAAGGCGATGTGGAGACCACGAGGTACGTGTTGAGTTTTATATGGGTCATATTGGCCTTTGATTTGTTCGATTATTAACAGAATCTGGGCCAGTGTGTTACGACTGTCAAAGAGTGCCAGTTCCACGTGACTGTGATAGAGTTAGGCGATGTGGCGACCAAGAGGTATATGTTGAGTTTTTATGGGCAGCAAACCCTTGGTTAGACTGCATAGTATTGGGCCACATCTGCGCTAAAGTTGATTCTGGATTCATTTTTCTTCAATACTCGCCTATCCTTCTCTTTGGAAAAGTAAGTATTAATGCAATCACGTTTATTCCCATAATATGTGCAATCATTATAAAATATTGTATGTTTCCTTATGTCTGGTGCCAGCTTAAAGGGGTCAAAAAGTATTTTCTATAAGCGTACAGCACTATGCCGTAACCTATCTATGAAGAACGTTATGAAGCTTTGTGTATTTATATTTGAACAATCCTCTTAGGTAACATTAAGGAGTCATTGGGATTTTGGACCCAGGCCCGAGGTAAAAAAGCTTTTTCAAGCTCAAATCACCTGAGCATGAAATTTAATTTTAATATTTATGTTAAAACGCGAACAATTTATTTCATTTGTAAGCATGACGAATAAATATACATGTACACTATCTGAGAGTTTGAAACCAAGAAAATCTTCATTTTTTTTAGCATTTCAGTTTTTATTAACAATTAAAAATTTTAAAGTTTCATAACCTCCGCACAAGTTCTAAATGGGCCTCGTCGCGAGATAACCTATCATCGGGGTGTTCGACAATGCAAGTTTCAAACCATTCTCCTCAGCTACAGAGACTAGCTAGAGAAATGAAATTTTGTATGGAGCAAGCTTGTCTACTATGCTCTCCAGATAGCGAATAACAAAGGCGCTGAACAGACTGCGCGCATGCGCAGGCTGGTTTTCGCCTTTGTTGTTCGCAAACCCCCGAAGACAGGGTTTCTCGCGTCGAGGCCGAAATTGTCCTGTTTGAATTCCAGGAATGTTTAGTTCGGCAGTATATCTCACCTAGTGGTATGGTCTGGTTCGACACTGGCTGCTCTCCTCTAGAGGTGTGTATAACAGTATTACAGTAAACTTGTCTAAAGCAGCAACTCAAAAAGAAGACCAAACTTGTTTTTTAAAGACCAATGTAAACTTAATGCAGGTCAAACGTATTGCAGAATCACGGGTGGGCATCAGCAGAACTACCGCGAAATCGCGTAAATGTAAATTTGTTCCTTCGTCACATCCTGGACCATTCGCGATATTGGCATCGTCACGGAAAAGCCAAACAAAGGTAGGTACTCTCGTTTGTTTTGGTATTTTGTAAAAGAATGAGCTTACTTTGTACAAATCCGGCAATTCTATACCAAGTAGATATGATTTAACTTGCTAAACAGGCCAAATGCGATGTTGTAAAAAGCTTTGCTTTGAGATGAGGACCGTAACCAAATCGAACCCCCTACGGGATTTCTTCAGTTAAATGTTAAAACGAAGAAAGTATGCAGATGTTTTGCCAGTTTTGTCTCAGAACAAGAGCATTTTACACCTGGCATGTTTGTCCTTCGGATTTAAAAAAATCGAACCGATCATGTTCTATGAAGGAATGATGCCAAAGTTTTCAGGCGCAGTAGCGCCTCCACCATCGCCGTAGTTGTAACGTCACGCTCTAGTTCCTTCGAGTATACCATGTCAGTGCCTGCATGTGTGTTATATTGTAGTATCTACTGAAACACCCCGAAACCACCACCAATCCATCTCAAACGCTGCTCCCCGTGTACAAACTAGCACATTTACCCCTGCCCCACTCAAAGTCTGAGCTAAAACTGGCAAAACATCTACATACTTTCTTCGTTTTGACATTAAACTGAAGAAATCCCGTTCTGGGGTTGATTTGGTTACGGTTCTCATCTCCAAGCAAAGCTTTTTTCAGCATTGCGTTTGGCCTGTTTAGCAAGATTAATCGTATCAACATGGAATAGCATTGCCGGATTTGTACATAGTTAGCTTATTCTTTTACAAAAATCAAAACCAGCGAGAGTACCTACCTTTGTTTGGCTTTTCCGTGACGACGCACTACCGCGAAAGGTTCAGGATGTGACGAAGGAACAAAGAACCTCTAGCGATAAGGCGTATTGTTTCCCTAGTTGGCATGATTATAAAAACAAAATTTTCAAATTGCCCAAATGTTTTTAAAATTGGTCTATTTCAGTAGTAAAATATGCATAGTAAGCATAAAAGTATGTTTCAAAGAGATTCATCATTTGCTAAGTCGTGAAAACCTATGCCTTCTACACCCACCCCTCATTTTACGTCTTCATACCGGGTGCCGTTTAGACGAGAGGTTTAGTAAATCCGGTGCAGGTATTCAAAAAGTAAAAGTGCTAAAACATTATGGATATAAGTGCCCTTTATTTTCTAAACTTTGCGGTATTCCTTCTGCGCATGCGTACGAAATGAACTTAAAATGGTGACGTTTGCCATTGAAAAGTAGAAAATGGCGTCTTTCAGTTTGATTTTAGATGCTTCCCCCCCCCCCCCCCCTAGACCCAAGATGCCCTTTGGACAATTAAATGTCGCTATATAAATATACAATTTACTCTATCGTGATAGGACGCTTGTTTACCATAGTTTAACGGTCTATTTCCCACATATGTAACTGAATAACAAGCACAGTTGATGATCAAAATAAATTCTCATTCAAAACGAAGTAGATTTATTACATGTATTAAGGAAACCCCAATTAAAATATACATTCTGGGGGGCGGGGCGGCAAGGGTGTAAAGACTATATGTATTTGTTGAATGTGCCCAGTGTCTCCAGCCGTTATTTCAACAAAATAAAACGAACGTCTCTTTTAGGGAAATAGCCCGCCTTATCGCTAGAAATACTTTACGTTTACGCGATTTCGCGGTAGTTCCGCTGATGCCCGCCCGTGAGAATGCTCCAAGAGCTACAGCAAGACTGAACCGAAATCGAGCAGCCTGGTTTGGGTCGATTCTGTTTGATAAATCGATAAATAGTAGTTGTTCAAATATGGAAATACAAAAAGAATGTTTCGTCCTTTCCCATCGGTGGGGACCCAGCGTTTAAAGTACATGAAGCTAAATTAAAACAAGAATAATGATTGTATACCAATACCCTTTTCCCTGAAATGGCGAAACAAAAAAGAGTGGACCCATATTAGAATGTCCCACATGGGGCAATCTGAACTGTCTCTCCACTGTTTTGCAAAAAAGAGGGATTTCAGGCAAATAAAAAAGAATAAATTATGAAATATTGTTGCAAAAGTACACCAAATTCTTCCCCCAAGGCACGGCTCTATTTGGTATTATGGCGACATCTATTTTCGGACTAAGTTAAAATAGATAAAAAACGGAGATTGATTTTTTGGAATTACACTAGTCACCATAAATATTACATGCTCCAAACAAAACTCGGAAATGGTAGCAAAACTTAAAATTGGATTGCTCTTCGATGTTGGATATTTATTTAAGGCATTGCTTTAAAATTGTATTTGAACTAGTTCATGTTATGGGTCGAAGGCCTTTATTTCAGAAAAAAATTATTGATATTGATTGAGTGAATGATATTTTCGACTTATTCAATATTTGCAGAGATGCGTCGGGAAAAGAAGCTTACCAACCGTGAAATATAACAACAATATTTTAAACAATGGCACCGACGTTGACGCTCAAGAAGACACTAGCGGAAGTGATATCGTGGTGTGTGAACAGTGCTGTGTTGGGGAATACTGCAACTCTGCTGGTTGTAAATCAAAACGTATGTAATATTTACAACAGTAAACCCTGTCTTAAGTGGCCACTCAAAAAATAGACAAAACAAAGGTCTTAACGACAAACGGTAGCTTAATGAAGGTCGAAAGTATTTGGTCTTCTTTTTGTGTGGCCTTATATGCAGGTTTAAATTTTAGTGTACTTCAAGGGCACTATGTCTTATCATAATTTTTGGATGGGAATCGCGTAGTTTTTGTTACCATACACTGAATGATTAAAACGGCGGGCGGGCGGGGAGCGCAGTGGCCCAGTGGTAGAGCGCTTGACTCGAGACCGAGGGGCCGCGGGTTCTAGCTCACCGGCGTCACTGCGTTGTGGTCCTTGAGCAAGACACATTTATCCTAGCTTATTACTGGTTCAACGCAGGAAGACCCGTCCCTGTTTAACTGAAAGATTGTTGATGAGACGTAAAGAATCCAATCTAACAAACAAAAACAGCGGGCCCTATTTTTTCCGCTAAAGTGATGAGTTTTTCTCGCTTGTCTGGTAATCGTATCCTCTAACTCGTTCATCAATTTTGAGCTGACTAATGATACTATAATCTTCATACAAGTTACCACTATTGGCAAACACTCTATGGCAACTATTAAAAATAGAAAAAGCAAGGGTACACAGCCCGGACGTTAAAAATGTTGTGACAGCGTGTTTGCTCAAAGTACTTTTAAGATCAATGTAGTATCATTTTGCGTCTTTGTTCTGGGTATTGTATCCATCAACCCACGCATCAATTTCTAGCCCAGTTTGATTTCCAGATCTAACGATACCATATAATCTTTATACAAGTTCCTACTATTGGCAAAAACTCTATGACAAACTATTAAAAAATGAGAAATGCAAAGGTACACAGCACGGACGTAAAAATGTTGTGACACGTGTTTGCTTAAAGTACTTTTGAGATCAAAATAGTATCATTTTACGTCTTTGTTTTTGGTACTGTATCCATCAACCCACGCATCACTTTCCCAGTTTATTTTCCAGATCTTATGATACCATATAGGCCTACTTCGAATCGAACTATAGTCCCTACTATAGTAACTAAAGTTTGATTCGAACACCTATAGTCGCTACAAGTAAGACGTCACGAACCTACTATAGATGGTCGGAGCACCGTTAATTTAGTAGATAGGTTCCCTAGCTGGTTCCCTACTCTAGACCTATCTAGCACGATGGGTTCAAGATCTAGCACGATGGGTTCAAGATCGGTCAGTAGCCTCAAAATGATATGTTTTTGTAAAATAAAACTAGCTGAGCAAAGTTTTTGGTCCCACTTATTCGTAATTGATTATTAGAAAGCGCTGTGCAGTTTATAACTGTTTACATCCTTTTTACAGGGCAATTGTTTTTGTTTACTTGCCAACCAACTAAAAGTTCCAACTTAAGTCGTTCGGATGTAAACGTGCGTGCACATCTATTACGTAAGAACTATAGTAGGAATTTTACTTCGATTCGAAGTAAGCCATAATCTTCATACGGCAAAAAATCTATGGCAACTATTTAAAAATGCGAAATGCAAGGGTACACAGCATGGACGTTAAAAATGTTGTGACACGTGTTTGCTCAAAGTACTTTGTCAGATCAATATGGTATCAAAAATGCAAAACTAGAGCTGGAACTTGATAACGCAAAATTGAACGTTTGATGGTTTATAAGTATTAACATGAGACGTGATACTGTACGCCAGATCAAGTTACTATTATGATAATATGTTTATTATATACTTTATTCTGACATTATTCTGATTTTATAACCTGTTTGGTCTTTAATCAAAAAAAAAAAAAAATGCGGGAACATTTGCCATTACGTTTCGTTTCTTTCACGTCATCATGTTTTCTGTCTCTGGTTCATGCCTGAAAATTTACTTTACGTAACGTCTCCGCAAAAAACAGGAAACCGATGCTCGCCTCGTTTTAAAGGATAGTGATACGGAATCAGAAAACCTCAGTTCGTTGATCCGGTTTTCTGTACAAGATAGCCAGAAAACAGACAGTTCAAACGATATATCATTTATAGGTATATAATAAATTTAGGGAACAAACAAATCAAAACGTTTTGTTTTAAATAACAAAAAGACAAAACCATTATTATATATCTTTTCAGAATGATTATATTTTCTCTACGCCACTTAACCTATTACTTCTATTATGAGAAAATAAACTATAATTCAATTAATTGAGCAGAATGAATCCCTATCGTTGTATCCAATTCTAAGATGGCGGTAAGCTGTTGTTAATACATGTATCTGATATCAATCTCCACGAATCACTTTCTTTTTGCCCTTTAATTTTATTCATCGATATAGATAAGTCATGCAATTAAATCGATAAACCACTAGTGGTTTACTAATTAGTAGCGAGACGTAATGACGTCCAATATCACACTGCGATGGCAAAATCTAGACTCAGTTCTGGTGATAAATCGTATCTAACATTCGTGCTCCTGTATTGTTGTTCATAAAAAGCGAAAAAGTGATAAAATATTCGGCAAGTCTCGCATTTTATCACTTTAATAAATTTAATAAATGAGCCGCGACATGAGATTTCCAACAATGTGGTATGTGCGACCAGCAAATGCTCAGACCAGCCTACGCATAAGCGCAGTCTGATCATAGCCTTTGCTTGTCGCTTGAATATTCTGTGAGTGTTAAGCTACTGACCGAATATCATTTGGAGTTTCTAAGCTTAAATGAAGGCATCTTCACTAGCGAAGGTTTCATCGTATCTATCTTTCGACGAACCCTTCGCCTCACGACCCTCAAAATTTATTATTAGCACAGACTAATCAACCAATGAAAACGCCAGGAAGGATTTTTTCGATAATCCCTTCCTGCCAATCAGATTAAATGTAGCAGTTTATCGGCATCTAATGTACACCGCCTGCTAAGTCTACATAAGTCCAGATAAGCAAAGATTTTTGTCGTAAAATTATTTATTTTTCTTCTATACGTAAGTTCAAAATTATGTTATGAGTGCTCAAAATAACCATCTTAATGTGACAGTTTTTTGAGCACCTTAAATGCATATTTTAATTGTTAAATAAGAAAACTGAATGTAAATTAATCATGCCGTCTTATCTGGAGGCCTGGTGTTTATCGATTTTTTGCCCCGCTTTGTGATTGATCATATTAATTGTTACTATTTTCGGCTTATGACATATACAATCGGAGAAAAACAAGTCTGTGAGGCCAAGGGTTAGATTAGACAATCGCAACCCTTGGTAGGACAAGATGAAATGAAGGCTGCACAGGCTCGTCTGAGTGTGCACTTGCCAAAATGCCACATTGTTGGAAATCACATGTCACGGCTCAAATCATGATCACTCATGTAAGATCCTCTATATCTGCAACAAGGGGAGCACTCATGTAAGATCCTCTATATATTACAGCTCTTCCTCCCCTATCTACACGGGGACCAGTCTGCTTTTCCTGCCACCAACAGCCAACAGATGACAGCTGTGACGTCATAAGAACGTGTAACTCAGGAGAGGTGAGTTTCATCAAAAAAGTAAGAAAGACAGCAATATTGACGTCCGAAAATGCGAATTTAAATTCTGAAGTCATGTAACATTCGTGATCCTGTAGTATTGAATCTATTAAAATATGCTTTGAAGGAAAGATAAAATGATCGGCTTTTCCTCAACCAGTCTGCTTTTCCTGCCACCAACAGCTAACGGATGACAGCTGTGACCTCATAAGAACGTGCAACTCGGGAGAGGTGAGTTTCCTCATTAACCCTTAATGCGCCAATCGCAACGAAAGTCGTCTGCTCTTCGCGTCTGCTGAAATGTTTAAAAAGCCTCTATGTCAAACAGTGTGGACCCAGATCAGACTGCTCCTATAGGAGCAGTCTGTTCTGGGTCCACACTGTTTGCTTTTATACTTAATTCGTCAGTAATGTTAGGCAAGTATTTGCAGCGGGCGACTCCAGCAGACGACATTTTCAGATGCATTTTCTTCTTGGCGCTGTAAGGGTTAGGTATTATGCTCAACACAAATCCGCAAGAAACAGAAAATATGGTCATTTTTTGTTTTTCAATCTTTTAATAACACAAAGACGCCTTTATCTGTTTGTGTTCTTCCTCGTGGTGCCCTGGGTTAGTCTGTGATTGTCACACCTCCTGATAACACACTTGATGTGTGAACTTGACAGAAAGTCTATATAATCATATTTTTCAAATGTTTACATAGCAAATTGAAGAGCACAGCAATAAGGCAAACATTAATGGGCCTCGTAGCGACAAACCCTGTGTTCAGGGTTTCCGACAAAGCGAAACTCAAACAAGCGGGCTAGAAAATTGAAATTTCGCTCGTAGCAAGCCTAGGTATGACACTTTCCAATAAGCGAATAACAACAGCGCTGATCAGACTGTGCAAATGCAGAGGCTGGTCTGCACCATTGTTGTTCGCAAACCACCGAAGACAGGATTTGTCACGTCGAGGCCCAATTATGAAAATGTTCTCCGCTTCCTGCATTACTTACATGGAGTTTGATACTTCCTTCAGTTTGCTATCTGGCATGGCTGTTTTAGATCCGGCTGTTTTTCAAACCTCACCACCTTACTATCCCCACAAAAGTTGATGGTGTGTGAAAGGTCTTCTCTCAAATAACGTTTCAACGAGGGATAAAAAAGGATCAATATGCCTTCAAGTCGGTGCTTCTTTTGTGGATTTTTGTTGTTGTTTGTGTTTCATGTGTTTGTCATTGTTGTGCCGCCTTGTCTGTTTCATGCACCCTTTGGTCACCTGATAGGAATGGGGCTTACCTCTAGGCTTTTTGTGTGTTGCGTTTTCTTGTGTTACCGCCACTTTCCCAATATGTGTCTTAAGTGCTTCTGTTGTAGATCCTTTTTGAGATTTATGTTTCGTGTCTGTCATGCTCTCTTGTTTGCTCGTTGCGGCCTTGTGTTCACCTGCTGGGAAAGAACTGACCTCTTGACTCTCTTGCTAGTGATGTTTTCTTGTGTTTTTGTCACTTTTGTGGTGTCCTGGGTTAGATATGGTACTTGATTGTATAGATTTCTGATCTTCGTCTTCTTTCTTACTTTGATCCTCATCAGGACTAAAGGTGAGGTTGTTACTGTTAAGCATGTTTAATCCCTCCAGTATATTTTTACAAGTTCCAAGAAGTGCTTCTTCTGTGGACCTTTTTTGATATTTTTGCTTCATGTTTGTCTTTGTTATACTGTCTTGTCTGTTCTTTGCAGCCTTGTAATTACCTGGTAGGAAAGGACAGACCTCTTGGTTCTCTTGTTTCTGATGTTTCCTTGTGTTTTTGTTTTCATTTTCTTATATGTTGTCCAAGGTCAGGTGTTGTACTTGATTGTATCGATTTCACTTCCGTTTTAAACTTCACTTTCTAATGGCTACTGTACTTTCAACCCACTTTATTAGTTAATTGCTGAAAGATGGTGATTTTTTTAAAAGGCTCATACTTGTTGCCTTATTTATATTACAGGAGTGCTATATCGACCAGTCTCATGGAACGCTAGATGTTATTTACTCAACGGGATGTATGCCCTCTGCTGTAAGTACATATTACATAGAGGATCTTACATAATTGCTCGTGTAGTATTGAATTTAATACACGAGTTGGGGAAAAGAGATAAAATGCAAGGCTTGCACTGAGTTTGATAAATCCAATAATAAATGAGCACGAATAATATATTTTATTTATCATATGACCTAAAGATTACTTTGAAAGTAAGAAAGAGCGTAAAAGATCAGGAATTGATACAATCAAGCACCACACCTGACCCAGGATACCAATGGGAAAGTGACGATGTCACAATTAGACATCACAAACGAGCAGACTTGGGGTCAATTACTTTGAAAAAGTAATTAATTACATACAATTACATTGGAAATTGTTCAATTAAATTACAATTACAATTACATGGCTTTTGAGCAAAGTAATTAATTACATACAATTACTTTGCCAAATGTAATTAATTACATTACAATTACATTTCACTGCCACTCAGATAGCTTTATCAGCTTTTAATTTCAGCGATAATTGAAATGAGTTAAAATCTCCTTAAAAGTCTGAGTAACCTTGATACTCTAAACACAATATATGTCTATTAGGTTGATTTTATTTTTTCCTCTTGTATCAAATTATTGTCAAGTGATGCAACTTTAAAGAAATGAAAATCAGTTGTTGTTTTTTGTGATTGATGACCTGATCACACAAGAGAAAATACAGAAACTATTATTATTTTTTTTGGCAATTTATCCCCCATAAATTGCCAAAGTTTTCAAACTAGCTGTTAACCACAGAACAAAGTTCAGGAAAACACATTGGCTTGAGAAGTCTACAACTGTGGACGATAAACCATGAAAATTATGTGTAAAACTAGCTTAGATGCCAGAGAATAACTTTTTTCAAAAAGTGTTGATAAAAAAATCTGTTTGGCCCTATGAGTTCTGAAAGTTGGCAAAAAAGTACAAAAAAGAATATCTGATAGTGACAAACTAAAATATTACTAGCCTGATAAACTGCTGGCTTGGCAAGCAAGAGGTGGCTAGTTCGGTCACCACTGGAACATCTATTTTATTTTTATTTTTTGTAATTATATTAACAATGGTGGGCCCCAGTTTCACTGAATGAGTGAAATTCAATTTATTTTCTGAATCACACTTTATGATTATTAATTTTGGTATTATTATTATTATTATTATTATTATTATTATTATTATTATTATTATTATTATTATTATTGAAAATGGAAAATGAGCAGTTTAAGGGCTTTAAATAGTGTTGTGGACAGATTGGGCCATGCACCTTAGCATATGAATGTGTTGATCCTAGGTGTGAAAATCTAACAAAATGCCTTCAAGGAGTCAATTCACTAACCAACACTTTTGTCTGAGTAATAACTATTGTTGAGATTTTCACACCTTCTTTGTTTTTGTATTGTTTTGGTAACTTAACTATTAAAGGTTGATTGTCACAAAGCCATATCTTTTACAAGCAGATGAACAAAGAATAAATAAGTTGCTTAATAAAGGAATAGTAGAAGTAACATACAGTCTGTGTCTGCGATAAAATTGTTATATTCCAGGGAAAAAGGCTAACAGGGGCCCAGTAGCCCAGTGCCCCTAATTTTTGGGCTTGGCCCCTAAAACTGAATGTTTAGGGGCCCAGCTAGCCCCTGAAAAAAGGGTGTATGTAAAGGTATGAAGTATTGACGAATCTGATCTAGCTGTTGGAAGTTTACAAATCTTCATTTAAGCTGATTCCAAATGCTGTTTATATTTTGACAGATTTGGAGGACTGAATTCTGACTTCAATGTTGAAATGAGTTTGATTTTCTGCCGAATCCTGGGTCACTTAAATGTGGGCTGGGCCCCCAATCATTTTGTTTTTAAGGGCCCAGCTTGCTCCTGGCAAAGAAATGTTAGTCTGTATCCCTGTATTCTATTTTATGTCTATAGATACTAACATGACTAGTCCCAATTCTCATTTGTTACTAGTACAGCAAATGTTATATGCATTTACAAAGGCTTTAGCAGTATCTTACGTATCTATGATAATCTTTAGTAACTGAACTCATAACTGATCTGTAAAGTAATTAATAAGTAATTGAAAGTAATTGTTAATTACTCCCATTTTTGGCCATGTAATTAATTACATTCAATTACTGTAATTAAAGAAATGCCTTAATTACAATTACATACAATTACTTTAGAAAATGTAATTAAATTACAATTAATTACAATTACAATTTTAATTACCCCAACTCTACAACCGAGAGCCAAGGGGTCAGCTCTTTCCTAGCATGTGACCACAAGGCATCAACAAACAGACGTGCATTAAATGCATAACAAAACAAGACAGAAATAACATAAATAATCCATATGCATAACAAAACAAGACAGCAATCTCATTTCTGACGTGAAAGGAGAGAGATAATTCTGCAATACTTTTGACCTTCATTTAGCTACCATTGATTTGTCTTAAAGACATTTGTTTTGTCTAGTTTTGAGTGGCCGCTAAATGACAGGTTTAACTGTATGCACTCTAATTTAGGGGCATGTTTTATTTTTAGCAATGTGATACCTTGAACAACGCACCAATGGTAGGGAGACGACGAGCGGTAGGTTCTTGTGCCTCAGGCTGCTGTGCATCTGATTACTGCAACCAGTGAGTAACAAATACATTTTCTTTTATTCCAGCCTTTTTTAATTGGGTTGGCCAGGAATGCAAATTTAGGGGATATCTGTATTCAACAATTTCATTGTGGGAGGTATATCGTCCGATATACGGTCGGAAATTTAGTTTTACGGCGACGCGCGAGCGGAGCCGTAAAACACGATTTCCGAACGTATATCAGACGATATACCTCCCCAAATGAAAATTTTGAATATATGTTTTTATCCTCTTCCTTTCGCTAAATGGTTCGCAGTAACTCACGCGAACCGGTGCACAACAATATATCCACAGATTTGCTAGAGTTCCTGTAAAATGAAGTCTATTTGGACGTCGACATCAGTGAAACAAAGCAGTGGTTTGATCTAACGCTTTCGCCAGCCGAAAATTGAATGAAGCACGCAGAGCGAGCACATGGTTTAGAAGTGGATGCTGGCTGGAACCCTGCAAGGCGGACATAATTTAGAGTAC
Source organism: Loripinus fragilis (assembly GCA_964019695.1). Lineage (NCBI taxonomy): Eukaryota > Metazoa > Mollusca > Bivalvia > Lucinida > Lucinidae > Loripinus > Loripinus fragilis. Next base: position 985,286 of record OZ026530.1, on the reverse strand, counting down.
CGCAGATAAGGCGGAAACCAATAAATGTAAGAAAGGTAATTAAGTATACAGGCCACAAGAAAAAGAATGCAACAAAATAGAGAGCTCTAGTGTCGTTAGATAAAATGCGATATGGAGACATAACGCACATATCACATTCTAATGCACTTCTGCAGTTTCGTTTCAAATTTGAGCGTTGCAAGCCGCGTAATGCCGCACGTCATCAAAGGGAATATGACTTAATTAATGACGTCAAAATGTTTCCTGTAGTATATCGCAGGATATACTGTCTCAAATTTTTGACGTTATCCAATCAGAATAAGTAATGGTGCAAAGATCAGGAATCGATACAATCAAGTACCACACCTGACCCAGGATACCAATGGGAAAGTGACAAATTCACAGAAGACACCACAAACGAGAGCCAAGAGGTCAGCCCTTTCCCAGCAGGTGACCACAAAGCACATATAAACAGACGCGCACAAAGACATAGCAAACACAAGACAGAACAAAAACATAAAAGATCCGCAAAAGTCGCGTTACAAAAGCAAGTGCATTAGAATGTAGCATGATATCTATTGCGTTATAGGCTGCTTCATAGTTTTGTCACAAGCTGGCTTATTTATCTTTACAGAAACTGTTCCAGCCTTCATGGACATGCACATACAATACCTATAACGACTCAAACTACACGTTTAACCAGTCAACCTTCAACAACAGTCAAATCAACTTCAACAACTTCAGCCATTACTTCAACTACAGTCTCTTCAACTTCAGCAACAACTTCAACTGTAACTACAGTACCCTCAACTACAGTACCCTCAACTACTGTCCCCTCAACTACAGTCCCCTCAACTACAGTACCTCCAACTACAGTACCCTCAACTACAGTCTCCCAAGCTTCAGCAACATCGACAGTAGCAGGTAAAATAAATACTATATGGGCCTCGTCGCGAGAAAACCTGTTTTTGGGGTTTCCGACAAAGTAAGATTCAAACAAGCCAGCTCAGCTACAGAGACTAGCTAGAAAAATGAAATTTCGCTCGTAGCAAGTCTAGACATGAACCTTTCCAATAAGCGAATAACAAAGGCGCAGATCAGACTGCACGGATGCGCAGGCTGGTCTGCGCCTTTGTTGTTCGCTTATCCCCAAAGACAGGTTTTCTCGCGTCGCGGCCCATAAATTACCTTTACTGGTAAGGTATCATGCATGGATCCAGAGGGTGTACAAGGGTTCTGCTCTCTGAAAAATCGCAAAATCTATATGGTCTCTTAGCAATACTGGCCAAGATCTCCTGAAAATCACAAAGCTACCAAGCCAGCTTTCCATGTTTGGCCTTTATAGGCCCACCAGGAAAACGCCATTGAAATGGCAGTTCCCTCGCGGGCTGATGACGGCCCGCTTGTAGTGGTAGTTGGATTCTCTGATCTTCTCACCAACTTGTAAAAAAAACCCAAAAAAAACGTTAGTGCTGAGTTAGACCCTCTTTTGACAAAACTTTCTGGATCTGCGCATGGGAATGGGCGCCATTCACACTATAATAAACGTAGAATATTAAACCATTGAGAGTTAAAATAGAATTAGATTTGGGATACATGTATACTGGGCTTATGTAAATGGGGTTATTTTAAATTATTTGTCCCATTTCTATCAAATAAACTATAATTATTTGATAAAAAGTGATTGACGTTGTTCTGTTGTTGTTTGTTGTTGCTCCCACTCTTTGTGGGGGTTTAAGCCCTCCAGTAAAATATTTTACTGACCCTTCCAAGGCGGTACTTCTTTTGTGGATCTTTCATGTTTTTGTTCTGTCTTGTGGTTGCTATGTCTTTGTGCGCGTCTGTTTATATGTGCTTTGGGGTCACCTGCTGGGAAAGGGCTGACCTCTTGGCTCTCGTTTGTGATGTCTACTATGAGTTTGTCACTTTCCCATTGGTATCCTGGGTCAGGTGTGGTACTTGATTGTATCGATTCCTGATCTTTGCATCCTTACTTACTTTTATTGTTTATAGGTTTTTGTTTTGTTTTGCGGTACTTTGTGTCATTTTAAGTTTGCAATCATCTCGCTGAGAAAGAAAACGCTTCTTGTTATGATTGTTGTGTGGCTCTTACTCGCGGTTTCATGGGTTTGTCTGACGTTATCCTGTTGTTGTCTGTTGTTGTTCCCACTCTTTGTGGGGGTTTATTGTTTATAGGTCTTTGTTTTGTTTTGCGGTACTTTGTGTCATTTTAAGTTTGCAATCATCTCGCTGAGAACGAAAACGCCGCTTGTTGTGATTGTTGTGTGGCTCTTACTCGCGGTTCCATGGGTTTGTCTGCAGTTTTTGATTGTGGTATTTCTTGATCATACTCGCTTACCATGCTTACTAGTTTTGCTTTACTTTTGTTGTGTTTATCCTAAAAAATATTAACCTAATCCTGACCTTTAGGCATGAATAAATTATTACAATGATCGTTTTTAGATGGATCGTGTGCAAATCGGTATGTTCCGAGCAATTAAGGAAATACACGCCGTGGTACAATTGCTGTAATATTCTTCAATAACTCAAAAGGGCTGTAATTTCAACCGTAGTCGTGTGGTTGGTCAAAATAAATCCAACTACGCAAATTATGGGTTCGAATCCTGTCTGACCCTACTTTGTTTTTAATTTGAGTTTTACTTTGTTAAAGAAATGCACTTAAAACAAGAATGTGTAAGTTCACGTTTCTTTTAAAATGTAATGAAAGACAACTTCTTGATGCTGGGAGCTAGAATTAAACTTTTGAATATATCTTAAAAACAAACAAACACACTAACACCCCTGCTCTTGTCATTTATGTTTCGTGTTTGTCATGTTTTTTGCCTGTTCATTGTAGCCTTCTGACCACCTGCTGGGAAAGGGCTAACCTCTTGGCTCTCTTGTGTGTGATAATTTATTGGGTTTTTGTCATTTTCCCATGTGGTGTCCTGAGTCAGTTGTGGTACTTGATTGTATCGATTCCTGATTCTTTTCTTTCTTTCTGAGGCCAGAATTTTTGATTAGTTGATTTACGGGAAGTTTTTTTTTCAGATTTAGGGTCAAGGGGGGGGGGGGGGGGGGCGAAATGATAAAAATAAAAAAAGCTCTGAAAATGACCAATTATCTGGTCATTTTCAAACTTTTTTTTACAGAGCTCTTTCTTTCTTTTTTTAAAATATCTCCAGAAAAACAGTAGAACTAGTAAAGTAAACCAACTGTCTGTATTAAGTCTCTAAATATTTTATCATTTTCTTAAAAATCTGGACAGGACAATCACTTTTAACAGTGTCACTCTCAAAAATACACAGACAGAACCGCAAGAATATAGTATTTTTTTCAACAACACAAATAATATTAAGAGTCGGCGGATAAAATAAAAGAATAACTTTAGAATTTTTTTTTCAACTTTCTGGAAAATTACATTAGGAGGGTTTGTAAATCAACTACTAAAAAAATTTCTGGCCTTACTTTGATTTTAAAGAATGCTTATCAGATATATACTTACTTGATTTAACTGAAGTGAAACAAGCATATATATACACTAATAGCAATTGTAGAAAAAAACTTTTTATGGTCAAATGCTTTCATTAAAGTGTCTAAATAATCTAGTATCAGCTTTTGGAAAAAATCAGCCCCTACCAGATACAGCAATATCATTTTAAGGATGGCCTCATACTTTGAGCCATATTTAATGCATTTCATTGACTTAATCACATGTCATGCATTCCATGGCTTTTATATGTCAAATATTCCATTGCAAAGACCTGCCTTACATGTATAAGGCAACAAATTTAGTGGTCATTAAGGCACACGCTCTTATATAGCTTCATAGCGAAAGATAAATACATTTTAGGGAGAATTGGCTTATATTTTTAAGGGTTTGGGGAGCGAAGGCAAATACTTTTGGGGAGACAAGGAAATTATTTGCAGGGATTTTGGGAGATCAATGCATTATTTTCAGGGATCAAGGGAGCACAGACCCCCCTGGAGGCCTCAAAAAAATATGTCTTTCCAAATAATTTCATTTTCGCGAATATTAATAGATATTGATATCAAAAATGCATTCATTATGTTTATTACGTATTCATTTATGTTGTTAATTCAAAAAAGAGAATAAAGTTATATCTGTCTGTCTGTTTGTCTGATATCAAAATACATTCATTGATTAATATATTGACGGTCCAATAAATATGAAACCGCATTGTGTTAAGTTAAAGGAATACAATAATTCAACATGAAAGGAAAAAAAGTGTTTTTCTCTGTCAGAACGTAATAAATCCAAAGGACTAGAATTTTTATAAACAACATTCACCACATTATTGATTTATGAGAAGTTTATTTAACATGGCGCAAAATGTTGTGACCTCTGAGTTTTTTTGTTTGTTTTTTTGGAATGTTGTTGTTTTGTTGTTGATTCATTGTTTACTGTACATTCGGAAATTTTTGCCAGGATTTTATTTTCGCGAAACTTCGCAAATGCGAAGTTTCGTGAAAATAAAACCCTCGCAAAATGGCGGAATCAATCTGTCGTTTACTGATGTAGGTAAATCATGTCAAAATCGCGAATTTTTAACATGGCAAATATGCTTTTTAACACTATTCGCGAAAAATAAAATTCTCGCGAAAATTTCCGAATTTACAGTATGATTGCTCCCATTGTTTTTTTTGTGGTATGGTTGTTGATGTCCAATCTAGTCAAGCAATCATCTTGCATGAGTATGTTGTAACTGCCTGTATTCTGTGTCTCTTTGGGTTTGTGTCATACTCATTTGACCTCTGTCAGAACATACTACTGTCCTGCCAACCAAGAGTGACAGTGACAGTGACGTCATGTTTTGTTTACAAAGTTAGCAAGGACTTAGAATCGATGTATCACTTATGTATTAATCATATCCACAGGATATGATTGATACACAAGTGAGCTATCGATTCGCGTAAGCAAAAGTGAAGTGTACAAGTTAATACTTTACTTAACAATTGTAGACATACTATTACATCACTGTCACTCTTGGCTGGCAGGACAGTATATCCAAAGTACTCAGGATATAAAAACAAACAATGTTGATGCATGATGAGAAGTTCAATTAAAATAACAGAATGTTGCGACCTCTGAATAATTAAGAAACGGATTTCATTAAAATAGAGAGAACCACAGCATTTGAAAACAATAACTTCTATAACAATAATGATAAAAATAATAATGATAATAATAATAATGCAGAGAACAGCAAATATGCTACTTAAGATATCACAGAGTGTTTGGTCGATCTCTTATTGTCCTCCAGTACGACATATAGCAAACAGCAACGTTACTTTATCATTAATTGGTATCTTTTAAGAAACATTGAATGTCATTGGTCCTACAATGCTTCAAAGAAAACTGTTAGTTGATGTCTGAACACTAGTTTTTTGTCATTTTTGTATACAGTAAAACAAGTGTAAAAAGGCCACTCAAAATAGACAAAACATAGATCTAAGTGAAAAATGGTAGCTTAATATAGGTCAAAAGGGTTGCATAATGTTCATCTTGGAGCATTCTGCAACACTTTTGACCTGCATTAAGCGGTATTTGGTCTTGAAAACCAATTTCTGGACATTTTGAGAGTGATCCTTTCACACAGGGTTTACTTAAATTTGTAGATATCAACAGATGTTCGTCAAAACCTTGTAGAAATGGTGGAACATGCCTTGTCCTAGCTTACATCACCCACACCTGTGTTTGTCTACCTGGGTACACAGGCTTCAACTGTGAATTCAGTAAATACCAATAACTCTGAATATTTAACAGCAGTCAGCACATATGAATGCTTGTGAAATACCTAACAATAAACAATAGGCAAGAGATATACTAGCCATCGTTTAAGGAATTTCCTGTCTAAGTCAGAAGATAGACTGATCATAATTTAAGGCATTTCCTGTCTAATCAGGAGATATACTGTCCATCGTTTAAGGCATTTTCTGTCTAAAATAGTAAGTGAGTATGATAAGGAAATACCACAATCACAAACCGCAGACAACCCCATGGCACCGCAAGGAAGAGCCACTCAACCATCACGAGACACTAGGAAGACAAATTAAGCAAAGCAACCAGATCTCTCTTCTCCATCAAGATGATTGCAATACTAGAGTGGACATAAAGTAAAGTACAGCAAAACATAGAACAATTACAGACTCCCACAATGGGAGTAGAAATAAACAAAAAGTCAACAACAACAGAACCACCGCCTTCAAACGGACAGCAGCTTAAGCCACCGCGGGGGGGGGGGGGGGGGGCTCAAGTTGAGCCACGGTGGGCCAAGCTACAGATAAGCATCAGGCACCAACCCATCAATTAAAGCTCTATGTCAGAGCCATCATAGAGTCTGAGGTCTGACCCACCGTCGTGCAATTAAAGAGGACACCATAGGTATAAACCGTGGTATGGTTTAAAACCAGGCATGCACACTGTCACATGATATCCAAGTTATATTCGACCCTTATAATATAACGTTTTACAATCTTTTTAAATTGATCGCTAAAATTAGATTCTCCAACATTTCGTTTGAATTTATAAACAAATTCACCATAAAATATAGGTTCTAATACGCCTTGTTGCAGAAGAGTGTTTAACCCAGTGTTGTAATTAACAATTAACTCTGAGTGTCTGAAGCAGAATTTAGAAAATACTTGTCGAATTTAATGATATCTATAACCTCGTTTTAATAATTTAGCAGTAAAAAGTAAGTTTCTGCTGTTCAAGTCATCAATATTTAAACACACTCTAGCAAAACAAATAAGCTGAGAAATATATACACCATGGGAAGGGTAGCGAGGAACATCTCCATCAAGAAATGGGAAATAACTATTTCAAAATTAAAATCATCCATTTTATTATAAATTTTAGAGGAAACTATGCCATTTGTCATTGACAAGTTCAAGTCCAAAAACAGAGTTTTAGTATCAGAAGAATTAGCCTTATTTAACTGAAGTTCAGTAGGATATATCTGACCTACCATTTGTTCAAAATAAGGATTATCAATATTAAGTAAGTCATCTAAATATCTGGAGGTGGAATTAAAAGCTTCAATAATATCAGTTTGATTATTGTCTGACAGAGACAACATAAAGTACCTCTCATTAAAAATACAAATCTACAACAAGAGGAGCACAATTAGTACCCTATGGAATACCTACAATTTGTCTATATAATTTCGAGCCAAATCTTATAGATATATTGTCCAAAAGATAATGGAGAGTATGACACATTTTCTGACACATCAGGAGACAGACTGTTCATAATTTAAGGCATTTCATGTCTAGTCAGGAGATAGACGGAATTTCCTGTCTTAGTCAGAAGATAGACTGATCATTCTTTAAGGCATGCCTTCTCTAAGTCAGGAGATAGCTTTGTCGTAATCTAAGGCATGTATCTCTTTAATGGGTTGTAATTATATAAGTCCTGAAAGTCGATACAGTGCAGCTTTATCTAGCCGACAAGCCTACAAACCCTGTCAGTGGAAAGGTATACTCAACCAACTAATGAAGGCAACTTTGACCCGAATCACAAACTACAGGGTTTCTAATTTCCATATTACATCTACCGTACAACTAGAATGACATTATGCATAAGCTCGTTAATATGAAGTCCTAGGGACTAGAAATTTTATTTCGAATTGCCAGTTATTCGAACTATAGAAAAGTAGACACAAAAACATATACCCCTAAAACGAATTATTATCATGTTTTTCTATCTAACATATGTGTTTGGAGCGTAAAAGAAACGTTTCAGAGAGACGGTTCTTGTTAACATCCAATGCAATGTGTTTTATAGACCGCTATTAAAATAAATCATGAATGTGTCATATTCTCTGAATCTCAAATTTATTTTGAATTTGCAAGCATATTGACAAATCGAAGTTCTTTTGTGGATCATTTGTGTTATATGTGCCTTGTGTATTCATGTTTTCGCGTCTGTTCACTGCCGCCCTGTGGTCGCCTGCTGGGAAAGGGCTGACCTCTTGTCTCTTGATTGTGATGTTTAATTGTGTTTAGTCACTTTCCCCTGTGGTATCCTTGGTCAGGTGTGGTACTTGATTTTATTGATTCCTGATCTTTGCCGCCCCTTTTACTGCGATTATTCGAGGTTTAACTGTATACAATAAGAAACAAAATTTCATATGATATGACTTGTTTGTTTTTACAGATAAAGATGATTGTCTCCATGTTGCATGTCTTAATGGTGGCAGATGTACTGACCTCGTGAATGATTTCAAGTGCACCTGTCCTCAAGGGTATGCTGGACGCCATTGTGAAACAACACCTCATAAACGTAAGTGAAACAGTCAAATATGTTACCTTTTGAAATACTTACAAGTGCACCTGTCCTCAAGGGTATTCTGGACGCCATTGTGATACAACATTTCATAAACATAAGTGAAACAGTCAAGTATGTTACCGTTTGAAATACTTACAAGTGCACCTGTCCTCAAAGATATTTTGGGCGCCAATGTAAGGCAACATCTCATAAACGTTAAAGAAACAGTCAAGTATGTTACCTTTCGAAATACTTACAAGTGCATCTGTCCTCATGGATATTCTGGACGCCATTGTGAAATAACATCTCATAAACGTAAGTAAAACAATCAAGTGTGTTACCTTTTGAAATACTTACAAGTGCACCTGTCCTTAGAAATATTCTGGACGCCATTTTGAGACAACATCTCTTAAACGTAAATGAAACAATCAAGTATGTTACCTTTTAAAGTACTTACAAATGCACCTGTTCTCTTGAATATTCTGGACGCCATTGTGAAACAACATCAAATACATGTAAGTGAAACAGTCAAGTATGTTACCTTTTAAAATACTTACAAGTGCATCTAACCTCAAGGGTCTTCTGGACACCATTGTGAGACAAAATCTCATAAACGTAAGTGAAACAGTCAAGTTTGTTACTTTTTGAAATACTAACAAGTGCACCTGTCCTCAACGATATTCTGGACGCCATTGTGAAACAACATCTCATAAACGTTAGTGAAACAGTCAAGTATGTTACCTTTTGAAATACTTACAAGTGCACCTTTCCCCATGGGTATTTCGGACACCATTGTGAAACAACATCTCATAAACGTAAGTGAAACAGTATAGTATGTTACCTTTTGAAATACTTACAAGTGCACCTGTCCTTAGAGGTATTATGGACGCCTTTGTGAGACAACATCTCATAAACGTGAGTGAAACAGTCAAGTATGTTACCTTTTGAAATACATACAAGTGCAGCACCTGTCTTCAACGATATTCTGGACGCCATTGTGAAACAACATCTCATAAACCGTAAGTGAAACAGTCAAGTATTATACCTTTTGAAATACTTACAAGTGCACCTGTCCTCAATGGTATTCTGGACGCCATTGTGAAATAACATATCATAAACGTAATTGAAACAGTCAAGTATGTTACCATTTCAAAATACTTACAAGTGCACCTGCCCTCAAGGGTATGCTGGACGCCATTGTGAGACAACATCTCATAATTGTAAGTGAAACAGTAAAGTATGTTACCTTTTGAAATACTTTCACGTGCATCTGTCCTCATAGATATACTGGACGCCATTGTGAGACAACATCTCATAAACATTAGTAAAACAGTCAAGTATGTGACCTTTTGAAATACTTCGATTGCACCTGTTCTCAATGGTTACGTTTTGAAATACTAACAAGTGCTCCTGACCTCATAAACGTAAGTGAAACAATCAAGTATGTTAACTTTTGAAATACTAACAAGTGCTCCTGACCTCAAGGGTTTTCTGGACAGTCAAGTATAATACCTTTTAAAATAAACTCGAAACTAAAATGTAAATGCTTTGCTGGAAATACGTCATTAATTTTTAATGTGTGAGTTATGAGCCACGGCGCCTTTAGGAAGAGAAACGGAAGACTAACAGTCACCTGGCATTTTTCATCTTAGATATATAATTAACGTGATGATTCTAATTCAGAAATAATAAATTTCTTATTTTTTGATTGGGAGGTTCCTCGGCCCCCTTCTTATGGTGTATATATTTCCCAGCTTATTCGTTTTGATAGAGTATGTTCTAATGTTGATGAGTAAAATAACAGATACCTATTTTTGACTGCTAAATTATTCAAGCAAGGTTATAGATATCATAAAATTAAATAAGAATTTCAAGCCTTATATTTACATACTAAATTACAAATCATTTTCTGAATTATCATCCACCCACCCCCGTCAGCTATCCTTATAAAATGACATATTTCATTTGTAAAGGATGTGGTTGGAATGCCAAGGAGCGAAACTCGTGAACAAAACGTCGTGGCGATACGTAAATGAAGTCACAGAAATGTCAATAAACAAAGAACGTTATTGGCTGATGCTAACGTAATTCCGCCTAGAGGCGTGGTCTAGATCACGTGGAATTTCAATGTTTTGCATCAAAGAAGGAAAGCAGCCAGAAATGTTGGCTTCATCTATGGCAACAACATTGAGAAAGTAACTATACTGAGGGAAAAAAGTTTAGCAATTATTTATAATAGGGTTTCCCATAGGCAATCTTTGAAGCTTAAGATCTTTGGCAGGTTCGCAAACATGTTGGTTGTTTGAAAATTACTTAAAGGCTACCCGCAAGTAGTCAAAGCAAAAACAAAATGCGTCTTCATAGTGAGAATTTGATCTGCTGAGCATTTTAATTTCAAACGTTATTCAAATGAAAGGGAGGTAATTTGGGAAAATGCGATTTTCAACTAAAAACTGTACGAAAAGTGCGATTATAACATTCAGTTTTAAACCGTTTTTCAATTTCTTGCTTTTGGATCTAAACATTTGACAGAAAAATGAAAGTCTTAGTCAAAAATTATTTGTACTATTGCCAGATAAGCTGTTTAAGCAAGGGGCATAAAATCAGACTTTACATTGTGTGAAATGTCAACCTGTTAATGTCATCGTACTCGTGAACGTTTGTCAACATATATTTTTGACATTATGAAATTGAAAGTCAGATTTCTTTTAAACTGTGAATCCTCAAACTATATTGCTAAACTTTTTTCCCTCAGTATATATTTGTATACAAAATGAAGACCCTAATTTAGATGTAGTATTTTGTAGTCTGATCTGGGTCTGTTCTGTTTGCACATATCTCACGAGAAGATTGCTGGGCTTAGTCGTATCTTAATGATGCCTTAAATACAGAATACTAGGTGAGTGTCTTTTGATATTAAGTTTACCAGGTGATACTTTGAGAAAGTTTGCTGACATCGCGAGGCTTGCCGAGCAATTCAACATGCGTTCTCAAACCCGAGCCTGGTAAACTTGATATCAAAAGATGCGAACCTAGTATTCTATTTATCAGTTTACCTATTGTTTCATTCTTCAAACTAGCGATTATGACGTAATTTTTGATTTTTGTGGTTATTCAGCGTCGTGAGCGACGTAATTCAAAAAGTGCAACGTCATCATGACCTGATAAAGGCACATGTCGTGAGATAGACCATGTTTATATGGCAACGTGCAGCAATACAGTTAATATCAGAGGTAACCGATAATTTATTTTACCTATACAGACGTTTGTGAGAACAAGCACTACCACTTTGTTGACCAATTTGACCTATGCTACAAACTATACAGAGAAAGAAAGACATGGCAATCAGCGAGAGATGCCTGCAAAAGAGAGGGTGGAGATTTGATCATATTTAAGAATGATGAAGAAAAGAATTTCTTTGATGTGCTGGCTCGTGGAATCTATTGTAATGATAATATTTTAGTATACAGTCAAAAATAGTAAGTGAGTATGATCAGGTAATACCACAATCACAAACCGCACACAACTCCGTGGCAACGCGAGGAAGAGCCGCTAAACCATCACGAGACACCAGGAAGACAAATTAAGCATAATAACCAGCTCTCTTTTCCCCATCAAGATGATTGCAATACTAGAATGGACATAAAGTGACGTACAACAAAGCATAGAGCAATTACATACTCCCACAATGGGAGTAACAATAAACAAAAAGTCAACAACAACAGAACCACCGCCTTAGAACGGACAGCAGCTTAAGCCACGGGGGGGGGGGGGTCTTAAATGCATTTACTGGTACGAAATCTTCGCCCTAGAACCCTCTTTACACTGGCACCCCAAATAAGTTGACGTTAAACTGCGTTACTGTTGTAATGAAATCAAATTTAAGCTAAACTGGTACATTATGCAAATACAAGTGACCATGTAAAGAATTTTGCTGTTATAAAGAATGTCGCTGCAAAGAGTTTTCCCTGTATAATCAAGGCAGATCTTTAATAAAACATCCACCTTACAGTGGTGAAGTTGACCAGGAAATATCACAAACACAGATCACACCTCGACAAATGGCACAGTGCAGAAAAGATATTTGAACACGTAAAAAATAAATATAAACATGCCACAAATCGATTAGAGTAAATCGATCAGCGTTTTTCCTCCTAAAGGAGAAGATTGCCAGTGAGAAAGGATTATCCCACAAAACAAGAGACAAACACAAACGACTTAACAACGAACACCCCACACCCACACACTTTATGAACATTTTACTCCAATATTTACATTTTCAAAGCAAGCCTTTAATGAATCTTTAGAATTTTGCAACCGTTCATAGCCTCATGGTCGACACAAAATTTGATTGACAGCTGCCAAGCTCACTTGCCCGTGCAATTTGCTTCGAACATCGAATTCATTCGCCAGATGTGACACTGGTGGTGTGATTGACAGCGAGCCACACCTGAGTTGCACGTGGACAACAAGCTTCTTGTTTGCTCCATTGGCTGTCCGTGTTAACATTGGCTGTTCCGTTTTGCACTCCAACAAGACCGTTATAACGAATATATATTAATTACAAAATTGTTTTATCTCCTAAATAATCAATAATGTTTCCATATTAGTTAGTTAAAATAAAACGTAAATATAAGCAATAAATTCAATTTTTGGAAGGTTCGTCCAATCATGAATACTTTGGGTCTCTTGCAAAGTTAACGTGGCTTCACTTACTTTGCAAGAGACTTAGGGCATTCATAATTCCATGAACCTTCCCAAAATCGCATTAATTTCTTAAATGAATGCACTTTCAATTTGTTTTGCGGCAGTGACTCCGTGTTTGCATTCTCACTATGTACTGGGGCTCATGAAAATAATTGTTACACATAAACATTCTGTCATTTAAATATTTTGCTGGCTTTTAATTTGATAAATAGAACGTGAGACAGACTTTAAATTAAATCAAAGCTTTAAATCCTGCAATTAAATTGCTTTATCATATGACGTCGCGTCTGGGAGTGAAATAACGCCATGCAATAAAATCGATAAACCACTAGTGGTTTACAGATTTACGGGAAACGTTATGACGTCCATAACGATGACAAAATCATAACGTTTTTACGCCAGAAATGAGATTTCAAAGTATTTGTCATATGATAAATCAAATCTAACATTCGTGCTCTTGTGTTATTGAATTTATTAAATTCGTTGCGAAAAAGAGATAAAATGCTCGACAAGCCTCGCATTTTATCTCTTTTCTCCAACTCGTTCAATAAATTCAATAAAACATGAGCACTCATACATTTAAATTGTTCCTTATCATCGGTAATCTCCTTGCAGCTCACACAGGCCAATATGAAAGACGATTCTGGGTTGGAGCCTCTGACTTGTCCAGGGAAGGACACTTTGTTTGGCTTGATGGGACTGGTGTAAGCAGCGCTTATTTTCACCCAGGCGAACCCAACAACGCATACGATGGTGAGTTAACTCTATTGGTTTGCAATGGCGTAGCCAGAACGCTAGAAATATGTGAACGTCAAAAGGGAGACTATTGTATCAAGCAATGATTCTCTACCATTGCGTCCTTTTTCAAAATGGGAACTTCTCTTAAAGAAAAGAATTTGCTCCCAAAGGGAGCGAATTCTTTCCTTTAAGAGCAGTTCCTTAAGGTATTGGAAACTCACTTTAAAACATTAAATGAGCTCACTTGAGTGTTATTATTTTTATAACGCACGTGCGTATACTGCGTAATGGGCGCTAGGGCAATGGTTAGTAGATTTAAATCTTATTGACCTAATAATCAGAGAGTAAGGGTTTGGAAGATTTTCTCTTATGTGATACAAGAATCTATGATGGGTGTAAGGGTGGTCTAGAAAAAAAATTGTCCCGAGAATCACCGATTGGCATCCCGAGCTTGCTTCGTGATGACAAACGGTGATCGCAGGGACCGACTTTTCTATCCCGACCTCACACAAATAATGGATTCTTTTTCATGCTCGCCACTTATGAAATATGCATTTTCACTTCACTCAATGAAATAAATGCCATATTCATTCCAAAAAGTTGAAAACCCTCTATTTATTGCATGGCTTCATTTCACTCCCAGACTTGACGTAATATGATGATATAAGTATAATCCTATACTGTCTACAGTGTATAATAAAGACAAAGACCAGGCTGCTAAGATAAACAAAATTGCATGGGTTTCCACCTGTTGTACATTCCACACGGTTGTACACATTTTACCATATATTCTTTGACTTTTCGCTAACTGTAAAGGCGGCGCCTCATGAATGCGTTATTACAATGTAGGACTGGTCAACCTTAGGCATAGGTAAAATCTGAAAATAAGGCGTGGTTTTATTCAAAAGTGACTGTATCAACTTGCGCCATTATCTCATTATAGACGCAAAACACATTATTTAGTCCTAAAAACGCCAGCAAAATAACTTCATCTGAAAATGTCTATTTAACATAAGCATAGAGGCAAAGAGAGGAAGAAAAATGACATGACAACACTATTTTAGTTCTATATTTTAAGCCACAGTACTGTAAATTCGGAAATATTTGCGAGGGTTTTATTTTCGCGAAACTTCGCATATGTGAAGTTTCGTGAAAATAAAATCCTCGCGAAAAGGCAAGATCACTCTGTCATTTATTGATGAAGGTAAATCATGTCATAGTCGCGAATTTTTACGGTGCAAATATGACTTTTAACGTCATTCGAGAAAATAAAAACCTCGGGAAAATTTCCGAATTCACAGTATGTCCAGTTCCCACTGTAAGAGTGTTAGGTATATTACTTCATTTTCATTCTTTATAATTGGAGTAGCTCCCTTTACGCAGTATACGCACATGCATATTAAAAATAGTGACACTCAAGGGAGCTCACCTTATGTGGTAAAAGTGATTTTCCATACCTTAAGGAACTGCTCTGGGAGCAAATTCTTCCCATAAAGAGGAGTTCACATTTTGAAAAGGGACGTGATTGTGGAGAACCATTGCTTGATACAGTAGTCTCCCTTTTCAGCGTTCTGGCTACGCCATTGGTTTTTAATCGAAAATTGCATGTGCCAGCAGTGAAAACCTTGAAATTGAATGTTTTTCTCTATATTCTAAAAATAAGACAAGAATTGCCTCATCAGACTGATACAGGTACTCTTTGGTTACTATGTTTAAAATAATTTTGATGTTTAGGAGAGGACTGCGCAGCGATGACCTACTTTCACACAGATAACCATACTTTGCTAAATGACGATGGATGTGATGTTCAGAGTGAATACATGTGCCAGCTACAAGGACTAGATATAGGTATGTCTTCCTTCACATGCATAGTTGACATGAGTGCTCATGTGTTATTGACTTTATCAAACGCGTTGAAAAAAAACGATAAAATGCGAGGCTTGCCAAGCATTTTATCGCTTTTTCGCAACGCGTTTAATAAATTCAAAACAGGAGCACGAAAGTAAGATTTTATTTATCATAAAACATTAAACTAATTTGAAATTCCATTTTGGCGTAAAAACTTTTGGGTTTTGACACATGAGAGACGTTAAAAGCGGGTTTTCATTAACGTTTCCTGAAAATATGTAAACCAATAGTGGTTTATCGATTTGAATGCATGGTGCTATTTCACTCCCAGGCGCGACGTCATATAATAAAGTAAAATACGATTTGGGTTCATAGCTCTTCCACACCAATTCTTATATAAGCCATAATGCTATAGACCGTTAGAATGGCTTCTTTTGTCGATCAGTTCAAAACTAGTAAGCAAACGAGAAATGAACGTTTTGAGATGATAGATTAACAATAAAATAAAAGAGATAATATTAAATTAATGCAATGTTCTGTTATCCCAGCTATCAATTCCAATCATTATTTATTGCGTTATGCTTTGTGTTTTTATGCTTTCTTGTATTTTCATTGCAGCCTTGTGGTCACCTGCCGGGAAAGGGTTGACCTCTTGGCTCATTTGTATGCTAAGATATCATGTGTTTTTGTCACTTTCCCATGTGGTGTCCTTGGTCAGGTGTTATACTTGATTTTATCGATTCCTGATCTTTAGCTTCTTACTTACCTACTTTGATTTCCTCTTCACTTGCACAGCCCTGGGTCAATGCTAAGATTCACTGATCTTTTATAAGTGGATTGGTACATGATGACTTGTACCACTGTGACTCAACTAGCAGTTTATAAGCATATCCTGTTTGATGGTAATAATGGATTTTCTTTGCGTCATCCTTGTATGAGTAACAGTAAAACCTGTCTTAAGCGGCCCCTCATAAAATAGACAAAACAAAATTCTTACCGACATTTCGTAGCTAAATGATGTCGAAAGTATTGCAGAATGCTCTCTTGGAGCCTTCTGCAATACTTTTGACCTGCATTAAGCAATAATTGGTCTTTAAACCATTTTTGGTCTTATTTTGAGTGGCTGCTTAAGATTGGCTTAACTGTAGTTAAAATATATACTTAAAACCAAAAGTAAGTTTGCAATGTTAATATAAATACCTTTTCTGGATATTGGTGAGCAATATGTTAAATGCGTTTGATTCATTTTCAATTAATTATTCATATGACAGTTAAATCCCATGTTTTTTATTCTGTCACAAATGCAACCACAATGCCCCAATGAAAGGACTATGGGGGCAAAATAAACTTTTAAAAAGCGCATCATTTTGATGTGTTACTGTTGCTTTGCGATTGGACAATTTTTACCTTTAAAGAACCAGTCTGAAAAACAGGTTATCGAATTGTTGTTTAAAGTTAAAATAAGCCCTGATCACTCTTCGATAAGCACAGTTTATACAGGTGTTTTTTTACGTCCATGCCCTTTTTGTGATCTTTACCGTACTTTCAACGGAAGTTCCCCTTGGAAATCGTTTGCCTCTGCTCTTTCAAACCGATGGGAATTTTTATCAAATGTTCTTGTCACTTACTCTGGACAGATGCACAAACAAGTCGCCGATTAAAAATTTCAAATGTCGTCTGAGATAAAGCTTTTGGCTGGGACTAAAGTATACTATTGTTTTAATTCAAAGGAGATAATTTAAATCTGGAACAACTTTAAGATGCTGCCAAAAACTTACTAAACGTCAGAGACAAAATGTCTGGCAGTATTGTTACGGGCAATCGACGGCCGTTTAAAGAGCGTGTTCAAATCGTAGGTTTACTTTGGATTTCGTCAGGAAAGGCTGATTTTGTGCTTTTAATGAAACCACAGATAAATCGAAAAAAGGCAAATTTGCCAAAGTTGTTTTTTGTGAATTATATTAGGGCTGGCACATGTACCAGCAACTCATTTCAATATTAAATTCGGTTGAAATCAAAAACAATAAAGATAAATTCGGTAGTTCAAAGTGTAAAAAAAGAAAGTGAGTATGATAAGGAAATACCAAAATCATAAACTTCAGACAAACCCATGGTACCGTGAGGAAGAGCAATCAACAATCACGACACACCAGGAAGACAAACTAAGCAAAGTAACCAGCTCTCTTTTCCCCATCAAGATGATTGCAGAACTAGAATGGACCTAAAATAACGTATAACAAAGCATAGAACAATTACATACTCCCAGAATGGGAGTAACAATAAGCAACAAATCAACAACAACAGAACCAACGCTTTAGAATGGACAGCAGCCTACGCCACAGGGGGGGGGGGGGTGCTTAAATGCAGATTACAGGTTCTAAATCTTCGCCCTAGATTCTGCTGTTACTTTTGGTTTTGAGTAAAATATTATTATTATTTCTGAACAACAATATATTAAAACGAGTGTGTTTAGCAAGGAAATACCATAATCACCCGTCATATGTTAGCTTTTGGCATCATGAGACAGAGAAACAGGACAAGATAAATAAGGATTACTAGGTGAGTGTCTTTTGATGACAAGTTTACCAGTCAGGCTTTGAGATCACTTGTTGATTTCCATCGCCAGGCTTGCCGAGATATGGAGAGTACTAGGTGAGTGTCTTTTGATATCAAGTTCACCAGACAAGGCTTTGAGAACACTTGTTGACAAGGGGAGGCTTGCCGAGATAGAGAACACTAGGTGAGTGTCTTTTGATATCAAGTTTACCAGGCAAGGCTTTGAGAAGGTTTGTTGACATTGCGAGGCTTGCCAAGATTTACAGAATACTAGGTGAGTGTCTTTTGATATCAAGTTTACCAGGCAAGGCTTTGAGAATCCTTGTTGACATCGCGAAGCCTGCTGAGATATAGAGAATACTAGGTGAATGTCTTTTGATAACAAGTTTACCAGTAAAGGCTTTGAGAATGCGTGTTGACATTGCCAGGCTTGTCGAGATATAGAGGATACTAGGTGAGTGCCTTTTGACATCAAAATTACCAGGCAAGGCTTTGACAATGCGTGTTGTCATCGCGAGGCATGCTGAGATATAGAGAATACTAGGTCAGAGTCTTTTGATATCAAGTTTACCAGGCAAGGTTTTGAGAACGCTTCCTGACATCGCGTGGATTGCTGAAATATAAAAAATACTAGCTGAGTGTCTTTTGATATCAAGTTTACCAGGCAGGGAGAACACTTGTTGACATTGCGAGGCTCGATGAGCTATTCAACATGCGTCCTCAAAGCAGAGCGTGGTAAACTTGATATCAAAAGAAAAACATCCTGGTAATCTATTTGACAGTTACCCATTTTTTTTCAGACTTCAAACTAGCGATTATGGCATAATTTTCAATTTTTCAGTTGATTCAGCGTCATACTGGACGTCATTCAAAAAGTGCAACGTCATCATGACCTGATAAAGAAACATGCGGTGTGAGACAGACAACGATTATCAAGCAACGTGCAGCAAAGCAGTTAATATGAGAGATAACTGATAAAGTGCATTAATTGCTCACATATGGGATTGTTACAAAATCTTCATGTGCTGGGTAAGGTGATTCTCTAGGGTTTGTGACTTGTACTTAAAACTTTATTGTGTTTCAATTCCTTTCAGCCTCAGGACATCGCTCATGTGTAAATGCTGATTTTAGCTATGTACCATCCTTACATATGTGTTACAAAATATATACGGATAACCCCAAAGCATGGACAGATGCAAAGACTTTCTGCGAATCAAAGCAAGCAAGGCTACTTATTGTGAAACATATCGACATTGAGAATTACTTTATAAATCAACATTTTTATGGTGAGTTTATATAAAATACGTTCTGTCTTTTGTAATCAAGTATATTAGACAAACACAGACAGCATGTAGGAATAGCTATCTGTTTATAATCTTGACTTTATTTAAGAAATAAATTCCATTTTTATTACGTTCATGGAATCATAAACACATCAGATTCGATGTGTTCCACGAACAGAACAAAAATGGAATTTATAACTTATATTTATATAATTTAGGAAACGAAACAGTTTTGTATTTAATATATAATCGTATAAACGGTTCTGTTTGGATGTAAAACGGAAAAGCGGAAATGCCCACTAAATGCGGGCAGCCAATGAAGCAAACAAGACACTTGTTTTACACGTGCGAATCAGGTGTGACTCGCTGTCAATCACAACAACGGTGTCACTTTTGGTGAACAAATTAGATGTTCGAATTGTTTTGTACGGTCAAATGAGCTTGGCATCTGTCAATCATATTTATGTCCATCATGAGTTTATGAACGGTTGCAAAAACTAACGATTTATTAAAGGCTTGCTTTGAAATTGTAAATATATTGCCGTGACGAATTAAAGTATGGATTTAAAAAACCCCATCTACATTGACTTCAAAACGTCATTGTGGTGTTTAAAATACTATCAAACTTAAAAACCAATGAATATGGTCCAGGAAACACCACATTCATATTCATAGGTCTTCGATTAACCCTTGACAGCAAATGGAGGAGTCAAGCACATCACATGCACACACAAAGAAGAATATAATACAATGGCAAAACAACATGCACTGTCATTCAGATGAATGTCATGCGCGGATCCAGAGGGGGGATGGGACAGGGGGTCCGGACCCCTCCCCCCTGAAAAAATCACAAAAATATAGAGTTCCTTAACAGCACTGGTCCGGATCCCCTTAAAATCACAAAGCTACCAATCAAGCATTCAATGATGGGCCATCATCGGCCCGCCAGCGAAACGCCATTCAAATGGCGTTTCGCTGGCGGGCCATTGATGACCTGCTTATAGTGGTATTTGGATCCTTTCTCCCGTCATCAAACAATAAAAAAAATGTCAAAGTTGGACCCCCTCTAACAAAAATTTCTGGATCGAGCATGCACTGTCTAATGTCAAACTAAATCTTAAAATCACTAATCCTTGATCTAATACAAAAATGAAAACACAATTTGAGCAACATCCCTTTGTAGACGAATAGACTTTTCCATAAAGTTTGATATTGCTAAGTCAGTGGGTATATTGTAGACATTGAGAGGTCACAGTTATTGTATAGCTTGTAGAAATATTGCATTCCTTTTTTGAAGATCACTTTTGTATTAGTATCCTGGGCCAGGTGTGGTGCTTGATTGTATCGATTTCTGATCTTTGCCCTCTTTCTTACTTTAAATCAATGTTATAGTTGTCCTCTGGCAAAAAGTGTGGATACTTAATCCTGTAGAATGAAAACCTTGAAATTTTTAAGCTGTGGAAACCTAAACATTGTCGTAGCGCCCATTACACAGCTTACACACGTGCGTAATAAAAATAGTAACATTCAAGAGAGCTCACCCAAAGCGGTCAAAGTGATTTTCCATACCTTAAGGAACTGCTCTTAAAGGAAATAATTCGCTCCAGTCTTGTATTAGTCTTTTATCAGCATACTATGCATCTGAATTGCATTAGCTTGAATACCTTTTGAGTTAATAATAGCACCAGGCCCCGAGGTTATAAAACTTTACATCATACTCAACTCAGAAAAGCATAGAATATATCATGCTTAAAATTTTAAAGTGTCAACAATTGTTTGCAATTAACAAATATGAGTTAAGTAATTGTGTTTAAAAGAAAGGAATATCTTTTTTCAGCATTTCAGACTATATGATCACTTGAAGCTTGGTACATAGATGAGTTGAGCATGAATGAAGTTTTTTTAATCTTGGGGCCAGACCTATAGGTAAGGTAGGATAATAGTTGTGCCTTCCTAAAATAAAGGTGTGTTGTCCAAATGAGTCAATTCTGATAATTTACACAAAATGTTAAGCTTATTTATTTTGAATGTGAAATCAAACATTTATAGCCTATCCAAAACCAATATATTTATATGGAATTCTTGAGGTAAGGAAATGCTTTTTTCTTGGGTTTTAAAACAGGAATTTTCCTACCTTTCTGAAGTTGGGGCCAGTTGCCTGTTGAATTTTGGGGAAAAACATATATACCATCAAATTGGGAAGACAACAGAACTAAACCAACATTCAAAATCGATTAAAACCATAGATATGTAAGAAATTAGCAGTGTGAAGCCATAACATATGTGTTGCTTTCATTGCCCCGCATAGAAACTCATGAAAAATGACATAAAAATGTTTTATGCAAGTTAAAAATTCATGCATCTGTAACTTTAATATTTTTGATTGGATTTTCCTGAAATTTTCACCACAATGTAGAACTATAAAATGTGTAGTGAAATACACCATTTGGAAGTTTTTGCTTAATTTTGAACAGGGAAGGGCCGTTATTCAGCCCCAAATCAGCCCTAGAAAAATCCCTGCAAAAGCATTTAACATTGCCATAGTAATCAAGCCATATGTGTTCAGCCTTTACAATTTTGCTGTATATCAAGAGTCGCGATAGCCTTAAATGGTTCTTCTTAGTTTCAGATATTGAAATTTCCTGAGCGTAAAATTGTAAATATTTTCTTACCCATCCATTGAAACATGAGTTTTGGGTGTGCAAAAGAACTGTCTAATTGAGACAAAATGTTTGGGTCAGCTGTGGTACTTGATTGTATCGATTCTTGATCCTTGCACCTCTACTTATTTTCATTTGAGTACCCACAACATATGTTTTGGATGAGAAATTAGGAGCCGTGCTTGACGTTATAAAACAGAAAACCTGGAAAGTATATGCCACAAGTAACCTGGCCCCGAGATTATAACTCTTGAGTTCATTCTCAAACTCGAAATAAAGTGCAATGGTTGACTGCTTGCGGACAAATTCTCAAACTCAAAATAAAACGCAATGATTGGCTGCTTGTGGACACGTGTCCTCAAGCAGCTAATCATTGCGCTTTATTTTGAGTTTGAGAATGAACTCAAGTTTTATAAACTCGAGGCCAGGTTCCTTTAAATATTTTAAGAAATTCTTGTTTCTCATTTTAGATCAAGATAATAATCATCGATACTGGCTTGGCGGGAATGATTTTGGTCAACGTCATCAGTTTGTATGGACCAATGGGCAGCCATTATCTGGTGGTCTGACATGGAACCAAGGAGAGCCGAATGATTATCTTACTCATGAGCGGTGTTTAGACTTCACATATGCATTTGGTAGTCTCGCTTTAAATGATGACGACTGTTCAAAGAAGTTGTACTTTATTTGTGAAGAATAAATATGCAGCAATTTTGTGTCGTTTTTATGATTTCCGTGTCGTCTACAGACATTTTTCAAAAGCATTTTTTTCTTCAAAAACATATTTCAGGACCACCATGTGCGAATTCAGAAGGGGGGGGGGGCGAGGGAGTCCGGACCCCCAACGCCGGAAAAATTACAAAAATATAGGGTTTCTTAGCAATACAGGTCCGGGTCCCCAGAAAAATCACAAAGCTACCCAAGCCAGGATTTGGCGCCCTCTGACAAAACTTTCTAGTCCTTGGATGACCACTATTGGAGTGTCAGTTAGTTTTGATCCAGAACAGAACTGATGATCAGCTGGTATTGGTCTTCTAAAACGATGGTTCTGTTGTTGTTTATTCATAGTTTATTGATGCTCCTATAAGGGGTTTGTGTTGTTGTTATTATTTGTTGTGCAGTACTTTTTGTATCCTTTCTAGTTTTGCAACCATCTAACTGAGGAAGAGAAATCTGGTTGTCTAACTTTTATTGTCGTTTTGATGCAATGTGATTATTCATGTGCCGATCCAAAGGGGGGGGGAGTCCGGACCTCCCCCCCTCTCTGAAAAATCACAAAAATACAGGGTGTCTTAGCAATACTGGTCCAAAGCTTCCAAGCCAGCATTCAAAATTTGGCCATCATCAGCACGCCAGCGAAATGCCATCTAGTTGGCGGGCCAATTATGACCCACCTACAATGGTATTTGAATCGCCCCACCCCTCATCAACTAAAAAAAATTGTCAAAGTTGGACCCTCTCTGACAAAATTTTCCGGTTGTTGTTTATTGCCTCTTTCTAATAAAGGTAAACTCACTATTATTTGTTTATTGTAATATTTGTAATAAAATAATTTGGCCATTTGTAAATTCAAAGAGGCGTCACAGGAATTTAGAGAAAATATGCACATGGCCAGACTCTTCTAATTTTGATACATATATCATTTGTGTAAAAGTAAGAAAGACGACAAAGATCAGTAAACGATACAACCAAGAACCACATCTGACCAAAGATACCACATTGGAAAGTAAGAAAAAAATAAACATCACCAACAAGAGCCAAGAGGTCAGCCCTTTCCCAGCAAGTGACCACATGGCAGCAATGAACAGACGCAAAAGCATGAATAACACAAGACACAAAAAAACAAATGATCCACAAAAGAAGTACCGCTTTGGAACGGTCAGTAAAATGATTTACTGGAGGGCTTAAAACGGTTTCATGGCGCCAACCTCACCCTTAGTTCAGATGTGGATCAAGACACATAGATGTTTGGTTTGCATGAAATAGTCCTAGCTTATCAATGCATCATCTCCAAAAACATATAAATCATGATATAAAAAGGAGATAAAGCTAAGATAAGGACTCAACAGTACATTCAACTGAATACCAGAGCAAACGAAATGCATTCTTTCAGCAAGCATACACATTTACACAGGTCTACACATGATTGACCCAATACATGAGATTTCCAACAAAGAGGTACGTTCTACCAGCAAAGACTCAGACCAGCCTGTGCATACGCACAGTCTGATCAGAGCCTTTGCTACATGTAGCCCCTTGAATATTCTAAGACTGTTAAGCTACTGACCAAACAGCATTTAGAATTTCTACGTTTAACAGGCTGCAGAGGCTCGTCTATGCCTATTCATATCAAGATGCTACATAGGTGGACATCACATGGCATGGCATGGCATGGCTCATATTTCCTAAATAGGTTTATCTGAGTCATGCCTGCTTGGATATGATAGTCAAAACCTCATGATCGTCATTCACACATAAATTTCATAAGTTTGTAACTTCTTTAATTACAGGAAGCTTTACTACAGACACTGAGTTTGATTATTATCTGAAAGACAAGCAGACTTGACTTACCAGTAAATTAGGGGATTACTGTTTAAAAAAAACACTCGTTTTGGGAGGAACTGTCATGCCAACCAATAGTGACAGTGACGCCATGTTTTGTTTATCACTAAAACGTTAGGGACTTAGAATCGATATATCACTCCTGTGTTAATCCTATTCACAGAATATGATTAATACACAAGTGATCTATCGATTCGCGGTTGGCTAAAGTTGAGTGTACAAGTTAATGTTTTACTTAAAAATTGTAAACAAAATATTACGTCACTGTATGTTGCTCCTACTTGACTTAGGGCTCTGAAATTTGATTCAAAGCTTGATAGTAATAAGTTGTATTGTGTAACAAAAAACAATCACATATTGCTTATCAGTCCCTTTATTTGTTCATTTTTTTTCTCTCCAATGGAAAATTCCATCACAGATTTCTCAGCTCTTATTGGAGCCAGTGTATTCAAATTTTGTGTACACATTCAGGTAGGCAAAGTGTATTGTGTAAATGAGAAAAAAAAAGATGCTTATCCTTATTTAGCCTTCTTTTTTCAATTTTTCATTTTTTCCTTCTGTCGCTCTTATATAATACATATGGACATTTTTCTGTCAAAGATTTCTCAGCAACAGTTTGACTTAGCATTCTGAAATTTGGTTCACAGCTTGATAGTGATGAGTTGTATTGTGTAACAAAAACAGCCACAAATAGCATATCAGTCCCTTTATTTGTTCAATTTTCTTTCTCAACAATGAAAATTTCTTTCACAGATTTCTCAGCCCCTGTTGGAGCCAGTGTTTTCAAATTTTGTGTACACCCTCAGGTAGGCTAAGTGTATTGTGTAAATGAAAATAAAGATGCTAAGCTCGTTTTGCTTTCTTTCTCTATTTTTCCTTCTATCTCTCCTTTTTAACATTACAATGACGTCACGGATCGATGTGCGGTCAGCGTGCGGTATAGGCCTTGAGCTGGCTATAGACCCCCCTCCCCCCCAGGGGGAATTTTGTACACTATGATTTTCTAAAACTACATTATATAAGACACAAAATAAAAGATGTTAGCCCTCTGAGAGTGGCAGCGTTAACGTGTAACAGCACGTTATATACGTTACCCCCCAAAATAGTATTAAACGTCTCTGATAATGTCTCAACCATGACATGTTCGTACATATTTGCATGCTGACACAGGTTTATGAACTTCTTATAACACAGTTTCATATATTTAGTATTAATTTTATAAATGTCTTGAGCAATTACCGTTGTATACGTTACTTAGTGTTTCCTGCATTATGTCCGATTATCAGTATGGTATTTATTGACTATATGTGTATTACATCTGTCACAGAATATAGTAAATCTATAAGGCTGCTACTTAAATGATTTAAAGATCTTTTTTATGGTCGCTGACACTATTTTTCAGGTCCATGTTATGTATGTTACCTTCAAAATAGCATTACACATTTAAGTTAATGTCTCTAACAAGCCCTGTTTATACTTACTTGCATGCTTGCACAGGTTTATGTACTTCTTTTAGCAAGGTTTACCTAGTTTAAGTATTCATTTAATAAATGCCTTGAGCTTTAACTGTTATGTGTGTTACCAAATGATACATAAGTTATTCTGAGTATCTGTATAGAAGTTGTTGACTATACATGTATAAAGTCTGTCAGAGAATTTAGAAAATTTATAAGGCTGAAATAGATTGAAGTTCCTTATTAATTTATGGTGACTTAAACTAATTATATAATGTGATCTATCAATAATTATATAATGTGATCTATCGACCTTCGCTGTTTGCTCACATAAACAGTATAGATACCATGCATTCAAATTGGAAGTCCTGAAAGACAGTTACTGTGAAACAGCTCAGTTCTGGGCAAGGTATATGGATATGATTCAGATGATGTTGACACTGATTAGGGCTACAAGGAAAACAACTTTGAATTGCATGTCATCTCTATCTGTCTGCCTTGTTCCCAAAAATAGTAAATGAGTATGGTCAGGAAATACCACAACCACAAACTGCAGACAACCCCGTGGCACCGTGAGGAAGAGCCGCTCAACCATCACGAGACACCAGGAAGACAAATTAAGCAAAGCAATCAGCTCTCTCTTCCCCATCAAGATGATTGCAATACTAAAATGGACATAAAGTAACGTACAACAAAACATAGAACAATTACAGACTCCCACAATGGGAGTAACAATAAACAGAAAGTCAACAACAACAGAACCACCGCCTTAGAACGGACAGCAGCCTAAGCCACCGGGGGGCTTAAATGCATTTTACTGGTACCAAATCTTCGCCCTAGATTCTGCTGTTGTTGAAGTACAAAAAATGTTTAGCTCGCATGGAGGCCATCTAACTAATGCAATGTATCATCATGGAAAAACACTCTAATCAAATTACTACACCATGATGAAACAAAGAAAAGGGCTCATGACTCACAGATAGTCAGAGCTAAAGAAAACCTCAAGTTGAGCCTCGGTGGGTCCAGCTACAGATAAGCATCAGGCACCAACCCACCGATTAAAACTTTAGGTCAGAGCCGTCATAGAGTCTGAGGCCCGACCCACCGTCGTGCAATTAAAGAGGAAACCATAGCTATAAACCATGATTGGGTTTACATTGCAAACGATCACAACAACTACGCACAATGTCTATCTGTGTAACTGATTACACTCATAAATTTGATACACATCGCAGATGCAAAGAACTTCTAGAACAAAATGGGTTTAGTGTGTCACAACCATTGGTTCTTTGCTTGAGAAATGCTTTTGACATAATTTTCAGGCAAACAATAAAGAGGTATTATAGGCTTCAGCAACTAGAACTAGGCTTCGTACTACAGATGGAATTGTGTATTACTCGTCACATCAGAGCTAAATATATTGAAACAACTCCTCAATGCACTGAAATGAAATATTCAATCTGCTCAGATGAAAGTAGAATGAGTACTATAGGCAGTTTCAGGCTTCATATATCCTTTTAGTTCTAGTTTTGAAGGCAATGAACAGTACTTTTTGTCTTTTGGTGTGCCTGCTAAGCCTGGCATAGCTAAGGATCTTATTGAGGCTGATGACATTGGCAGGAAGGCTGTTGCAGACTTCATTGACTCACTTTTAGTTAAAAAAATCTGTCTTTCACATCCCCCATAAAATGTACAAGCTAATAAAGTTTTGATGCTTGCGAGGTCAAGCAAGAAGAAATTGCTCAATTTACAAAACGTAAACAGCCAGATGAGAGCTTAAAGGAGCGTCTTTGGTAAGCATGACCTTCTTTCTATTGGACATAATGTTGACCTTGAGTTGGCAATGCCGTTCCTTCTGGGACCTGTACCATGGTCACTGACAACTCCTGATAGAATTTCCACCAAAACTGACAAGTCCAAACTTTAGCATGGCTTGCAATCATTAGATTAGCCATGTAGTGCTGCATATAAGGTTGATGTTAATGCCGTAACTACAGAGCATAATAGCTTTTCCTGTCACCTTCATGGATCTGTTGGCGCCAGTATTCAACCAGGCACTAAAGGCAGGGGTCTATAAAGTCTTACAAACATTCTCGCAGAGGGTAACCTGGGTGTTTTTTTCAACAATGGTGTATGCAACAAAAGGTGCACCTTCTGAATGTCAACAGCATTGGCCAGAATATGGGGATGAGATCTACAGTAATACACTGTTCAACAGATTGTGACAACTACCAATGTGCCGATGTGTTAGTACCACGGAAAGGTTGTTCCTATCAAACTGATAGAGAACCCTCCCCCACTAGTTCATCAACATTCTAAGAAGGGTAGGAAAACAAATAAAGAATTGCTCTAGGCACTCATCAATGATATGAAGCCATAACATGTGCTATTTATGTAACTGAGAATAAGCTGCAGTATGACATGTTTCTGAAAAAAGTACCAAAGCCATACACACATACTGACTATTTCAAATGGCATGAACATGAGCTTACCTCCACCCTGCTTTTCTGTCCTTAAGATGTACATACAAAGATTGAACTGTCAAGTCTTTCCCATGAAAACAAGTGAGGCTTTCCAGACATGGACAAAATGTGTGGAAAATAAATGGGAAGGAAATCGAGTAACTCTGGGTGAAAGAGAACTTGATTGTATCCTAACAAAAGAGCCACAGAATTATATTTCACATTTTGTGTGATATGGGGTTACCATGTCAAAACTCAACAACTCAAACCTTATAAAAGATAGAAACATAATATTTGCAGTTTCTAAAAGGTACATAAACATTATTTAATACAAAATGAGTTAGTAAGCACATTCACATTAGAAATATATATCAAACTATATTAGTTTCATAAATCATTTATATAGGAATAATGAAAATGTAACATACATAACACTTTGGGGTGTATATTTGTTTTCAAAGGTCCATATATGTGATGCAAAAATAGCTAACTTGGATGATATAGCCAATTTGGAAATCTTACCGTATGGTTTGCACTTTTCAGAAGTCATGTCATTTACTAAAATTATCAAAGATGTTGATGGGTAATATATATATATAATTGGCTGTTACAGGGCAATGGTGCCATTACCAGAGTGCTAGCATATTGCAAAATCCTTGCAAGATAAATCTGATCGTGGAGTTATAATTTGTATAGGAAAATTCCTAAAAACCCTTGGATAATATATGAAGATTTGCTCTAGAACTTCTACCTGATGGGTTTTCTTTGATCTTTTTAGGTTGTTACTTGCACATTGCACTGAATGTTACAAACTTTCCATGAGTATTATGTCAACTATATTAGATGTCTCTATAAAAGAAAAGAGGGTTTATGGTAGTTTATGTTTTGAGTTACTTCCTCAGCAAATGAGCCAGAGTAAAAAGAAGTACATGGGCCTGTGCCAGCATGCAAATAAGTACAAACAGGTCGTGTTGGAGACCATATCTTGAATGTTTAATGGTATTCAGAGAGTAACGTATGTAACCTGGGCTGTAAAATAGTGTAAGACACCATAATAAGGAACTTTTATTCATTTAAATAGCAGTCTTATAAATTTACTATATTCACTGACGGATGTAATACATGTATAGTCAATAACTGCCATACTGATACTTGGAAATAACATATGAAACACTAAGTAACATATACAACGGCAAAAACTCAAGACATTTATAAAATAAATGCTAAAATTATGTAACTGTGCTATAGGAAGTTCTTAAACCTGTGCCAGACTTAAAACAATGTGTGAATATGTCATGTTTGAAACATTATCAGGAAAAATTAATGTTATTTTGCGGGTAACGTATGTAACATGATGTTACCCGCTAACGCTGCCACTCTCAGAGGGTTAACATATTTCATTTTGTGGCTTATATAATGTTGTATCTGGAAATCATAGTGTAAGAAATTCCCCCTGGGGGAAGTGGGATCTATAGCCAGCGCGAGGCCTGGAGAATAACATTTTACATTTTTCTGTGAGATGGGGGTACCATGTTCATCATCTAATAACTCAAAAAGTATATAAGATAGAAACGTAATACTTGCAGTTTTAAAAAGGTAAATAAAACATCTTTAATTTTATGCCAAATCAATGAACATAAACTGGCTTCAATAAAATTTAAGACAAACTATATTAGATGCTTTTATCATTTAAAAGGGGGTTCAATGAAAAAATGTAACATACACTACATCGGGGATGATTATATTTGTTTTCAAATGTCATTATCTTTGGCCCAGTAATAGCTCATTTAGAAAATATAACCAATTTGGAAATCTTACCTTATCTTTTGCACTTTTCAGAAGTCTAAAAAAGAATTTTAATTATCAAATATTTTGTAGGGTAACGTATGTAACAGGCCGTTACAGCTTAACGCTGCCATTGTCAGAGGGCTAACATGTTGCAAAATTCTTGCAAGACATTTGGCTTCAAGAAAAATATGGTCTACAAAATTCCCCCTGGGGGGAGGTAACCGATATCCAGCCAGTGGCCTAGTAGTTCGTTTTTTTTTTGTCTTCCCCTCGGATTTACCTTACAAGGGGAAAATCAACGGAAATTCTGATCTGGTGTGCGAGAACAAATGAACTATTGAAATCATGACTCTTTCGGGGTCGTCTGCGGCCGAAGCTTCACACTTATGGTTTCTGATCAATAACTTTTGAAGGGATGCATCAATTTCATTCAAGTTTATGGACGGGTAATATATCATCACTTGTTAGTTAATCTTCTCAGAAATTGTTTCTTCACATACGGATTGCTTCAAATCATTATTAAATACACTTTTGGTTTGTTGAAAGTAAATCTATTCCTTACTATGCAATTAAATAGTTACAAAATTTAAAATGAGCATTACAGGGGGTAGGGGTAGTAATTCAGGAATATCATTCTTTTTGTATGGTGAAAATTTCTCAGATTTCAAAGCGATTTGACTTAAGTACGTACTACTGTTTCTGGTATGCAAATCTCACAAAAACTTTTTTTTATTTCCTAAAATATTTTGAATATGTTAAAATTGCAGTCATTTTGACTATTCTTTTAATCTAAAAGTTGATCAGTAAAATGTAATAACAAGATTCACGGCCTCGTGCAATAGTGCATCAGGTCGTCCACGGCACCTCAGGATAATAGTTTTGACTATACTACAAACAGGCATGAAATAACTGAGTGTATAATATTCCATAATCATCAGCTACATTGTCATAAACCTGTCTATCTCTTACTCTAACTCTTTGAAGAAAAAGGCGTATTATGCATGTCTTTGAAGAGCCATAGCTCAAATACTAAACGGTGAAATCTTTTTGTTGTTTTTTATATTATTCTAAATATAATGAAACAGCAATAACAGATGATTAAAGAAAATTATTTTGAAAAAAAATCCCAGGTGTTGGTCGTGACCTTAATTTTCCTTTTTTACGCCCATAAAGTGCAGTCATCTGTGAAAAACTGTTGTACTTTACAAGTGGACCATTGAGATCCACGTTTTGATCCACGTTCTGACACAGATAGCTTGATTGTAACTTGACGAACATTTCCAAAAGGCCACGGCAGCTACATTTTGTGCTGTGGCTATCTAGGTTTAAATTTAAAAGAAGCATTATTTTGTAAATGACCTTATCATATTGCATCACGCCTGGAAATCATATAACGCCATGTAATAAAAACGATAAACCACTAGTGGTTTACATATTGTAACGGTAAGTAATGACGTCCACTATAACGATGAGTAAAATATGGTAATTTATTGACTTTTTCACGCCAAAAGTGCGACTACAAAATAATTTTAACGTCATATGATAAATAGAATCTGACATTCGTGCGTATGTGTTATTAAATTTATCAAACTCGTTATGAAAAGCCATAAAATGCTCGACCAGCCTCGCATTTTATCGCCTCTCCCCAACTATTTTAATTAATTTAATTTTTGGAATGATCATGGAATCATGAATACTTTGGGTCTCTTGCAAAGTAAGTGAAGCCTGAAGCTTATATTTACATTTTATTATAAATATATAATATATAGAAATTTTATTATTTAGGTATTTAAAATATAATCGTATAAACGGTAAATTCGGAGTGTAAAATCGAAAAACGGAACACGCAGCCTGAACAGGACAGCCAATAGAGCAAAAAAGAAGCCTGTTTTGCACGTGCAACTCGGTTGTGGCTCGCTGTCAATTACAACACCAGTGTCACTGCTGGCGAATGAGTTCGATGTTCAAAGCCTGTTGCATGGGCAAGTGAGCTTGGCAGATGTCAATCAAATGTGTGTAGTTCATGAGGCTATGAACGGTTGAAAAATCTAAAGGTTCATTAAATGATTGCTTTGAAAAATGTAAATATAAAGACATGGACACTTATACAATATCCTCTATTAAAACATTATCACAGTATCGTTTAGATATCACAGAATAATTATTAATAGACTTTTCGCTTACTGTAAAGGCGGCAACTTTAATATTCATATTTGGGCGTGGTTCGGCTATTTCATCTGCTAAGGAAGGGAAATCAGGTTCTATTTATAATTTGGTGAAGAATTAATAAGTTGCTTGGGCCGCGTAAACGTGCGTGCATTTCATGAAAATCCTAACTGTATACACTGCACTCACATCTATTAACCCTTTAAGCGCATAATCACAAAATGTGAGTTTTTTGCCGTGAAGCCTCATAGACAAACAGTGTGGACCCAGATCAGACTGCTCCTCTAGGAGCAGTCTGATCTGGGTTCACAATGTTTGCCTCTATGCTTATGTTAAATAGACATTTTGCTGGCGCAGTTATGCAGTTATTTTACTGGCGTTTTAAGGACTGAATACTGTGTTTGCGTCTATACTGAGGTATACAGTTACTTTTGAATAAAACCACGCCACATTTTCAGCTTTTCCCTATGTCTAAGGTTGACCAGTCCTATTTACGCATTCATGAGGCGCCGCCCTTACAGTAAGCGAAAAGTCAAAGAATACATGCAATGGCAATGATTATCTCTGCTTCGTAGCTAAGTCTGAATGTTTAACCCTTTGCATACTATTCTAGTCTGCTAGGAATCAGCTGTAGATTCTTTAATCATTTGCTGAAGATGAGCTGAAGATTCTATAGTGGTCTTCTAAGAATCAGTTTTTTTTTCTATAGTCGTCTGCTGAGAAATTGCTGAAGATTCTATTGTCGTCTGCTGAGAGCTCGCTATAATTTGTGAAGTAGTCGGCTGAGAATCAGCTGTAGATTATATAGTCGTCTGCTGAGAACTCACTATAGGTTGCGAAATCGTGTGCTTAGAATTCGTCGCTTCAGTGCTATAGTGTTCTATCTACCATTGAACCATTGAACAAGTTTTGAGAAAAATTAGTTTGAAAATTTTAGAATCCTGATTTTTGATGCCTCATTTGTCACAGACCTTTGAATCATACCAGAGGATTTAAATAAATACACACAGTGTAAATGACCTTGGTTTGAAGACATTTTCACAGTAATATGGAAATTACGGGCATTTTACAGTTTGCAGATAGAACATTATGCCCCAAAAATCGCCTTCTGCGGTCAGTGCTATAGTGTTCTATATTTTCCTACAGCTTATTCTTCTGTTCATGGATTCTATTTGTAGACTATTATCAACAGAAATGATTATTGTAACTAAAAGTAGCATATTTAGTCATTTGTTTGGCACAACACTAACAAACCGCACGGATTATGCCCTTAAAATGTATGCAAGGGAGGTAATTTTTTTCTACAGTTAATTTTTCTGTCAATGCGGTCAATTAGTATAATATTTTGAACTTAACTAATCATTTGAACCTAAAAGTAGCAGATTTAACCATTGATTTGTATTTACACCGACAAATTACTTCAATTAAAGCAGTTAAAATATGCGTAAGGGAAGTAATCTGTTTCTACAGCTTATTATTTTGTCCATGGATCAATTTGCACAAAATCTTTGACTGAGCGGATTATTTGGAACAAAAAGTAGCAGATATAGCCATAAACTCGTCATTTGAACAGTATGACACTGGACTAATCCAGTCACGTGACATAATAATCATTGGCCATTGGATGAAAATCACTTAGAACACTATAGCACTGAACGAAATTGTCTTTTTGTAGATAGAACAGAAACGCACAGCGATTTTAAGCTTACTGGGAGGAGATTGGCAAATGAAACCCTCACCAGTAGATAGAACATTTTATCCCCTTTCCAACGGTATGCATAACTCATTTTTGACCAAAATGTCACTTAGAACACTATAGCACTGAAGCGACGAATTAGCTGTAGTTTTGATAGTAGTCTGCTAGGAATCAACGGTTGATTCTTTTGTAGTCGGCCGACAATCAACTGTAGATTCTATGGTCGTCTGCTGATGATCAGCTGTAGATTATAAAGTCATCTGCTGAGAACTCACTATATGTTGCGAAGTCGTGTGCTTAGAATTAGCTGTAGATTTTATAGTAGTCTGCTGAAAATCAGCGGTTGATTCTTTTGTAGTCGGCCGACAATCAACTGTAGATTCTATGGTCGTCTGCTGAGGATCAGTTGTAGATTCTATAATAGTCTGCTAAGAAATCACTATAGGTCTTGAAGACGTCTGCTGAGAATCAGGTGTATATTCTATAGTAGTCTGCAGATAACCCGCGGTGGATTCTATTGTAGTCTGCTGAAAATCAGCTGTAGATTCTATAGTCGACTGCTGAGAACTCACTAAAGGTTGCGAAGTCGTGTGCTGAGTATTAGCTGCAGATCCTATAGTCGTCTGCTGAGAATCAGCTATATATTCTATAGTATTCTGCTTAGAACTCGATGTAGATTATATTGTCGTCTGCTGAGAACTCACTATAATTTGTGAGTAGTCTTCTGAGAATCCGCTGTAGATTCTAAAGTCGTCTGCTGAGAACTCACTATAGGTTGCGAAGACGTCTGCTGAGAATCAGCTGTAGAGTCTATAGTAGTCTGTTGAGAATCAGCTGTATAGTCTATAGTAGTCTGCTGAGAATCAGCTGTAGAGTCTATAGTAATCTGTTGAGAATCAGTGGTGGATTCGATAGTAGTCTGTTGAGAATCAGCTGTAGAGTCTATAGTAGTATGTTGAGAATCAGTGGTGGATTCGATAGTAGTCTGTTGAGAATCAGCTGTAGAGTCTATAGTAGTCTGTTGAGAATCAGTGGTGGATTCGATAGTAGTCTGTTGAGAATCAGCTGTAGAGTCTATAGTAGTCTGTTGAGAATCAGCTGTATAGTCTATAGTAGTCTGCTGAGAATCAGCTGTAGAGTCTATAGTAGTCTGCTGAGAATCAGCTGTATAGTCTATAGTAGTCTGCTGAGAATCAGCTGTATAGTCTATAGTAGTCTGCTGAGAATCAGCTGTAGAGTCTATAGTAGTCTGCTGAGAATCAGCTGTATAGTCTATAGTAGTCTGCTGAGAATCAGCTGTAGAGTCTATAGTAGTCTGCTGAGAATCAGCTGTATAGTCTATAGTAGTCTGCTGAGAATCAGCTGTATAGTCTATAGTAGTCT
This sequence comes from Loripinus fragilis, assembly GCA_964019695.1. Lineage (NCBI taxonomy): Eukaryota > Metazoa > Mollusca > Bivalvia > Lucinida > Lucinidae > Loripinus > Loripinus fragilis. Next base: position 949,711 of record OZ026530.1, on the reverse strand, counting down.
GCTGAGAATCAGCTGTAGAGTCTATAGTAGTCTGCTGAGAATCAGGTGTAGAGTCTATAGTAGTCTGTTGAGAATCAGTGGTGGATTCGATAGTAGTCTGTTGAGAATCAGCTGTAGAATCTAAAGTAGTCTGTTGAGTATCTGTGGTGGATTCGATAGTAGTCTGTTTAGAATCAGCTGTAGAGTCTATAGTAGTCTGCTGAGAATCAGTGGTGGATTCGATTGTAGTCTGCTGAGAATCAGTTGTAGAGTCTATAGTAGTCTGTTGAGAATCAGTGGTGGATTCGATAGTAGTCTGCTGAGAATCAGCTGAAGAGTCTATAGTAGTCTGCTGAGAATCAGCTGTAGAGTCTATAGTAGTCTGTTGAGAATCAGTGGTGGATTCGATAGTAGTCTGCTGAGAATCAGCTGTAGAGTCTATAGTAGTCTGCTGAGAATCAGCTGTAGAGTCTATAGTAGTCTGCTGAGAATCAGCTGTAGAGTCTATAGTAGTCTGTTGAGAATCAGTGGTGGATTCGATTGTAGTCTGCCGAGAATCAGCTGTAGAGTCTATAGTAGTCTGCTGAGAATCAGCTGTAGAGTCTATAGTAGTCTGTTGAGAATCAGCTGTAGAGTCTATAGTAGTCTGTTGAGAATCAGTGGTGGATTCGATAGTAGTCTTTTGAGAATCAGCTAGAGAGTCTATAGTAGTCTGTTGAGAATTAGCTGTAGAGTCTATAGTCGTCTGCTGAGAATCAGCTGTAGAGTCTATAGTAGTCTGCTGAGAATCAGCTGTAGAGTCTATAGTAGTCTGTTGAGAATCAGCTGTAGAGTCTATAGTAGTCTGTTGAGAATCAGTGGTGGATTCGATAGTAGTCTGTTGAGAATCAGCTGTAGAGTCTATAGTAGTCTGTTGAGAATCAGCTGTAAAGTCTATAGTAGTCTGCTGAGAATCAGCTGTAGAGTCTATAGTAGTCTGCTGAGAATCAGCTTTATAGTCTATAGTAGTCTGCTGAGAATCAGCTGTATAGTCTATAGTAGTCTGCTGAGAATCAGCTGTAGAGTCTATAGTAGTCTGCTGAGAATCAGCTGTATAGTCTATAGTAGTCTGCTGAGAATCAGCTGTATAGTCTATAGTAGTCTGCTGAGAATCAGCTGTAGAGTCTATAGTAGTCTGCTGAGAATCAGCTGTATAGTCTATAGTAGTCTGCTGAGAATCAGCTGTAGAGTCTATAGTAGTCTGCTGAGAATCAGTGGTGGATTCGATAGTAGTCTGTTGAGAATCAGCTGTAGAGTCTATAGTAGTCTGTTGAGAATCAGCTGTATAGTCTATAGTAGTCTGCTGAAAATCAGCTGTAGAGTCTATAGTAGTCTGCTGAGAATCAGCTGTATAGTCTATAGTAATCTGTTGAGAATCAGTGGTGGATTCGATAGTAGTCTGTATAGAATCAGCTGTAGAGTCTATAGTAGTCTGTTCAGAATCAGTTGTGGATTCGATAGTAGTCTGCTGAGAATCAGCTGTAGAGTCTATAGTAGTCTGTATAGAATCAGCTGTAGAGTCTATAGTAATCTGTTGAGAATCAGTGGTGGATTCGATAGTAGTCTGTATAGAATCAGCTGTAGAGTCTATAGTAGTCTGTTGAGAATCTATGGTGGATTCGATAGTAGTCTGTTGAGAATCAGCTGTAGAGTCTATAGTAGTCTGTTGAGAATCAGTGGTGGATTCGATAGTAGTCTGTTGAGAATCAGCTGTAGAGTCTATAGTAGTCTGTTGAGAATCTATGGTGGATTCGATAGTAGTCTGTTGAGAATCAGCTGTAGAGTCTATAGTAGTCTGTTGAGAATCAGCTGTATAGTCTATAGTAGTCTGCTGAGAATCAGCTGTAGAGTCTATAGTAGTCTGTTGAGAATCAGCTGTATAGTCTATAGTAGTCTGCTGAGAATCAGCTGTAGAGTCTATAGTAGTCTGTTGAGAATCAGTGGTGGATTCGATAGTAGTCTGCTGAGAATCAGCTGTAGAGTCTATAGTAGTCTGTTGAGAATCAGCTGTAGAGTCTACAGTAGTCTGTTGAGAATCAGTGGTGGATTCGATAGTAGTCTGTTGAGAATCAGCTGTAGAGTCTATAGTAGTCTGTTGAGAATCAGCTGTAGAGTCTAAAGTAGTCTGTTGAGAATCTGTGGTGGATTCGATAGTAGTCTGTTGAGAATCGGCTGTAGAGTCTATAGTAGTCTGCTGAGAATCAGTGGTGGATTCGATTGTAGTCTGCCGAGAATCAGCTGTAGAGTCTATAGTAGTCTGTTGAGAATCAGTGGTGGATTTGATTGTAGTCTGCTGAGAATCAGTTGTAGATTCTATAGTAGTCTGCAGAGAATCCGCGGTGGATTCTATTGTTGTCTGCTGAGAATCAGCTGTAGAGTCTTTAGTCGTCTGCTGAGAATCAGCTGTAGATTCTATAGTTATTTGCTGTGAACTCGCTATAGGTTCCGAGGTTGTCTGCTGGGATACAGCTGTAGATTCTATTGAAGGCTGTTGGGAATCAGCTGTAGATTCTTTAATCGTCTGCTGCGAACTCGCTATAATTTGTGAAGTAGTCTGCTGAGAATCTGCTGTAGATTCTATAGTAGTTTGTTGAGAATCAGCTGTAGATTCTATAGTAGTCAGCTGAGAATCAGTGGTAGATTCGATTGTAGTCTGCTGAGAATCACAGGTAGAGTCTCTAGTCGTCTGCTGAGAATCAGCTGTAGATTCTATAGTCGTCTGCTGAGAACTCAATATAGGTTGCGAAGACGTCTGTTGAGAATCAGCTGTAGATTCTGTAGTAATCTGATGCGAATCTGTGGTAGATTCGATTGTAGTCTGCTGAAAATCAGTGGTGGATTCGATTGTAGTCTGCTGAGAATCAGTGGTGGATTCGATTATAGTCTGCTGAGAATCAGCTGTAGAGTCTATAGTAGTCGGCTGAGAATCAGTGGTGGATTCGATTGTAGTCTGCTGAGAATCAGCTGTAGAGTCTATTATCGTCTGCTGAGAATCAGCTGTAGATTCTATAGTCGTCTGCTGAGAACTCACTATAGGTTGCGAGGACGTCTGCTGAGGATCAGCTGTAGATTCTATAGTAGTAGTCTGCTGAGAATCAGCTGTAGAGTCTATAGTAGTCTGTTTAGAATCAGCTGTAGAGTCTATAGTAGTCGGCTGAGAAACAGTGGTGGATTCGATTGTAATCTGCTGAGAATCGGCTGTAGAGTCTATAGTAGTCAGCTGAGAATCAGTGGTGGATTCGATTGTAGTCTGCTGAAAATCTGTTCTAGAGTCTATAGTCGTCTGCTGAGAATCAGCTATAGATTCTATAGTAGTCAGCTGAGAATCAGTGGTAGATTCGATTGTAGTCTGCTGAGAATCAGTGGTGTATTCGATTGTAGTCTGCTGAGAATCTGTTCTAGAGTCTATAGTCGTCTGCTGAGAATCAGCTGTAGATTCTATAGTAGTCAGCTGAGAACCAGTGGTGTATTCGATTGTAGTCTGCTGAGAATCTGTTCTATAGTCTATAGTCGTCTGCTGAGAATCAGCTGTAAATTCTATAGTAGTCAGCTGAGAATCAGTGGTAGATTCGATTGTAGTCTGCTGAGAATCACAGGTAGAGTCTCTAGTCGTCTGCTGAGAATCAGCTGTAGAGTCTATAGTAGTCTGCTGAGAATCAGCTGTAGAGTCTATAGTAGTCTGTTGAGAATCAGCTGTAGAGTCTATAGTAGTCTGTTTAGAATCAGCTGTAGAGTCTATAGTAGTCTGTTTAGAATCAGCTGTAGAGTCTATAGTAGTCAGCTGAGAATCAGTGGTTGATTCGATTGTAGTCAGCTGAGAATCGGCTGTAGAGTCTATAGTAGTCTGCTGAGAATCAGTGGTATATTCGATTGTAGTCTGCTGAGAATCTGTTCTAGAGTCTATAGTCGTCTGCTGAGAATCAGCTGTAGATTCTATAGTCGTCTGTTGAGAACTCACTATAGGTTGCAAAGACGTCTGCTGAGAATCGGCTGTAGATTCTATAGTAGTTTGATGAGAATCAGTGGTGGATTTGATTGTAGTCTGCTGAGAATCAGCAGTAGAGTCTAAAGAAGTTTGTTGAGAATCAGTGGTTGATTCGATTGTAGTCTGCTGAGAATCAGCTGTAGAGGCTATAGTCGTCTGCTGAGAATCAGCCGTAGATTCTATAGTCATTTGCTGTGAACTCGCTAAAGGTTGCGAGATTGTCTGCTGAGATTCAGCTGTAGATTCTATTGTAGGCTGTTGAGAATTAGCTGTAGATTCCTTAGTCGTCTGCTGAGAACTTGCTATAGGTTTGGAAGTCGACTGCTGAGAATCAGTTGTAGATTCTATAGTAGTCTGCAGAGAATCCGCGGTGGATTCTATTGTTGTCTGTTGAGAATCAGCTGTAGAGTCTAAAGTAGTCTGTAGAGAATCCGCGGTGGATTCTATTGTTGTCTGCTGAGAATCAGCTGTAGAGTCTTTAGTCGTCTGCTGAGAATCAGCTGTAGATTCTATAGTTGTCTGCTGAGAATCAATGGTGGATTCTTTAGAAGTCTGCTGAGAATCAGCTGTAGATTTTATAGTTGTCTGCTGAGAATCAGCTGTAGAATCTATAGTTGTCTGCTGAGAACGCGCTATAGGTTGCGAGGTTGTTTGCTGAGAATCAACTCTAGATTGGGTAATCGTCTGCTGAGAACCAGCTGTAAGTTGTATTGTAGTGTGCTGAGAATCAGCTATAGCTTGTGTAGTCGTCTGCTGAGAATCGACTATAGGTTGCGTAGTCGTTTGCTGAGAACCGGCTATAGCCTGTGTAGTCGTTTGCTTAGAATCTGCTATGGGCTGTGTAGTCGTTTGCTGAGAATCTGTTATTGGCTGTGTAGTCGTTTGCTTAGAATCTGCTATGGGCTGTGTAGTCGTTTGCTGAGAATCTGTTATGGGCTGTGTAGTCGTTTGCTGAGAATCTGCTATGGGCTGTGTAGTCGTTTGCTGAGAATCTGTTATGGGCTGTGTAGTCGTTTGCTGAGAATCTGCTATGGGCTGTGTAGTCGTTTGCTGAGAATCTGTTATGGGCTGTGTAGTCGTTTGCTGAGAATCTGCTATGGGCTGTGTAGTCGTTTGCTGAGAATCTGCTATGGGTTGTGTAGTCGTTTGCTGAGAATCTGCTATGGGCTGTGTAGTCGTTTGTTGAGAATCCGCTAAGGGCTGTGTAGTCGTTTGCTGAGAACCAGCTATGGGCTGTGTAGTCGTTTGGTGAGAATCTGCTATGGGCTGTGTAGTCGTTTGGTGAGAATCGCCTATGGGCTGTGTAGTCGTTTGCTGAGAATCATCTATTGGTTGTGTAGTCGTCTGCTGAAAACCAGCTGTCGTCGTTTTGGCAAGTGATGTTTGTTGTGTAGAGATAGTACCTGAAATTGAATAAGGAGATACATGTTACTATTTTAAAAAAGTGTCATTTGGGGAGAAATATCACCGGTTATATATATGTTTGAAAAAATATTGTTTAATGGAAAACCAGCGTTGCCAGGAAAGTCGTAAAGTCTGATATCCGAGCATATACTCGACTATATGTGTATAGTAAAAAATATTGTTAAATGGAAAACCAGCGTTGCCAGGAAAGTCGTAAAGTCTGATATCCGAGCATATACTCGACTATATGCCACTCAGAAATGAAATATGAAATGTCAAATAGGGTTAATCCCATCCTAATGTAAATTTTTCCTTAAAAACGGTTAAAATGTAATATGTAACTGCCTCAGCCATTGACTGCCAGCTGCATAAAACAACTTGCCAGCCAATGACAAGCGATGTTACGAACTAACGTTGAGTACTGTTGAGTGACGCATACATCGCCACTAAAGCATTACCCAAATGTTAAAGTCTTGCACTTATTCAACTTTTACCGTTGTCATAAGGTTTTTACCGTAGTTAAAATGACCACCAAAATAGGCTTACTGTAAATCCGGAAATTTTCGCGAGATTTTAATTTCGCGAATAGCGTTTAAAGACATACTTTCGACCGGAAATTTTCGCGACTATGGTATGATACACCTATATCAGTAGTCGAAAGAGTGATTTCGCCTTTTTGCGAGGATCTTATTTTCACGAAACTTCGCATAGCGAAGTTTCGCGAAAAGAAAACCCTCGCGAAAATTTCCGAATTTACAGTAAAATAGAGAAATTGCTGTTTTGGACCAAAAGTTAAGGCTCTGAGAGACCGAATGTTTAGGAATTAGATATCAGCACAGCTAAATACCCCCGACCCCCTTCCCCCACAAACAAAAAACAAACAAACAAACAAAACAAATTTTAAGCATGTTGTATGCTGTGATAAATTTCATCAGGATGCAAAAGCGAGAGTGTACCGGGCCGCGTAGCGCAGTCGGTAACGTGTCTGGCTACAGATGCGTGTCTGACTGCAGATCCAGGGGTCGCGAGTTCGATCCCGGCCCGGTACCATACTTTCGTGGACATTGATCATGAAATAATTTCAACGGTCATTCTCCTCCCATCCGCTGATTTATTCAAGAAGGGTTGTTGTCAGTTACAAGCGAAAGTATGTGCACAAATTACTTGTTAACCGCTTGCTCAAGCCTGCCCAGGAAAAAGCGTGGTTAAGTGAACTGACCGTCCCGCAATGACCATAGCTGTTGACATGGGACGTAAAGCAACAAAAACAAACAAATAAACAAAAGCGAGAGTGCCAATTTCAAAGTATACACATAAACTCGCCAATAAACCTACAGTGGTAGCAGCAATGAGAAAAATTGGTTTGGAAAAGAGAAAATAACAATTGAACAACAACTCAGAAACTTATAATCACCATCGATTTGTTGCCTTTGGCCCTTTGATTGGACTAATCTGGGTTTTTCGTAGAATGTGAATTACGTTACCTACTTGTGAATTACGTTACCTTTGTTTAATCCAGCTCATTTCAAAAACCATACGAACTATTTCTTAGAGATTTACACTATTTGATTTTGTTTTTCAAACATATTACTTTGCATATGTTGTGTTGATATAATGAGTTACTTTGTAAGTTAAATGAACAGGGGGTTGATGTACCCAGCGAATATAGGTAAATCCTTGTTAAAATAAAATAAACACTGTAATATGGTTTAAATTGATACTTATCAACTGGGACAGATTTGCTTTGATGTAAAACAAACATTTTGTTTCAGCTTGTGTATGCATTTAGAGAGTTATTTGGATTTTAGTAAAATTGTAGTAACGTAATTCACAGTAACGTAAGTCACAAATTTATGCTTCCACTTTTTTTTTCTATGTAAACAACTTCTTTTAAAGTTCTAGTATGGTTCGTTATATAGTTAGGTTATAGTTCTTACACTGGCTTCAATTGCAATAGTTGTATCTCTCTTTATGCAAATAATACATATAGGGTAACGTAATTCACGAAACTGCAGATTTATTTGACAACTTCAGATATCTTTTCATCTGCGAAAATAAACAAATGTTTCCCCAATCTCGTTTCTTTTGTCCATGCACATATTAATCCTCTTGACATAGAGATGTTTGATGTGAGCTTAACATGCATGGTTTGTAATTTGTAAAATGGTTAAATTGGTAACATAATTCACATTGGATTGTGGGACATTAATCATCAGTACAACAAAAAAATTGTTTTTCACTTTCCAATCAAATGAGGGACATTAAATGAAAGGTATATATGTGTGTCAATAAAATTAAGTTGAAAACTGCTTATTAAAACATCCATTTGAGCATAATACATTCTTAACATTACATACTATGAAGATGGGACAACATTTTTGGGCAATTTTGGGGTACTTGTTGTTAATAAACAGGTAGGGATCACACGGAATTCCCCGGCTAGCCTTTGTCACGGAAGTCCGCGACTTTGCAACGAATACCTACTTTTCCGTTTTCCCAACTTATCTTAAGTGTTATGAAAACAAAAGTTTCCTGGAATGCGTGTCAGTAACCAATCTTTTGATGACGTAAGATAAAGTTTTCAGCCGGGTGATTTCAAAACACTGGGATGGAAAATATGTGGTTGGAGGGAGCTGGAGACGCTGGTAAAGATGACAGTATATTGCTGTTAAAATTCAATTTTTTCTAACAGGACAATAACGACTGCATAAAACACTGCCTCAAGCTTTAACTTAACTTCGAGTTGTTCAGGTTACTCGGCATTTATATAGAGTTACTCGCTATCAAAAACTTGTGATTTTCTACGTTTTGAAACGCGAGTCACGGATTGCCGTGACCTTGAAGTTTTCGAGTGTAACGGCTTCCCGTCACCTTAAACATTTTTGTGGAGGCTATGGATATCCGTGACTTTGATTTTTGACAGGGAGCGGTTGTTGAGTTCAGGCTGTGTACAGGTACATTATCTAACAACTTACAATAATCGAATACTCGAGCATATGTTACTTAGACAACTCGGATTTCTTATATTTCTTATTCGGGTCTGCGTTTCAAATTATGAACATGCATAGAGACTTACAATGGTGATCAGACGCATACTTATACAATCGTACCAATTGCATCATCTTCACCAGCGAAGGTTTTGTCGTATCTATCTTTCGACAAACCCTTCACCTCACGACCCTCAAAATTTATTATTAGCGCAGACTAATCGACCAATGAAAACGCCAGGAAGGATTTTTTCGATAATCCCTTCCTGCCAATCAGATTAAACGTAGCAGTTTATCGGCACCTGTTAAGTCTCCATAAGTCCAGATAAGCAAAGAAAGATTTCTGTCGTTTTTTTTTTTTATTTTTCTTCTATCCTCCAGTTCAAAAATTATGTTATGGGTGCTCAAAATAACCATCTTAATGTGACAGTTCTTTTGAGCACCTTAAACGTATATTTTAGCTGTTAAATAAGAAAACTGAATGTAAATTAATTACACCGTCTTATCTGGAGGCCCGATGTTTATCGATTTTTGCGCCGCTTTGTGATTGATCGTATTAATTGTTACTATTTTCGTCTTATGACGTACTCAATCGGAAGAAAGTATCATTGTGAGGCCAAGGGTTAAGATAGCGAATCGCAACCCTTGGTATGACAAGATGCAATTGCATATGCGAGCAGCGAAGGAGCATACAGATATTATTAAAAAGCATTTCGTCTGAGCCTTCGCTTCTCGCATTTACATACACACAGCAAAAGCAAAGCCTGGTGATGCAGGTTTAGACCGATATCTAGGCGTCTTGCTTCCCACCATGAACCCGTAGATATAAGAATTAATACTTTTCTCGAATAAGTTCTTAATACAGTGCGAATGTGTGTTACAAGTATAGGCTTTCGCAATAAACTGCCGGCGAGCCTTCGGATGCTTCTGGACATAAAATCACAAAAAACATAAACCCACTCGACCAGTACTGGTTATAGCCAAGGAACTCGATCACAAACATTAAACAACAACACAAAACAGTCGGCGTGGTGTATTCGACTTGTACCCAGGGGCGGGCCCAAGGGTCCCGAGTTTGATCCTCTTCTCCACGTGAGTGTTACAGTATCGGATGAGACTTTAAGCTGTGGCCCTGCGCTCCTTGTCATACTAAAGTTACACACAACAATAAACACTCTCAGCTAAGTACTATACTGGTACAGCTACGGAGCAGCCATAAGAAAAACTTCCATGGTGTAGTGATTAAGTCGCTCGCCTTGTACAAAACGGCTATGTACTGGCACAGACACGGAACAATCACAACAAAAGCTTGGTCTCCGAGGGGGCGGGGGTACACTCATGTTTTTTTTTTATACTTAGGCCGACCCCAGCATCTACCGTTCACCCCAAAAATATCACGAATTTCAGTACTCAAAATAATATTTGAAGTTTTACCAACTCAACTAAATACATGTATCCCCTATGCTGTACATTGACCTTAAGAAAATACCCTAATATGCATAGAAATGACCCCTAAATATAGTCCAATTTTGTGATGACCCCTCAAAATATCCAAAAAATCTTCATACCTAAACAATCATTTTTCTGAAAACCACAAAAATAATTAAGTTCAAAATTTCGGACGCAAAAAAATGACCCGAGCCTACGTGTATATGAAAATATCAAAGAGCCCCCTGGGGACGGCTCTATTTTTGAAGTTTCCTACCCGTGGTTGATTGAATCTTGAACTGGAAATGTATTTTACAGTATGGGTTTAAAGGGAGCGCAGTGGCTCAGTGGTAGAGTGCTTGACTTGAGACCGAGGGTTCGAGCCTCACCTGCGTCACTGCGTTGTGTCCTTAAGCAAGAACATTAATCCTAGCTTAGTACTGGTTCAACCCAGGAAGACCCGTCCCTTTATAACTGAAAGACTCTTGATGGGATGCAAAGAATAAAATCAAACAAAAACAACAACAAACGTATGGGTTTAAAGCTGTACACATGTGTCTTTACTTTTCTATATGATTGTCTGCACAAAGAAGACAATTTCCACTGCGTTGTCCACACTGATTACATAAGATGGCATAGCTGAAGCTAAACAACCCAGTACATTAAGCAGTCTAAGGGAAAATGGGCATAGTCAAGCATGGAAACTTATGCTACTGCGAATATCAGAATAAGTTTCAGCTCAATGTATGATGTCTGTTAAACAGACATGCATGATCGAATGCCTTTTATATACTTGACAAATTAAACCATTTTTAGTTCCCTCAACGCAACCGACTTCCAAATCACTGCACTCCTGTGTACCCTGGAATTTGGTTATAAAAGATGAAGGCCTATGATATCAGAGATCAAAATTTTATTGAGAACCTTAAAATCACATGACCTAGTTGGCCGTCGTGCTAACACTGCGTAAAAACCCTTTAAAGATATTCTTCAGAACCGGACTTTGTATACTGTATTTGGGATATGGGTCCAAAAAAATGTTCAAAATAATGATGATTCTAGCTAGGTTGAATTTGGCCTTCAGTGTGACAATGACAAATTTCTTTCCTAATACATTATATGAAATTTATCTTGATGTGTTAGATATTGGTGAAGTCTAAAAGTAATCGAGTATGATCAGTAAATACCACCATAACACACTGCAGACCAACCCATGGCACCGTGAGGAAGAGCCACAGAACATATAAAACGGCAAGACATGGGTGAGACAATAAAAACATAATCTTCCTCTTCAAGATGATTGGAACACGAGAAGGGACACAAAGTAATGCATACCCAAACAAAGACAAACACAGAATACCACACGCACAAACAGTAGGGAGTACATAAACAATTAATCAACAACAACAGAACCATCTTGGGCTTATCCATAACGAATGGCATAGTAGACAGATGGCTGAGAATGTGTTTGCCCCCCCCCCCCCCTCTAGGGAGTTTTGCAGACATATCCTGTCTTGTAGAGAATTAAAAGCCGAGTCTTTTAAGACATGTTTGCACTCTATGCATGGGGACGTTAGCCTGTAAGAGCCTGTAGCATACGTTACTTTATCAAGTTAAGAAAAAGTAAATTGAAAGTTTGGGCTACAAGTTAAAGACATTAAATATTTATTTTTTAAAAGTCATTCATATAGTCTGCATACTGGATATCTTAACTACGTATGACAGCTATTTGTATAAAATTGCGGCTTCCTAAGGTGTCATATGCGTAACATAAATCAGAAAACCCATTATAATTTGCAAGTGTGGCTAACATCATTTACATTCACAATCTCTCTGTGTGTTTTGCAAAATGTTTTAACCATGTCAGACTAGCTTATGCAATTAGCTAACAGAAAAATTAAAGTTTGTTTTCCTATCTTAAATATTTTTTTCTGGAATTAGCAATTAAACAACCCTACCCCTACCCAGTTTTAAGGTGAAACTACAGTAAAAATAGTTAAAATATTTGCAGTTGATGATTATTTTTCATTGTTTGGGAATTATTTGCTTATATGAAAAGACTCATAAATCTGCAAGTTTGTTGCAAAATGTCTAATATCAGAGGCTGTAACATATGTTACCTGATGTAATAAATGGGCAAGCTTATTGTCTTTACGTAAGATATGCCTAAAATATTTTAATCTCCTTGAGGGAATGTTGCAAACACATTCCTTATAGATGTACAACTCAAGCTGCATTGAATAAAGGATGTTTGTACTCTATAAGTTGGGGCGTTAGTCTGAAACAGCCTGTTACATGCGTTACTATATCAAATAAAGAAAATGTAATTTGAAAGTTTGAGCTAAAATTATGAAAATACTTGCATGTTTAGGAACTTTAAGCTGGCTCGTATGCTAAAGACTTATAGATCTGCAAGTTGTCACCAAGGTTTAGAGATCAGAGAGCGTTACATATGTTAAATGGCATAACGAGTGAGCAAGAGTCTTTATTTATGAAGTAAGAGCAAATGTTATCATTTGACTAGCACGGATGCAGAGGCAGTTGCAGTAAGATTGCTCTTGCCGCTTTACAGGAAGAGAATTATACCGGAGTCATACTCCATTGCATGCATATATGTGAAATGGCATTTAACCCATATTTAATCAAGTGTTTGATCCCATGACACTGACATGCTGTTTCTGCTTTTGAAGAATGCTAAGGATTCAAGTTATCGCTGAGTCATTTTGTTTGACAGGCCACACATACAAAGAAAATTATGTCCTTTAATGGGAAAAGATGAGGATTACACGAAAGGCTTATAAGTAATGTTTGTCACAATTACCAATTTTAAAAGATAATCTTCATCAATGTAACACATATAACACCAAAGGAAGCTGTATATTTGTTTAAAAAAACCTTTCATGTCTATCAAAGGTATTCAGCATGCAAACTACATGAATAATTCAAATAAATAGATAGTTTTATGTCTTTTTTCTGTTTCTCAGACTTTCAATTCATTTATTCTTAAATTGATATGGTAACATACGTAACATACTGTTACAGGCTAACCTCCTGGTTAATAGAATGCAAACATCTCTTATTTGATGCAGCTTGAATTGTTCTTTAAGGTAGGATATATATCTGCACATTCCCAAAGGGGTGGAGTGGAACAGGATTGTACTCAGTTTGCAGTCCTAATACAATGCCATGAATCTACTGGTTGTGACGAAATGGGTGATTATTTTGCCATAGAAGCAGACACAATGATAGACATTGTGAGGTTGACTTCAATAAATATTGTTTTTGAATATTTATATTTAATATGAATACTTATTAAATAGTGTCATTTAAATGTGAACTATTATTTTCGATTTGGATGGACTTGTTATTAGCAATGACTATAATTACTAAGACTAAGGCGCCAGAGGCTAGAGATTAATAGGAAAACACGTGAAAAATAGTATTTTTTCTGAAATATCATCTCTTATTTCCAAGACAATTTCCTTGCTCATTCATTATGCCATGTAACATACGTTACATACTTAAATAAGTACTCTGATCCTGATGTCAAACTTGCAAATCTATGATTCTTTATTGCATTAGCAAGACAGTCCCAAAAATGTAAGATAGCCACCAGAGTCAAATATTTTCATATATTTTTCTTCAATAATAGATGTAGGAAAGGGTCGAAACTAATGTTTTGAGAACTTGTGACCCAACCCCATTGCTGTAAATATTTTGGCAATAAAACATGTTTAAACTAACTAGATATCAATATTGGATGCTTAAAATTGGGGGCAGAGTTGTTTAATAGCTCATATAAAACAATTTATTTGAGATAGAAAAGCAAAACTATGTTTTTTTATAAGTCGAATGAATATTTTTGCAAACTAAGATTAAAAACACTTGTTAAATGCACAAATAGGCTGTAAAATTTAATGATGTTAGTCACGATTTCAATTTTCAAAGGAAAATTAAATCTATGTAACGCATATAACACCATTTGAAGCTGTAATTTTGTTAAAAATGCTGCTTTTATGTAGCTTAGGCATCTAGCTTGCAAACAACATAAGAAATTTAAATAATTAGATAGTTTAATGTCTTCTTTCTGTAGCTCAAACTTTCAATTTGCTATTTTCCTTAGTTTGTTACAGTAACATATGTAACAGGCTGTCAGAGACTAACGCCCCGGCGCACAGAGTGCAAACATCTCTTAAAAGATGCGGCTTGAAATTTTCTTCAAGATAGGATTTAACTTGAAGTCTAATGATTTTGATTTTGAAATAGTAAATTTCCCATTTCTTGATGGAGATGTTCCTCGCTCCCCTTCCTATGGTGTATATATTTCGCAACTTATTCGTTTTGCGAGAGTGTTTTCTAATATTGATGATTTCAACAACAGAATCCTATTTTTGACTGCTAAGTTATTAAAACAAGGTAATAGATATCATAAAATTCGAAAAGCATTTTCTAAACTCTACCACAGAGACTCAGTGTTAATTGTTAAATACAATATTCGTTTAAAAACTCTTCTGCAACAGGGCATATCAGAACCTATATTTTATGGTGATTTAGTTTATAAATTCAACATAATTGTTGGAAACTCTAATTTTAGTGATCAATTCAAAAAGATAGTAAAACGTTATAAAAAAAAAGTTGGATATAACTTGGAAATCAGTCTGCATGCCTGGTTGTAAACCAAATCACGGCTTTTAGCCCTGGTTTCCTCTTCAATTGCACGACGGTGGGTCAGACCTCAGACTCAATGACGGCTCTGACGTAAAGCTTTAATCGGTGGGTTGGTGCCTGATGCTTGCTGTAGCTGGGCCAACCGTGGCTCAACTTGAGGTTTTCTTTAGCTCTGACTATCTGAGAGCCATGAACCCTTTTCTCTGTTTCATCATAGTGCGTTGATTTGATTGCTTGTCTCTTCGATGATGCACTGTAATAGTAAGCACTCCTCCATGCGAGCTTAATATTTTTGTGCTTCAACAACAGCAGATACTAGGGCGAAGATTTTGTACCAGTAAAATTCATTTAAGCCCCCTCTCCCCCAGTGGCTTTGGCTGATGTCGGTTCTTAGGCGGTGGTTCTGTGGTTGTTGATTCGCTGTTGATTGTTATTCCCATTGTGGGATTCTGTAATTGTTCAATGTTTTGTTGTGCGTTACTTTGTATACATTCCAGTTTTGCAATCATCTCGATGGGGAAGACAGAGCTGGTTACTTTGCTTTCTTCGTCTTCCTGGTGTCTCGTGTTTGTTGTGTTAGTCGGGTAACAAGTACAGGCATTTTGTAAAGAAAAGGGTTTAACACCATGATTAGGGGAAATTTGGTATGCTGATTCCGAAAACTAATGTTGGCAAGCTGAGAAATGACGTCTTAATGGCCTAATTTGCATATTTTCAAAATGGCCGCCAAAAATCATGGAATTTGACATATAAGTGAAATTTTATATTTTTTGACAATGTTTTTGTATCCAAAATCATTTGTTTTATGTCCTAAGATCGTTTTACCAATTAGAGTACATGGTTTTGGCGGCATTTTACATAATTATTTCAAGATATTACCGTATTCATGGTAATAAATGTCCATTTAGTCTATTTAATCATTCTATAAACTTGCCTTATTCGGTATCCTGCTTTTTAAATGTTAGTTTTATTCATAGCACGATTTTGGACTGTTTACCAGCTTTTCAAGTAATAAATTAGAAAGAAATTTCGATAATAAACAAGTCGTTTTGTTTTAAAATAAATACGTCATAATGTCCATGCCCAAATATATGGTACATTTTGTATCTATAAAAAGGAACAGCATGCTCGTTCTTTAGTACCCTAGGGTCTAATTAGTCCAACTTTGCACGATCAGGAAAACTTTTAATGTGTGTCAAATTGTTTTGGGAGACCACCTAAATGGTTAAAATTATTTCTCTAAAGAATAAACCTATTTGAGCTATGCTAAATCGCATGTTTTCCATGGCAACGCATATTGCGCTTCTTAAGAATGGGGATGTCCTTACAAAAGTATTCATATCTAAGCAGCAACTCATGGGAAACTTTTAAACTAAGTACCAACTGAATGTTTAGACAGGACTTTCATCCAATGTTCAGATATGCAAATTATCAAATCTGAATATTCATGAATATTAATATACATATTAGAAATAAGAGAAAATCGTGAAAAGTAAGGGGGTGTACATGCAAATTTATCCACATCTCAGCTGCTTACTATCCTATACTACATATCATGTTTACTTAATGGACCAATGTGCAAATTATCTAAAAATTGTATTTATGAATATTAATTAAATATTAAAAATGAGAATAAATTAGAGAACAATTGATAAATGTACATGCAAAATTTATCACATCTCAGCTGCTATTTATCCAAGATTTCATACTCACTTACTTTGTAAACTTGTTCCCCAATTAAAGGCCAAAAAAGTTCTATAATAGTGTAGTTTGATATGCAAATTATTTAATTTGTTTATTAATGAGTATTTTTTGAAGATACAGCCTTATTGATTCGTTTTCATTTTTCGTTAGTTTTCTATAGTTTTCATCAATATTCATGAATATATTTGTTAATTGATTGTATATCTGACAATTGGAATAAAATGCTATAGCTCTGCCTTAATTTGATACTAAGATTAATTGTCTATAACAATTTAAAGATGAGATATGAGTAATTTTAGAAGTAGACCCCCACTAATTTTTCTACTTTTTTCTCTCATTTCTAATGTTTAAATTAATATTAATGAATTTGAAAAATGGATCATTTCACATAATGGCTATTGAGTAAAGTAAAATGTCTTAGCTTTAAACGGTACTAAGTGTGGTAGTCTAGATATATTAGCAGCTACGATATGAGTAATTTTGTAGGTACACCCCTTAATTTTATTACCATTTTTCTCTCCTTTCTAGAATGTAAATTAATATTCAAGAATATAATCATACAATGATTTGCATATCCGATCATTGCATACAACGCGCTATGTCTAAGCATTTATTTGCTACCAAGCTTGTTAGTCTATGACAATCAGCAGATGAGATATAGGTAATTTTGTAGATATACCCATTTTAATTTTTCTGCAATTTTTCTTTCTTTGTTTAATGTTTTCATAAATATTCACAAATATGTAAATAAGATTTGTATACTCAACTACTAAAGAAACCTGACACATACTGTTTGTCAATTTTTTGGTAGTAAATGAATACGACGCACACTTTTCTTTCCATTGCGTAAAGTTGAACAATGGTAGGCTAAGATGCACTGAGATTATTTGAAAAGCTGAATTAATTTCAGACGTCAGCTATCAAAACGTCACGTAACCCATAAAATCAATTTTTGCAAGAACAAAGAAATCACGCAAAATTCACCACAAAACCGCTTTAGTGTGATTTTTTGTTATTTCATTGACATCTTCTGAACATTCAAATAAATCATGCATCCATTGTTTAACCCAGAAGCATATTTTCATTTTCTTAACGTCAATTTTAAGTTATCAGCGTTTTATGAGCTTTTAATAAGGACTGCCACTTTATCAACTTTTTCACTTTCTATCATGTTTGGAATGCAATTTGACAATGTTTCAGTCCTTTTGAAATCCGTAGCTGCCGCCTATGTCCATTTAGCGACGTCAAGCGTTACAATTACATGCTGATATGTGCATACTGCAAAGCTTGAAATTCATACGCGATTAAAGTGAAGTGTAGTCAATTGGCTCTGTTACAAAGTAGACAGCTCACACTATACAATGACCTACGTTAACAAAGAAAAAACGGTTATAAACCATAGTTTACGTCGTTTCTTAATTGACGTTATATTTGGTTTGTTCCGCTTTTATCCTTTAATGTGACGCGAAATATAAGTTTTGATTCTTGAAAATGCATTCTCTTACAATGATTGTTTGACTGGAAGTCATTTCAGTTCCTAGAAATTGCTTAAACAAAGGAAAAACACACTGCCGTTTTGACAACGTCGAAAGCACAACTTAAAACCCCCATATCATACGTCACAGCTAGAAATTGCAAATTTTTAAAATGCACTTTTGTCTGTCTGGGTATTGGCCTTGCATGCATGAAAAAATTTTCAAAAAAATATCTAGACATACACTCACGAGACAAAAGTGATAAAAACGGTATTTTTGACGTCGCGACGTCATGTTCTATATTTGATAAATATATTTTCTCGAAGAACACTTTCTAATGTCTAGCTTTTAAAATAAGCATATCGGCTTAGCTCTTTAACCTGTTACTTACTAGTTTGAAGCAACTGAAAAGTGTCAGGTTTCTTTAGTAGTTCAGTATATATCAGACTATTGTGTTAAAGCACTATGACTCAACTTTTATTTGGTACCAATTTTGGAAGTTTAGAATAGTTAGTAGCTGACATATGAGTTAAAGTGTACGTACACCCCTTTAAATTTTCTAATATTTTTCTCTTATTTCTAATGTTTTCATTAATATTCATGAATTTGCAAATTAGATAATGTGTTTATCATACTATTGGGTTAAAGTGTAATGCCTCAACTTTAATTTGGTAACAAGTTTGGTAGTCTAGAAAAGTTAGCAGCTTACATTTAGGTAATATTGTACACTGCCTCCTTTTTTTCTTCCATTTTCTCTTATTTCTCATGTTTTCATAAATATTCATGACTATCTAAATTAGATTTTTTGCATTTCGTACCATTGGATACAAGTATTTTGTCTAGGCTTTGATTTGGTACCCAGTTTGATAGTCTATGATAACTAGCAAATGACATATGGTAATGTGTATAAATACACCCCCTTATATTTTATACGAGTTTTCTTTTATTGTTATTTTATTAATAGTCATGAATATGCAAAACAAGCGAAAATTTGCATATCAACACATTGAATAAAAAACTATGCCTGGGCTTCCATACGGTACCAGGGTCGGATGAGCTGCTGCTTAGATACGAATAATTTTGTAGGTACACCCACTTTCTTTAGAATCATATTGTGTATTTTCACATTAAGGTGGAAGGGTAAATTGTTCTTGTCTGTTTTTTCTTTGCTTTTTAGCAATCATTTTGTTTCACCAGTAACTGACAGCTTGTTTTCATTGAATAAGTGGAAGACAGAAAAAAAATCTATGAAAGTATGTGCAGCACGCAAGTGTCAATCTTGGGTCTGCTTGCAAATGACCCAGCTACAGTGCTCGATGAGTTGCCATGGACACCATGCAATTTTATGTAATCCAAATAGGTTTATTGTCGGAGACAATCAGAATTTTTGGTATTTAGTGGTCCCATTGAATAATTTCGCATCCATGAATAACGGGTGCAAGGTAAGTCGAACAAGTATTAGCTTTTCAAAAAAGCTGGCGGTCGCTTAGCCCTATCATTGTATGTATTCTTGCCCACTGCATGCTTCCATTTTGAACTTCTAGAGCTTGTCCATGTAGGTTTATTCTAAGCTCTGGTTATTAACATCTGAACTGTGATTTGTTACCATTTAACACATGCTTCCAGCGAGTTGTTGCTTGACCTTTGAAAGCACCCTGCTTAATCATGGTATGTTATGGTAATGTATCTAGCATGCGACACATTTATGGAAAATCATTTGACAAGACTAGACAGCACATTTTTCTTAAAACTAATGCCAGAAAATCAAAGTCACAGTGGTCGCTTAACTGTATATGTGCAGACTCTGTGACCCCAAGATGTGTTCACAAATCAAATTTGGGATTCCTAGGATGTATGCTCGTGGACACGATTTTTCCAAATCTGATGGCAGTGGTAAAGGTGCGTGACGCTCCATGGCCCTAAATGCATTAAGACACGAATTTTGGCATTCCTGCCTAAAATAATATAGGAGATATACTCCGCATATGATATAACCACTCAAACACCAAGGACACTAAGGACAGTCAGTTTTATTGCTATATGCCTCCCTTTGGGGGCATAAAACCTGTTTGTCATGACCGTCATAAGACAATGCCTGAATTCATAGTAATTCTATGTAATCAGATGTGGATGACAACCACAGAAGTACGTTTACTGATGTGAAGTTCGCTTGCACTCTTTGCCAATCAAGGACGTTTTGACTTTGGGACGTTTAACTTTCGCCAGCTTATTTGAAAAGCTAATACTTATTGCGTATATAATAAGCGACAGGGCAAATTGACTCCTTCTTTGTGCAATTAGCTTGCCTCGCTCCAGATTTCACGGACAGTTTACTTCGCGCTGTAGGTCAACCCACGATATTTGGTACCCCACTCGTTGTTCGGCAGCGAATAAAATATAGCCTGAGCACGGCATAAAGCTTCGGTCAAAACCTGAATTTGATGTGTGTTTTGAATGATGTTTATATAAGCGGCCGGCCACGGCCGACCGCAATAAGCCCCCCCCCCCTCCCGAGGTGTGTATGTGGAGGAGGGGGGGATACATATAGTTATTCCATGAGTTTACCTCTACTTTTTCTTTCATAAATACTCATGAATATGCAAATGATACAATTTTATTACATGACTATTGGATGAAAGGACTTGTCAAATTGTATCACTGATGATATAATAACATGCAACAAGGACAGTTTGGAGGCAGAATTCAGATTATATTTGCCCTTAATTTCTGAAATTTTCATCAGTATTGATGAATATGCAAAATAGATAACTAAGCTGCATATCAGACCATTCCATCAAATGAAAGTACTATATCTAAGCTATAATTTGCGAGCAAGTTTAATAGTGTAGGGTGAATTGCTGATGAGATACGCGTCATTTTGTAAGTACAGGCCCACTTTCATTAAAATCGCATTAACCCCCTCCCCTAGCTGGACCTTACAGAATTTTGCTTAAATTGCTATATTTTCCTGCAAACAATGGCGATATTATTGTGGTGCATTTTTTCAAGTTCTCATTTTGATGAAATCATTCCTGACACATTTGGGCCAGATAATATGCATGAACTATCATGAAAAAACCTTAACTAAGTCGGAAGCAAGATTTTTTGCTCAAGTCATCTCCCCTGAATACCTCTTGGTCATATTTGTAATTCTAAATGCATAAATTGATGTCAGTGAAGGTCCCCAATCATGAGAAGATGCTTTTGGATTGATTTGTACCAGTTTGGCATCCTTAACATGTTACTCTACAGATTTTTATAGATTTTTCTTCAATTTGGCGGCCATCTTGGAAATATGCAAATTAGATAGTGAAGACGCCAGCTTGCCAACATTGGTTTTTGGATTCAGCATACTAAAATACCCTTCATAAGCATCTCGAAACCCTTTCTTCACAAAATGCCTGTACCTTCTTAAAAAAGCGTCTTTTTCTGATTTTTTTCCTGACTACAGCTGCTTTCCAAAAATTTTATAGATAGCGATTTTTGTCATAATTATTTACATACCCTACACGAAAATGTTTATCCATATTACATTGATTGGTGTGTAAAAATCCACTGGAAGTCGTAGATAGGGGGCTATCTCATGACTTTTAAAGGGGTCCCCCAACTTAAGCTTGTAAATGAAACAATCACCAGTGTCATGTGATAGCCCCCTATCTTCCAGTGGATTTTTACACACCAATCAATGTAATATGGATAAACATTTTCGTTTTTCAGACCTCCAGACATTCTGGGTTTGCAATGAGAATATGTATGGAGTGTGGATTCATCTTAAAAGATGACATTTCCCAATCTTAATACAATTTCAAACCCTTTTGGTTCATTCTAACTGTTTGGCAGTACTTTCCTTTTGGCCTTTCTCCTAATAAAGGACACTTACTATGTAGTATCAATTTTGAACATCCAAAAAGGCGCTTAAAATATCTTTTAAAAGTCATTTTGTTAAGTTATAAAATTTGTACAACCCACTAGTGCACATACACCCAAGTCAATCAAGTGATTCATTGTCGATACACTGGATAGCTTCAATTCTCAAAATATATTCACAATGCTTGGTATACATGACATTATAGATGGCCACCACAGTGTTCTTAGCTGCTCTCCTTATTAGCCCTTAATTTGAAATAGAGTTTTGATAAGCAACTTTGATTTACTAAAATATATACAACTTTTTCAGAAGTTAAAACTTGATATAAAAAATCTCCAAGAGCAATAAATATTGTTACTAACTATAACTAGATATATCGTTTGTGTATTG
Source organism: Loripinus fragilis (assembly GCA_964019695.1). Classification (NCBI taxonomy): domain Eukaryota; kingdom Metazoa; phylum Mollusca; class Bivalvia; order Lucinida; family Lucinidae; genus Loripinus; species Loripinus fragilis. The sequence continues at coordinate 927,784 of OZ026530.1, read as the reverse complement.
GCAGAAAAAAATCATACATCAAACAAAGCATATGTTTACAACAAACACGCAAACACGTATAGGGCATGTAAATAATTATGACAAAAATCGCTATCTATAAAATTTTTGGAAAGCAGCTGTATGTGGCTCTTCCTCACGATGCCACGGGTTTGTCTGCAGTTTGTGATTGCGGTATTTCCTGAGGATACTCACTTACTGTTTTTGTTTTAGAACGGACATCGGCCTAAGCTATGCGGGACTTAAATGCATTTTATAGCCGCCAATTCTTCACTCTAGATTTTGTTGTTGGTAAAACGCAAAACTGTTTAGCTCGCATTTAGGCTTCCTAACTTATGCAATATATCCCCACAGAGAAACTAGAATTGTTTTTCTGCAAAAAATGTCTCCCCCTTTTTGGACTCAAAAAATCACAAAAATGTGTTACAAGAGGAATAATTGGAAACTATACATGTAAGTGTTGTGGTTCTTGTGAATTACACATCATCTGAATGCGCATTACCAAGTTATAGAGGGGACACGAAATAGCATTGCAACTGATCAAAGGGAAATAACTCCAAAACATCCAAAGCAGAGTTATCATTCTTGTACATGAAGCATGGTCTCATTGTGCTTTAGAAGTGTATAAAGTTTTAACAATGCCAACTTACAGAGTGGACAAAAAGCCCATATTTATGTTACAAGGGGAATAACTTGATAAATAAACATGCAAGAGTTATGGTTCTTGTGCATGACACGTCGTCTGAATGTGCTTTACAAATGTATGAAGTTTCGTTGAAATATCTCTAACGGTAATCAAGTTATAGAGCGGACAGGATTTTGTGGCGGACAGACAGACAGACGCGAGGGGAAAAACAATATATCACCCGACCCTTCCAGTGGGAGGCATAATAACACATTAAAATGAAACAAAGAAAAGGGCTCATTTCTCACAGATGTCAGAGCTAAAGCAAACCTCAAGTTGAGCTAAGGTTGACGACGATACAACAAATACCATGCGTGTACAAACTTATATTAACAAAGAATGTCGTGGATTTCCGTTACGCTGATAAAGTACAAACAATAACTGCTCCCCAATGGGATATATTTAGCATTTTTTAAAGTCACGGAAAACCGCTACCTTCTAAAAAGTTCAATGTCATGAAAATCCGTGACAAAGGCTAGCCGCGGAATACCGTGTGATCCCTACCTGATAAACGTCGTAAGGAATGACTATTGACCATTTCCATTGCTTTTCTTTTACTTGATTGTTTAGACATAAACCTTAACTAAACTTATAAACCTTAAAGCATGAGAAAATCACTGTTTACATGCTAAAATGGGGATGGGACACAAAAAAGACCGATTTGGTGAACTTAACTCGTTTTGGCTGCACAACGCAGTGACGCCGGTGAGGCTCGAACCCGCGACCCCTCTATCTCGAGTCAAGCACTCTACCACTCAGTCACTGCACTCCCTAACAATGCAGTCACTTGGCGACAATATGCGTGAGTTCCAATGCAACCAATGTATGTAGCCCTCACGTGACAGCCTGGGTAAGATAAGATTTTCTATCCCAAGGTAAAATCGTAGATATTCTTATCCGGGCCCGGAAATACAATGCCTCCGTAGAGTTGAGGAAGACTTAAGTCAAGTATTGATTTTTCAGGATGCAAAAAAAAAACTGATTGAAATAAAAATAGTTTTAATTTTTCTGAAGATCACAATGATATCTTTGACCAAAAATACCACATCGATCCAGACAATTTATTTAGCATTTAATATAGCATGTTGAAATATCAATACTTAACTTAAGTCTTGCTTAACTTTAAGGAGGCATTGTAATTCCGGGCCCAGAACAATGAGCTTTCGCATTGTTGAACTCGCCTTTGTTTAACCCTTAAAGAGCCAAGCTACATGCATATAAAAATTACGTCTGCTGAAGTCGTCTGCTGCAAATAATTGCCTAACATTACTGTCGAATTTAGGTATAGAAGCAAATAGCGTGGTTCACACTGTCGTAGACGCTTCTTTAGCATTTTCAGCTGACGAGAAAAGACGACGACTTTTGATTGGCGCTTGAATGGTTACGATTTTTTTTTACTTTTTGGCGGAACCTTATACATGTACCAATGAGGGCCAGAATATAACACTCTATAACTGTTTTGCGCCAGCTACCGCACAAAACATACCTGGCCTCGAGGTTATAAAACTTTTTCCATGCTCAACTCAGCTGAGCACGAAATTTATCCTGCTCATAAATGTTAAAATGCCAACAATCGTTGGCATTTTAACATTTATTAGCATGATAAATACAACATCTGAGAGACTTAAAGCAAAAATCTTCTTTATTTGTCGGTATTTTAGTTTTTATGAGCAGTTGAAATTTCGTGCTCAGTTGAGTTGAGCATGAACATTTTTTATAACCTTGGTGCCTTGTACTAACCTGCTGGTGTTGTGGTAGCTCCAACTTGTGCACCAGTATTTCCGGCGTTGAATGCGTCACTTCCGGATTTCTTGTCACGCACTAGTATACCTATCATCACCACACATGAAATCATCCCGACTAGCATGATGGCCCCGAAAATGAAAAACAATAGTTTTGCTAAAACCGACATTTTGGATTCTTTAATTTCAATATATCCGTTCTTCTGTCCCGAGTTCTGTCCTGATCTAAATCTGGTGTGTCCGACTTCTACATCCGACATTATGGACGCTTTATAAAATTATTAATCTATTGTTTTTGTATAGTAGTTCAACGAATCCTTAATACCTATATGAATAGAAATATCGAGTTTAGATATACCACTACATGTGAATCTCTGGCATGAGTCTGCTGTCAGATTCTACTATAATAAGCCTTCCCAGCTACCGAGCCTTAATCCATCTAACACATGTGCCCCATTTCGTGATCATGAGTAATCATTGCAGACTTATTCCTGGTGTTACAGAACGCAGCTTCTGTCCAAGCTCTTTGCTGCTTGTTTAACGAGATGGCTAGCGGCGTGGGTGTGCACTATATTTTCTGTGTTATTCCGTATGTCCGTCTGTCTGTTACCAGTTAGGGAAAATGCTTACCTTTGACTCTTAAATCGCATGGTTTATTTTTATCAGATTTAGCATACAAATGCTGTCAACTTTATCTAACTACTGACATGTTCATTCTTTTTTGATGCACAAGGCTTTGCTGAGCATTTGTCAGCTAGTGAAAATGCTTATTACTCTTGAACCAATTGGTATATTTGGCTTAAATGCATACTTGTTTATTTTAACATTTTCCAGCCACTGGTATGCTAAACGGTGAGGAGTCTAACGGTCGATGGATGTCTTTTAGTGAAAATATTCATCACTCTTGAACCACATGGTATATGTTGATCAATTTTTACATACTTATACATTTTATCGTTTCTAGACATTGGTACAGTAAAACCTGTGTAAAACGGCCACTCTCAAAAAGACCAAATTGTTTTTAAGACCAATTATCGCTTAATGCAGGTCTAAATTATTGCAGAATGCAAGAGGAGCATTCTGCAATACTTTCGACCGTCATTAAGCTACCATTTGTCATTAAGATATTTATTTTGTTCCTTTTGAGTGGCCGTTTTACACAGGTTTTATTGTATGCAAAATCATATTCTGATCTTGACTACAGATTAGGGTTATTTAGAATTTACACATAAGGTGAAGCTTTGCAGAACTTTATCACTATCCATGCTGCAAGCTCCCTGAAGTTCGAACACAGATTACTTTAGAGTTATTCGTTTATGCATCATTTTGCGGGAATGAACAATTTGCGTTCAACACACATTCCGTATAGTAATTAATCTATGTGCACAATGGGTAGTGCCGCCGTTTAAAACAGTGCATTTCCAGATTTTTTGTAAAAATTCCTGTTATAAAATTCATGGATGAAATTTCACATAACTCACACAGATTAAAAGCTTATAGAAAATAGCAATATACAATAAAAATAAAATTATTGCACTTTTGGTTCTCAAGTAGAACTCGTTTAAAGTGAATATTAATTTTGAAATATTATGATTCCCATTGACGCTTATGTTATTAATTTTATTTTTTTTTCTTTGTGCTTGAATGACTGTCATAAGAAAGCGACACACATCATGGAGCGTCAGAAAATATGTGTATTGCCTCAATCAATTTGCCTTCATTTGGTACTTTTTTCATGGTTGTAACATCTTTAGTCTGGCTGCAGTATTCTTTACAAAACAGCCACAAAAACAACAAACAAACTGGAAATGCATTGATTTAAACGGCGAAGTCACAGCGACGAACAGTTGCGTCTACTGACTGTAGCTACGGATGCTGTTAAATATCGCAACATTTTTGGACTTTGCATAGTTGTATTGTTATTTCCTTAACTCATATTCATGTAAGCCTAGCGTCGTTTTTTGTGGGGCATGTGCAATAAATGGTGTGGCGTATTATCTGGATCTGCACAGTTTGCTATTTTAATTTGAATGAAGATGAAAAATATCACTCAACAGCCCTTAAAATGGAAATGGATCGGTCCAATAGACAAGGACCCACTTCGAATCGAACTAAAGTTCCTACTATTGTTCTTACGGAATAGTTGCGCGCGCACTTTTACATCCGAACGGCTGCAGTTGGAACTTTCGTGGGTTGCCATGTCAAAGTGCATGCCCCCTTTCAAGTCTTCATAGCAGACAAAAATGATGTTCGTATACTGCACAGCCAACTCTAATTAACAATTACGAATAAGTTGGACCGCAAATAGAGCACAACGAGTATTTATTTTCTATAACAAATAATTTTGAGGCTACTGACAGATCTTGAACCCATCTTGTTAGATAGGGATTGAGGAGGGAACCAGACAATCTACCCACCGTTGATCTCTAGTAGAACTATAGTAGCGACTATTGATGTTCGAATCAAACTATAGTTACTATAGAAGGAACTATAGTTCGATTCGAAGTGTGCCAAGTACGTGAATTCCATCCGGCTTTAATGGGGAAGGAATGGGTTAAGCATCTTAAGATTGATTCATTTTTGGCTGAAAAGTCCTTTAGATTTTACAATGGTAATCTTAATTGATTAATCACTTCAGCTGCAGGTGGAGTACGCCATTTATGATTCTTGAGCTTAACTTGTAATATTTTATGATACATGATATTGGTAAAAAAGATTTTTTATTACAAAAACAAGTTAAATTTGTTAATAAATTATCGTATTATTTGTGTACTTATCGGCGCGCTAACACTGTACCACATTCGGTGTTCTATCGTATATGCTCGAATATGCACACACTTAAATCCTTTATGTGCTGTTTACAATATGTTTGTAAGTTTGTAAACTTTAATTTGGTACATATGTGTACAGCAACTCCGTACAGCACGGGTTTCAATACAATATGGAATAATATACAGGTTATCGCATGTCTCGGTAACGTGGGCGACCTGATGCACTGTTGACTATTGACAATGGTGGGGATGAGGCATGGCTAGACAACTATAAACTCTTATTACTTCATTGTTGATGGTCAGAACCATAAAGTGTGGGTACTCGTTCTCTTAGCTAGAACAAGCGATACAATTTGAGACCAAAATTGAGCAGGTTAGCCGTTTTTTTTCTGTTTTGCAACAAAACCGCATAGTCTACAGTAACCCAATTCCACGAACGCTGCTTAGAATGTCATCAAACGGGTTGGGTAATGCCTGTTTGTAGTATAGTCAAACTATTACCCCCGTTGTCTTGGACGACCTGATGCACTATTGCACTCGGCCTGCGAGTGCAATAGTGCATCAGTTCGTCCACTAAGGTCGAGTGCAATAGTGCATCAGGTCGTCAACTAAGGTCGAGTGCAGTAGTGCACCAGGTCGTCCACTAAGGTCGAGTGCAATGGTGCATCAGGTCGTCCACTAAGGTCGAGTGCAATAGTGCATCAGGTCGTCCACTAAGGTCGAGTGCAGTAGTGCACCAGGTCGTCCACTAAGGTCGAGTGCAATGGTGCATCAGGTCGTCCACTAAGGTCGAGTGCAGTAGTGCACCAGGTCGTCCACTAAGGTCGAGTGCAAAGGTGCATCAGGTCGTCAACTAAGGTCGAGTGCAATGGTGCATCAGGTCGTCCACTTAGGTCGAGTGCAATAGTGCACCAGGTCGTCCACTAAGGCCGAGTGCAATGGTGCATCAGGTCGTCCACTAAGGTCGAGTGCAATAGTGCATCAGGTCGTCCACTAAGGTCGAGTGCAAAAGTGCATCAGGTCGTCAACTAAGGTCGAGTGCAATAGTGCATCAGGTCGTCCACTAAGGTTGAGTGCAATAGTGCATCAGGTCGTCCACTAAGGTCGAGTGCAATAGTGCATCAGGTCGTCCACTAAGGCCGAGTGCAATAGTGGATCAGGTCGTCCACTAAGGTCGAGTGCAATAGTGCATCAGGTCGTCCACTAAGGTCGAGTGCAATAGTGCATCAGGTCTCAACTAAGGTCGAGTGCAATAGTGCATCAGGTCGTCCACTAAGGTCGAATGAAATAGTGCATCATGTCGTCCACTAAGGCCGAGTGCAATAGTGCATCAGGTCGTCCACTAAGGTCGAGTGCAATAGTGCATCAGGTCGTCAACTAAGGTCGAGTGCAATAGTGCATCAGGTCGTCCACTAAGGTCGAGTGCAATAGTGAATCAGGTCGTCCACTAAGGTCGAGTGCAATAGTTCATCAGGTCGTCCACTAAGGTCGAGTGCAATAGTGCATCAGGTCGTCAACTAAGATCGAGTGCAATAGTGCATCAGGTCGTCCACTAAGGTCGAGTGCAATAGTGCATCAGGTCGTCCACTAAGGTCGAGTGCAATAGTGCATCAGGTCGTCCACTAAGGTCGAGTGCAATGGTGCATCAGGTAGTCCACGAAGGCCGAGTGCAATATCGCATTAGAATGACAAGCTTCGAAAACTCTTCAGAAGATGCCCCAGCGTTCATGCAGTGTAAAACGATCAAGTTGGATTCAGTGATTATAAGATTTGTATTGACAAATCGTTGCTTCAATGTCTTATTCTTTCGTGACTCTTATTTAACACGCCCTGTAAACTTTCAAATTGATCACCGGCGGTGGTCATTATAAAATAATTTTAAACACTTCCTGTGGTCAACTTGAATAGTTCCTGTCACTTGCTTCAATGGGGAAAAATAGGGGTAACAGGTACATGTACGATTATTCTGGCCCCAAGACATATTTTAAAAAGAAAAGAATGCAGTATCATCAGTTTATAGCCATAGTATCTGTACCAAGATAATATTAAAAAACGTGTTACTGCTATCGCTTGTGTACTGCTTGCTCAGTGGCGAAAACGAAAGTAGAAAGTGGGCAAATACATGTAAAATAGCTCTGCTTGTTCAGATGCCACCCTCCAGTGACCATGTATCGTTGCAATCATATGTGACTATTCAAACTTGCTATTAAGATGTAATTTCACTGAAAAAATGCTTTTTTCATGCACATATGCGTTTTATGTTGCTGTTCAACTTGAAAAATGTGGTGATCAAATTGAAGCATGGTGATTATAATGGCAAATGCTCTTTGAGTGGAAAATCATGAAAATGTGTCTCTTTTGGATTTCTGGTAGTGCTTGTACACAAACTTCTTTGGTATATCTTCTGGGCACAGTGACAGCAAATTTATCGCTGTTGGTGTATTTCACATTCATTTGTTAGTTTTGCTCCATCAGAAACATAGTTTAGGCAATATTTTGTGTAATTTCAGTTGTAGCAACGATATAAATAGTACCTGATGCATGGTACACTGGTATAAGATAATGTGCACATGCATGGGAAACTAATATAAAATTATGTTCCAGGGTTAGGCTAAGGTGAGTCAATGAAAGCAGAGTATGTCCCGTTTGCCCTTGTTGCCAAGCAAAGAAAATGTTTAGGGAGCCATGTCAAAAAGTTTAAAAAGAATCACCCTGAATGAAAAAGCCTCCATGTTGTTTGATTTTTTTTTTAAATTTTCTTTTGCACCTGGGAACTATTGCCTCTAGACCCCCTTATAAAATGTCAATGTTATTATTTTCGTATTAAACAAACTGGCGAACGATATGGCGAATGGTTTTTGTCGTTAGCTATTATTTTTATGATTGATGATTTTAAGTTGATAAATAGAGAATACTAGGTGAGTGTCTTTTGATATCAAGTTTACCAGGCAAGGCTTTAAGAACGCTTGTTGACATGACGAGGTTTGCTGAGATATAGAGAATACTAGGTGAGAGTCTTTTGATATCAAGTTTACCATGCAAGGCTTTGAAAACGCTTGTTGACATCGCGAGGTTTACTGAGATATAGAGAATACTAGGCGAGTGTCTTTAGATATCAAGTTTACCAGGCAAGGCGTTGAGAACGCGTCTTGACATCGCGAGGCTTGCTGAGCGATTCAACAAGCTTTGCAAAGCTGAGACTGATAAACTTGATATTTTTTATACCAAAAGACGCGAACCTGGTATTCTATTTATCAGGTTACCCACTGATTCACCCTTCAAACTAGAATTATGACGTAATTTTCGATTTTATGTCGATTCAGCGTCATTAGCGATGTCATTTAAAAAGTGCAACGCCATCATGACATGATAAAGGCACATGCGTAGAGATACACAACGTGTATCAAACAACGCGCAACAATGCAGTTAATATGAGAGTAACTGGTAATAACGCACTTTGGAACGCTCAGAATGCACCAGATTGCACCATTCTTTTTTAATTTTTTATGCCCCGAAACCCCTCCAACCCCGCCCTTAGCAAGAGTGTCAATCCACAACGTTACAGGGCTACCTACGCGTCTGGTGTGCAATTCTCTCTCCCATTAACTACTTAATTATTATTCAAAATAATCTAAAAAAGATGATTCAGAAATGAAGATCCCTGAAATATTAGAAATTGGCAAACTCGATTTTATAGCGTCTGTTCATGAGAACTAATGGAAAGTGCAACAATTCTCATGCCACCTAGCACTGGCTTAAGCGGTGTATTCTGCTTTCCGTCAGAACCCAATTTTCCTGAAGGATCAGAATATATAAATAATATCAAACACTATATCGATGCACGGTGAGAAGTTTTACCAACTCTTCAGAAAGAAAGAGTCCCAGCAATATTAGAAAAAATGCTTCAAGCTGTTAGAAAAATCTATTTTTCAGGCAAGAGAAACAATAACGGTGATCTACAGAAAAAAAATCAGCCCCCTCGCCAGAAAATTAAGTGGTCTGTCCCTCATTTAAAAGTGATCAAATCTAGAGAGCATTTCTCCATACCTACTCTGCCATGACGTTAAGGAAGGCCTCATACTTTGAGCTCTTTACCATGTATTACATTTAAATAATTAAAGCGGTGCTTCTTGTGTAGATCATTTAAGTTATTTAATGTTTCGTGTTTGGCATGCTTTTGTGTCTGTTCTTGTAGCCTTTTGGTCACCTGCTTGGAAAGGGCTAACCTTTAGGCTTTCTTCTGTGGTATTTTATTATGTTCCTTTTTCACTTTTCCGTGCAATATCCTGGGCCAGGTGTGGTACTTGATTGTAATTCCTGATCTTAAGTCATTGCTTATTTTTATATTGTGTCCTTTATAGTTTTGCTTGCATCTTCACGTGGAAGATATATATATATATAATATATATATATATATATATATATATATATATATATATATATATATATATATATATATATATATATATATATATATATATATATATATATATATATATATATATATATATATATAGAGAGAGAGAGAGAGAGAGAGAGAGAGAGAGAGAGAGAGAGAGAGAGAGAGAGAGAGAGAGAGAGCTGTTCTTTGATTTAATTTTTTTCTTATGTCTTGCTACTGTTATTGTTTTGTGCCTCTTCTTCAAAGTGCCATGCACTGGTCTGCAGTGTGTGATTGTGTAATGTTTGATCATACTCACCTACTTTTTGATCAATTGAAAAAGATAACTTAACGTTATAAAAAGCGGGATACAACATGCGTGACATGTGACAGTCAGCATGCCTTGTTGTAAACTAAGAAAGGTGTGAAGATCAAGAATCTATACAATCAAGTACTACACCTGACCCTGGATACCACATGGGAAAGTAACAAAAACACAATAAAACATCACAAAAAGAGACCCAGGAGGTCAGCCCTTTCCCAGCAGGCAATGAACAAACGCGAAAGCATGACAAACACAAGACATAAATAACATAAATGATCAACAAAGAAAGCGTCATCTTGGAATGGTCAGTAACATATTTTTACAGGAGTGCTAAATCTGGTTTCACGGTGCAAACCTCACGCTTTGTTCAGATGTGGATCAATTACATTGATATTCGGTTTGCATGAAAGAAACTTAACAAAGCATACATCTCCTAGAACATATAAATCAAGATATAAAAAGGAGATAAAGCAAAGATAAGCACTCAACAGTACATAAAACTGAATATCACAGCAAAAGTATCCAACAGGTAAACACCAGTCGGCCTGACACCAGCCAAAGCATCAGGACCCTACAATCTCATCTATAGATGTAAACCTAATTGCTGTTTGTCGCTATGGTTTCCTATTAAATTGCGCGACGATGGGTCAGACATGAAACTCAATGACAGCCCTGACGTAAAGCTTTAAATCTTTAATCCGTTAGTTGGTGCCTAATGCTTGTCTTAAGCTGGGCCCACCGTGTATTAAGATGAGGGTTTCTGTAGCTCTGACTATCTATGAGTCACACGCCAGTTTCTTTGTTTCATTTTAGTCTGTTAATTTGATTAGATTGTTTCTCTTAGATGATGCACTGCATTAGTGAGGAAGCCTCCATGTACGCAAAACAATTTTGTGTGTTTTAACAGCAACATAATCTCAGGCAAAGATTTGGCACCAGTAATATGCACTTAAGCTCTCTGGTGGCTTAGGCTGTTATAAGGTGGTGGGTCTGCAATGGTTGATTCATTGTATTATGTACCCAACATTGTTTGCAGGGGTTCTGTGTTGGTCTTTATTTTGTTATTTACTACTTTGTGTCCTTTGTAGTTTTGCAATCATATTGACAAGGAAGAGAGTTGCTCTACTGATGTCTTGCCACTGCTAGTGTTTGTGACTCTTACTCAGGGTGCAGTTTGTTGGCCTGTAGTCCAAGTCCAGTGCAAGGCAGGTCTTTTGTGTACAGTGGCTATACATCACATACACCAGGATATACCCAAATCATAGTTTATTGCCATGGTTTCTTCTTTAGTTGCAAGACGGCGGGTCAGGTTATATTCTCAAGGACGACAAAGCCATTAAGCTTTAATTTGTGGGACAGTGCCTGATGTCTGTCTGTTGCTGGGCCAACTGCGGCTCAAATTTGGGTCTTTTCTTATCTCTGACAGTATATTAGTTTTATTTGTTCCATCACAGTTTGTTAACTGATTTTGATGTTTCCCTGTGATGATACATTGCGTCAGTAAGGAAACTAGCACGAGAGCTTATATAATTTTGGGTTTTTACAAAAGCTGATTCTAGGGCAAAGATTTAACCAATAAAATAGATTAACACCTGCAGTGGATTTGCTTGATGTCTGTTCTAAGGCGGTGGTTCTGCTGTTGTGTATTCATAGTTTCTCCCATTGTTTGTGTGCGTTTGTGTTAGGTCCTGGTTTTGCTTTGAAGTACTTTGTGTCGTTTCTAGTCTTGCAACAGTTACGATGTGGGAGAGGGAGCCGGTTGCTATACTTTTAACATCTTCTGAATGTCATGTCACTGATACCGTTCTTATCCTCTTCCTCCCAGTGCCTAGGGTTTGTCTCGCATGCGTGATTGTGACTTTTAAAATAATTATGACAAAAGACAATGTACATTTTTAAAATCAAAGAGGCATCAAACAGCTCATGTGTAGGCTTGACCTAGCCATACAGACTCGTAAACGAGTTCCAAAATCTCATAGTTTGGTCCGTATTATTTATATGATTTCACAAAATGGTTCCCTCTGCAATTGCGTAACTACTCTAGGAAACTGTTCTACACTGTCTGAACCAAACACAACCTTCAAAAATATTATGAAAATGTCGGATATAATTTGGATATCATGTGACAGTCTGCAATCCTGGCTGTAAACCCAATCACGGTTTATAGCTTTGTTTTCCTTTTTAATTGCACAACGGTTGGCCAGACTTCAAATTCAATGACAGCTCTGACATAAAGCATTGATCGGTGGGCTGGTGTCTGATGATTGTCTGCAGCTGGGCCTACCATGGCTCAACGTTTGGTTTTCTTTAGCTCCAACTATTTGTTAGTCGTAAGCTCTTTTCTTTGTTTCATCATAGTGTGTTAGTTTGATTGGATTGTTTCTATATGATGATACATTGCTATGGTATTGAAGCCTCGATACGAACTTAATATTTTTGTGCTTCAACAACAGCCGAATCTAGTGAGAAAATTTGGTATAATGCATTTAAGCACCCAAGTGGCTTAGGTTGCTATCCGTTCAAAGGGGGCGGCTCTGTTGTTGGTGATTTGAGTTTGATTATTATTCACTTTGTGGGATTCTGTATTTGTGTTATGCTTTATGTCCATTCTATTTTTGCAAATGTCTAGATTGGAAAGAGAGAGAGAGCTATTTGCTTTGCCTCTTTGTCTTTCTGGTGTCTTTTATTGTTGTATGGCTCTTCCTCAGGGTGCCAAGGGTTTGTCTTCAGTTTGTGATTGTGACATTTCCTAATCACAGTCACTTATTTTCATGGACATTATGGCAAGTATTGACTAACTAATTGGAAACTCTCACCTAAGATTTATTTATCACCTTAGTGAGATTATCATGCCATTGTTGGTTGACAAAAGATAACAAACCACTACAAAAGGCAAATAATTGAGTTTTATTGAAAAAGCTTCAGAAAAACATAGTGAGTTTAAAGCAGGTAAAAGTGACCAAATAGTAAGGTAAAAATCTAATAAATGAAAAAAAATGAGGAAAATTTTTGCTGATATAGTAAAAATCGTTGTCTTTCATCTTAAAAAGACTGAACTTGCGAAATGTGTATGTTGAGCATTGAAATAAAATTTATGATAAAATGAAAGATCAACATTTGTTTTTAATTTTCAAAAACATAGTGCGAGAATTTGATATAAATATTGATCCTTCTTTAGTTTGAGTAAATTACAAATGAATATGCCAAGACAAATGTCATTTACACAGGCATTGTTTGTCTACAAGAAAAAACATGATGTTTCAAAAATATATTCAGATAAAAGTTAATATTAGGCTATTCGTTTTCTTTTTTGTCACCCACAACCTGCAATCATCTATGACAGACCATGGGCATAACTAAAATTCCACCTTGAAAAACTTCAAAAACATGTAACTAGGCAAAAAAGACATATCACAGTATCGTTTAAATATCACAGAATACTTAAATGTAATGGCAATAAATATCTCCACTTCGTAGCTAGGTATGAATGTTTAACCCAGTGTATGACGGATAAACAGCTGGTTTTAGATCCAGTAACGACCAAGATAAAATGCTTCAGCATGTGTCATTTTAACAGGGTTTCCACTAATGCTTAGATAGAAACAATTGACAAGGATAATATACATCTGAATTAGAAATTCTAACTTTTGATTCCTTGAAATGTATAACAAACCATCCAATGTTTACTATCTCAGACCCAAAAGTATACAAAGGATTTACTCTTCAGCTAGTATCAAAATGTTGTCTGCTGCGTGTTGTTTCCTGGTCATTTTAAAACGTATCTATAGCCAACAATGTAGAGCTATGTCATGTTACTCCTGTACGCACTCTGATTTGGGTCCATACTGTTTGTCTGTGTCAGTAAATAGTCCTTGGCGTGAGCATTTATATGCAATAAACGACATGCGCAGACAGCATCAGCAGATAACATTGTTTTTATGGCAGGCGAAGAGTTAAAATTATTCTAACAGTACCGTTTAAGCTCAGCTTGAACACTACTTCCATAAATCTAGTACTTTGCACAGTATAATAATCACCCGTGAATTCATTCATTGGGTTCATTTTCAAGGGATACTTATATGCTGTAAATCCGGAAATTTTCATGAGAATTTTATTTTCGCGAATGGCATTAAAAGAAATATTTGGGACGTTTAAAATTCGCGAGTAGGGCATGATTTACCAATATCTGTAAACGACAGAATGATTTCTCCATTACAGGAGGATTTTATTTTCATGAAACTTCGCATACGCATATGCGAAGTTTCACGAAAATAAACCCTCGCTAAAATTTCAAGATATACAGTACAACTATTACATTGACAGTGATACAACATGACACGATAACCAGTTAGTTTACAAAACTCAAACTACTAGCCCTTCCTCTGTGTGCTTGAAACTTATTTATTGTAATCAAAGCAAACCTTTTCTGCTGTCAACGATATCTTTGTAATAATAAAGTAGTCTCCCTTGATATCTCATAATGTACAATGTACAGCTTAAAGCATTATTTCAGCGTGTTGCTGACCTCCAAACGGCTCCGTTTATACCTTTATCAATTACCTCTTATATTAACTGCATCGTCGCACGATGCCTGATAAACATTGTCTATCTCACGGCATGTGCTTTTATCAGGACATGGTGACATGGCCCTTTTTGAATGACGTCGCTGATGACGCTGAATCAACGCAAAAAATCGAAAGTTACGTCATAAGCGCTTCATTTAAGATTAAAACAATGGGTAAACTAATAGAATACCAGGTTAGCATCTTTTGATATCAAGTTCACCAGACTCTGCTTTGAGAAGTCATGTTGAATCACTCGGCAAGCCTCGCGATGTCAACATACATTCTCAAAGCCTTGCCCGGTAAACTTGATATCAAAAGACGCCAACCTGGTATTCAATTTATATTTCATGATGAAAAGCTATTTTATCTCCCTTTATATCCTTGCATAAGATATTTATTAGCTTAACATATCCAATAACAAATTAGCCTTTAAATACTTTTATCATATGACATCGTGCGGCTATGCCTTAAAATTGATAAGCCACTAGTGGTTGACAGATTTTCTGGTAACGTTACATGCATGGAATGCCATCCATAATAACGTTGCATACATAACGACACCGTTTAAACGATTTACACCAGAAAGGCTTGACCTCTTAGCTCTCGTTTGTGATGTCCAAAATTTGAGTTTGTTACTTTCCCATTGGTATCCTGGGTCAGGTGTGGTGCTTGATTGTATCGTTTCCTGATATTTGCCCCCCTGTCTTACTTTACCTTAAAGTAATCTTAATGTCATATGATAAATTACATTTGTATTCTTGTAATCTAACATTTGCAATCTTGTAATATTGAATTTATTAAACACGTTGCGAAAAGGCAATAAAATGCTCAGCAAAGTAAGAAAGGAGGCAAAGATCAGGAATTGATATAATCAAGCGGCGCACCTGACCAATAAAATCATATGGGAAAGTGACAAATCACAATAAAACATCACATACAAGAGAGCCAATAGGTCAGCCCTTTCCCAACAGGTGACAAACACGAAACATAAATAAGATGAGATAACTTAGTAAAATAAAAATAAAACTATTGTGATATTTATGCTGTCATATGTGTTTATATTAGTTAGTAAAAAATTGCAAAACAAAAAAGTAAATAGAAATAAACTGATCATATGAAAATCAGTGTATATACATGTGCTTGTATGCAAATGTCTTCGGTCTCTGCTACTCGGATCACTTAAGTATTTTAAGCTTCTAGTACAGACATTACAAAGTTCTAAACAAAGGTTGGCTTCTTAGGGGTAAAGTATATGCTAGTTGATTATATCAATATTATGATCAAATTATTGAACCTTCATCTGTAATTCTTCAGATCTGTAGATATTTCCTCGAGTTGTTTAGAGTTGTTTAGAGTTGCTGAGCGCTAATTGATTGTTTAGCCTGTAAATAAGAAAAAATTATCAATAATTTAAATAACTCTTATGTGTGATTTTTTTTGTAAATAGTTAAACAGTAAATAATATATGTGTTGATTTTAAAGAAAATGATGTTCATATGGAACCTACATAATATTTTTGTAAAAGTGAGTATGTTCAGGAACTACATTGCATCCCTTATTGCTGACAAACCCACGGAAGAGGAAGAGCCACAGAACATTAACAGAAACAAAACATCAGGAAGATAACTCTTAATAAGCCATCCAAGATTTGCTATGGGGCTTTTAAAGTAAAAGAGAAGGCAAAGATCAGGAATCAATACAATCTAGCAACAGACCTGATCCAAATTCTTGAATGAGAAAGTGAAAAAACGCCACCTACAAGAAAGCCAAGAGGTCAGCCCTTTCCAAACAGGTGATCACAAGGCTGTAAGAAACATACATCATGGTACGGCTTAGACGATCACAAATAACAAAGAAGATCCACAAAAGGTACACTCCCTTGAATAGTCAATAAGAATATTCAGGGAGAGCTTTAACTAGTTTCACAGAAACAACCTCATATAGACGATTGATTTTCATTAAATATCCTTAAATATCCATGAATCATCAAGACATAAAAAGGAGATAAAACAAAGATAATGACTCAACAATACATAAACTGAATATAGGAGCAAAATAAATTCAACAGTTTCACCCTGGTTGGCCAGACATCAGACGCTGCACCAGGCCCTAACCATCTTATCTATAAATAAGTCTTTAAAATATGTTTCTTGTTGTCTGCTTGCTGATACACATGTAAAGTAAATGAGTTTGATCAAGAAATACCACAATAATAAACTGCAGACCAACCCACAGCACAGTGAGGAAGAGCCACATGATATATACAGTAACAGCCAACAGGACATCCAAAAGACAATCTTCTGTCTGCAAAACAAGGCGGCACTTACAATTTGATATTGTGTATATCGTTAACAGCAACATTTATCTCAAAAACAGCATTAGCACACTGTTAAATGTATACGTCGATTTGGTGGTATTTAAGCGTATTGCCGGTACTTCATAGACTGGAAGTGGTAGATATTGGTGTTAATACTATATAGAAAAACATGCCATATGCCTATGATATCTTGGCCTTCTTTGCTTGTGATGTTTTCTTGTGTTTTTTTTGTCACTTTCCCATATGGTGTTCTGGGACATGTGTGGTATTTGATTGGATCGATTCCTGATGCCTTCTTCCTTACTTTATATCTATGTTTCTTTAAATGCCTGTGTTTTAATGTTTCTTCCATCTGTAATATGTCTGATCTTATTGCCTTTCTTTTTATCCAAACTAAAAATGAAATGCTTATATCTATTTACCCAGTTTGTTTTTAAGTAACCATTGTTAGTTAGGTATACCGTCAGGTGCTTGTAACCATTCTTGTATTATTGGCACATTCTTGTCCATCCATTGGATGTTACTCTTTGTCCTTTCAAGGGCTTGATCAAAAGCTCTGGCGCCTGATCCAAGATCATCTCTGCTATCTATAAAGTCTTGCAGCTACAACATTGAAATTAAGTGCATTTAGTGTATGTACGACCGTCCTGCCTAGAACTCCATGAGACATGTTTCCTGTTTATTTGAACAAATGTGAATTTCACTTTGTGCTGTTGCATAAAATTAAAACAATCGAATCTTGATTTCTCAAAAGTAACAGATGGGTCTTTGGTATAACAAAATAGACAAACAGGCAATTTAAAGCATAGCCATGACACACAGCCCCGAAATACTCACCCACCTCCCATTAAATCATTTTAAGAGCTAAAACAGGTGTATTTTTGTGACAATGCGCAGTTAAGTGTGCATTTCTGTCTTGAAGTTTAGATGAAAGTATATCATTTAAATAAAAGACATATTCTACGCGCCAGCTTTGCTTGACAACTGGGCTTTATTAGTTCTTCTCTATAAGTGCCCAAATGGGTAATCCATGTATAAAACTGTCCTGGTAGAAAGGTGACAAATGATTTCTAAAAATTCTTAGTCAATTCAAGTTTGCATCACCGATAAAACTGATCAACAAATCTTTCATTTATATATTTTGCTTTATAATTCAGTGTTGACTTGGCTACTGTATAGCTAAAATATGACGGTTAAGTCGCTTACAAAAAGTAAATATCTAACACTATCACATCGCGTCTGTCAGTTAAATAAAGCCATGTAATAAAATCGATAAACAACTATTGGTTTACAGATTTAGTAACGTTACGTAATAACGTTTATTTTAACGTTGTATAAAGTGGCTTAATCTTGACGTTTTTATTTCAAAAATGAAAATTTAAGGTTATTTTAATGTCGCGTGATAATAAGAATCTAACATTAGTGCTCCTGTTTTATTGAATTTATTAAACTCGTTGCGAAAAAGAATAAAATGTTAGGCAAGCCTCACACTTTATCAAGTTTCCCCAACTCGTTTAATAAATTCAATAAAACATTAACGCTCATGTAAGATCCTCTATGAAATGCTTTGTTAACTAACAGAACAAACTTTGAGTAATTATGTACAATTAATTTGAGGTTGTTCCCAGAAAAAAACTTCATATCTTCAAGCGAAAACATTCGCTAACAATTCCAAAAAGTCAGTTTCAGACAGCACTTGTAAAGGTTTAAAATTTGACTACTCATCCTCAGAGACTGCATATTACTGAAGATCGTACTAACGTATGTAAATTTACTATTACATAATATGCTAAAGAATAAATGTATTTTGGTAAGTACAAATTTGTTCAAGTAAACATGAAAGTAAGAAAGAGGGTACAGATCAAGAATCGATACAATCAAGCACCGCGCCTGACCAAGGATACCAAGGGGAAAGTGACAACTTCACAATGAGACATCACAAAAGAGAGCCATGAGTCAGCCCTGACCCAGCAGGTGAAGCCCTCACCCAATAGGTGACCACAAAGCATCAATAAACAGACGTGCACGGAAGCATAACAAGAAATAACATAAACGATCCACAAAAAGAAGCACCCCCTTGGAACGGTCAGTAAAGTAAGGGTGCAAAGATAAGGAATCGATACAATCAAGTACCACACCTGACCCAGGATACCAATAGGAAAGTGACAAACTCACAGAAGACACCACAAACAAGAGCCAAGAGGTCAGCCCTTTCCCAGCAGGTGACCACAAAGCACATATAAACAGACGCGCACAAAACATAGCAAACACAAGACAGAACAAAAACATAAAAGATCCACAAAAGAAGTATCGCCTTGGAACGGTCAGTAAAATATTTTACTGGAGGGCTTAACGGCGCCAACCTCACCCTTAATTCAGATGTGGATCAAGACACATTGATATTTGGTTTGCATGAAAGACCCCTAACTTAACAATGCATCATCTCCTAAAACATATAAATCAAGATATAACAAGGAGATAAAGCAAGGATAAGGACTCAACAGTAAATTAAACTGAATACCGGAGCAAAAGAAATCCAACAGGTAAACCCCGGTGGGCCAGACAGACAGCCAAAGCATCAGGCCCCTACCATCTCATCAATAGATAAGAGTCTTTAAGTCGGAACCATCATAGAGTCTGAAGTCCGACCCACCGGCGTGCAATGAAAGAGGAAAGCAAAGTTGCCAACCGTGATTGGGTTGACTACCAAGCATGCAGTCTGTTGCAATACATTAAATATGTTATAGCCAATCTTTTTATAATGGGAAATTATTTTAATGAACTGCGCTGAAAAATTATTAGAGCCAACAATCTTCTTCAACTTATACACCTAGTCCCCATAGAAATCAGGTTCCGAAAGTCCTTGGCGCAAGAGAGATTTAAGTCCAACTTGGAATTTAGAAATCAAAACCTGTTTGGTGGCGTGCCAGACTCACCCTTAGTTCAGATGTGGATCAAGACACATAGATATTTGGTTTGCATGAAATACCCCTAACTTAACAATACATCATCTACTAGACCATATAAATCAAGACATTAAAAGGAGATAAAACAAAGATAATGACTCAACAGTAAATAAAACTGAATACTAGAACAAAAGAAATCCAATAGGTAAACCCCGGTGGGCCTGATAACAGCCAAACACCTCTTGTAAAAGCTTCAAGGATCAGATTAAATCAATTGAAACTGACAAAATGGGTAAAACTAAAAGTGTGTGTTTCACAATTATGTTCCTTAATCTTTTCAAAATGCATGTTTTGAGACCATTCAAGTACAACCTCATTAAGATTAAGTGAGACAGATATTTCATGAAAACACAGTGTATCTTACAGTAGTAGATAAGGAAAAAATTAATGCACTAACAAATGAATGTGAATTCTGATTAAATAACATCATAAATTTGCAACAGCAAATGCTGCGGTAAACTGTCGCAAAGTCAACGTCATTATGTAACATCGGTTTCATTGGCTGACAAGTTGTTTTATGCAGCTTGCAAGCGGTTTTATGCAGCTGGCAGACGCTGGACTTAGGCGCCACATACTATATAATTACTATTGTTTTGAAGGGAAAATGATACTAATGCATTAGAATGGGGTTAACCATATTCAAAATATTCATTTGGGGAGATATATCGTTGGATTTACAGATGGAAGTCACGTTTTAAGGCTCCACTAACGCTTCACGTTAAAATTAATTTTTCCAACTGTATATCCTATGATATACCGCCCCAAATGAAAATTTTGAACACTGTTATGCCCTAATTATAGTTTTGATTAAATAGCATTTACTCTTTAATGCTGAAACAGCTGATAACTTAAAATAAAAAAGAAATGGTTGCATGAAAATAAAATATTGCTGTAATTTTGTATCCATCAAAATAAACGTAGCTTAGTCATTTTCACAGTTAAGTATTTCTTATTTTGTTATTGAGTCATCAAAGTACCAAGGGTTGGTCTGCAGTGTGTGCTTGTGGTATTTTCTGACCATAACCCCTTACTTTTAAACTGTTTGATATAAATGTGTTTCTTCGTTATTCAAGTTTGTCAATACAATATGCATCTGTGATATCTGATAAAAGGCGTGTGTTTCAATTATTGAGGTCTTTGCAGTTGAATCCCTCAAAACTGAGAACAAAAGCATAAAAAGATTACAACATTTTTAAATGTTTATAGAAAATATTTCAACTTAGTCATCTTATACACCTTGTTACCCATTTTACAATAGATTACAAAAAGAAACTTATAAAGCTGAAAATAATTGTGCTTTAGAAATATAGTTTGTGTTTACGTTGTACATAAACTACATAAAATACTTTTAACAGTTACACTGTAGGAAATATAATTATCATCATGCGTGGAAATTAAATATCATACGTGAAGCAAATACATAAAAAGGCAACACTTATCAAAATATACTATGTTTTTTTTTCATTCAGCATATTTATTGGATTCGTACTAAAAATGTTGATATTATCAATTGTACTTGCCTAGAACATATTTGCAAAAACTTACAGAATAATGTGTGCTGGAATTTGACTCACAAAGGCGAGATTCATCATGCCATTGACCCCAATTAATAATGAAAGGGGACATTGTGAGACTCACATGCATATACAATGTTTTCACATCATGAACTTCAATTTATCACATGAGTGATATAACGCCATGCAATATAATTCTTAACCCACTAGTGTTTTATAGACCTAGTTACATTTTTTGACCTTGCGCAAAAGATGGCAAAATCTTGCCATTTTCAGGCCAAAACGCGATTAAATTAATTTTAATGTCAAATGATGAATATAATCTAACAGTCGTTTTCCTGTCATATTGAATTTATTAATTTTGTTGCGAAAAAGAGATAAATGCTAGGCAAACCTCAAATTTTATCTCTTTTCCTTTACTCGCTATCAAATGCTATAAAACATGAACATATATGTACACAGGTTTAGATAAACAAACGTTTTGAGAGTAAGATTCTAAAAAAATCAAATCCATCAGTTTGAACATATATTCTGGATGCTCAAAAGTATTGTCTCATTGAGGCGGTTCTTTTGAGAACACACAATTTATGTTTTTATTTTTTGGTGTACTCTCTTAACTAAAGTCCTGATTATTGTAAAATCCCCATTTAAGAAAACCTTCCTGCTGTCAGTATTTAAAAAAAATTGAACATAGCACTTGACATGTCCATTTGTTAAATTGCCTCATCTAATCAAATTTAGTTATTATAAAGATAAATTACATACTTATTTACTTATAACATAGAGTCTGTTGTATTCGAATCTTTTAAACTGTGAAGTCAAAATCAAGAAATCTTTGTCAAATTCATTACTCGCATTACCCATTGTAAACATGATATTACACTTTAAAAATCGATAAATCAATGGGATACTGTATTTATTTTATTCAACTGATAGAACTCAGAAATGAATAATGCTGTACTTATGAATTCATCATTTAAAGATGTTATAATTTATAAAAGAGGATACAAAAGGGAGAGAGAGAAAGAGAGATTACATTTGAAAAGGTGAAACAAATATAAAGCATGGTATGGGAAACGTGATTAATTACGTTTTCGCCTGTCCCTACAAAATAAAAAAATCGTGTGTGCATTGAGCTATTACAAGGAAAGGTGAATATATCCAACATTCTCTACATAAGAGCCAAAACCCATGTTATCAAAACTGAAGATGATCAGGTAAGATAGATAAATCTGATCATTTTTGCGTTTTGGAAAGTAAAAAACAACACGTTTTTCAAGTCAAATAAAGAGAGTCACCTATATTTTATCAATCACTGGCACACAAGTATACATGAATACTGTCTAAATATATACTAGAGTGTAAAAAAGAGTAGGAATATATTACACTAGAGTGTAAAGAAAGAGCAGAGATATATATAGAGAATACTAAGTGAGTGTCTTTTGAAATCAAGTTTACCAGGCAAGAC
This sequence comes from Loripinus fragilis, assembly GCA_964019695.1. Lineage (NCBI taxonomy): Eukaryota > Metazoa > Mollusca > Bivalvia > Lucinida > Lucinidae > Loripinus > Loripinus fragilis. Next base: position 905,053 of record OZ026530.1, on the reverse strand, counting down.
TTTGAGAACGCTTGTTGACATTGCGAGGCTTGCCAAGTGATTCAACAAGCGCTCTAACAGCAGAGCCTGGTAAACTTGACATCAAAATACGCAAACCTGGCATTCTATTTACCAGTTTACCTATTGTATCACTCTTTAAACTAGCGATTATGACATAATTTTCGTTTTTTGTGTGTTTTTTTTTGTATTTTTGCGCCATTAGCGACGTCATTCAAAAAGTGCAACGTCATCATGACCTGATAAAGGCACATGCCGTGAGATAGACAACGTTTATTAGGCAACGTGCAAAAATACAGTTAATATGAGAGGTAACTGATAAACTAGAGTGTAAGGATTGAATAGAAATATATACACTTAGAGAGTAAAAAGATATATATTTGGGACATGTTGGCGTCTCTGTCTAATATAGGTGGGAAGTTGTTTGATTATTTGTTACCTGCATCAAATCAGACGGTGTATTAAATGTGGATGTTACACCAGATATAAGGTTTGAAAAGGAAAAACTACCAGCACCAAAACTGCAAAAATGCAAACATACACATAGTTTTAAATAATTTAGCGTAAATATGACTTACAGATAAAACTGTAATTGAAGATTAGTTTTTTTTTCCTTAATTCTCAACAATCATACGTTAAAACACATTCCTAAACTAACTGATAAGAATTATAAACAAAATATTACGTTAACAATTTAATTTATACCCTAAATGAGGGGCATTTGGAAAGTTCTTAGCATGGCATCATAAATACATAATGTGATGATAAAATGCTATAAAATAATACATTTTTGGAAACTAAAATTCAGGGGTTACTTCATGGTTTTATTTGTGTCAAAAAAGGACTTGGCTTGCACGTGCAGCGCATGCTGAAAATGAGTATGGTTTATACACTTGCTTTAATTTAAAGCAAAATATTAGTAAAAAACGAAGAGAAATTGGGAACCTTATTTATAATCATGAAATGACATATTACTGATTTGATGCCAACTTAATTGTTTATTAAAATATATTATGCTATCATTGCTTGCACGACTTACACCTTTACATTTGGAAAATGTTGACTTAAAGAGAAATGTTAACCTTTCAAAAATGGGAATTTTTCGATTTTTCTTTATACTTTTACGTTAAATTGTGTCACTACAGGGGCACGAATAATGCTATGTCTAAACCATGCATGAAATAAAACTTGCCATCTTTATTCACCTTATGGACGAACATTACAATGCATTTAACCTAATGTTGTATCACAATAGAATTAACCTGCAATACTTACTCATTTAAGAACAAATCCCAGTTGGTTTTGAAGAATTCCCAAGTTAATGATCTGCCAATCCTATTTCTAGAAACGGAGACAATGACAGAAACAGCATCTTGACGTCGGATTTCGTTGGCGTCAATAGACATATTTAGATATCTATAAGAAAAAAAATGACACAAAATGAAATTGCAAACACAATTAAAGTGAATAGCACTAAACTAGTTTTTAATTGGGCGCTGTGACGTCATACAGCCTAGGAATAACTACCCTCAATAGCTTTAATATTATCTACTAAATAAATTACTGTAACTTTCCTTTTTTCATTTGATTTGTTTTATTCTATTTGTTAATTGATAGGTGTACATGTGTGTTTATCATACAGACCACACATGATTTGACATGCATCAACACTTGATGAGTCCCTTTAAAGCTGTTTCAACATGGCGTCCACAGGCTGGGTGATAAACATTTCCTGAGGAACCTGGCAAGTGTTAATTCAATTGAGAAAAAGACAAAGTTTACCTGATTCAAAACAAAAGTATGCTAAAAACCCACTGACACTTAATACTAAAATTACATTTGTCTTAAAAAATTGTTTTCTCTAAACAAACTGGCGTCAGCATTTAATGTCGAGCATGGCAATGTCGTCATAACGTAATAATTAGTTTCAGCTGGCTTCAACGGTTTTTTGCATAATGTCAAGCAAACAAATCAGTGCTCACTTAAGCATTGTCAAATTAAAATCAATGTGTAAACAACATTTTTACATCAAGATTTGAACATGGATTTTCGTTCACTTGACAATGGCTTCAAGCAGCTTTGCATAGCAAATTTTATACAAGAAGGAGCGATTGAATAAATATCAATATAGCTATCCATACCACACTTCCTCTCTCAGACTTTCTTGGCAGGTAAAATTTGCAATACATACCAATACATACATACATACTGTAGATTTTTACATGTTTGTACACATATACATATATTTTAGATTGATCACTGTGTGTCTTATAAAAGATTTAATAATGAATATTATCAAGAAATATCTTATTAATATGCATAATATTTATTTTTGTTATTCTACTGGGATTTTAACTGTAACTTTCCCAATAAGAAAATAGTACAAACCTTCCAAGAATGTCTGTATCATTGGAGCAGGCTAGTGCAGCTTGTAATCGAGATTTCTCTGCAGCAAGGTTCTCTGTTCTGTATCTACCCAATACAAAATTCCATTCCGGCTCCCCTCCCATTTGTACAGCGGTACAGTACACTGTTGATTTTATACCAGGGTCAATTCTAAGTAAAAAGAACACATGTGTCAATTGTTATTTGTTTTGTTTGTTTCAGTTAATTTTTTACATCTCAGTCAACATTTTAGCATTGTTAGGATGAATCAAGGGTGAGGTTGGTGTGCGTGAAAGTGGTTTAAACCCTCCAATAAAATATCTTTACTGACCGGTCTAAGGAGGTACTTTTTTGTGGACCATTTGTGTTATTTATGTCTTGTGTTTGTCATGCTTTCGAGTCTGTTCATTGCTGCCTTAAAGCTATATCTATTGGTGAGATAGTTGGGGCCTGATGCTTTGGCCGTTTGTCGAGCCCACCAGGGTTTACTGTTGGATTTCTTTTGCTCTGGTATTCCGTTTTATTTACTGATGAGTCCTTATCTTTGCTTAATCTCATATTTATATTTTGATTTATATGTTTTAGGAGATGATGCATTGATAAGTTAGGGGTTTTCATGCAAACAAAACCAAACATCTATGTGTCTTGATCCACATCTGAACTAAGGGCGAGGTTGGCGCCGTGAAACCGGTTTAAGCCCTCCAGTTAAATATTTTCACTTACCTTTCAAAGGCAGTACTTCTTTTGTGGACCATTCATGTTTTTCTGTCTCCTGTTTGTTTTGCTTTCATGCACGTCTGTTTATTGATGCCTTGTGGTCACCTGCTGGGAAAGGGCTGACCTTTTTGCTTTCGTTTGTGATGTCTAATTGTGAGTTTGTTACTTTCCCATTGGTATCCTGGGTCAGGAGTCGTGCTTGATTGTATCTACTCCTGATCTTTGCCCTCTTTCTTACTTCTATTTAAAACTGGCTGTTTTCAGATTTGTTTTTATAAGAGAAAAGTGCTGGTTTTCTTTGTGTCTATTTTTGTATAGTCACACCGATTGCACTCTGTTTTATGATACCTTTTGGTTTACATGCCGTTTGTAATTGTCTTAATTCAAAGGAAATGTTATACCTTACTACTTTTAAGCACATTAAATAAAAACAAAACTTATTTTTCCTGTACAAACAGTGCCATAGATTTTTTTTCTGATTTCATGCATTGAAAGGTGAACGTAATCACATTATGGTCAAATCAAGGATAAAAATGTAAACCCATTAGCATCCTTTTTAAAAGTGACCTTTTAATTCTGGATAGCGGTTAAAACAGTGAAGGCCCAGGTTAATGTGCATAAGGCTGCATTTTACCAGGGTGTGCATTGTTTGCTAAGATAAAAACAATCAAAATTTTGACCCGTAATTCCCTTAAAATAAAACATATCCTATAGTTTTTGTATCACTATATTCTGAAAAAAAAAACATGAAAATAAAAAAATTGAAATAATGTAAACATACAACATACGGGTTATTATCAGGGTTACTCATCCACTCATCAAAAAGGTTCACAGATTCTGTTTTGCAGCCCTGAATATCATTATTACAGGCTAAACTGACAATTGTAGACCGCACATACCTACAAAATATAATAAAATATCATTTACACATGCTAAACTGACAATTGTAGACCGCACATACCTACAAAATATAATAAAATATCATACACATACGCTAGACTGACAATTGTAGACCGCACATACCTACAAATTAGAATACAATATCATATACGATGCTAAACTGACAATTGTAGACCGCACATACCTACAAAATATAATAAAATACCATATACACATGCTAAACTGACAATTGTAGACCGCACATACCTACAAAATATAAAAAAATGTCATATACACATGCTAAACTGACACTTGTAGACCGCACATACCTACAAAATATAATAAAATATCATACGCATACGCTAACTGACAATTGTAGACCGCACATACCTACAAAATATAATTAAAAATCATACACATACGCTAACTGACAACTGTAGACCAAACATACCTGCAACATAACAAAAAAATATCATAACTAGATGCTAAACTGTGTCTGTATTGACGGTGCATGTTAGAAGTGGTAGTTGCTTTTACATTACAAAAAGTTGGATGTTTTGTTTAAGCCTCTTATTTTCGGTAGCCAAATTTGTGTTATTTAATTTAGTGCATTGCAATATGGAATTTGACATCATTAAATTAATAAAATACACAACTTAGGATTCAAGTTGAAAAACACCTGTATTCATTTTAGGGTTCAAGCATTTTTTCTATGCATTTACATCTGCTGAACCCCAAGGGTGGTTGAAACCAAAGCCTGAAAGTCGAGGGTTTTAACGACACCCGCGGGGTCTGGTAGATGTAAGTATACGTCATCCTAACGACACTAAATAACGTTCATTTCTATGCACGTTACTGTTGATGACGTCAATCTTTGTGACGGTCTAGAATGCGTATAAGTAAAGTACAAAAACCATGCATCAACAGCAAGCGAATTGCTTGATTAATACATGGGGTTTTGCTGGTTTGTAGTGTGCGGCACGTTTTTTATGCAATACTATTCATTCCTACATGATATAATACACAACATGCGCAGTTCCAGCAAATTTTGCAACAAGGGGTCTAACTCTATCAACGTTTTTATATGCTTGTTTTTTGATGAGGGGAGAGAGGATTCCAAACAGCACTAATAGAGGGCCATCACCAACCCGCAACTTAACACCATTAAATAGCGTTTCGTTGGCAGGCCGATGATGGCCCAAAATTGAATACTGGCTTGGTAGCTTTGTGATTTTTCGGAAGGGCTGGACGAGTATTGCTAAGCAACCCAATGTTTGTGCTATTTTCAGGGGGGGGGGGGTGGGTCGGGACCCCTGCCCTCTTCTGAATCCGCGCATGCACAGCATCCAGAAATTTGTGTCCAGGCCAAATGACAGAAACAAGCTCTGACAACTTTTTCTAGTCCTCAACTTATTTTACAGAGGGGATTCAAGGGTTATATTAAGTAAACTATAATTTTCCAAGATTGCGGGGCGGGGGGTCCAACTAACTTTTTTGCAGGGGGGTTCATAGAGGATCATACATGAGTGCTCATGTTTTATTGAATTTATTAAACGAGTGGGGAAAGGGATAAAATGGGAGGCATGCAAAGCATTTTATCTCTTTTTCGCAAAGAGTTTAATAAATTCAATAATACAAGAGTATGAATGTTAGATTCTATATGACATTTAGAATACTTTGAAATCTCTTTTCTGCCATAAAAAAGGTTATAATATTGCCATTATGTACGCAACGTTGTGATGGACATGATAACAGTTCCCGCAAACTGTAAACCACTATAGGGTTCACATATGTTTTTTCATGCATTAACATTTGCCGGGTCCCGAGGCTGCTGTTTGAACATGAGGCCTATAGGCAGAGTGATTAAACATCTTCCGAGGGACCCGCCAAGTGTTAATGCAATGAAACAAACATGTGTGATCGCTATTATTGCATATTTTACCTTATTCCAACTCAATTCGCACTGAAATTGCTGCTAAAACATTAAATTGTCCATTTTCTTACACTGGATTTCTCTAAACAAGATGGCGTCGGCTGTGTACTTTTGAACGTCACAACGTCATAACCTAACGCAACGTTTTCGCGAACAAATACATTGGCGAAATGATCATTCTGATCTGTAACGCTTTTCATATATAACATGCAAAAAATGCAGGGCTCATTTCAAGTATTTTCAAGTTCAGACCCATGTTCAAACAGCATGTGAATCTCATGACTTGAACATAAATTTTCGTTCATTTGACAATGGGTGTAAACAGCTATACGAATAGATACCTATGCAAGAATAGTGGTTTATCGATTTTATTAAATGGTGTTATTTCACTCCTAGATGCGACATCATATGATAATTCAAAGTAAACTATAATTCTCCAAGACCGCAGGGGGTGTCCAACTAACTTTGTCCAGGGTGTCCAATTGCTTATTTCTATAGAAACCAATATAAACTTGAGATTTTCCCCGTGGAGGGGTCTGGACTCCCTGCCACAACCCCACTCTGAATCTGTGCATGCACAACTTACGATTCTAGATGAGAAGCGCCTCTATTATTCATTCCTACATGTATAATTCACAACTTAAGATTCTAGATGAGAAGCGCCAGTATTATTCATTCCGACAAGTATAATTCACAACTTACGATTCTAGATGAGAATCGCCTGTATTATTCATTCCTACAAGTATAATTCACAACTTACGATTCTAGATGAGAATCGCCTGTATGAACCATTCCTACATGTATTATTCACAACTCACGATTCTAGATGAGAAGCGCCTGTATTATTCATTCCTACAAGTATAATTCACAACTTACGATTCTAGATGAGAAGCGCCTGTATTATTCATTCCTACATGTATAATTCACAACTTACGATTCTAGATGAGAAGCGCCTGTATTATTCATTCCTTCAAGCATAATTCACAACTTACGAGTTTAGATGAGAAGCTCCTCTATTATTTATTCCTACATGTATAATTCACACCTTACGATTCTAGATGAGAATTGCTGTATTATTCATTCCTGCATATATAATTCACAACTTACGATTCTAGATGAGAAGCGCCTGTATTATTCATTCCTATTCGATCAAATGGTCCCATAGAAATACTCTGCATAAAATCCTGAAAAATAAGAATGCCAGCTCAAAAGACTTAGAAATAAACACGCTTATTCAAAATAAGAGGGACGTTTTTTATGTTCGTAGAGTGGTAGATTTAATGAAAGCAGCGAAAGTAAATGCATACATCATGTTTATATTTGGAAAGATTAAGTTTGTATCTATACATGCAACCTAATATATTTCAAAATGCTTTACTTTAATGACTTTTAAGAGGCAAAGACATACCTATATATCGTACACTGGTAATGTGGTAGAAATATGACATCTATGGACTTAGTCTCTAACAGAACGTTAGTAAAAATTGCATTGAAATGGGTCCATAGCCATACACAGCTTCTGAAAATTTGGCTGCAGATAAAGGGCACTAAGTGCTACAATATTACATGACCATTATAGCATATACGCAGCAATTATGGATATGGAAGATTTAATTTGAACCTCAGCAAATTGTACAGTAAGCATATAATTTTTTATTGTAAAAAGTTGACACAAGTGGCTGTTGTATACAGGCTTTTGAATGTGGCTAATGTGTTAGCTGTAAAGTACTTTTATATTTTTTATTGTTTATATGGTAGATAGAAGTGTTACAGAAATCTTAATTTCAAAATTAATTTAAATACTTTTGTTTTATTAGAAATAAAATGCAAAATAAATAGCCTAGGGGGTGCTAAAATCCCTTATTTTTTACATAAATGACGTCATGGAGCGTTACTGTATTAAGAAAGTACATTAAAACTGTTTTTGTGCCTCTCAACAGGTGTTGGAATTACTGAAATAAGAAAATTATGCAGTTCTGTTTTTTCTACACAGGATTGATATACCCAACCCACTTTATAACATGGGGTATGACAGTTCCCGAAGTTGCCAGGTATACGCTTTAATCGATACATCAATATAACTGCTGACAAATGATTAAGTATATAATATGCTATGCAGATTCAGAAAAAATGTAAAAAAAATGTTCATAATCGTAATTTTAACAGATATAATAACTAGCAATTGACTGTGATTATTTTGGTATATTATTGGGTGTTTTAAGATTGTTATAAAAGAGCAAATAACATGTCTATAGCTTTGCTGCACTTGTCTACGATAAGCATAATTAATTTTGATGGTGCAAAAGAAAAATTGGCTTGACAAATGCTTATTTCACCATAGCGAATTGAACTTAACAGTTTCTGATTTTCTAATGGCTGTGTGGTTAAAATAGCATGGATTTCGGCCAGTGCCCTTTACTATGCCCTATTCAAACCTATATATCTTGACAGAACTAAGCGCTAATGATGTCAAATTTATATAAGTTGTTAGACAGAAGCTAGACCTTTCAAAATATATTTACTTATGCTACCGTAAATCCTATATTTGTAGAGATACAGCTCAATTCTACGAACATAAAAAAATGACCCTCATATATAAGGGGAAACACTGTATTCAGCGACTAGCATCCATTAATTTCTTATTTTAATGACTGTCTGTAATACTTTAAGATATGTTTTTGTGCATAAAAGAAACATCTCCTCAATACTTTCTCTTGCGTGCCAAGACATATGTTTGAAAGGGAAAAAAATGATAATAATCATTTTGGAGGTTATATGTTTTTGTGCTGACCTCCATATAATTTAAAATAAAACCTCTTGTTCTGAGGATTTCGAATTTAGTCGATCCAACTATATTTTAAAGATCAACTGAAAAGGTTCAAATGATACTAATAAAATATTTCAGATAATAGCAGTTTTTGCGAGAAACAGATTGTTGAAAAGCGCATTTTTACTCAAAAGTTATGCTTATTTGAAATGAAAATAATATGTAATTTAAACCCTTAAGCCAACGCTCTGACCCCATCCCGAAGGGTTCTGATACTGGCTTTTTTGTAGTAGTTGATTCAATGTTCATTGTTGTATGTGGGGTTAGTCCTTGTTTTGTTGTGCAGTATTTAACACCCTTTTTAGTTTTGCTGGAGAATGGAGAGTAGGATGTTTTACTTTAGTTATGTTGTTAATGTCATATTGCTGTTACTGTTCTATAATTCTTTCTCACGTGGAGGTGAGTTGGCTGGCAGTATGCGATTGTGGTATTCTTTCTTCATACATGCTTTTTGGAACACCGAAATAGATTCTACCCAACAATACATCATTCTTAGCTGTCATATGAGGTTTGAAATGATTCAACAAATTTAAGTAATTGCCAAGACATAGAAACCGTCAAACTTTAGTATGATTTATTGAAAAAAAACAGCAACAAAGATTGATCTCGCATATATGGTTGTGTGTATTATATAGCTTATCAGTCACTTTATCGCCACATGGTATGTAATGTCCCAGTCTCTCATAAAGCTAACAGGGATAGGAACCAGTTGGGGCGTGGCCAAAAGGCCGATGAATACAGTGTATGTTATTAAAAGCATGAAACAGTTTTACCACATACTTCTTTTCTAAATACCGAAATATTAGTGGATTTAAATTCTTATTGTGAGTTTTTTTTTAAACATTAAACATATTTTGAAACTTATCAGCTCAAATGAAAAAAGTCAAACCAAAAGTTAAAGATACTCTGTTGCTTAGATACTCTGTTGCAAAGGTACTTACTCTATATACGCCATACAGCGGATCAAATTGTAACATGGTACTAACAAACCCCATCTCCCCAGTAGCAGCCAACTGAGGAACGCATTCTGTATCGTTGCTATGATACTGTGTTGCTAAGATACTTACTCTATATTCACCATACAGCGGATCAAACTGTAGCATGGAACAAACAAACCCAAACTCCCAAGAAGCAGCCTACCAAGGAACATATTCTGTTTCGTGGCTAAGATACTGTGTTGCTAAAATACTCTGTTGCTAAAATACTTACTCAATAGTCACCATACAGTGGATCAAACTGTAGCATGGAACAAACAAACCCCAGCTTCCCAGTAGCAGCTGACCAAGGAATGTATTCTGTATCGTTGCTCAGATACTGTATTGCTTAGATACTCTGTTGCTAAGATACTTACTCTATATTCACCATACATTGGATCAAACTGTTGCATGGTACTAACAAACACCAACTCCCCGGTAGCAGCTGATCAAGAAATGTATTCTGTATCGTTGCTCAGATACTGTATTGCTATGATACTTTGTTGCTAAGATGCTTACTCTATTTTCACCATACAGTGGATCAAACTGTAGCATTGTATTAACAAACCCTAACTCCCCAGTAGCAGTCGACCAAGGAACGTATTGTGTCTCATTGCTAAGATACTGTGTTGCTAAGATACTGTGTTGCTAGGATACTTACTCTATAGTCACCAAACAGTGGACCAAACTGTAGCGTGGTACTAAAAAAACAACTCTCCAGTTGCAGCTGACCAAGGAACGTATTCTGTCTCGTTGCTAAGATATTGTGCTGCTAAGATACCCTGTTGCTAAGATACTTACTCTATATTCACCATACAGTGGATCAAACTGAAGCATGGTACTAACAAACCCCAACTCCCCAGTAGCAGCTGACCAAGGAACGTATTCTGTCTCGTTGCTAAGATACTCAGTGGTTTGTAGTGCAATTCTCATATCCAGGTCTCCTGATCTGTAATAGATAATTTGTATGTTCACGTGTCCAGCTAAGCAAAATTATTATAAAATTATAATCAATTTCTTCTTTTTCATTTAGATGTTTCTTTTAAGTACTCACAACATATTATTCTGTTGAAAATATAAGAATTTATATTGAGTGTGAGGGTAGGATAGAAAAATCAGTCCTGAGGATCGCTGTTTGGCATCACTAGGCTTGCCGAGTGATGACAAAAGGTGATCCAGAGGGACGGATTTTTCTATCCCACCCTCACACGAATAATGGATTCTTTTTCTTGCTCACCACTGTTTTTTTATATTCAAAAATAAGCTTCCAGAAATCCCTGAATACGCTAAGATACAATTTTACATTTAACATAACAATGACGCCACTTGATGACAATGTGCGTTAGTTCCAATACAACCAATGTATATAGCCCTTACGTGACAGCCTGGGTAAGATAGCATGGGCTAGATAAGATTTTCTATCCCAGAGTAAAATCTCAGATATCCGTTTCCGGTGTGCAAGAATAAGAGTTTATTTCATAGCACACTTTATCTAGAGACATGAAAAGTGTAATATAAACTTTCAATACAGCTTCGTTATATGCTGTGTTGAGATATTGGTTTTAAGAGATATATCATATTTGTTATTTTTGTTTGCGTTTGTCTGTCATACTACCTCATCTGTTCCTTGTAGCCTTGTAGTCACCTGCTTGGAAAGGCTGACCTCCTGGCTCTATGTTTATGATGTATTCTTGTGTTTTTGTTACTTTCCCATATGGTGCCCTAGGTTGAGTGTGGTATTTGATTGTACCAATTCCTGGTCTTTGCATCCTTCCTCAATTTTATAGCTTTTGTTATAAGCATATACTTCATAAAATAGCAATACAGACTTGTTTTGCAAATATTAACATTTTCGAAGCAATCCTTTAATGAATATTTAGATTTTTGCAACCGTTCATAGCCTCATGAATTACAAAAAAATGATTGACAGCTGCCAAGCTCACTGACCCGTGCAATAAGCTTTGAACATCAAACTGATTCCTTAGAAGTGATACTGGTTTTGAAATTGACAGCAAGCCACACCTGAGTCACACATGCAAAAGAAGCCTCTTGTTTGCTCCTTTGGCTGTCGGTGTTCAAGCTGTCTGTTCCACTTTTCCATTTTACACTCCGATTTAATATTAATACGATAATGTTTTAAATACAAAAATGTTTAAACTCTTAAATTAAAAATACTTTTCATATTTTAGATATTTATAATAAAATGTAAATATAAGCAATAAATTCATTTTTAAAATTTCATTTAAGAATTGAAAGATATTTTTCTGCGTTTCACTGAGGTATGAAATGTCTGGAAAATTACATCTAATTTGCATGAAAACCTAAGGTTTTCATGCTAAAATTAGATGTAATTCAAACGACATTTCATACCTCAGTGAAACGCAGAAAAATAACTTTCAATTCTTATAATTACAACTTCTTCTTTATTCTTTCTTATTCAGTATTTATAATTATGTTTTCCTAAAAAAATACGTTTCCAGCTAATAGTTTGTTTTGCGCATTTAGACTATGACGCGCGTACGTAGACGCTACGACGTTCAAAAAATCAAAATGGCGGCCATTCTCCAATTGAAAATAAACAACTGCATTTTAGAGACTAGAATCTCGTTTTTACAAAGTGACAACCGAAAAACTAAACATGGGTGTTTATTAGAATGTGTACGATAGTTACGTCATTGGATATGGCATCATTCGTTTACATTGGTGTCGAAAAGCATCCTCTGTCAAAATGGCTTGGAAAGGAAAAGAAATGACCCCCAGCAAAAAGAAATTGTGCTATCTTTATTGAGTGATTGAAGAAAACAAAGACGAATTGCAAAAAATGTTGGATAAACCTGACAACAGTCAGTAGGTTCAAGAAACGATTTTATTGTGGGGCTCGACTGAAAACATACAATGAAGTTGCAGGAAAATAAGCACGCAAGAGGTGATCGCATTATTTTGAGGACAGGAAAACTAAATAGATCGCAGCAGACAGCTGATCAGCATGACTACTGTTAATTTAGGCGTCGTATGTAAGTTAATTGTTGCTTTTCTACCTGAAAATATAGGTGTAAGTGTAAGGTAAAGTGTCAGTAGTTGCAGGCTGTCCATTTCTCTTCATAGAAGCATTGCAAAGTACCACAAAAGTAGTTCTATCGTGAATGGCCCCGCCCCTTATGAATACGGACCGGGTTCATCGGAAAATGAAAAACAGGTCAATGGGATCAGATGACCGTTCTTGACCAATCAGATTAGCGGATCTCAAAAAATGTTATGACAGTTAAAATTATGGAATCATAAATACTTCAGGTCTCATGCAAAATTAATATGAGAACCTACAATATAAGACAACAGCAGACTCGGTTCTATTGAGTCTGTTCATGAGGACTAATGGAAAGTGCAACAATTCTCATGCCCCCTAGCACTGGCTTAAGCAGCAGTCGGCTTTGCTTCAGACCCATTATTCCTGAAGGTCCAAAATATGGAAAAATATCAACTTGATGTACGAGCAGAAGTTTTACCAACTCAACTTGAACATTCTTTCATACTAAAAGAGTAGGCACTGTGCAGCACAGATGCTGTCGAGAGATTTCAAATATCAAATACAAAGGGGATTTTACCTGAATGCTAACCTGATATAAAATTTATCAAGCGAGTCGGCAAAAAGCGTTAAATTTTCTCGTTTTTTTTTTGTTTTTTTTTTGTGCAATCGCAATGTGAGTAATTAATTCAATATTTCAGGTACACGAATGCTAGGGTAAAATCGGGTAAATTCGGACATCAGGTAAATTTGGACACACCTTTGCAAACAGTGGAAATCCAGATGAGACGTCTCATCAGGATTTTCACTGTTTGCTTAGTTGATTTATTTCTTATTTCAATAATTGAACTATGAAACAAACAAGGTGGCTGTCCGAATTTAGCTGTCTGTCCGAATAAACCCGTCTTTACCCTAGATTATATTTATCATTTAACGTCAACTAAGGCAAAAGTAGTTAGTAATTTGGTTTTGTTTTGAAAACGTCAATATTGCGCAAAATGTACACAACGTTGTTACAGGCGCCATTTCAAAACATTACAAAAGTCTATAACCCTACCGCCCACGTGTTTGTACTTGTCGAATTCACGTTGAAAACGCATTGAAATGCAGGTAATACGCACTGTATTTTTAATGCGAATTCGAAATAGCCAATCCCCGCTCGTCATTGATAATACGTTGAACTGCAGTAAAACGCATTTACCTGTCCACCAATAGATCCCGCGAACCAACGTTTATCACTACGTAGCAACGCAGATCCGCATTGCAATGCATTGCTACATAGTCATTATTTAGAGGAAGGATAAAATACGTTTAAACGGATAAATAGCAAATTAAACATTGAGGTTAGAAATAATATTGTTTTACGCAAGATGATAAAGCAAATTTCAAACGTTATATTATAGATGTACCTCGACCTCTGACCAATGACCTTTGGGTCTTTCTATTTCAAAAGATTGATGCAGAATGCGTAAAATGAACCAGTCCCGCTGGAACAAATGTGTATGTAAAAGCTTTCATAGTAAATGTAAATAAATGCTTGAAACCCTTTTTTTCCTAGAACAACATATCAATATTATAAATAGAGACACGCTTCAAAGCTTTTGGTTTATCTGTAGATTTACCTATAACAGAGTCTATACATTTCAGTATCCATGTTTCTAAATATGCAATTTAATTGGTTAAGCACTAACGCTTCCCATCTCATATGAATATTCATGATCCTTCCTTGCGTTGATACGAGTTGATTCGCGTTTTCAACGCACTTTAAATAGAACGTGCGTACAACACATTGAAAATGCGCACGAAATGCGAATTTGCAGTACAAATTCGCGGGGGTATATACAAGGAATACGACATACTCTACGGGATGGATGCTTTTATCGCACGTTGTATTAATAGACTTTTTGCTTACTGAAAAGGCGGCAAATTTAATATTCATATCTGGGCGTGGTTTGGCTATTTCCTCTGTTTAAGAAGGGAAATTCGTTTTTTTTATAATTTGGTAAAGAGTTAATAAGCTTTTTGGGCCATGCAAACGTGTGTGCATTTCATGAAAGTCCTGACTGTATATACACTGACCTCACATGTATTAACCCTTAAAGCGCATATCACGAAAAGTTGTATATTTTTGTTGTCTGCTGAAACATTTTGAAGCCTCTTTAACAAACAGTGTAGATCAAGATCAGACTGCTGATCTGGGTCCACACTGTTTGCGTCTATACTTATTTTAAACAATAAACAGACACTTTCAAATGTAGTTATTTTGTTGGCGTTTTAAAGTTTCAATAATTACTGTTTTTACTAAGGTGCTAAGGTACACTGATACAGTTACCTTCGAATAAAATTACACCTCATTTTCAGCTTTTACCCATGTCTTAAGTAGACCAGTCCTATTTACGCATTCATGAGGTGCTACCTTTACAGTAACCAAAAAGTTCAATAATACCGTGAGCTCTGTGCTGTCCAAAATACAGCTAATTTGAAACAAACACATACCTTGCTAAACTAAAGGCATCATTAATAATCTGTGCTCTGTTGATAGGTATAATAACCTGAAAGAATAAATAATAGTTTAAAATTGAAAAATCTTAATGACCACAAATAAGTTCACTGTTCTATATAAGGCGATGTTTTTACTGTTGTTGAATTACGAGGGTCAGTCAAAAATAACTGAGCCCTACCTCATAACATTTTAGTTTGGCATTGTAGACAACAAATGTGATTATTTTCTATAAGTACCATATGTCATCGATGTTTTGACCCTGAAGAATTATATTAGTGAAGCTTCCATTATGGTTGCTAGGCAACTGAAGATCATCAGTCCGATCGATGCGTTCACGATCTCAGTCACCAGGAATATACAGCATGTTTTTAAAGATCTTGCGTGCTTGATAGTTTTTGTGAAAGACGTATTTGGCATTTATTTGAATTACACATATCAAATTGTCTTTTCATTACACTTAGTTCGATAATGTCTAAGAGAATATTGATTGTGTGCGTTGCCTAGCAACAAAAACGCCAAAATTCAACAAATTTTCAAATACACGAGAATGGTGTTGCCATGGAAATAAAAATGTGAATTTAAATCAAGGAACTTAATATGTCTAAGGGTTGGTTTGTGTATGCAGTACCGTTAAAGCATTATTAGGCTTATATTTTAAGTTTTCATTAAAATTGTGCAAATATGAATGTTGGTGGGGTAAATTATAGGACGTCAGGCATGTAAAAATTTGATAAATTCTGAAATCAAACTACCACAGCATCTATAATTCGAGTATCGGGGTTAGTTTGTTTCTGTTCTGTGACAATGAATAGGTACATGTTAATGATATCAAACGACAGTGAATAAAGCATTTCCTTAACATTACTGTTTACATAGCAACGCTTAGAATTAGATGTATCACAGCGTGAATGTACCCTTTTGACAGGTCATATTCTGTTGCCTAGCAACCGTTACAAAAAGCCTACCAACAGAAATAAATTAGGTGATTAGATAGATGACATATAACTACAATGAAAGATCATCTATTTATATGTCCATTTTACTTGATTCAAATGTTATGAGGTAGGGCTCACTTATTTTTGACTAACCCTTGTACTTGTTGCTGCTCCCATTTTTGATTGGAGTTTTGTGTTTAAACCTAATGTGCAATGTCGTTTGCAGTCTCTCTTTTAGTTTTGCAATCTTCTTGCTACCAAACAGAGAGCTAGTTGCTCTATTAAAATTGTGTTCGTGCAAAAAATAGCAAGTGAGTATGATCAGAAAATACCACAAACACAAACTGCAGACCAGCCCATGGAACCGCGAGGAAGAGCCACACAACAATCACGAGACACCAGCAAGAGAAACCAAGCAAAGCAACCCGCTCTCACTCTTCCCCATCAAAATGATTGCAAAACTAGAGTGGACATAGAGTAACGTACAACGAAACATAGAACAATTACAGACTTCCCTAATAAGAGTAACAATAAACAACAAGTCAACAACAACAGAACCACAGCCTTAAAACGGAGAGCAGTCTAAGCCACCTAGGGGTTTAAATGCATTTTACTGGTACCAAATATTTGCCCTAGATTCTGCTGTTGTTGAAGTATAAGAAATTTCCAGCTCATATAGAGGCCTTCTAACTATTGCAATGTATCATCATTGAGAAACACACTAATCAATTTAACAAACTATGATGATTCAAAGTAAAGGGCTGTAAATCTGTAAGTCTGTATATGTCTATTTACATGTTATGGAAAGAGTTTAATCATTCCAGCATTCAATGTCCGGCTATCACCAGTCCGCCAGCAAATCGCCATTTAAATGGCGCTTGGCAGGCAGGCCAATGATTGCCAGCTTTTCGTGCTTTTTGGATCTTCTTTCCCCTTATCAAACAAAAAAATAGAAATTGTGAACCCCCTCTTGCAAAATTTTCTGGATCCGCGCATTGGTGTAATATTAAGTCTCATTTATAGTTTTGAAATCAAAATGCTGATGAGCAGAACGCTTGTTGCTTTTCTTTAATTTGTTACATGCTGATGGGAGGTTGTCTGAATTTTGTATATATTCCTGGCGATACCATGTGTTTGTGTGCAGACTGTGATTATGGAATTTCATGGCCATACATACTCACTTGCTTTTTTAAATGATAAGGATTATCTGGCCTGTAAAAAGGATGCATAGTTAAATATATATGTTCTTATTTCTACATCCAAACATATGTGATGGGCGCCAAAAGAATGGTTAATAAAATATTAACATTTTATACCAAAACATTGGCTTATCTAGAATTCTAACACACCTCGCCTATAGAGCCAACGGTAACGAACTGTGATATATCAGACAATAATTCACTGCTAAAGTGTGTGATAGCTGACGTCACTGGAAAATGACGTCATTCATGGCGTTAGACGGTGGAACGTCGTTTTAACGCTTGAAAGACGTTACAATTTCATGTAAACGTATGCGACGTAGTCTGAGTATTGGCGAGAGTTCTTCAGTGCAATGGCGGAAAGTTTGAAGAAGCTGAAGACTTCGAATGTGTTTTAGTCGTTTATTGTGTGTTAGAATCAAAAAAGATCAGCTCCAGTGCGTGAATTGTTGAGTAATAATTCTCTGTTTGTCGGTCAGTTGTACGAAGATAAATCACTCGCGCTGCGCGCTCGTGATTTGATCTTCTTTACAACTGACCTCCAAACAGAGAATTATTACTCAACAATTCACTGTTGGAGCTGATCTATTTCTTAAATAAAAAGAATTACAAAAAGAATTGAGCCAGTGCATGAGATTTCCAACAATGTGGTATGCCTCAGATTAGCCTGCGTATACGCGCAGTCTGATAGCCTTTGCTTGTCACTTGAATATTCTATGAATGTTAAGCTACTGACTGAACACCATTTGGAGTTTCTACTGCAGAGGCTCGTCCGAGATTACACTTATCAAAATGTCAAATTGATGGAAATCCCATGCCATGGCATTATTACCGTATGATCATCTTTAAGTTGTTCAATCAGAGCCAACCAATTTCTTTCATCGTAGTTTACTCGGTAATAGCCATATTGCATACAGTTTCCTATCACCCAGCTTCTATTGTTGTTGGCATATGGGTCCGGTATAGTACTGTTTACAACAGGAACTGAAATAATAAAAAGGAATACACAGATCAGGCCTCGAGGTTATAAATCTTTTTTTCATACTCAACTCAACTGAGCTCAAAATTTATCCTGCTCATAAATGTTAAAATGCCAACAATTGTTGGCATTTTGTCATTTATAAGCAGGATAAATACAACATATGAGAGTTTAAAAGGAAGAAAAATCAGTGTTTTCAGCATTTGAGTTTTTATAAGCAATTGAAATGTAATGCTTAGCTGAGTTGAGCATGAAAAATGTGGATTCGATACAATCGAGTACCAAACGGTGCAAACCTGACCTGGTATACCATACGGAAAAGTGACAAAGAAAACTAACAAACAAGAGAACAAAGAGGTCAGCCCCTCCCTGCAGAAACAATATATGACAACAATACCTTAACTGCAAATAGTAATCAGTCACAAATCTTCAATGGTTGTAAGCAGGTAGGTCTAAAGTTATCATTTTAATGTAGTTAACAATGTTTATAAAAGTATTGTAGTGTTTAAAAGATCAAACATGGTCCAATTGCAAAGGGTTTTTGAACACTAAGTTTTTGTTATTGTGCTATTTGAGGAGAAGTAGATTCGTGTTTTCAATACTACAATAGGCCTTCAGATAAGCGTGCAGAATTACTAATAATTATTCTTCTTTCTCAACCAGCAAAGCAAAACAAAACATCTCAATTAAAATAAAATAAGATAAGATAATCAAAAATTTTAAACACAACACTGTAACTAATTACTATTGCATCAGTTATACATGTGTTTTAATACTCAATGACCATCTAGTTGAGACTGTATTTATATGAGAACCCACAATATATTTTCTGAATAAGAAATAAGAAAACTATTATTCAAGTACGGCATCCATTACAACACGCACTACTATCTAGAAATCAGTGATTATACTTATAGAAGATTAACATTGGGTGGCTTACAATGGAATTCACAGGATGGCAAATTTAGGTACCGCACATGATATGGGCATCGTTGCAAGAAAACCTGTCTTCGGGGGGGTTGCGAACAACAAAGGCATAGACCAGCCTGCGCATCTGCGCAGTCTGATCAGCGCCTTTGTTATTCGCTTTTTGGAAAGTTTCATATCTAGGCTTGCTACTAGCGAAATTTCAAATATCTTAATAGTCTCTGTAGCTGAGGAGATTGCCTTGTAACTTGCTTTGTGGGAAGCCCCGAAGACAGGTTTTCTCTCGTCAGGCCCATATCATATTGTTTATAATAGGAAAATTAATGTCATCCCGTCTTGCATGCGTAGATCCAGAGGAGGAGCTGGGGGTATCACGCTATCATTGGGCCGCCAGCAAAACAATAATCAAAGTCATTCTGCATAGGGCTGATGTTGGCGCACATTGGCTAATTTGTATAGGTAAGATAGGGGTCTTTCAAGCAAACCAAACTTCTTTATGTCTTGATCCACGTCAGAACTAAGGGTGAGGTTGGCGCGCCATGAAACCTGTTTAAACCCTCCAGTAAAATATTTGACTGACCTCTCCAAAGCAATGCTTCTTTTGTGGATCACTTATGTTATTTCTGTCTTTTTTTTGTTATGCTTTCTTGTGCTTCTGTTTATTGATGCCTTGTGGTCACCTGCTGGGAAAGGGCTTACCTCTCGGCTCTCGTTTATGATGTCCAATTGTGAAGTTGTCACTTTCCCATTGGTATCCTGGTGCTTGATTGTATTGATTCCTGATTTGTGCCCTCTTTCTTAGTTTCTAAGGAATATTGATACAGGCCTCCTTATTCTTCAGTAAAATAAGTTGATAAATAGAGAAAACTAGGTGAGTGTCTTTTGATATCAAGTTTACCAGGCAATGCTTTGAAAACGCATGTTAAAATCACCAGGCTTGCCAAGCGATTCAACAAGCGTTCTCAAAGCCGAGCCTGGTACACTTGATATCAAAAGACGCGAACCTGGTATACTATTTATCAGTTTACCCATTGTTTCACTCTTCAAACTAGCGATTATGACGTAATGTTCGATTTTTGTATTGATTCAGCGGCATCAGCGATGTCATTCAAAAAGTGCAACGCCATTATGACCTGATAAAGGCACATGACGTGAGATAGACAACGTTTATCAGGCAACTTGCAACAATGCAGTTAATAATATGATTGGTAACTGATAAAATGCATTTCCTTCTTCACTACCTTTTGACATCTTTACTACATATATATATCAGCCTAGGTGGCATTGAAATCTGGGTCAACATTTGAAGGACATGTGAATGGAATAATCTCGCTACTATTTAATTACCTTGTTCCCTATCTTTTGACATCATTTCTATATCAGCATAGGTAACATTGAAGTCAGGATTAACATTTGAAGTCCACGTAAATGGAATATTCCATCTATAACTGAAAAAGGAAACAGGTTATATTACAGGAATGCTTATGTTTTATTTAATGTGAGCCAATGCATGAGATTTCCAACTATGTGGCATTTTGACATTTGCTGTTGTGAAAACCCACAACAACTTAATTTTATATAAGTGAAACTTTGAGGTCCTGAACAGTCTTATGCAAATATCTAATTTTAGTTCACAGATAAACAATGTAACGTCGCTTAAACGTTTAAGTGACGTTGACGTCGTTGTTAAGGAAGTGGGACGTTAGTAACTGAGTAAAACAGCAAGAAACAAGTAAAGAAAAACAGAGATGAACTAAAACTACTATTTGCAAGAGTATTCAGGATTAATTTCTACAAAACAGTACTATTAGCAGTGCAGGAACATTATAAGGGTAACATTTACATAAAAATTTAAGAATAAATAGAAATAAATAACGATAATTAATATTGTGGCATTATAACAAAACAGAGTAATAATTTTCATGGTGTTTTTATGTGAATTTATTCACATATTTGGCGCCGAAACTTTATAAACCTAGAGGGGCCTAGCAATAGCAGTACAAGATGTCAGTTTTACCATACATAAAGAGGATAGGACATTGTACAGAAATCTTCTCGAGAAGGAAGCGGCAAAGGGGAGAGACCTGATGGACCAAGACTTAAGGGAAGTAGACATTAGAGCATTTTCTCATAAGGTAACTACTTGTATCAAAAGGATAAATGAGTTTATAGGGAAACTTGATTGCGTTAATAAAAGAATGTCTGTTGAAGGTGAAAGAAATATGTAGACGGTTTTTTGCACTTTACCGCATGAAATTTGACTTGGTATAACGAAAGTTATGAACGATTTTCCTTACCTGTGATGTCCGATAACTGGTTCGTAAAGTCTGTGAACCAAAGCAGGCAGACCGCGTGATTGGCCACGTTGAACTATGACCAGTAAATGACACATTTACATATCACAGACCATCTCGTGGCCAACAAGAAGCAAATACAGGACAATTACCATGCGACAGCACGAACACACTTAATGTAAAGCAACTACTGTCCTGCCAGCCAAGAGTGACAGTGACTTCATGTTTGTTTACAAAATTATAAGGGACTTATAATCGATAAATCACTTGTGTATTAATCCTATCCACAGGTTCCACAGGATAGGATTAATACACAAGTGATCTATCGATTTGCGTCAACTCAAGTGAGGTGTACGCATTCTAGTTTTACTTAGCAATTGTAAACAAAGAATTATGTCACTGTCACTCTTGGTTGGCACGACAGTAGCGTTTCATTTATGCTTACAAAACTAGAGAGGATCGTTGTGTTAACAGGTGGGGAGTCTATAAATGCATATGTAGGAAAATAACCTATCTGAGAATTCTACTGAGATTATTTAACAAATTGAATGAAAACTGCTGATAGTATAGGCAATCTTTTAGTGTAGCTGCTGTTTACCTTTCGTTTTATGTGCCTCCCGTTGTTTGTAGGGGCTCTGTGTTTGTCTGTTTTGGTAAGCATTCCTTCTGGTCCTTTATTGTTTTGCAATCATCTTAATGAGGAAGAGAAAACTGGTTGCTTTGCTCTTATTGTCCTTTGGATGTCTTGTAACTGTATATGTTCTGCGGCTCTTCCTCGCGGTACCGTGGGTTGTTCTGCAGTGTGTGATTGTAGTATTTCCTGATCATACTCTCATTCTTTTTACAATGTTTACAATAAATCAGGTACATAAAAAGTGCTGTCAAACATTTGCATATGAGTCAGATAAGAGATATGTGTTTTACAGCTAGCCAAGTAGCTATTCGTTTTTCGTCGTGTTGAAAGGTTTGAATGTTTCTCCTTCCAAATTAATAGATAGTTAGCTTAATTTACGCACACTTAAGGGTCGTATAAGAAGTATCTCGGTCTTCCGAAATTGGAGCATTCATCCAGCAAACACCAAGTGCCTTTAACTACCCATGAACAAGCTAGTAACGTTTCAGTGAGTCTATAAGTCATTTTAACTCATATCTTCTGCAATTGGACAATGCATACTCATAAAGACTTGCTTTTAATACGTGCATTTTTTCTGTACTGAAACGCAAATCAGCATACAGTGACTTATATCAACCATATTAAGTCACGAGGTAATACCATTTTTCAGTATTTAATATATTATTTGGACATTTAAATATTTTCAAGAAGCCATGCGTACGTCTCGTTATATGACATTGTATGATAGCGCTTTGAGACAACTAGTGTTGAGATCATAATGATCATACCTATAACTACATAATTGAGCCGTGACATGAGATTTTCAACAATGTGGTATGTGCAACCAGCAAACGCTCAGACCAGCCTGAGCATACGCGCAGTCTGAGCAGAGCCTTTGCTAGTCGCCTAAATATTCTATAACTATTAAGCTTCTGAACGAACATCATGTGCAGTTTCTAAGCTTAAAAGCAAGCTGCACAGGTTCGTCAGAGTCTACACTTGTCCAAATGCCACATTGTTGGAAATCACATGTCACGTCTCATATCATGATTAACCCTTAAAGCGCCAAGAAAAAATGCATTTGAAAATGTTGTCTGCTGAAGTCGTCTGTTGCAAAAAGTTACCTAGCAGTACTGACAAATTAAGTATAGAAGCAAATAGCGTAGACCCAGAACAAACTGCTCCTATAGGAGCAGTCTGATCTGGGTCCACACTGTTTGCCATAGAGGCTTCTTAAAATTTTTGGCAGACGAGAAAACAGACGACTTTTGTTGCCATTGGCGCATTAAGTGTTAAGACTTACTTGAATGGTGATTCATATATCCCTGGGTCTGTAGCGTTTTTGTCCTGCAGGTATCTTGATTGCGACAGAGTTAGCCTTCCTGACTCGTTGTAATGCACCATAACGGTTGGGAAGTTCATTTGTAAGGTCCACGTGTCCATTATTTCTTTCACGTTGGTGAACCGTCCATTTTCAGCTACAGATTGCTATGACGGTCAATCATAAAATTAAAAACATTTATCAGCATATAGAATAAGATGCAGCTAAATGTATTATATTATTTTCATTTTAATAAACTGGCTGTACATGTAAATAGGTACACTTAGTCTCCAGTCATCAAAAACAATAAACAGCAATAATCATACATGTAGACAATATTATTGTGACTTTTTTCTCGCCACTGCATTTACTTTATGTAATGCACTATTTATATAAGTATTTGTGCCAATGCCCGTTCCACAATACTTATACATGCTTTAAATAGAAATCAGGGTAGCAACTTATTCTAGTTTAGC
Source organism: Loripinus fragilis (assembly GCA_964019695.1). NCBI lineage: Eukaryota > Metazoa > Mollusca > Bivalvia > Lucinida > Lucinidae > Loripinus > Loripinus fragilis. The sequence goes on along the minus strand of OZ026530.1, from coordinate 881,072 downwards.
AACTATCTTGCTTATGAAGAATAAGCGTGTTGCTTTACTTTAACTACTTTAGCTACTACATTGACTTTATTAATGTAATTGTTATACAAGTATTTGTACCGATTCCCTTTCCACAATACTTATACTTGCTTTAAACAGAAATCAGGTATGAAACAATTTAATCTAGTTTAGAAACCATCTTGCTAATGAAGAAAAAGCGTGCTGCTTTACTTTAACTGTGATATGTTTTGTGTCTCTTCATCACAGTGACATAGGCTTGTCTGTAGTCTGCAATTTTGGCATTTTCTGGTTATACTCACTTTTTATCATGATTGAGCGATTGATCTTAGTTGACTTGTATAACCAGTTGATACCTATATATTAGATATTAAGTGATTGAAGACTACTTTGTCTACAAGAGGCCCACGTTTGGCTAAACACTCGTAATGTTTAGAATTTGCGTTAGCTATATTTTAGATGGATGACCTACGTAATAATGCATTTAAAGTACATGCGCGGATCCAGAAAGTTTTGTCAGAGGTTGTCCAACACTGACGTTTTTTTTTTTGTTTTGTTTTTTAGTTGATGGGATGGAGAGAGGATCGAAATTCCACTAAATGTGGCGTACCGATAATGGCCCACCATTAAATGCTGGCTTGGTAGCTTTGTGATTTTTGAGGGATCCGGATCAATATTGCTAGAAAACCCTATATTTTTGTGATTTTTCAGGGAGGGGGGGTCCGGACACCCCGTCCCCATCTGGATCCGCCCATGAAGTAATTCACTCACATTTCCTAGCGCGAACCATAAATCATCATGGAATGCTGCATCATATGCTAAGCTGTTCAAGTATCTCTGGAAATAAAGATCACAGGATTAGATAAACAAAAATATTCAGCGTAAAATTGTAAATATTTTCTTGCCCATCAATTTCAAATTATGTTTTGGGTGCTCAAAAGAACCGTTTCATTGAGACAGTTCTTTCGAGTACCCAGAACATATGTTTTGGTTGAGAAATATGAAAATTATATTTTCGTTACACCCTCTTAACTAAAGTCATGAAAGATGAAATATTAACCTCTTCATTTTAGCGTACATGTATTTTGTCAGGAAATGCTTAAAATTGTTTTCTTCTTATAATTTAGCCGTGACATGTGATTTCCAACAATGTGCCATTTTGACAAGTGTATACTCAGAGGAGCCTGAGAAGCCTCCTTTTAAGCTTAGATACTCCAAATGATGTTCAGTCAGTAGCTTAACACTCGTAGCATATACAGGCAACTAGCAAATGCTCTGATCAGACTGCGCGTATGCGAACGCTGACTTGAAGCCTTTGCTTGTTGCACATACCATATTGTTGGAAAGCTCATGTCATGGTTCAATTGGTATTAACAACATAATAACAACATAACGAATTGTCGATTATTTGGCTTGTAGTAAAGTATGCAACAAAAAAGTCATGAAATTACAAACCACTGAAAACAACTCGTCTAAAATACAAATATTGAATATTAAATTACAGCATGATCTCATTCTCTCGAAGTCTTCAGGAGCAGAGGAATAATCAGTAGCTCAGATCATAGGGAGGCATACTATACAGTTATTTCATGCCTGTTTGTAATATAGTCAACCTGATGCACTATTGCACGAGGCTGTAGGCCGAGTTCAATAGTGCATCAGGTCGTCCACGGCACCGAGGGGCAATAGTCTGACTATTCTACAAACAAGCATGAAATAACTGTTTTATTACCCAACCCATTTGATGATATACTTAGCAGCTATCCTTTAATGGAGTTGCTGTAGACGGTGTAGTTTTGTTGCAAAACAGATAATTTCACCTAATCTTTTCCATTTTGGTCTTGAAGAGTTCCATCAAACATATGTTTGATATATGTTATAATTAAAATAAAACATGAATATGTCATCATATTTTCTGAAGTCAGTGGGTTCCAAATTTATTTCGAGTCAGCAAGTATATTGAAACATTGATGTTCGCTTGTTCGAGCTTTTTACTATATTTAAATGATTTAACTTACTGTTAATCCATGTTGAAATACTGAGTCTCCAAGGAAAAATCTCATCATCCGGATGATACATGCACCCTGTAATTATATCAAATAAAAATAAAATGTGAATATTCCCTCCATCGAGCATCCTTCTCATTAGTGTTTATCGGTGATCATCGTGCAACAACATATGAGCCGTGGCATGCGATTGCCAACAATGTGGCATTTTGACATGAATAGAATCAGACAAGCCTGTGCATCCTCCTTTCAAGCTTAGAAACTCCTATTGATGTTTGGTCAGTAGCTCAATATTCATAGAATATTCAAGCGACTTGCAAATACATAGGGATGCCATTTTGATGATGTTATTTTTTCCATCTGGGTATTTAAAAAATATTGATTAATTAATCGTCTACCTGAGTGTCTGTGATGAAATGAAGCTAAAACCTTATAACGTTTTTGATATTGCTGGCTTTATTTGTATTGTAGAAATTAATAACTATAGAATGGTCTCTTTTAGTTGCTAAATGAACAATCTTTAAAAAACGTAATCTGTTATGTTTTCTTTAGAAAATGTACTGTTTGAACTCTAAAACGTGGTGAAGTTACTAACCTGATCCCATTTTTTTTAAGTAAACTAGCACCAAACAATATGTTATTTAGTGGCAAATCAACAAACCTTGCCCTTATCGGAATCTGTTTTACTTATTTGATTTGATTCTTTACATGCCGCCAGCAAGGCTCTAACCCTAGTTGAATCTGTAGTTACTTTAGGAGATATTGGAAAGATACAAGGTATCCCGGCATTAACAGAACGATAGTGTTTCCAGCCAATTAAAGACTAAAGCTTCGTGTCAAAATGGTTCTAAAGCTGTTCTTAATCAGAACTATAAGGATGCTCAATAAGCTCAGTCTGAGTTCAGGCTTAGTAAACTATTTAATTTATTAATACCTGTATAGTGAAATCTGCCATAAACGGCCACTCAAAAATAGACAAAACAAAGATCTTAAAGCTATGTGGTAGCTCAATGCAGGCCGAAAGTATTGCAGAAACGGGAGCATTCTGCAATACTTTTGAACTGCATTAAGAGATAATTGGTCTTGAAAACCCATTTTTGGTCTTTTTGAAAGTGGCCACTTAAGACACGGTGTACTGTATTGTTAAAAAACATTCTTCTATCATTTGTCTATCATACTTACTTTACCATATGATATCCTGTCGAATATTGCGCTGATTTCTTCGGGATGATTCACAGGAACGTATATTGGATGAGATGAAATAAGACCATCAAAATTAAATACATCTTGTAAGTCAATAACTACGAACTGGTCAAACTGAAATGTAAACACATTTGATTTTAGCCCATAAAGTAAAATAATATATATTAGGCCAAAAAAGAAACACCGCATATAAAGATTAAAAATATTGCGCGTTACTCAGAGTTGCAAAATTTCATCTGCTATCTATTTTTTGCTACTATTCCTGCCACACATTATTCCCATTGGTTCATTGAGCTTAGTCAACCCAAAACAGTGTACTGGCTGTCTCTTTATTTTCAAGTTTTTCACGTGCAAATTGGTTTAATTTAGATTTACACATGTAATAACTACTGAAATCACAAGTCTAATATCCTACTTCCTTGAAAACATTTTAAAACTATAAAATTAAAGTTACACATTGCTAATTTACGATTCCAAAACGAACACATGTTGAACGCGAAAAGGCGATAAGAATATGACAAGCTGACGTGAAGCCGTTGGTGATAGCCCAACAATTTCGATGCCATGCAAGGATGATTGAACGTCTTAGTAAACGTTTCTGACAAATTGGAACAATGTTAGACCGTGCGAATTCATGACGTCATCGTCTAATGACGCGACGTCAAGGACGATAAAAACGTAGGTTTAAACTGCTGAATCAATTCCGTCCGATGATAATGACAGCTAGCAAAATGCCAGATACTCAAAATTCATGAATCAGCGCTCAAACTGTGACAAATCGTTTGCAAAAGATTGGTGAAAGACCCCCATATACAATGCATGTTTTATATGCGGCGTTTCTTTTTTTACCTAGTAAACTTACTTTACTAATAGTAGAAGAAGTTAAAACATAATAAAACAGAGAAAACATACACTTTGTACTGACTGAAATATGAATCAGAACCATGCTAAAATGATGTCACATCAGTCTTACCACTAACCAGTCTTTTGTTGAATAGGGTTGCTCAGCCTGTAGTGTAATGGAGTAAGAAACAAGAAAATATGGATAGGAATCCTAACACTCGTTTCTTGAGCAAGACCGTTTATTCTCATGGCTTGATATTTGTTGATATTTTTTCATGTATTGGTCCTTCAGGAATATTAGTTTCTAACGGAATACTGCTTAAGCTGGAGCTAGGGGACGTAAAATTGTTGCACTTTCCAAATTAGTTCTCATTAACAGCCTCAATAAAACGGAGTCTGCTGTTTTCGTATATTGTGGCTTCACTCTATTTCTGTAGGATCCGTCTTTTCCAGATTATTTTTAATATAATAATTCAAACAAATCAAATAATTAACCAATCTTTTGCACATTATACACATCAATATTATCAAATAACTTGACTTTATCTGCTAAGGAAAGGAATTCAGGTTTTATTTATAATTTCGTAAAGAGTTAATAGACTTTTTGAGCCGCACAAAAGTGCGTGCATTTCATGAAAATCCTAACCGTATACACACTGAGCTCACATTTATAAACCCTTAAAGCGCATAATCACAAAACGTATGTTTTTGTCGTCCTCTAAACTATTTAAAGCCTCATAGATAAACAGTGTGGACCCAGATCAGACTGCTCCTGTAGAAGCAGTCTGATCTGGGTTCACAATATTTGCCTCCCTGCTTATGTTAAATAGACATTTTCAGATGCAGTTATTTTGCTGGCGTTTTAAGGACTTAAAATGACTGAGGTGGTGGCACAAGATGATACAGTTACTTTTGAATAAAACCACGCCTCCTTTGCAGCTTTTATCTATGCCTAAGGTTGACTAGTCCTAATTACGCATTCATGGGGCGCCGTCTTTACAGTAAGCGAAAAGTCAAGTAATATTACATATATAAATATCATGCCATTTCAACCTTACCATTAACCAGTCTTCATGCACGTGGTCTACGCCCATGTACTCAACATAGCTGGCAAAACCTTCGTTCAACCAAAGATCATCCCACCATGATGGTGTTACCAAGTTACCAAACCACTGGAATAAAAGAAAGCAATTGGTTTAAACAATCAATGAACTGAGAGTATTAATGGAAAGTTTTCTTTTAAAATGGGTAATAAATCATTGGCAACTCTAAGCAATTGATTATTATGGAAGTTCAAAAATAAAATAAAAAAGACTATAACTAGGTTATAAGTGTCTTCATTTTTTTTTATTTGGGGAGTTTATCGTTTGATTTACGGTCAGTATTTTTTGCGAGCTGCAGAAGCAGCAAGCGAAGATGACAACCTTACCTGGTGTGCAAGTTCATGGGAGACAACTACTGCAACTAAACTTACTTGATGTGCTAGTTCATGGGAGACAACTACTGCAACTAAACTTACTTGATGTGCTAGTTCATGGGAGACAACTACTGCAACTAAACTTACTTGATGTGCTAGTTCATGGGAGACAACTACTGCAACTCTTTGTTTATTGCCCTCTGAAGAAACGCCAGGCTCATACAACATTGCTGTCTCTCGGTATGTTATTAGTCCCCAGTTTTCCATGGCCCCAGCTGCAAAATCTGGGATTGCTATCATATCTGAAATAAGAATGGGATGTGCTATAGATAGACCTTCCGATTACAACGACAAAGTTTTATGATAAATTAAAATTCAAAACCTACTTGCCATGAAGGATAATGAAGGCGAGATTAGAATACTTACCAAAATTAAAATCTCTGATATCCATATCTGGTATTCATGAAAGTAATGTCAATGACATATTTTGATAAAGCTGTAATTCAAAGTATTAAACAAACAGCATAATGATTAATTGTTGCATCTATGAAACATACGCGTGTGAACAAAAATGCTTCATTAGTTCTGAAAGGTTATTTTGTCCCTTAGCTGTGAGTCAGTCAGAGCCAATAGTTACTAAGACCAAAGAACATATCATGTTAACGATATAATGTCAAGTTTAATAACAGAATGATTTAAAAGATTTGGCCAGTGATATATATTTGTCCATCCACACTTTCATTTTCATTTTTAGTTTAATAATTAAGGAAGAGCCAGCTTTTCTTTGTTTACGTTCTTGCTGTCGTGTTGCTGTGTTTGTTCTGTATATCTATCATTGTGGCATTTCCTGGTCATATCTATCCATTTTTTCTTCAATTCCTTTATACCTTGTTTAGGTAGAGGGTAAGTGATGTTGAAGTATTCTTCAAAGAACTCCAGTATCTCGATTCCAACTTCCAAAGAATATGGTGTTTGATCCACAGCCTCCGGGCGCGCCCAGGCTCTGTACTAAAAGAAATAAAAGAGCATGACCAGGAAAGCGGAAACGCATCTAACCCTACTCTTAACCGTTCAATACATGAGATTTTGTTACTTATCACAACTACTTTTAAGCAATAATGCACAGCTATCTAATGAGGGCTACATTTAGCCGGAGCCTTTATCTTCATGCGTGTATGCACGCAGATGCACATAATATTATCCTTTGCTGCTATATACTAAAATACCATGAGAATGCAAAAATTATTGATTTGGTAATTTGGTCAACGACCATTCCAGTTACCCCAGCTGGTACTTTAGTAATCGATACAATTATGCTTTTTCATTATTTTACAAGGAACACCAGCTTTACACACACATACACAGAGATAATGAAAACTTACATCACCGTTATTGTCAGTGGCATTTTTTGTATAGTCAAAGCCATGGCTAGAAGATATGTTGACATGACAGCAGCATATGACAAGTCTTCAAATTCAATCAGTATTTAAACCAACAAATAATTGTTCTACAATAAGTGAGACTCTATGGTGTTTCATTGCACTGCTACACAAATGTATGAATGCTCTATTCAGGTTCAAAAATAATAGCGAGTGTTCCCTTGTAATGCTGTAAATCAGTAATTTGTGACAACCAGACTTCAAAAGGCATAACATACCTAATACTCATGCCGGACCTGAGAATGACATTGTTTGAGGGTGCAAAAAAGAAACATCTAAAAGGCATTAATTGCTATTACAACAATAAATAATAAATGATATCAGTTACATTCGATGCATTTGCATAGATCAATTTGAAGTAAATGTTTCGAAGCAATAAATGATAAATGATACCAGTTATATTCGATTTTCATAGATTAATTCAATGTAAAATTTTTGAAGTAATTTTTTTGGATGCTTCAGTGGTTTGTGTCAACAATAATTGGTCTGTTATATGATCATGTAGCCAAACCTATTATAAGTTTATCATTTCCATGTGTTTTGTACTTTGGTTTAAACTTTTATTTCATTTTTGTATAACAACATGTGTACATATAATGCAATAAGTTCACATACAGATCTTTTTATAATACAAAAAAGGGATTCAGAAGAAAGTCTATTGAATTTTGTAAATCTGTTTCCTATTTTTAGTACTTTAAAGAATTGTCTCTTAGTAATCAAAATTAATATGTGTTTTTTTAATGAATTAACGTGGATGGGGCTAAAAAAATAAAAAAAGTGTGTTTCAGGTAATGGATTTGAAATTTTATGTAGAGTAGGCGCATATATTTTTTAATGTGTTCTTGAAAATGTATTTTTGGAAGTAAAGAATGCACCAAAGTATTATTTTTTATAGTAATTATTTTTTCTAGAAAACGTAAAAATATCTAGGATTCACCAGTAAATATAGGTAAGGTTGAGTTACCCTAAACACAAGATTGTTTTTATTAGACCTCACCAACTTTACACACACAGCTTCCATGATAAAAAAAACTTACAGCAACGTCGCGATTACCATGTAGCCAATCACCACCCCTCTCTCTCTCTCTCTCTCTCTCTCTCTCTCTCTCTCTACCTCTCTCTCTTTCTCTCTCACTCACTCACTCTCTCTCTCTCTCTCTAAGTGCTTAATACTTACAGCGACACCATTGTCCGTGTAATTTTCAGTGTAATCGAAGTCACAAACAATCATGGCTAGAAGATATGTCGACATGACAGGAGTAAGATCAAAATGGTCTGCTACCCAACCATCACCTCTGTTAATAGAAATGTGTATATGTCTAGATAGACAACAAATGCGCCATGACACGTGGTTTCCAGAAATGTGGCATTTTGACAAGTGTGGACTCAAACGAGCCTGTGCTGCCTCCCTTTAAGCTTAGAAACTCCAAATGCTGTTCGGTCAGTAGCTTAACATTCATAGGATATTCAAGCGACTATCAAAGGTTCTGATCAGACTGCGCGTATGCGCAGGCTGATCTGAGGCTTTGCTGGTCGTACTTACCACATTGTTGGAAATCCACACCACGGCTCAAATGTCAGGGTACTTACAATTGTATAGGGATTTTCTACAATTGCATACAACATTTGAGTCCCAAGTTAGTAATGTTTTATTTCAAATCTTGATAAACAAGAAAATTTAAATTTAGATAGGATACAGTTTCGCATAAGACCAAAGACTTAATCCCATTTGCATACTGTTATCGCATTGCAACATGCAATGCGATATTTGTTCTATGTAAAAAGCAGACAATAAAAGTACGAAACGAATGGGAGCTAAACAAGCACACACATAACAATAATAACAACAACTTTGGAAATTGATTCATCCAATTAATAATAATAGGAAACCACAATCAGCTTACTACTAATTATTTTTATTTTAGCACAGTCATTAGGCTATACCTCTTTGTAAAAGTAAGAAAGAGGGGAAAGATCGGGGATCGATACACAATCAAGCACCACACATGACCCAGGATACCACTGGAAAGTGACAACTTCGAAATTAGACATCACAACGAGAGCCAAGAGATCAGTCCTTTTCTAGTGGGTGACCGCAAGATATTAATAAACAGACGTATACGAAAGCATAACACAACGAAGACAGAAATAACATAAAAAAGAACCACCGCCTTGGAACGGTCAGTAAAAATATTTTACTGGAGGGCTTGTGGTCACCTGCTGGGAAAGGGCTGACCTCTTGGTTCTCTTTTGTAATGTCTAATTGTGACGTTGTCATATTCCCATTGGTATCCTGGGTCAAGTGTGGTGCTTGATTGTATCGATTCCTGATCTTTGCCCTCTTTCTTTAAGTCAGAACCGTCATAGAGTCTGAAGTCCGACCCACCAGCGAGCAATTAAAGAGGAACGTAAAGCTGCCAATCGTGAAATGGGTTGACCACCAAGCATGCAGTCTGTTGCAGTACATAAATGTTATAGCCAATGCTTTAAAATGGGTTAATAAACTGCGATGAAAATTTTAGAGCCAACAATCTTCTTTAATTTATACACCAAGTCACCATAGAATTCAGGTTCCGAAAGTCCTTAGCGCAATTTGGAATTTAGATATTAAATCATTATAGTATCGTCGATAAAATTTTAAAAAGGTTTTGTGAAGTTTATGAAAGCGATAGCCATAGTAAAGATGTTTCCAAGTTAACAATTTATTGCGAGCGTTGAAGTCAGCAACATGGCTAGATGATCTAGCAAAACGAATGAGTTGAGAGATATAGACTCCTTAGGATATAGAACGAGGAACATCACCATCTAAAATGGGAAATTGACACTTTCAAAATCGTCACATTTATCATTAATTTTGGTAGATACAATATCATTAGAAATTGACAAATGCAAGTCTAAAAATGCGGCTTCGGTATCAGAGGTATTAGCTCAATTAAGTTAGAGCTCTGAAGGGTATATTTGACTTACCATATTGTCAAAATAAACATTATTTAAGTCATCTTAAGATTTCTTCAACGACGCTACCTTAAGAATGTACTCTGTATAGCTTAAAGGTGTATAGAATGACAGCTACTTGATTTTATAATCTGTCTATCACATTAGGCTTACTGCATAGATGATTTTCCCAGCAACCATAAAACCGGACCTTTATCGGCCCACTAGAATAATGTTTCACTTGCGGGCCGATAGCTGAAAGAGGCCGCATGATGGCTGTTATTTCTCACCTTTCGACAGACTTGTTAAGTGGCATATTTGAAAGTGATATTTTGGGTTCTTTTCTAACCAAAATAACATCAAACTTGGCTTTTAATGCGGGTTCGTCCATGCAGGGGAAAACCTTTCTTGCATCAACGGCGGCCAATAAAGTGGCAGCCAGATATCTGAAAGCAAATAGTGCTCCGTGTGAATTATGGTTCATCAAAATGATTGGGAAATAGAAACAGAGACAGAGAGTCACCTTGGTGAACACCGACTTGTGAATACAGCTTTCCATTACCTGCTATAGGAAACGTCTTAAACATTTGACTCAGAAGCTCAAGGCATTGTAAAGCAATCTTCAATGCTTCAAATATGCAAATTAGTTTGTGTAGTACTCTGAATATTCATTAATTTTCCTGCAAAGTATTGACCTCTAATGAGTTGCATTGAACTCTATTGGACTCTTAACGGAGAGCCTCTATGCATTGACCGTTAATACATGAGTCTGATAGGGCCTTGGCAATTTTATTCATGCTTAAGCTTTAGCCTTGAGCAAATGGGTCACACAACAAAGTTTGTAACATGTTTCTTTAACCGTTAACATTACCTGGTCTCATTGCTAACAATTGGCATGTTAGATAAAGCCTGCATGTGGGATTTTCTAACAAGAGTGATGTCAAACTTGGCTTTGATTGCCGGCTCATCGTAACAAGGGAAAGTTTTTCTTGCATCTGTAGCCTGCATCTGACTGGTTGCAATGTAGCTGGAATATGACATGGTTACGCATAGTATGAAATTCTGAGCCGTAGCATGAGAGTTCCAACAATGTGGCATTTTGACAGGTGTAGACTCGGACGAGCCTATGCAGCCTCCTTTTAAGCTTAGAAACTCCAAACGGTGTTCAGTCAGTAGCTTAACAATCACAAAATACTCAAGCGACTAGCGAAGGCTCTGATCAGTCTGCTTACCCATTGATATCCTGGGCCAGGTGTGGTACTTGATTGTATCGATTCCTGATCTTTGCACCCTTACTTACTTTGTTGGTCGCACATACCACATTGTTGGACATATTATGCACTGGCTCGAATATATGCAACAAAGTGAATGCGAGTTAATAATTATCCATATTCTCGTATACTGCAACTTATTACATGGTCTAAGGTTTCTAACGAGTTAACAACAACATAACCACGCCTTAGAACGGACAGGCTAAACCACTGGGGTGGGGGGCTTAAATCTTTTTACTAGCGCCAAATCTTCGCCCTATATTTTGTAATTGTTAAAACACAAAATTGTTTGGCTCGCATGCCCGCATGGAGGCTTTCAAACGAATGCAAAGTATACTTACAGGGGCAACAATCAAATTAAATAAACACACTTTGATGAAACAAAAGAAAAGGGATCATAACTCACAGATAGACAGATCTAAATAAAACCTCAAGGCACCCTTAGATGGGCCAAGCCGACGACAATGACAACCACCAATCACCAACCACCGGATTAAAGCTTTACGTCAGTGCCGTCATTAAGTCTAAGGCCTGGCCCACCGTCGTGCAATTAAGGAGGAAATCATAGCTATCAACCATGATCGGGTTAACAACCAGGCATACAGACTGTCGCATAATATCCATGCTGTTTCACACTCAATTATAACGTTTAATAATCTTTTTTAAATTGATCATTAAAATTAGGCTTTCCAACAATTCTTTTAAATTTATAAACTTAATCTCCATAAAACAGGTTCTAATATGCCCTGTTGCAGAGGATTCTTTAAACAAATATTGTATGTAACAATCAACACTGAGTGTCGGTGAAAATATTTAGAAAAAAAGCTTTACGGAGTTTATGGTATCAATAACCTTGTTTTAGTAACAGTTAACCTAAAAAAGCCCACTAATCTCTATATGTAACATTTTGAAAACTTAACTGTATCATTTGAAAAAAATTAGATCCAGAAGGTGGAAAGTCTGTTAGAAATTGAAATTAATACTGTAATAGTTATTTCATTTAGCTTGAATGAGAATGGCAATAGGCGATCTATTATTTTTCTTTAATGGGTATCTGAATCCTCTGCAGTTCTCTTTTCAAAAGACAAATAACTCATAAAAACCACTTACTTAACCCATATAAGCCTAGTGTCCTTTTTGTGGGACACAGGAAAATAGTGCAAAGCCAGATCAGACGCCGCATGACGCGGCGTCTGATCAGTGTGTCTACTGTTTGCTTGCAGAATGTTCTATTAAAATTTGAATAAAAGGGCCACATACCACCTAACACCTCTTAAATTTGAAATAAGCTCGTCCTACTGAAAAGGGTAGGAAAGCCCACTCGACTTACATGGGTTAACATCTGGAAAAAATCATAAAAATCAGTTGGGCCTATTTCTCTACCAAAACATATGTTATGGTTATTTTAAAGAATCGTTATAATGTGACTACTCCTTTAAGCACGCTAAACAACGTTAGTATTTATGGATAAGAAAATATTCACAACCGAACGGTCAAACATTTTGCTTAACTTACATGGTATCGTTACCCCTACTGTATGAACTAAGGTACAGTCCGGCGAGATCGGGTACCAGTGGTCCTTCGAATGACATTTCAACTACATACATGGCGCCTTGAGTTAATTGGACATTAGTATCGATAATTAAGAACTCTCTTTCTAAATCCTCAGAGTGCGATTGGTATAGCTCTACAGTTGTGTCCTTTCTCTTCGCCGATATGGCACCTAAAATAATAATAATATGAATTATCTTTTTTTTTAAAAAAAAATACGAGGAATTGAAGAAGGAATTGTTAGGAAAGTTTCCGTGCGAGCTTAAAATTTTTGTGTACTTTAACAACAGCAGAATCTAGGACAAAGATCCGGTACCAAAAATGTATTTAACCCCCGCCAAAGTGTACAAATCTGCTGTAGTTCTGTTGTTGTAGATTAATTATTTTATGTACCTACCATTGTTAGTGTGGGATCTGTGCTGGTCTTTGTTTTCTGTATGCATTACTTTGTGTCCCTTCTAGTTTTGAAATCATCTTGACAAGGAAGAGTGAGCTGGTTGATTGCTTTTATTGTCTCTCTGGTGCTTGTTACTGTTGATGCTCCGTGGTTCTTTCTTACGGTGCCGTGAGTTGGTGTGCAGTATGTGATTCAGATATTTCCTGGCCCAACTCACTTTTTTGTTATTCCGTTGTTTCTATATATGTTCTGCCCCGATCTGAATTTGGTGTTTCCAACTTCTACACCCGAGATATGACCGCTTTAGTGTTCATTAATATAATATGATAAAGCAATTTATCATATGACGTCGCGTCTGGGAGTGAAAAAACGCCATGCAATAAAATCGATAAACCACTAGTGGTTTATAGATTTACGGGAAACATTATGACGTCCATAACAACGTTGAGTATATACTGTCAAAATTATAACGTTTTTATGGCAGAAATGAGATTTCAAAGTATTTGTCACATGATAAATAGAATCTAACGTTCGTGCTCTTGTATTATTGAATTTATTAAACTCGTCGCGAAAAAGAGATAAAATGCTCGGCAAGCCTCGCATTTTATCTCTTTTCCCCAACTCGTTTAATAAATTCAATAAAACATGCACTCTATGCATATAATTGAACATGAATTGTTTACAGGACTCTCTTCTTTCATATTGAAGTGTAAACAGAATGATGGAAATCGAAGAATGAACTATTACACCTTTGTATACTTATTGATTCTTTCTTTTGGTTTGGCGCAATAGACTTGGGATGGTCCCATTTATATAATAAGGGATACCTGGTTAGAATTTAAAAAAAAAATATTGTATATTGTCTGAAGATCATTTTACCTTAACTAGCAGTGTAGGCCCTGATAAAATGCCGTTTTATGCGACATTTTACTGTTTGTAAAAAGTACCCGTTCAGGGGTTTCCCTAAAGGGTTAAGAATATGCTAATAAACAATGACCATTATCACGTTTTCAGTTTGTATTTACGTTTAATCTGGAGCATTGTCTGTCTGACTATCGTGGTGCGAGCAGTAAACATTCTGGTGCGACAGCTTACATAAACCTGTACTGTACGGAATAGCATTGACTTTTTTATAAAAGGCAAATAAAAAGGCAATGCTATTTCGTGTAAAACCAGCTGATGCTTACTTGTTATTTTGAGCTTCTTCATATGTAAGGTAATCCGGTTTGTTGGACGTACACACGTGATTTCTATGGAAACGGAACCATTAAATGTAAAATTGGCCGGGTCCCCCTCGTACATGTTAGGCTGTAGCTCAACTACGTAGAGAACGGGCTCCAGATCATCCGGAAGTCTAACATTAAGAGGTGGCGCTGTTGTTGTAGCGACCGTAGTTGTTGATACCCCTTCAGATGGAGTCGTTTGCTCGGGACCACCTGTAGGCTGTGTAGTTGTCTGCTGGGAACCAGCTATAGGCTGTGTAGTCGTCTGCGGGGGACCAGTTGTAGTCGTCTGTGTTGTTTGTTGTGTTGTGACAGTACCTGCAATATTAAAGGAGATGTCCTGCTAAGGAGTGAAATCTCCCTAAAAGTCATCTGTGAAAAATCATTTGTGCTATGATGTTCATGACTATGAATTAACTATAGTTCCAATATTTAGTTCTAGCATATGAAGCATATTAGCGCAGAGAGGAATACATGTCTTTTCATGTTGACACTTAACGTATTTTAATATAAGTTTCGCATGAATATGGTCGTTGGTATGTCATTAAAACAATCAATTTAAACTTGACTTACTGTAGAATGAAATTAAAATGACATACAGTTTATCATTCTTAACTTTTATAGAAAAATACTCCAGGCTAAAATCATGCATGTGCTTAGAATTAGCAAACCCTTAAAGAGTCCCAATCTGCTTTTCTAAATTTAGTACCTTTCTCTTACAGTGTCATCTTTTTCTTGTTTTATCTAGTAGTAGTCTCTGTATTTTGTTATGGCGATTTTAATCTTACCTTAAATATCCACGCACATAGTTCGTGTACGTTACACATAGTTTCTTGAATATAACCAATTCTCTGAAAACAACACCAGAGGTTTTGCCTCAGGGCCTAGAACATTGGTCTTGTACGGCATGGCCGGGGTTCGACTCCCAAGCAAATGCCAGTCGTGGTTTTCTTGTTGTAAAAATTTTTAAACCCCCTTTTCAAAAAAGATGTGTTTGAGCTGCTTCATAGAAATTGTTATGCAACATACCTTTGCTCAAGACAGACTCTGAAAATAAGATCTATTGGTCCGTTTTGTAAGTCCCCCATCCCTAGTTCCACCCTCCGGAATCGAACCTACATACTTTATAAAATGCAGAATCGGATAAACATGTTTAAGCTTCCCAGTATTTGCTTTTACTGACCGTTTCAATGCGTAGTTTCTTTTGTGGATCTTTTTTTGTTATATTCATGTATGTTTCATTCTTGTCTTTGGTATACTGTCTTTTGTGTTCCTTGTAGCCTTGTTATTACCTACTGGGACAGGGCTTACCTTTTGGTGCATTTGTGTGGTTGGTTTTCTTTTGTTTTTGTCATATTCCCATATGGTGTGGTACTATAAGAATTTAGCATGGGTAAGAGGGTGAGATAGAAAAATTCGTCCCGATAGTCACCGATTGGCATTACGTGGCTTGGCGCCGTGAAACTGGCGGTATTGCTTTTGTGGGTCTTTTATGTTTTTTTTCTGTCTTGTGTTTGTTATGCCTTTGTGCGCGTTTGTTTATTTGTGCCTTGTGATCACCTGTTGGGAAAGGGCTAACCTCTTGGCTCTTGTTTGTGGTGTCTAACTGTGAGTTTGTCACTTTCCCATTGGTTTCATGGGTCAGGTGGGGTACTTAATTGTATCAATTCCTGATCTTTGCACCCTTACTTACTTTGCCGAGTGATGACAATAGTTGATCGTGCGAGACGGATTTTTCTATCTCATCCTCACAAGAATAATGGATTATTTTTCTTGCTCACCACTTAATACCTCATTTATATTGGAAAAACTTTCACATATGAACCGCGCAGGGACATGTTATTTCCAAAAATGTGGACGTTTGACAAGAGTAGACTCAGACGAGCCTGTGCAGCCTTATTTTAAGCGTTTAAACTCCAAATGATGTTCAGTGATTAGCTTAACACTCAAAGAATATTTAAGCGACTAGCAAAGGCTCTGATCAGACTGCGCGTATGCACAGGCTGGTCTGAGCATTTGCTGGTCGCACATACCACATTGTTGGAAATCTCATGACATGGCTCATATGGTGTCCAGGTCTGATGTGGTTCTTGATTGTACCGATTCCAAATATGTGTTGAACACTCTAAATTCAACACAGTAGTATACTCTAGCAACGGTTTAAATAGCATTATTCTACTTTCTGTCAGAACCAAATACGACCCATTAGGACCAGAATAGAACAGAATATAAACACTATAAAACTTTTACATGTATTACTACCGATTAACCCCCATGCAAACTTTAACACGGAATATATCACAATGTGCAAGGTCTACACTGGTGTAGGTGGGTGGTATAAAATGTATACCCTTGTTACCCTGGTCGTAGATCATATCCACGTACAGGCGGACATATACAGTTGCACCATGGTATAAAGTGTAATTATCATGTAGATTCCACACATAAAGACCTTGCATGTGCAGGATACATGTACTACATGTAGTGCGTTCTCACATGCTGATACTTATTTTGCTATGCTATTTGAAATGTTTTTTTTTCTAGCAAAATGAAATAAATACTGTTCAGACCAAAGGCCTTGTACTAACCTGCTGGTGTTGTGGTAGCGCCAACTTGTGCACCAGTATTTCCGGCGTTGAAAGCGTCATTTCCGGAATTCTTGTCACGCACTAATATACCAAGCATCACCACGCATGAAATC
This sequence comes from Loripinus fragilis, assembly GCA_964019695.1. Lineage (NCBI taxonomy): Eukaryota > Metazoa > Mollusca > Bivalvia > Lucinida > Lucinidae > Loripinus > Loripinus fragilis. The sequence goes on along the minus strand of OZ026530.1, from coordinate 864,090 downwards.
ATTCCGACCACCATGATGGCTCCGGCAATGAATAACAGAAACTTTGTTAGCCCTGACATTTTAGACTCTTTAAATTCAATGTATCCGTTATTCTGTCCCGAGTTCTGTCCTGATCTGAATTTGGTGTGTCCGACTTCTACACCCGACATATGACCGCTTTAGTGTTTATAAATTATTAATAAATCTAGCTTCTGTTGTATAATTCAGCAGATCCTAAAAATATGAGAATCTGTTGTCAGATTCGACTATTATGCGCGGATCCAGAGGGGGAGACAGGGGGTCGGGACCCCCCCCCCACACCCCTGAAAAATCACAAAAATATAGGGTTTCTTAGCAATATTGGTCTGGATCCCCCGTAAAACCACAAAGCTTACAAGCCAGCATTCAATGTTGGACCATCATTGGCACGACAGCGCCACGCCATTGACATGGCGTTTCGCTGGCGGGCCGATAGTGGCCCGCTTTTAGTGGTATTTAGATCCCCTCATCTAAAAAACAACAACAAAAAAACGTTGTCAAAGTTGGACCCCCTCTGAAAATACTTTCTGGATCAGCGCATGGACTGTAATCAACCATCCCAGCAGCTACTTAAAATGTTTAATTTTTGAAACACTGGTGTCCTACATGTATTTCGTGAACATGATAAATCAGTGCAGATCCATATCAAACGCCACCGTACGCGGCATCTAAGCAGAGTTTTTGCTTTAATTTGAAGTGACGCAGAAATGTGATTTTAAAAAAATCTACTCGGCGGCCCTGAAACTCGATTTTGAAATGTACTAATCATTTGAAGAGGATTCAAATCCCCTCATGCAAACACGGGTTAGCCCTTAATGCGCCAATCACAACAAAAGTCGTCTGCTTTTCTCGTCTGCTGAAATGTTTAAGAAGCCTCTATGGCAAACAGTGTGGACCCAGATCAGATTGCTCCTACAGGAGCAGTCTGTTCTGGGTCCACGCTGTTTGCTTCTATACTTAATTTGTCAGTTATGTTAGGCAATTATTTACAGCAGACGAGAAAAGCAGACGACATTTTCAAATGCTTTTTTTCTTGGCGCTTTAAGGGTTAAGATTAATGATGTAAGCATTTTAACACAGGTCCAAATAAGACGTAAAAGAACGCGGCATCTGACCAGAATCTTCGCTTAAATTTAGAATGAAGAAGATTTTTAAAAAATAATTGAATCCACCTGGCAGCCCAGAGATACGAAATGTATATTCTTAGGGGTTTACTGTATTCAAAATTTTCATTTGGGAAGATAAACGGTTGAAAGTTAAATTTAAAAAAAATCTGATCGTATATCCCACGATATAACTCCCAAAATAAAAAAAAATATGAAAACGGTTATCCCAATTCTAATGCGCTTCTGCGAATTTGTCTAAACTTTTAGCGTTGCAACTTGAAGCCGCATAAAGCCGCATGTCATCCAACGAAATGTGACGCAATCGATGAAGTCAAAGTATTTCCGACAGAATATCGCAGGATATACTGTCGCAAATTTTAACTTATCCAATCAAACGTCGTGTTACAAAAGCAAGTGCATTAAAATAGTCATTTAAAGGGGACGGCAACCCTGATGATTACTATGTGTTATATTAAAGATCTTAATAAACCATGAATTTTGATACCAGTTTCATCTAAATCGGTTGATAAATGTGGAAGCTGTGGGCGTTTGAGTATTTGCAAATGGACTGTAATGGAAGCGGCCATATTGTAGCTTAGTGACGTCACTCAGCCTAATTAAATATGCGTAATCAAAATAAAAGACAAACCAATAGACCATTTGCATTAATCTTTTATGAAACATTTTCCTTATGTATAAAGCTGCATATCTGCTGAAACACAGATGATGTGATAGTAATGATAACTAAAATTTAAGCAGTTAAAAATTCTGAAACTAATTAAATATTCAAAATGGCAGCTAAATGTTGGCCAAATTGAATTCTTTAAATGTCCATAACTTGCCCATTTTTCAACCAATTTTGATGATACTTGTATCAAAATTCATGGTTCATAGAGCTTTTTCTGATAAAACATACTTATCATTAGGGTTGCTGTCCTCTTTAACAAGTATTGAAATTTTTCATTCTGCAAACATTGGTTTAAATAGATATTGTAAGAACTTTTATAGAAACTAAAACGGCGATGACAACTGGGCTCTGTCATATTCGTTACTTCTCCGCCAAACCCAAACAAGCTGATTCGACGGAATTGGCCGTCGCAAGCCAATGACCAGTACGAAATCCACTTCCTTCCATTTGCACCTAGTACCATTGGCTTGCGAAGAGGAGGAATTCCGAATGTGAATTTTAACAATGATAATACTGTAAATTGGGAAATTTTCGCGTGGATTTTATTTTCGCGAAACTTCGCATATGCGAAGTTTCGTGAAAATTGTTTCCTCGCAAAATGGCGGAATCACTCTGTCCTTTACTGATAATATTATAGGAAAATCATGCCAAAGTCGCGAGTTTTAAACGTCGCAAATAGGTCTCTTAACGCTATTCACGAAAACAAAATTCTCTCGAAAAATACTGAAATAGGCTAATAATAATCATACTTTCAGGAGGTCCTATTTTTTCCTACCGTTCGCCTTCCCCCCTCTTCTGATAAAAACGATTACAAATGTTCCTGTTTTTTAGTTTAAAACACCAACAATGGAATAAATAGAGAAATTTACTGAAATATATAGTAAATAATAACGAAGTGGCTATTTACAGTCAACTGTAAATAGCCAAAAAACGTTAAAATGGCTATTTACAGTCAACTGTCAATAGCCAAAAAACGTTAAAATGGCTATTTACAGTTGACTGTCAATAGCCATTTTAACGTTTTTTGGCTAATGACAGTTGACTGTAAATAGCCATTTTAACGTTTTTTTGCTAATGACAGTCAGTGTCGTATCTATTTGGGATACAGGGGTAAATTATTGGTTATATCAAATTTATTTACCTATCCCTTTATTAAGCTGAAATCCTATTTTGGCTTTTGTTGAAGCATTTTTTTTTCATGATGGTGCGGCTTCGAATCAACGACTTCCCGCTCCGAAAGCGGAAAAAGAACTTAACGATCGCAAAATCAAGAAATTAAACAGACTGATTGCAAAGATATTGTAAGCAGTTAATCTAGAGCATCCTAAAATTATTTTATATGACTTAGTGCAGAGTAAGAAGAATTTCTGAGTGACACGAGCAGCCTTGTCTTTGTTGGTGATTTTAAGACTTGGACACTTCTCTCACAAAGGTTTTTGTTTAAAAAATATCGGTCCAGATCTGGATTTAAACTACTTTATATCACGGATCCAAAATAGGCTCCGTGTTGGCATTTAATAAAACTTTACTTTAAAAGGAATCTCATCTGGGTCTACCGTGTACTCAATTATTCGTCAAACTCATGATCATATTTTTTCTGTTCTTTTGACTAATTATATAGTTTGCTCTGCAGACTACTGCTAAAATATCAAATAAGAGTGAGTCATGATCTGATTATAACAGATAATTCCTATAGGAGCTGTCTGATTCTGATCTATACTGCTTGTGAATGTTATGTACATGTAAGTTGTCATGAGACAGCTAAGGGTTTGGCAATCATTTCCAGTCTGCAAAATTCTGTGTATGTGTACGAGGGCCAGTACAGGGATTTCGGTACTTGTACTTAACACATTTTCGAGCATGGAAAGCGAAGGCGTGTCGGCATATGCGAAGACTCGTCAGAACCTTCTCTACTCCCTTATACAAAGTATTGATGTCTCGAAGAAAGGATCCAAGTGGCATATTCAACATGCTAGCCATCGATTTTTCTTTTCTTCTTTCATTATTATTTTTTTTTCGGTCTGTTGAAATTTATTTATATATACACCCGCGAATTCGGGAAACGGCCTTTGCTAAAATATTGTGTCTTGAAAAATGTGCCAAAATATGAAACCTTTGTAAAAATGCGCAAAATATGAAACCTGTGCAATATGCACAGGTTTCATATTTTGCACATTTTTGAGACTATTTTGTTAATTTCGAGATAAACGGATATTTTCGTGTTTTTTTTTTTTATTTTTTTTTTTATTTTTTTTTTTTTTTGGGGGGGGGGGGGGGGGTTGCGGTGGAGGTGATATTGGAAGATTTTATTAGTGAAATAGTATAAACAGAATAGAATCTTTTTCATACAATCTATTTTTATTTTCACTAAGGTATCACCCAAAAGCTTAATCTGTCCCAATAAACAGGATTAGTGTACTTCACCGGGAGGCAATAAAACTCCCGTGGCGCTTGACGCGGGCCAGATTAAGAGGTGTGACAACCTTTATTCAGGAGACGAGACTTTAATTAGGTTTATTACTTTCGGAGACATAATTGGCCACATGCAAGGTTATCGAGCAGAATGCGCACCTGCACGGTCTGTCCGAAAATTCATTGTTCTGTATTTTTATGAATTTCGACGACGTATTGTTGATGCCATAAACAATTGCTATCGAATATTGTTTCCTATGCCCTCAGAAGATCGCAATGACCATGAACAGATTGAGTATATGCTCACACTGATCCTGGCCATCGATGTCTGGTGATCCTGGCCATTGATTTCTCTCAATATCTCGCCCCCCCCCCCCCCACACAAAAAGTCCTTGGGAACATGTTACATGTACTACTCTACCTTCTGTCATAAAAATATATTGTGTTGTATCTTCATTGGCTTCTATTGCCTATTTTTGAATATCTTATTATAAGTACTTTCGAGGTGCCTTCAACCACTTGTGGCAAACAGTTTGATCCAGAGGCACAAACTGTTCGCATAGATATCAAAGATGACACAAGCAGGTACTCTACATGCTGACGTGCGCACTGCCTGGTATTAAATTTGAAAACCCTTGTTTATACAACATTCATGGGTGTTTCTCATGCTTTACAATATTTGAATGAGCTACACGTTTTGAAGGTGGAAGATGGAAAAATAATCTTGTAAGATGGAAAATGCGGACCGAGTTTCCCGCCATAGTTTCGCCTTATCCAACAATGAAATTTTCTAACCCGTAAAATATTCGTACACTTCACCCGTGTCAAGCTGGTGAATTTCCGAAAACTTCGGCTGTTTACCGGAAAGACGCGGTGAGGTGTGAAAATAAACCCTGGGGCTTGTTGTCTTAATCTTAATCCTCACAAAACACTGGTCTTAATGGTTTTAATTGAAAAACGACTTACTATAAAGAGAGTAGAATTTTAAAATAAGATTTTATGCAAAGCACACCCGGTAGGCGGGTATCAAAAACGCTCTTAACAATCGTCGAACGGGGATCAAAACTGGATAGAAACAGTGTTTTCGATTGTCATTTGTTGTCAGTCAGGCGATAAATGGCAGTCGAAAACTGTTTCTAACGAACTTTATCTACGTTCCTCGACAGTATTAGAGTTTTCGATTGCCACCTATCCAGTGTGTAATTATGCGGTGTGCCATCTGGGTCAGCACTGTTTGTGCTTTTTATTGGACGCTCTACTCATTTTGTTAGAAAAATAAAAATGTTATTCTTGACACATCAGCAAACGGCGTGGGCCCTGATTAGACGCCACAATGTGCGGCGTCTTACCTGGGTTTACACTGTTTGTATATGTCTTATTTTTGGGACAATGGACATGGTTCTTGGTAAGAGAACATTTCCAAATACTTATTCCTTATTTTCAGTACCATATGCATGGAAAATGAAACATGAATTAATGCATAACGACTGATCAGGTTATCCACTGTTTTCTAAAGGTCCCGATGCTATGCACCTTTTTCATGCTCAACTCAACTGATGAAAGATAAATACTTTTCTGGCTTTCAAAGAATCAGATGTTGCATCTATCATGCTAATAAAAGGTAAAATGCTAACATTTTAAGCACTTTAACATTTACGAGCATGACATTTTTCATGCTCAGTTTAGTTGAGCATAAAACAGTTTCATAACCTCGGTGAAATGAATACCACCCAATAACCAGTTAATTATCGCCAATTAAATGTTTTAAATGCTGCGAGTAATCGTTAGAATCGTTTCAGTGACGCGTATCTAATGATTGCCCACAACATAGAAGATGTACCACGATAAGTTCGAGACATTGAAGTTTTACTGTATATGTGTTGTATATGTGTTGTTGTTTTTTATCCCCAAGCGTCGGGGATATTGCAATCGCCTCCGCCCGTCCGTCCGTCCGTTCGTCTGTCCGTCCGTCCGTCACGCAATCTCCTCCTAAACCGTTGGACGAAATTCAACCAAATTTGGTGTGCGAGTTGCTTACATGAATAGGGTGTGCAACGGCACATTTTTTGGCCCCGCCCCCTGGGGCCCTGGGGAGGGGCCAAAGGGTCAAATATAATTAAATATCATTAAAATTCAATTACAAAGTAAATTTTAAAGATTTTTAAAACAAACTTTGTGTGTCTTCTCAGAAATGAAAGATATAAAACATATCAGACGGGATTTTCATTCGGTCGCTTGGGTCATGCCCCAGGGGTCGGACTTTAGGGTACCGTGGGGGGGGGGGTTGAGTGGTCAATTTTTTTTCCGAAATTCAACCAGATTTGGTGTGTAAGTTACTTACATCAATGGCACATGCAACGGCACATTTTGTTTGGTCCTCACCCCCTGGGGCCCTGGGGAGGGGCCAAAAGGTCAGATATCATTAAATCTCAATCACAAAGTCAATTTCAAAGATTTTTAAACCAAACTTTGTGTGTCTTCTCACAAATGAAAGATATGAAACATATAAGATGGGATTTTTAGTCGGTTCCCTGGGTCATGCATACCCCAGGGTTTTGGACTTTGGGGTGCTGGGGGTCAAGAATTATTTTTCCTGAACATGGTCATATGGCATATCAAATTAAAGGGGATGAGCAGTAGACCAAGAAACACTGAAAATTTTTACCTTCGGATCAAACTGGTGACCTTTGGATGGGGTCAAAGGATCAAATACCATTAGATATCTTCGAGAGCGTGGGGATTTGCGATGGCGCGCCATCGAATGTGTTCTAGTTTTCGTATTGCATAGCCTATTGTGTGCCCATGGGCCGACAGGATATGCTGGTGTTACTCAAAGGAACGTTCCTTTATTCAGCCGCAGCATAGTTTTATTAGTACAGCAGGTCGTTCTATCACTTTCGCTTACCGAATCGTCACCTCTCACTAAAGCTTAATGGTTTCGGCGAGAAGACGACAGCAAAAAGCATATGCTGTGGCTACTTTAATGAATCGTATCCCTGAGATGTTTTTTCTAAAGTAACCACGGCATATGACTAGAAACTGTTTAGAGAAACTCTGATGGCTGTTTCGGTGGTAAATTTCCAGGCGTTGGATTAACTGAGCTATATAAATGGGCACAATGGTTAAAATGTACATACATGTACTGTTAGTTGATATACATGAATCGCTTTTATTTAGAAAATGTGAATCGGATTTCATTAATAAAACAATAAAATGTTTAAATGCGTTGCTTATTTCAATCATAATCAGACCTCGTACATGTACGTGTAACTCCGAGGAACAAAACAACTTGTGCTATAAACAATTCAAAGTAGCTATATAAACATCCATGGGATATAGACAAGCAGTAGGGATCCAGATCAGATTTCGCAGAATGTGGTGTCTGATCAGGAAACCTTGGAATATATGTTACACGTAAGAAGTCTGAGCTCTATAATCTTGATCAGGAAAAGTCACAATCACAGAATAATTGCCTTTCACCTGACTGCTAATCAGGTGTACATGTACATCTCTTTGAGATGTTTGGCTCTTATATGAATCATTTTCTACTTATGCATACGAACAGCGTAGATGCACAAGCTTGCGTGTTTCTTAACATTTTGCATGCGTCAAATACTCAAAGCTCACATGCCAGGCTCAAATACGATCTACAGCATGCACTAATTATGGAAGAAGCACATTTATTTGACTTTAATATTCATCTGTACTTGAAATTGTCCACCAAATGTTCGAATATAAAGTCAACATCAATGAAAATATCTGATTTATCTGTAAATAGCCCAAAAACGTTAAAACGGCTATTTACAGTTGACTGTCAATAGCCATTTCAACGTTTTTTGGCTAATGACAGTTGACTGTAAATAGCCACTTTAACGTTTTTTGGCTATTGACAGTCAACTGTAAATAGCCATTTTAACGTTTTTTGGCTATTGACAGTCAACTGTAAATAGCCATTTTAACGTTTTTTGGCTATTGACAGTCAACTGTAAATAGCCTCTTCCAAATAATAAACAGCATTTTAGTCTATTTTCAGAATGTAATGGAGCTAATGGTAGTTTACGTGAGTGCTCATGCTTCCGTAATTGAATTTATCAAACGAGTTGATGAAAAGCGTTGATTCGAGGCATGCCGAACATTTTGTCGCGTTTTCGCAACGCGTCTATCGAATTCAATAATGTATTTTACACAGGAGTTCTTTTCATTATTTTACTCTTAAAATTAATTTGAACTTTTTTGGCTCTGTTTTTTCAACTTCTTTGCTTATTTTGTATCCTGCTTCTATTAATTCCTACTTTCGCCTTCTTTTATGTAGCAAAGATTCCAACTGTTTTCCAGGCGGCACTAAAAAACCTGAATAATAATAATAATAATAATAATAATAATAATAATAATAATAATAATAATAATAATGTTAACAGGGTAATGATGATCAGACGTTTAAGTAGTCATCTTTATCCTACTATATTGTATTAGCCGTTTTCTACTTTATCCTTATGAAAAGCGATCCCCAACGGTTCCTGTTTTTGCTTAAAAAGAAAAAAAACGTCAATAAGAAAAAAATAACAAACATAAATAGTAAGATATGCTTCTTAAAAAGTTATCCTATGGAAACAAAGAATACACGAAATGAACTGAAAAAAAGAGTGGGCCAGTTTTCTTGGCCAGACTAGCTTATTTCTAAGTTTATTTGAGAATGTTTTAAATAATAATAATAATAATAATAATAATAATAATAATAATAATAATAATAATAATAATAATAATAATAATAATAATAATAATAATTATAATAATAATAATAACAATAATAATAATAATAATAATAAAAATTAAAGTTAATAGACATTTGATTAATAAAATAAATTAATAAAATCATGTTCCAGTACAGACACATACACAGAAGCTCACAGTCAACTCTACAATGGTAGGTGTACATTAGTGTATAAGAAGATAACGTCGTCATACAAATGTTCCATGTGCCACAAAAAGGCACAATATTGGGTTAGACTGCTACACTGACCTCGTACGTAAGCGAGATTCATACGCGGGGCAGTGAAGCGGTCTACATATTTGGTACGACCTGCGTCATGAGTACACTTGTTTTCGGGGAAAATCAAATAAGTCTGCCCACCTATGGAGTTTGAGGGTGGGTAGGTTGTGCGATTAAAAACACATTTAAAAAATATGCTTAAAATTTTTATTGGATTCTGCTCTACGGATGGATGTAGTTTTCGGTTGGAACGTCCCTTCGATTTCACAATTATTAACCCATAAAGCGCCACCTACAATTTGCAGCAGACGAAACTTTCAAATTTTGCTGCTTTTTAAAAAATAACAAATTAGGCATGATATTTTATGAGAATCGTCTGCTGGCAGACGATTCTCGTGAAATATCATACCTTATTTTTGTCGAAAATTAGGAAAGATGTCACAAAATATTTTGTCTGCTGCCAATTATAGGTGGCGCTTTATGGGTTAAGGGGATAATTAACTCATGATGATGCTAAATCACTTCAGACGCAATTTCAAGATTGACATTTATGATTCTTGAACTAAACTTGTATTATTTTATGATTTTGCAGGATGTTGTTACAAAATATAATTTATCATAAAAAAAGTATAAATTGTGTATAAATTACCTACATCATGTAGAAAACAACCGATTTAAGCCGGATGAACATTCCCACTGTTTTAAATCGGACCAGTCCATTTTTGTTTTAGGGTTGTTGGTGATATTTCATTTTTATTCAAACTTTAAAACAACATTCTCTAAGCAAACAGACGCCGTGTTCTGTGGCGCCTGATCTAGTTTTTCACTTTGCCATTGGTATCCGCGGGTCAGGTGTGGTACTTGATTGTATCGTTTCCTGATCTTTGCACCCTTACTTACTTTGGCAGTGTTTGCGTATGCCCCACAAAAAGGACGCTATGTTGACATGGGTTAATGCGAATACTAGTGCGCTTATCAAATTCGATGTGATATAGTGGTGAGCAAGAAAAATAATCCATTATTCGTGTGAGAACTCGAGACCAAGGGGCCGCGGGCTCAAGCCTCACCGGCGTCACTGCGTTGTGTCCTTGAGCAAGAACATTAATCCTAACTTAGTACTGGTTCAGCCCAGGAAGAACCGTCCCTTTATAACTGAACGATTGCTGATGGGACGTAAAGAATCAAATCAAACAAACAAACAAAATTCGTGATAGGATGGGATAGAAAAATACGACCCTCGTGATCACCGTTTGTCATCACTCGGCAAGCCTCGTGATGCCAATCGGTGATCCTCGGGACGGATTTTTCTATCTCACCCTCATACTCATGATAGATTCTTATAATACAGTTGTGCGATTTCATAGACTCATATAAGCCTCGCGTACTTTTTGTGTGACATAGGCAAACTGTGTAGAACCAGAGTCTCCACTATTTACTTACAGAATGTTCTTGAACAAAAATGTAGAAAACCAGCTTCCCTTAAAACAGCAATGAATTCTTCCAATTGATAAGTGGGAAATTCCATTTGACTTAAAAGGTGCATCCTGTGGTTGATCATGCGGATCTTGATCAGCTGCATATGATATGGATCTACACTGTTTTAAAAAGAGACTGTATATTAAAACGATTGACGCAGTTATAACTGCGCGCAACATGCTTAAACGGATATAGCTAATACGGATCAACTCTTGCCGATTGTTTCATTTTAGAAGTAATGAATTCAATGTTTTGAAGGTTTATGGAATCATGAATACTTCGGGTCTCTTGCAAAGTCTTCGGGCTTCACGTTAACTTTGCAAGAGACCCGAAGTATTCATGATTCCATGAACCTTCCAAAAATTGAATTTATTGCATATATTAACAGCCGTCAGTCAAATTTTGTGTCGTTCATGAGACTATGAACGGTTGCAAATATCTAAAGGTTCATTAAAGGCTTGCTTTGAAAATGAAAATGTAGAGAACATTTCAGCTTCGACTTTTCGTAGGACCAGTAGAGCAACATTTTTACCATGATAATATAATTATTTCTTTACTAATCAATATAAAAATATGTTTTGGTTGGGGAATAAGAAAAAATATTTTCAGTTACGCACTTTTATCTGGAGACCTGGGCCGGGAATTACAATGCCTCCTTAGAGTTAAGGAAGACTTAAGTTAAGTATTGATTTTTCAGGAAGTGAAAAATAACGTTTAAAACTGATTAAAAGCAAAATATTTTTATTTTTTGTGAAGATCGCCATGATATCTTTGACCACAAATACCATATCAATCTAGGCATCAATGTGTGACGTCGGAAAAGCGCTATAAACTACAGGTTCTTTCAGCATTTAATATAGCATGTTGAATTACCAATACTTAATTTAAGTTTTGCTTTATTTTAATGAGGCATTGTAATTCCAGGCCCTATTCAACTTCGACTTGGAATTCTTAAACAACTTTTTACTTTCTTACCCATAAATATAAAAAATATGATTTAGTTGAGAATAAAGAAAACATAATTTTCAGTTATGCTCTTTTATCTTGAGACCTGTTTAATGTCACCGTATTAGGGTAGAATAGTTCGATGTTCCAGGAATTGTTTTCTTCAATTCTAACATTTGTCACGACATGTATGAGGTTCCGTGTCTCAGTAGTTGGCGAAATATTTATTGCATTATAACTATGATTACTTCAAGTGATTTTAATATCAGATTTATTAAACCCTACAGATAACGGTAAACACCCTAATTACACTCTTACGAAACGATCCCACAAGCCGTAGCTGCTGTGTAACTCACGAAAACGTACCTTACAGTTTCACGGCTTCACTTCTTAGTTACCGTAAATCCGGAAATTTTCGCGAATAGCGTTAAAATACATATTTGCGACGCTAAAAATTCGCGACTATGGCATGATTTTCCTATATCAGTAAACGACACAGTGATTTCGCTATTTTGCAAGAATTTTATTTTCACGAAACTTCGCATATTTTCCCGAAAATTAAACCCTCGCAAAAATTTCCAAATTTACAGTAACGGTAACCTACTTATTACCCAAACTCATCTTCTTCATCTTCCGACAACGTTTACGTTTTGAGCGGCCCTTTCATGGGCATAGACGTACTGTGTTAAACTATATACACATGTGTATATATATATATATATATATATATATATATATATATATATATATATATATATATATATATATATATATATATATATATATATATATATATATATATATATATATATATATATATATATATATATATATATATATATATATATATATGTGTGTTTTTTTGTTGTTGTATTTTTGGGGTTTTTTTAACATTTATACTGAACAGCAAAAGAAACGCATATTTTGCATATTTGATATAGTGTATAAATTGGGGTTTAAATACTGATCTAATGATACGTGAGGTATCACTGATGTATTGAACATGTGACTTATCAAATGCATCACAAATGGATGGGTCATCGGAATAATGATAATAAAGGGATGTAACTCTGGGCGTAATCAAAATAACTCATAATAAAGGTGACTTTCGAGATGGTGTATACCTAAATCCACTGAACGGATTTGAATGAAAATCGCTCTGCGTGATAATCATGACATACAGACTACTTATGAAGTTTAAATTTTCCGATATTCGTTACAGTGGACTATTGTGACCCGATTACATTATCGGATAAATAACCGGAAGTGTGATTAATACAGGCATGAAAGGGCCCAAACAATATTTTTAATGGGCCTGTTGGACACTACCTTACTTGTCATCAATCATACTGTTCCAGATATTCTTACACCCCAAAGATTCTAGTGGTTTTCAATACCAATGCAAAAAATGCAAAAAATGAAGATTTTTGGATTAGCAGTATAATTTCTACAGCAGTGAATTTTAAAGTTTTATGCTGTTTTCTTATCTGTTACAGTGTGTTATCGTGACATGCAATGGAATCGGATTTAAATCATGTGTTTCCCAATGTACGGCACTCTTTTTGCGTTTTTTTTGCATTAATTAACAAATAAGAATAATTAACTGTGCAATAACGAATAAAATGGTCTGGAACGAACGCATGAGTCCGTTCAAACATGTACATATCATTAAGGGTAAAATTTGATAAGGGTTTCTGGTATTAAATGGATATTGAAAATATACGTTTCTTTTGCTGTCAAGTATATTAGAATATAATCGGAGATTTCAGTATATGCTATGTATAGCTTCCACCTGAAAATAGAAAGAAGATATCTAAACATTATAGAATAAACATGTACTTAAACCCCCTATTCCACTGGACGGCGATTCCGCTATGCTCATGGCGATCTTGGATTTTCACTAAAATGATTCCAAATCGCCGCGGAAGCGTAGACAGCCACACGAGTTGGGGTCTTGCCGCTTCCAGTACGCTTTCACTACGCCTCTACTACGCTTCCGCTACGCTGCTGCTACGATCCCACTTCGACAATGAAGATCTGGCTACGCTAAGTCTATGCTGATGGCGATGTAGCTGCGACCTTGCTACGACCTTGGCGATGGAGCTACGCTTTCGTTGCGCTTTTGTATCATTTCTATATAGAATCTGAAATTCTGATACTCTTCTACTACGACCTAGGCGCCTCAACTGCGCTTCTACTGCGCTCTTGCCGTTTCTGCTACGATTCGTGTCGTTTTGACCAAAATTTCGAATCGTAGCGGAATCACCGTCCAGTGGAATGGGGGTTTAACTAACTAAGCCGTTCCGATGAAGTTCACTGGGTGGAAACGTACACCGGCTATTACTCCAAAATGAGCCGATGTTTGCACTGAATTAGGACAAAAACACACAACCAAGGTAAGACAATCTGGAATTTCTCCTATTTAATTCTTTTTTCGGTACTTGGCGTGTGTCGATTTAGAATCACTATATGTATATTAAGCAAATTGTATGCATGATTTGGCATCAAATACTGAACTTAATAGTGAAAATCTCAAAATGAAAGTCGTGCTCCAAAATGTAGACACCTATCCCCAAAAAAGAATAATGTTGAACCAAGAAAGCAAAGTATTAAAACTCTGAATCGGCCATTTTCTTGCAATATGGCATTTAAATATCAATACTGAAAATTTCGGCCTCGTAGGTTGAAACTTGGCCGAGATATGGCTCAAAATTAATGGTCAGTTTGTCTCGAAAAGGGTACTGGGGATTGGGAAATCTCAGTTTTAGTGTACAGGAGCATTGTTTTGTAGTGTACTGGGTATTGAATTGAGGATTAAAGGAAAAAACAGAGTTTGGGTGATAATTGGAGCTCTTCATGATATGTCGATATGGGATGTTGTTCAAATTATATCCCTTACAGAATCTGAACCCACATCACCCACAATTTATCACTTACTCTTATGGTACTAGTTGTTTATATGCACATATGCAAGCAACTGAGGCTCAGTTGATTCTGTGCAAAGGCATTATTTTTTCGAAACATTTGCTGCATGCACATAAAAATTACAATTTCAGACGAACACACAGGCATAAATTTAGGCGTCTGGTACCGCTGGGTGGCTGCGCATGTATTTTTAGGGATGAATTTACAAAAATATATGCTAGGTCACATATGATGAGCTTCATACATGAACATATACTACAGCGTCCAAAAGCCATATATGTTTAAGGCTATTAGAGCATCGAAGAACCTGTCAAAGCTAAAAAAAATGCGCAATATCTTCCTTATATTTGCTGCTTGCAAACATATAAGGGACTTTAACTAATGCATGGATCGAAAGTTATGGGTCTGATCTCACTGGATAGCTGCGTTTGTACATGTATTATTAAGAGATTAATTTAGCGAATTCATGTATGACCCAAATAATAATTGGATTGCGACGCAAGAAAGCCTATCTTCAAGGTAAGTGATCAGGCGAGTCTGTTTGGCTTCAGAGACTAGTATTTTGACTTTCCAGAGATTGAACATCAAAGGTGTTGATCAGTTTGTGCGCAATTGCAAGATTGTCTGCACCTATGTTGTTTGCATGCAACAAAGTCAGGTTGTTATTTTTTGAGGCCGGCCAATATAGCCTCTAAAAGCTGAAATGCTGGTACACAAACAAGGATGGCTCAGGGGAGCTTGCAGAAATGTACAATCTTGATTGATTTGTTTGTTTGATTTGAATTTTTATGTCCCATCAACAATCTTTCAGTTATAAAAGAACAGGTCTTCCTGGGTTGAACCAGTACTAAGCTAGGATTTATGCTCTTGTTCAAGGGCACAACACTGTGACGCCGGTGAGGCTGGAACCTGCAGCCACTCGCTCTCGAGTCAAGCACTCTACCACTTAGCCACTGCACTCTTGATTGAGGCTTTCCTGCTTGCATAAAACATAACGACTTGGGTAACCACACAGGCTGAAATTAAGGCGTCTGGTTTCACTCGATGGCTGTGAAGTTTTTTAAGCGATGACTTTATACGCGTATGTGATAGGTTTTGGTTTAGTTTGATGCTACAGCTGTTAGGCTGAATTTTGTAGACTATGTTTTCCATAAAGCCAATTACACCGGAACGCTTTTAGAACGCGGTACCTGGGCGCCACAGTCTGCCCACAGCGTAGCAAGTGATCATGATCACTACAGTGTGATACCCCACCCACCTACCCATGGCACATTGATGTTTTTTTCTGGGATGCTGAAACATTCCTGTGATGCTGAAACATATCTATCTACTGTAGCATCATGAATTACCATGTAAACTACATTTATTTCCATATCAATGAGAGCTCCTATGATTTACAGCATTAAAATTATCTTAAACTAGTTTTCTCAAAAAAATATTCACTTGTTCATAGTAAGGTAAGTAAATACTGCATGGGACATAACGCCTATAAAGTAATAGTAAGGGAGATAATGCACTTTAAACACGCTAAAATAGTTCGCAGATGCTGAATAGTTTTGAAAAAACAAAAACAAAAAAATGTGATTTTTTCAAAGGATAGTGATTAGCTTTTAATACTGTTTTTGTGAGCTACAATAAACTTTCAGTTCAGTTCATTGAATTAATAATGCGGAATGTTAATTTAAAATATGCAAATTTCACAACAATAAACCACCCAATTTAGATCTGACAAGGTGAGAGATGTTCCGAATAAATGTTTACAACACACTTCCCAAACGTGTCAATTTTGCTAATTGGAGTTGCAAAAACACCACAAGTGATTAGGTAGAGTCTATATATCAAGTCTTATCAACAATGGGGATGGGCAAGCTAGTTATTGCTTCAGTGAATTACCGGTTTCAGACATGTCCACTGTGTCTCGCCTGCCATCTGCTCGTACTTTTCATGGGAAAAGGTAAAATTTTAGAATTCCTGCAACGGTCACGTAAACCTGTAACATCGTGTTACACATGTTTGTTTTGTTTGATTTGATTTTTTACATCCCATCAGCAATCTTTCAGTTATATAGGGGCGGGTCTTCCTGGGCTGAACCAGTACTTAGCTGGGATTAATGTTATCGCTCAAAGACACAACGCAGTGACGCCAGTGAGGCTCAAACCTTCGTCCCCTTGGTCTAGAGTAAAGCACTCTACCACTGCGCTCCCTCTGTTACATACGTTACCGATCATAATCGTTAAAATGACATGAAATGTACAAAAGTCAAAATGTTATTAGAGGCATATAAATGAGTTTAAGTTTTAAATTTTCATATAGCCCAATCATAAACAGCAAAACATTTTTATTTAAAACAAAATTATATGGTCCATCATGTTACTAATGTGAAATTTTGCATTACTACCCTTTTTCTTGGAAATTATTATGGCTGTCGTTTCTTGTGAAATGTTTATTATTGTTCATTGGGTCGGGTCCATGACTAAACAACGAAAGACAAAGCATCAAAACGTCAGTCCATCGAAACGACGAAAGATCAAATGTGACATAATAGAGAAATGTCAAAACATCAAATAAGACAAAAGACAGAAAGACAAAATATCGAAAATGTCACATACAAATTGCGACAAAACATCTAATATTCCTCTTTACAGGTGCGACAAATAATCGAATTTACCCTGAGCAAAATTAGTCGCCATTGTTGCTTTGGTCGATCAGCCGCTGATTAGTATTTTCAGCCTGCATATGGCTTTTGGGTTTATTGGTGGAGTGAACCAAGGTGAGTTTTTTTTTCATCACATTCGTTTATTCATTATTTTTATGAGAGCTAAGAAACGGAATGAAGCTTATTAAATCACAAAAAGGAAAACAAAAACTTGCATTTGAGGGATACATGGCGGATAGAAAAACAATTCTAAAACATATTGGAAGTGTGAAAGTGGTACATGTCAAGGCCTCCTAATAGCGACACACAATGGTTCAGAAGTTGAGGCATTGCCAACAGAAGAACATAATCACGTTCCAGACACAGCCAGGGTTGAGGTAATTAGTTTGATTTCAACAGTTTCTGAACAGAGTTGGAAATCAGAACCGCTGCGGGTCAATATATTGACTATGTATCGGCAATAGCATATAATATTCATATTGACAATATTCTATTTTCGGATGGGAAAGTACAAAATATGGATTAACAACGGACGATTTCATAATTCTCATTTTGAACATTAATGGAACCATATTGACTTTGATATCTCTGCTTAAAAATAAAATATTATTTTCGATATTTTTTCGATTTTATTTTGATATTTTTTCGATGTTTTTTTTCGATATTTTTTTCCGATTAAAGTCAATTCTATATTTTGTCATATTCGTTGTGTTGACGCTTCGATCTTTCGTCGTTTCGATGTATTGACGCTTAGATGTTTTGTCTTTCGATGTTTAGTCTGGCACCCCATTGTGTCTGGTGTTTGATGCTGCCACAAAGACGATAAACTGAACTATCCAAACTCCAAAGACCAGCTTCTTTTCTTTCAAAAAAAATATCTTTTGTAGGCATTTGAAAATGGCTACCAGTGTATATATTTTCAATAATAACAAATACAGTTTTTTGCTTAAAAACATAGATTAAGTCATGCAGTTTAAAGAAAGACCAAATTATTCAGCTGGCATGTTATAAGAGTGATTAATAACAGTAAATTACACTTGAGTAGCGTGCTCATCTTGAAAACATAAATTGCAAATAATAACATATATAACATCCAAAAATATCTGCGAATGGACCATCCCATTTAGGGGTTATTTTGTACACTATATTAAATGTTTAGAAGAATATAAGATACAAAATGGCTCAAATTAGTAGTGTAGGCCGCTGTGTCGAAATTTGGGCTCCCATGGGAATTTTTGGGTAAAAGTGATTGCTATCGATTTTCAACTAGAGAAATATATTCCATTTAAGGAAAAGATGTTTCCAATTTTTTCATGCAGTATTAACGTCACAGTGACGTCACAAAATAGCGCACCGTATTTTCACATGAATCCAACAGTTTATATCTGTTAGTGCTGTAAACACCTAAATTAATCGCATTTTGATGTTGTTTATTGCGTTGAAAGCGTTGAAAATGTCTATAGGAGGACCAAAATGAAAACTGATTCAACATGGACTTCAATTTTACGTCAAATTGACGTCGATTTGATGTCAGTATGCAGGAAAAAACATATTGTGTACAGATGTATAATTCTGGAAGCATTGTGTGTGCCTTGTGGTTAAAATCAAATGTTAGTATAAATTTATTTTTCTAGCTAAGTTTTTTGAAACGTGTTAGCTTTCTGACGGTTGTGGCGTTTTACTTTTACAGCATGTTAACTACGTAACCCCTAATTTTTTTAAAACACAAGCAATTTAAATAAGGTTGTTAAGGTAGTACTGGAATATTCAAATTGGTCAAACATTCATGTAATATACAAGAACATTTCATTTCCTACAAATATTTATGTTTAAGTTATTAGGGCTCATTGTAGTGCCATTTATGCTACACTTAAACTACCCCCACCTGTAAAACCATTGAAATGTTTTTAATAGTTTCATTTAATAAGCTTCTATTTTAGCATTCATGTTTTAAATATATGTTCAAAAAGACAATTAATGGGCTATTCTATAACTGCAAGCAGCTTGTTTTTTATCACAAAAACTTTAAGAGTAATATACTGTTTAATATGATAGCCGAAAAACACGTCAAATAAGGTAAGAATATTTTCATTCTAAAATTGTATGTAATGCTACATGACAACCTTTAAACGCTCTATATGAGCATTTATTTGAAATTCAATAGTAAAATGCTGTACCCAACATCGTTTATGGAGTTACCTATCTTTTGGTTTTTGGTGTGGCAATATGTAACGTATATTCGACTTTCAAGACTGTAGATGACTTGCTTAACTCCTTATATTCAAAGTCATTTGGTATTTGATATCATTTAAAAAGCAAGTAAGTATAAATAGGAAATACCACAATCACACCATGGTACTGTAAGGAAGAGCCAAAGAAAACTGACAGCCACAATATATCAGGAACACAATTAAAACAAAGCAACCAGCTCTGTTTTCCTCATCAAGGTGATGGCAACACTTGAAGGGTATAAAGTACTGATAACAAATTAAGGACCAAACACAAAACCCCCACAAACAATGGGAGCAACAATAAGCAATGAATCAACACCAACAGAACCACCACCCTAGAATGGACAGCTGCCTAAGCCACTGCGGCGGGGGTGGGGGGCAGGGGGGGCTTAAATGCATTTAACTTGTACCAAATCTTCGTCCTAGATTATGTTGTTGTTAAAGCACAAAAAATGTTTGGCTCGCATGGAAAAACGCATGGTTTTGTTATGGTTACCCAGGTTCCTGTTTGTAGGAAAAAGTATTTATCAATTTGTCCATGCAACATTTGCAAAATATTATATCTTTTAACTTTTTATAGCTACAAAAATGATTTGCCAAACGTATAGATTTTAAAATTCATAAGCAAATAAAATGATAGCTCTCAAGACCAGTACTTAGAAGGATACATTCACTGGAGAAATCTAAGTTTAATTGAAATCATTCTTATCAGTAAAAGCAATCAATTTTTGTAACCGTTTTCAGATGTTCAAATTATGGGTACACATATTCAGTTACGTTGGATGATACAGGCTAGATCCCCTGTATCTATGTTTATTTAGGTTCAATTACCACAAAATCGTAACCCTTCTAATTACTAAATGTATTGAAGGAGGTATGCATTAAAACTGCCTATAATCAGTTATTGTTTAAAGAGTCTGTCCCCAAATCAATTTGTATCATGGTATCTAGTTGAGTATGCAGATGATGAGGCATTACTAAAGCTTTTAAATAAATTTAAGTCTATATTCAACATAGCTTTCGTTGTTCAATATACGAAACTGTTAATCACATCAACTTAGAACTTCTGATCACTTGTTCAACTTATAATGGGAAAATCGGTTATAGTGGTGAGTTTTACTCTATGGCAATGATCACATTAGATATGACCATATTCAAGGAAACTAATTAAAGGTCAATTGTGACTTCAATACCAATTTAAATACAAATTTTATCAGCCAAAATTATGTCCAACCAAATTTGACATTAAAGCTATTGAAGAATAGATTTTACAATGTTCTTTTAGAATGCTGGATAGAAAAGTAAAATATTTAATAAGCAAGTGCAGTTATAAGATCTGACTTAGTTTTACCAATACATGCTTATATACCTGAACAGACCGACTTTGGCAAAATATTACAGGAACATTGTAAACATGGTAAATGGAACGATAAAGAGTTATTTGTGTATTAAACATTTGAATAAGTTGTAAACTCGCCAGGATATAGATTCAAAAGAAGCACACAAAAATGTTAACTGTTCTAGCTAATATCAGCATTAAGAGGACACTCTACTCAGTATCAACACTGTCGCAAATGATAGATTCACTTGCAAAGTACCAACATCAAATGGGCTTAATCATTTTACTTATTCTTTACGTTACTAAGTAATGTTAATCTGTTTTGTTTGATTTGAATTATGCAAAGAAGTATTTGTATGTATTTTTGTATCAATCGTAATGTTCACACTTGATTGGATTATGTCAAAATGATATTATCTGAAATGAAATTCAACTTCAAGACTAATATTTATTTTTTAGAATAATGCAGAACAAATTAACCAATACTTTATTTTGGTTCATTAGTACAGCAATGGCTACAATATATATGTCATACTAACAATGCCATGGAGCTTTTCTGGGTTATAAACCCTTTTCTTTCCAATGTATGACTATCACGAACCATTTGAACAAATGCTGTCTGATTCAATGGTTAACAAAATTTTAGAACCAGACAGAAAAGGAGATAAGTGCTATATTCTCCTTTAAACTCTCTTGTTATGCATTTTACCAACATGAATGGTATTCTTACCTCACCAAACTAGACGTCCTTCAGATATAAAGCGATTATAATCATAGGAAAAAGCTTGGCGTGTGTCAGACTTGTATGTGGGGAAATAATCGTTAAGTTTCCAAAACATTTCAGTTTATTATTTTTTTCAAAAAACAAGGATAAATGCCCCAATTTTGATCTACGTCTGAATTAACTTACGAACTTACGATTGTATTGAATGCTGAGGTAAGTTTTTGTCTTTATCAATATAGTTGGTGTAATCAATAGTTGGCTTACACAATGTATGATAGATCTTACTAACTTAAAGCTACTTCATGCTTAATATTATTGTGTCATCTAAATTTAGGTGTAGTCAGAGAAGAAAAGCGTCGTTTTTTTTAATATCATTTCATGTGTACAAAGAAGAAAATACACAAGTGTCAATGAGATAAAAGATATAATTTATGCATTAAACACATTAATGGATCATAAAATAATCAGCTTCTAAAATGCTGTTTATATATTTGATAAAAAAACACGGACTTGAGATGACGTTTTATGTGATTTAGGCTTACATTTCTTCCAATTATCATCAATGCTTTGTGGATATTTCTGTTAATGGCAATTAATGGCAGTAAAATGACAATGAAAAAACACTACCATTAATTGCTTTTTTGCTTTAACATAATGCATTTAAAAGAATATTAAGGACATAATAGGAATAACAGGTCTTGTTATTTGATAAAATCATATTTCTAGTCATTTGAATACAATTAAAAGTTTAAATTGTCACGTAAGAATAAGGAACAATTTGATAGGAGTTCCTAACATTTCAGGGTAACGAAGTAACGCTGTAACCGCTTTAGAGTTAAATACATTGTTCTTTGGCTTAATATATTTTAGTTTGTGTACAAAACTCCCTCTCAAAGGTATTTTGGCAGCCCATCAACTAGTGATAATGCTAGATTAAGTAGTAATACATTTAAAGTAAGTAACATATATAACTGTAGTATCATAGAGGAACATCGTTTAAACGCATTTTGGTTGTTTGCTACTTTTTGATAAATGCTTTCAAGGCAATTAGCATGTCGATAAATAAGAATTAGATATACCTTGGTATTTGCAAAATATGATTTGAAATAACAATAGGGTAACGTAGTCAACATGGCTGTTACAGGTCAGAGAGCTGACATGTATCATTTTGTAACTTATATAATTTAGTTTCAGAAAGTCACAGTGAACAATATTCCAGCAGTGGCAGATGATGTCTTATGGCATATTGTGATCTAATGCCAGTTGAGCTTTCACTATAACAGACTTTTCATTTTGGTACTAACATCATTTTTCCCTTTACTGTCATCATGTTGGAGTTAAAACAAACTCTTTAAATTCTGAGTCAGAGTTCTAGGCTCCCAATACAAGATGTTCCCAGTAATATTACTACAACTGATCAAACAGTACATGTTTACGCCAGCTGGAATTCATAGTACTCAATTTTCAAGCCCTAAGTAAGCCAAAAATGGGTACATCACTTTGTGACGTCACAATGACGTTAAAACGGCAAGAAAAAATTGGAAACATCTTTTTATTAAACAGGATACATTTTTCTACAAGAAAATGTATGTTTGACACTTTTACCCAAAAATTCCTATGGGATTAGACAGCGGCCTACATTATAATTTCTGGCAGTTGAGGCTTTACTTTGTTACAGTCACGTTGACTCCGTTACCTTATAAAAATCTCTAATCCTATAGTGCAAATACAAAGTTGAATCTAATTCTTATTACCAAAATGCTAATTGCATTGAAAGCTCTTAAATAATTGCGGCCAACAGCCAGTATGCAGCAAAAATTATCTACAGCTATGATAATACTGTTATATACGTTACTTATTAAAATATATTGCTATAAGAACAGTGCTATCACTTGACCATTGGCTGTCAAAAGACCTGCAAAGTATTGTTCATTATGGTTTACTACAAACTCATTATATAAGCCACAAAGTAATATAGGCCATGGGATAGATATGGTTTTGCTCCCCCTAGGGGGAATTTTGCAGACTATGTTATTCATATAGCCTAATGACTTACACGTCTTTTGCAACATGTAAGCCCTCTGACAAGTGTCGCGTAAGCCATGTAACACCTGTCACGTACGTTACCCTCCAAAATCCATTCAAAATACATGGACTGTTAAAAAGTCAAATATGTTATGAGACATTAAAATGAATTAAAGTTTAACGTTTCTATATAACCCAACCATTTAGCAACAAAACCTTATGATTTAAAACAAAATTATGCTTTCCACTATGTTACTTACGTGACATTTTTCATTACTACCCTATTCCTGGGAAATTATTATGTCTTTCTTTTCTTCTTATATGTTTATTACTGACAAAAGGGACAAGTTTTTGATGTTATCACAAGAACAATTATTTGTTTGTCACTTTTAGACTGGTAAAAAAACAGTATACTTATCGTTATATAGCCCTTTGAATAAGGGTCACGTTAGTATACTAACAAACTCAATGCATAGAACATATACCAGTGATACAGACGAGCGTATAATTCTTCGATAAACAGGTGAAATTTCATGAAGTTTTTAAGGAAGTATCCCCATTTTATTATATAATGATTCTGTGAAGGTTGCAAAAATCCGACATGCTTTTGTTAAATTACAACGAATCGTTTTCACTAAAGTCTCCTTATGCTTGCAAATAAATGGTAACCAAAACACCACCTTGCAGTTTTCAGTTAAACTTATCTATAATAAAATGCACGTAGCAACATTTAAACTAGTTTTAACTCAAAGACAATATGTTGATAGCTCATACGGAGTTATTGCTACAAATTATTGATGGATAGTGGGTAATTTTTGAACGTTGAAAAGCATTTTTATGAAGTCAAAAAATGCCTAAAGTTAAGGGGTTATAGAATGTATACTTAACTTTGTTTTCATAATATTGCAACTTTATTCTAAATTTGAACGTAAAAATTAAGTTTGACCACTATAGGCGTTATTTACAATAAAACTACTCACTGGTCTTGAGGATTAGACAGTTTGAACATATTTTAATTAATGTAAACACATCATTAAGAAATAGAAAATGCTTGAAAAATGATATAAAATATGATAATTCTGTAAGAAGAGGACGGTGCGTTTTAAAAACTCCCTTATGATATATTTAGCACGTTTTCAGCAAAATGCAAAGAAAAACACACAGCGCTGTTCATTATTACATAACCAGTAGATAACTCAAAATGACGTTTATCATAAAAATAATGACGTCACAAACGTGCCTGTTTACTCGAGATTGAAACAGGATTATACAAAGTTTTTCCTACAAGCAACTTTGGGATTGTTACTTAAACTTGCATCTAATATTTGGTGTCATTTTGTCTCAAACTTACAAAGATATGACACTATATCCACACACGTACCAAAACGTGTGTTGCAATTTGCTTCAAAAAAACGTCCGTATACTGGAGCGGCCTTTATGTAAGGGTCTGTAACTCGAGAAAAATAGTGAGTGTTTCTTTATGTTTGGTGCCATTTTAAAGGCGAGAAATCGTTCTTTCCAGAAAGGTATGACATTTTGTCGTAGCATATACGTGAAGAAAGTTATGAAGATACTTCCATTCATATTTGAACAGTCCTCGTAACAGTAGCTTTAGTGTGCACAATTGTCAAGTTCAATTTAATGGACCAGAAAGTGTGATGTGTTGGCTTATCTGGACTGATTGAGGAACACAGGCCGAATATATACTAACTTCATTGGTGTACACACACATACATACTTACACACCTGCGCACACACACACGCAAACTATGACCGGGACATGCTATATGCGAAGTCTTGCTCGTATGGTTAATCAATCTATCTTGAAGCATTCACAGTTGCTGCACTGACCTTACCTTTTAGGGTTGCACAATTCACTTTCATCACTTAATGATAAGCTCAAACCTACTCTGTATTTGTCTTTGGTATTTACTGAGTACTCAAAAATCAAATGCATATACCATTGACCCTTATAATATGATAATTGCAGCACTGCGGTGTGGATGAAAATGTAAAGGAAGATCTAAACAAGTAGTTAACGAGGATGTGATCTAGAGGTATCGATAACAATTTATTAGAAAATTACATAGGCGTCTTAATCACCTGATCAATGTAAATACCATTAAATAAATTTGAATATGTGATTAACAGTTTTCGTGTTGATATGCGGTAAAAAGATTTTCCTATTAAAGTCATAGAAACAACATTCCATAACATAGTGAAATTCATAACCAACAAGTACCAGAATTACATAGTTTACACTTTCTGAGATTTCGATCGATTTTGGCCCATCTGCCTGTTTCAATTGGTAATTTATTATTACAGAGGCGATAGTCTATAAAGGTTTTTCGCATTTTGGGTGACATTCTGTTCAAATAATTTTCAAATTAATGGTCTGTCATAAAATTCTATACTTCAGGAACTTTGGTAATTCGTTAATTGATACTGACCATGGCTTCTTATATTGTTCCTGAAGCTTCAAGAAGAAGTAAGGGTGCAAAGATCAGGATTCGATACAATCAAGTACCACACCTGACACAGGATACCAATGGGAAAGTGACGAACTCACAGTTATACACCACAAACGAGAAATGGACTGTTTTGGACAGCCAGGAACCATTTTGGGGATGCTGATATAGCCAAATATTACACATTCCTACTTCATCTAAGATAGATTTAACATTATGCAGCAAAACCTTTTCCAAATGTCATAGACGATACTTTGATTTGATATCTAAATTCCAAGTTGGACTTAAATCTCTCTTACGCCAAGAACTTCCTGAACCTGATTTCTATGGTGACTTGGTGTATCAGTTGAAGAAGATTGTCGGCTCTAATAATTTTTCAGCGCAGTTCATTACAATAATTTACCATTAGAAAAAGGTTGGCTAACATTAATGTATTGCAACAGACTGCATGCTTGGTGGTCAACCCAATCACGGCTGGCAACTTTGCTTTCCTCTTTAATTGCACGCCGGTGGTTCGGACTTCAGACTCTGTGATGGTCCGACTTAAAGACTTATCTATTGATGAAATGGTAGGGGCTTGATGCTTTGGCTGTTTGCGGGGCCCATTTGGGGCTTACCTGTTAGATTTCTTTTGCTCCGGTATTCAGTTTTATTTACTGTTGAGTACCTGCTTGGAAAGGACTGACCTATTGGCTCTCGTTTGTCGTGTAAAAACTGTGAGTTTGTCACTTTCCCACTGGTACCCTTGGTCAGGTGTGGTACTTGATTGTATCGATTCCTAATCTTCGCACACTTACGTATTATGGAAAATCATTATGGTAGATAACAAAATTATTATACAATACAGAATACAATCTATATGATAATTTTGATTCTTGGCTCAGAAGGAGTCTATTCAAAATTGCTGTAAATAACTTACCCATGCAACTAAGCATGGTAATGGGATGATGAGCTGGATCTCCTATGTTTTTATATAAAGGTTTGATAACCCAAATTAACCAAGATTCTAGTCAGGGTGAGGTTGGCGCTGTGAAATTGGTTTAAGCCCTCTAATAAAATATTTGACTGACCGTTGCAAGGCAGTACTTCTTTTGTGGATCTTAATGTCTTGTGTTAGTTATGTCTATATGCGCGTCTGTTTATTTGTGCCTTGAGGTCACCTGCTGGGAAAGGGCTGACTTCTTGGCTCTCGTTTGTGGTGTATAACTGTGAGTTTGTCAATTGGCTATTGGTATCCTGGATCAGGTATGGTACTTGATCGTATCTATTCCTAATCTTTGCACCCTTACTTACTTTGACCAGAAGCTAATAACTTGTTTCTTAATTGTGATTGATATTGGAAATCGACCAAGCTCACCAAAAAGCATTACATGGGGGTGTTTTTTTATAACATGAAGTATATATTTCATTAAGTTTGTATGAAACTTTTCAATCGCACTAATATCCCCATATCCCCATACCTTACAACTATACGTTAAGACAGGGATAATAGTGTTATCAAAACGTTTTAATTGACAATCTAGAGGCAACTCTAAGTTTCTTATTTTTCTATATAAACCAAACAATGCTTTCCTTGCCTGCTCAACAACATGTTTTTTTGGTTGATAAAAACTTCTTGATTTTGTAAAACTACTCCTAAGTATTTTAAACAATCCACTACTTCTAGAGGTTGATTGAACTTAATAAGGCTTGTCTGTTTAGGCGTATCACCAAAAATTACCACCTTCGGTTTTTCATGATTAACTTTAAGTTTCCACTGTGAACCATAAATGTGAAATTTATCCAGCAAATCTTGAAGTTCTTCAATACTTTCAGCAAACAATACCATGTCGTCTGCAAAACGTAAAACTATAAGCTTAAAATAGCATTGCAATGAATCATCAAAGATGTTCAGACCAAAGTCATTTCCCCTTAAAAGAAAACTATCTAAATCATTTAAAAACAACAAAAGGGTATGGGTGATAAGTGTTCCACTGTCTCAAGCCGTTCTTGCAGTAGAAAGATTTTGAGCAGTCTCCATTTGATGAAACACAGGATTTAATGTCCGAATACATATTTTTTTATTATTTTCAGAATCTTATCAGATATATTATAGCTAAGTAACTTTCCCCATAAACCTGCCAGCCAGACATTATCAAAAGTCATAGTAAAATCAATGAAAGCACAAAATAGTTTTAGTTTTCGAACTCTAAGGTATTCTATAAATGCATGCATAACAAATATATTATCTGTTGAAGAATATGATGCCCTAAATCCACACTGAGTTTCATTGAGTATATTGTTGACTAAAAGAAAGGTGTTGAGCCGTTTATTCAACATTGCTGTAAAGGTTTGATAACCCCAATTAACCAAGATTCTGGTATGTTTCTTCTATGAAGAATCATGTTGAACAGTTTCACATAATAGGTAAGAGGAGAGGACAAGATGTTTTGATTCATCAATAATTTCATCTATTCCTGGACATTTGCCGTTTTTATATTAAGTGCATCAGAATCAAATTTATAGCTATGGCTTCCTATTTGATTGCACGGCGGTGGGTCAGGCCTCAGACTCTATGACGGCTCTGACGTAAAGCTTTAATCGGTGGGTTGGTGCCTGTTGCTTATCTGTAGCTGGACACACCGTTGCTCAAATTGAGATTTTCTTTAGCTCTGAGTATCTGTGAGTCATGAGCCCTTTTCTTTGTTTCGTCATTGCGTGTTAATTTGGTTAGAGTGTTTCTCCATGATGATACATTGCATTAGTTAGAAGGCCTCCATGCGAGTTGAACATTTCTTGTACTTCAACAACAGCAGAATCTAGGGCGAAGATTTGGTACCAGTAAAATGCATTTAAGCCCCCCGGTGGCTTAGGCTGCTGTCTGTTCTAAGGTGGTGGTTCTGTTGTTGTTGACTTTTTGTTCATTGTTACTCCCATTGTGGGAGTCTGTAATGTTATATGTTTTGTTGTACGTTACTTAATGTCCATTCTAGTATTGCAATCATCTTGATGGGGAAGAGAGAGCCGGCTGCTTTGCTTAATCTGTCTTCCTGGTGTCTCGTGATGGTTGAGTGGCTCTTCCTCGCGGTGCCATGGGGTTGTATGTGGTTTGTGATTGTGGTCTTTCCTGATCATACTCACTTACTTTTTTGGAACTCCCAGCTCTTCTCGAGAATCATCACCATCATCATGTTCAGTACTATTTAAATTCTTAAAAAAGTCAAATAAACTATTAAGCTTAATGTATCAATTGTAAGACTTCCTATTCAAACTGTTTACATAATTCCAAAAGTCTTTGGGTGATTTTTGTTTCATCTGTGTTTGCTTATTTCTCATCATGCGCTTATAATTTGTAATACATTTATTTATTTCTCGTTTATAAGTTTTGCTGCTGGTCAGAAATGCTGTTAATATTAAATATTCTCAACGCTATATGATATTTCTGCTGTGCTTGTCGGCACTTATGTTGAACCATGGCTTACTATTTGTGCTTGTTTTGTTGTTATAGTGTCTTACTTTCTGCTTTAAAAATGTGTTGTTGCGCTAAAATTCCAGCTAGCTTTTAATTCTAGTAAATGTAGATAGGTAATAGTTCTACATTATCACTCTTAAGATGCTAATTACTATTTCCCATGTGTTCAGACAAAATTATTCCTATCATCTTGGTAGGCATTTCTTAAATTCAGTGTAGCTGTTACAGATTGAAAGCATTTGAGCCACAGCATAAGATCTCAAACAATGTGGTATGTGCGGCCAGCAAATGCTCAGACCAGCCTGCGCATACGCGCAGTCTGATCAGAGCCTTTGCTAGTCGCTTGAATATTCTATGACTCTTAGACCGAACATCATTTGGGGTTTCTAAGTTGAAAAGGATGCTGCACAGGGTCGTCTGAGTCTACACTTGTCCAAATGCCACATTGTTGGAAATCATATGTCGTAGTTCAATTGCTGGCCCCGAGGTTATAAATCTTTTTTCATGCTCAGCTCAACTGAGCACGAAATTTCAACTGCTCATAAAAACTAAAATACCGACAAATAAGGAAGTTTCTTCTTCTTTCTTTCTTCTGTATTAACTCCCACTAAGGGACACCAGGATAAAATCCTGTAGAATGTTTGTGTTAATAAAAGTAAATAAAAGTGTGCTGAACTGTAAAACTGTAAAAAAACACTTTCTTCACAAATATGTACAGGGTCTTGTGGCAGAGAGTTTAAGCTTTCACAGTGTCGGGCTTCTTGGCCACAACGGAACAAGCAAACCGGTGAAAGTCCCAATTCTTCTTTCTTGCTTTAAATCTCTCAGGTGTTGTATTTATCATGCTAATGAAAGTTAAAATGCCAACAATTGTTGGCATTTTTTTTTTAAATTATGAGCATGATAAATTTCGTACCCAGTAGAGTTGAGCATAAAAAAGTTTTATAACCTCAGGGCCAGGAGTGGACTATAATGGACAAAATTAACCACATATTCTCATAAGGCAAATAACAGCAATAGAGTCATCAGTGAACTGCAGCTCATTTAGCTTATATCCCAAATATGATGGACTTTCATGCTGCTCGTTGCTTTGCTCTAGTTGTCTCCCTGGTGCACTGTGGATGTTGTGTTCTGTGTCTCTTCCTCGTGGTGCCATGGGTTGGTATATAGTGTGTGATTGTGGTATTTCCTGGTCATGCTCTCTTGCCTCATCCTGGCATTCCTATACTGAGGCCCTGGAAGGGGGTCCCAGTATCCCATACCCCTTTAATTATTTTGAAAAATATCCAATATCCCTAAAATAAAAAGTCAGACAGCATTGTGTCCCCATATCCCTAAAATTTATCCAAGTATTCTGTATCCCTTTAAATATTACAAAACATATCCCGTATCCCTTTAAGTTTTTGGCCTATTTCCCTGTATCCCTAAAAACCTTTCCAGGGCCTCCATACTATACATGATACCGGGTACAGTACAACCTGTGTAAAACGGCCACTCAAAAATGGACAAAATATAGATCTAAATGACAAATGATAGCTAAATGAAGGTCGAAAGTATTTCAGAATGCTTCCCTTGGAGCATCCTGAAAGAGTTTTGACCTGTATTAAGCGATAATTGGTCTTAAAAACATTTTCGGTCTTTTTAGAGTGACCGTTTTATACAGGTTTTACTGTATTACTATCCAGTTGATAGACCTATTGATATTACACCATGTTATAACACCATAACACAATGATCATTTAGGACAACTCTTATAAAAAGAGGATCTTTCATGAGTGCTTATGTTTTATTGAATTTATCAAACGAGTTGGGAAATGAGATAAAATGCGAGGTTTGACGAGCATTTTATCTTTCATTCGCAACGAGTTTAATAAATTCAATAATACAAGAGCACGAACGTTAGATTCTATTTATCAAATGTAATTAAGATTACTTTTAAATCTCATTTCTGCTGTATAAATGTTATTTATAGCCATTATATACACAACTTTGTTAAGGACGCCATAACGGTTCACCACTAGAGGTTTATCTATTGTATTGCATGTAGTCATATCACTCCTAGACGCGACGTCATATGATAAGAATGGATTCTAATCCTAGGGTAGTTTATTTAAAAGCAACCCCTCCTACCAAAAGAGACACTATTGATAAAATTATCTGTACTAGTAGCCTCCCTTTCATGTGGCTATGTCGGTGAGCTTCAAATCAACTCATTAGCTGTGAAAGTCATATTCTACGAAAAGATGCCTGCTGTGATGCATCATAGTCATCTAGAGGACACATTATAAAAATGGTTATAGAATTTAGATATTGCGACAGACTGTATGCTTGGTAGTCAACCAAATCACGGTCGACAACTTTGCTTTCCTCTCAAACTACACGCCGGATGGTCGTTCTTGAGACGGTCCTGACTGCAAGACTTCACTGTGCATGATAAGGTTGTGGCCTGATGCTGTCTACCAGAGATTAAATGTTTGATTTCTTCGCTCTCTTATTCAGTTAAATCTACAGTGCGAGTCCTTATCTTATATCTCACTTTTTATATCTTGATTTGTATAAAGGTGTATCGATAAGTTAGGTATATATCTATGTGTCTTAATCTACATTAGATTTAAAGGTGCATTTGCGGCATCTCGCTGTTAATTCTTTACCACAATATTTTATTACTCTACTCTTTAGCTTAACATGTGTTCTAACGATTACAAGAAGGAAACGGCCCAAGAGTGGGCCAAAAACCCGCTTTCAGAGCGATTTCTATACTTTGTTAATTATTTGCGTCCCTCCAATAATTCTCGGGCAAGTTTTACGGTATTTTCCGACAGTAGTCGCTATTCATATGAACTCTAACGTGACCTCTTATGACCCATGCGCCGATGCGATCGAGTGAAGCGCAGCAAAAACAAAAATGGCGGAAACTGAACATGTCAAAAGGGCAAGAGTTGGAAGACCTAAGCGCCAAACATCATCTGCCACAAAAAGAGAGAAATCAGAGAACGACGCTAAATGTAATAGAAGAAGAATAAATATCGGTGAAGAATTCGGTCGCTGGACTGACCTGAAAAACCGTTTCGGACTGAAAACACGCGCAGAGGTGGGAACGATTTTACTTGACAGGTAGGCTTATTACGAAAAAGTCATATTTAGCCCGGACATGCTTATCTACTGTTCAACAGCCGGTGAGACTGTCATTATTGTGCTTTTAAATGTTGTCGTTCACCAAAAGCCCTTGTTTCGTATTGAAACACTTGCAAAGAAATACTTCTTGCAAGCTGTTTATATGCTATAATTGGACGGGGCTCCGAAGGGGGATTTTCACAAACCGTTTACGAAAAAAATGCGCCAGCCTTTCTGTTGCTATATGGCTTCTTGCTTGGTCAGAAAAACAATGTAAGTCATAACATTCAAAATGTCTGGTAAAATGGGATCAAATTTAGGCCAGTTTGTTTTCTCGATTTCGTTTATTTAATAAGTATTTCATTCGTAACAAGTAGTAGCTTTTGAAAATAGTGTCGCTCCAGTGTCGCTTTACTATCTATCTATCTATCTATCTATCTATCTATCTATCTATCTATCTATCTATCTATCTATCTATCTATCTATCTATCTATCTATCTATCTATCTATCTATCTATCTATCTATCCTCACACTCTCCCATCCATCTGTCCATCCATTTGTCAATCCCCTAATAGAGACGCTCAAGTAAGGCCAAAAATGTGCATTTCCTTTTGCAAAGAAAAATTGAATTACTGTTGTTAACACAGGTATCAGTTTCTTACTCTTGTTTTTGTAATGACCGCCAGCATATCACACCTCGAGACAGGCGAAATATTGAGTTATGCATGCTTCAGTTATCAATTAAAAAGCAAGCTTTGATCATCCAGCAATTGGGCATAATCTGAAAAGTTAACTGTTGACATGCGTGTTATTTCCCCAGCATGGCTTTATCTTTTATGATGCCTGGTCTAAGTAGGCCTAGTGCTAAATCAAAATGTAAATAATTGCAAAACCTAATAATTTTTCAACATAAGCAGCTACCACCACAAAAACAGTCATATAAATAGGACATAAGCCATCTGTGTGCATGCGTTCGCGCATGTGTGTGTCTGTGTGTGTGGGGGTGGGTGGGGATGGGGGTGCAGGAGTTGGTTAGTCCCGCGCCCTATCTAACGCACATGGCCATTTTGTTTTAAATGTAGAACGCAAACATTAAATTCAAGTTGAGACAACTCTGTGTGTTCGTGCCTTGTGAGACAGTCTATCATCCGCATTGAATAAAAAAAAAGTGTTCGATGTTTATGAGATAAAAGTACCCTCCGTAAAGGGAAGCAAATGAAAAGAAAATATAAATTAGTACGAATCGTGTTCATTTACTTGGTCATATGTCAACAAATATGGCGCTTACGAATGTTAACCACCAATGCGTCATCATAAATATAATAGTATATAGACAGTAGAGTAGATAGCTAATATCAGAGAACAGAACAGTGGATACTAGTACTGGCCTATGTCAACTTGTCAAGAGGATTAATATATGCATGGACAAGCGAAAAAAAAATGGGAAACATTTGTTTATTTTTCGCAGATGAAAGATATTTGAGGCTGTCTAAAAATCTGCAGTTTTGGGAATTACGTTACCCTATGTGTATTATTTGTATTAGAAGGGGTACAAATATTGCAATTGAAGCCAATGTAAGAACTATAACCTAAGTAACAAATCATACAAGAACTTTACAAGAAGTTTTTTGCATAGAAAAAAAACAAGTGGAAAAATAAATTTGTGAATAACGTTACTGTGAATTATGTTACAACAATTTTACTAAAATCTAAATACCTCTCTAAATGCATACACTAACTGAAAAATGTTTGTTTTTAATCAAAGCAAATCTGTCCTAGTTAATGAAGATCGATTTAAACTATGTTACAGTTGTCATTTTATTTTAACAAGGATTTACCTATATACTCTGGGTACATCGACTCCCCTATTCATGTAACTTACAAAGCTACTCATTTTATCAACATGACATATGCAAAGTTATCTGTTTGAAAAACAAAATTGAATAGTTTAAATCTCTAAGAAACTGATCGTATGGTTCTTTTAAATGAGCTGGATTAAACAAAGTTAACGTAACTCACAAGTACGTACCGTAATTCACATTCTACAAAAAAACACAGATTTGTCCAATCAAAGGGTCAAATGCAACAAATCGACGGTGATTATAAGTTTCTGACTTGTTGTTCAATTGTTAGTTTCCTTTTTTCATACCATTTTTATCTCGTTGCTGCTACCACTGGAGGTTTATTGGTGAGTTTATGTGTATACTTTGAAATTGGCACTCCTGCTTTTGCATCCTGGTCCATTCCAGTTGATCACAGTGACCTCAAATGTTATTATGACTTAATATGTTGATAACTTCTATGGTTTATATGAAAGATCAAATAGTTAACTTAAAGTTTTAAATTCTTATCTCCAATTGAAGTGAGCAAATTGGCTATGTGAATTACGTTACCATGAATGTTTTGCCATTTTTCTGAGAAGGGTGTATCTTTGTGAATGATGTAAACTTTGCTTTTTTGTAATATATGTACATAAAAGGCATTTATTGAAGTTAGATTTTTTATCTGCATTGTCTTAGTTTGTAGTGAGCCACAACAAGTTTTCAAATATATGGAATATTTAAAATCATTTTTTATAATCATATTTTGTAGTGTTATTCCAACAACATTAATAAAGCCAGATGCAACAGCTTACTTCCAATGTGCAAAGTTGATGTAAAAAGTGTTAAGCAAAACACTATAACCTGATATTTTGCAGAACAATATATGTTTCTATGAAGAAAATAAGACCAGAGTGTGATTTATGATTTATGTTACCGACCTATTGCACACTGTTCTTTATACAAGAATACAATTTATTATTTCCAATACCTAAGAAGAATGTAATTTTTAATATTTTTCATCTACTGGTTCAAAACCAATATTTTTTTCAAATTTGATGGATACAATTAAAACAATAATTGTAGTCCTAGAATTACTGTTTTAATTCCACTGTCAATTCATAACAAACCTGCTTAGACCATGCTGAGAAGAAAAAAAACATGATAAAAATTCTACATTATAGGCTTGTTTGATCCACAAGAGATCCAAGTAGAAGTGCATACTATAAAAGCTCTTAAATATTTCAGTCTTGTAAGAAATTAGATGTGTACAAGTATACTTCACCACAGCAACGTAGTTCACATTCAAATTCAGTGGTGCTCTTTTTGAGGCTGAATGAATCGAACTTTTTGGATGCGCACTTTTTAGACAACATTATCTATTTGACATATACCAATAAGTAACAAAATAACATAAAAGTGAAAATCTAAGCCAAACAATTGTGGGACACAAATTTGCTGCAATTGGTGAACTTAACTCGTTTTGGCTGCTAGTACTGCCCTCTAGGAGTAACGACAGATACTAATCATACTAGTACTGACCTCTTGTAGCAGTGACTAGGAATACAGATACTAATACTGACCCCTAGTGGTAATGAAGGGGACTCTGGATAATAGTACTGACATCTAGTGACAACGATAGGGACTCTGGATACTCTTACTGACATCTATTGGCAATGACAAGGTCTCTTGATACTCATACTGAACTCTTGTGGCAATGACTGGAACTCTGGATACTTCTACTGACCTCTGGTGGCAATGACTGGGACTCTGGATACTTAAACTAACCTCGAATTACAATGTCTGGGACTCTGGATACTTTTACGGACATCTAGTGGCCGCAATGACAGGGACTCGGGAATACTTTTGCTGACTTCTAGTGGCAATGACTGCTCAAATATGCGCGGATCCAGAGGGGGGACAAGGGGTCAGGACCCCCTCTAGAAAATCACAAGTTATATGCGTTTTTATGGAAATAAGCATCTGGACCCCCCCCCCCCCCCCCTGGAAATGTTGGACCCCCCCCCTGTAAAATGTTGGACCCGCCATGTATAACTGTAAAATCAGTTGAGGGTTTAAAAAAACGTTGTTGCGGTTGTTTTTCGGCAGTCGGGCCTCCCCCCCCACCCCTTACCCCCTCTGACAAAGATTCCTGGATCCGCGCATCGCAAAGAAATAGTAATCGCATCTCCGAGACATTTAAATTATGTGCACGAAAATGTCGTGATAACATCAAAGGTCATCTTCAAACATTTTCCGACAGCAATATTTCCCAGTTATGGTACTACCGTTTCTTTTTCTATCCCACAGACATACCATCTCCTCATATAGGCTGACATTTTGCAAACTCGAAGGCTCGTAGATAGATAGATAGATAGATAGATAGATAGATAGATAGATAGATAGATAGATAGATAGATAGATAGATAGATAGATAGATAGATAGATAGATAGATAGATAGATAGATAGATAGATAGATAGATAGATAGATAGATAGATAGATAGATAGATAGATAGATAGATAGATAGATAGATAGATAGATAGATAGATAGATAGATAGATAGATAGATAGATAGATAGATAGATAGATAGATAGATAGATAGATAGATAGATAGATAGATAGATAGATAGATAGATAGATAGATAGATAGATAGATAGATAGATAGATAGATAGATAGATAGATAGATAGATAGATAGATAGATAGATAGATAGATAGATAGATAGATAGATAGATAGATAGATAGATAGATAGATAGATAGATAGATAGATAGATAGATAGATAGATAGATAGATAGATAGATAGATAGATAGATAGATAGATAGATAGATAGATAGATAGATAGATAGATACATAGATAGATACATACATAGATAGATAGATAGATAGATAGATAGATAGATAGATAGATAGATACATAGATAGATAGATACATAGATAGATACATAGATAGATAGATACATAGATAGATAGATACATAGATAGATAGATACATAGATAGATAGATAGATATCTCCTCTCTCTGGGTCCGTCTTGGAACAATCCCGACATGACTGAACTATTGTTGTTACATCTAAAATTTTCTATGTGTGTGACCAGCAAAGACGCGCAGATTAGTCTGAGTCTTTGTTGCTTGCATAAACACGCGTGATAAGTCTCGCAAAATAACTCTTCCAATGATTTTTTGAGGAAACAAACGAAGTCGTACCGTGATTCTTCAGCGAAAACGTCTAAATTTGGATGCTCACACGGATTCTAAATTGCATATACGTCCCTGGTGCACAGCATGTTCACGAGCACACTTAGCTTACAAATAGGTTTGTCAATGTCGAAAAGCACGGACGCTGTTTCGCATTTGTCGCATATTCGACAAGGCATCCTTTATACATGCTTGCGCAGCTATCTAGTGGGATAGGAACCTAGACCCTAGGCCTATTGACGTCCCTGCTATGAACTTATTTATAGTTTGAGACTTCGCGCGCACCGACTCGTCTGAGCCTTTGGTACAAGTATGAAAAAAAGAAGAAAAAAACATCTTGTCTCAAGAAGCCTTATGGCAAAATAAATTATTACATGTTATTCATTTTCAGCAAAGGGGGTGGGAAAGGGCAACATCATTTTAGCGCTCAGCATTTTAACAGGGGTGGGGGTCCAGGTACACAAAATTTCTCCATGGGAGATCCATTTTTCAGGGGCCGGATGTCCTTGTGCCAATTCCTATAGAATCCTTTACCACATGTGATTTTCCAGTGGGGCCCGGACTCCCTGCTCCATCAGGATCCGTCCTTGCCCCAAGTCTCGACAGTGTCTGGATTTGTTTGTTTGTTTTTTATTCTTTACGTTCCAGACAACGATATTTTAGATACGTCGGGACGGTTCTTCCTGTGTTGAACAAGTACTAAGCTAGGATAAATGTGCCTTGCTCAAAGACACAACACAATGACACCGATGAGGCACGGGAGCGCAGTGGCTCAGTGGTAGAGTGCATGACTCGAGACCGAAGGGCCGCGGGTTCGAGCCTCACCGGCGTCACTGCGTTGTGTCCTTGAGCAAGACACATTTATCCTAGCTTAGTACTGGTTCAACCCAGGAAGACCCGTCCCGCATAACTGAAAGATTGATGAGTGGACGTAAAGAATCAAATCAAACAAACAAAACCGATGAGGCTCGAACCCTAGGCCCTTCAGTCTCAAGTGAAGTCAAGCACTCTACCACTGAGCCACTGCGCTCCCGACCGTGTGTGGAAGGGAACGGGTCCCGGGAGCCTATAGGCATATCGCTATCCATTTTGATATTTAGAGCCCTACTGGTTCAACCCATGTAGATAGGAAAATGTGACATGACTGAAAAAATGTTTACTCGTACGCTACATGTATGCATCAACACAAACAAATGGTCGAGAATATTTTATCGAGGCTGTAAAATTCTCCCCGTTGAGTACCTCTTTGCCTATTGCCATGACCAGTGACGTCACTGTCGCAACTGAATGATTTTTTCTGGCGAATTTGTTTCAGCTCTGAGTCAGATAAACTGTGTAATTTGCGCTTTTCTGCAGAGAGTGACGATAAATCAGTAAGGTCATTGTGGTTTCCTCACAAACTTCTGCGTCTGTGTGCCGGACTAATGAAATTGCGAAAGTTAACAAAGTTTGACGTCCTCATGTAAGCATTTT
This sequence comes from Loripinus fragilis, assembly GCA_964019695.1. Lineage (NCBI taxonomy): Eukaryota > Metazoa > Mollusca > Bivalvia > Lucinida > Lucinidae > Loripinus > Loripinus fragilis. The sequence continues at coordinate 825,024 of OZ026530.1, read as the reverse complement.
ATTTGGAAATAGATTTATCAGCTGATCTCTTCTCCGAAAAAATACGAAGATTGATAGGCACCGCTGAATGTTGCAATTAGCAGACATCAGCATTTTTCCATAGCCTATACGGACGTCTAGGTTTTTCACATAATTTTGTTTTCGCTGCAAAACGGCCAGAAAAATAAATATCCATCGATTTGTCCTAGAATTTTGTTAATCTGTTTTAATGAAAGTTCCAGAGTATGCAGCTTTAAGGGTAAGGTTGATGCCTTTAGACATGTTTAAACCCTCCAATAGATTTTTACAGATAGTTCAGAGGCGGTGCTCCTTTTGTGGATCTTTTTTGCTAGTTATATTAACGTGTCTTGTCTGTTCCATGTAGCCTTGTGATCACCTGCTGTAAAAGGGCTGACCTCTTGGCTCTCTTGTGTGTGATGTTTCCTTGAATTTATGCCACTTTCCCATATGATGCCCTGGATCTTTGTGTGGTACTTGATTGTATCGATTCTTTATCTTGTACCTTATTCTTTACTTTTAGTTATGTTATATTGCTGTATAAGCTGCTCAAAATTTTGCTGCTATAAAGTAGCAAGCAGAAATCGATTATAAGAAATATGTATGTGGTGGCATAAACCTTTTTGTAATTATAGCTAAACCATAACAATTTAGTGTATGATAATATTTAGCAAATATGAATGTAATATTTCTCGCATTAAAAATGTTAAGCATGATGCACACTTTTCAATTGGAGAAGCGGTCGATCGACACGTGACAACGCCGATTGATAGAAGATCGAACTAAATGTTTAGACGAATCACGCGATTACATGACGCATTCCGACTTCCACATATCTTAATACATATTCTTAATATAGGTGGAATGTTATAGGTAAATCTGACCTATCTGATTTGTGGGTACATGTTTGCCAAATGCGTCAAAAAGTCATATGGATCGCTCGATTGGTCAACTCAAGTGTTGTTACGTGTGACTGGAACGCTTCTGTGATATGTGTACAATATTCATTTTATATTTAGGAGCATTGATTGATTGTTTGATTGTTGTTGATTCATTGTCTATTGTTGTTCCCAATGTTTGTTGGGGTAGGGTTGTGTTTATTGCATCTTTTGGCATACAGTACTTACTGTCAGATCGCTTGGTAAAAGAGAGGTAATTGCTTTACTTAGATTGTCTCTCTGCTGATATGTGGCTGTCACTGTTATGTGCCCCTTCCCCACCGTGCAATGATTTCAGATATGATTATCCGTCATGAACCAATATTCTTATATTACTATTACAAACAAACAACAAAACCAGCTTCACCTTTTTAATAATGTTTAACAATCAAATACAAAATATCACTTAAGGGCAATTTCGGGTATTGTCAACGCGCATCATTCCTGCGGCGTAAAACGGGTAAAGTTGTCTGGGTCCCGTCTTTCGACCATCAATACAGTTTTGAGATACGCTTACGTCAGATGGATATTTCCGAATTCTCTGGACAAAATAAAGTAACTAAAATGTGTCCGAAGTATCTATTGGCCCATTATTAAAATGATCATCTCAGTACCAAATATTGATAAATAGATAAGGCGAAATCAAACAATATTATACAATTATTGACTTCAATGAGGTAGACATCAGGATTTATCTACCCGAAAAAGTGATAAATCACTGAGGCCATAAGGCCGAGGTGAATATCACTTTTAAGGGTAGATAAATCCTTATGTCTACCGAAATTGAAGTCAATAAATGTTTTGTTATATGACTTTTCAACTAAGAATGAAAATTTTCTACTTTCATTTTTGTTGTTAAAGACATCTAAGGCCTTTCTCACAAGTTTTAGCAACTTTTACTAAACAATTATAATTTAGTATTTTGCATTTTCAAATGTATATTCATTCTCTTAATGGGAAAATATAAAATGTTTTCATAAAACTGTTTTTACAGTTTGTTTATTCAAACAAAGATAAATAAGCAAACAAAACAAAACAAAACTGCTGTCCAAAAATTCATGAAAGTCTTTAATTTACCTGTTGGGAGTTGAAACAGCAAATCATGTCAATTTCATGCAGCACATGCTAGTTTCACACTCATTATGCTATTTTAAGCTGTCTAAAGGGTAATATTGCAGAAGAGTCAACAATATTAACTTCTGAAAACTAGTTCGAGCTGGTTTTCATGCAATATTAACTTGTGGACCGGTTTAGACCAGTTTCCAGGTAGAAATATAGATTTATGAAGACAAATTGGGCCAATCAGGAGGCAGGATTCTCTCCAGTCATATAACAAACAAAATTATCAAGTTTATATGATAACGTGTATGCGAATACGAATATGGCCGGTACTCGGATTGTGTGTCCAATATATGGGGTTGATTTGGGCGGTGCACGATCTGACCTCGTGGCCTAGTGGTTAGCGCGTTGGTCTCTTGAACCAAATGACCAGGACTGATTCCTGGGTGGGCACCTATTATTTATTATCGTTTTCTTGGTACCAATATCTCACACTTTGTGAAAAAAAACGTACAAAGTCAAATTTTATACAGCATACATGCGTTTTCCTCACATTTATAGAATTTCCCCAAACCTGCTGCATTTTGCATTCGATTCTTATTCTTCACTGGTACCTAATCCTCACACATGTAAAAATGGGTACCAAAGTATCACAAATATGATAAACTGTTACTTTATCGTCACAGATATCTGTGACAAAACCAGTTCTTCACACGTGTGAGTTTTGATGTTATTTTTCACATATTATAATTTGATACAAATTTTTCACAGATGTGAGGATTTGGTACCAATATTTTTTACACGTATGAGGATTAGGTACCTATTATTCACATACAAATGGGAAATTTAAGCACAAAATTTAAACCCAAAAAGTTATCAAAAGTGTACGTAAATTTCACATTTGCCAAAAGTGACGTATTGTTACCTATTCTTCACATGGTGTGAAATTTACTAAATGTAAAATTTGCGGTTCAATAGTGCTAATAGGGTAAAACGGCGGTCTCTTTCAGTTCTGACAATATTTGTTTATTTTTTATTAGAATAATATTTTTAATAATGATTTTTTTTTAAAAAAAATCCTACCTATGCGATTTTCCGCCATCAAACTTTTAAACTGCAATATAGGAGGAATACAATCTAACAAATTGTCATTCTAGATTCACTACTAACTTGCTTATCACGTCTGAACCTAATTTGGTAGCTTAAGTTTCTTCTCATTATTGAGAGTGTGAATGGGGTTGTTGGCCTGTGTGACCCCTCATTTTACGTCTTTATACTGGGTGCTGTTTAGACCAGACTTTGGGTAAATGCATTTCTTGTTTAAAAAAGTAAAAGTGCTACAATGTTGAGGATAGGAGTGGTCTTCATTTCCCAAACCTTACTGTATTCCTTCTGCGCATTTTTGTAAGCCACATAGATCAAGTTAAACAATATTTCATATCATAGAAAATGTGATGCTTCCGTTATTATTAAATCAAAGAGTATGTTTTTGTCTTCAAAAGGGCCTCCTATTTTATAGTCCATTTAAGTACCCACAACATATGTTTTAGTTGAGAAATAACAAAAATAATTTTCAAGAACGCACTTTTATCTTGAGGACGCGTTTGAGAATGCGTTTGAATGTCCGATAATACAGTAATACACTATCAAATGCATTTAAATGTACGGAGAGTCATGTATGCACCAAAATAATCATCCTAAGGCATTTTTGTCCATATAGTTTTTAACTACTAGCTAGCTGGCGTGGACTAAATTCCTATGTATCAAATTATCGTGGTTTCATATTTATATTTTTAGCTATTTTTTCTAGTTTGTCAAAGAAAATAAAATGAAATGTCTTATATGTTGCCCCACACGTCTGTCTAACTGTATGCAGTGTTTAAATGCATACACTTTATAACTTATTTATCTATGTACAAAATGCAATCAGACCACTTTAGTTAGAGGATAAAAAGAATAAGGAGGCACGCAGTTTTGACGAGATCTGCATCGAATCAATATATATATATAGATAATTATCAAATACATTATTAGGAAATAATCGCAGTTTAAATGACATTTGAAGCAATGAAATCTATAAATGTAATTTCAAAATTGGGATGCCCTAATCTACATGCTTTAAAAAACACACAAAAAAACAGTATTTTCAGATGACCATCACTACTTCAGGGGTCTACGCCGATGTTGTTTAATCATATAAACTCAGTATTTATCAATCTCGAACATACATTTTTGATAAAAAATATATGAAATTCTGAAAAGTAATATTTTGACATGTTCTTGCTGGGCTTCCGTAGATAATTTGACTGCTCTGGCGTTATGCAAGTCGATCTTTTCTGCTATACCTTGGTTTCACATACACCATAGAATTGCCTTAAGTGCGCAACCATACAAAATTCAGCTGTATACTTTTCCGGTGAAAGGGATAGTACTTTTCCTTCCTTGGTTCCCTGACTAATTGCAATCTAACATTCCACTATAGTTTGCACTTGACAGACAGTCATTAATAGCAGGTTTTACGCTCGTTGTGTTGCTGTAGAAGAACCCAGATGTAAGATTAAAAGGATCAAGAGTAGGGGCATTGAAAAATGAACCACCAAACCAGGGATTTCGAAAGTTAGGGTCAAATATACAGATTGTAACATTTTCAATCCCAAGATCAACTCTAGTTGTATCATTTTTGGTTTCATTGGACTGACTGCATCTATATTCTATACAGGAATCATACACATTCCAATGGGAGTAATTATAGAGAAAGTTTAATTCCCCAGTACTTATGCTATACATGTTGTCACCCCATGAACTTACAGCTGTCAGATTCCGTACAGCCACTGAACTCACATTTGAATAGTAATAATCATATAACACCCAAATTTTAATCTTGGTAGCACACCTGCTTTCAAAGGCATCACCTAAATCTCCTTCAACAAAAGTAGTCGATTTCGTAAACCAAAATGCAGTGTTATTTATGGAAGCATTAAGACAAGTCTGTTCAGTGGGATAGAAAGGGCCAGACTCATTAAATGGTGTATTTATAAACAGTGTGTCTGTATGATTCTCTAAGAGTGAGTAGAAATAAGGAGTGGCCTGGAGAACAGATCTGATATCAGTAGTATACTCTGATATATTAGCAGGGAGTACTGATACGTGTGGTCCTGACTCCCCATATACAGTTTCTATCCCCCTGATTCTAATAGTTGCTTGAGCTACAGCAGATGGACATTTTATACGTATACATGGGGAACTCCTAAGAAAGGTATAATATTGTACTACGTCTGTCCCAGACGCTAAGAAATGAGATACATATGGTTGAAACCGTAATCCACTTATAATTTCATTTGCTGGAGCAATGCTATCTTGAAACACTCTCACTCTGAAGAAACAATCAGGCTCCGAGTAGACTCTGTCAATATTCCACCAGCTGACATTTTGTGGATTAAAAGACCCAAGGAACTGTTGTTGTGAAATCTGGCGCCGTTTTCGTCCAGGATTTACTTCAACTTTCATCCAAGTTGCAGTGAATGGGTCGAATGCCCACAAAGCAAACCCAGGCTTTCCATATACATCAATCTCCCCATTGACGTTCAATTCGTTTCCCGTGTTATCTTTAACAGACAGCGAGAATACTCCTTCTGTAACTAAAAGATTTTCTTCTCCATTAGAATCTACTGTAACAAACCGACCTGGGGCCATAGCAAGCTTATCTGGGTCACGTGGATCTAAGTAGGTCAGAGAAGTAGATACATTTCCAGTGACTGGTGTACCAGCAGGTGTGAAAAAAGCATTTGCAGGTATATTGATTGATGCCACACCACTGCCTTGTTCAGACGGAGCACCAGAGATGGACAGTTCATTTGGTTGTGATGAATTGATTTGAACAATTGGAGCCTTTTTTACCATAGTGATAGAAACAGACAAAGGATCTTGATTATCCTCAGGTATATCTGTAGCAAGAATAGCTTCAATAAAGTTGTTTTTAGGATCTGTAGCTTTCAAAATTAGACGTCGTACTGAAGAAGGGACTGACAATGTAAACTGTCCTTTGTCATCAGTAGTATAGATAGTTGTTTGTCCATTTGACTTGACGTTAATTCCTTCTAATACGTCATGTGTGTCAGAGCCAACTACTAATCCATTGATTATGATAGGTGTGGCAACACAATTGCACGAACATCCTGTGACAAAGTTGACTGTAATTATGGTACCTGAACAGTCTACCGATCTCTGTGTTATCATTTTACAAACTACCTTGTCGTCAGAGCACGTGAGAGCTGAATCTGTTTGACATGGCCTTGCTACACACCGTTTCACATTCCTACTGCACCCGGGTAGCAAAGTCACAAAATGATCAACAAGAGCATCAGAATAGTCATCAGTGCTATCTAAAAGAGAAAAAAACAAGCCAGTCAGAAAATAAAAATCTATGATTGATTCAGTACAATGAATTTTGGTCTTTATTGCATCTAGTACGCTCCGCCAAGACATGGCATCTGCATAGTCACCACCCATATATACCAAACAAATCAATGTTGATGAATAATTGAGCCACGGCATGATATCTCCAACAATGTTCTATGTGCGACCAGTCAAGGCTCAGGCCAGCCTGCGCATACGCGCAGTCTGATCAGATCGATTGCTAGTCGCTTGAATATTCTATGACTCTTAAGCTTCTGACCACACAGTATTTAAAGTTTCTAAGCTTAACAAGAGGCTGCACATGCTTGTCTGAGTATATTAATATCACAATGCCAAAGTTCGAAATCACATGTCACGGCTCAATTTGACCAACATTTTGATTGCAGCTACAAATGATATCTCAGCATCAGCATTTAAGAGGTGGATATGCAATACTCACAATAATTAAACTGTAATTAAAAAGATAAGTGAGTCTGATCAGGAAATACCACAATTGTAAATTGCAGGCAAACCCGTGGCACCACAAGGAAGAGCCACACAACAATCACGATACACCAGCAAGATAAACCAAGCAAAGCAATCAGGTCTCTCTTCCTCACAAAGATGATTGCAAAACTAGAATGGACATAAAGTAACGCACAACAAAACATAGAACAATTACAGATTAAGCCTGTATTATTATAATGTTTTATGTTTAGCTTGTTTACGCATGGCACCTTTGCTTTTCTCATAACGTTTGTCATATGGTTAAGGTTCTTCGAGCTGACGATTCGAACCATTTGTATATATTTTAACCTCATCACAGTCGCATCTGTCTTCTGGATATCCATCTAATGGTAGGTGAGTATGATCAGGAAATATCACAATCACATACTGCAGACCAACCCACGGCACCGTGAGGAAGAGCCACAGAACATTTATAGTAACTATACATCTGTAAGACAATACCAGCAAAGCAACCAGCCTTCTCTTTCTCTTCAAGATGATTGCAAAACTAGAATGGACATAAAGTAATTCATACCAAAACAACGACAAACACACTTCTCTCACAAACAATGGGAAGTACGTTTAGCAATAGATCAACAACAACAGAGCCACCGCCTTAGAACAGACAGCAGCCTTAAGTAAGATTCCACCCAGCCTACTGAACTACAATAATTAACTATAATATGAGAATAAAACATGTTGCAAATGTGTGAGCTATTTATTCTTCTAAAAAAGAGAATAAAAAGGCACTTATCATACTGCGTCGATGAATTGTGTGTTCTGTCGTTTTCTTTTTTATGTCAGATTTTCTATCACTGGCGTAGCCAGAACACTGAAAAAAATACTCAAATCAAAGGGAGATTACTGGATCAAGCAATGAATCAGATTCTCTTCAATTGCGCCCCTTTTCAAAATGGAAACTGCTCTTAGATGTTGCTCCAAGATGGAGCGAAGTCTTTCCTTTATGAGCAGTTCCTTATAGTATAGAAAATCACCTTTATCACATAAAGGAACCTCCCTTGAATGTTACTATTTTTATTACGCACGTTCCTAACCTGCGTAATGAGTGCTACGCCCATGCAAATTATGAACACAATACCATAAAGAGGAAATAAACTGAAATCAAGAAAAAAAGTAAATAGTCTGCTCTGTTGTTGATGATGCTTTGTTTATTGCTGCGCCCTTGTTTGTTTGGCTTTACGCTTAATCTTTTCCTGTGTGTTGGGTTTTACGTTTAATCCTTCCCTGTTTGCAGGGGTTTTACGTTTAATCCTTCCCTGTTTGCAGGGGTTTTACGTTTTATTCTTCCCTGTTTGCAGGGGTTTTACGTTTAATGCTTCCCTGTTTGCAGGGGTTTTACGTTTAATCTTTCCCTGTTTGCAGGGGTTTTACGTTTAATCCTTCCCTGTTTGCAGGGGTTTTACGTTTAATCCTTCCCTGTTTGCGGGGGTTTTACGTTTAATCCTTCCCTGTTTGTCGGGTTTTAAGTTTAATTCTGCCTTGTTTGTCGGGTTTTACGTTTTGTAGGGTTTTACGTTTAATCCATGTTTTGCTGTGCAGTACTGTAAGTCATTTCTTGTTTTGCAATCATCTCGCTGAGGAGTAGACAGCAAGTTGCTTACTTTAATCGTCGTCTTGATGACGTGTGTCTGTTAGTATTCTGTGCCTCTTCCTCAGGGTGCCGTGGTATTGTATGTTTACTGAGGGGAGGGGCTAGTGTAAAATACATTATGCATGACAGGTTTAAAGCGTACAATAAAGTGATTACATACCTGTAACAACTACTCTTGCTTCAGCAGATACAGCCGCTGGTAGTGTATCACTAGTCTTTGCCGAACATTTATAACGTCCAGCATCGCTGCTTGTAAGGTTGGTCAGCGTTAGCTCATTAGTTGTTTCCCCTGGTAGTACTGCGCCATCTTTTAACCTGCGGAAATAGTTAGTCAATCTACCATTTCAAAATGATACAAAATATTGCTACAACAGGACCAACCTCTGCTCTAGAACTGCGTGGCCGGTGCACATATTCAATGTATGAACAATCATTCTTGCATAGATATCTATTCGTAGAGTTGTTAAAACCCATTGTCAAACGAACGAAAATCCATGTTCAAATCAGGAGACCCTCGTGCTGTTTGAACATGGGTTTGAACTTAGAAATACCTAAAATTAGACCTGCATTATTTGCATGACGTAATATACGAAAGCGTTGCGGACAAGACTGATCATTTCGCCGATGCTTTTGTCCGCAAAAACGTTGATCACGGTTATGACGCTGTGACAACGTTATGTCGTTCGAAAGTTTACAGCCAACGCCATTTTGTTTAGAGAAATTCAGTGTAAGAAAATGGACAATTTAATGTTTAAGCAGCGGTTTCAGTGCGTATTGGGCTGGAATAAGGTAACATATGCAAGAATAACGATCACACATGTTTGTTTCATTGCATTAACACTTGCCGAGTCCCTCAGGAGATGTTTGAGCACTCGTGTTCAAACAGCTTCCTCAGGACCCGGCAAATGTTAATGTATGAAAAAACATGTGTGATCCCTATATTCATAGGGGATGAAGCTATCTTGGAGCTACACAATGATGACACACATAACGCACAGCAGTTTAAGCTTTTGTTTGTTTTGATTCTATACGTCCCATCAAAAATCTGTCAGTTATAAAGGGATGGGTCTTCCTGAGTTGAACCAGTACTAGGCTAGGATTAATGTGCCTTGCTCAAGGACGCCGGTGAGGCTCGAACCCTCGGCCACTCAGTCTTGAGTCAAACACTCTACCACTGAGCCACTGCGCTCACTACACAGTTTAAGCATCCCTAAGGCAGTGAAGAAACAGTATTGTCTAAGTTCAAACACACAAAAATATGATAAAATACTATCAAATGTAGACGAAATTGGAGATGCAAATTTTCAATGTGTAAACAATCGTTGTACAGAGTTTTGATATAACAGAATAAAAACTGTTTAAGTTACAGATTATATAAACCAGACTACCTCTAAGCATTTCGAATGTAGAAATGTTTAGGTTCAACTCCCTTCATAATCGGAAATCATTTATCAAATATGCACAAAATAGAAGATGCGAACCTTGTATGTGTGAACAATCACTGTACAAAGTTTCAATATAAAGGAATGAAAATTGTTTGGAGTTTCAGGTTACAAAAAAAACGCAGATACTATCAAACAATTTTGGAGGAAAAATCACCCATAAAAATGAAAAAATAATTAAATGAGCACAAAATCTGGCGTGCATATTTTAATGTGTAAAAACACTAATTACACAAAGCTTGAATATAAAGGAATGCAAACTTTTTGATTTACAGATTCAGAATCTAGACGCCCCAAAAGTGTTGGGGACCAACGGACGGACATGCAGAATGACCCCACTACAATGTACTAGACCTGAGTTTCCCCAAAGCGACGCAAATAAAACATGTTTATCCACAAACTTGTCGATAAACTGATTTTTTTTTCAATAATTCTTTCATCTGTTTTGGATGTTGTCAAGACGAATATGTTATCCGATTTACAGCAGTTCGATTTTTGTGAAAGATTGTTAGCCAGGTTTAAACCCATATGTCTTAGCGCTTAGGGGATTGGTTTAGATGTAGTGCATTTTTCAAACAACAACATTTTATTAGCCTTAGCAGCAGGCATCAAACATAAATTTCACATGACACATTACATCAAATACCCCAAAAAATGTACGTTTAAGCAGAGGTTCATATGATTAAAATTTTGTCATTCAATGACAATTTTTCTCAATGCTTTTAGAGTACCTAGTTTCAGTTTATTCGAAATGCTCTTCATAGCGCCAACGTTTACATAATTATTGTAAGGCCCTAGCAATCATATTTACGACATGAACTACGTATTTATTTGATTTACTGCAAATCTTTAAGTATGATATCATTATACATTATCCACTTTAAAATTTAAGTTTTTACCATTTATATGACAAACTGGATGATGTCGGCCCTGCTTTACAACATAATTTAACATCGTCTCCTATGACCCTGTATTTCGTCTGAGGATCTTCAATGATTCTTGGAGGCACTGGAAAAGTCATAATTCGCAAAATGTCTTTCAGCTTTTAGTCTGATAGTTGGAGTCTAGTTTGCGAAAGCATGCAATACCATATACATATAATACATAATCTACATGTATAACTATGATAAAACACTCACCCCTATTCCCTCCAAAAACCATAAAAGTTATCAAACGAGAGGCGTGTTAAACATAGGGTAAACAATTCCATGCTTTTATAGATGAAGCAATTCTTTGCCAAGGCTCTGAAAGGTATTTCATTAAAAAATGACGTGTACTTCTTGCACGGACGATGTTAGAGAAAAGTTACCCTCATTTAAAAATAATCACACTTTTTAGGATATTAAATATTCAACAGAGACGTTATCAATTGACGTTTTTGTTTGTTTGAAGATGTTATCTGACTACAACATTTAGAAGTATTTTGACCCAAATATATTTATTTCTGGTATTATTTACAATTTTTCATTTTGACCTTGAAAAGTTCATAAGCGAAAATTATAAATAGATATTTTTCTACCAGCAATTTGTACATTTTTTGCGTAAGTTACTTCTATATATTGTAGTCTGATAATTGTAGTTCGTGTTCATGCAACTGGTCTTTTCTAAAGTTCACCCAGCGTGTCACAATATTGCAAACGGTATCAAACCAGGAAGTAACTCTAAAAAGACTGATAAGCATGCTGTGGATTTGCTCAAAAGCTTATGTTGGGGGGTAAGGTGATCTATGTGAGATGTATAAATTGTTCATACAACAATGTGGGCAATGGCATCCGTCATTTTGATAAAGTTAGTAAGGATACAAAAATCAGGAATCGATGCAATCAAGTACGACACCTGACCCAGGATACCAATGGGAAAGTGACAAACTCACAGTTAGACACCACAAACGAGAGCCAAGAGGTCAGCCCTTTCCCAGCAGGTGACCACAAGGCACATAAAAACAGACGTGCACAAAGGCATAACAAACGCAAGACAGAAAAAAGATAAAATTCACAAAAGAAGTACAGCCTTGGAACGGTCATTAAAATGTTTTACTGGAGGGCTTTTACTGGAACGCATTTTTGTTTAAACAAGACAAAATCGTGCAAGTAAGAGCCTTTAAAAGATTTATCCCTTAATGTTCTGTGGCTCCTTCTCAATGTGACGCGAGTTGGTCTGCAGTAGTGAATATGGTATTTACTGATCATACTCACTTGCTTTTTTGTTGCCAAAATATATGAATGAAAGTCCCCTTTTCCCAAAATAAAAATATACGGCTAACCCTTTTTGGAACACTCTAAATGTCAGGAAAAGCAGATAAACCCTTTCATTTATCCTCGGAACATTTAATACAGTTAGATTTAGAGTTTGTGGCTGCAGAAAAATTGAAACGGTCCTAATTTCGGGAAGACCGTATTAATAAAAAGTGATAGTCAGGAAAAAAAATCAGAAAAATTAACAAGTACAGGCATTTTGTGAAGAAAAGGGTTTGACACCTTGATTAGGGGTAATTTGGTATGCTGAATCCAAAAACCAATGTTGGCAAGCTGAGAAGTGACGTCTTAATGGCCTAATTTGCATATTTTCAAAATGGCCGCTAAAAATCATGGAATTAGACATATAACTGAAATATTTTATTTTTTGACAATGTTTTTGTATACAAAATCATTTGTTTTATGTCCTAAGATCGTTTTACTATTAGAGTACATGGTTTTGGCGGCAATTTACATAATTATTTCAGGATATTACCGTATTCATGGTAATAAATGTCCATTTAGTCTATAAAATCATGTACAGTCAAATCTCGGTTATCCGAACGCCGATTATCCGAAACTACTGGGTTATTCGAAGACGATGGACAGTCCCGACTTTTTTCTCTATTATCTATTGCAATAAAACTGCCAATTATTCGAATTTCGATTATCCGAAAATTTCAATTTTTCAAAGTAATTCATCGGTACCGATTAAAGAAACTGCTATTAAAATACCCTTCAAGATTCGAAGTCCCAACGTCACGCATGGTGATCATGATTTCTTTGTTTGGTCGAGTTCGATTTACACACCTGAGTGATTTAGCAAACAAAGTTGCAACAGGTAAATGACATCGGATTATCGTTTACACTATAACGCGATGAACCGTTAAGTGAGTAAATGGTGTCTTTTATTAAGGTCGCCTGCAATGATGGTTTGTTTGATGTTTTTTAAATGTCCAATTAGGGGCATAAATGAGCTAAAATTTATTTTAATTTGATCGTCTCTCATCCTTTGATTTATTCTTGACCAGTGCACATTAAGCGAACACACCAAGTGCACCGACTTAGTACAACAAAAATAACAATTTCGATAATAGACGAATATCACGGACATGTGTTTTGGGTGCTCAAAAGAACTGTCTCATCGAAACATTTCTTTTGAATCCCTAAAACCAAATTTTACGATTGAGGGAAAACAACCAAAACCAAGGTTTGGATGCTTAACAAGATGGTTGTTTTAAACACCCAAAACGTATGTTTTCACTGAAAGAAAAGAAAAGTTCGCAGCCCAAAAAGCAGACAACGTCGGGCCACCAACGGCCTGCCAGCGATATGCCATCTCAATGGTATATCGTTGGTGGGCCGTTGATGGTCCGACGTTGTGTGCTAGCTGTGATGGAGAGCTTATGACATTAGGGCGATAAAAACGAGACAATATTTCGTCAGTAAATGGTTCGTCAATTTACATTTAACCTTTATTTGATGTTGTTAAATGTATATACATGTAGTAGATGTCAATAAAGATCGGATTTTCTTTCTTTTCGACGTTTTTAGACCTGCAAAGCATAAGAGACAATTAGACCACAACCTCCAAGAAGCTCATTTTCTTCAATGCTTTGACAGATGTTCCGATTATATAATTACTTCACGGAAAACACACGTTGAAGTTACAAACTCTGGCCAAAAAATGACGTTCTATGAAGGTCCAAGCCTTTCCAAAAATATCCGAAAACTCCCGTTTTCGATCATTCAAACTACCGATTATTCAAAAGGATTCCTGCGGTCCCTGGCAATTCGAATAATTGAGGTTTGACTGTATAAACTTGCCTTATTCAGTATCCTGCATTTTAAGTTATAGTTTTATTCATAGCACTATTTTGGATTGTTTACCAGCTTTTCAAGTAATAAATTAGAAAGAAATTTTGATAATCAACAAGTTGTTTTGTTTTAAAATAAATATGTCATAATGTCCATGCCCAAATATATGGTACATTTAGTATCTATAAAAAGTAACAGCATGCTCATTCCTTAGTACCCTAGGGTCTAATTAGTCTAACCTTGCACGATCAGAAAATTTTTTAATGTTTGTCAAATTGTTTTGGGAGACCACCTAAATGGGGAAAATATTTCCCTAAAGAATAAACCTATTTGAGCTATGTTAAATTGCATGGTTTCCATGGCAACGCATAATGCGCTTCTTAAGAATGGGGATGTCCCTACAAAAGTACTCATATCTCAGCAGCAACTCATCCGAAACTTTTAAACTTGGTACCAACTGAATATTAAGACATTGGACATTCATTCAATGTTCAGATATGCATATTATCAAATTTGCATATTCATGAATATTAATGAAAATATCTGAAATTAGAGAAAAATCGTGAAAATTAAGGGGGTGTACATGCAAATTTATCCACATCTCACCTGCTTACAATTCTATACTACAAGCCTTGGTACCAATTTAATGCTAATACATATCATGTTTACCTTAATGGACCAATATGCAAATCATCTAAAAATTGTATTTATGAATATTAATTAAATATTAGAAATGAGAATAAATTAGAGAACAATTAATAAAATGTACATGCAAAATTACTCATAACTCAGCTGCTATTTATCCTAGATTTCATAGTATACCCATTTACTTTCTAAACTTGTTCCCACGTTAAAGTCCAGAAAAAGTTCTATAATAGTGTTGTTTGGTATGCAAATTATTTAATTTGTTTATTAATGAGTATTTGTTCGAAGATTGATTCGCTTGCAATTTTTCTTTAGTTTTCTATAGTTTTCATCAATATTCATGAATATGTTTGTTAATTGATTGTATATCTGACCATTGAAATAAAATACTATGTTCAGCCTTAATTTGATGCTAAGATTAATTGACTAGAACAATTTTAAGATGAGATAGGAGTAGTTTTAGAAGTAGACCCTCCTAATTTTTCTACGTTTTTTTCTCTCATTTCTAATGTTTAAATTAATATTAATAAATCTAAAAAATGGAGAATTTCACATTATGGCTATTGAGTAAAGTAAAATGTCTTAGCTTTAAGTCGGTACCAAGTGTGGTAGTCTAGGAATATTAGCAGCTACGATATGAGTAATTTTGTAGGTACACCCCCTTAATTTTATTACCATTTTCCTCTCCTTTCTAACATTTAAATTAATATTCAAGAATATAATCATTAAAGTGATTGTTCGGATCCGATGTAAGTTTATTTTGATCAAAAATAAATTCCTCAGTAATTACTAATTTGTTTTCACTGCTCTGAACCTTCATTAGCTAAGGTGATTAAAGCCCTGTTTATTGCTCTGAAAACCAATAACTGTCTGCAGACATCTTTTTCATCTGATACATTTAACAGCATGCGATCAAGCGTCTATTTACCTCAGTTGTGACTAAATGGGATCAGCTCCCAGAAGAGGGGCCTATAATAAGCTGTGCTTCCATTCAATTATTTCATTGAGTAATAATGGCTTCAAGTGATAAGAATGAGAATTACTTTAGACAGGGGCTACCTTTCATGTTTACACTACAGAAATAAGCAGTCTGGTTCAGGGCCCCTAAGTAAGTAATAGTTAATAGCATTAATTGAAATTGTAACATTTAGCTCTGTGCATGATATCCTGCTTTGCAAACATTTTGAACCCAGATCAGGCCCACCAAAATAAGGGATCTGATCAGGATCCAAACTGTTTGGTGCTCTGAGCGCATTCCTGAAAAAGTTTTTTGGAAAAGTGATTTCTTAAAGAAAAGGGCAGACAATTAAAACATTCAAAATAATCCTGTGTTCGCAAAGAGAAATTGTATTTTTATTGTTTAATGTCATAATTTTTATCATTCATATTATCATTTCCATAAATCTGAGTAAATTCTTGAAAATTCAAACCAAGTCCAGTCCAACAAAATGGCTTGAAAGCCTAACAGACTCAGATCAGCCTGCGCATTGATCCATGCAGACGGCAAAGACTCTGACCATACAGTGTCTATATCCAGGCTGATCTGAGTCTCGCCTGTTTGTTCATGAATCTGCCAATTCTAGCCAGAGTCCTTGAAGCTTGGATACTTTAGCTACCCATTATGTTGCTGTGAAAACACTGATCAGACTATAATCAAACGCAGATGCGGTGCTTGATGCTCATACCATTTTACTTTAAACCTGTTTGTGTCGTCTGCTGATAAGCTTTACAAAAAAAATGATAAGAGGAATGACATGTTGTCGGGCCTGATCTGGATCCAAACTGTTTGACACTCTTTGATAATCTTTCCAAAGAGTTTAGAAATAGATCAGACCGAACATTATACACTGACTGTAATTAACCTGCTTGACCTGATAACTGCACCTTGTGTAGTGCTGCCTGAGGAATTCTTCTTGGAGTATTCAAGTGATTAATGGCGATCCCCTGTGGCATGTGAGTGCAATTAAATTATGGGCTAATTGGAGCAGTTTCAACAAAATAAATGGTCATATGGTTCCCAGTATACCGTTAGATCTATAATAAATGTATATGAAAAAAAAGTCGGAATTATCACTTCAAATGATTAGCATATCCGATCATGGCATAAAATGTGCTATGTCTTTGCATTTTTTTGCTACCAAGCTTGTTAGTCTATGACACTCAGCAGATGAGATATAGGTGATTTTGTAGATATACCCATTTTAATTTTTCTGCATTTTTTCTTTCTTTGTTTAATGTTTTCATAAATATTGACAAATATGTAAATAAGATTTGTATATCAGACTATTGTGTTAAAGTACTATGACTCACAGTGATTCATTTACAATTTTTGGCTTATGGGTCCTGGGACTCGCTGTTTACAATATCACTGAGTCCCAACTGCAAACTTATGAGTCCAAAACACTATTTTTAATGACAAGTCTGCAATACTATTGCATCCTGGGACTTGCCGGGACTCGCTGAAATAAAAACTTATGCGCAAAAGATGCAGATTGCAAAGGTAACAAAATCACTGGACTCACCTTTCATTTGGTACCAATGTTGGAAGTTTAGAATAGTTAGCAGCTGGCATATGGGTTATGTTGTACGTACACCCGTTAAAATTTTCTAACATTTTTCTCTTATTTCTAATATTTTCATTAATATTCATGAATATGCAAATTAGATAATGTGTAGATCATACTATTGGATTAAAGTGTAATGTCTCAACTTTAATTTGGTAACAAGTTTGGTAGTCTAGAAAAGTTAGCAGCTGACATTTTGTTAATATTGTACACACGCTCCTTATTTTTTTCTACCATTTTTCTCTTATTTCTCATGTTTTCATAAATATTCATGGCTATTCAAATTAGATTATTTGCATTTCGAACCTTTGGAAAAAAGAACTTTGTCTAGGCTTTGATTTGGTACCCAGTTTGATAGTCTATGATAACTAGCAAATGACATATGGGTAATGTGTATAGGTACAGCTCCTTATTTTTTCTACGAATTTTCTTTTATCTTTATTTTTTATTAATACTCATGAATATGCAAAAGCGAAAATTTGCATATCAGCATATTGAATAAAAACTATGTCTGGGCCTCTATTCGGTACCAGGGTCGGTAGTCTAGGATGAGTTGTTGCTTTGATACGAATCATTTTGTAGTTACACCTACTTTCTTTAGAATCATATTGTGTATTTTCACATTATGGGGGAAGGGTAAATTGTACTAGCCAGTTTTTTTTCTTTGCTATTTAGCGACCATTTTGTTTCACCAGTAACTGACAGCTTGTTTTCCTTGAATTAGTAGAAGAGAGAGTAAATCTATGAAAGTATGTGCAGCACGCAAGTGTCAATCTTGGGTCTGCTTGCAAATGACCCAGCTACAGCGCCCGATGGGTTGCCATGGACACCATGCAATTTTATTTAATCCAAATAGGTTTATTTTTGGAGAATATAAGAATTTTTGGTATTTAGTGGTCCAACTGAACAATTTCACATCCATGAATAATTGTCCTTTGGTGCAACTTAAGTCGAATAAGCCCCCTCCCCCTAATGAGGTGTGTGTGTGGGAGGGAGGAATAGTTATTCCATGATTTACCTCTATTTTTACTTTCATACTCATAGATATGCAAATGATATAATTTTATTATATGACTATTGGATGAAAGGACTTGTCAAATTGTATCACTGATGATATATTAGCACGAAACAAGGACAGTTTGGGGGCAGAATTCAGTTTATATTTGCTTTTTTATAATTTTCCCTTATTTTCTGAAATTTTGATCAGTATTGATGAATATGCAAATTAGATAACTAATCTGCATAACAGACAATTCCATCAGATGAAAGTACTATATCTAAGCTATAATTTGCTAACAAGTTTAATAGACTGTAGGGTGAATTGCTGATGAGATACCAGTCATTTTATTGGTACAGGCCCACTTTCTTTAAAATCGCATTAACCCCCTCCCCTAGCCGAACCTTACAGAATTTTGCTTAAATCGCTATATTTTCCTGCAAACAATAGTGATATCATTGTGATGCATTTTTTAAGTTCTCATTTTAATGAAATTATTTTTGACATATTTGGGCCAGATAATATGCATGGACTATCATGAAAAAACCTTAACTAAGTCGAAAGCAAGATTTTATGCTCAAATTGTCTCCCCTGATTACCTCTTGGTCATATTTTTAATTCTAAATGCATAAATTGATGTCAGTGAAGATCCCCAATCATGAGAAGATGCTTTTGGATTGATTTGTACCAGTTTGGTATCCATAACCTGTTACTCTACAGATTTTTATGGATTTTTCTTCAATTTGGCGGCCATCTTGGAAATATGCAAATTAGATAGTGAAGACGCCATTTTTCAGCTTGCCAACATTGGTTTTTGGATTCAGCATACCAAAATACCCCTAATAGACATCTCAAAACCTTTTCTTCACAAAATGCCTGTACCTTCTTAAATAAGCGTCTTTTTCTGATTTTTTTCCTGACTATGAGTGAGTATTTAAAATTTCAGACGCACATCTGTACCTAAATCCCTGCGAAGTGTTAATAAGCGTTTCACGATAGTGGCAGTATGTTGTGATGTGTGGGCTACTCGATCTGCGAGAACATGATGAAATCCGTTCATGAGCCTGTATACATACACCTTTAATTCTTAATAAATACATGTAGCATGCCTTACCTACGCAGCTCAGTGAGACGGTGGTTGAACTGTTGGTAATAGTTTGTGTCACTGGAGAATACCCTATTCGCTCAAAATGGATGTCGACTGGTATTGAGCACGCAACTACCTCGTAAGTACCCGGTGCTGAGCTTGATACCTCGATGGGTTCCGTTGATGTCAAGGTCACCCCCAGTACCGCTGGTGTGCAATCAGACGTGACGGTTACGGTTACTTGGTCAGTGCATCTTGTACCTGCATATATAAAGAGGTCATACATTTAGATCAATAACTGCACTATAAATAGAGAATACTGGGTGAGTGTCTTTTGATATCATGTTTACCAGGCAATGCTTCGAGAACGCTTGTTGAATCGCGAGGCGTGCATCTATTTATCAGTTTACAAGTTGTTTCACTCTTTTAGCTAGCGATTACATAACGTAACTGTCGATTGGCCCATTGACGACGTGATTCAATAAATGCCACGTCATCATGACCTGATAAAGGAGGGTCTGGATGGGGGGTCTGGTATTCACTATTCACTCAAATTTTAGCCCATTATTCATCTAAATAAAATTTTGGGTTATTCATTAAAATAAGACCAATTATTCATTAAAATCGTTCATTAAAATTAACTTAAAAATACCAATATTTCTACGGACGCGCATTGGTCAAAATAATGCTTAAAAATATAATTTATATGTTTTAAGATTTGAGTGAGCAAAGTGACCGAGGAAAAACTTCTGTATTTTTTATAGCGTAAAAGACATTTAAGAGTGAAAAAGCAATGATAGTATGACATTTTCAAGAAAAAGTGGGGAAATGTAGGAACACAAGGAAAAGTAGGGCCTATCTAAAAGCCTGATTAATAAATGTACTATCAAAATTAGCATGATAAAAGTTGTAACTAAAACCACCAAAACAGAATAACTTTTGAAAACTAAGAAATTAAGTGGCCTGATAAGAGTTTAATTTATAAAAACCGAGCGAGCGAGGAAATATTTTAATGATTTTATAGGGACAATTAAAACATGACCCACCTGCTGGGAAGCCAAAGTTAATAGTGACCCCCTACTAGCCACATGGAAATGCACATGCCTCCCCTAATTTTTAGCCCCCCAGGCTTTCAAGTGCCCTTCAACAAAAAAGTAGAGAAAAAGTAGCGATAAAAATTCGGGAAAAGTGAAAAAGTAGGGATTATTGGTGTAAAAAGTAGGGATAGTAGGGCTTTTCCAATTACAAAATTTATCACAATGAGTAGTTTGAAATAAATCCCACACTAAATAAGCAGGATAATAGCTGTGACAATAGTACAAGCTAAACAGAGAGCCCTTTGGGGTTAAAATTCTGGATTTTTATGCGTAAATGACATTTTAAAGTGAAAAAGGATGGATAGAAGGGCATTTTTAAGAAAAAGTAGGAGCAAAAAAAAAGGAGGTCCCACTTGTAAGCCTGCCCCTCCCCCTGCTGAAAAAAGACATTTTTGCAGCTGAACAAAAACGGACTGAGTACAGATATATAAGAAAGACACATTTTTTTGAGATAATTTATCAATAGATTATGAGGCAACTCACCAACACTTTGTGAGGCAATTCACTGATGAATTTTAAGTCAACTCACAGACACATCATCATTTTTATGAGACAATTTAATTCACAGACACTTTAATGATCTTTAATTCTAAATCTAAAAAATGTTGTTGGGGAATTGTCTCAGTCAGAAAATGTATTTGAATTGTTCCGAAATCTATGTTTTTGAGTTGCTTTCTCTATAAATTCTCTTGATTTCCCCAAGTCACACTGTAATCACACTGGTAAATGTATACGTCGATTTGGTGGTATTTACGCGTATATCCGGTCTGGTACTTCATAGACCGGAAGTGGTAGATATTGGTGTTTATACTATATAGGAAAACATGCCATATGCCTAAAGGACTATAGAATTAGATCATTTTTAAGTATTCAGTATGTGCATGGCGATTTATGTAAGCATTTAGGAATAGATTCGAGTACCGATCATCCAGGTCGGTACTCGAATCTATTCCTAAATGTTTACATTAAACTCCATGTGCATGCCAAATACTTAAAACTGATCTAATTCTATAGTCCTTAAGGCATATTGCATGTTTTTCTATATAGTATTATCACCAATATCTATCACTTCTGGTCTATGAAGTACCGGCAATACGCGTAAATACCACCAAATCGACGTATACATTTACCAATGTGGTAATGGTAATAGGTCGTTTTGGCCCCGCATGGGGCATTTTGACATGGGTTGTTTCAGCCTGAGTCGTGAAAGGGCCCTTTTTACATTTCAGCCTGATTTTTTCACAAAACTTAACACCTGCCCATCTGTCCATTCATACACATATAATAATGCATACATTATCACTTTCGGTTCGGTGGGAACAATATTAAGGAACAAACTGAGTCAACATTTTATGATTACATATATAGGTTTTACAAATGCATTGATATTTTTTAGCATTATTCAGTATTCATTAAAATCTGATTATTCACTATTCATTATCTTTGATTATCCCTGAATCGTAATCTTTGGCCAAAACAACCAAATGACCAAAATGACTCACTCTGAAAATTGGCCGAAATGACCCACCTACCAAGTCCGAAACAACTCATCCCCTAAATTTGATGAAACAACCCAAGACAAATCAACCCAGGACCAAAATGACCCGCATTCCGCAGTATCTCACAATTTAATTCCCAGCAAGTTCCTATAAATGAAGCTCTTTCCAAGTTTCACTGAACCTGTGTTTGTATCATATAATGTTTACCTTTTACGTTGTAGATTTGTATTCTGAATATCTTGAGTTAAAAACCTGGAACCCCTAGTGAATGTGCCTGCTCCTTTATTCCCAAAAAGATGAAAACTCATTATATTTTCGTTTTCTTTAGAATTTATGCACACTTTGGAGTCTAGACCTACTTCTTTCTTTCACAGATTTGAGATCAGAATTATAGAATTTGAGCATAAAAGGGACCAAATGATTACTTCCTGTGTCTTTTTCTTGAGGTTTTTTGGGCCTTTTCTATTTCAAACTCTATTTCAGGGATAATTGCTAAATTATGTCTGTTAGTTGACTGGGATTAAATTGTAGAATTACCATATGATAATCAATCAATTAAAAATGGTGGGAACAATATTAAGGAACAAACTGAGTCAACATTTTATGATTACATATATAGGCTTTACAAATGCATTGATATTTTTAACATTATTCAGTATTCATTAAAATCTGATTATTCACTATTCATTACTTTTTTCTTCTATTCATTAAAAATAATAGGATTATTCAAATTTTTTAGGCCCTCATTATTCACTATTCATTATTTTTTTATCTCACTATTCACTATTCATTATAAAAAAGGCCATTATTCACTTATCATTATTCCTACCAGACCCTCATAAAGACACATGCCGTGAGATAGCCGACGTCTATCAATTCAGCATGCATCAATGCAATTAATTTGAAAGGTATCGATAACATTCCATTCAAGCTGTCCAGATAAAGGTATAGGACTCGGTGAAAATGCGATTTCCGACAATTTAAACACCAATACATTCAGAATGAGTTTCTAAATAATAATTTGTTAAGCCATTATATAATCAGCAAGCACAGAAGAATTAAGTACGGTTGGGTAATAAAATAATTATTGACTGTGACATTGACATACATTGTAAATAAAAACATTGGCTCATTAATTATTTACACATTATTATCTTTATGGTCTTTAACTCTTCGTTGCTGACTTGAAATTCTAACATTCCTCTGTTATTGCATCTGTTGCACATAGTACCGAAGGTTTGGATTTACTGCAGTAACTGGTTCAAGTACAAATTGATTTGTTTGCTATGTATGTGGAATATGGGTGTGGAAACCACCGCTGATACAATAGATCTTCAATGGCTTGAACTTTGATGGCCAATTCACCTTGCCTGGCTAGCACAAGCATCATGGTCACCCTACATGTTATCTTATGCATAGTCCTCCCTGTATGGGTGGAACTACCCTTGGCTGTAACTCTTTTACGTGGTTCCAAGCCTGTTCGAGCCATTGAGATTCGACTGTAGTTATATTTCCGTCTTTAACCGGGGCTAGCATAGTATTCAAATATGAATACAAATCGTTCAGAAAGATGGCAAATTTTCACACTATCTTAACCTTGTAACACAAGGGAAATAGTCTGCTGTATTAGTTCACTATTGTATTCTAGATATGATGCCATTATGCAAGATTCTTTTCGAATTCAGACACATACCATCGATACTAATTTAAGTCATTTTCTGCCATAGACTGTCAATCCATAAAGTATCGAATGCTTGCTTGAAGTCAACAAAAGCATGACTTTGATTTTAAGATATCAATACGAAAGCTGACAACGAAATGATGTTTATCCAGTACAAAAATGTAAATGAGCATAATCAGGAAATACCACAATCATACACCGCAGACCAACCCACGGCAACGCACAATACATCAGGAAGACAGTTAAAGCAAAGCAATCATCTCCCCCTTCCCCATTCAATGGTTGCAAAGCTAAAGGTGCACACATAATACTGAATAACAAAACAGGGACCAAACACAGAACCCCCACAAACATTAAAGGACCTGTACTTCTTGGGTTTTGAACATTCCTTTGGTTTGTATATAACCCAAAAATTAACTATCTGGTATTATTGCTTTGTCAAAAACAGTATATATAAAGATGATTTAATATGTTTGTTTTAAATTTATCACTTATATGTAATTGGTTGCGTTCAATGAGTGTGCGCCTTCTATTATTTCTTCTTCAACTATTGGTTGGTATTTTTTCATTTGTTTATGTACAAGGGGTATTTTAATTTGACTTCTTTTCTAGCTGGTTAACTTGCTTTAAAACGTAAAAAAAGTGTCCACTGGTATCGCACTTTTATGACGTTTCGTTCTTTATCTAAATGCCTGCTCAGTATTCTATTGAATTTTTACTATTAAGTTTTTAAAGTTTCCTTGCTTGTTATTTGTGCCGTCTTATATTCCCTGCTTATGATGATTTTACTAATGCCAAATTTGTTTTCTATAATGTTCGTATTTATTATAAAGTCGTCTTATTCCATAACGTACATTTCTCGCATTTCTTCATTGTCGAAGACAGGAAGCACGCTAGCACATACTAACCTGTCGCCTTTCGCTCGGTGCACACTGGGATTGAACCGCCATTTGTATTAAAAATATATTATGCGATCAGTGCTTGCATGACTCAGGTCTTTACATTCAGAAAATATTGACTAAAAGAGAAATGATAAACTGTCAAAAAGTTAACTTTTTGGTATTTTAGAAAAATACAGTCTGTCATTACAGGAGTGCGAGAATTGACCGGGACTTGCAAAATGTCGCTAGTTACCCATAATGCAAAGGGCGAAATGCGAGAGATCTAGATGAGGTATCGTTAGGTCTTGCGAGACTGTGCATTTCTTTACTCTTGGCCGAACCGGAAATGATTTTTTGCAAACATCTTTAAACATCTTTTAATGTAAGATACAGGATTTATAAATATCTGCTTTCTCAACGTCTCTAAACATGCTTAAATGATCTATCGCTACTTCCTCCACATCAATATCACACTGGTAAATGTATACGTCGATATGGTGGTATTTACGTATATTGCCGGTACTTCATAGACCGGAAGTGGTAGATATTGGTGATAATACCATATAGAAAAACTTGCCATATGCCTAAAGGACTATAGAATTGGATCATTTTAAGTATTCAGTATGTGCATGGCGATTTATGTAAGCATTTAAGAATAGATTCGAGTACCGATCATCCAGAATGATACTCGAATCTATTCCTAAATGCTTACATAAATCGCCATGTGTATGCCGAATACTTAAAAATGATCTAATTCTATAGCCCTTAAGGCATATGGCATGTTTTTTCTATATAGTATTATCACCAATATCTACCACTTCCGGTCTATGAAGTACCGACAATACGCGTAAATACCATCAAATCGACGTATTAATGCATTTACCAGTGTGAATAGTGTTAACATTATCAGATTTCTATTGGTCTCGATTCTCTTTCCGTATAAATAGTAAAGAAGATGGCAAAGATCAGGAATCGATACAATCAAAGTAAGAAAGAGGGCAAAGATCAGGAACCGATACAATCAAGCACCACACCTGGCCCAGGATACCAATGGGAAAGTAACAAAATCACAATTTAAAATCTTAAAAGAGAGCCAAGAGGTCATCACTTCCCAGCAGGTGACCACAAGGCATCAATAAACAGACGCGCACAAAAAGTATAACAAACACAAGACAGAAATAACATAAATGATCCACAAAAGAAGTACAGCCTTGGAACGGTCAGTAAAAACATTTTACTGTAGGGCTTTAACCGGTTTCACGGCGCCAACCTCACCCTTAGTTCAGATGTGGATCAAGACACATAGATGTTTTGTTTGCATGAAAGACCCCTAACTTATCAATGCATCATCTCCTAGAACATATAATCACGATATAAAAAGGAGAAAAAAGCAAATATAAGGACTCAATAGTAAATAAAAAGTACCACACCTGACCAGGGACACCATATGGCAAAGTGACAAAAACACAAGAGAGCTTTCCTGCTGTTCACACGGCTGCAAGGAAGAGACAAGACTGAATAACAAAGACAAACACGAAACACAAATAACAAAAATGATCCACAAAAGAAGCATGCAGGGGCGTCCCTACGTGTACACAAAAACGCACGTGCGTCCAACTAGGCACCGCAAGCATAGTGTTTTAAGATACATATTTTGAATTTTGGAAGAAAAATATAGAGCCAACATAGCCAGTGCAACCGCACTCTAGCACTGGTTTAGGCGGTATTCTACTTTCTGACGGAACCCAGTATTCTTGAGGATCATATACATGTAATATGACAGAATAGAAACATTATACAATATATAGTTCGCTGCTACCGCAAAAAGATTACTCACCCGCTGGTGTTGTGGTGGTGTCAACTTGTGCACCAGTATTTCCAGCGTTGAATGCGTCATTTCCGGAATTCATGTCACGCACTAATATACCAAGCATCACCACGCATGAAATCATTCCGAACACCATGACGGCCCCGGCAATGAATAACAATACTTTTGTTAGACCTGACATTTTAGACTCTTCAAATTCAATATGACCTCTATTTTGTCTTGATCCCGACTTCTTCCCCGACATATGTCTAATTATAGTGTTCACAAATGATTAAAATCCTAGCTTCTTTCACAAGTGTAAGTTAGTAAATCGTGCATGCCTACCAGTATAAAAAATATAGTCATGGGCCGTCCACTGCTACTGCTACTTCTGTCACTACTAATGTTTGGTTATATGGATGCTTTACGTCCCAGCCAACCATTAACAATCATGTCAGGGCGATTGGCTGTTTTTGGTTGAACCAGTACTTAGCAGCGGATAAAGTGTCTTGATCTAGAATACAAAGCAGTGACTAAAAGGACTCTCGAACCAACAACCTTTCGATCCTCAATCTTACGATCTATCAAATGAGCCATATTGAACTCCACTCCACTACAACAACTTCTACTACTACTTCCACTACTACTAAACTACTACTACTACTACTACTACTACTACTACTACTACTACTACTACTACTACTACTACTACTACAAACTGCTGCTGTTACTACTACACTACTACTACTACTACTACTACTACTACTACTACTACTACTACTACTACTACTACTACTACTACCTCTTAAAATAAAAGTAACTCTAGACCGAGAGGCCTCAGGTTCGAGCCTCATCCAGACACATTTATCATAGCTTAGTACTGGTTCAACCCAGGAAGACCCGTCCCTGTTTAACTGAAAGATTGTTGATGGGACGTAAAGAATCAAATCAAACAAACAAACAAAAAAAATAATAATAATAATAAAAATAATAATAATAATAATAATAATAATAATAATAATAACAATAATTAAAAGATATCAGATTAATAGATTTAGTAAATTCACTTCCCGTACAGACACACAGAAACTAGCTAACAAAGTCAAAACCCCAGTGGTAGGTTTATATAAGTAGCTTTTGTCGTCATGTATATTATACCATACCGGAATCTCCTTTAGAATTTAGTACTTAGGGAGTGAAACTAAATAAGTTTCGAGGATGATGTTTATGATTCTTGAACTTAACTTATATTATTTTATGATGCACTAAATTGTTCAAGATGTGATTTAGCATAAAAAGACAAAACGAAAACTTACATATATGCAGCAATTCTAACGTAGATTGTCACGCGCTTATAGCATTCGCTGTAAAAAAAAACCTGGATCCGGGGTCCTTTATGTATAGTCAACGTGTTTAACGGGAGCGCCATAATTAAAAGTAAATACATTTTTACTGACTGCTTCAAAGACGTGCTTCTTTTATGGATCATATTTATTATATATGCTTCGTGTTTGTCTTGTTTTCTTGCCTTTCATTGCAGCCTTGTGGTCACCTGCTGGAAAATGGTTGACCTCTTGGCTTTCTTGTATATTTAAGCCGAGTGGAATTTCCCATTTTCATCAATTGGACCAAGCCATTTCCGTTTTAAGGGCTGTTAGGTTGTATTTATAATATAACTTTCTTAAAGCAAAAACTGGAGACCATGATCATACGCCGCGTCCTGTGGCGTCTGATCTCGGTCTGCACTGTGTGTCTATGTGCAAGTCTTATATGGGTTAACCATGGAATCTGCCACAAACCTGTCGTGATCGGATGTGATTTACAGCAAACCGAAAGCCAAAATTCGATAACCACATGGAAGGCGCAATTTTGAACGTTTAATTAACCTCCAGTAGATTTTAAGGTTTGTTTTGTTGTACGGTTTTAATTTCATTCAAATTTTAAAGGTAGCTTGGGATGTTTAAAAAAGAGGTTAAGACAAGATCAGACAATGGACATGATACTTGGAAAATGTTAATTTCCCAATAGTGTTCTTCCTTATTTTCAGTATGAGAAGTTATAGGTACTATTTTGAAGTGCCTCTTTGAGGCAATTCCCATTTACACCTACAACATATATCTTTTCAATAAATGAGTTTTCATCGTAAGCTTCTTTTAAACAAATTCTCAACCACTTTCATTTATTCAAAGAAACGAGCATGTAGAAATGAACAACTTTTCATGTAGTTTGTCATGCACCTGGATGATAATAATAGACTGTCTATTTTATGGTTCTGAAAGCTTATCTTGAGATGTTTCATGGGAGTATATTCCTAAATTGCTAGTTGCGTGGTTGTAAGTGGGTAAAAATGGTGCAATGGGGTGATGTTTTAGGATGGGTTTTCGTCAAAATCCACCGCTTGCCACAACACGCATGTGGCGACATATTGCGTCATATCTCATGAATTTCAAATTGATTGACCCTTAGAAATAGCAGTAAACACCATACTGTATTTTAGTACTCTTTCTAAATGAGCCCAAAGACTGTGAGTTCTTTATGCACGAAAAGGCACCTTTACAGTTTTCGTCGATGCCCTTAGCTTTAGCTTACGGTAACTTTCCTCGTGTCAAACGTCAATGATGCACAGTTCATGCATACTGTGCGTATAATGTAAAATAGGAAAATAAAATAAAAAATACAAAAAAAAAATCATAGCAAAGAGGCTTGTATTGGGGTTTGGGGATACAGGATATGTGTCACTTTACTTCCAGGGATATAGGATACTAATTATCAATTTTACTTCCAGGGATATGGGATACCCTGTTGAATTACAAGGATACTGTTGTTTTTCTTCCAAAATAAACAAATACAAAATAGAAAGACAAAAAACGTCAATGAAGTCATTTCAGATTTTCAATTGAGGAAGAGAAGCTGTATGTACAATACATGGCAAGTTTATCTCCACCAGGGCGTTAAGACAGAGTAAAATTTTCAGCTCGAAAGCACTTATTATACCCCACCAAAGAAGTTAAGATATATTTGTTTAAGGTGTGTGGTGTGGTTCGTTGACCGTATACCATATATAGTGGACTCTACCTGGATCGAAACTTCAATATCCATTGCTTATTTTTTTATAAGATTTAGATGGTGTTGTGTGCTGGGTCCGTGTTTTGTGGTGCTATCATTGGTATCCGTTCTAGTTGAGCAATCATTTTCTCTTGTTAAGGGAGAAGATAGTTGCTGCTCCAATTTAATTGTGTGTGTTGTCTGCGTTTAGTGTCTTTTCCTCACTGATCTGAGGATGGTCTACGGCGGTCTATGATTGTAGCATTTCCTGATCATACTCACTTATAGTCCGGTAGAAAACCAGAATGACTTGGAGCTTGATTTTAAAGTGTTTTCTTTGCTGATTCATGTTGTTCAGGCATTGCACTTGATGAATCCAGCTGATGCCACCCTGGCATCATTGAGTGTTTTGAAATATTAAAAATGGCGTCCAAAATGGCCGTCAGTTTGGCTCCTAAGACCTAAATCACTAACATACTCGATCAAAAATATTTGGATTTTGACTTTTAATGTATATTTAGAGGCTATATGATACACACAATTAAATTGGAAAATGGTTTTGATTCAGAAGAACACAATTTTAAAGATAGCTTCCAATGTGGCCGTCAGTTAGGCCGCCGCGAAGACCTATCTGATCAACAAATTCGATATAATGCATTTTAATTTCAAATGACTTTTTTATGGATGCTTAGATGCCTTATAATTTAAACGATTAAATTGGAGCTTTGGTTTGATTCAGAAGGTTGCAATATTTATTTGTTTGTTTTGATTCTTTACATCCCATCAACAACCTTTCA
Organism: Loripinus fragilis; assembly: GCA_964019695.1. Taxonomy (NCBI): domain Eukaryota; kingdom Metazoa; phylum Mollusca; class Bivalvia; order Lucinida; family Lucinidae; genus Loripinus; species Loripinus fragilis. The sequence continues at coordinate 794,922 of OZ026530.1, read as the reverse complement.
GTTAACAGGGACGGGTCTTCCTGGGTTGAACCAGTACTAAGCTAGGATAAATGTGTCTTGCTCAAGGACCACAATGCAGTGACGCTGGTGAGGCTGGAACCCGCGGCCCCTCGGTCTCGAGTCGAGCACTCTACCACTGAGCCACTGCGCTCCCTTTTGCAATATTTAAGATGGTGTGTTAAGATGGCCGCCATTTTAAAGCGGAATTCAGCCTGAGATCAAAATCGCAGGTAATAACTATTTCTGACTGTTTTAAGCAGCGGTAGTATTTGGAGAATTTGACTGGCATATTGCTGTTGCTTTTAGCATTGTAAATATTCAAGATTACGTCCAAGAAGGCAGCAATAATAGGGTGGGGAAAATAAACATACTCTTACTTTTTGTATTTAACGGTAATGTTTTTGTCTTTGTTCTGGTAATCGTATCCATCAACCCATGCGCTACTTTCCAGAACACTTTTGGCCAGATCTGATAATACCATATCATAATATTCTCTTAAAAGTTCCTACTTTGAGAAACATTCTATCAAAAAGAAAATGAAGGGATATAAGCCAGGGCATACTTAACGGACGACATTACTGAAAACTTTATGGCAGAGTGTTGTTCAAAGTACAAAGTAAGTAAGGGTGCAAAGATCAGGAATCGATACAATCAAGTACCATACCTGACCCAGGATACCAATAGGAAAGTGACAAACTCAGAGTTAGACACCACAAACGAGAGCCAAGAGGTCAGCCCTTCCCAAGCAGGTGACCACACACCTTTTTTGAAAAACTCATCTGGAAAGTTGTATATGAATGTATAGATAAAATTAGCAAAAAAGAGAGAAAATACTGTTTACTTATGAAGTGCAGTGTATCAAAACAAAAAAAAAACAATCCCTGAGTAAAATATCTGCATGCTGCAAATTTTCGTTAACATCTTGACTGCTAGTTGGGTGTCACTTACAATACAGGCCTGCTGTTCCGGTGCAATTGTAACAAGCAAATTCAGAGAATTTATGTCCCTGCCACTTTTTGTTTGTCTTTGAAGTTTGAATATATATGAACTATCATGGAACAACTTAAGTTCGCAGAACAGAAAACAGAAACAAAACTTAAGAATTTTATCCAAAGCATATCCATAGCTATAGGCCATGACATAAGCACATACAGATGTTTCATGAAGAATTGTATAAAACTGTAGGGGCATTTGCACTCAAAGGTACTACATATATAGAGACATTGATAAGATATTGATAGCACTGAAGGCGAAAAATAGAAAAGTGATAAATGTTAAGCTGAGGTTTCATATGATAAAAATAGTCTGAGGATTATATCCAAACCACATCCATAACTTCAGACCATGACCACCAGTGAAGTTTCATAAGAATCAGAATAAAACTGCAGAGGGCGTTGCACCCACAAGGTACCCCCTGTCAATTCACTTTGTTATATATAATGCTTGAAATATGACTTAAGTTCAACTTGCGAAAAAATTAACAAAAATAATCTAAGAATATTTCCAAACCACATGCATATCTTCAGACCATGGCCAAAACACCAGTGAAGTTTCAAAAGATTCGGTAAAAAACTGTATAAGTTGCGCCCACAAGGTATCCCCTGTCCATTCACTTTGCTATAGAAAATGCCGAAAATGGCTAAGTTCAACTTGTTAAAAAGTAACCAAAAATAATCTGAGGATTATACCCAAACCACATGCATATCTTCAGACCATGGCCAAAACAGTGAAAACACCAGTGAAGTTTCGAGAGAATCGGTATAAAACTGTAGGAAATGTTGCGCCCACAAGGTATCGCCTGTCCCTTCACTTTGTTATAATGCCAAAAACAATGCTAAAAACTTGCAAAAAAGTAACAAAAAATAATCTGAGGATTATATCTTAACCACATGCAGGAAATACCGCTTAACTGGAGGGAAAAATTAGTTTCACCAGTGATGTTTCGAAAGAATTGGTATAAAACTGTAGGAGGAGTTGCGCCCACACGGTATCCCCTGTCCATTCACATTGTTATAGATAATGCCCTAAAATGGCTAAATTCAACTTGCATAAAAAGTAACAAAAACAATCTGAGGATTATATCCAAACCACATGCATTTCTTCAGACCATGACCAAAACACCAGTGAAGTTTCAAAAGAATCAGTATAAAACTGTAGGAGGAGTTGCGCCCGCACGATATCCCCTGTCCATTCACAGTTATAGATAATGCCCGAAAAATGTCTAAGTTCAACTTGTGGAAAAAGTAACAAAAAAATAATCTGAGGATTACATCTGAACCACATGTATATCTTCAGACCATGACCAAAAACACCAGTGAAGTTTCATAAGAATCGGTATAAAACTTTAGGAGGAGTTGTGCACACAAGGTACCTACTTCTATAGGGGTATAGGAAGGAAAGACGGAGGCAAAAACTAAGTCTAACCGCTTTTCTTCGAAAAGGCGGGGGACAACAACCATTTCTACTATACTAGTCTGGTGCAAATGCAGCAGACCACACAGATGGCTGGATATTGCTACAACAAATATGAATGCTGGTCCGGTGCAAGAGTATCAGACATGCATACTTGTAGGCTCAAGTTTAACAGACATGACTATGACTGCTGGTTTGGTGCAACTGAGATATAGCAAATGGCAGGGTGCAATTGTTACAGACATGGCTGATGGTCCGGTGCAAATGTAATATACATGGATGCGGATAAGATGAAACTTGAACAGACATGTATGCTGATAGTATGCAACTTATAAAGACATAGATGCTATTCAGGTGCAACTGTAGCATACATGCATGATGATCTGGTGCAGTTGTGCTTACCAGCCCAGCATAGGGACATATCTGTAGGTACGAGTCAAGTGTAACATATGTACCTGCTCGTTCAGCCTCACAACTACAGATCTATGTGCTTGCAAGTCAGTAGCAACTGATTCAAACATATCTGTAACTCTAACAGACACTTAATTGTAACCAACGTGCCAGGTGATTGGGTGCAACTGTAACAAACATGCATGTTGGTTAAGAGCAACGCTTAAAAAAAGTGTACTGCAACAGGCCTGCAGGTCTCGTGAAGCTGTTACAGAAAAAATGCTTGGTTTCAGACCTGTGTGCTGGTCCTGTGTCACATAATCAAACATGCGTTATGGTTAATATGACTGCTGGCTCTGTGGCATTGATGGCTGGGCTGCTGGTCTGGTGCAAGTAGAACAGACATGCACACTGGCCCTATGCAACTTGAACAGACATGCCTGCTGATCCAGTGCAACAGTACCCAGCATTCTTAATAGTTGGGTGCAATTGTAACATACATTATTGCTGGTGCGATGTAACTTACACACATGACTGCTGTCCCCGAGTAGTCTCCTTAACCATGGAAAAGCATTCTCCGATTTTTGAGACATCTCTAATGCAAGTACATGTAACTGATAATAAAACAAGAGAACACACTGTTTCTTACACGAATCGAGTCCCGCTTCTGCGCTGTAGGAAGTCACTCTCATGAACTTATTACATGTATCGATGCATTTTACAATGAAGGAGCTGGATTGGTGGCCGTGATACTGTACCCTCAGTTCATGCAAACACATTTGAGACGTGGCATGTGATTTCCAACAATGTGGCATTTTGACAAGTGTAGACTCAGACGAGCCTATGCAGCCTCCTTTTAAACTTTGAGACTCCAAATTATCTTCAGTCAGCAGGTTAACAGTCATAGAATATTCAAGCGACAAGCAAAGGCTCTGATCAGACTGCATGTATGTGCAGGCTGATCTGAGGCTTTGCTGGTCGCACATACCACATTGTTGGAAATCTCATGCACTGGCTCATTTTATTTGAAAATTCTGAAAAAATACCACTTCCTTTAAAATCTACGTCTATTATACTTATTTCCCAAAACGTTGGGAATACCCAATACTTCCGTGGAAATATGTTTGTGTCGATGCTTTACATCCCAGTAAACAATTTTTCAGTAATGTCAGGACTATTTCTTGTTTACCTTGGTGTGATCAGAACTACTAAGCAGTAGACAACACAGTGACTACAGTAAGGTTTAGATATACACAATTTTTGAGTGTAAAATTGTAAATATCTTCTAAACCATCAGTTTTAACATTATGTGTTTTGTGTGCTCAAAAGAACTGTTGGTTGAGAAATATGAAAAAAAAAATCTTTGTTACACATCCTTAACTAACAGCCTGACTGTATTGGTCCTTGATTACTACTGTTTGTGTGTCTTGCTCAAGGCCACAACACAGTAACTCCAGTGAGCCTGGAACTTGTAATCCTATCCCCAGTCTATTGCTCTACCAACTGGTGCAACAGCTCTCGGCTGTACTTAGGCATTATACCTGATAATATCAGCCACTCCTACAAGAGCAGTCTGATAACTTCATCAATAAATCCTACCGCAAACCCTGGATACTGCTTTTCAGTTTGATTTGATTCTAACGTCCCAGTCAACAATTTTTCAGTTATGCGGGGATGTGTCTTCCTAGGTTGAACCAGAACTAAGCAGAGGATAAAGTGTCTTGCTCAGGACACAAGGCAGTGCCTCCAGTGATGCTCTAACCTCAAGCTCTAGTCGAGCACTCTATCACTGAGCCAATCACAAAGCATGCCACATACATTACTATTTTCATGCTTATTTAACTCAAATAAACATGAAATTCTACTTCTTATAAAAACTAATATGCAAGAAAAGAGTTTTTCTTGCTTTGAGATTCTGTTGTTGTATTTACTCTACTAATAAACATTTATGATTAGGATAAATATCATGCTCTATTGAGTTGAACATGCAAGTTTTATAACCTCAAGGCCTCAGGCTAGGTAATGAAATGAAACATATGCAGAATCAAAAGTATGGGAACCCTTGAATTTTATTTTGAAATATTTTTATTGAACCTAAAACACATAAAAAGATTTGAAGTTCAAATCAAAATCAAGCGTGACCTCCATGTGTAGCACATTTCATGACACCTGTCAGGCACACTGGAGATGGTACGCGTTTGATTTGATTATTTACTTCCCATCAAAAATCTTTCAGTTATGTAGGGACGGGTCTTCCTGGGTTGAACCAGTACTAAGCTAGGATTAATGTGTCTTGTTCAAGGACAAAACGCAGTGAGGCTCGAACCCGCGGCCCCTCGGTCTCGAGTCAAGCACTCTGCCACTGTGCTCCTGAATGATATGTGTATTGTTACTCTCTGAATCTCAGTCATCCTTTCCCATCAAGAAAATTGAAGAGAGGAACAGGGTTCTCTAATTTTTGCATCTGCATATAGATTAATTTAAGGATGTTTACTAGTCAAAAGTTCTAACCGGCCACATGTGTTTTTACTGATTTTCGGAAAAGCTATAAGGAATATATTAATTTCATTTGCATTCCCGAATAGGCCAGCCTATCAGTCATCAATAACAGAAAACGGCTAAGCAAAACTTGAATTGGGTAGGAGATAGGATCCAAATAACTCTCATAGCAGGCCATCATCGACCCACTCGCAAAACACCTTTTAAATGGCATTTTGCTAGCGGACTGATAGTGGCCAAACATTGAGTGCTGGCTTGGTAGCTTTGTGATTTTCAAAGGATCTGGACCAGTATTGCTAAGGAACCCTATAGAATTGCGATTTTAAGGGGTTCCAGCCCCTGACCTCATGTCATTTGTAGCTCTGATAATCGATGATGGATCCAAAGGGGGGAGGGGGAGGAGGCTTCAACCAGGAGGAGGCACTGGGTTGTGTCTTTATCCTCTGCCTAGTACTAGTTCAAACTAGGAAGACCTGTCCCAACATATCTGAAAAATTATTGGCTGCAACGTAAAGAATCAACACAAACAACAAACAAAGTCCAGAAGGTGTTAAGTTCTAATCTCATTGTTCTGTTGATGCTTAATGTCACTGTCACTGGCTTTTCAGCCGCGGCATGAGATTTCCAACAATGTGGTATGTGCGACCAGCAAAAGCTCAGACCAGCCTGCGCATATGCGCAGTCTGATCAGAGCCTTTGCTAGTCGCTTGAATATTCTATGGGTGTTAAGCTTCCGACTGAACATCATTTGGAGTTTCTAAGCTTAAAAGGAGCTTCACAGGCTTGTCTGAGTCTACACTTGTCAAAATGCCACATCGTTGAAAATCACATGTCATGGCTCATTTTATTTCATTTTGTGTGAGAAATGTCAGGGAACTTTTTAAGAAAATGAATTGTAAGATACAAACTGTACTTTTATTGTAAATAAAGAATAAAAACTGCTTATTCCGACCACCTTTCAACTCTTACCTATATATACTAGCCAAAAGTTCTAACCGGCCACTGACCAACTAGGGTTTTTTAGAGGTTGCAACAGGCCTCCAGATAAGAGTGTGTATTGGAAAATTATTTTCTTTACTTCTCATCCAAAACATATGTTGTGGGTACTCAAAAGAACCGTCTCAAAACACATTGTTTAAATAATGGGGTAAGAAAATAATTAAAATTTTACACAAATAAAATTTCCTTATCTGGACCTATGTTGCAATATGGGCCTTGACTCAACAAAACCACTCTCTAGGGTTTCCAACAAAAAGACACACAAGCAAGTCTCCTCAGTTACAGAGACTAGCTGGAAAATTGAAAAATTCATCTGTAGCAAGTTTAGATATGACATTTTCCAAAATGTGAATAACAAAGGCGCTGATCAGTCTGTGTGGATGCGCAGGCTTGTCTGCGCCTTTGTTGTTCACAAACAGCAAAGACAGGTTTTCTGATGTCGAGGCTCATATCCAATTATCAATACAGTAAAAGAATTGTACATATACGAGTCAATGTCAAAATTCGTCAAAATTCTTGTCCGTTTCATATCTTATGAAAACAACTGATGTGATCATGATTTTTTTTTCTTCACACAATACTACTGATCATACTTAATAAGGCTAGCTGATAAAACTGAAAAATATTGATGTGTAATTATATATTTTATTGGATTAAAACACCATTTTTTGGCATTTTTGCCCGTCCAGCGGAAAAAATTGAACTTTCAACAAGAATTATCAAAAAAACTGTTATTTTCTCAGGAATTTTAACTGGCTGTATTGATAAAAGCATTATCAAAGTAAATGTAGGAGGTTTCAATATGTGATTTTTCATTACATTTTTTGCATTTTTTTGCCAAAAAACCTCTGTCCCAAGCGTTTATGTCAAGACCGTAACACTTGATAAAATGCAAAAATAATACTGGATCCCTAATGGTGCTGAATCTTGTTTTCTGTCATACTAATTTGACACTTTCTGTTTACTAAGAATACATGTGTTTTGTAAAGCATCTACAGAACGGGCAAAAGAAAATACTGTTTTGGTGAGTGAAATTTTTATAGTATATTTTTTTTGTGTCAAATGACCATAACACAAAAATGGACAATGGAATTTGATAAAAAATTTCTGGTTTTAACATCTTGACCAAATAAAATTTCTCAACAAAAAATCACTCTTGTTGCCATGTTTTAGAGAGTAATCATTATTTTAGGTAAAAAAATATGTAGAATATATCAATACCGTAACAGTCAATACCGTAACGATGAAAAATGTTACGGTATTGACACATCTTGTTACGGTTTTGACATATGCTGTCAAAAAAGTACAGTTTTGAATGCAAAGATATTAGTTTTTAGTCAAGTTTATTAAGTGAATTTATGATACGAATGCTTTATCAAGTTTAAACAGAAGCATAAATCACAAATTGAATGATGAACTCGTATAAACAGTTTGTTACGGTATTGACATATTGTTTTGTTTTCAGGCAGGGTTTGTCAATGCTGTAACGGTTTTGTCAAACCCGTAACAATATTTTGAAATTAATGCAATCTACCATATATTCCAAAATTCTTTCTGTGCACATGTGTCAAGAGTATTAACATTGCAATCTGGTCAACAGTGCTCTACATCAAATCTTAAACAGAAGAATTACGCTAGCATATATTCTTTAAAGGTCAATACCGTAACATTTTTGTCAAGTACCGTAACAGTGATATTTTTGGGAAAAAAGTATATCAGACAGAGACAACATGTAGATTTTAAGTACCTGATCAATTCCTTTGGTTGATTACATTCATACCAAAGCATTGTAATTTTCTAGAAATGTGGTTTCTAAACAAAATACTGAGAAAATAGTATGCAAAATCACTTAAACGATAAAAAAATGCATTTTACGTTTGCTCATTGTCATAAATAATCATTTTGTTCAAATTTTACCTTTGACACAATTAAACACATGATTTATTAAACTTATCCATTTCAACAAAATAAATATCCATGTCGAGATTTGAAGAAAAAACAGGAAATAAAGTTTGTTACGGTATTGACATTTTATCTGGTCATGTGATCTTTGAAACTCAATTATAAGGATCTGATTGGCTGTTAAGGTTTCTTTTCGCTTTTCATAGTATTTTCAGAAAAAACTTGTTACTTTCGCGAAAAAAAAATATCATTTTATTTAATTCGTATTTTTCCTTTTACTTCTTTCAAAATTTGACGAATTTTGACATTGACTCATACAGTAAAAACTCTTTATAGTGACACTCTTTATGGAGATATATCTTTGAAAAGCTCTAACTTGCATGAAATTATAAACAAAAAACACTATTTTTATCAAGGAGACAGATACCTTTGACCACATTTGTTGTATTAACATTTTATACATCTCACATAGATCACTTTACGCCCCAACATACAGCTTTTGAGCAATCGGCAGCATGCTTATCAGTCTATTTAGAGTTTACAATATTGTGACATGCTGGGTGAACTTTAGAGAAAACCATTTGCATGAACATAAACTACAATGATCTGACTACGATATTTAGAAGTATTTTGACCCAAATATAATGTTTTTCTGGTATTATTTACAATTTTTTCATTTTGACCTTGAAAAGTTTACAAGCAAAATTTGTAAATATGTATTTTTCTACCAGAAATTTGTACATTTTGGGCGAAAATATTTCAAAATATTGTAGTCCGATATTTGTAGTTCATGTTCGTGCAACTGGTTTTTTCTAAAGTTCACCCAGCATGTCACAATATTGCAAACAGTATCAAACCAGGAAGTGACTCTAGAAAGACTGATAAGCATGCTGTGGATTGCTCAAAAGCTGTATGTTGGGGCGTAAAGTGATCTAGTGAGATGTATAAAATGTTCATACAACAATGTGGTCAAAGGTATCTGTCTCCTTGATAAAAAAGCATTTATTGTTTATACAGGGAAAATTTCATGCAAGTAAGAGCTTTTGAAAGATATAACCCCTTAAAACAGCAAAATTCTTTATATCAATTGTATCAGCACAAAATTAATGTACCAGTTCAGCTTAAATCTGAATTCATAATTACAACAGAAATTCCAGGGATTTTCCTACCTTTCTAGAGGCGTGGCCAGGGGCCTGTTGAATTTGTGAAAAAATCAATTGGACCATCAAATTTGTAAAAACTAGAACTGGACAACCATTTTAAACAGATTAAAAACATATAAGAAATTAGCAATGTAAAGCTGCTTAAATTGCCCACCATAAAAAACATGAAAAATTGCATAAAAGTGTAAATGAAAAAATGTTTTCATTCATATTTTTATGCAATTTTTCATGTATCTGTTACTTCGGTATTTTTGCTATTCAGATTTTCGGAAATTTTCACCAAATCGTAGAACTAAGATATTGGGAATGATATACATCATTTTTGGAAGCTTTTGTTCATTTTTGAATTGGGAAGGGGCCTTAATTCTGCCCAAAATCAGGCCTAGGAAAATCCCTGTTACAATGTAATTCAAGCTCTTTCCAAAAACAGTCTTGTTATTTTGATTGGATGCTTTACGTCCAATTCAATAGTTTTTTTTCAGGGCAGGCTTGAGAGCTAAAATTTTCCAAAATCTTGATCTTCAGAAAATATTTTCTTACCCATGAATTTTAACATATGTTTTGGGTGCTCAAAAGAACCTTTCATTAAGATGGTTCTTTTGATAACCTTATGTTTTGGTTGAGAAATAAGAAAATCAATTGTTTGGTATGTTTTTGTTTGTTTGTTTGATTTGATTCTTTATGTCCCATCAACAATCTTTCAGTTAAACAGGGACGGGTCTTCCTGGGTTGAACCAGTACTAAGCTAGGATAAATGTGTCTTGCTAAAGGACCACAACGCAGTGACTCCGGTGAGGCTTGAGCCCGCGACCTCTCGGCCTTGAGTCAAGCACTCTACCACTGAGCACCCTAAATTGTTTGGTATGTACATGTACTCCTAACTTAAAGCCTAGAGTGATCTTTCCAAAAAAGATTGGACCCAGATCAGGCTCAGCATAATGACCTGAATCCAAACAAGTTGACACTCTTACAGTATTTTGCCAATGTTGTGCTTTTGCGCCATTGGCGCTTAAAAATCCATATGGGTCCTAAACCCTAACATTTGAAAAACATGTTTTAGTGCACAATTATGTCATTTTTGGAAAAAAAAACCATATAAGCTATTACACATACATTGCCATTAAAGGACCTCGGACAGTCTCCTATTCAATCTGCCCAAATTTTGATAGCCTGTGGCTAGGATAATGCATAACGCACAACTATATTTTTGTGCTTAAATCAAACCCTATCAATAAGTGCACCTAGCAAAATAAAAATATTTTGAAAATATCGCTTAATTTTGCCAGGACTTAAGGGTTTAGGGGGTAGGGGTTTTTTTTTGTGACCAAATTATATTTCACAGAATAACAAAGTTTTGCATGAAAATATAATGGTTGCTGCATAAAACAGTAGAGGGATGTGATGCGTTTGAATAATTTGAGTTGAGAAGATTACATCGTTTCTTCTAAATCAGCATTCTGTCCATAACTTCCGACTATTACCTGTAATGTTTCAAGTTCAACTAGTTTGACATGTTCACTGAAGTGTATCATACCTGCATACTGTATACATCAGAGTCCAGATAAACACAATTTAGAGCGTAAAATTAAAAAAAAAAAAAAAGAATTCAGACTCATCAGATTTTGGATATAATTTGACGCTTGAAAGAATCGTCTCATTCCGACGGTTCTTTTGAGTACCCACAACATATATATCGGGGGTTTGTGCACATCACAGGCGCAGACCGGCCTGCGCATCCACACAGTCTGATCAGCACCTTTGTTATTTCCTTTGGGAAAGTATCATATGTAGACATGATTTCCGCGAAATTTCAATTTTCTAGCTGGTCTCTGTTACTAAGCTGAAGAGACTGGTTTGAAATTCGCATTGTCGGACACCCCGAAGACAGGTTTTCTCAGTCGAGGCCCATATAATGTGTGAAATGTAAAAATACAACTGTATGCAAAAAGGATTAGTTCGGGCACCAGGGGGAAAGCACTTCAGTAAAACTTTTTCTATGTTCTATATGTTGAATAGCAGAAACAAGAGTTTTCAACCCATATTTGTCCAATGAGAAAAACATTTTTGCGGATGAATGGGGGGTTGAAACTACTGTCCTTTCCATGGAAAAATAGCATTTTCTTAGAAACCTTTCTCTTGCAATTTTTATTTTTTGTCCGAGGTCCATGAAGGAGAATGTCACCATGTAGCTTGTGTGTATGTTGACTTAATGGAAATCCCAATCTTCTAAAAAAATGGGAATGGGGCCTAATTTCAGCCCTGAGAACACCAAAAAAATCCCTGGCTGTATTGTTTATTTTTCAGGTTATTAAAGGTCTGTTAATATATACTTAACACTTGTTATTCTGAATTGTTTGTCTATGGTTGGCCCGGTAGAATTTGGAAAAGGCCCCACTTTTTCATGCCTAAAGGCCATTGGCCCATGATTGGTTTCAAAGTTTTGGCAGGACAAGGCTCTTAAAGTGCTCATAAAATTTTTCTTAAAATCTTAATTTTCAAATATATCTGTAGAAGACAAAAATATCATGATAAAATACCCAGAGTTCACGTCTTCAACTTCAAGAGAACAATTTAGGTCTCAGGGCTTTTCCCAGCAATTTCTTTTCCCATGGCCAAAATTGGGCAAAAAATGATCGACTTAACAGCAAAATTGGGAGAAATTAACAACATAGAACATAACAAGGGCAGAAAAATATATCCTCAAAATCAAGTTATTTTAGATGGTATAATGCCAAACATACCACTTTAGCACAAGTGTTTCAGTATCATTCTGATAAGCATTAAAGGTTCATTGTTTCTCATTGTAGTGGCCTCTAAAAAAGGTAAAAAAAAAAAAAAAAAAAAAAAAAAAAAAAAAAAAAAAAAAAAAAAAAGTAAAAATCTTAATTGGGAAAAACAGACAAGGTATTGGGGAAAAAAGGTGGCTATTTTCTATTGGGAATGGGGCTGAATTTCGGCCCCTAGAGAAGGGCAGAAAATCCCCTGGGTCTATTGTGTCTAACTCTTTGTATTCAGGATATCCTAAATGAGTACTATTGCAAACAATGAAGACCCTGATAAAAAGCAGCATAATGCTGCATTTCATCAGGTCCAACAGTTTAAAATTATAAAAAATCTTCAGACACGAAAATTACAATATTTTAGGAAAATTGTAACCCGACACCCCAAGATATGTACAATGGACTATCCAAAGTTTGTTATTTTAAACCAGAAGGAAGAATCTATTACTATACCAAGAGAGAATAAGGCATGGTACAATTACAAATAATGGATAAAATTTTGTGCATCCTGATCAGATTAGTATTTTCTTTGCATGCTGCGTAATTACCCTTAAAGTGCCAAGAAAAAATGCATCTGAAAAATAAATCTGCTGAAGTCGTTCACTGCTTGTTTGTTTGTTTGTTTGTTTTTGTTGCTTTACGTCCCAAGTCAACAGCTATGGTCATTGCGGGACGGTCAGTTCACCTAACCACACGTTTTTCCTGGGCAAGTTTGAACAAGCAGTTAACCAGTAATCGTGCACATACTTTCGCTTGTAACTGACAACAACCCTTCATGAATGATTCATTCAGCGGAAGAGAGGAGAATGACCGTAGAAGTTATTTCATGATCAATCTCCACGAAAGCATGGGACTGGGCCGGGATCGAACTCGCGACCCCTGGATCTGCAGTCAGCTTCGCATCTGTAACCAGACACGTTACCGACTGCGCTACGCGGCCCGGTGTCGTTCACTGCAAATAATTGCCTAACATTACTGACAAATTTAAGTACGCAAGCAAACAGGGTGGACCCAGATCAGACTGCTCCTATAGGAGCCGTCTGATCTAGGCTCACACTGTTTGTCATAGAGGCTTCTTAAACATTTCAGCAGACGAGAAAAGCGGACAACTTTTGTTGTGATTGGTGCATTAAGGGTTAAATTGTGGTCTGTGACTATAAAACAGCAAATATTTTTATCAATTTGTTTAGGAACACTGTCAGAGTGTCAATGGATTTGGATCCAGATCAGAATCGATATTCAATCTGACCTTATCTGAGTCCAAACTGCTTGCAAAGGTTATCAATCAACAATTATAGCTACTGTTAGCAATAAAATGTCAGGTCTGATCTGGATCCAAACAAAGACATGGAAAAAAACACCCAGCATCCAAAGAGTCAATGTCCTACTGGCCGCAAGGCGAGAGCACATGTCTTCAGTGTTTGCAAACAAAGGCACAGACTAGCCGTTGATCTGCACCTTTGTTAATTGCTAAATCATGCACGTATCCAGAAAATTTTGCCAGAGGGGGTCCAACTCTTGCGTTTTTTTTTTTGTTGTATGTTTTTTGGATGAGAGGAGAGGATCCAAAATATTACTAAAAGCGGGCCAACATCGGCCCACCAGCGAAACGCCATGGGGTTTCACTGGCTGGTGGATGATGGCCAGACATTCAATGCTGGTTTGGTATCTTAGTAATTTTTCAGGGGATCCAGACCAGTATTGCTAAGAAGCCCTATATTTTAAAATATTTCAGGGGGGTCCGAACCCATTGTCCCCCCCTCTGGATTCGCGCATGTAAATGGAAAGTATCATATCACTTGCTACAAGAGAAATTTCTATCTTCTAGCTAGTCTCTGTAGCTGTGTAGGCTGGTTTGGGTATGGCCTGGTCATTAGTTCCTTGCCCATATATTACATTATCTGACTTGTTTTGTATTCGGGGTATGCGAACAATAAAGGCACAGACCAGCCTGCGCATCCTAGCAGTCTGATGAGTGCCTTTGTTATTCTCTTAATGGAAAGTATCATATCACTTGTTCTATTTTCTAGCTAGTCTCTAAGCGCAATTTAGCAGGCTGTGTATGACCCGGTCAGAAACCCCAAAGACAGGTTTTCTCGTCCATATGTTACATTATCAGACTCATTTTTTATTTGGGGTTTGCAAACAATAAAGCAGGGGTTTCCTTCGGCTTGGTACTACCGGAGTCCTTGATTGTTCAGAGTCCCAGTGCAAACTGTAAGGGTACACAACTCAATTATGACAAAGATAAATAATAAACAACTAAAATGAATTTTATAATTCTCAAATCAAGATCCAAAGCAAAAACTAATTTCCACAAGCAATTCGTTTTCAAAAAATCTGTTTATAAATCAACTAAAATGTAATTTCCTTCACAATTATTGAGAGTCCTGTAGGACCAACAAGACTAATATTTGAGAGTCCCAGACAGCATTTTGGGAGTCTTGAGACTCTCAATCCTGAGTCCGGGAAAACCCTGAATAAAAGCACAGATTAGCCTGCCCAGTCTAATCAGTGCTTTTGTAATTCGCTTAATAGAAAGTATCATATCACTTGCTACACATCAGACTTCCAGATAAGAGTGTGCATTGGAAAACTATATTCTTTACTTATCATCCAAAACATATGTTGTGGGTACTTAAAAGAACCATCTCAATGAGACAGTTCTTTTGAGCACCGAAAACACATGTTTATATTGATGGATAAGAAAAAAAAAATACAATTTTCTTATCTGGATCTATGAATATATGTGCAGGACTTTAGTTCAGATTGCGTACCATATAAATGATTTTCTTATTTTTCAACCATAACATATGTTGTGGGTACTCAAAAGAACCGTCTCATTGAGACGGTTCTTTTCAGCACTCAAAACACATGTTTAAATTGAGGGTAAGAAAAAAATTACAATTTTACGCTTATAAAATTACCTTATCTGGATCTATGAATATATGGGCCACGTCGCGAGGGAACCCGTCTTCGGAGGTTTGCGATCAACAAAGGTGCAGACCAGCCTGCGCATCCACGCAGTCTGCCCAGTGCCTTTGTTATTCGCTTATTAGAAAGTATCATATCTATACTTGTTACGAACGAAATTTCAAATTGATTGCTAGTCTCTGTAGCTGAGGAGATTGGTTTAAAACCCATTTTGTCGGAAACCCCGAAGACCGGTTTTCTAGTGACGATGCCCATATGTTAAATTATCTGACTCATTTTGCTGCTTATCAACTTCAAATGAGCATTTCGGTGAGCCGCCAGATGTTCTTCTCTGGCAAACTTTTTTCCACAAATGTCACAAGGGAATGTCGGAAATTCAAGATGAAGACGATTTAAATGCCTCCGCAGACTATCATGCGTAGTGACACACAGCCCACAATATTCACATATCAGGCTTTTTTCTCCCTCTTTTCTTCTGGTCTTCGTCATACCTTTCACCGGCTCTCCCATAATTTTTCTCAGTGAAATGCCTTTATTTTTAGCATTAGTTGTTCTTGCTTCTATAACAATTTGGTCCACTTCAGATTGATCTACTATATCTGCTACTGTAGAGTTAGTTTCTATCTCAATAACACTAACTGTGTCCATCAGTAGTTGATCTGTGTCGTTTATATTTGGTATCAAAGTGGCAGTAAACATATGGTCATTGTTAACTACCTCGTTCTGGTTAACTACAACTCCGTCTGAAACATTACCCGACTCTCCATCCCTAAGGTCTTGTGTCTGAATCCTGTCTGCTCCCTCTGAAACATTACCCGACTCTCCATCCCTAAGGTCTTGTGTCTGAATCCTGTCTGCTCCCTCTGAAACATTACCCGACTCTCCATCCCTAAGGTCTTGTGTCTGAATCCTGTCCGGACTATTCTCATTTGATCTAAAAGGTCTGGTACAAGAGTCATCGCTGGATACATGTCTAAAATCTGATAAACTATTATCCAGTAGTCTATTTTCTGTCTCTGGTACGCTCTCAATGAGACTTTCCAATTCCTTAATTTGAGTATCAGCATGGTTTGCTTGATCAGCATACTGAATAGGCGAACTGGAGTTGCAAGTACTGCAACTCCAGTTTGCCTGTTCAGTATGGCCATCACACAATTCCAAACTACTCTCTTCTTTCACAGATTCTACACAATTGGCTTTACTTGGATCTTCCATTCCTATACTATCTATACCTTCATCATTATTCTGTCTGTGTTCCGTTAACACCTTATGCTGAGATACAATGTGCCTCTGCAGATTATACGCGGATGTAAAATACTTTGGACACAAATGACACTTATTTTTCTTCATAGGAGCGTGGGTCTGTAAATGTTTCTTTAAAGATTTAACGTGCATGAAGAGTTTCTTGCATATTTCACACCGAACATAATCACGCATGTCACTGTGTGTATTCAGGTGAGATTTCAAATGACAATTTCTGTGAAATCCCTTACTGCACACTTCACATTTGAAAGGCTTCTCAGGGGAATGAATCTTCCTGTGACGCTTAAGAGTATCCAAGCTGACAAAACTTTTGTCACAAATATCACAAATAAATTTTCTCATGTCGCTTCTTTCGTGAATCTGCTTGTGATCCCGGAGATGACACCCTCGTTTAAACTTTCGGCCACAAATATCGCAACCAAATGGCCGGCGGTCGTCATGAACTAGAAAGTGATTTTTGAAACTTTTCTCATTTTTCAAGGTTTTGTTGCAAATTTCACATGTCAATCTGCCTTTCTTACCCGACTGTTCGCTTGTACTCATTGGCTCAGTTTTTGCTCTCACTGACTGCAGTTTTGCACTATCTATTTGTGATCTTGTATTCTCTGCTTGTGATCTTGTATCCTCTTTAATTTCTGAACTTATGTCAATATATTTGGTATCTTCACTCACAGAGTCCTCCTTAATCATCAGAATTACTGTTTCATCACCAGTTTTAATTTTGTCAATATGTTTGATGTTACGGAAGACCTCTGTTCTCACTTCAGCTATATCTGTTTCAGGTTCGTCACAAGGAATTATTGTAA
The DNA here is from genome assembly GCA_964019695.1 of Loripinus fragilis. NCBI lineage: Eukaryota > Metazoa > Mollusca > Bivalvia > Lucinida > Lucinidae > Loripinus > Loripinus fragilis. The sequence continues at coordinate 777,774 of OZ026530.1, read as the reverse complement.
CAATTCCCCCTTCATGTCCGGCAGATAATTTCACACTCTCACCTTCACCATTCAAATCATCGTCAAGCATGTCAGATATATCACTATCCCCATCAGAAAAATCAACATCTTCGACAAAATCAACTGACGTTTCAGTACGACCTAATCTGCTATTTTTGTGACTTTTTCGTGGAGTTTGTGTTCCAATGGTCACTAGTGATGTGTTGGTGGTGTTTGATACTGGAGGAGACCTAGATTGCAGCATGCTACTGCTGACAACATACTTTGACTTATTTTCAGCAATTCTCAAACTCTTAGCATTATTTGCACCAACAGTCTTGTGTTTTAGTGTACTTTTCTTGTTTTCTGCTTTCAGTCGTAGTCTTTCACTTTTCTTTGTAGGTTGTATCATTTCGGGTGTAGGTTGTATCTTTCTGGGTTTAAGTCTTCTAGGTTTAATATCTTCAGTTGTATATCCTTCATCTGTGCATGACAATTCAAGAGTAACACCATCTTCATCTTGCAGATCATCTTCCCTAGTATATCTCTTTGTTTCTTTGATGTGTGGTATCTTGCTATATATATGGGAGTGTTTCAATTTGCAACCTTTATCACAAAGCTTACATCTAGAGAAACCTGTTGAGCAGGATAGGATATTGTGTCTTCTAAGAGCTTGCCCTGCCTTGAACTGTCTATTGGTATAGCTTTTTGTTTCTTTCTTTCTATTACATCTAGTGGAGCCTGTTGAGTGGGATAGGATCTTGTGTCTAATAAGAGCTTGCACTGTCTTGAACGGTCTACTGCAGAATTGACATCTGAATGTCTTGTCTATCTCTGCTTTGCTATCATCTTCACATATGTGTGCATTGAAAAGCACTTTTCCTGAGAATGTTTTCCCGCATTTATAACATTTATGCCCTTTCTCTTCCAAATGAGTTTTCTTGTGACCTCTTAAAGAATTTTCATTTTTATAAATACCTCCGCATTTATCACATTTATATTTAACTGTTTGTCTATGAAGGGACATATGGTCTTGTAGGGTCTCCGTATTTGCGAATGTCCTTGTACATTTTTTACACTTATACTGTCTTCTCTTCATATGAGAGAGCATATGATCTCTTAATCCTCTTTCACGTATAAACCCTCTACCACATGTGCCACAATTAAATGGTTTAAATCCAATATGATTGTACATATGGTCATCTAACTGAGCTTTATGACTGAACTTTTTATGACATTCAGCACACTCGTGTGGCTTCACATGAGTTAACATATGTTTCGTAACGTGTCGACGGAATGCGAAACATCTCCCGCACACCTCACACGTGTGAGGTTTCTCACCCGTGTGCGTGAACATGTGTTCCTCCAAATGACACTTTCTGGCGAACGTTTTCCCGCAAGTTTCGCAGGCGAACTGTTTAACCTTGGCATGGCTGTACATATGGTTTTGTAATCTTGAATTCGATATGAATTCCTTCTCACATAAGCTACAGGAAACCATACTATAGCTTGGTACATCTATATGGTCAAACATGTGATTTTTTAAAGAGTCCTCATCACGAAATGAGTCGCTGCAGAGTGCACAATCAATCTGTTGTTCACTTGTGTGTTCCCCCATTTTCAAGGTATTATCAAATATCTGAGACAAATTCAGAAACACTTTTATTTGTCAATTTCAGTGCCAATTAACAGATTTAGAATGTCTCTTCAATTCCTCATCATATCATATCACATTTTTAATAATAACCTAATTCTTTGTTTTCAATGTTGATCTTATTTCATATTTTTAGCAATAACTTCAATTCTTCATTTTAAACGTTGTTCATTCTTCAGCCTTCAATTATTTTCCATCTGTAAATACAGTATTGTTTGTTAATATGCAAAAAAAAACCTTATATGAAGTTTATCAATGCCAACTGTAAATGATACCTATAAAAGGTTATTTTGATGATTGTGGATTGCCAAAGGTAAAGGTAAACAATTTTTTTACATAAAATTGTGCATATTTTCTTACCCCTATAACATAACATTTGTTTTGTGTGCTCAAAAGAACTGTCTCATTTAGACGGTTCTTTTAAGCACCCACAACATATGTTTTGGCTGTGAAATAAGAAAATTAATCAGTAATCATGTGTTACACGTTACTATTACAGGCCATTCAACTTTTCTCCGATTAAATCTGAATTTACAGAGGGTTTGTGAAGAATCTGCTGTTAGATTTAGTCACATACAAATGCTTCAAATTGTGCAGCTTTTATAAGCTAATGACTTAGATGATTACACTCAATTCAGTCACAAATCAACAAATCTAATCCCATTTTGATGTTTTAATCCTCCTGGTAAAAGTCCCATCCTCATTCATAGTTGTATATGTCGGTTTATCCTTATACTCATCTGTCAGCCTCATGTACAATAGATATCCACAGGCGGCGAGAAACACAAACCCACCAAGGCCCATAACTCTTTGATTAGGTTTGGCAAATAGTTCAAAGTTAACTATCCTGAATACATTTGTTGTTTTAGCATGTCTGAGACCAGGTTCTTTGTACTTGTCTGGTTTCTCTGTGGGTTTATTGGGTTCTTCCTTCATTGGCATGATTACAATATCAATACACTCATATGTGGATTGTTCAACAGTTGAAAGGGAAGTCACTCAACCTGAAAGTAACAAGAGGAAATGGTTATAATCCTCTGAAAGTACACTCCCTTTATAACACACCAGGGTTCATACAGGCAAATATGAGGAAAATTCAAGGACTTTTCAAAGACTTCTCAAAGCACCTCCAACAGTTTTCAAGGACTTAAAGTTAATGAAAAATACTGATCTAAGTGTTAAAATTCAACTTCAGAAATGCTAGACTGAGATAAGAAGACATTAGTATTAAAAAATTAGAATGAAATTGTTGTGCTAGATTTGGTGCAGCATATGCTGCACAAAATAAAGGCACAACACTTTTAAACTGATTCCAGTCTCTATCAACAGTGCTAAGTCCTACAGAAAATAGTAGAATTCAAGGACTTTTCAAGTCTTTTAAGTGATTTCCAAGTACTTTTCAAGGGTGATTCAATTTTCAAGGACTTTTCAAGAAAGCCCTCTAAATTCAAGTACTTTTCAAGCCTGTGCGAACCCTGCACACCTTATTATAACCCTGATGTGGGTTTAATGGTGTGGCTTCCAAATCTTTTAACATTGTAATCTTACAAAGGTGTTACTTACTTAAAATGACCATCCTATTAATAATTTATCTTTGTAAAAGAAATGGTCATTTATCATTGTACAGGCCTCTAGACAAGAGTGCATATTTGAAAATAATTTTCTTTATTTCTCATCCAAAACATATGTTGTGGGTACTCAAAAGAACCGTCTCAATGAGATGATTCTTTTGAGCACCCAAAACACATGTTTAAATAAATGAGTAAGAAAATTATTTAAATTTTACTCAAATAAAATTTGCTTATCTGGACCTATGGAGGGGATAATGATGACCTTCTAGAAATTAAAGCCCAGCTATGATCACCACACTGCTGGGATAAGCACTGCTATTCTTCTCGGTCACCAGCGACATAAAAAGTTGTTGAAAGTAGCTGTCAAATAAGTCAGCAAGAATAAATAAAACTTATAACATTTATCTAAACTGCAAAACAGAAGTCAAACAAGGCAAATTTCTCAAACTTAAATTCCCAGAGAAGGGTTGTTTTAGAGAAAGTTATAAAACCACAAAACATAAATCCTATTTCTCCAACCCCTCAGTTCACCTTAGGTATAATCATACAGATCAAAGTTAACAGCCTACCAACTAGTTTTCAGGTTAGTTCAATAACAAATAAACTTTCATTTATCCTTGCTTAGTACTGGTTCAACCCAGGAAGACCCGTCCCTGTTTAACTGAAAGATTGTTGATGGGACGTAAACTCAGTTACTGTCGTAAAGAATCAAATCAAACAAAACAAATAAACTTATCTGTTTGATTTCAATATCTGATTTCAACCTGACCCAGAGGCCAGGGGTCAAAGTGTTTGCTTCTATGTTAGTCTATACTTTTTTTCCCTTTAATATGATATGCAACATGACCTCATTCAGATTGGTTTTACCTTTAAATCCAACCCACAGTTGGAGGGTGTGTGTAAGGAGAAAATATATGGTTGCATTGTGCTCTAAGCTCCATTCCCTTTAATTTGATATGCAACATGACCATGTTCTGAAAAAGTGAAATTTTGACCCAGAGTCAGAAAGGGGTGTCTGCAAGAAAAATATCTGCTACCATGTTGCTACATTTGCTATAATGTTTGTCTTTTACCCACCCAGCATTTTAGTCTTATGTAGGTACATGTTGGTAGGGAAATCATTATATTATACATGTATGTATTTTGCTTTATGTAGAAAGTGGACAATTAATTTTTTTTAATATTTCAACCTTCATGTACTTGCATGGCATATTTTTTTGCATAAACTATATTTGCTCTTAATCTTTTCAGTATTTTAGTTTTATCCCCCCAGAGACAAGGTTCGGGGGATTTATCTATCAGCCTGGCATCCATCTATCCATCCGTCTGATCTTCCTTAGACAAAAGCTTGTGTGCTCAATATTTTTAATACCCTTGTGGATATTTTGATAATATTTGGTAGGCATGTATATCAGGTCAATCCTTGCTGCCATTTTGATTTATCTCCCTTGAGTGAACTTTAGAGTGGTAAGCTTGTGCACTCAATAACTCTTATACCCTTTTTTGAGATATTTGGTATACATATATGTCATGTCAAGATGATATGTCGCATGCAAGAATTGTTGCCCCCCCCCCCCCCTGCTACCCTTTTGAGTTATCGCCCTTGAATGAAGTTTATATAGGAGAGCTTGTGAGCTCACTAACTATCATCATTCCATATTTGCTTGCAGTGACACTCAGCATTATCTCATCAAATATATATACTACTAGATTGGCTGTTTGTAGCTGCTTATCATTTACTTTTAGGTCGGGGGATTTGCCATCTCTTCTGATGTCTATTTTTTAAATCACTTTTAACCTTGCTTTCTATGTCGCTGATTGTATAGGCCAAATGTAGTAGTTGAAGCAATTTAGTGTGACTTGTTTTTAATGCGTAATTTTAAATATTTGACCTTTGACCCCACCTACGAAAGGTTGGGCGGTCGAGACCACACCCTGTTTTAACCGGTTAAAACCTCTCGACAAAATGCCAAACAGTGGCCAATACTAGTCAATACGAATCTTAGTGATGGATTGAAAGTTTTAAGTGGCCGTTTTATCAGTGGATTGAGATATAAGCTTGGTCAGGCTCTATGTTCTATTTATCAAAAAAAGAAAGAAAACTGTTTCTTCCCTGCCACTTTTCTTTTCAATCTCAAGACATTAGCATTTACTCCCTCATTACAGTCCCGACGCGTTTTGCAGCCCCCTACCTCAGGCATATAGAGCGCGCACAAAACGCCCAATTGTATGCACCCACTGAGGCTTCAGAGAAGGAGTTCTGGCTGTATCCTGCCATTATCCTAAGCCTGTTCGCATTAAGTAAAAGTGTGGGGCATTATTAGTTGAATTTTGTAAATGTTCTAAAGCAGGCTTCAATCTTGTAGGGATCGACATGACAATTTCATCTGCACAGTGTCACCCCTACTCTTCCTGAATAGATAATTTATTAATCCCCCTGGAAGGGCAAGGAGGTTAATTGTTTGTTTAGGTGGATATCAGAATCACCACACTTTCACACCTTCATATATAAACACAGATGCCACTAAATTAGTCAATGCATTTTAAGCTCAGTGATTGGACAGGTCTTATAAACTGGACACACCTTCTTCAGTCTGAGAGACATGCCCAGTATTTTGACAGTTTTGTTTGTTCAGGGGTAATTCAAATTCACTCCTTGATATACTGTTCAACATTAAGTGTTTTCTTTACAATTTTCACACCTTTCAGGCTGTGTCTTTTCAGGTGAGAAGCCGAATCAATTCGCATATTAACTATAAATAGAGTATCACTTATTCGTACATGATGGCCTCCTTGAAGATCAATTTGAAGTATTGATTGTTTTTTGTATTTTCAATCATTTAAAAAGTCACTGATTTAAATATCTTTATGACTATGAAAAAGCATACTTCGTTGTAAATATGGCTTATTGTAACATCATGTTAATAACAATAAAAAAATATATGACATATTGCTAAATGCTAGAATGTAGGACAAAACATCCCGGGACAAAACATCCCATGCCATTTTTTGCCACCCCCGACAAAACACCCCGCATCAATTTGCCACCCCGGACAAAACATCCCATGCAGTTTTTGTCACCCCGGACAAAACACCCCATGCCATTTTTGCCGCCCCGGACAAAACATCCCATGCTACTTCTGCCACCCAGAACAAAACATCCCTCACTCTGTTTAAAGCCTATGAAAGTGCATAAAACATCCCATTTAGTTAATTGTCACTATTATTATTGATATTCTTAATGTACCATACCTATTGAAATGATTGGAGATCAAAGGTAGATAGATAATTAGACTAATTAGACATATGTTTCTCAATTATAATAGTTTGTTTGACCCAAACTGTAAATGATCTCTTTTAAGATGTAATTGGCTTCTTAACACACAAATTTAGTTGTTTGTCACAAGAAAATATAATTAAATTCTATTTACATTGTGAAACTGCCTTCAATCAATTTAAGATCTAGTTTATATCATTTGGACAGTCATACTAGGACATTCACTGCTAGTACATGTCATAGTAGATGAAGGTCACAAATGAGACTTACCCTGAAGAAGCAGTCTGAGTATGGGATGTTTTGTCCGGGGTGGCAAAAATGGCATGGGATGTTATGTCCGGGGTGACAAAAATGGCATGGGATGTTATGTCCGGGGTGACAAAAACAGAGTGGGATGTTTTGTCCGGGGTGGCAAATCTTTGTCGGATGTTTTGTCCGGGTGTAAAAAAATGGCATGGGATGTTTTGTCCCGGGATGTTTTGTCCGGCTCCCAAATGCTATGTTTCTGAAATGTTAAAATTAATCCTAGTGAGTTATGGCCGTGTAAATATTGGTAGATTTTATGAAAGTTGTGGAAATCTTTAAAATAGGCCTCAACAATACCCCTTTCACTGCGACGAAAAAAGCTTCAAACATGGCTAGGTCTCGATTTATCAATATTCATAAACTAAGATGTCACAAGATTCATAATTATTGTTATTATACTATTTCAGTGTTTGTAAAGGTGTTAAAAGTTTTGGTGAACAATAGAGAAATAACGCTGTGTATTCCAAAACTGCGGTAAAAGCAAATCATGTAGATAAATGAAATTGATTTATCGGTGTAAGATGCCTGTTGAGTACTATTGGTATTTCATTGGAGTTTCTAGTCACTCTTATATAGGTCACTGCTTGAATTTGCTTTAATTTTTTATTAAGTGTCAACAGAAAACAAGTTTAAGTCTTTAGTATAAATAGAAAGTTGTTGTAATGATTCAGATTGATTCCGACTGAAGATCTAAAACTAATGACATTTCATTTTTGTTTGTTTTACAGCTTATTTCAATTTTTTTTAAAAGCAATTATAGCAACTCATGAAGCACATTTTCAATTTATCGTGTATTATATTTAAACTATGTTAAGTCTGTTTATAGAGTCCAGTAAACTGGTAAAATGGGATAACTAATGCTAAAGATCACGTCGACCATGATATTTTCAAATGACCAATCGACCACCAATCGACCAATAATGACCGGTTAAAACCAGTAATGACCACTGGTCTGGTCAATATGCATATTAACTAGTCGATTGCCAACCTTGCACCTAAGGGGTTTGGGGTGTGTGTTAATTTAATCCCTATCATGCTTATCTACAGGCACTGGGTATCCATGGCCTATAGTGAGAAGTTGTCAGAAGCCTGGCAGTAAATGTCAATAAAAACCCTGCGGCATAGGGAAATATGCATTCCGTCATTCATCCCGATAGGTTTCTACAGAACTTAGCATGTGGATCCCTCATGAAAAAAGTAAGCCCCCCTCTCCCCCCCCTGAAAATGCTGGACACTTTCTGGAACATTAAAAAATATAGTTTTCCTTAAAATAAACCATTGGACCCCCATTCGGTCTGTGAAAATGTAAAATGCCTGCCTGCCTGCCTACCTTCATATGCTCAGCTGATCATATATGATCATTATCTGAGGCCTGTGCCAAGATTGACTGAAATCACCAGGAAAAAAGTTGGAAATCACCGTTTTATTACAACTAGTCAATTATTGCCATATCATTATAAATATGATAAGAATTAATACGAGGGGTGTTCAAAAAATACGCGGACAGATGCCGCCATTTCTACATCGGTTGAGCAATAGAGCTGGAATTACAGCACATAATACTGCAACATATATGCAGTTGATTGGTTACAAAATGCTTGATGTTAGTCATCTTCGTGCGTTACAGCTGTCGTCAAGGCAACGCTATATAGCACGAACCGGCCCCTTTTACGTTGCATTTTGACGTTTTAGTACACAACCACTTAAACTTCAACGTTTTGTAAACTTTTGTTAAGCGCTGATAACCCATATTGCGTTCCGTTCATATTAAACAATATATTTACTCCTCTTCTATGCAAACTTTCAAATATTTATATCTAACAGATGGTGTTCTAAATCGAAACGAATAACAGTACAGTCAAAAGGCAGAGCATTCAACTTCTATGAACCCATTGCCTGTTTTTGGCATGTCAATTCTTTAAAATAAACTATTTACACACTTTGAAAAACACCCTTTTTCAGGACAGTAGATCTAATATTGATAGTTAAGTCTGATATTATAATTATTGTGGTGAACACTGACAAGAAAATAAGATTTTTATTTAATATTTACAAAAACTTGAAAAATTGACGCATTTTAAGCCTGCCCTTCGGACTGAAATCTACTAATTTGAATGCATAGCGCAGCGGAATAACATAAAAACTCATATTATGTTCAAAGAATGACGGAACATTATTTTCCGTTAAAAATGCCAATTACTTCAAGCACAACTACGAGTTTAAGCCCCAAGAAGCAACCCAGGGGTACAGATGGGCCGGTTCCAGCAAAGTGACGTCACATCGGCGCCTCGTGCTCATACGTCTGACGTCACATGTTCTAAATTTCAATTTCAGTCAACTTGCTATGAATGGTAGTTTATATTTATGAATTTTCATTGCAATCGATAAAAGCCATGCGATTTAATAGCACTTTTCCACGAACTTTCTGATCACCCCTCGTATGTAGGGTTCATACAAGCAAGGAATATTAAAATTCAAGGACTTTTCAATGACTTCTAAAGATTTTCCTACTGTTTTCAAGGACTGAAAACTGGGCAAGTTTTAAAAAATGTGACCATTCAATTTTTCTATCCCCCATGCTCTTAATATGGAATATTTTCATTTGAATTCATCCCTCAAGGGTGCGTTTTGATACCCATTTATTTGTGGCCAAATTTCAAATAAATCAAATGACAAATAGAAAAGATGTCATTAAAACCACCCCTTAATGTCAGGAGTGTAACGTTTTTTGTGTGACATTTTTTCACCATGTGAATGTTCTAAGGAATATATTAGTAAACATGTTTGTTTGTTTGATTTGTTTCTTTACGTCCCATAAACAATCTTTCAGTTATATAGGGACGGTTCTTCCTGGGTTGAACCAGTACTAAGCTAGGATAAATGTGTCTTGCTCAAGGACCACAGCGCAGTGACGCCGGTGAGGCTCGAACCCGCGGCCCTTCGGTCTCGAGTCAAGCACTCTACCACTGAGCCACTGCGCTCCCTATTAGTAAACATGTGCACCAGTTTAAGCTTTTGTATATCAAATCATATGAGATCATATTAAGCAGTTGCTTGGTAAAAGAAGAAATTATATTTTATCTTTGAAATAAATAAATAGCCATGAATGTCAGGAGTGTAACATTTCAGGGCTTATTTTTGGCCGATTTTATAGCCGTTGTTCGGTTATATCCCAATGCCAAAAAGTATCTTTTTCCCAATTTTCGGAGGAAAACTCACAATTTCCAAGTCGTAAAAAAATCGAAAACAAATCATTGATTTGTCAAATTATAAAAGTTGGCTTAAAATTGTTTGTACAGCATGTGTATTCAGGGTTCCCATTCACGAAAATTAGCGTGATGTGAAGCAGATGTTTATATTTTTCTACCGACTATTGTTATATCTGCCGTGTATTAATTTAACCTGCCGTTAAATTATCAGGGCATGGGGGTGTTGAGTCCTCTAACAATCCGCATATCAGCCGTGGATTACTTCTTTCTTTTAAAAGATAATTGCCCCTGTAAGTGCAACATTTAAAACTTTTTCTCCTGATGCATAAAAGAGCTGATAAAAATAGCTAGTTTAATTTGGTACATCTGTGTATAAGAATGGGACTCAAGTGAGAAGTAAGATTTTACTTTGGCTATCTTGACTGTCGACCTAAAAAAGCTGGTACTTTGGTGTAAGTTTCTGTAGTTCCAAGTTCCCCACCCCACTTCTTCAGTTTTCTATCTTATCCCTACTTTATGTTGGCTGGGGAAAAGGGCTGGGGGTGAACGAAAGATCATTATGTATAAGGGAACCCCGGGAGCCGGACAAAACATCCCGCGACAAAACATCCCATGCCATTTTTTGGCACCCCGGACAAAACATCCCACAAAGATTTGCCATCCCGGAAAAACATCCCTTGCTGTTTTTGTCACCCCGGACATAACATCCCATGATGTTTTTGTCACCCCGGACATAACATCCCTTGCCATTTTTGCCACCCCGAACAAAACATCCCACACTCAGACTGCTCCTTCAGGGTAAGTCTCATTTGGGACCTTCATCTACTATTACATGTACTAGCAGTGAATGCACTAGTAAGACTGTCCAAATGATATAAATTAGATCTTAAATTGATTGAAAGGCAGTCTCACAGTGTAAATAAAATATAATAAAAGATAATTATATCGTCTTGTGACAAACAACTAAATTTAAATGTTAAGAAGTCAATTACTTCTTAAAAGAAATCATTTTACAGTTTGGGTCAAACAAACTATTATAATTGGAAAACATATGTCTAATTAGTCTAATTATCTGTCTACCTTTGATCTCCAATCATTTCAATGGGTATGGTACATTAAGATTAAGAATATTAATGATAGAGACAATTAAATGGGATGTTTTATGCACTTTCATAGGCTTTAAACAGAGTTTGGGATGTTTTGTCCAGGGTGGCAGAAATGGCATGGGATGTTTTGTCCGCGTCGGCAAAAATGGCATGGGATGTTATGTCCGGGGTGACAAAAACTGCATGGGATGTTTTGTCCGGGGTGGCAAATCGATGCGGGATGTTTTGTCCGGGATGTAAAAAATGGCATGGGATGTTTTGTCCCCGGATGTTTTGTCCTACATTCGGGAACCCCTGCCCATTTTTCAGTGTGTCATTTTCCAGCAAATTATGCTTAGGGGAGCCCTGCTCAAATTTGTTTAGGGTGGGTGTGCATAGTCATTTTAAGCAGTTAATAACAAATCTAAGCCTACACTATGCTTTCAAAATGAGTGGCTGCCAGAGTTTTAGTGGCTTCATGTACCTTCTAAAAAATTCAACCACCAAAATTTAACCCTAGAGCAGCTGCCCTAGAGGGCACCCTCAAAAAATATGAGTGGGATTCTGGGAATATTCAGCAATGCAGTCTCTTATAATACATCATGCAATTCTGAAATTATAAGTTATCTGTACAGCCAAATTCAGATAAATATGATGTACTCGTTTTTTATGATTTGACAATATAACCAAGGACGCTAAAAAATTCCCAATTTTGGGCGTTTCTGCGCTAAAATTCCCAATTCCAGGGGTATGGGTCATTGTCCCAAAATGGTGAAAATAAGCCCTTCATTTTCTTTCATAACACAGTGTTTTTATAATGTCTAGCATTAGAAAGCTAGACATCCAGACCCAAATACATGCCTACCAAACAGGCAGATGCTCAACTGCTGGTTGAGCGAGATAAACAATTTGAGTGTCTTCCAGTTGAGATTTCAGGAGCTAAAAAGGTAAACAAATGTTGCATGTTCTGTATATTATAATTAACATTTCTTGTCCTAGGAAGAGAATCAAAAATCAGGGAATGTCATGCAACCTCTTACGGGTCCCTACGTTGATGGCGTAAATAGGAGGCCAGAGAATTTTCTCCTTTTGTCAGATTTATTTTTTTCGTGAGGAACGTGAACCAGAAGCAGATATAAACGTGTAGAAATTCATGTTGTTTTGGGCTGTGTATTCAATTTAATGTTGTGCTCAAAGGTGATATATACAGGCCTGATCAAGACTGAGATCGGCAACTGGAATGCTGATGGTTATTTCATCGAGCTTGTGCAAAATGCGAAAAATCTTGGTGGAAAGTCCTGGAAAAATCTGATTGAGCATCAGATAATAAAAAATGATAAGAAAATTTAACAGCATCATTTGTCGTTTTATGCACCCCATAGTCAAGATAACGCTTAACAGACTGAATGTGTTATCTTGTTTTTCGCACCCTATTGATAGTTTAAGTGGGACAAAGCTCAAGGTAAGTTTGAATATTAATTCATAGGAAATTCCATTGGCCGCTCCGTGAATATGATGTAGAGATAGCAATGACACAGGGAATCAATAAGACTGTCCTGCTAGATCTATCGCCATTATAACCCAGTCCAAATCAAGCAGCGATTTTATCATAATAAAATTAAAATTGTGCTATATAATCTAGACTTAGAAAGAATAAGCTTTTTGATATGTTACCAAGCCAGATTTTCTGTTCTTCCAAATACCTGTTAATGCAAACTAAATATCAATACAAAGTAAAAAAAAATGTGATGCACTTTAAAAGGTTGTACATTTTCTGTTCTCAATTCTTGCACAATGCTTTTGTTGTTTTTCCCCCAAAATAACGTTTCCGAAGTAACGTATCATTCGAATACGTGCACTCGTAACACCGACACTTCTCATTCCAATATTTCTTACTGACTCTATTACTCAGATATACTTTTACCTGTTTATGAATGATTACATGCTATGTTTGTATGAAATTGCGTTCTGGGCCCGTTATATCGTGGGTTTCTCTAAGTATTTTGAAATTGAAATCATCCTGTGAAAAAGGTCATCCGCCTTGCGCATATGTAGCTAGCTGCACAATACTCGTGTGACCGGATCGCCGACACATTTTTTTGAGACAATTCTTTCTTTCTTTATATCTGTATTAACTCCCAGTAGAGGGACACCAAGATGTAATCTTGTAGTTATCTTCTTGAGCACATATATACGATATAAAGTTTATGATAAAATCTTCTTGAGCACATATATACATTGAGACATTTGTTTCTATCTTCTTGAGCACATATATAGGCCTACATTTAAAAGTTCATGGTTAAAAAGAGGCGTAATTATATTTCCACACCACGTTGATAATGTTCTGTCGAGATCCATGCTTTTCAGCTATTGACTTAATGAGCAAGTTTGTTTAATCTCGCTAAATGCAGCCTGTGGCATAGATTACTTGAGATTCTTTGTAATTTCAGGAAGTTTACACTCTCCCTTAACTCTGGGATAACCGAACAGTCCAAAATGAGCTGAGCTAACTGCGTTCTACTTGTGTATCTTTTATTCAACTGGTTGATTCCAACAATATCAATTGTCATGGACTTAAATTCCGGGTAAATTGCTTTTCTTTGGTTTATCAATGCAGGACATTCAAGCAACATATGTGGCAAATCTTCATTATCAAGACCACAACACTTGCAAATAAGACTAACTGATGATCTACTGAATTTACTCTTTGAAGTCTGCAACATATATGTCCCTGTGATCATTCTGCATTTTGTTATACCTTTTCTAACATCTGACACGGTTGAATCCAGGGAAGACCACAGTGAATGGGTTTGGCCAATTTTCAAGAGTTCAGTATTTAAATAACACAATTTTGATTTCTCCGAAGCCTCTGCCTTTAACTTATCTGCCTTTAACTTAACCGCTTCGATAGCTCAGTTGGTAGAGCGTCCGCTTTCGGAGCGGGAGGTCGGGGGTTCGAATCCCGCGGCCGCACCATACCAAAGGTGTAAAAAAATGGTACTAGCAGCTCCCTTGCTGACGCTCGCATAAAAGGGGTTGTGCTAGGGAGATAAAGACAGGTAAGTATCTGTTAAAGATATAATTGTTATGTCGCAGAATAGCTCATGAGCTAATGTTGTCTGTTACATTATAAGCGACGTTAAATAAGGCTTCTTTATCTTTATCTTTATCTGTCCAATATTTGTTTACAGTTTGTTTAACTAGGAGTTTCCATTGCTCTTTTGTAGGGATTACCTCCTGTAGATTTTCAAGACCAGGTAGTTGATATTCGATTAAGATTTTCTGCACTCTACTGTAGAAACTCAGAGTATTGTCAAGATTTACTGCTATCTGGCGCTTATTCAGGTGCACTAGCCTCTCATTTGTTGACACCAATAGATTGTGAAGAAGGCTTAACTGTCGTTTATGAAGCTCCGCCTCGATTGGGAGAGCACCAAGCAATAAGTACACAGCACACGTAGCAGTTCTAGTTGGTAGCGATTGGAAACGTTTGAGGTTTTGTATATGAAACTTTGATAATATCTGTAGTTGAGCGTTCGTGATGGGTAACGCTTCGAGACCAAATAAAAGTCTTGGTAGAACGTAGCACTGGTAAATCTTGTATGACACCTTCGGATTTAATCCATTTGAGCCGTGAACCCCAGTGTTAATAAGAGCGTAAAGAGTGCGTCGGCCTAATTTGAGGCGATCCTCTATATTTATACAGTTTTCGTTTGTTTCGGAGCGAAGGATCCCTAAATGCATGGTATTTGTTGACAGTGATACAGATTTCCGATTAAGTTCATGAGTAAATGTTTTCTTAGATATAGATTTATCTCCATTCAGCAGCACAATATTAGACTTATCGGGATGAACGGTTACTTGGTCCTTTTTGGCATGTATTATCGGCAGGTGTTCTTTTTACACTCAGGATTGCAGGATGAAAACCTTCAAATAGTCATGTCTAAGTTCTTTAGCATGCACAAGGGGCGACTTTCCTTGCACATGGGACATCCAGTTAAGTTCGTCCCAATTCGAAGGACAACGCACTTACCTTTCTTTCTTTCTTTCTTTACATTCTGCAACACCCCTCGCGAGAATTAAGTTCTGATTACCTAGTGTCATCTCTTCAAATGACAATAGATAAAGTTTGTTCGGAGGCAGAATTTTTCCTCGCTCCGAGCTGGGATTGACCCTGGGACCTTTAGCAACAGAGGAAAGTTCCAGGGGGATACTCTCATTTTTCATCATACGTAGACTCTGGCCAAGCATCTAACGTTCAAAAAAAAAATTGAAATTTTAGCAACCAAAAATATCCCTCATTCTTACTTCAATCTTCTGATATTCTGAAGCTCTGTACCTTGACCTCAAGAAAAGTCCCTAAATGCATAGAAATGCCCCCTAAATATAGTCCAATTTTGTGATGACCCCCAAAATACCCACAAAATCTTCATTACCCAAAAATATTCATTTTCCTGAACCCCTGAAAAGTATTGAAATCAAAAATTTTTAACCCCAAAAATTGACCCGAGAATACGTATGTATGGAAATATCAGAGTAACCCCCTCCCCACCACCTGGGAGGAAAGTGCGCTAACCAAAGACTTACTTCATCTTCCAAGTAGATTTACAATAGCTTTATCAGTAGCTGCACAGAAGTTTATCAGTAGCTGAACAGTAGATGTATCAGTAGCTGCACAGAAGTTAATCAGTAGCTTGCTTCAAAGGAGTTTTATCAGTAGCTGCACAGTGACTTTATCAGTAGCGACACAGAAGTTTTATCAGTAGTTGCACAGTAGCTTTACCAGAAGCTGCACTGTTAAACAGATTATAAGCAGCTGCAGGGTAGCTTTATCAGTAGCTACACGGTAATTTACAGTAGCTTCACAGTAGCTTAATCAGTAGCTACACAGAAATTTTATCAGTAGTTGCACAGTAGCTTTATCAGTAACTACACAGAAATTTTATTAGTGGTTGCACAGAAGCTTTATCAGTAGCTGCACATTGGCATTAAAAATAACAGTACAGTAGCTTTGTCTGTAGTTACACAGTATCTTTATCAGTGGCTGCACAGTAGCCTAATCAGTAGCTGAACCGTAGCTTTATCTACAGCTACACAGTAGCTTTACAAATGGCTGCACATTAGCCATATCAGTAACTAAACAGTAGCTTTATCCGTAGATACACAGTAGCTTTATCAATTGCTGCACAGTTGCTTTATCAACAGCTGTACAGTAGCTTCATCAATAGCTAAACAGTAGCTTTATCAGTAGATGAACAGTAGTTTTATCAATAGCTACACATGCATACTTAGCTTTATCAGTAGCCACACAGTAGCTTTATCAGTAGCCACACAGTAGCTAAATCAGTAGCAACACAGTAGCTTTATCAATAGCTACACAGTAGCTTTATCCGTAGCCACACAGTAGCTTTATCAGTAGCCACACAGTTGCTTTATCAGTAGCCACACAGTAGCTTTATCAGTTGCTGCACAGTAGCTTTATCAGCAGCGGCACAGTAGCTTTATTAGCAGCTATACAGTAGCTTTATTATCAGCTACACATTTCTTAATCAGTAGCTACACAATAGTTTTATCAGTAGCTGCACAGTAGCTTTATCCGTAGCTACACAGTAGATGCATCAATATATGCACATAAATTTTATCAGTAGCTGTACAGTATGTTTACCAGTAGATACACATCAGCTTTATGAGTATCTACACACTAACTTTATTAGGAGATACCCAGTAGCTTTATCAGTAGCTGCATCTTAGCTTTACCATTAGCTGCACAATAGTTAAACCAGTGCTGCATAGTTGCTTTAGCAGTAGCTGCACAAAACCTTTATCTGTAGCTGCACAATAGTTTTATCAGTAGCTGCACAGTAGTTTGATCAGTAGGTTTACAGTACGCTTATCAGTAGCTACACAGTATCTTTATCTGAAGCTGCACAGTAGTTTATCAGTAGCTACACAATAGTTTTAACTGTGCTGCATAGTAGCTTTATCTGTAGCTTCACAGTAATTTTATCAGTTGCTGCACGGTAACTTTATCATTAGCTGCACATTAGTTTTATCTGTAGATGCACAGAAGGTTTATCAGTGGCTGCACAGTAATTTTATCAGCACTTGCATAGTAGATTTATCAATAACTTCACAGTAGTTTATCAGAAACTAATCAAAATTTTATCAACAGCTACACATTAGCCTTACCAGTAACTGTATAGTAGTTTTATATGTAGCTGTACATTAGCTTTATCAGTAGATGCATATTAGTTTTATCAGTAGCTGCAGAGTAATTTATCAGTGGCTGCGTATTAGTTTTATAAGTAGCTGCACATTCGCCTTATTAGTAACCGACAGTAGCTTTATCTGTAGCCTAAATTCACAGTAACTTTATCAGTCGCTGCATATCAATTTTTTCAGTAGCTGCACATTAGCTTAATCAGTAGCTAAACAAAGGTGTATCAGTAGTTGCAGGGTAACTTTATCAGTTTCTGCAGAGCAGCTTTATCAATAGTTGTACAATAGCTTTATCAGTAACTGCACAGTAACTTTATTAGAAGCTGCTACACAATAATTTTATCAGCAGCTGTAGAGTAGCTAAATCAATAGCCACACAGTAAATTTATCAGTAGATGCATAGTAGCGTTTTCAGTGAATGCACAGAGCTACACAGTAGCCTTATCAGTAGCTGTACTGTAGCTTTATCAGTAGCTGCACAGTAGCCTTATCAGTAGCTGTACTGTAGCTTTATCAGTAGCTGCACAGTAGCCTTATCAGTAGCTGTACTGTAGCTTTATCATTAGCTGTACTGTAGCATTATCAGTAGCTGCGTATTAGCTTATATCAGAAGCTGCACAGTAGCTAACAATAGCTTTATTATTAGCTGCACAGTAACTTTATTAGTAGCTGCACAGTTGCTTTATCAGTAGATGCACAGTAGCTTTATCAGTAGTTGCATAGTAGTTTTATCAGTAGTTGCAAAGTATCTTTATCAGTTGCTGCACTGATGCTTTTATCAGTATTTGCACAGTAGCTTTTAATAGTAAATGCACTGTAGCTTTATCAGTAGCTGCAAAGTATCTTTATCAGTAACTGTTGCTGCACTGATGCTTTTATCAGTATTTGCACAGTAGCTTTTAATAGTAAATGCACTGTAGCTTTATCAGTAGCTGCACAGTTGTTTTACCAGTAGTTGCACAGTATCTTTATCAGTAGCTGCACCGTAGCTTTATCAGTAGTTGTACAATAGCTTTATCAGTAGTTGCAAAGTATTTTTATCAGTTGCTGCACAGATGCTTTTATCAGTATTTGCACAGTAGCTTTTAATAGTAAATGTACTGTAGCTTTATCCGTAGCTGCAGAGTAACTTTATCAGCAGCTGTACGCAGCTGTATCAGTAGCTACACAGCAGTTTAATCAGTACCTACACAGTAGCTTTTATCAGTAGCTGCACTGTGGTCTTTATCAGTAGCTGCACTGTAGTTCTATCAGTATATGCACTGTAGTTTTATCAGTAGCTCAAGAAAACATGTGTGTTCCCCTTTCATCTTGTTTTTGGCAAAAATGATGGTCAGAAGCTGCGCATAAACAGGTAGACTAAGTACTACATGTGTATTTCACCATATTAAAACAGTGAACGTTAGGTGATAGACACAAAGCTGTGCATATATAGGGGAAACCTAAAAGACTTAAGCTTCTGGTCTATTTTAAATTTAATTTGGCACAAATTGCCTTTGAGTAAATTTAGGGTCCTCCTGGCCCTCTTGTTGCAAATAAGCATCGTCCAATAGATAAGAATATATTAGTCATGATGGATGTGATTAAATAGTCATAACAGAAAATATGACACAGTCTTTTTTATCTTTAAGGTTAATGTGCGTTATCATACGTACGATTACACATTCCTAATAAGCGCATTTGCTCTGCTCTTTATAAAACGAGATTTTGTTAGGGTAAAGTCGAGTAAATTTGGACATCAGGTAAATTCAGACACACGTTTGCAAACAGTGGAAATCCAGATGAGACGGCTCCTTATGAGCCGTCTCATCAGGATTTTCACTGTTTGCGTGAGTTATTTTTTATTCCAATTATTGAACTGTGAAACAAACGAGGTGGCTGCCCGAATTTAGCTGTCTGCCCGAATATATCCAACTTTACCCTATTTTCCGCGCAAAAGCCTCCGGTTTTAACGCCCATGCTGACTTTTCAAGCGGGGCAGGAGGTCTAAGTCTGATCTAAGTCATCTACATCCATACTTTGTGTTCGCGAGCAGCAAAGGCTCTGACGAGTCTGCGCTTTTGCACAGACTCGCCAGAGCCTATGTTGCCCGACAATACGATTAGTACTAAATCACATATATTTTTTAAAACCACGTCTACCCATTCGGGGTGCCTCGGCCAAATTAATTGTACCGAGCTCTACTGCACGTGTACCAAAACATTACAAAGTTGGGAGCACAGTGGCTCAGTGGTAGAGTGCTTGACTCGAGACAGATGGGTCGAGCCTCACCGACGCCACTGCATTGTGTCCTTGAGCAAGAACATTAATCCTAGCTTAGTACTGGTTCAACCCAGGAAGACCCGTCCCTTTATAACTGAAAGATTGTAGATGGGACGTAAATAATCAAATCAAACAAACAAACAAAAACAATACAGAGACAATCCCGTACAATAGTAACCCGTGTATTTGACGGCTTTTTTTTTCAAAACGGTGAAAGTCGGAGTATTATTTTTAGCTTTTTATTTCCATCTACCCATTCAGAACCCAAATAAATATAATGTTTAAAGCATTGTAGATCAGATCAACTGGCTTCTGAGAAGCTATTATGTACCGTTCTTATTGTTTGTTTGGGTTGATTCTTTACGTCCAAGTCAGTATTTTTACAATTATATCGGGAAGGGTCTTCCTGGGTTTGTCTTGCTAAAGGATACAACGCAGTGCCGCCGGTGGGGCTCTAACCCACAACCCTATCGATCTAGAGTCAAGCCCTCTACCACCGAGCCACTGCGCTCCTATTATAAATACACAAGTTAATTTGATATGGAATGGGGTTAAATAACCGTTTAACCCATTTTAGAGTTTGGAAGCTGAAAAATCACCAATCAGTGAAAATTTAACCATTTTAATCAGTATAGATCAAGAAACATTTACAAAAATAGAAAATACAGTGAATTCCAGAATTATTCTTTAGTTTAAAATGGTTAAATATTAAATCAACATAAAGGTAAACTAATATATGTCTAGAGTCATTTTTGTGGAACAAAGACAAACAGACCCAGGGTCTCCACTGTTTGCATACAGATTAAAGGGGATGGCAACCCTGATGATTTCTAGTTTTATATGAAATATCTTAATAAACCATGAATGTTGATACCAGTTTAATCTAAATCGGTTGAAAAACATAGAAGTTGTGGGCATTTGAATATTTGCAAATGGACTGTACATGTACATAATGGAAGCTGCCATATTGTAGGCTTAGTGACGTCACACAGCCTAAACAAATATGCGTGATCAAAATAAAAGACAAACCAATGGATTACTTGCAACATTATCTTTCATAAAACATTTTCCTTATGTATAAAGCTGCGTATCTGTTGAAACGCAGATGTTGTGATTGTATTGATAACTGAAATTAAGAAGTTGAAAAAATTCTGAAAACAAATTAAATATTCAAAATGGCGGCTAAATGTGGACATATTGAATTCTTTAAATGTCCATACCTTCGCCACTTTTCAACCGATTATGATGATACTTGTATCAAAATTCATGGTTCATGGTGCTCTTTCTGATGAAACATACTTATCATTTCTTAAGGCAGTTTGTCTGCCCAATACAAATGTCCATACAAAATAAATGCATTTAAGTGATAATTTTGATTGTAAAAGTTCAGCTCTGACCTCGCAAGGTGCGTTTTCTCTCATTTATTTATTAGTCATATCAGTATCTACAAAATTAGTATATCACCTGTTGTCAGATAACACTCCTCATATATATATGACTATACATTAATCAGACATTCAATCATAAATCTGTCAAAATGCGGGAGATTCTGCATCTTCAAGTAGGACAATGCGGGAACCAGATTGGAACCAAGTTCTGGGAGATAATCTGTCAGGAACACGGGATTAATGAGGCTGGAACATACGATGGGGATTCAGACTTACAGTTAGAACGAATAGACGTTTATTTCAATGAGGGACAGAATGGACGATATGTGCCCCGGTCGATTTTAGTTGATCTAGAACCGGGTACCATAGATGTAGCACGTGCATCCCCTTACGGGAAATTGTTCCGTCCGGATAATTTCGTCGCGGGAGCTTCCGGTGCAGGAAATGTATGGGCTAAGGTGAGAAACCAGTAGGGTTGGCCTATGTTATAGTTATACCATGGCTTGTCCGCCTGTACGCCGGAGGACAAATCTTTAGCTCGTGGATTTTTTACGTACATGTACATGTGTACAAACATGTTATAACTTTTTTTATAACACATACATTAGTGTAGACCTTGCATATCATTGAGATATTTCGTGCTAAAGTTACTAACAGTGGTATAAAGATGCATGTCTCGTTTCTGGCTACATATTTTATCTATGCAAGGCGTCAAAAGTTATTCACCACCTATATTTTTGCTGAAACAATTTTCAATCTACTATACCGTGAAGAAATTTTATTGATCACGGAAAATCTTTATCTGTTGTAAAATTCTGCATAAATATCTAAAGAAAATTTAAAAATACATGCGATATAAGGATTTGGTTACAATGTCACTAGTTTTTGCGGATTTTTAATTCTTCACGCTATCGCTCTGAATTATGCAAGCAGTAACCCCAAACATCTTCAGACAATTATTGTGCCCTTTGCACGAAATTTTCAACATTTATCTACGTACACGAAGTTACAATGAAAATAAAGTGACCCCAATGTGTTTTTGTTGAGCTCACCATCACATACTTCTGCAAAATAGCATGATTGTTTTACTATTTTACCCCTATATATGATGCAGTTAACTTTTGACGCTTTGTATACTCAACGTCAGTGAAAAATTACCAGTAAATCGCATACTTTTAACATAGGACAATATTTAGTTCATTCTGAGCGAAGAACTGCAGATACTTCAACACTCAATTTAATGTTATAGATTCCCATGCATCGCCACTATGGAAAACGGTATCCATCACACCCGAATGCATTATAATCATTCCTTGACGGACCCCTGTAGTTTGCATTGTATTGTATAGGAAAATGCAAAGTTTTGGTGCTACCTTAAAGTTTGATCCTCATTTTTCGCGTTTAATGGGATAACCTGAACCATTTTGGTGGAGTTTTCAATGAAAATGTCTATAGTGCACGTTCTGGCATGTTGTCTTCTGAAAATGATGATTTCAAATTCTTAAAAACTGCGAAAAACATAAAACGCACGTGCATCACGTGCACCAAAGTTCCAGGGCTCATGTAACTGTTTTATCTCTCCAAACCAGCTTGTCGTTAATCAGAAACATAAACGTAACAGTAGCCAAAGAGCTGTATTATATATTTTCCGAAATATCGAAATTTCGATACTGGTAACTTTTCATTGACGCTGAGTATATATATTCTTAACTTAGTGGAAATATACATGTGCTAGGGCAATATTTAAGTGAAACCCCAAATTGGCGACTATTGGAGGATTTGGCTGGCCGACAGAAAGTCTACTCCAACACGGGCTGCCACAACATTTCTTAGTTATTCGTAGAAACTTCGTGAACCAGCATGACAACAATGCACGCGCACTCAGAGCCCGTGCTACCGTCGACAGACGAAGAGACACAAATTACACTGCATCATCCGCTATGACATCGGGCCTATCAAACACTGGAATGTAATCAAGATATGCACGCGACACGATAGTGGTTTCAGGTCATAATAAGATTATGCAGTGC
Source organism: Loripinus fragilis (assembly GCA_964019695.1). Classification (NCBI taxonomy): domain Eukaryota; kingdom Metazoa; phylum Mollusca; class Bivalvia; order Lucinida; family Lucinidae; genus Loripinus; species Loripinus fragilis. The sequence goes on along the minus strand of OZ026530.1, from coordinate 754,794 downwards.
TATCAATGGGCCTAGCATTGATAACTCCAGGCGTAACACCTGGGCTAACGAGGTTGTGATAATTCTTGTCACAACGGAATGCTGCCACATGTACATTTCCTTTTTGTTCGTTTGTTTTGATTCTTTACGTCCAAGTCAACATTTTTTCAGTCATGTCGGGACGTGACTTCCTGGGTTGAACCAGTACTAAGCAGAGGATAAAGTGTCTTTCTCAAGGACACAACGCAGTGCCTCCGGTGAGGCTCGAGCCCTCAACCCTTTGGTCTCAAGCCACCGAGTCACTAACACTGAGCCAGCGTGCTCATTTAAGCGAAAATAGGTGTATCTCGTATTAATTATATGTATATCTCGTAGACTACCCCCTCTTAAGGCTAATCTAGAATCTATTTTTTATTTGTTAACTTTTTTAGCAAATGTTTTATTGAGGAATTTATTTACACCGCACTGGGAGCATTTTTGATGCATTGATAAAACGCACTGATGGTTGCACAGATGTGCCGTGGTTCCTGGTGCAGACTGACCACAACATTTGCTGTTCACATAAACGGTTTACAAATCTCCATTTGAGCCAGCACATGATATTTCGGCACTGTGACGATGGCTCAGGCGAGCCTGTGCAAATATGCAGTCACCACATAGCCTTCGCTGCAAGCACAAGAAATATTGATACTTATCACATTGTCCAGTAACTATGCCTTTGAAATTCAGCAAACTTATTACCTTTGATTTGATAATTTTCCTCCGAGTCAACAAGTTTGCAGTGATGTTGGACGATTTTCTGTTTCCCTGGGTTGATCCAGTACTAAACAGCAGATAAAGTGTCTTGCTCAAGGACATGGTACAGTGATTCTGCTGGTGGTGAGTCACGAACTAGCAATCCTCCGAATACAATTACCATTTGTTCTTTCAGGGACATTACACGGAAGGAGCCGAGCTCGTCGATCAAGTTCTCGATATTGTCCGGAATGAGGCGGAAGGATGCGACAGTTTACAGGGATTTCAGTTGTGCCATTCACTAGGTGGCGGGACAGGCTCGGGAATGGGAACATTGTTAATCTCTAAAATTAAAGAGGAATTTCCTGACCGGATCAACAACACATACTCTGTAGTTCCTTCTCCAAAGGTAAAATAGCACACTATTTTTAGCGAAAAATGATATTAACAAAGCCGCAACAATTTGACATTTTGACAAGTGTAGACTCGGACGAGCCTCTGCAGCCTCCTTTAAAGCTTAAAAACTCTAAATGGTTTTCAGTGAGTAGCTTTCCAAATTCCAAATTCAGTCAGTAGCTCAACAATCATAGAATACTCAAGCGACTAGCAAAGGCTCTGATCAGACTGCGCGTATGCGCAGGCAGATCTGAAGCTTTGCTGGTCGCACATACCACTTTGTTGGAAATCTCATGCACTGGCTCATTTGGTTTCCTAACTATTAGTTATGATTGAGAAAAAATATTTGGAGGTCTGTATCTTTACTCTTTTCCTTAATCTAAGATCAATGTAGTTTCTAGACCCACCACAAACGCCCAAATTAGACATATTTAGCTCCGCTGTGACCACCAAAAATAGAGCAAGGTCATGGAAACCCGAATTTCAAGTCTTCTTTATGCCTCGAAATTACATTGTGCAAATTTGATTCCAATCAGCCCATTAGTTCATTGCACACAAGAAAGCGTCACGCGGGGTCCAACGTGATCCGCAAACAAAGCAATATGATTTCGGTGGTGGGGGCATAATAAATCCGATGTGACTTATGAATTTTACATTTCTTTATCTCCACAATGAGTATAACTCCTGATGATCCGGGTTTCTATAGCATAGCACTGATGATCTTTGATTGCCAGAGCCTGTAACTCAGGAATCAGCCAAGTTTGCTCAGAGTCTCAGCTGTCCGCAAAAAGAAAGTACAAAATCTGAGCCTCGACATGTGACTTCTAACAATGTTGCATTTTTACAAGTGTAGACTAAAACCAGCCTGTGCAGCCTCATATCAAGCTTTGAAACTTCAAATGGTGTTCAGTTAGTAGCTTAACACTCATATCAAGCGACTAGAATAGGCTCTGATCAGACTGCACGTATGCGCAGGCTGATCTGAGGCTTTGCTGGTCGCACATATCACATTGCTGGAAATCTCGTGTCGCGGCTCAAATTATTATGTGCCTTTATTATTTAATTGTTCAAGGAGATATTTCATGGATAAGTTAGGGATCTTTCATGCAAACCGAACCGATCTATGTGTCTTGATCCACATCTGAACTAAGGGTGAGGTTGGTACCATGAAACGCCCTCCAGTAAAAGTATCTTTTACTGACTGTTCCAAGGCGGTGTTTCTTTTAGGATAATTTTTGTTATTTATTTTCCGTGTTTGTCATGCTTTCTTGTCTATTCATTGCAGCCTTGTGGTCACCTACTGGGAAAGGGCTGATCTCTTGGCTCTCTTATATGTGATGTTTTATTGTGTTTTTGTCACTTACCAATATGGTGTCTTACTTGATTGTATCGATTTCTGATCTTTGTCTCCTTTCTTATTTAGGTAACCACTAAGCGTACAGACTCTAATCAGACTGGGCGGATACCCAGGCTGACCTGAGTGTTCGCTTTGCATACACTGATTATGTTAGGTGTGTCATGCCCTTGTGTCCATATAAGGAACAATAGGGGTATGTTGTTTTGGTCATAAATTTGTAAACCGCGAGCAAAGTTTTTTTTTTTTTAATCTTTCAGGTCTCAGATACCGTGGTAGAACCTTACAACTCAACTCTCTCGGTCCATCAGCTGGTCGAGAACACAGACGAGACATACTGTATCGACAACGAGGCTCTCTATGACATCTGCTTCCAAACACTCAAACTCACCAACCCTCACTATGGTGATCTGAATCACCTCGTGTCCTTGTGCATGTCCGGTGTGACGACTTGTCTCCGTTTCCCCGGGCAACTGAACGCTGATTTACGCAAGCTCGCCGTCAACATGGTGCCTTTCCCACGCTTGCATTTCTTCATAACTGGATTCGCTCCCTTGACCTCTCGGGGTAGCAGGAGCTACCGCGCTCTGACCGTGGCGGAACTTACACAGCAGATGTTCGATGCAAGAAACATGATGGCGGCTTGTGATCCAAGACATGGTCGTTATTTGACGGTCGCCGCCATTTTCCGTGGGAAAATGTCCATGAAAGAAGTAGAAGAGCAAATGACGTATATGCATGATAAAAACAGCAGCCATTTTGTGGAATGGATACCACATAACGTCAAGACAGCAGTTTGCGACATTCCACCCAAAGGTCTAACGATGTCGTCGACCTTCGTTGGAAACAGCACTTCAATACAGGTAACATAAATCACAGGAGCTTGAAGTTCGATCCTTAAATCATCCCTATAGCCTCAAAACCAAAAGCTCACAATGTCATTACGTAATGACATTGTGAGCTTTTGATTCTGAGGCTTTAGGGGTAATTAAGGATCGAACTTCAAGCTCCTGTGCATAAATCCACCAAAATAATTACTAAATAGCCAATTAAACAAAAGGAAGTGAATAAAGCCAGACGCAAACTTTGATCAAGTCCCTTTGTTCCTTTCAGAATGGAAAGCACGCCCATGGAACACGTACCATTGGCATTTTTTGCTGACCCAATAATCATATATGCTTTTCTTATTACAATTCGACACTAAACGTGGAATATGTCAGTCGGAACATCGCGGATAATTCCTTGGGAATCAGACCTCGAATGTATAATGTGGGGGCCACGTGATTTGAAGTTATGTTATATTACCACATTGATAAAATACCGGTTTACCAGTATATCCAATTTTGATTTATAGGCTAAGTTAACATGCTTACAGCCCTTTTTGGCATATGTCAATTCTACGACTTACATGTACATATATCCTAGACTTGATTCTAAATTGGACAGAAGAGTTCCAAATAGGGCTAGATTGCACTTAACTGGTCTCAATTGACTTTGACTAAGTTTTATAGGTGTAAGCTTGGATCTAAATACATGTACATTTCTTTTGTTTCTATATTTCTGTACATGTATATTTCTACTATTTCTATATGATTTGGGTTTACTTACTAACAATGTTGCTGGGGCGTAGGGGCATTAGCTCCCCTTCAGTTGTAAAATCGTGGAACACACCGGTGAAGTGCAGTTGTCCCCCGATTGAAACATACAGCATTTATCTACCATTTTCATAGGCAGGCACCCTTTAGAACAAAAACGAATATTTGGTCATTTTGTTTTTCAGGAGTTATTCAAGAGAATATCAGAACAATTCACATCTATGTTCAGGAGAAGAGCCTTCCTTCACTGGTACACTGCGGAGGGTATGGATGAGATGGAATTTACTGAAGCAGAGTCGAACATGAACGACTTAGTATCCGAGTACCAGCAATATCAGGACGCCACCGTAGACGAAGATTTGCATGAGTTCGACGGAAGTGACGACGAAACGTACCACCAAGAGCAATCTTGAACACTTATTTCGAAGAAGCCAAAATGTTTTCCCATGACCTTAGACATAGGTCCAGAAATATGGAAATTTTATTTGCGTAAAATTTTAATTATTTTCTTTCCCATTAATTTAGACATGTGTTATAGGTGCTCAAAAGAACCGTATCATTGGATAGTTCTTTTGAGTACCCACAACATATATTTTGGATGAGAAATAAAGGAACAGGGGGTCCGGAGACCCCCCTAAAATCACAAAAATATAGTGTCTCTTTGCATTCTGGTGCGGATCCCCTGAAAAATCACAAGGCTACCAAGCCAGCAATTAATGTTGGGCCATCATCGACCCACCAGCGAAACGCCATTTAACGGCGTTTCGCTGGCGGACCGATGATGGCCCATTTATAGTGGTATTTGGATGAGCTATCCCCTCGTCACTAAAAAAATAGAAGAAAAACGTTATCAAATTTGGACCACCACTGACAGAACTTTCTGGATCCGCGCATGAGATTGAACAGTATCGCAATTTTTTTTCGAAATTTCATAATACATGTTTATGCTATAAAGACTAGTATTCGAACACCAGTTCTTTTAAATTCCTTATTAAAGCTCAGACTAGCAGAACTGGACTAGCTCAGATTGCCCCTGAAAGTATGCCGTCTTATTGTTGCATGATAGTTAATATCTTTATTGTATAAAAGCCATGAAACTAAAAAGAATCGTCAGAATTTTCTGAGCTCCAACCGTGGCTACAGCGATTAAATTCCCTACAATTTTCAGCAGAAGGTAACATCAAAATTTTGTCTTGATCCACATCTGAAATAAGGGTGAGGTTTGCACCCTGAAACATGTTTAAGCCCTCCAATAATATTTTCTTACTGAACGTTCTGAGACGGTGATTCTTTTGTGGATCGTTATTTTGTTATTTGTTTCGTGTTTGTCTGTCAAACTGTCTTGTCTGTGCCTTGCAGCCTTGTGGTAACCCGCTGGAAAAACACTGACCTCTGGACCCTTTTGTATATGATGTTTACTTGTGTGTTTGTCACTTCCCATATGGTGTCCTATTTGATTGTGTTCATTCCTGATCATTTTATCCTTCCTTATTGTGATACTTTTTCCAACTGATCATGAAAATAAGGGTTTTTACAATGAATCTAGGATCAATATTGTTTATTTACAATTCAAGTTTGTCTTTGTTATGCTGTCTTGTCTGTTTCTTGCAGCCTTGTGATCATCTGCTAGGAAAAAGCTGACATTTTACTCTCTGTATGTGATTGTTTCTTGTGTTTTGTCACTTTCCCATATGGTGTCCTTGGTCAATGACGTAGCCAGAACGCTGACAAAGTTACGCACATCAAAGGGAGACTACTGGACTAAGCAATAATTATCTTCAGTTGCGTCCCTTTTCAAAATGGAAACTGCTCTTAAAGGAAAGAATTTGCTCCCAGAGGGAGCGAATTCTTTCCTTAAAAAGCAGTTCTTTATGGTATGATAAATCACTTTTACCACATTGTGTGACCTCCCTTGAATGTTACTATTTTTACTACACACGTGCGTACACTGCGTAATGGGCGCTACGCCAATGTTGGTTAGGTATTGCAGTTGCTTGTACATGTATTGATCCTGCTTCTAAACCTCTATTAGTTTAGTTTAAACATTTTTTATTTCCAACAGATAACAAGTTATACAGTACAATATATACAATTCATAAAGAAATTAGGATTAGAACGAAAGTACATACATCTTGCTTCCATATCAAATGAAACTGTTTTAACCAGAGGTCTATGGGAGTGGGTGAGGTTGGCGTGCCGTGAAACCGGTTTAAGCCCTCTAGTAAAATATTTAACTGACCGTTCCAAGGCGGTATTTCTTTTGAGGATCATATTAGTGTTATTTATGTCTTGTGTTTGTCATGCTTTCGCGTCTGTTCATTGCTATCTTGTGGTCACCGGAAGGGAAAGGTCTGACCTTTTGGCTCTTGTTTGTGATGTTTATTGTGATTTTGTTACTTTTCCATTTGGTATTCTTGGACAGGTGTGGTACTTGATTGTATCGATTCCTGATCCTTGCTGTCCTTCTTACTTTGACTAACCATTTGTTCTAAAAAGGATTATCAATATTCATAATATCTTCTAGATATCAGCGCCTCATGGACATCATCCTGAATATAGTGAGAAAAACAAGGCAGTGAAAGGAAGATCCTACTTTATTTAGGACTCATATACTTTTCAATCATGACTAAATAGATTCACCTTACATACACCCGAGGCTTGATTCGATTTTCGAATTGTGCCGGCCTTTCTCGGTTTCTGTTGCAACTTCTTACTAATATGAGATTATTGATCAGACCAGCTCAGTTCAGTCTAGCCACCATGCGCGGATCCAGAGGGTCAGGACCCCAAGCATCACCCCCCCCCCTTAAAAATTCAGAAAAAATAGGGTTTCTTAGCAACACTGGTCCGGATCCCCTGAAAAATTACAAAGCTACCAAGCCAGCTTTAAACCTAGGCTAACATCGACCAGCTTTTAGTGGTTAAGGATCCTTTCTCCCCTCGGCAACTAGAAATAAATAAATAAAAGATAATGATTATAATAACCTGTCAAAGTTGGACCCCCTCTGACCAAACTTTCTTGATCCGCGCATGAGCCACTTTATTCAAACTCGCTTGAAGCAGATATAATTAAATTACTATACAGGCAATTCACAACAACAACTGCGCTTTTAGCCAGGCTTGTCTTTGTTTTTGATGTTCAGCTACAGTTTAAACGGATTTCATCATAACTTGGCTGATTTCATTCCTAAGGTGTAAAGGTCCCACTCGAGGAGATTTATCATATTGTTTGTATCATATACTAATCTAAAACTATGGCATACGTCAGAATATTTCGCGTCATGGTTTGAAACCACCAACTTATCTAACGTGATGTCATATGCTATGCTTTGTGGCCAATCACAAAGATCGTCAAAAAACGCAGCTGGATATAAGTGTTTGTTATCATTGGTAGTTAGAATCACTCGTTCTTCAGACAAATCACATGACATTACACTTACAGCATTGGATACCGAGCTGCAAATGTAGATATTATTGAAACGATCCCTCGTCACTCCGTTGATGCCTTTCAACTTACTCTGAGATACTTTGAGAACCTCCCCAGTCTCACTGTCACACAAAATAACATTTCTAGAACAAAAGTCTATCGCCACTATTCGGGAGAGATATTTTTCACCGTCCACAATGATGAAACTTGTGAGGTAATTTGCGCTTCTAAATAATTCCTGCCCAGTTTTATCCGTAGATGTAGACCAATAAACATGCCCCGACATGTCAATCTTCTTTAGCGATTTATTAGCAATCAAGAAAATATAACCCATGCTCATTGTTAAACCAGAAGCCACATAGCCTAACTTCAAAATATGACGAATTTCTAATTTATCATCTACGAATGACACTATATAGACATTATTGGACGATGTTGAGACGGCGACATCATCTCGTCTATAGATACTGATACCCCAAGGTTGGTCATCTATGGCTAGAGATGATAAAAACTTAAACTCTGCAGAAAACAACTTGACTTGGTAATTCATTCGGTCAGCCATTATTATTTGACAATATTCACTAACAGCCATTCCAGTGATCCAACAAGGTAGTTCTTTATCTGATATCTTAACATAATTTGTTGTCATAAAGTTTAATTTTATTCGATCTAGGTCAAAAGTGTGCTCTTGCATTGATATCATCCCTCCACTAATATGACTTTGTACTGTTTCGTCGGGTAAAGAACAGTTACCAGGGGTTGTCCCAGGCGAAACATCGCTTGATGAAGCTGGTTGTAGAGTATGTCTTGACAGATCCTTTTTATGCCTGAAATGCAATATAAGAATCTATCATGAGTGTGAGGGTAGGATAGAAAAATCTGTCCCGAGGATCGCCGTTTGGCATCACGAGGCTTGCCGAGTGATGACAAACGGTGATCCTGAGGGACGGATTTTTCTATCCTATCCTCACACGAATAATGGATTCCTTTTTCTTGCTCACCACTGTTTTTTTTATTATTTAAATATGCTTCCAGAAGTCCCTGATTACGCTGAGATAAAATTTCACATGATGACGTCACTTGACGACAATGTGCGTGAGTTCCAATTCAACCAATGTATGTAGCCCTCACGTGACAGCCTGGGTAAGATAGCAAGGGCTAGATTGGTTCCCCTCCCGTTGATAAAGCTCCACTTCCGCTACGCATATAACGACTGGCAACGCCTATTTCATTACAAGTAGAAAATCCTACTCATCCGACTGCGCATGCTCCAGAAAATATTTTTCAACACAAAACTTCAGTATTTTTTCAGTTGCTATAATATGATAATTAAGTAAAAGAATAATAAAAAAAACTCCCAGAACAAAATAAACTTAATAAAACGGCTTGTTTAAAAACTGCACTTTATGTCAAGGGTATTTTCTAATACCACGTCACTCATGACGTCAGTGTGTATGTTATACGTAGGCGCAATGGCGGCTAGTAGTTACCTGTCTTAATATGCTGATAAGCTATTAAAGGGAGAGAACCAGTCTAAGCAAGGGCTTGATATGATTATCTAACCCAGGGTAAAATCTCAGATGTCCCTATCCGGTGTGCAAGAAATTGTATTCCATTACTGACATACATAATTCAACAGGAGAATAAATTTGAATGGACAGACAATCCTGATGCTTTGTATTGGAGAGTTATGTAAACCACTTAGACTAGTGAGATTCACAAATGTTGTTTTATGGGAGAGATTTCTGTTATAGTTGTCGGAGTATTTAATCCTTGACTGATGTAAATAGTCTAAATCATTCTTTTAGATTTTGGTAACTTGTTATCTTCTAATTTGTCAATGCTATATCGATAATTCTAGGTTTGTCTCTAATTGGAAGTTATCGCATACTCAAAATTCTATCACAAGGAAGTTGGTGAAAATTTCATATATAATCCTGACGTAACCTTTGTATTCTGATAGGGTTTCCCATACATATTGCTACGCCAAGTGTGGGACAGCCTATTGTGTACAAAAAGTGGTCACAAGTAGAATTGTCTGAAAAGAAACTGAGTATAATCAGTAAATTCTACAATTACACACAGCAGACAAACCCATGACACCTTGGGGAAGAGCTACAGAGCACTAACAGTCACAAGATATCAGAACGATAATTAAAGTAAAGCAACCAGCTCCTACCACCCATTAAGATGATTGCAAAACCTGAAATACACAAAGTGCTGATAACAAAACAAGGGGCAAAACACAGAGCTTCCACAGAAATGAGAGTAACAACAAACAATGAATCAACAACAACAGAACTACTGCTTTTAAACAGACGGCAGCCTTAGCCATCGGGGGATAGGTGGGGCTAAAATTCTTTTAACTGGTACCAAATTTTTGCCTAGATTCTGTTGTTGTTAAACACAGAAATGTTTAGATCGCATTGAGGCTTCTTTACTATTGCAATGTATCATTATAGAGAAACAATCTTATCAAACTAAATTACTTTGATGAAACAAAGAAAAGGGCTCACGACTCACAGATAGTCCAAGCTAAAGCAAACATTAAGTTGAACCACGATGGGCCCAGCCAAACTAGACAAGAACCAGCCGCCAACCAACTGATTAAGGCTTTACGTCAGGACCAAACATGTATTTGAGTCTGACGCCTGACCCATCCTGGTGAAATTTAAGAGGAAACCATAGTTATAAACCGTGATTGCGGTTTACAACTAGTCATGCGGACTGTCTCATGATATCCAAGTAATATCTATTTTTATAACGTTAGAATCAATCACTGAAATTAGGTTTTCCAACAATTTATTTGAATTTATAAACTACATCACCATAAATTACTATGCCCTGTTGTTCAAGAGTTTTAAAGCAAAATTGTGTTTAACAATTCACTCCGAGTATCTGTGGTAGAATTTAGAAAACACTTTAGGAATTGTACGATTTCTATAACGCGGCAGTCAAAACATGGTTACTATTATTGAAGCCACTAACTTATTCTCGCAAATTGAATAAGCTGCAAACTGTTTACACCGTATGCAGAAGGGCATGGAACAGCTCCAAGGGAAACTAGCTATTACAAAATTAAAATGATCCTATTTATAATAAATTTTAGATGAAACCATGGAATTCGTTACATACAAGTCCAAGTCTAAAAAAACATATCTGCTCTGGCCATGCGTCACCCGTGCACATCTTCAGTGTGTGAAAAATTATTATGCAATGTTTAAATATATAAAGGAATGAAATGTGTTTGAATTAGAAATAACACACAAATCAGACAATGTAATCGCTCCAAAACGGGTGTAGACTGTAGACGTAATAATGTGTAAGTTTGACACTCCCAAAATATTATCAAATGTGCACAAAAGACGGGGGTATAATGCCTTCAATGTTTACTGTCGTGAGTTGGCTCCCGGTACCGTTAGTTTAACAGGTGACCGGGCCCAGGGCGACGACAGTAAACATTAGGCTTACAGTATATGTTTTATGTCTGAACAATCATAACAAACAAAGTTTAAGACCCCCCAAAAATAAAAAAGAAAATCATTAAGTGTGTACAAAATAGGAGGTGAACGTTTTCAATATGCGAACAATCATTGTACAACGTTTTACTATAAAAGATTGAAACTGTTGGAGTTACAGATTACACAAAACAGACAGCCATACACATTTCAGATGGGAACATGTCTTAGTACAACACACATAAAAAATAAGAAAATATTCATCAAATATGCGCACAATGAGAGGTTCACATATTTTATGTGTGAACAATCTTTATGTAAAGTTTGATTATAAAGGATTGAAACTATTGGAGTTACAGATTACACAAACCAGACAGCATCTAAACATTTTTTTGACAAAACATGTCTTAAGTTCATTACCCCTCAAAAATAAGAAATTATTCGTGAAATGTGCACAAAATAGGATGAGCACATTTTCAATATGTGCAAAGTCATTGTGAAAGGTTTGAATACAAAACGATTGAAAACATTAAGAGTTACATATTACACAAACTAGGCACCCATTAATTGATGGGTGCCATGTTTGTGTAATTTGTAACTCTTAAAGTGTTGATGATGGACAGAGGACCAACAGACATATGGATGGAGTGGACCTATTACTAGACATGCGACGCAGGTAAATAGAGAATACCAAGTGAGTGTCTTTTGATATCAAGTTTACCAGGCAAGGCTTTGAAAACGCTTGTTGACATCGCGAGGCTTGCCGAGCGATTCAACATGCTTTCTCAAAGCCCAGCCTGGTAAACTTGATATCAAAAGACGCGAACCTGGTATTCTATTTATCAGTTTAACCATTGTTGAACACTCTTCAAACTAGCGATTATGACGAAATTTTTGATTTCTGTGTTGATTCAGTGTCATTGGCGACGTCCTTCAAAAAGTGCAACGTCATCATGACCTGATAAAGGTAACATGCCATGACATAGGAAACGTTTATTAGGTTAGGTTGAAACAATTCAGTTAATATTAGTGGTGACTGATACAATGGGGTTTATGTATCAAAGGAATGTGCCTTATTTGATTGAAACATCTGACTTGTCATTTCTCATACTCAGAATAATCAATTTTAAGTAAGCCATCTGTATAGTTATCTTGAGGTAGAGTTAAAAGCTTCAAAAAGACCAGCTTGAATTCTGTCAAAACGATAGAACTCTAAGCTCTCGCATATAAAAAAAAACAAAAACAAATCTGCAACAAGAGGAACACAATTAGTTTAAACACATTTTTTTATTTCAACTTGGTAAGATACACATACAAACATATACAAGTTACAGAATGTAAAAGGATTAGAACGAAAGCTGGAAGCTTATGTTATTCTTCTCCTGGCAATAATCAGATGCAATTATAATGGCGTTGTTTGTTTTAGATGTTGAAATATAATACTTTAACACAATCGTACTTGTTACGTCAACATACCTATGCGCCAAATATGTGTATGCTACGTCTTCATAGACGACACTGTTATTGTGCTGTTGCTCTCATTTAATTAACACATACATTATGGGCACTATTCAACACGTCGTTATGGCGGTCTGAAATTTTAGCAGGTCTAATCATTCTATTTGGTGCAAAGGTATGTTAACGTAATGTGATAGTGTAGAGCAGAAACAATACTTAATAACAAAAATCACTTAAAAAAGAGGGCAAATGCAAGCTCGTAGTTTGTTAATGGTGATTTTAACGTTAGAAATGGCATTATGCCAAAAGTGCACTATATGTTTTTATGAAAATTGAATACTAAAAGAATACAAAAGCAAGATGATGAATGAGTAGAGAGGAACACAATTAGTACCCATTATAAGGCTGATACAGAGACTTTTTTAAAGAATAGAGAGAAGTGGACCAAATGCACAGAATTAAAAGAAGATTATATTGAAAAAAATATTAAAACCTACTTCTAATTTGTGGGTTAATTCCAAAGTTCTACCGAACTTTTAAAACTCCCCTCGTACATGTATATTGAAAGGTGACTAACTGTTTTGATGCATAGCTTATTTGGTTGAATACAAAACCTAACTGCTTTGACATTTCGAAATTATTTGATTGTGTTGGCAATTTTGTTCGTCCAATAAACTTTTTATTATTTAAATGCTTCAATTCATGAATGAGGATGCCCTTTTCCAGAGCCTGATACAGAGTCGCTGCTTCTGTTTTGAAAAGTAATTCTAGCATTTCCATTTTGTACTTAAGTTTTCCATTACAATATCACAATCTTTTTAATTATGTTGGGAGTGGTTCTGCCTAAACAAAGCGACGCTTCGCCAGATATTTGCTTGACCCAATTGCAAAGACAAAGCATAGTTAAACCAATGGGTTAATTGTACCAATTGTAATCCTCTTTTTGCAGATTGGTTTTGGTTCCATTTAAAGAGAGACTTTATGTTGTCCTTTTCATTATTAGAGACTTTATTTTTTCTTTTTTCATGTGACTGTCTGTGTTCTGTGTATCTGTCTGGTACTGTGGATTGATATGCGGTCTGTGATTGCAGCATTTCCTGCCCAAACATACGTGCGTTTGAACTAGTGTACAGCGAAATCATTTGCTTAATTGTAAACAATAGTATTAATGTAACAACATGACTATACAAGGGAGACTTTGTAAATAGACGCAGTTTGGACAAACAGCTGGTGCATCAAACTTATATCTTTAATTCAGCAGAGTAAGGTTGGATAAAACTCTGTTTTATGTCAATTGGGCCGCATTTACAATACACTATCACGTACAAAAGTACTAAAGGGTACATAGTACGAAATTTACTTCCATCATGTGAAAAGAACAGGCATCTATTATGGCTTGTTGCTACACATTTAAGGTTGTCATACGGAGCAATATTTGTCCTTCTTTGAAAACATAGTAGAATCTGATACACATTGAATGGCTCCTCACAAGCCATCTCACCAGAATCCACCCTGTTTTACACACTGATTTAATATACATGTTTGCCACTGGGTGCTGCTTGTTGGATAGTTAAATTTAGGAAGGTATAGTACACAGGAAAGGTGTTCAAGCCCTCCATTATTTTTTACTGACTGTTTCATGGCGGTGCTTCATTCGTTGATCCATTTTACTATTTTTACGTTTCATTTTTGTCTTAATTATACTTTCTTGTCTGCTCCTTGCATCCATGTGCTACCTTCTGGAAAGAACTGAACTATTGATGCTCTTGTGTGTAATATTAACTTGTGTTTTTGGCATTCACCGTTGATGTCAAAGTACATTTAAAACATGTTCTTTTATCACTTGGGTCATTTCGGGCACATTTCCCACTCAGGGAAATATTTCAGTTTGCTAGTATTATATACCAGTCTGAAAATATGACATACGTCAGCACATTTTGCGCCATGATTTGAAACCACCAGCTGATTTGATGTGAAATCATAAGAAATGCTTTGTGGCCAATCATAAAGCTCATCAGAAAACACATCTGGATGTAAATGCTTGTTGGCCTTGGTAGTTAGAATCACTCGTTCTTCGAACAAGTCACATGGCATCACGCTTACAGCATTGGATTCCGAGCTGCAAATGTAGATATTATTGAAACGATCCCTCGTCACTCCGTTGATGCCTTTCAATTTACTCTTGGATACTTTGAGAACCTCCCCGGTTTCACTGTCGACCAAAATAACATTTCTAGAACAAAAGTCTGTCACCACAATTCGCGAAAGGTATGTGTCACCATCAAATACAATTACACTTGTGACGTAATGTGCGTTTCTAAATAGTTCCTGTCCAGTTTTATCCGTTGATGTAGACCAATAAACATGCCCCGACATGTCCATTTTCTTCAGTGAATTATTCGCAGTCACGAAAATATGACCCCTACTCATAGAAATACCAGAAACCATATAGTCTAATTTCAATATCTGCCGAATTTCCAATTTATCATCTAGGAATGACACTATATAGACATTATTGGACGATGTTGGCACAGCAACGTCATCACGTCTACAGATGCTCATACTCCACGGTTGGTCGTCTAGTGGTAGAGATGATAAAAGCTTGAAATCTGCAGAAAACAGTTTCACTTCATAATTCATTCGATCTGCCATTAATATTTTACCCTTTTCACTAATAGCCGTCCCAGTTATCCAGCAACCCCTGCCTACATAGAAATTCGCATGTAAGAAATCTACTTGTATCCGATCTAGCTCAAACGCGTGCTCTTGCATTAGTATCATTTCTTCACTGACATGACTTTGTACTGGCTTGTCTGGTACAGAACAGTTATCGGTGTTTGTTGCAGTTAAAACCTCGCTCGATGAAGCTGACCGTAGGGATTGCCTAGACAGATCACTAGTGTGCACCATGCTCTGTCTGAAATGCAAATGTTATTCCATCGGTTGTCAGTACATTCAGAACTGCATGATATACATGATCTTACTTTAAGAAAGCGATGTCGTCCCATACTCCAACACAGGAAAATTTGATACTGGCTATTTGAAAATGTATCGTGTTAATCCCTTAGACTAGGGAAAATCACAGAGGCTGTACTCGTATTAAGTGAGCGATCATTGATGCGGGAGTTATTTTCGTCTGGGTATTAAACGCTAACTGATGCATGGACATGACGACCATCCCTTTGAATAATGGTTACCTATACATGCGCGGATCCAGAAAGTTTTTAGAGGGGATCCAACTTTGGCTACGTTCTTTTAGTTGATGAGGGGAGAGAGGATCCAAATACTACTATAAGCGGGCCATCATCGACCCAATGATGGCCCAACATTGAATGCTGGTTTGGTAGATTTGTGATTTTTTAGGGGATCCGGACCAGTATTGCTAAGAGACCCTATATTTTTGTAATTTTTCAGGAAGGGGGGTCCGGACCCCTGTCCCCCCTCTGGATCCGCACATGTATAATCTTCACATTAGGTGAAACTCTATCGATAATTGGTAGGTTTGCCTCTAAATGCTGGAAATTCTATCTCAAGGAAGTAAGAAAGAGGGCAAAGATCAGGATAGGTAGACATAAACATCTATTATGAGTGTGAGGATCTCTGACTGGCATCACGTGGCTTGACATGTGATGACAAACGATGATTTTTCTATCCCATCCTCACACAATTAATAGATTATTTTTCTTATTCACCATTAAATACAGCATTTAGATACATATTTTCAATATAAAACTTATTTTAGCTTTCGGGGGAGGGGGGCATTAGTTTTTAATGGGGATGGGACATAAAGATAACTTTGGTCCTGTATAATTTTACTTTGCGCGTCGAAGCCTGGCTTTTTAATTATTTTTGCAAAGCATAACGGCCTGTATTTTAATAGACAAGATCATGTGTATAAATACAAAACAAAATGGTTTATTATATGAGCGATGATAGTGACATGGAGATTTGTTTGATTGCGAAGCCCAGTTCAGACTACTTTTGTTTCAAACATCTCCCCCCAAAATGGTCGTTTCCTTAGCTCAATAGATGTCACAAAAACGCAATGGGCCCCCTTAGCAATAAACTGCTTTCAATTATGAACTGTTTCATTTAAGGTAGATAAGAATATCTGATGTTTTTAGATCAGGAAAAAAAATCTTTTCTTGCACATGTTATTTGACCCAGGCTGTCATGTGAGGAATTTTCATTAGCTGTATTTGAGCTCAAGTGCATGATCGTCAAACAACGTCATTGTTATATCAAAGTGACGTCATCAAGTAAACAACGTCATTGTTATATCAAGTAAACAACGTCATTGTTATATCAAAGTGACGTCATCAAGTAAACAACGTCATTGCTATATCAAAGTGACGTCATCAAGTAAACAACGTCATTGTTATATCAAAGTGATGTCATCAAGCAATGTCACATCTCAGCGTTTTCAGAATTTTCTAATAGGTTAATCTAAAAGAAACAAGCAAAACAAATTGAAAGTTGAACAAGAACTTGTCTGAAACCATCATTTTTTCTGTGGGTGGCATAGTAAAATCCCTCCCTTTGGATCACCATTTGCCATCGCTCAGCAAGCCTCATGATGGCAAACAGTCGCCCTTAAAACTTTTTAATTTTTCTATTCCACCCCTAAAGATTCTTATAGTCTTAAAATGGCTGCTTTATTCTTGTCCTTAGGTTTCTTTTAGTGCATTTTCCGACTGTAGTGTCGATATCATCTGAAAGTCTGGCCTGATTTATTATGCTTGCTAAGCATCGATAATAACTTGGACCAGGCTTTTTGATAATTGGCAGGTATTTTATTTATTTATTATGCCCGATACCCCTCCCAATTATACACAACATCAAAAGTTAAGCACCACCAAACATTTTTTTTCATTGACGGGTTTCATGTATGATTTTATTCAAAAGAACAATACATTTGTAAAATGTTCTAACGCAAGTCTTTCAGTGGTCTGTCAAACCTGTCAGAATGCCATTTTATACTTTTGTAAAATTTCTACGATGTTCTATATACATCAACCCTTACTTTTGGGGTATACCCTTAAAGGCGTTAAAGCAGACCCCAGAGTACATTCTTTGAATTCGTATTAACGTGAAAAAAAACTTGACCTATTTTTAAGACTAGCGCCGAAAGAGTTCTGGCGAACTCAAGGTTTCTTGCCAGTTAAAGAGATAGCTAATCACATGTTTATAATTTTTGCGTTTTCACTTAATAAAATGCCAGTCTTTACACTCCATAAGTTTTGTTCTATTAGAGATACTCATCTGGAATTTACAGACAGAACATATTTTTGGTTTTGTAATAATACGACACTAACAATTTTCATCTAGTAGATGCATGAAAATGCCACAATGGGACAGTGAATAGTTAGTGTGCTTTTGCCATGTTAAGTCGTAATGCTAATCGATTAAAGATTTGCTGTAAATTGTCACCATTTTATCTAATTTCATAAATATAACAAGTTATTATTCATATTAAGGAACCTTTACTGTTTTATTCTTGGAAAATATTTAGTTGGTGCTTAACTTTTGACGCTTTGTATATATACTTTCTGCGCTAAGTAGCAATCGATACCGTTCTAGAATGGTTCTGCGCAAAGTAAGAATTCCTACTTGGTTGCGCAATTCTAGAATAGTATTGGACCATTCTAGAATTGCGTAAGGGATTTTGTCAGTTTTATCGATGAGGTAAATGCCCTGCGCATTTGCGCTAAGTTGGAATGGTTTGGTGAGAATGCACGTGTGTTCATTTATTTGCTTTATTTGTTTAGAAAACTACTTTACCTTTTAATTGTTTTATTCTTAGTACTGCTTCCTTTTCCACCTCCATGTTCTAGTTCTTGAGTTGATCTTCTTGATTTGGAACTCGTCTCTACTCCTCTTCTTAATTTGGAACCCGTCTCTAAGCCTCGTTTACTACCTTGTCCTTTTATTCCAGAAGATATTTTAGGCGAGTCTTTTCTTTTTACATCACCCTTTGACTGCCTCTTCTTCTGATGACCTTTCCTACTGGCATTAGTCCTTGTGTCCTTAGAAGAAGATGTATTTTAGAAATGAATTCGATTTTTGGAATGTTCATGGAATCATGAATACTTCGGGTCTCTTGCAAAGTACTAATACTTCGGGTCTCTTGCAAAGTAAGTGAAGCCCTCTTAGGGCTTCACGTTAACTTTGCAAGAGACCCGAAGTATTCATGATTCCATGAACATTCCAAAAATTGAATTTATTACTTATATTTACATTTTATTATAAATATCTAAAATATAAAAATCAATTTTAATTTAAGAATTAAAAACAGTTTTGTATTTAAAATATAATCGTATTAACGGCTTATTCGGAGTCTAAAATGGAAAAGCGGAACAGCCAGCTTAAACACGGACAGCCAATGGAGCAAACAAGAGGCTGTTTTTGCACATGCGACTCAGGTGTTGCTCGCCGTCAATCACAACACCAGAATCACTCCTGGCGAATGAGTGCGATGTTCGAAGCGTTTTGCATGGGCAAGTAAGCTTGGCAGCTGTCAATCAAATTTGTGTAATTTATGAGGCTATGAACGGTCGCCAAAATCTAAATATTCATTAAAGGGTTGTTTCGAAAGTGTAAATATTTACATGTGAGTACTCTACCGCGTCTTCCTTCTTACAGCCTCTCCTTCTAGCTGATGTACTTGTGCTACTTTCGTCAGCTGTTATTTCTGTCGCTTTGGAAACTGACTGTTTCAAGTTTGAAGCGTTAATTTTATCCCCTAGGCAATACCGCGCTGATGCTCCAAATCCACTCATCAATACCAATGAATCATTTTCAACACCCCGCTTCAGAGCAATACTCAAATCTTTAAGGACTTCCTCTTTATCCTCAGTTTTATAGTTGGAAGTTATAAAGCGTGCTATATTATGTCTGGTGGATCCACGTCTCTCTTTAAGATTAGAAAGGGCCTCTTTTATCATTTTGTCATATTTCGTATCTTTTTGAAGACTCCCTGACGTTGTCTGTACAGCCGTTCGTCTTCCCCTGTATGCCATAGTGACTCTGTAAAGACAAAACAAAACTAGACTGCAGTCGATGGTACACCATCGCAAATACCAGTGTTTTTCACTTTTGACCTTGACCTCGGGGTTATGGTTACACGAAACGTTGCCCAGTACCTTCCGTAATATGTGACCTATACACCTGCGAAGTTTGAAGATGCTACAAGCAACAGTTTTAGAGGTGCATTGACAAAACACTACATTATTTGACCTTTGGCATTGATCTTGCCAATAAGGTCACCGTAATTATTGCCCAGCACCCTCTACATTATGAGGCTGATGTACCACCAAAGGTTAAAGTTGCAATGTCTTATCTTTTAGGAAGAAAATACCCTGAACCTATGACCTTGACCTGGGCCTAGGCCCCATCATGTGACCTATGCAGCTGCAAAGTTAAAAACTGTTACATCGAGAGGGTTAGGAGGAGATGTACTTACATAAAATACATTATTTGGCTTTCACTTTGGAATCAAGGTCAAACAAAATATTGCCCAATCCCTTCTGCATAATGTGACCTATTCAGATTTCAGTTTGAAGTTGCTACGTCTTACGGTTAAGTAGGTGATGCATTTACAAGAAATAAAACATTATTTGACCGATGACCTTGAGTATAAGGTCACACGAAATGTTGTCGAGTACCCTCTACTTCATGTTGCCTACTGTCGTGCCAACCAAGAGTGACAGCGACGTAATATTTTGTTTACAATTGGTAAGTACATTTAAACAATTAACTTGAACACTCCAGATCACGTGTGTATTAATCCTTTCCTGTGGATAGGATTAATACACAAGTGATCTATCGATTATAACAAAACATTACGTCACTGTCACTCTGGGTTGGCAGGACAGTAAAATTGAAATTGCTATCAATGACAATGGCGCACTTCGAATCGAACTATAGTTCCTACTATCGTAACTATAGTTCGATTCGAACGTCGATAGAGGCTACTATAGCCCTACTAGAGATCAACGGTGGGTCATAGCACCGTTACTCTAGTAGATTGTCTGGTTCCCTCCTCTAGCCTTATATAACAAGATGGGTTCCAGATCTGTCAGTAGCCTCAAAATAATTTGTTATAGAAAATTAATACTCCCTGTGCTCTATTTGCGGTCCTGTTAAATAGAGTTGGTGCAGTATATGAACACCATTTTTGTCTGCAATGAAGAATTGAAAGAGGGCATGCAAGGCTATTCACTATGTTTACTTGGCAACCAACTAAAGTTCCAACTGGAGCCGTTTGGGTGTAAATCAAAATGTGCGCGCGCACCTATTACGTAATAGCTATAGTAGGAACTTTATTTCGATTCGAAGTGAGCCATAGAATGCACACTGCTGTAGACTGCTTCACAGATCGACAAATATTATATATTGATGAACGAAATCGGTGAATTAGTCTACAATATACGATAACAGTTGGTTCCCGGTCAGCTGTCTTTTGATTCTTACCGGAGCTCTTTGTAAAGCAGTATAACTCCTAAATGAGTACTTTTCCAAATAGTATAGACGCAGATGAAATATTGGATAACGTGGCATTTAATCTTGGTCTACACTGTTTGCTTACGACAAAACAATCTCCAACGAAAACAAAACAACTTTTATTTGGAATGTATAGCATTTTGTTGTAATGGTTCGTCAAAAGTTTTTTATATCAAAAAGGAAGCGAAGAATGGAGAATCCATAATTACTGTCCTGCCAGCAAAGAGTGGCAGTGACGTCGTGTTTTGTTTACAATTGTTAAGTAAAATATTAAATTATACACTCCACTTGAGCATATGCAAATCGATAGATCACTACTGATAGGATTAATACACAAGTGATCCATCGATTCTAAGTTCCTGGTAACTTTGTAAAGAAAACATGACGTCACTGTCACTCTTGACTGGCAGGAGAGTACATAATAAAGAATTAAAACGGAAAATGAATGTGCTTGTTGGGTCGGATACTGCAGTTAAATGGCTATATATGTTACCTGGTTCTCATTCCCTAATTATGTTCTCTATTCAGAGCAGAGATCCAGTATAAAACGTATTGAATTCAGCCCATTTTACACGTTTTATGCAAATGAAGAAACTTAGACCTAGTACATGTAATTCATAGGTCAAGAAAAACAGGAATTTAAGCGTAAAATTGTAGCATATTCTTAACCATCAGATGTAACATATGTTTATGGGTGCAAGAACTGTCTCGTTGAGACAGGTCTTCTTTTGAGGATCGTTTGTGTTATTTATGTCTTGTGTTTGTCATGCTTTCGCGTCTGTTCATTGCTGCCTTGTGGTCACCTGCTGGGAAACGGCTGACTTCTTGGCTCTCGTTTGTGATGTTTATTGTGCTTTTGACACATTCCCATGTGTTATCCTCACACTGGTCAATGTAAACGCACCGGTGGTTGCTACAACGAGCTGGTGGTTGCATTTTAAAGCACCGGTGGTGGCGTAAAAGGTAAAAAAATCTATACCTGCTGACTTTATTATTTATTTATAAACTTGCATTTATTTTATTTATGATGACACCTGGCGCACAGACTACCGGTAACATTGCAGTTTATGGCTCTGCCAAGCAATTGGTGATTTAATTCATGGTTTGGACTGCAAATCCAACAAAGTTCTGGAGTTTTGCCGTGACAGGCGCTTTTTTCTACTGTAACTGCCTAAATTGAGTGAAATCTGCACGTCTAAGCACAGCTGTTGTCATATTCCCATGAAATAACATCCAAAAAAACGATTACTACTTTGTTTTTTTAATCTTGGTAAAGTAGCAAATGTTTTATTGAGGAATTTTTATTACAACGCACTGGGAGCATTTTTTGACGCATTGATACAACGCACTGATGGTTGCACAGAATTCCTGTGGTTGCTGGTGCAGCCTCACCATAGCATTCACTGTTCTTATAAACGGTACATAAATCGTTATTTGAGCCAGCACATGATATTTCAGTACCAGGACGAAGACTCAGGTGAGCCTATGCAAATGTACAGACTCGCCAGAGCCTTCTCTGCATAGAAAAAATAGAGAGTAGTAATCGTTTTTGGATGTTATTTCATGGAACTATGATATCATAAATTGCAGCTGTGCTTAGACATGCAGAATTTCCTGAAGTTAGGCAGTCACAATAGAAAAAGCACCTGTCACAGTCAAACTCAACATCTGTGTCGGATTTGTCGGTCAAACCATGAATTAAAACGCCAATTGCATGGCAGAGCCATAAACTACAATGTTTCTGACGGTTTGTGCGCATTGGGTCATCAAAAGTAAATTAAAAGCAAGCTTATAAAGAAATCATACAGTCAATAGGCATAGATTTTGTTGTTTTTGTACACTGATGAAGGCTCAAGCGTGACTCTGCAAATGTTTAGCCTCACCAGAGATGCTCCAGAGCTAGCCCTGTTCGCACTTTGAGAGTGTTTCCGCCTATTTTTCAGATTGGCCCCAAAACTTTCAATTTAAACAGATTGTTTGTCCTTTATGATACATTACAATAGTTAATAAGCCTCCATGCGAGCTTAAAATTTTTGTGCTTCAACAACAGCAGATTCTAGGGCGAAGATTTGGTACCAGTAAAATGCAATTTTAGCACACCAGAGGTATAGGCTGCTGTCTGTTCTAAGGCGGTGATTCTGTTGTTGTTGATTCGTTGTTTATTGTTACTCCCATTACAGGATTCTGTAATTGTTCTATATTTTGTTACTTTATGTCCATTTTTGTTTTACAATCATCTTGATGGGGAAGAGAGAGAGCTGGCTGCTTTGCTTAGTTTGTCTTCCTGGTGTCTCGTGATTGTTGTGTGGCTATTCCACTCAGTGCCATGGGTTTTGTCTGCAGTTTGTGATTGTGATACTCACTATATTTGGGTGTCATTCATGCGAACAGCGATGGCTTTGGCCACATTTGCTTGGTCTAGTCTGAGCCTTCGTCACAGTTTAAAATTCTCATGTGGTGACTCAAATGGCGATTGAATGCCATTTTGTGCGAGCAGCGAAGGATCTGGCGAGTCTGCACATTTGCACAGGCTTACCTTAGACTTCGTCACTGTACAAAATCTCTTGTGCTGCCTTAATTGGCGATTTGTGTGCTATTCACGCCAGCAGCAAATACTCTGGCGAGTCTGCACATTTGCGCAGGCAGTCACTGGTCAATGTAATAAATATCAAGATCTCTTGTGCTGGCAGCAAAGGCTCTTGGGAGTATGCACGTTTGCACAGGCTCGCCTGAGCCTTCTATACAGTATCGAAATATCATGTGCTGGTTGAAATGGCGATTTTTGCAACGTTTATGTGATCAGCGAATGATGTGATGAGGCTGCACCAGCAACCACAGGAATTCTGTGCAACCATCAGTGCGTTGTATCAATGCGTCAAAAAATGTTCCCAGTGCGTTGTAATAAATATTCCTCAATAAAACATTTGCTACTTTACCAAGAAAAAAAAAACAAAGTAGAAATCGTTTTTTTGGATGTTATTTCATGGGAATATGACAACAGCTGCGCTAAGACATGCAGATTTCACTCAATTTAGGCAGTTACACTAGAAAAAAGCACCTGTCACGGCAAAACTCGTGAACTTTGTTGCATTTGCAGTCCAAACCATGAATTAAATCACCAATTGCTTGGCAGAGCCATAAACTGCAATGTTACCGGTGGTCTGTGCGCCAGGTTTCATCACAAATAAAATAAATGCAAGTTTACAAATAAATAATAAAGTCAACAGGTATAGATTTTTTACCTTTTACGCCACCACCGGTGCTTTAAAATGCAACCACCAGCTCGTTGTAGCAACCACCGGTGCGTTTACATTGACCAGTGTGATCCTGGGCCACGTGTGGTAATTGATTGTATCGATTCCTGATCTTTGGCACCTTTCTTACTTTCTTAATTACAAACAGCATATGTATCGGCTGCTCAGAAATAAAGTGATTTTTAATTGTCCACACTTATCTGGCGGCTAGCTAAATAGTATCACGAATTCTTCGATCCTAAGCATGAGATTCGTGGTAGCTCAGTGGTTAGGCACTTGCCTCTGGTGCTAGAGGTCCAATGTTCGATTCCCGCTCGCGGCGAGGAAAATTTCGGTGTCCGAACACGTTTTCTCTGGTGTCATTTGCAGGGATGACGCTAGGAAGTGCATCGTCCTTCGGATCGGGACGTTAACCGGATGTCCCCTGTGCAGGGAAATTCACCGCCCTTTGCGGGTTAAAGAACCCTACGGTAATTTATATATGGTTACTTATAGGCTTTCATACTGCAACCCGGAGCGTACAAAGAACACCTGCCGATAATACTCGCAAGAGGGTCTTGCAGAATTAAGAGAAAGGAAAGAAAGTTCTGGTTCTCATCGTATCAGCGAGCAACGAACGCTTCAATGAGCATACGTAGTCCAGGCACAGCCATTACTAATTGCATAGACAAAACATATTATCAAAAGGTAAGCTATATTTCTAATCAATCATAAAAACTGCCTCGGCCTTACCCTTACGCTATAGCCAGTGCGTGAGATTTCCAACAATGTGGTATGTGCGACCAGCAAAGCCTCAGATCAGCCAGCGCAAACGCGCAGTCTGATCAGAGCCTTTGCTTGTCGCTTGAGTATTCTATGATTGTCAAGCTACTGACTAAACACCATTTGGAGTTTCTAAGCTTAACAAGAGGCTGCAGAGTCTACACTTGTCAAAATGTCAAATTGTTGGAAATCTCATTCCGCGGTCCAATTTAATGTTATTTTGATGCTTGAGATACTCTGAAAACCTAATTTTTTTTATAAAATCTATTCTTACCTTGATAGTAAATATTCCCCATGTATCATAACTACAGCTACCCAATAAAACACGGGTATCGTATTTCTTTATAATATAGCCATCGATTATATGTTTTACAAGTTTAGATTTTCAAAAAAAGCTTGTATGGAGCCCATTACTTGCTACTTCCAACGGATTTTTAACACATCACTTTTGAATGCCGTTGACGATGTAAGGATTTGGTCAAACGTCAAGCTTATACTATTTACTGCGCATACACATAAAAGGATCCAGATCACGTGTGCAACTCTCTCTCTCTCTCTCTCTCTCTCTCTCTCTCTCTCTCTCTCTCTCTCTCTCTCTCAGAGTTAGGAAATGATTACAAATATTTCTATTTCGGAAGAAGAAAAATCCTAATCAATCAATCATTTGTGAGCATAGTACTGTCCTACCAGCCAAGAGTGACAGTGACGTCATGTTCTGTTTACAAAGGTATCAGGGACTTACAATCGATAGATCGCTTGTGTATTAATCATATCCGCAGGATAGGATTAATACACAAGTGATCTATCGATTCGCGTTATATCAAGTGGAGTGTACATGCTAATTTTTTACTTAGCAGTTGTAAACACAACAATACGTCACTGTCACTCTTGGTTGGCTCGACAGTAGATCATTTTACATCCAGCCAGAGCAGTTGTTGTTTTCTGCGCTAATTATGGCAGGAGCGAAATCATATGGTTGTTGTTTAGTGTTGAAAACCTACAACTCAATGGAGAAATGTGGGATTCCTGGTTTCTTACCACAGAGAAATAGCTTTTTTATTGTTGTAGAACGTATCCATCTATCCATGTACCACTTTCCAGCTTAATTTTGTGGTTCTATTAGTGGTTTATCGATTTTATTTCATTGGGATGTATCACTCCCAGGCACGACGTCATGTAATAATATTTTTTATCCTTATGACGTCGCGTCTGGGAGTGAAATAACGACATGCAATAAAATTGATACACCACTAGTGGTTTAAAGATTTACGGGAAACATTATGACGTCCATAATAACGTTGCGCTCATAATGACAAAATTATAACGTTTTTATGCCAGAAATGAGATTTCAAAGTATTTGTCATATGATAAATGGAATCTAACATTCGTGCTCTTGTTTTATTGAATTTATTAAACTCGTTGCGAAAAAGAGATAAAATGCTCGGCAAGCCTAGCATTTTATCTCTTTTCCCCAACTCGTTTAATAAATTCAATAAAACATGAACACCCATGTAAGATCATCTATATCTGCAACAAAGGGAGCACTCATGTAAGATCTTCTATTTAGTGTAGTTGTATGAAGAGAAAATAAAATATTGTTTATACTTAGGCACTAAGGCCGTTTACTGATTATTGATCATCCTTATTTTGAACAAATGGTAAGTCAGATATATCCAGCTGACCTCCAGTTGAAATAAAGAAAATAAATTCGTCTGATACATAAGTAAGAAAGAAGGCAAAGATCAGGGATCTATACAATCAAGTACCACACCAGACCCGGGACACCATATGGGAAAGTAACACACACACACACACACGCACGCACACACACACACACACACACACACACACACACACACACACACACACACACACACACACACACACACACACACACACACACACACACACACACACACACACACACACACACACACACACACGACAGCCGAAGGGTCAGTCCTTTCCCAACATGTGATCACAAGGCTGCAAGGAGCAGAAAAGACAATATAAAAAAGGCAAAAACGAAACACAATTAAAAACATCCACAAGGACTTACACATGTTTAACGGTACCAGGTAAAGTCTCCTTTTACGACTTGGGTTTGTTCATAACCTATGTCATAGTTTCATCTCGAATTTATATAAACGAGATGATTAAAATGTTAAAATAATTAATTTCCCCTTTTTTGGATGGAGATGTTCCTTTCTTCCTCGCATGGTGTATATATTTCGCAGCTAATTCGTTTTGCTGGAATATGTTCAAATGTTAGTTATTTTGACAACAGAAACGAGTTTTTGACCTCTGAGATGCTTAAACAGGGCTATCGATAATTTATTTTACCAAACTACACGTAGGCTCGCAGTAAATCGTTATACACAATGTGGGCTTGAAACTCCTTTGAAGGCATTTTAAAGCCAGTATTTTATGGCAATTCGGTCTATGAATTAAAACAATCGTAAGAAAGCCTTCTTTTCATGATCAGTTAAGTATATAGAAGATCTTACATGAGTGCTACCCTTGTTGCAGATATAGAGAATCTTATATGAGTGCTTATGATTTATTGAATTTGTTAAACGAGTTGAGAAAAATTAATAAAATGCGAGGCTTGTCGAGCATTTTATCGTTTTTTCGCAACGAGTTTAATAAATACAAAAATAATGGAGGAGGAATGTTAGATTCTATTTATCATATGACATTAAAATTATTTTGAAATCATATTTATGGCGTGAAAACGTTAGGGTTTGTCATATGCATGACGTTAAAAGCACCATTTCATAACGTTTCCCGTTAATCTGTAAACCACTTTTCTTGCATGGGAATTCATTACAGCCGTAAAATCTATGTTCAAAACATGAGATTCGCGTGCTGTTTGAACATGGCTTTTACTTAAAAAAAACCTAAACTAGGTCCTGATTTGCATGTATGACGTTACACTGGAAAGCGTTGCGGCCGTGACTGGTCATTTCGCCTATGCTTTTGTTCGCGAAAACGTCGCACGCGTATATATGACGTTGTGGCGACGTAATGACGTTCGAAAGTTTGACGGTGACGCCATTTTGTTTTGAGAAATAAAGTGTAAGAAAAGGGATATTTAGTGTTAAAGCGACGTTTTCAGCGCGGTTTATGCTTAAATCAGGTAAAATATGCAAGAATAACGATCACACATGTTTGTTACATTGCATTAACACTTGTTAATGCATGAAAAACATGTGTAGACCATGAGCTGCTAATAGACCCCCCTCCCCCCAGGGGGAATTTTCTACACAATGTTTTTCTAAAACTACGTTATATAAGAAGCAAAATTACACATGTTGGCCATCTGGCAGTGGGGGCGTTACCGTGTAACAGCCATGTTAACTACGTTACCCTAAAAAATGTCCAAAACCTTTTGTTCAAATATAAAGCTATACATAATTTTTATTTATCCACATGCTGATCGTCTTAAAAACACTTAATTAAATGCAGCCAGTATGCGTTAAAGCAACATATGCATACTATGATGCAGTTATATATGTTACTTTATTCCAATAAACTACTATTTAGCCCTGTGCAATCACTAGACCATGTGCTGCCAAAATACCTCCTAGGAAGAGTTTTGTACACTATGATTTTCTAAAACCACATTATATAAGCCACAAAATAATGCATGTTAGCTTTTATGGGTTTAGACGTTACCCTGCAATTGCAGAGTTTACTTTGTTACCCTGAAACAATAGGAACTCCTTTAGTGTAAATATCAAAATTATTCCTTATCCTTACAAATCAATGTTATCTTGTAATTTAAAGTAAATGACTAGCAGTATAATTTTAACACATGTAGGTACCTTTTATTACTGTTACATAATTACTTTCTTTTGAATACATTAATTTTATTCAGAAATAGCATTATATGAGTTTAAACTCCTAATGGGCGTAAATTACTGCCATTTTAGGGCTCAATAACGAGAGAAATAATAAAAAGTGTCTTTTCAACCTAAAAATTAAGTGCAATTAAACTCTTGACAAAAGCAAATTTGATGTAAAGGAAGAAACTTGAACTCAAAGCAAATAAAATGCTATTTCAATTAAGAGGGGTTTTTTATCGAATATGTAAACATTGCTTATAGATACTTCTTATTTTGATAATCAAATCATGTCTCTTAAATGCTTGAATAATAGCATTTATCTCTGACACTTGTATGTGTTGACTTAATTTAATACATGAAATGATATATACAAGACATTTTTCCATACTGTCTACAGTTCAGTTTAGACGAAACAGGATTGTAAACGTGTAGTAGCTTAGAAAGATCTATTACCAAAAGTGTGAGCCAACCAAATACATATGTAGCTTATCAGCAATTGATTACAACAGCTATTATAATGAAAACAACTAAGGACGAAATCTAGCTCGCTATTTGTAAAATTTTAAGTCATTTCGGGCATAGTTAACATTGAGAAATGAAAAAAAAAATATAGGTGTTGTCCCTGGTCCTTTCAATGAAAACTGAAGTTTTTTATAATCATAACAATTTCTATCCCAAATGTAGTACCCAACATGCCTGACCCTATGGTTATAATACCTATGGTAGTAATCAGCATGTCTAGTTTGGCGAAGAAAGAAAAAATAATCTTGGCAACATGCATAACAAGAGTATTTAAGGAGATTTTTACACTAATCATCTGTTTGGCCTGTTTCTACAATTTTGTGAAGCATTTTAACAGCTACAGTAGCTAGGGCAGTATTTGTTCAAAATGTTCAATTTAGTCCTATATTTAAAAGAGATAAGTTTATGCTTAGAAAAGATCCCTAGCATTGTTAGTATTGTATTATAGACATGACTAAATGAACGGACTTCAACAGTTCATTGGGATTTTTTATTTGAATTATTCCTGTCAATAAGACTTAGTTTAACAGTGTAATTTAGTTTTCTATTAAATTTGGTACTAAACATGCCACACGGGAACATGATCATTGTTATAAAGTTGCATCCTATTAATCCTTTGGATATTTCAAATCAAGCTAAATAGATTATAACTAGTAACAAAGAATAAATCAAATGAGCCAGCACATTGGATTTGGTACCTAAGAACTCATTGCAGTGTCAAGAAATGAGGGCTCGGGCAAGCCCTGTAAACGTGCAGACTCACCAGAGCCTTTGCTGTCTGCATTCACAAAGTATAGATGCAGACTCAGGCCAGAAGTAATATGGCTAGCTCGACTGCATCAGCATGAACAATCAATGGATCCGAGATATTTGCTAATATGTGATAAGTACCGAAATATCACATGCTGGTCAAATCTTCATTTGAGCGCTTTATAAAGGATCATTGACACTTGCTATGGGTAAATGCCTATGGTTTTCAGTAAAAATAAAAAGTTTGTCAATCGTCCCTTTCTTCACCTTGAAGCTACCCTGACCTGAGTACTTTATGGCTGTGAAATCCGTTTTAGATATTAAATGCTTCAAGGATGTAAAATTTTGGGTAGAACAATCAGTTTTACATTAAGATATATAGAAATCCGAAAACATTTTTTAAAATATCATTCCCCCCCCCCCCCGTGTGCCAGCAAACGCTTTTACATGTAAATGTGTTACCATATTTTACACAGTGTATAGAAGTGGCTTGCTGGCACACGGGGGGGGGGGGAAAGATGTTCAGCAGCGCCAAAACCCAGGGGCTAAGCCCATAAAAAGCCTTTCTACCAAATAAGAAACTAATGACAGTAATGGAGCTCTCTAGAACCAACCTCTTAAAATTGCTTTGTATTCTGTGCTAGTTTAATCTAAATAACTTAAAGATAAAAAGTAGAATTAGCAAGGTTTTATGCATTTTTTCATACGAAAAAATCTCACTGTAATTAAATGACACATTATTTTGCAAACGTCCTGTACTTATATATTTGCATGCTGGGGAATTGTTCATATTTTTATTTTCGTCTGCTGAATTTCTTCAAAATTAAGTTTTTAAGAATAAATCACCCAGGACCACCATAAGAGTGTCAAACAATTTGGATCCAGATCAAGAACGACATTCTGTCGGTCTTCATCTGGGTTCAAACTGTTTGCAAAAGGCTATTGGCAGACGACATATTATCCACTGGCATGCAAAGAGTTTTATCAGGTAAATATTTTAGTGTTCAATATATTGTCTCATATAGGGGTATACATGCATATGTATACCATAAATATTCGGACACATTAAATACACTCAACATGCTATGCCCTTTAAACAAAGAAAAAATAATATTCAAAGGATCTAGTTAGAATCAGTTTTACTTTCCAATACTAAATGGGACACTTTGATTCCTTCAAAATTTTTTATTTCTTTCGTTGAGCTTTCAGTTTTGTATTATTTACGGTACGTGTAGTCAAAAATGTACAGGTAACTTCTAAATTATCTCCCCAAAATCATTTTATTACAAAACATATTTTGTTTTAAAACAATTTCATCAATTATCGTGATTCGTTAATACTCTGCGTATAGAATGTTCAATAGATATCACCATGCCTACCAAATAAATCAAGAAAACGTGCAGAAATCACTTTTTAAAGCACTTGATATTTTCATGAAATTTCATACTCCCTCCACTTTCTCTTCACCGTAACTCTCGAATGCGTAGGTATTTTGCAAATATTTTGCTAGCTGGCTCTTGCCATTAGAATCACCTATTGTACTGATACTACATGCACCACACTAGAAGCCCAAAAGCAGCGTTCTGGGAATCAGAAAAATAGGCGTATAAGGCCCAAACCGTCAATGATCCTTACAATAAATAAGATCAACAATTAGTTTTTCATCTAAAGGCAATAATGTCAAAACCAATCTGATATAAGGTTTCAATATTTGGTATACTATATCATACACACATGTAACATAAAATAATGACAAAAGAGTCCTTAAAATTACACTGCTGTCGATATCAGAACTTTATGGTATCCTTTTCAATGTGAAAGAAATATGATTTGTTTTGGAGATGATTAAATTTAAAGACCCATGGTAATTAAAAATGCATAGATACTTACCACCAAAATCATAGATTTGTATACTTTGTTAACATTGCATGAAAGTCTATCATCGATAACATGGTTTATACTGAGTAGAGTGTTCTCCCAAATACTTTTTTGCCAGAACAGTCGACTTTTTGCATATGACTTGAATCCATACCCTGGTGTGTTTGCAATTGATTCTTATTGTTAATATGCATATAACGCTTTGCTATGATTTGGTCATGTCACGTTCTGTATAGTGGAAATTAGCATCAGCTTTTTAGTAGTAATTGCTAAAACTACCAATACATGTAGTAAGATTTCATGACTGCACTTTTTACTTTAAATATTTTACTTTTCCATCCAATATTTTAAAAGAACATTGTGAAATATTTTTTTACATTAACTTGAATTTCTAATTCGGTCTGACCTTATTCTGGCAAATAAAGACCTATAGACCTATAAATTTAAATTAGTATCGTAAGTAACATACTTACTTTCTTGGATATGATCATATCATTTGTGATTATTGTCATGTTAACTCCTCTATTATCACTTATTTTTCCCATTTCACAGAAATATTGATTCTAAATAAACCATTTACTTATAAAATTTACATTGCTTAAGCAAATGATCAGTAGAACTATGTTGATCTAATTATCAGTGTCATCCATTAAACAATGAAAGCTATGCTGAAGATAAACTAAAGTCTATTTAAAAGCCAAGAGTAAAGTAATGCAACAACATGTAAATGCAAATACAACAATGTCAGTATAAAATTTGATTTGGAGACAGTCTCTTCAAACAGTATATGATTACATACACTTATAATGCATAGTATCTATGTAACATATATCATTTTTTGCTCTACCAACTTACAAATACTTGATTCTATCTATGTTATAATAGCGCAAATGTTTTGTACGCTACAACCTACCATATAACATTTAGTAAAAACGTTTTGTTATTGTAGATGAACCAAAATATACAAGGAATACCAGCATGTATTGTGTTACTATGTTTGTATAATTTGTGCAGCAGTTAACTGGGTACACTAAAATATTTTGGTTGTTGTTAAGTAAGTGACTAGATTAAACTTAGTGTTCTTCAGATAAGTAATACAAATATCTAAATCCACCACACATAAACATTTCAGACTCAATTTAGTACTGTGTTTCACAGAATTTTAGACATACATACAAATGTAGTACCCTATGATATATTTTATATGGTAATATATGTTATTTCAAAAATTTTGACAGAACATGGGACCTTATTTTATTCAGCTGGTATTTGAAAGCAAAATTGTCTTTGTAAATGAGGTTTTTCGCCTCACTGCGATTAAAAACCATGTCATTAAATATTGCATAACAGTTTATGAAAGAAATGGTAAAAAAAAAATTGGTCTATTAAAAATTCAGGTGAAATTCTTAATAAATTGAAGTCTAGAGGTTTTCTAGCATCTGGTTTGTCTACATATGATTTCTCTACTCTCTTTACTACATTGCCTCATATTCTAATCAAAGAAAAACTAACAGAATTAATTGAACAAACATTTAACAGAGAGGGCTCACTTTATTTGGCTTGTAATGATAAAAATGCATTTTTTACTTCTGAACAACCAAAACGATATAAATTGTGGTCATGTCAGAAAATATGTGATGCGCTCCATTATCTTTTGGACAATTCATTTATAAGATTTGACTCGAAATTATATAGAAAAATTGTAGGTATTCCAATTCGCACTAATTGTGCTCCTCTTGTTGCAGATTTGTTTTTGTTTTGTTATGAGAGAGACTTTATGTTGTCTCTGTCTGACAATAATCAAACTGATATTATTGAAGCTTTTAACTCAACCTCCAGATATTTAGATGTCTTACTTAATATTGATAATCCTTATTTTGAACAAATGGTAGGTCTGATATATCCCACTGAACTTCAGTTAAATAAGGCGAATTCTTCTGATACTGAAGCCCCGTTTTTGGACTTGAACTTGTCATTAACAAATGGCATAGTATCTTCTAAAATTGATGATAATTGAGATAATTTTAATTTTGAAATATTAAATTCCCCCTTTCTTGATGGAGATGTTCCTCACTCTCCTTCCTATGGTGTATATATTTCTCAGCTTATTCGTTTTGCGAGAGTATGTTCTAATGATGATGACTTCAACAACAGAAACTTATTTTTAACTGCTAAGTTATCAAAACAAGGTTATAGATATCCTAAAATTCGAAAAGCATTTTCTAAATTCTACTACAGACACTCAGAGTTAATTGTTAAATACAATATTGGGTTAAAAACTCTTCTGCAACAAGGCATATCAGAACCTTTATTTTATGGTGATTTAGTTTATAAATTCAAACGTATGGTTGGAAAACCTAATTTTAGTGATCTATTCAAAAAGATAGTAAAACGTTATATAAAGGTTGGATATAACTTGGATATCATGCGACAGTCTGCATGCCTTGTTTTAAACCCAATCAAGGTTTATAGCTATGGTTTCCTCTTTAATTGCACGACGGTGGGTGAGGCCTCAGACTCTATGACGGCTCTGACGTAAAGCTTTACTCGGTTGGTTGGTGCCTGATGCTTATCTGTAGCTGGACCCTCAGTGGCTCAACTTGAGGTTTTCTTTAGCTCTGACTATCAGTGAGTCATGAGCCCTTTTCTTTGTTTCATCATAGTGTGTTAATTTGATTAGAGTGTTTCTCCATGATGATACATCGCATTAGTTAGATCGCCTCCATGCGAGCTGAGCATTTCTTGTACTTCAACAACAGCAGAATCTAGGGCGAAGATTTGGTATCAGTAAAATGCATTTAAGCCCCCCCGGTGGCCTAGGCTGCTGTCCGTTCTAAGGCGGTGGTTCTGTTGTTGTTGACTTTTTGTTTATTGTTACTCCCATCGTGGGAGTCTGTAATTGTTCTATGTTTTATTGCATGTTACTTGATGTCCATTCTAGTATTGCAATCATCTTGATGGGGATGAGAGAGCTGGTTGCTTTGCTTAATTTGTCTTCCTGGTGTCTCGTGATGGTTGATCAACTCTTCCTCACGGTGCCACGGGGTTGTCTGCAGTTTGTGATTGTGGTATTTCCTGATCATACTCACTTACTATTTTTAAAACCTATAACTTTAGCCAAATCGACATTTTCTTTTGTTTTGTTTTTTAAAAAAGTTTTAAAATAAACTATTTCACAAAAGTAAATATGCTTTGACAATTTGACATAGTCTCTTAATAAGAACCTATAAATTCTAGTATCTTTATGTCTATTTAACACAAAAATCAGTTCTGGAATGAAATAAAATACCCTTTGATGTATCATTTAGGGAATTAAGCATTATATAGAAAGCCGTAAAGTTTGTAACATACGTTACATATTGCCAAACAATCAAAAACTGATACTTTACACCAGAAACAATGTTTAATACCCCCTTTTACCCTTGTTTATCAATAGAATGCTCATATATGGTGTTTAAAAGATTAAATATAGGATTAGATTCTTTGTTTTTAAAGCTGCATAATCTGTAACTTTTGATCTTCTAATTTTAAAAATAGTGTTGTTATTTTTCAAGAACTCAGTAAAAATACTCAAATTCAGGTAAACATTTTACCATTTTCGTAAATCTTAACAAGTTATCACTAACAAAACAACTGCATTTATGTTAAAATTCAACGGTCTATAATTATTGGAGGGACGCAAATAATTACAAACAAGAGAAAAATACACCTATTTGATAAGATAATTCACTTTTCCATGCAGTTTTCAGCTGTACTGAACATTTTTATTGTGAAAACATAGCTTAATTCTACTTTTATAAATGATTTAAAAAGAAAATATTTTTTTTCGAAAAATGTTCATAGTTACAGAGTATGCAGCTTTAAATGAAAGGCTCTTACTGTGCATAACGTTTTATTTGGGGGTTGTCATATTCAACAGCTTCTAACTCCTGAAGTTTTTGTGATAGAAGCAAGCTGTTTGCAGTTTTGAAATGGTAAGTTAATTGTCTTTTAAACACATGTCATTTTTATCTAAAATATCTATGTAGAAGTTTATAAAAAGAAACTATATAACAAAATATCAATGATTTTATAGGGTGTAGTTAAAAAATATAACGTAAATGACACTATAATGGGCCTAAATTACTCTAATAAATGTCAGTATCTGCAGGAAATTAACTGTTCTTACATATTACATGACTGATTAGCCAATTTGAATAGGTCAAGTACCACTTTAATAGCCTTAATATTATATTTTTGTTTTTCAAAAAAACATGAGGGGTAACGTATTTAACACGTTGTAGCACCCAAATGCCCCCACTGCCAGATGGCCAATATGTTGCAAAAAGCTTGTTAGATGCTGTGCTTTAAGAAAAACATAGTC
This sequence comes from Loripinus fragilis, assembly GCA_964019695.1. NCBI lineage: Eukaryota > Metazoa > Mollusca > Bivalvia > Lucinida > Lucinidae > Loripinus > Loripinus fragilis. The sequence goes on along the minus strand of OZ026530.1, from coordinate 718,513 downwards.
TACAAAGTTCCCCCTCAGGGGTAGCAAAACCCTTAGTAGCTCATGGCCTAGTGTGACCCCTATATTATTGCATAAAAAGCGGTGTCGCACGTAATCAACTGCCGTGTTTTAACCGGCGAAAACCCATGTATTATCCAGGCAATTCGCGTGCTGTTGGTGCACGGTTTTTGTACTTTATATATATGCATTCTAGGCCGCCACAAAAATTGACGTCATCAACAGTAACGTGCATAGAAATGAACGTAATATAATGGCGTTAGGATGACGCAAGTCTTTGCTATGGAACAAGCGTTTTCAAAACATAGGAATCCTTCATGATTTTGCGCTATTATTGTAATACAAAAATGAACCTTCGACGCGTTTTTTAAATTTTTAAAGTGAAAAAAATGACTTATACAATAATAACGATCAAACATTGTTTTCTGATACACTTGCTAGACCCCTCGGAGGTCATTCAAACCCTCGCCTTTCAGACTCGGGTTTCAACACCACTCTCGGGGTCCAGCAGATGTTAATGCATAGAAAAACATGTTTGATCCCTATTGTGGTTTATCGATTTTATAGCATGACGTTATTTCACTCCCAGACGCGACGCCATATGATAAGAGTGGAATATAGCATGGATATTATGCGGCAGTCTGCATGCCTGATTATAATCCAGTCATGGGTTAAAGCTATGGTTTACTCTTTAATAGCACGGCGGTGGGTCAGGTTCAGACTAAATAACACCACTGACTTTAAGCTTTAATAGTCGGATGTGTTTGTCTGAGGCTGGGCCCACATAACCGTGGCTCAGATGGCTATTTTTTTTCAGCTCCGACAGTCTGTGTGACGAGAGCCCTTTTCTGTTTCACTCCGATGAAACATTGCAAAAGTTAGGAATAGTAAGAGAGTATTATCAGGAAATACCACAATCACAGACCGCAGACAAACCCATGGCACAGTGAGGAAGAGCCACACAACAATCACGAGACACCAGGAAGACAAAATAAGCAGAGAAACCAGCTCTCTCTTCCCCACCAAGATGATTGCAAAACTAGAATGAACTTAAAGTAACGTACAACAAAACATAGAACAATTACAGACTCCCACAATGGGAGTAACAATAAACAAAAAGTACTGGTACCAAATCTTCGCCCTAGATTCTGCTGTTGTTGAAGTACAAGAAATGTTCAGCTTGCATGGAAGCCTCCATAGTAGTATGTGTGGCACTATAGGGTAAATGACGTCACGACGTCAGATCCAAGATGGCGGCCCCCACGACTTCCGATGCAAGATGGCGGCCCCCACGACGTCAGATCCAAGATGGCGGCCCCCACGACTTCCAATCCAAGATGGCGGCCCCCACGACACCAAGATGGCGGCCCCCACGAAATCAAGATGGCGGCCCTTGTGACGCGTTCGGTTACACCTCGGAGGGTGAGTCAACGCCCTAGACCACGAGAAGGTAGCGTCACGTCCTAGAGCGCGGTGTCGTTCTTCTATATACAAGGGTGAGGGGCCTCTCAATTATTTCCGGGTGTTTTTTTACGAAGTTCAGAACGAGATCCAGTCTTTAATGGTGTAGCGCGTCGCAGCGCTCGGTTTATCCCGTTCCCCGGGTGGACCCTTTTTTTTAGCACGGTCCTTTCACGTCTTTTGGGCGGGTTCGGCGTTTTCTTCTCCATTGTTTTGCCATCCAATAGCCTCTGGTACTTCTCGTAAGGGACTAGGACTAGCTTTTCCATTATTCTAGCTCCGATTTCAAATGGGCCAACGTTATCTTTAGAAGCGTACGAATAAACTTTTGTTTACCGCCAAGGGCCTCCACCTTTCTTTGGTAACCCAGCGTCCTATCACCCAAGATGTACAGTTGGCGTCTGGAGCGTCTCAGGAGTACTTTTTCCGAAGGCGTCAACACAATCCTAAATTTGATAATATTGTGCGCGATTTCGCTCAATGCTTTGATCTGACCTGCCGTAATCATTCTTAACAGGGCTTTTCTCTGGGCAGAGTCCGTCTGTCCGAATAATTTTAGAAAATGTCTGTGTTCTTTGAGGAGTCTCATTATGGTCATTCTTACGCGTTAGGGTCTCCTTCTTACGTCAGTCGATACACCAAGGGATCTTGCCCGGGAAACACTCTACTCCTCAAACGGTATTGGTCGTCCCCGTGAGGACTCGTATCCACTATCAAATAACCCTGTTTGGAACGGAGAGCGTCTTCGTAGGCTTTTATGAACCCTTTTACACGGCCCGGGTATAGCTGTCAACCAAGTATACCTACTTTGGAAACGTCTCTCAAATTCTTCATCAATACCAAGTACCACGTATTTAAAGCTATGGTCCTGGCGTGTTTCCCTCTGGGATATAAATTCTGGGTAATTAAAATGACGCTGACGCATTTGTGGTGGGTTCCCAGCGTAAACAATAATTCCATCTCTTTGTCCTCTACCACTCTATGAATGAGATCGTCGATCACGATCAATTTGTGACGGCGGTCCGCGGTGAACTCTTCTAACTCTTCGGAAGAAGGTAATCCTTGTTTACTCCTAAAGTTCTTTAAGGTCCGTTCCATCTCCTCGAATAAGGGTTGGTAAATTCCGTAACAATAGAGAATCTGGCAAGGCGGATCTCTACTATACATGTTCCGAATGTGAGTCAAGAATCGGTAAACCCATCTCGTTTTTCCGCTTCCCGTCTGTCCACTGACGCAAATGCTGGAGCAGGGTTCAAAAGGCAAGGTGCACTTCATTTTTTTAGTTTAGGGTTCGGAAGGGCGTATCCTATGCAACTACTCAGTAGACTGATCCAAAGTTCCGTTGAGCCATTCTGTAGGGATAAGTTGGTGATTGACGTGATGATAATGACGTACACGATGAGCATTTGAGAAAAGTACACGATTTCGGCTTTAGGCACTCTAGTCCCTAGTAAGTGCCACCTTTCCTCCGATGATCGAGTCTCGCTGTCTGATTTAGGATAAGGAAAGTTTTCCCTCGTATTGGTTTCGATATCGTTCATCTTTTTGGATGATCCTGCAAACTGCTATTCTTACTACTTTAGATCACTTCTCACGTACGTAGAGTTCCAATTCGATAAGGGTGGGGTAGACCGCGTCATCGATTTGAGTCGTGGTCTTTATACCAGTGATGACCACCTTACCGGTATGAAAACAGCAAAAGTTGACTCCCTCTATTTTGAAGTTTAGCGCTGGAAATATTTCCGGTTCGTAGAGAAGGCTTCTATCTCCAGCTAACCTATATAAGTCTAATCCACCACTTAAGGTATGACTGGCCGAGACCGTGATGATCTTGGCATCTGTGAGGTACACTGGGCATCCATATTTTTGCAACAGCCTGGCATATCTACAAAGTCTCTTTCGACCCTCACGGAAGCTAGATGCTTTTCCATTAGAATTGATGACGCCATTGGCAAACACTAAACAATTGCCGCCAATGTTCCTATGTTGCCATATAAGGCTGGGAAATGACCTCGGCTCATATCGGCAATTCCTCAAGCGCTGGCACAACGATATCAAGTCTATGGTACAGTTCAAATGAGCGCTACATACAACGTTGGTAATTTTCATGGTGGAGTGAGTTGCAACGGGAATTGTTAACGTATTTATAAGTGTCCTAGTCACGTGACTAATTATAGTCTTTCACGTCTGCTTCCGGTATCAAGCTATCGTATTTCTTGGGCCAATGCAACCAACGCACCAGGACTTCTTTCCGTTTGTTACGTACGCGTCTCTTTAGTATCTTTTCCACCCGGTATTCCGTTGTAGGGTCGATAGTCACGGGTTGTAATTCGGGTTCGTAAAATGTACCGTCGACTCTCTCACCATCCCAGTCCAGTATGGTATAAACGGGTACGCCCTCTCTTCTAAACCGAGTGTCAATCTTGAACAGTTCCCCGGTCCACTTTTGGGAATACTCTCTGTCAATGGGTCCAGTTACCATCATAGAGAATGGGTGTCTAAATGTCATTTCCTTCAATGGTTGTGACTGGTCGGTATATTTCCCACTGCAATGGACATTGCGTTCATGTCTTTGCAATGCATCACGCCTACTATAGGACTGGTTGCAGATCAAACACCTGATCATTTTGTCTCAGTTAGTATTGCTTGTCTACCTTCATACGGGTGCCATCCTTCTTACGATCATTGGATCATTGTTACCACCACCACCACCGACAACACCACCAGCACCGACACCAACCACCACCACCACAGACACCACCACCCACCACCACCACCCACCACCACCACCACCACCGACACCACCCACCACCACCACCACCACCACCGACACCTACAACCACCACCACCAAACACCACCACCACCACCACCACATGGTGGACCATTGTTTCCTGACTGTACATTCACTACATCCTCACTGTATCCCACTGTACCCCAACTGAACCCTCACTGTGCCCCAATATACCCTCACTGTATCCTCACTGTACCCCACTGTACTCTCACTGTATCCTCCCTGTACCCTCACTGTATCCCACTGTACCCCAACTGAACCCTCACTGTGCCCCAATGTACCCTCACTGTACCCCCACTGTACTCTCACTGTATCCCTAATGTATCCTCCCTGTATCCTCAATGTATCCTCCTTCTCTCCTCCTCCTCACCCTCTCCTCCTCCCTCCTAATCCCAATGTACCCCAACTGAACCCTCACTGAGCCCCAATGTACCCTCACTGTACCCCACTGTACTCTCACTGTATCCTCCCTGTACCCTCAATGTATCCCACTGTACCCCAACCGAACCCTCACTGTATCCTCACGGTGCCCCAATGTACCCTCACTGTATCCTCACTGTACCCCACTGTACTCTCACTGTATCACCACTGTATCCTCCCTGTACCCTCAATGTATCCTCCTTCCCTCCTCCTCCTCGCCCTATCCTCATCCCTCCTAATCCCACTGTACCCCGACTGAACCCTCACTGTGCCCCAATGTACCCTCACTGTATCATCACTGTACCCCAATTACTCTCACTGTATCCCCACTTTATCCTCCCTGTACCCGCACTGTATCCTCCTTCCCCCCCCCCAACTCCTCACCCTCTCCTCCTCCCTCCTAGGTCCATTATGAATTTGAACTATCATGATCACTGTTTTTACGGCCATTATACTCGTTGTAGAACGTTCTATCATCGTAGGTTCACCGGTAATTGTTGGTTGACCATGATTATATAATGATTAAGCATAACAGTTTCGCTTTAAACAACCAGTCGTCAGCATTTACGCTATGTATAGTCTTAAGATGATGTACTATATTTAGCACATACTTTCTATCGCATATTGGACACTGGATCTTGTATCTATGAGGCATAGTTTTGATCTGTTTTTAAACACCATTTAAAACGAAACTTTATGTATACCAGCTTGCTGGGCAAGCCTTTCCTTTTAAATCGAAACTTTTATAATACAAACGCGAGCCTTACTTTTAAAACGACACTTTTATGTATAACCTGGCAAGCCCTTCCTTTTAAATCTAAACGCTTGTAATACAAGTGCGAGCCTTCCCTTTAAAACGACTCTTTTATGTTTCAGCTTCCTGGGCAAGGCTTTTCACGCAGTCTTATAACGCGAAGATGAACCACGCTATGAAAAAAACGTGTGGTGTTCCAAATCACCAAACGTTTGAGCTACATCGTATCATTTAAACTGTTCAATTTGCTGTTCGATTGTCAGATTAGCTATGACTCGATTGCATGCGATTCGCACTATATAGCGAGAGGTCTTTTCTGATGGGTCAATTAAAAGTAATATCGTTATAAATGTATATCATAAGCCATACATCTCGCAATTCGACTCTAGACTATGAACAGTCGATACGTAAGTTGAATTTAGGGGTTAACTGTCTCATGTACTACCTGTACACGAACAGCGCAGACTCGCCCCTGCGCGAGTTAGGCTAGCTCTGTAATACGATCATGAGTTGACTATTTAATGTCTACATACGATGATGTCATCCAAAATGGCCGTCGCGCATGCGCAGTGAAAGCGTTTAATTAAACAACATCTATATCCGTACTTTGTACATTAGTTCTCAGGTAAATGAAGACGTCTAACCATGCCATCTAAGCAGACGAATGAATGAGAAAATTCGCATTATTGGTGTATTTATACACCCTAGACATTTAGCATGAAAAGGGCGAAATCGCAATCGCCTTTCCTAGTACACGCTATAGATACATCAAACGTCTGGTCCGATGGACAGGCTCATCTGCTTGAATAACGCACTCTGATCAGTAAATTCGATGTTGAACAGCGAAGACCCAACGCAATGATACAGCAAAGTCGTCCGTATTGAAAAGGTGGGTTTTCCGTGGGCCTGTCTCAATTCATTCACCAATATAATCAGCTGCTGACCGGATCTGACCAGATGCCTCCACTTTGATCCATGTAATGAAATCACTTATCGATTTTACAATTCTGGAGTATGCCCACGGAAAACCCACAGTGAGGATACAGTGAGGGTACAGGGAGGATAAAGCAGGGATACAGTGAGAGTACATTGGGGTACAGTGATGATACAGTGAGGGTACATTGGGGCACAGTGAGGGTTCAGTCGGGGTACAGTGGGATTAGGAGGGATGAGGAGAGGGCGAGGAGGAGGAGGGAAGGAGGATACATTGAGGGTACAGGGAGGATACAGTGGTGATACAGTGAGAGTACAGTGGGGTACAGTGAGGATACAGTGAGGGTACATTGGGGCACCATGAGGATACAGTGAGGGTTCGGTTGGGGTACAGTGGGATACATTGAGGGTACAGGGAGGATACAGTGGGGTACAGTGAGGGTACATTGGGGCTCAGTGAGGGTTCAGTTGGGGTACATTGGGATTAGGAGGGAGGAGGAGAGGGTGAGGAGGAGGAGAGAAGGAGGATACATTGAGGATACAGGGAGGATACATTAGGGATACAGTGAGAGTACAGTGGGGGTACAGTGAGGGTACATTGGGGCACAGTGAGGGTTCAGTTGGGGTACAGTGGGATACAGTGAGGGTACAGGGAGGATACAGTGAGAGTACAGTGGGGTACAGTGAGGATACAGTGAGGGTATATTGGGGCACAGTGAGGGTTCAGTTGGGGTACAGTGGGATACAGTGAGGATGTAGTGAATGTACAGTCAGGAAACAATGGTCCACCATGTGGTGGTGGTGGTGGTGGTGTTTGGTGGTGGTGGTTGTAGGTGTCGGTGGTGGTGGTGGTGGTGGTGGGTGGTGTCGGTGGTGGTGGTGGTGGTGGGTGGTGGTGGTGGGTGGTGGTGGTGGGTGGTGGTGTCTGTGGTGGTGGTGGTTGGTGTCGGTGCTGGTGGTGTTGTCGGTGGTGGTGGTGGTAACAATGATCCAATGATCGTAAGAAGGATGGCACCCGTATGAAGGTAGACAAGCAATACTAACTGAGACAAAATGATCAGGTGTTTGATCTGCAACCAGTCCTATAGTAGGCGTGATGCATTGCAAAGACATGAACGCAATGTCCATTGCAGTGGGAAATATACCGACCAGTCACAACCATTGAAGGAAATGACATTTAGACACCCATTCTCTATGATGGTAACTGGACCCATTGACAGAGAGTATTCCCAAAAGTGGACCGGGGAACTGTTCAAGATTGACACTCGGTTTAGAAGAGAGGGCGTACCCGTTTATACCATACTGGACTGGGATGGTGAGAGAGTCGACGGTACATTTTACGAACCCGAATTACAACCCGTGACTATCGACCCTACAACGGAATACCGGGTGGAAAAGATACTAAAGAGACGCGTACGTAACAAACGGAAAGAAGTCCTGGTGCGTTGGTTGCATTGGCCCAAGAAATACGATAGCTTGATACCGGAAGCAGACGTGAAAGACTATAATTAGTCACGTGACTAGGACACTTATAAATACGTTAACAATTCCCGTTGCAACTCACTCCACCATGAAAATTACCAACGTTGTATGTAGCGCTCATTTGAACTGTACCATAGACTTGATATCGTTGTGCCAGCGCTTGAGGAATTGCCGATATGAGCCGAGGTCATTTCCCAGCCTTATATGGCAACATAGGAACATTGGCGGCAATTGTTTAGTGTTTGCCAATGGCGTCATCAATTCTAATGGAAAAGCATCTAGCTTCCGTGAGGGTCGAAAGAGACTTTGTAGATATGCCAGGCTGTTGCAAAAATATGGATGCCCAGTGTACCTCACAGATGCCAAGATCATCACGGTCTCGGCCAGTCATACCTTAAGTGGTGGATTAGACTTATATAGGTTAGCTGGAGATAGAAGCCTTCTCTACGAACCGGAAATATTTCCAGCGCTAAACTTCAAAATAGAGGGAGTCAACTTTTGCTGTTTTCATACCGGTAAGGTGGTCATCACTGGTATAAAGACCACGACTCAAATCGATGACGCGGTCTACCCCACCCTTATCGAATTGGAACTCTACGTACGTGAGAAGTGATCTAAAGTAGTAAGAATAGCAGTTTGCAGGATCACCCAAAAAGATGAACGATATCGAAACCAATACGAGGGAAAACTTTCCTTATCCTAAATCAGACAGCGAGACTCGATCATCGGAGGAAAGGTGGCACTTACTAGGGACTAGAGTGCCTAAAGCCGAAATCGTGTACTTTTCTCAAATGCTCATCGTGTACGTCATTATCATCACGTCAATCACCAACTTATCCCTACAGAACGGCTCGACGGAACTTTGGATCAGTCTACTGAGTAGTTGCATAGGATACGCCCTTCCGAACCCTAAACTAAAAAAATGAAGTGCACCTTGCCTTTTGAACCCTGCTCCAGCATTTGCGTCAGTGGACAGACGGGAAGCGGAAAAACGAGATGGGTTTACTGATTCTTGACTCACATTCGGAACATGTATAGTAGAGATCCGCATTGCCAGATTCTCTATTGTTACGGAATTTACCAACCCTTATTCGACGAGATGGAACGGACCTTAAAGCACTTTAGGAGTAAACAAGGATTACCTTCTTCCGAAGAGTTAGAAGAGTTCACCGCGGACCGCAGTCACAAATTGATCGTGATCTACGATCTCATTCATAGAGTGGTAGAGGACAAAGAGATGGAATTATTGTTTACGCTGGGAACCCACCACAAATGCGTCAGCGTCATTTTAACTACCCAGAATTTATATCCCAGAGGGAAACACGCCAGGACCATAGCTTTAAATACGTTGTACTTGGTATTGATGAAGAATTTGAGAGACGTTTCCCAAGTAGGTATACTTGGTCGACAGCTATACCCGGGCCGTGTAAAAGGGTTCATAAAAGCCTACGAAGACGCTCTCGGTTCCAAACAGGGTTATTTGATAGTGGATATGAGTCCTCACGGGGACGACCAATACCGTTTGAGGAGTAGAGTGTTTCCCGGGCAAGATCCCTTGGTGTATCGACTGACGTAAGAAGGAGACCCTAACGCGTAAGAATGACCATAATGAGACTCCTCAAAGAACACAGACATTTTCTAAAATTATTCGGACAGATGGACTCTGCCCAGAGAAAAGCCCTGTTAAGAACGATTACGGCAGGTCAGATCAAAGCATTGAGCGAAATCGCGCACAATATTATCAAATTTAGGATCGTGTTGACGCCTTCGGAAAAAGTACTCCTGAGACGCTCCAGACGCCAACTGTACATCTTGGGTGATAGGACGCTGGGTTACCAAAGAAAGGTGGAGGCCCTTGGAGGTAAACAAAAGTTTATTCGTACGCTTCTAAAGATAACGTTGGCCCATTTGAAATCGGAGCTAGAATAATGGAAAAGCTAGTCCTAGTCCCTTACGAGAAGTACCAGAGGCTATTGGATGGCAAAACAATGGAGAAGAAAACGCCGAACCCGCCCAAAAGACGTGAAAGGACCGTGCTAAAAAAAAAGGGTCCACCCGGGGAACGGGATAAACCGAGCGCTGCGATGCGCTACACCATTAAAGACTGGATCTCGTTCTGAACTTCGTAAAAAAACACCCGGAAATAATTGAGAGGCCCCTCACCCTTGTATATAGAAGAACGACACCGCGCTCTAGGACGTGACGCTACCTTCTCGTGGTCTAGGGCGTTGACTCACCCTCCGAGGTGTAACCGAACGCGTCACAGGGGCCGCCATCTTGATTTCGTGGGGGCCGCCATCTTGGTGTCGTGGGGGCCGCCATCTTGGATTGGAAGTCGTGGGGGCCGCCATCTTGGATCTGACGTCGTGGGGGCCGCCATCTTGCATCGGAAGTCGTGGGGGCCGCCATCCTGGATCTGACGTCGTGACGTCATTTACCCTATAGTGCCACACATACTACTCTCCATGCTAGCTAATAAATTAAAGCCCCCCCCCCCCCCCAGTGGCTTTTTCTGCTGTCCGTTCTAAGGCAGTGGTTCTGCTGTTGGTTTGGTGCCTATGTAAAACCAACCATTCCTTGGTGAGGGTAAAATTGAGCAATAGAGATGTCCGGGATACGCGGCATAAGCATGCAAATACGGATAGGTAAACGTTAAAGCGATATCACAACAGTGGAAGTAGTACGGAGCTAATGAGGACGTTGAGCAGTGCAGTATATTTCATAAAATCATATAATACATATAATATTGTCTATATCAAAACTTTTTCACGGAATACAGGACAGCAAATCATCCATGTTGAAAGAGAGAGAGAGAGAGAGAGAGAGAGAGAGAGAGAGAGAGAGAGAGAGAGGGAGGGAGAGAGAGAATACTTGTCATTTTATTAAGGTTTGTAGTTCCTTGCAATTGTGGTCTTCCTGGCGTCTAAAATTGTAGGTAGCGTGTTCGCTAAAGACAATCTAGAATGCTTGCTTGTACTTGTATGGACGACTCTTATCGCATACGATAGCAGAACTAGTTGAGGTCAGCGTTCATGGATGCTCGGTCTTAGTAGGGGAGTTATAAACCAGGTCCAAATGATGGTATGCACATAAATGGGACAACGGCGAATATCCCATTCAAATACATGCATTTAACCAAGTATTAATGGGTCCTTCGAGATTTTATTAACCCTTTGCAGGTTTATATAAGCCTAAGAATCATTAGCATAAATAACGTGAAATTTGGATAGCTTATATATAGGGCCAAACATAATGTCAGTATCATTAAAAAATGGGCGCGCAGTGGCTCAGTGGTAGAGTGCTTGACTCGAGACCAAGGGCCGCGGGTTCGAGCCTCACCAGCGTCACTGCGTTGTGCTCCTTGAGCAAGACACATTTATCCTAGCTTAGTACTGGTTCAACCCAGGAAGACCCGTCCCTGTTTAACTGAAAAATTGTTGATGGGACGTAAAGAATCATATCAAACAAACAACACAAGTATCATGAAAACAATAATAGTTTTCTCTGGAATTGGATGGAGCCTTATGATAGACATACGGGACTTTAACGGACATCCAAGTAGCTGCGGTGCGCTGAAGCGGTAATAGGGAATTATAATGGAAGGTGTTAGTTTTTATACTATATCTTTTGAAATTATTAAAGCAGAATTCCTGTGCAAACAAATGTTTTACCTAAATATCTTGCGATTATTCTGATATATTTTTTATGAATTTCCCTCTGCAAACTCTTCGTCCTTTTTGATGGTTTTTGATAGAACCCAAAGAATGATAAAATTATATAGTAAAACAGGCTTTTTGAGATCAGCTCATTGGTAGATATTCGGTCATAGTTATTAAAGCATTCAATATATTTTCCCTGTGCAAACGGGACACTATGCTCAGTTCAATTGCGAACAAATTGGTATATTTTTCATACAATTTAAATAAAATTTGATGTAGCCTTTTTAATTTTTCCTGATACAACCCTTTGACATTTTTCACAAGCTTTCCACGATAGTCTATTTTTAGCAACTGTATCCAAGGTAACAACAGGTATTGACCATGTTGACCACACATACACTTTAGTAATCGCGTGTCTGTAACTCAGCTTTTTTGAGCGTCAAAGACTATTTATTTATTTATTTATTTATTTATTTATTTATTTATTTATTTATTTATTTATTTGTTTGTTTATTTATTCTATAAAGTTGCGCTTGATCAGGGTATTCACTGTTTGCATCAAGAATATTCTATTAAATTTTAAATAAAAAATAAAAATACCACCCGACTTAATACAGAATGAACTTGCCCAAATGACAAGAGTGGGAAATTCTATTGACCTAAATTGGTTAAGATTCTTCACTTGCTAGTGGCGATAAATTTGGTACAAACATTGTTGATCCAGATCAGGCCTGAAAAAGCGTCGAACTGATCTGGATTCAAACTATTTGAGTGAGAAACGTTGACACTGTGTTGGTATTTCTGTATATTAAAGGATTAACATTGAAATATTGTTTCATAGGCCCATTTAAGAAAGGACGGCAGACAACTAGATAGCTGGCAAAATTACTCAGCATGCAAAGAGTTAATTGACACATTGTTCTAATTGAATGGCTTCAATTTATTGCCAATTATATAATGTGAGAATTGACGGAGTCTATTCGGTGTAAAAACTGCGAAAAAATTATCTAAAGAAGAGCCGACGTGTCAGTATCTACTGCTCATTAGATCATTTAAACTTTGTTCTTCGGCGTCTGATCAGGGTCTCCACGGTTTCTTATAGAAGGTTCTATTAAAACCTGAATAAAGAATATAAATACCACCATACAACCCTTGGTTCAGAAATGGACTGGTCCAACTTATAAGAGTGGGAAATTAGACTCATTAGCTAATTTAATTGTTTTTCGGCGTCTGATCATGGTCTCCACGGTTTCTTATAAAAGGTTCTATTAATAACTAAATAAAAAATATAAGTACCACCATACAGCCCTTGGTTCAGAAATGGACTGGTTCAACTTATAAGAGTGGGAAATTTGGGTAGTATTAATATTTCTTAAATTATAAATTATGAAAATACGGCATTAATTTTGTAATATAAATAATTATAATTCGACTGGCACCATTATTTACAAGTATGTTATATCACAATCAGAATCTTGAAATTATTTTGACTTTTAAGAAACGCCACAGAACTCAGTCACCTCATTCGGGTCTTCACTGATTGCATTGGATAAGTCGTATTTACCAATAAACCAACACGCTGTATTGGACCCCATGCTGTGTGGTTGCGTGAGGTGATTTGTGTCACCTGGTGATTCTCCCCCCATCCAAAATGGACCCAGATCAGGCACGACAACGGGATTTTTATTGGATTCAAACAGATGGTATATCGTATATCTGAAATTTGTTTTTGAAAAAGGTAAATTTTAAAAAAAAGATTGCAAGAAAAAAAGACGCTTATAAAATAATGTCAATGCTGCGTGTGCATGCATGTGCATGCTTATGCTCTCATATGGTATTAACATATTTTCGCATTAGTGATTAATTGATTTGGATCTACACGGTTTTCTGGCTTCTCCAACATCAGCTTTTTTCAGGGGCTTTTGCGCATGTGCGATATACAAATGTTATCTATGTATACCTGTAGACGGATCTTTATTCCCTTTACAACTAAATTCGATATTCCACACTTCTTTCTCTGAAGATCTATATTGTCATAGAGAACAGAGCAGACTCTGATGGAATATGTAATGCCACCCGTGTTTTCACTGTAAAAGTATCCCATTGAATATCTCACTTTGGATACGTAAACATGTGCGTTAATGAGTGGCATTTGCGCATGTGCGATCAGTACCAGATTATAGATCAATGGAATTGTCCATAAAGTTTGAACGGTTAGGTCAGGACGGCCCATTTTATATATTGAGGGATTTCATAAAAAAAATATTTCATTTCTTTCTCTGGAGATCGAATCTGTCCTAGAATACAGTGTAGTCCCCGATGAAAAGTCGTTTGTGCAGTATTTCCTCTAGGTCTTCACTGTTTGTCATAGTCCCCGTTTACTTCAAATTGATCTGACACACCAGCGCATGAAAAAAGCTGCCACAACGATCATTCCTCGTCCGTTTGGACGCACTGTAACCCTTTGTACATTTGATCAGTGTCTCCACTGTGATATGGACAGTTTTAAACTGTTTTGACTACCACTCCCATTTGTGGACAGTGGAAATGATCAGTTTTCGTGACTGTACACGTCGCGAGAAAACCTGACTTTGTTACCTCCGAACAGCAAATGTGCAGGACAGAATACGCATCTGCGCAGTCTAATCATCGCCTTTATTTTTCGCTATCTCTTAACTTGCGAAACAGCACGTCCAAAGAATGCGGCGTTTAGACAGGGTCTTCACTGTTCGCGCACACTATTGAATAAATTTAATATCCCGAGCGATGATCAGACTGCAAAAGTTGTGTAGACTCATCTACGCGTCAGCATGCAAGAAAGCGATTTTCTTGCGACGGTAATCAAATTCATTATGAAGTGTCGGGCCTGCTTAGGTCCACGCTGTTTGCTATACAAGCAGTAACTCCACATGGTCTGGTTCGAATTGCCTATCGTAGAGTAATTATTATTTTATTTAAATCAGGGTCTTCACTGTTCGCTCTCAGATGGTTCCTCTAAATCTTCGATAAAATTTAAAAACCGACACCAACAGCTGTAAAATTTGAAATGAGCCCGTCCGATTGATGAAATGGGGAACGTTCATTTGGCTTAAATCTTACCGATCAGGGAGGGCGAAAATACAGCAGATCTCTGGCACCTAACATAGGTCAACCGATGATCAGACTGTGTCTGTGTACGTGTTGGGTAGACTTATCAACGCGTTTTTTTTTTATTTGTTATGAAATGTATTAAAATTATAAATGATACTAAATTTATGCTTGTTTCATTTGATGTAAAACTGATGTACACTCTGATCAATATTCGATGCACACGCGCAGAAAAATATTCTAATAGTAATGCTACAAATTTTTGATAATCTGTTTCACTATAAAAACATTTTAACAGTCTAGTGGATTAAACGCCTTAAGCTATGCATGGTTACTATGGCGACTCTGCCACCTGCTAAGGAATTAAAAATACAGGTAGTGTCATGGCAGAATGAGATACGAACACTCGATGTCCTCAAAAGTCCGACATGGCTGTGCATGGTACAGGCACTTGCGTAAAAGAGAAATATCAAAATTTGAGCATCTATCTGCACACAAGCCCTTAAAGTTTGTACAGTGATATTTAGTGAACACAGAGTTGGTTTGGTAATTTTGTTTCTTTTTGAAAATAATACATTTGTTCAGTCTAACTTGAACACTTTATAAGGTTACATTTAGGTCCTATCACATCGCAAAAATGCATTTGTATAACCAGACATTGGAAAATATCAAATGTATAAACTTAACTTGATATAGCAAAATACTTTTGTCAAAAGTGCAGAGTTGTTGAGTAGTCTTTTCACGGGCCATCCTTAATATATGAACCCCGGTCCAACAGAGCTTGCAACCACGCTGCAACCTTAAAAATATCAATTTCAGAGAAGTTACACAGGACGTGGCAAAGTTTTAAAAAAGGTAGCAGCTAGGCCACCGATCATAATGAGTCACCACAAGTATTTTGAGCATGCACAAAAGACGAGCCGCAATTGATTTTGATCGCCGACTAGTTGCGAAGGTTTTCTAGAAGCCGCTTATCAGTCAAATCACCGAACCGTCGCCGATCGATCGCCAATCAGTCGCGAATAATTTGGATCTTTAATCTCCAGCAGCGGTTGCTGACAGGTTGCAGTGCCAGCTAAAACAAAAGCTATGCTGTCTTTCTGGCAAACATTCAAACAGTAAAAAAATATAACTGAAATTCAGACTTGAGATTCTGATGGTGAATATCAGCTGCCCTATCGGAAATATCAGATGCTGAAAGTGTAAGGTCATAGCTAAAGGTCCCAACCACAACCGCAGCACTCTGTTTTGTTGTAAGCAAAGCAACTGTATCTCTTATGTTTTCATGATGGCAACTTTAATAGAAATGGTGTTATTCTTTCCAATCATTTTAGTTTTAAAAAGGTGGTAGAACCAACCAGTCACCAATTAGTTGCTGACCAGTCTCCGATCAGTCACTGACGAGTCGCCGATTGGTCGTTGATTCGTCGCTGGACATTATACTGAAGTACATGTAGTCGCCGGCTGATCGCCAACTGTGAAAACAATCGCGGATTTGTGGACGACTGGCGGAGAACTGATCGGAGACTGTTCGACCACTTAATGGCGACTAGTCAGAGATCATTTCAGTAGTAGAAAGGAGGTTGCCATGGTCGCAGAGGTCGCAAACAAGCTCAGTCGCCCTGAGGTCGCGAGGCGGTCGCAAGCTCTGTGGGACAGAGGCTTTGGCCTTGGTCTTAGGTTATTTCTGGTCAAGCTGGGATCACTATTATAGTCTTTCAGGATCTGGAGTAAAATATTTTTAAGATTTTGTTTTTACATAGATGAGTGCGGCGGCCATGTTTGTATTGTGATCTGAACACATTCAACTATCTAAAGGGGTCACCTATTAAAGTCGGGTTCATCTTGCCCAGTTCTTTCAGAGAATATGTTTGAATAGGTCGACAGACGATACAAGCCAGAGTCATAAGTTTACTATTAGCTCACCTATGAGCCTTTTTGTCAGGTGCCTTCGGCTCAAGTGAGCTAAAACACATCTTGAAAATGATTATACTGACTGCTGAAAATAAGATTAAACTAGAAACTGTGTTTATGAAACACTATGCCCCAAACCATTAGTTGTTGGTGATACATGTTTCACTAGGTAGCAAAGTATTCACCAGGAGCCTGCTCAGAGACCATGTGACAGAAAAAAATGACCCACTTGTTATGAATGTACACAAAATCTAAATCAAGAAACCATAGGCTCAATGAGGAATGTCACGAGAACTCAAACAGCAGATACCAGAATCAAATGCGCTCTCTTATCTGAGTGATCGTTGTTCATTGTAAATAACGTTAATTTTTAACAAAGTATGAATAGAATCAGATGGCGATCGAGCGCAATGCTTATACGAGTCATTCCTTTGAAAACCATATATACTGAAATACTTTAGAAATGCTCCACTTATATTTTATTGCAATTTCTATACTTGTACAATTAATTCAAATCGACATTTTTACTAAATTTAACTCGCCATTCAACAAATACATTCCAGTCTTAGATATTGCCAAGAATAAATTGGCCCTTATCTCTGGAATGGCAGAAATTCGACCCTGAAAAAAGTGCAATGTGATCTGAGTTTCATTCGAAATAATGCAATGTGAAATGGTGTTTTGAGGTTAGTGTCCTTCAAGATCAAATTTCTCATTCGTTTCTGATCTGATCACAATAAGATTTGAATGGCTAATGCAAATATAAATGCGCTTTACGCTGGTAGTCTCAGAACAAAATATCATATATTTTTCCGAGTAATTTTAGCTTTTATAAGTGGTGCATAACTAAAGTGGCCCACTGTATATAGACTCAAAACCAAAAGCTCAGTATCATTACCATGATTACGTTATGCCATCGTGAGCGTTTGGTATGAGGACCGAGCTTCAAGCTCATGTGCAATCACAGACCCGCATGGAAGAGACACAGAACACTGACGGCCTCGCAACATTTATACGAAATTAAGTATAACAACCATCTCTCTCTACCCCAGCGATATGATGACAAAAGTTGAAATGAATCTAAATACTGCACTACAAAACAACAACTAAACACATATCCCCACAAACATGGGGTGTAACAATAAACTGTAACTCAAACAATAAATAACCACCACCTAAGAACAGACAGCAACCGAACAACCCACTGGCTATTTAATGATATATGTTATCACCACAGTCACAGGTAGACAAAAAGAGCAGAATTACGGATAGACCGCTAAAGCTCAGTAAGTAGAACATCAGACTCGTGAACAACAGCTGCCAGGTTCAAAACCCATCGCCATCGTCGTGAAAGACACTGTCCTAATGACCTAACACTTTCACAACTCACAAAACAGTTTTGACCTGACTGAACAACTGATGGCCGCTTAGTTGAGCATCAGCTAGAGAGAGAGAGAGAGAGAGAGATTGAGAGAGAGAGAGAAAGAGAAAACTTCAAGACACTTATACTGAATATATATGACCATGTGTGGTTATGCACATATAGTTCTGTCAGGGTTACTAAGTAACAACGGAGTTATTGCCCTTATATTGCTAAAATTTGAATTATTTATTCTGTCCTCAGCCATAACTAATACCTGGGTTACATTAAGACCGACAGTAGGCCGATTAGATTTGTTCATGTTGATTGGCCGAAAGATGAGGTTTTAGTCGACTGACTCTAGCAGTTACAATGAAAACAAACCTCTCTTGATTAATTTTTATCAACCACAAATTTTTTCTCCAACGCCTGATTATCCGCCGATCGTCGGCTGACAATCGGCCGACTGTCCGCCGACTATAATATGACTTTGGCTTCAGTATCCATGCACGTTTTGCATATAGTAGCGAAATTGACAGTTTGTATTTAGGCGCCTTTCGCCTAAAGAAGAAAATATTAAGAGAAAGCAGAAAATTCAAAATAAATCATTCATGAATGCAATGAAAATATGGGACGTGACTTTTAAGTGACAAACATTGGGCGACGTCGATAATAAAGATTATCTGCCGTCCCTCGGCCAACTGTTACCAGATGATCGGCTGACAGTCAGCAAGGTTTGAATGACTCATTTTAAAAAATTGAAGTTGGCGGAGTGTCAGCCGACCGATGATCGGCCGATAGTCGACAGACGGTAGGTCGACTCCAAACCGTTTTTCAAGTCCCAAAGACAGTCGGCCGATGGAAAACAAATAAAACTGGTCAGTTATAATTTTTTGCCGCCGGCTGACCCTTAAAAGCAGCTAAATCGCACACAAAATCAGCCGACTGTCAGTCGACCATCGGCCGATTCGCATCACTGACATTACGCAGGCTGTCGGTGTGATCAATGTAACCGCGGTTTAAGTAAGCAATTGATCATATTTCATGGATTTTATTCTGAGTATATGTGACGATACTATAATGCACATGAAGTTTTGTCATGATTTCCTGGGCAATATATGAGTAATTGCCCTTTGGCTATCAAAATGTCAATGGGTTTTCCAGTCCTCAGCCATCGATTAGCAAGCAATAGAAGGATTTTCGTGAAATTTATATATGGCATTGGTGTAATGATGCATGTGAAGATTTATAAGGATGTCATTGGGTGTAGAGAAGTTATTGCCCTCTGATTGCCTAAATATAAATGAATTATGGGCGATACACACGAATACTCATTCCGATGCACATGAATATTCATTAGAACAGGAGTTATTGCCTAATTTTCATAATTTCGGCGGGGAATATCAATTCGCCACCGAATTTGCTTGTTTAGCATACCTTTATCTGCCTGAAAATGCGTTTAATTTAGCATTTTAACTGTATGGGATAGATCATATATCTAGAAGACACGCTGCACGCGGGGTGAAGTGGCTCAGTTTCTTAACTATAAGGCAGGGGATCGAAGGATTGCTAGCTCGAGACTCACCGGAGTCGCTGTTTTATGTTTCACTTTATTCGCTTCTTAGTACTGTTCAGATATAGGAAGACAGAAAATCGTCCCCACATGACTGAAAAATTGTTAACTGGAACGTAAAGCGTATACACAGACAAACTGAATACACGCTGCATTAGTCGAGTGTGTATCACTTTTGTATATCAAAGCTTGAGCCGCTATACAGTATTAGCTTTGGACAGGTCAAAATTCTCCTGCAACCCATCTACACTTATCGCGGACATGTTTCAATACGGTGTTGTTATACCTTTCCTTATACGTATACTTATTCGTATGCGGCGAACCCGGACAACTCTATTAGTAACCTTTATACTTTTATGAAAATCGAAACTTGTTTTAAAAGCGAATAATCGATTGCAACACGACACCCGTGTTTAAAGTGGGTTACATGTGAATATTCAAGATAAAAGAGATTTTTGTTTGAAAAAAAAAATAAGGTTACTGTCAAGGTAAGCAGGGACTTTCTTAAAGCATTAGAGTAGCTAGTAAGTACCCATCGTGACGGACGTTTGATTCCACACATTCGGAAAGTACGAAATATGCATATACAAGCTATATATAGCCACTTCGCTGATTAGCCGACACGATGAGTTTTTAAATACGCTTTACACACATTTATGTTTATGGGCCCAGACCTGTAAATGTTTTTCCATAGACCTCCATTATAGCTTTTGAGTAAGCTGTGGTCCACACAACTCTTCAAGCACAATGAGGCTGCCGTAGAATTACAGATTGGACCTAGTTCAACCAATAAACAAATATGAGATACCATGGTGACCACCATGTTTTACCACTTTTTGGCCCCTGAAGGTGGGCACCCTACATGAGAGGAAATTTTCATTGAAAAAAATACCAAAATGCAAGGTCCTTTTTTCTAAGCCACACCAGTAAACTTAATCAACAAAAGCAATGAGAAGTTGTTTCAAAAAGTACAGCAAAGATATACCCGTCTAATAAATACAATATATTTCCTAGTTTTATTATTGACCTATCATGAAACACCTTACAACTTAAAAATATTGTGCTGAGCTTCCACCCACCTTTTGAGCCAATCAGTGCCCTTTTTACATTTACAGGTCTGTGGCCTAAAGACATAACCCATTTTAGATAAAAGACCAACAAAACCATTTAATTCAAACCATTAAACATTTTAAAGCACATTTATATTGTTTGTTTGCATTATATACCCCAAAGTTATTCTTGGGAACCCTTTAAACAGCCCTACCCCCTACATATGTTACTAGAAAAATCATTGTATAGCAAAATAATGAAAAAGGGAAAGTGAACATATTAATTTTCTTATATCTCTGTTATTATATATCAGAAATGCCTCAAACTTCTCTCATATAAGCTTATAACACCACCTTACAATAAACTATACATAGAAGATGCATGTGCTTTACAATCACTAGTCTAATGTGGAGTTACCCCACCCACCCCCATTGACAAGGCAAAAATTACATGCTCCTAGCTATGGGGCATAGAATCCTTTCTTTACACATAAAATCAACTTCTAATCACTTAAAAAACTCATTTGTACAAAAAAGAGCAATTTCTGCTAATTTAGATGAAAAAAGCTAATATTATGTAACAGTCAGAGGTGGGGAAGAGCAAAGTTTTCTTCCATGCAGAGGGACTATGCTCACCGGCATGGCATTTGGACTACTTACATTTCACCGAAGGCCTAGGGGGAGAATAAAACTACTTCAGCCAGGATGCTGCAAGGTCAAGGTCAGTGAAATGGAGATTTTAAGGTCATAGAGGTCAAAGGTCAAGGTCACTTTGCAGTTTTATTGGCCAAAAAGGTACCCATTCTACTATTTATGACCTATTTCTCTTAAATGAGGTAAAATGGTCAGAGAAAAGCACCAAATTATTGACAAAAATTTAAAATTACTAGCCTAAAATACTCATTTTATAAATTGCAGGCTATAAATTTGCTAAAAGCATGCATGTGAATTGGTATTTTGAAGAAGTTTCATAATGCATTTTTTTCAAAGTGTCATTTATATTGCGGGATCCAATAGTAAAGATTAAAACGGGCTAATACGCATACATATATGCATCTGAAATGGCTCCTCGTATAAAGGTTTAGGTCATTAATAAGGTCTAGGGTCAATTTGGCACAGCAAATCAACCAAAAGGGCCCAGGTGGATTAATTAACAAAGTGGACACTGCAACTTCAGGCAGGTTTCCAAGTTGTTCTTCACTGTTGCTAAATGGAAAGGTCCATTTTTCAAAGGTCAAGGTCATATTCGGTCATGTGACAGTCTCCTGTGCTATCTCCAAGTTCAACTAAGCCAAATGACAATAAATGATCATGCAAATGTGGGTTTACCACATCTAACACTTTTTAACAAAGTTGCTGCATTTAACTCAATCAAGTGACCACTACTGCCATCTACGGAAACTTGCGAAAGGGCCATTTTTACCATATTTTGTCAATTACAAAAAGAAATACTCAAAAAAGCTTCAGCATAACAATGAAAAATACAAATGTATGTGATATAAGAACCCCTAAGCTTTTGATATATGTAATGATGCCTCCAGTATAGCCTCATAGTGCAGTAGTGGAACTCACATGCTTCCCAGCCCAATATGTAGTGCAAAACTGAGCCAGCCATCACCCCTACCAACTAATAAGGCTCTTTTTCTGTAGTCTTAATGATTTTTGTCTTAAAAAGGTGGACTTTTTGAAGCTGAAATCATTATAGGACTCACTGAAACCAAAACAATGCATCAAAAACATATTACAGGTCACATGCATAGCAGCCAAGGTATCCAACAAAACAGGCCTGATGTTCTTCTTTAGGGCCCAGACCTGTAAATGTTTTTCCATAGACCTCCATTATAGCTTTTGAGTAAGCTGTGGTCCACACAACTCTTCAAGCACAATGAGGCTGCCGTAGAATTACAGATTGGACCTAGTTCAACCAATAAACAAATATGAGATACCATGGTGACCACCATGTTTTACCACTTTTTGGCCCCTGAAGGTGGGCACCATACATGAGAGGAAATTTTCATTGAAAAAAATACCAAAATGCAAGGTCCTTTTTTCTAAGCCACACCAGTAAACTTAATCAACAAAAGCAATGAGAAGTTGTTTCAAAAAGTACAGCAAAGATATACCCGTCTAATAAATACAATATATTTCCTAGTTTTATTATTGACCTATCATGAAACACCTTACAACTTAAAAATATTGTGCTGAGCTTCCACCCACCTTTTGAGCCAATCAGTGCCCTTTTTACATTTACAGGTCTGTGGCCTTATGGTTCGGTTAATGATTTGTTTGAATATAATTATGGGAAAGATTCAATAAAATAAATCATGAACGAGTATTTTACGCTGGATCCCTGATCTCAGTGGCGGTCATTGTAATAGGACTTATAAACGCTTATTGGATCCAATAGGCTACATGTAAGCACACAATGCGCATTTGCAAAATTTTTAAACGTCGCAAACTGTTCAGAATCCAGGTGATCAGAAGCCATATTATCCACCTTCATTATAATCATGACATATAAAACTTTATTTTCTAGCACATCAATTCCGGATTGCCGTCGTGTTACCCATGTGAGATAATTCTTTCTCACATACCAACGCATACAAGATCGAGTGATCCCAATGTAAGCTCGCTGTCGGAAAAATCTATCCCACAGCGCTACCCATGTGAGATAAGCGTAACTAATACGAGATAAGCCACACGCGGCCGGTTGCTAATGCGAGATAACATTTTTGGCGCATTACTGTATTCCTTCGAAAACGAAAGTTGAATTGTTGTCAGTCAGGAAAAAATTCTATGTTGAATTTTCAGCGATTTAAGTCGGACTTCAACTTGGTTTAAAAGTAAAACTGCGCATTTTTACTTACAACCTTTATTCAATGCTTTGAACATGCTGAGTGCATAGCGATTGACATATTTAGCCTGTTGTGTTGGGCATTGAGTGACTGGATCCATCGAGACGGGGAGCCTTGACGATGTAAAAACACACCACACACACACATTTTCCTCAACAAAATTACTTACTAGAGCCACTGTGGCTGATAAGCTAATTCTTGTAAATCCATTTTGATGAAATAACCATTTGTTTATTTTTTTAATGCGCTGTTTATTCGCTGTTTCAAGTTGATTTGTACAGCGCGCGTCATTGACTGTAAACAACGATCTCAGTGACGTCCCCAACAAATTTTACACAGTACTGTACCGTACGGTCGTGGTATATGAGAAAAAGAATCGACCATTGGTGTTCAGTGGTTCCAGAAAAATCCCAATGCGAGGGCCCACCGTTCCAGTGGGAAACGAGGCTTGGAACGTTGGGCCCGAGGGTTGGGATTTTCCTGTCAACACTCAACACCAATGATGGATTCTATTTCTCACATACCACCAATTTTTTAATGATAACAATATAATTGGCGACGTACTGTACAATATTTTGTTGACGTCACTTAATTATGAAGCGCAAGTTTAAAAATGATAACGTTGTAAAGAGCGCATTTTTACTTACAACCTTTATTCAATGCTTTGAACATGCTGAGTGCATAGCGATTGACATATTTAGCCTGTTGTGTTGGGCATTGAGTGACTGAATCCACCGAGACGGGAGCCTTGACAATGTAAAAACACACCACACACACACATTTTCCTCAACAAAATTACTTACTAGAGCTACTGTGGCTGATAAGTACTAGAGCTACTGTGGCTGATAAGTTTATTCTTGTAAATCCATTTTGATGAAATAACCATTTGTTTATTTTTTTAATGCGCTGTTTATTCGCTGTTTCAAGTTGATTTGTACAGCGCGCGTCATTGACTGTAAACATCGATCTCAGTGACGTCACCAACAAATATTACACAGTACTGTACCGTACGGTCGTGGTATATGAGAAAAAGAATCGATCATTGGTGTTCAGTGGTATCAGAAAAATCCCAATGCGAGGGCCCACCGTTCCAGTGGGAAACGAGGCTTGGAACGTTGGGCCCGAGGGTGGGGATTTTCCTGTCAACACTCAACACCAATGATGGATTCTATTTCTAACATACCACCAATTTTATAATGATAACAATATAATTGGCGACGTACTGTACAATATTTTGTTGACGTCACTTAATTATGAAGCGCAAGTTTAGAAATGATAACGTTGTAAAGAGCGCATTTTTACTTACAACCTTTATTCAATGCTTTGAACATGCTGAGTGCATAGCGATTCACATATTTAGCCTGTTGTGTTGGGCATTGAGTGACTGAATCCACCGAGACGGGAGCCTTGACGATGTAAAAACACACCACACACACACATTTTCCTCAACAAAATTACTTACTAGAGCTACTGTGGCTGATAAGTTTATTCTTGTAAATCCATTTTGATGAAATAACCATTTGTTTATTTTTTTAATGCGCTGTTTATTCGCTGTTTCAAGTTGATTTGTACAGCGCGCGTCATTGACTGTAAACATCGATCTCGGTGACGTCACCAACAAATGTTACACAGTACTGTACCGTACGGTCGTGGTATATGAGAAAAAGAATCGATCATTGGTGTTCAGTGGTTCCAGAAAAATCCCAACCCTCAGGTCCACCGTTCAGTGGGAAACTCGGCAAGCCTCGTTTCCCACTGGAACGGTGGGCCCTCGGGTCGGGATTTTTCTGTCCCCACTGAACACCAATGATGGATTCTATTTTTCTTGCACACCGGATAAGACTATCCGAGATTTTTACCCTGGGTAGTAAATTTTATCTTTAACCATGCTATCTTACCCAGTCATCATGAGAAATTGCATCTTAGCGTTTTCTTATTTTAAAATGAATAAATAAATAAAAACAGTGGTGAGCAAGAAAAAGATTCCATTATTCGTGTGAGGGTAGGATAGAAAAATCCGCTCCTCAGGATCACCATTTGTTATCACTCGGCAAGCCTCGTGATGCCAAACTGCGATCCTCGGGACGGATTTTCTATCTTACCCTTACACTCATGATGGATTATAATCTTACATACCCGTACCAGCCCTAGGGAAAGATAAAAAACTAACAGCCGCACGATTCCGTGACGTCATTCTTATGTTAAATTTACGTGACCATGTCTCTTCTCGGCGTATTCAAGGATTTTCTAAAAGTATTTTCCATGTTTTTCCAAGATAAGATGAGGTATTTAGTGGTGAGCAAGAAAAAGAATTCATTATTCGTGTGATGATGGGATAGAAAAATCCGTCCCTCGCGATCACCGTTCGTCATCACTTGGCAAGCCTCGTGATGCCAATCGGCGATCCCCAGGGCGGATTTTTCTATCCTACCCTCACACTCATGATGTATTCTTATAATCTCACATACCCGTACCAGGCCTAGGGATAGATAAAAATCGAACCGTGAGCCGGACGTCGGTCGCTCATCGATCCGTGACGTCTTTATTATGTCAAAATTACGTCACCATGTCTCTTCTCGGCGTATTCAGGACTTTCTGGAAATCTTTTCCAATGTTTTTTCCAAGATAAAAATGAGGTATTTAGTGGTGAGCAAGAAAAAAGAATCCATTATTAGTGTGAGGATGGGATAGAAAAACCGTCCATCGCGATCACCGTTCGTCATCTCTCGGCAGGTCTCGTGTTGCCAAACGGTGATCCTCGGGACGGATTTTTCTTACCTACTCTCACACTCATGATACATTCTTATAATATTAATTCATGGCCTGGCCTGCTAAACCCGGATTTATCGTTTTTCGAGAAACAAAAACTAACCCAATCTGATCACGAC
Organism: Loripinus fragilis; assembly: GCA_964019695.1. NCBI lineage: Eukaryota > Metazoa > Mollusca > Bivalvia > Lucinida > Lucinidae > Loripinus > Loripinus fragilis. The sequence continues at coordinate 692,289 of OZ026530.1, read as the reverse complement.
ACACACTGTTTTCTGTTCTGATTTTTCTAAAAAAAAATACTTACAACTTGAATGGTTAAAAAGGTCAAAAGGATAGAAATTGGGGAGGGATGTAGTACATAAACTTTTATGGATGATACGGGTCAACGGCGTAGCCAGAAGGCTGCAAACTTTTCGCACATCAAAGGGAGACTACTGGATCAAGCAATGATTCTCTACAATTACACCCCTTTTCAAGATGGGAACTTCTCTTAAAGGAAAGAATTGGCTTTCTCCCAGAGGGAGCCAATTCTTCCCTCTAAGAGCAGTTCCTTAAGGTATGGAAAATCACTTTTACCAAATAAGGTGAGCTCCCTTGAGTGTTACTATTTTTATTACATGTGCGCGTATACTGCGTAAAGGGGGTTAAATAGAGACTGTGTAACCAATTCCTAAAACGCGCACATATGAGTATACACATACGGCTCAGCCACAATCAGATGCACTTTTTGTGCCTGCTCCTGTGATACAGAAAATAGTGTGAAAGCACTTTTACTTTTGCTTCAGAGAAGTGCTAAGGGACTGTTTTAAGAGGGCAAATAGCATTGAACACCCTTGACAGAACACGTTTTTCGCATCAGAGCATACAGTGGTACAAAAATGCTTGAAAAATACTGTTATGCAGTTTCATTTGAAAAAGAACTGTTTTTAACAAATAAGTCCATATCCATTTCTTTAAATGTACATATGATAATATCAATTAATGTATAATAAAGACTGTCCCCTTTCTTTTTTTTTTTTGGTTAAATTATCAAGCTGTGTCAACTAGTATCTAAATGGCATCTAAAAGACCAAACGCCCACTTTGTTATATATTTTCAAATTTAGGAAGTGACAGATAGCACATTACCCTAAATCGTAGTAAACACGTTTAAAATACAATTGATTATTTAACATACCATCTAATGAGTGTGTATAATATTATGTATCTCAGGAAACAAATAAATTTACAGTTTTCATTCGGCTGGTATGGTGTAAAATGGTCCAAAAATGTCCAGTCCGTAGACGCCCTTGTTTTTATTGAAGACGTTGAAAGAGTAAGGACATGTTCATGTGTGTGATACAAAGGGGTGTCTGGACTAAGTTAACATATGAAATAGAAGGATTGTTTGCAACAGAAAGGATTTAGGAGTTTTTGAATGCGAAAATGTCCTTTCCGTAGACGCGTCCTGTCCGTAGACACTAATATTTAAATGAATATTTAGAAGCAAAATTAAACTAGTTCCATTTAATCTAAATCATATCTGTTTATTATACCCGTTTTTTTTTCTTAAAAAAAAGAGTATATTTATTTCTTACCAAATCGGTCCATCGTTTGTCTGTCTGTGCGTGCATTGGTCCGTCCATCACGTTTCTTGTAAATGCATCAACTCCTAAACCATTGGATGAAGCAACTGCAAACTTTGCAGGTTCATAGACGTATAATATTGAGGGAATTGAGCAAAATGTTGGTGACCTTGACCTTGGGATAAAGATCAAAGGTCAAATAATGTATTTTCGCGAAAATCCATTACCTCCATAAGATGTATTTACCTCAAACTTAACAGGTGCATAGGTCACAAGATGTATAGGGTACTGGGCAACATTTCCTGTGACCTTAACCCTACGGTCAAGGTCAAAGGACAAATAATGTATTTTCTTGTAAATACATCCCTTCCTTAACCCTTCGACATAGCACCTTCAAACGTTGCAGGTGTATAGGTCACATGATGTTGAGGGTACTGGGCAACATTTCATATGAACTTAAACACAGGCTCAAGGTCAAAGGTCAAATAATGTCGTTCTTGTAAATGCATCTTCTCCTAAACTATAAGACGTAGCAACTTCAAATTTTGCAGGTGCATAGGTCATATGATGTGGAGGGTACTGGCCAATATCGCAGTTCCTCTTTAACCGTTGGGCATAGCTACTTCAAACTTTGCAGATGCATAGGTGACATGGTGTAGAGGGTACTGGGCAGTACTTTGTATAACCTTGACCCAAAGGTAAAGGTCGAAGGTAAAAAGCGGGTATTTGCGAAAGTGTACCATTGACAGCTGCTCTAGTTTTCTTATATTATAATAATTACTTTGAATTGCACTAAGATTTTTGAAAGAAAACTGTATAATTTCTCTCTAACAAGTAAGAAATAGATATTTCAAAAGTATTATGTTTTCTTTACAAAATCTAGGCTTAATTCAAAGTAATCATCAAATAACAGAAAATAAGCCAATCTGATGTAGATTGAATCAGTGTTTATGGTAGTCTCTATTCTTAATATTCATAAAGCATTTGCGTCTACGGTCGAGACACGTCTACGGCTAAGACGTTTCTATATTCAAAGACTGGTAAATTATTTCTTTTATGAACAATCCTTGTACTTCATATTTGAACTTAGTCTTTGCACCTCAAACATTAATATCATCTTACACTTTCAAAGCCTTCCATAAAAACAAGGCTGTCTACGGACTGGACAGTGACCTTTTAACACAATAGGAACTGCATGAAAAATGGCAAATGTATTTGTATCCTGACATACTTAATGTTATATAAACTCATTTACTGGTTTGTTTTACTTCACAAGGCACTAAACCAATTGTAATCTACTTCATTTAAAATACATCTGCCTTGTTTAAAGGTGCTGTGCTACTCCCTAAATTTGGGAAATATATAAGAAAGTAGACATTTGGTACCGTCGTTTTGATGCCATTTACGTTCTAGTTGAAATAGCTTGATAATTTAACCTGCAGTCAATTTTTTACAGAAATTGATATCGTATTCTGATTATTTTGAGAGATGGTTTTGTAATTATTTGTTGCAAACAGTACTTTTCAAATGAAACAGTTTGTCAGCACTTTTCAAGCATGTTTTACCCTTTTATGCGCTGAATTTTGTTTGATTCGATTCTTAACATCTCAGTCAATGATTTTTTAGTTATGTTGGGAAAGGTCTTCCTGGGTTGAAGCAGCACTTGGCAAGGATTTATGTCTTGCCCAAGGACACAACGCAGAGGCGTTGGTTAGCCCGAACCCACAACCCCTCTGTCTTGGGTGGAGCACTCCACCACTGAGACAATGTGCTCGCTTTATGTGCTGATTTGAAATAAAAACATAATTTGTCAATGACGTTCTGTGTTATTCGCCCTCTTGATATTATCCCTTAGCATGCCTCTTAAACAAAGTTAAAGTATTTAGTACACACTTTTATCTGCAACACAGATGCATTTAACAAGCTTATTTAAAGAAAAATTGCATACTGCTTATAGTTGTGATTCAGTTTCACTCCAGACAAATAAAAACTTACAAGTCATGTATATTCTGTCTTCTGATGAAATTACTTATTGTGTCTATAATTTTGAGACATAAAAAGGAAGTTATCATGTAGGCTCACAAAGTTGTATTGAAACAGGTAACTACGAGGGTCATCCAATAAATAGAGAGAATTTCCTTATAATGCAAGAGTTTGTACCATTAGAACATGGCAAATGTAATAATTAGATGGCATAACCTGTTGGGCATACAGCAGCATATCCAAAATGTTGTTGGAAAGTGAGGTCGCTTGTTTCCTAGCAACGAAAAAGTGATACTAAAGCTAGCCTGGCCAGATTTTCCACATACAAAAACCTAATGCTAAAGAAACAGAGTTTGACATTTAATTATTATCATTTATCTGAACATAGATTGTCCTTAAATCTGTTATAGTTTAATTGTTCTCAATGTTTCGTATAAAATATGGGCATTAACATGTACCATTTAGTCTTGGTTGCCTAGCAACCAGGCAATTGTGTAAAAATAGACTATTTGTTAAGTCTATATATTTCTGTTGCTAGGCAAAACTGAACATTTGGAATACATGTTTGTTAACGATACTGTTTTGAAATATAGAATATATTTAATAATTTTAGGGTGATTTAAAACTTATATACCAACCAACAATTTTTCAAGGGCAAATTTTAGACCTATACTCCCATTTCTGATTCCAAAATTTTGCATGTTTGTCGCTTTTTTATGCTAAATGTACCTGTCAATTTGACATTTTTCATAAGAAGTCAATGGATTTTACAGAGTAATTGCCTTATGTTGTAGTTTATAGAATATATGTTTTTTTGGAACTGATCTGCAAATGCCAGTAACCATGGCAATTAATTTAAGGCATCCGGCCAGGTAAACTTTAAGTACGTGTTTGCGTTGCTAAGCAACAAGCGACATCACATTCTGTCAAACTTTTAGATATGTTGTTGCATACACAACAAGTTAGGCCACCTTATGGTTATATTTGTGATTTTAAAGTGGTACAAACTCTTATATTATAAAGAAATTCTCTCTATTTATTGGATGACCATCGTAATGTCATGTCCGTAGACATTTTGGCTAACGTTCAGAGACCATTTATGAAACCCTATAAATTTACAACTAGACGACATAAAATAACAACACAAAGCTCTCTGGATTTGTTGGATGGTCTAGTTCTTCATTATGTATCATTTGAATAGAAAATTTCCTGTAAAAGAGTTTTCTAGCAACTGATAGGAGTCATTTCTTTAAAGTATAGAATTTTATAATTTCACCGGTCAAAAGCCCCATGAAAATGGACGTCACAACATTTGTTTTGACGCCATAATTTTCCATATATTGTGCATTTAAATACATATCTTGAGTGAAAAAATATCATATTATGATAGTATGGTGTCTCCTTTTTTCCTTACAACATCCTCTTTCAACCATAAATGTGCGAGTTTTTACTTTCGTTACTCTATAACACCAACTGGTTTAAGACAATATAAATTGTATAATATGCAGAAAGTGGATTGAAAGAGATTTATTTTTAACCTCCGATGAAACGAAAAATTGCTTCTGATTGTGGCTGAGCTGATATCTAGTGGGTCATTTGTTCATATCACTGAATTCTCACTGTGTGCAGATTAACTCGAATACGGCGATTGTGTATAGAGGATAACAGAGTTGTAACACTCTTTTGGCGTATTAGTATTACGGAAACTTTCTATGTAACAGTGATAGTTAAAACGCACCACTTTTGTGATATCTATTTACAGTGACGTTCTTTTACATTTTTTTTTATCATTGGGAACGTTGTTCTAAAAAGTAGCTCTATTTCTATAAAAAATAAAAAGAAAAAAAAAGATAAATGCATAAAATTATTTGAGAAAACATGAAAAAATGTCTATTTATTTCGGTAAAAAATATAAAAAAAGCATAGACAAATAAAACTGACTTTATCATATGACGTCGCGTCTGGGAGTGAAATAACGCCATGCAATAAAGTCGATTAACCACTAGTGATTTATAAATTTACGGGAACAATTATGACGTCCATAACAACGTTGCGAACATAGTGACAAGAGTATGACCATTTTATGGCAGAAATGAGATTTCAAAGTAATCTTAATGTCATATTATTACAACTGTCATAACATTTATTCAGATCCGCTAATCTGATTGGTCAAGAACGGTCATCTGATCGCATTGACCTGTAGTTCATTTTTCAATGAACCCGGTCCGTATTCATGAGGGGCGGGGCCATTCACGACAGAACTACTTTTGTGATACTGTGCAATGCTTCTATGAAGAGAAATGGACAGCCTGCAACTACTGACACTTTACCTAACACTTACATCTATATTTTCAGGTAGAAAAGCAAAGATTAACTTACATACGATGCCTAAATTAACAGTTGTCATGCCGATCAGCTGTCTGCTGCCATGCGCGGATCCAGGAATTTTTGTCATTGGATCCACGTCAATCTGACGAAAAAGCTCTGACAACGTTGTTTTTTTGCTGTTTCTTTTTTCTTTGTCCTGAGCTTATTTTACAGAAGTCAAATGGTTAATTTCAAAGAAAAATGTCATTTTTCAAGGTTCCGGAGGAAGTCCAAATTTTTCCAGGGGGGGGGGAGCTTTTTCCAGGGGGGGGGGGGGGGGTCCAATTGCTTATTCCCTATAGAAACCCATATAACTTGTGATTTTCCAGGGGGGGGGGGGTCCGGACCTCCTGTCCCCCCCCCCTCTGGATGCGCACTTGGCTGCGATCTATTTAGTTTCCCAGTCCGCAAAATGATGCGATCACCTCTTGCACCTGTGTTTGTTTTTTTTTGCAACTTCGTCGAGCCCCGAAAATAAAATCGTTTCTTGAACTTACTGCATGACTGCTGCCTGGTTTATGCAACATCTTTGCAATACGTCTTTGCTTTCTTCAATCACTCAATAAAGAGAGCTCAATTTTCTATTTGCTGGGGGTCATTTCTTTTCCTTTTCAAGCCATTTTGACAGATGATGCTTTTCGTCACCAATGTAAACGAATGACGTCATATCCGATGACGTAATTATCGTACACATTCTAATGAAGACCCTTCTACTATGTGCCCATGTTAAGTTTTTTTCGGTTGTCACTATGTAAAAACGAGATTCTAGTCTCTAATAACGTCTAGATCTACATACGCACGTCATAGTCTAAATGCGCGAAACGAACTATTAGCTGGAAACGTATTTTCTTAAGGAAAACATAATAATAAATACATAATAAGAATGAATAAAGAAAAAGTTGTAATTATGAGAATTGAAAATTATTTTTCTGCGTTTCACTGAGGTATGAAATGTCGTTTAAATTACATCTAATTTTAGCATGAAAACCTTCGGTTTTCATACAAATTAGATGTAATTTCCCGACATTTCATACCTCAGTGAAACGCAGAAAAATAACTTTCAATTCTTAAATGATAAATAGAATCTGACATTCGTACTCTTATATTATTGAATTTATTAAACTCGTTGCGAAAAAGAGATAAAATGCTCGGCAAGCCTCGCATTTTATCTCTTTTACCCAACCCGATTAATAAATTCAATAAAACATGAGCACTCATGTAAGATCCTCTATGTATTTTTGGGGTCATTACAGAGTCACTATGGCATACAGAGGAAGACGAACAGCTGTACAGACAACGTCAGGGAGTCTTCAGAAAGATACGGAATATGACAAAATGATAAAAGAGGCCCTTTCTAATCTTAAAGAGAGACGTGGATCCACAAGACATAATATAGCACGCTTTATAACTGCCAACTTTAAAACTGAGGATAAAGACGAAGTCCTTAAAGATTTGAGTATTGCTCTGAAGCGGGGTGTTGAAAATGATTCATTGATATTGATGAGTGGGTTTGGGACATCAGCGCGATATTGTCTGGGAAATAAAATTGACGTTTCACACTTGAAACAGGCAGACACAAAAGAACCAACACCACCAGCTAGAAAGAGAGCTTGTAAAAAAGAACGCTTGGCAGAGCATTCACATTTAAATGCATCTTCTTCGAATGGCAATAAGAAAGGGCATCAGGAAATGAAGAAGTCAAAAGGTGAGGTAGGAAAAAGAAAAATTTCACCTAAGAACTCTGGTGAAGTAAAAGGACAAGGTAAGAAACGAGGTGTGAAGACGAGCACCAAATCAAGTAGCCCAACTCAAGAACTGGTAGATGTAAAAGGAATTGATGACAGTACAAAGAGTGAAGCAACAACGAGTCCAATTAAGAGGTAATTAATAGAAATTTAGAATGAAGCAAAAACGAGTCCAATTAAGAGGTAATTAATAGAAATTTAGAATGAAACAAAAACGAGTCCAATTAAGAGGTAATTAATAGAAAATTAGAATGAAGCAAAAACGAGTCCAATTAAGAGGTAATTAATAGAAATTTAGAATGAAGCCAAAACGAGTCCAATTAAAAAAGGGTAAGCGGTTATGACAAGGGAATACCACTATCAGACACTGGAGACCAACCCACAACAGCATAGCGTTAACCTGTTATTGGTGTAGCTATTCTTCGGACAAATATAATCAGATCAGGAATTCCGCTAGGTGCATAACCTCCAAAAGTTAAAAAAAATATCTCACTTAATTCAGTTAACTTTTTTGCAACAAAACAAAAGTAACCTGTTTGGGTGAACGTGTCTTTTTTTCATCTTCACATTCCAGAGTAACCGCCATTTTCACGGCCATGTGAATAATTTTATCTGAAAGACTTATTACATAACTTTACGATTATGCAATAAAATTTTGTACGCATCGTCTATAAATAAGTACTCGAGATCGTTGAAGTTCAGAAAGTAAGCTACTTTTTAACCTGAATAAGTTATATTGTTGACGGCTTGCAATTTTACCTTGGCCTAAATAATTTCAGATATAACTTAAATAAGTTACTTTCTGTAGCATCATTTAGAAATTATTGTTAAAAAGGCACAATTTTAACTTCCTCAAGTGATATATATTTTAACTTATAGAAGTTATGTCCTTGACTGTTCCATGTGAGATAATTCTTGCATACAAAGTCGAGTACACCCTTTGTTAGCTAGCTGTCGGAAAAAAATCTTCTCTGACATGTTTTGACGTGTTGGGCATTGACTGACTGACTGCACCAGGACCGGGGAGTCTTGCCGATTAAAAAAGTCTCACATACCCGTACCAGCCTATGGGAAAGATAAAAAAAAACGAACAGCCGCACGCCGGTTGCACGCTGACCGCACGTCGATACGTGACGTCATTTTATGTTAATTTTGATATTAAAATGACGTTATCATGTCATATGTATGTCGCATATCAGCGTATTCACTAACTTCTGGAAGCCTTTTCGTGTGTCTTTCAAATACGAAAAATGGTATTTAATGGTGAGAAAGAAAAAGAATATATTATTTGTGTGAGGACGGATAGAAAAATCCGTCCTGAGGATCACGAGGCTTGCCGAGTGATGACAAATGGTCATCGCGAGGAACGGAATTTCTACCCCACCCTCACACTGATGATAGCGTCTTTTAAACCAAGACCAGTGGCAGTTGAGCTTATTCAGCTTGGTATAAAGTTACACTTATTCTACTGCCACCAAAGACTTCAAGCTACGTACTCCCCCGCCTATTAGGCTAAAATATAAAAATTGTGTTTCACCAATTTGTTCTTATTAGTTGATAAAAACAATAAAAAAGTGTAAAAAGTCTGAAATTACTTTGACTTTTACCGTTGCTATGGTAACAAAAATGGCCGCCAAAATAGGCTGAAAATAGGATATTGACCATTTTGGAGCAAAATTGAGAGGTTTGACAGAGAAATTAACATAGAGCACAAGCGAAAACTAAAAATATATTTTAACAGAAGATGAGAATTACCACGGCACACAGCATATTACAGGGATTTTTTTAGATTTAGCTGTGCTAATATCTAATTTCTAAAAAATCGGTCTCCAAAAGCCTTAAATTTGGTCCAAAATGGCAATTTCTCTATTTTAAGCCTATTTTGTCGGCCATTTATGTTACCATAGCAACGGTAAAATTTAAATGTATGCCGAGATTTGACACTTCAGTTATTCTTCTAATAAAACAATCAAAAGAAATGTTGAGTAATTTTCAGTTTTGGGCTCCAGAGGGGGCCAAAATAGCCCCTTAATGCACGTATCCCTTCGGAGTAAAGTTAGACTTATTCTTTTCAGTTTATCAGCTTCATCAAGCGTCGTTTTACCTGAAGCAAGCAACGATAACAGTTCCATACCAGACGCAATAGTACCAAGACGTGCCAGTGATGGAATGATATTAATGCAAGAGCATACGTTTGACCTTGACCGACTACAAGTCAACTTCATCAACGCAAATTTCTATGTTGGATGGGGAAGCTGGATTACTGGGGTGGCTATTAGTGAACACGGTAAAATAATAATGGCTGATCGAGAGAATTATGAAGTCAAACTGTTTTCTGCAGAGTTCGACATTTTATCATCTTTACCACTAGACGATAAGCCTTGGGGTATCAGTATCTGTAGAAGAGACGACGTTGCTATGACAACGTCGTCCCATAATGTGTATATAGTGTCATTCCTAGATGACAAATTAGAAATCCGTCAGATAGTGAAATTAGAGTATTTTTCTTCAGGTATAACAACGAGTATGGGTCATATTTTCTTGACTGCAGAAAAATCGTTGAAGAAAATCGACATTTCAGGGCACGTTTATTGGTCTACATCGACGGATAAAAATGAACTATTTAGAAACACACATAACGTCACGAGTTTCATCATTTTTGATGGTGACAAATACCTTTCCCGAATTGTGGTGACAGACTTTTACTCTAGAAATGTTATTTTAGTCGACAGTGAGACGGGGGAGGTTCTCAAACTATCCCAGAGTAAATTGAAAGGCATCAACGGAGTGACGAGGGATCGTTTCAATAATATCTACATTTGCAGCGCGGAATCCAATGCTGTAAGCGTGATGTCATGTGACTTGTCCGAAGAACGAGTGATTCTAACTACCAAGTCCAACAAGCATTTACACCCAGATGTGTTTTCTGATGAGCTATATGATCGGCCACAAAGTATTGCATATGATATCACGTCAAACCAGCTGATGGTTTCAAACCATAGCGCGAAAGGTTCTGAAGTATGCCACATGTTTCGACTAGAATACGATACCACTAATATGAGAAATCTCCTTGAGTGGGAGATGTACACTTTAGGTATGAACTCGGCCAAGCTATAGGTTAGTGTCGGGTAACTTCGGACGGTTGGCTTAATTCGGACAGACACCTTGTTTGTTTCGTATTTTGATTATTGGAATAAAAACAAATTAACTAAGCAAACAGTGCAAATCCTGATGAGACGGCTCATAAGGAGCCGTCTCATCAGGATTTCCACTGTTTGCATATGTCTGTCCGAATTTACCCGATGTCCGAAGTTATCCGACTTTACCCTAATGAAACCGGTTTTGACCCTTTAAACACTGATAGATTCTTCCTTCTGCTTTGATGCAATAAACATAGGGTGGTCCGTTGAGCGGTCATGTAATAGTTATACCATGGGTTGTCCGCCTGTACGTGGAGATAATCCACGAGCTTTAGCAAGTGGATTATCTTACGTACAGGTGGACAAACATGGTATAATTATTTTATACCACCTACATCAGTGTAGACCTTGCACATCACAAGATATTTAAGGCTAATGTTGGTAAAGGTGGTATAAAGGTTATTATTTCGAAATAAAATCTGAGTATCGTCTGTGTCTAAGAAAACAGTGTGGACACTAATGAAATGCCACATAATGTGGCATTTAATCTTGGTCTTCACTGTTTGCCTAAGTATACATTTAGGGGTCACTATTACATTAAGGCTCAAATGTATCTGAAAAGTGAAAATTTTTGTAAGCCTGGTCAGCGGGCACAATCATCGTCATTTTCATTGTTGTTAATTTGTTTGTTTAGTTTTCAAGTTACATCTGCTACAAACAAATTTAAACTAGATTTTGATTTGAACAGAACAGAACAAAACTTTTATTTGCAGTTAAACTCAGGCCACACGCAGGTGGCATATGGGATTAAACAGTACATATGTCAAAAGTAAAATGACGTACATAACAGGCATGTGTTTGAGAAAAAGTAGGGGAAGGGAAGAGTGTTTGTTGTACGGAGTGTACGAAATAAATTTTGATCGTACATGTGTAAAGGTTATCAGATTTATTTCTAAATTCAGGGTTTCTAGGCTGGCTTTCATAGAAAGCCAGCCTTTGAATCCTGAATTAGGTGGATTATAACAGTTTTCCTGACAAATATGCAGCTTATATAAAGGCAATTGATCATTCAATCCTGAGACATCATTATTATGAAGGCATAATGCAGATTTGAAATTTTGGATTATACATAATTCACTGCGCTAGATAAGCTATAATATATATCAACCTGAAAATATTTAGAGGGACAGTGGAGAGAGTAGTAATATTTTGTCTGGCTGTATAAAGATTGTGTCTATAATAACAGGGAGTGCGTATATCGGTCTGCATTTCCACCCTGACCGACACGTGCACTCATTTTGGCGCACGTCATACTCAAGGGAGGGAACTCATCCAAGCTTGCTTATCAAACTGAAAATCTTTTGGTCAAAGGGAGATAAAAGCTACAGGGTAAAGGGGGTGAAATTATGGCATATAGCTGTGTTGATGAGCAAGTTGGACTGGTCCTTTATTTAGGAGATACCTGTATTCAATTTTTTCATTTGGGGAAGTATATCTTCGGATATACGGTCGGCAACTTAGTTTTACGGCGACGCGTTTGCATTATATTCAAGCAAGTGTGGCCAGGAAATGCCACAATTACATACTGCAGACCAGCCCACGGCACCGTGAGGAAGATGAAAAAACACAGACAGCCACAACACAAAAAACATAAGACAGCTAGCTCTTTCCTCCTCGGCAAAATGATTGCTAAACAAGAAAGGGTACACAGAAGCACACCGAAGAACACAGAGGATCACATACCACATTGTTGGAAATCTCATGTTGCGGCTCATTTCCTTTAGCCTTCTACAGAGTTTGCTACAGCACATGTCTCTTAACTCTAAAGTCACATTGATGAGGAAATAAGTGTAATACTAATAATTAAGAAAACCAACAGCGTTGTTGTGCATCAAGAGGAGATTCAGATCAGCTTAGTCCGGTTACACACCGGGAAGGCGGCAATCGAAAACGCCAATACTATCGAAGAACGTAGATAATATATCAATAGAAACAGAGTTTTCGATTGCCATTTGATGCCCCACTGGCGACAAATGGCATTCGAAAACACTGTTTCTTTCGATTTTTGATCCGCGTTCGTCGATTGTTGATTACGTTTTCGATTGCCGCCTACCCGGTGTGGGTTAAAGTCCTCGCAGTCATCACGTAGAAAGTTTTGCTCCTTAGTTGCCATAAGAGTGCACGTCGAAACTGACAAGCCTGAGCGGATTCCTAGGCTGACCCGAGTTTTTGCTCGGCGAACACTCGTTTTGGTGGTTTTGCTATGTCACGGCTCATATAGTGATACAGGCGCGGATCCAGGAGGTTTTATCAGGTGTGGTGGGGTCTAAATATTAAGATTTTTTTCTTTGCTTTAGTCATTATATTTTACTGAGGGGAGAGGGGTCCTTTACTGATGATGGCGTCATTTTCCACGTGGAGGGGGGGGGGGGTCCGCACCCCCCACCCCGAATGAATCCGCAGCTATTAACACATATTTTACCCCAGAAATTTTACATACAACCATCTTTTGAATATGAACTAGTTTATATCGCTTCACCTCTGATGAGCGTTTTAACCCTTAATGCGCCAATCGCAACAAAAGTCGTCTGCTTGTCTCGTCTGCTGAAATGTTTAAGAAGTCTTAATGACAAACAGTGTGGACCCAGATCAGACTGCTCCTTTATGTCTGATATGGGTCCACACTGTTTGCTTCCATACTTAAATTAGTCAGTATTGGTGGGCAATATTTGCAGCAGATGACTTCAGCAGACGTCATTTTTCAGATGCATTTTTCTTGGCGCTTTAAGGGTTAGACCATTCAGTGATTTGTGAAGCTTCTAAATAAAGGGTCATAATAAAAGATGTGTTCCTTATTTCTCAACCAAAACATTATTTTTTGGGTACTCAAAAACCCGTCTAAATGAGAATGCTGAAGACAGAGAGCGGAAATGGTCTGATGGCCTAATGTTACTCAACTTAAGACAGATCGCACATACCTGTATCGAATACTGAAAATATATATTTTATATTGTCAAATGTATGCATTCTTTTTAAAATTAAGATTGTTCTGCTATTTTACGTCATCTCGTGCATAACTTTACATCTAGTCACATATACAGTATATTCATTATTCCATAGGTTTCCTCATGGGTGTTTATTAAAGTAAGTAAGGGTGCAAAGATCAGGAATCAATACAACCAAGTACCATACCTGACCCAGGATACCGTTTGGAAAGTGACAAACTCACAGTAAGACACCACAAACGAGAGCCAAGAGGTCAGCCCTTTCCCAGCAGGTGACCACAAGGCAAATATAAACAGACGCGCACAAAGGCATAACAAACGTAAGACAGAAAAAACATAAAAGATCCACAAAAAAGTACCACATGCTCAAATAGTTCCTTGAGATTAGAGATGTGACCCCTGTTAAAAGCGCTTATTTATTAGTTTTATATTAAACAAGAAAACCTAACAGACCCTCGAAAAGAGGAACACAACAGAATTAACACTGAATAGAAGTAAAAGAATGGCAGATTCGTATTTAAATATCCATTTATGTACAAAATCAAGAAAAAAGAAAAACGAACAAATAAATATACACTAATCGAAAGTTCTAACCGATCACTTAAATTTTTTAAGGCAGGCATTAACCAAGGTTCATATATGAAATTCGTCCCAATCGGTTAGATACGGTAAGAGAACATGACATGTTCAGGAATAAACATGAAACAACCATATAAATTTGTCCTTGGTGTTTGTGCTAAAAATTCTTTGTCAAAAATATGTAGTTTTCTAGAAAACTGATTTTTAAGACTGATCTTTTCTTTATCTTTATTTCCTCCGTAAGAAGATTTACAAGATATAGTTACAGGTATAACATAATAAAGTACAATAACGTATAAACATATGTATAGAACTCTGCGAGCGCTACATATAGGAAATGAATTTGTGAATGAATATGTACATTTGTTGTATGTTCTTCAGTACAAAATCAATTGCATTTGCTTAATGTCATTAAGAATGCATTTGCTCTTGTATTGAATCTATCTGTACTTATATATCTCGAGTTTAGTCCTCATCTCACTGTTTTGCTTTTATATATAATCTGTACCTTGCAAGGGCTTGCATTTCAAAGGAAGGCGTATGTACATATTCACGAATGAACACAGGTTCTTCGACAGCAGTTCCTGATAAAGGTATATGCATGACGTAAAAACATTTCTGTCACCTCCGTATCTAAATTTGACCAACATCAATTAGCTACCGAAAAATTGGATACTTCTTACATTCATATAATTTTATTGTACTACAATCAAACGCTTACTTTTCACGATGATTCCCGAAGATTGGGTGAAAGGTCATTGAATAATCATATATCTCAGGTCAATGTTGTCAAGTAATAGCATCAATTGTGAAAGACCACAACTCCGACCCCCTTCCCCCGAAACTGCGAACACAACAGAATTGGTGGGAAACACAATTGCATGTTACTGTAGTGCCAACTAAAAGAAACAGTGATGTATATGTTGTTTACATGTACAATTGCTAAGTTTAATACTATCGTGTGCAATTCACTTGAGCTAACGCGAATCGAAAGATCGCTTGTTTATTAATCCTATCCTGTGGATAGGATTAATAAACAAGTAATCTGTCGTTTCTAAGTCCTCAAAAGCTTTGTAAACAAAATATGACGTCACTGTCACTCTTGGCTGGCAGGACAGTATATCTATTAGTTGACTGAAGAGCGCATTAGGGTCCAATTGGTACTTGGTGACATAACTCTGTTGACAACTATCAGCCTATTGTACTTCAAAACCATGTATAGGCCTACCAAAATTAATAATTTTGCTTATTATTTGAGGAAGCTCTTACAAAATGGGGGACAGGTGGTATAATAATAACAAACACTTTCGTTTAGCGGACACGTGTGTCGAACGAGTTAGGATCAAGGTAGTGTACGTAAACCCTTTTCAGACCGAAGAAATTTTTCCATAATGCTTCATACAATTAAGTCAGAATGACCCATTCTATATATTGAGGGGTAACACGTTATGCTATATATATATTTTTTTTATTTCTCCGAAGATCTGTTTTGTCTTGGCAAACAGTAACGACCCCAATAAAATGCATTCACTATTAGCCAACGTTTCTACTCTGTAAATGATTAAACGCAAAAACCGACAATCATTTACCAGGAGTTAGTATAGACTGCTTCACCGACCTCGTATACAGGTATTACATACGAGGGGGCAGTGCAGCAGTCTAGCGTTAGTATGGTTCTTTGGGATATAGGTTAAACTTATCGAAATGATTAACTGAGACCAACTCTTGAGAAAAGGGTATTTATCATACACACGACCAACGAAGGCTCAGACGATCCTGCACATCCGTACACACATCGTCCCGTACATCCCTGCACATATCACATATAAAGCGTATTGAAACACGAACTATAGACATCCTCATACGCTGGATACGTACTGTCCTGCCTGCCAAGAGTGACAGTGATGTCATGTTTTGTTTACAAAGTTATCAGGGACATATAATCGATAGATCACTTGTGTAATAATCCTATCCACAGGATAGGATAAATACACAAGTGATCTAACGATTCGCGTTAGCTCAAGTGAAGTGTACAAGTTTATGTTTTACTTAACAATTGTAAACAAAGCATACGTCACTGTCACTCTTGGTTGGCACGACAGTACACATCATGCATGCAGATTTATCCAATGGCTTGACCACCTTTTTATAAAAATGTTACATGAGGACCTTACGCGAGAAACCCTAATCTTGTCTTATGTGAAAAATAAAGGCACACTCCAGTCTCCATATTCACACAGCTTAAAGCTGCATACTCTGTAACTATGAACATTTTTCGAAAAAAAAATATTTTCTTTTTAAATCATTTGTAAAAGTAAAATAAAGTTATGTTGTCACAATAAACTAATTTCTACAGCTGAAAACTGCATGGAAAAGTGAATTATCTTATAAAAACAGGTGTTTTTTTCTCTTGTTTGTAATTATTTGCGTCCCTCCAATAATTCCAGACAGTTAATTTTTAACATAAATGCTGTTGTTTTGGCACTAATAATTTGTTAATTATTACGAAAAAGGTAAAATGTATACCTGAATTTTAGTTTTTTTACTGTGTTCTTGAAAAATAGAAAAATTATTTCTAAAATGAAAAGATCAAAAGTTACAGACTATGCAGCTTTAAGAAGTGTATTTTTATTTGCTCTTTTAATAGCTACACAGTATGCATGTGATATATAGAGGATCTTACATGAGTGCTCATGTTTAATGGAATGTATTAAACGAATGAGCATTTTATCTCTTTTGCGCAGCGAAATCATAAAATTCAATAATACAAGAGCACGAATGTTAAATTCTTTTGATAACACGTCATTATAATTACTTAAAAATCGCATTTGGGCGTGAAAACGTTAAGATGTTGCCATCTTCTACGCAACGTTATAATGGACGTCATTACGTAACAATACTTAATCTGTAAACAACTAATGGTTTATCGATTTTATTGCATGGCGTTTTTTCACTCCCAAACGCGACTTCATATAATAAATGGGAAAATAATAGTACTCTAGCTAGTCACTGTAGCTGAGCAGAATAGTTAAAACCATCCCAAAGACTGTTTTTTTGCCGACAAAGCTCATATGACCTATATTCTGTTATTAATACTACTTTAAATAATAATAGCACAATATTTTGAACCTTAAGAAATCAATCGATAAATACAGTATACAATTAAATGAAGTATTTTTTAATATGTTTGATCAGTGTCTTTCACTGGTGATACAGGATAATTATTATTGAAGTGAGTAGAATGTCCATTTCAATTGTGCGCGCGTGTATGAATTATTTTAATCTAACTGTCTACACCCAGGTAAACCGCATGTCTAGATCTCGGAGGATGTTGGCTATCGGAGGTAAACATTGCGATTGTGGATGGACAGGGTCTGTATTTATCCATTTTTATTTCCTATAGAAAGTTTCTTGGAGACAAAAGCAGCAAACAGGTTGCTTCTATAATGAATGATAAGGACTCGGAATGTGTTAAATGCTTTTGACCCATGTCCGAAGGACCCTGGGCGACTTTTCAAACGACGATTGTAAAATTTTCAATGAAAAAATGCTATTCGTTTGATCATAGCTGGATTTACATCAACCTTTGACGCGATTTGCTTGTGTCGCCACAATTCTATACCATTCTCCTACATGACTTATAAGAGTCGTGTCTCAAAATGCTATTTAAACATCAATATTTGAAATTTGCTTACGTTGATATCGTTTTGAT
Source organism: Loripinus fragilis (assembly GCA_964019695.1). Classification (NCBI taxonomy): domain Eukaryota; kingdom Metazoa; phylum Mollusca; class Bivalvia; order Lucinida; family Lucinidae; genus Loripinus; species Loripinus fragilis. The sequence continues at coordinate 674,454 of OZ026530.1, read as the reverse complement.
GGTTAGCAAAATGTTCAGAGGAAACTTGACAGCTGACATGCTTGCTATCGGAGTGACAGTGGTTTTGATTTCGGAGATTGATACAAACTGCCGCAGAATTAGTGCCTTAATCTGATTTATTTTAAGCATGTCATGATACAAACAAAATATGTAATGCTACAAATGGAAGACTACCAGGGGAACGACATACAGAAGGGAATTTGAGAGGTTTTACAGTTGTGATGTGTTGTGAAAAGCGCTCATCTTCAGTCGGTGTCATTATGCATGTTTTTGTCTAGTGAGTTTTGGGAAAACATACTTATTTATATTCTGCACTGATACATTTTTGGTGAAACCAGTTTGCTTGATATAGGAAGCGGATATGATGGCTGAGTGGGGTGGGGGCGATGGTATGGTCCCTGAAGGAAGGCAAGAACATGAGCCATATCTATACTCATTATCTTACCTGGCAACGCAGTGTATAAACAACATGAACAGGGTTACAAAATGCAGGTTCACATTGAGGCGCATTTGTTGTGTAAATGGAGTGTCAAAATACGAGGAAACTGTTGGTTACGTTGCCACGTGTACATGATAAGTAAACCTTTGATCCATAAATATATACATGTATGCCACACAGACAATTGAAACACCCATACATGTAACCATCAGTCTACTGAATCGCCACAGAACACCCAAACGCACACAGCACACTGAAATACACAAACCAGCCAACCCATTGAAACTCCCAAACTCCTTAGGCAACTAATAGACACCCAAACCGCCCAGCCCAGGGAAGCACTCAGACCGCTCAGTTCACTGAAATACCCTGATCAAATCCATTGAAACATACAACTCACCTAGTCCATTGAAACACCCTTCTATTGCACCGCCCTTTAGGATTCTATTCAATGTAAAACACTATATCAACAGTTTACCCCCCCCCCCAAAACCGTACAAAAACAACAACAACACATGCGAAAAAACCCACAAGCTTGAATGGGTTTCAACGGGGCTCTCTAGTCGGTCGCCACCCCCCCCCCACACACACACACACTCCCCCCGCCTTCCTTTCTTCCGTTTTTGAATGGCACTTCGCTGGCGGGCCGATGGTTTCTTGACATTGTATGCTGGCTGTGATAGGTTATGTCCATGTCTTGTACCACCATCTAGTAGCTTTGCACTGATACGCTTTCTTAGCTTTTGTAAAACATTAGTGAGAAAAATGCACATAATTTTTCAACAAAACATCTCATGCGATTATCGCTTAATCATGCGCGGATCCAGAATTTTGTCAGACGAAGTCCAACTAAACTCTGACACGCCTTCTTTTAGATAAATGGAGTGAGGAATCAAAATACCACCAAAAGCGGACCGTCATCAGCAAAACGCTGGCGGGGCGATAATTACCCAATATTGAATGCTGGCTTGGTAACTTTTGATTTCCCAGGGGATCTGGACCAGTATTACTAAAGAGTCCCAAAGGTTTCCGATTTTCCAAAGAGGGGGTCAGGACCGTCTGCCACCCCCTCTCTGGATCCGAGCATCTTAATCTTAGTTGAATGCGCCGACATAACTGAAAAATTGTTGACTGGGATGTTAAGAAAAAAATTAAACCAAATAAAAACCATAGCAATGAACCCTGTACAGTTTGTATACGTTTTATAGCTCAGTAAAATAAAATACCACACGTATTTAAAAAAATAACCTTTTTGGTCTGTTGTCAGTTCATTCTTAAAAGTATTAGCATACATGTAAGTTTATCTGGATTTTCACTGCATATTTGTATAGCTGGACAAAATTATTCATATAACAAATACCCGTAAAAATATCGAAGATTTTGCAGTTTCGGTGGTAATCCGTTCTGTTATTTTATCTTTTATTGTTTTTAAACTTTACATAGTAGTACAGGGCCCGAAATTACAATGCCTCCTTAAAGTTAAGGAAGATTTAAGTTAAGTATTGATATTTCAACATGCTGAATAAATTGCCTGGATAGATGCAGTACTTGTGGTCAAAGATATCATTGTGATCCACAGAAAAATGACACTATTTTGATTTTAATCAGTTTAAAACGTTATTTTTCGCATACTAAAAACCACCAGTTCACCAAGGATTGTTTTTTTCCAATCGGCCCGATCTGGACCAGATTGTCCCCGATCAATCGATCTTTTGATCTGCCCGATGGTCGCCCTGAATCGCCTTTTATCGCCCAGCTTTTTTATGACCTGATTGAGTCCCGACTATATTAACGAATCAAGTCGACTTTTTGCCAGCTAGGGGAAGCCATGTACCAATAATCCGTGCCGGGGCTTGTTTTTGCTCATAAGTACTTTCTAGAAATGGTATCACGTTAGGAAATATGCTGAGTAGAATGCCAAAAGAAAATATTCCAAAAAGAAGTAAACTTGCGAGTCTTAAAAGGGCTCTCAATTGTGTTTCGTTTCAGAACCCCTTTTTTTTTTTAGAAAAGTGTCCATTTTTTAAAATTATATTTGGTTTATACTTCGCTGGTATTGGTATTAATTCTTAAATAGTGATTTTGAGTAAATATATAACCATATCTTGTTGTTGTATTTAGTAACTATCGATTCTTTGTGACACCCTTCGCAAGATCCTCGGCAGAAAGCCGCAGAGGGTATACGAAAGCTCCCGAGGGTAGAAGAGAGCTCCAAAGGGTATACGAAAGCTCCAGAGGGCAGGCGAGAAAAGGCGACCTTCAGAGGATCCTCGGACGACCTCGGGCCGACAGGTTTTGATCGGCTACTGTTTTTGAACATGTTTAAAAACAGTAGCCGATCACTTTTTCGGTACTCGACTCTCGTAGGACTGAGGCGATTGCGCAAGACCTTTCCAGACCTTCCCAGGTGATTGTCCGTGATTGTTCGCAAGTTCCCGATTGTTTCGCAGATATGCGGCCGATCAACCAAAATTTGATCCGGTAATCTCGGGATCAAAATAATCCCTGGTGAAATAGGGGTCTTCCTTAACTTTAAGGAAGCAGTGTAATTCCGGGCCCAGGTCCTCATATTCCCGTAACAGCAGCCAAAGCCCCACAATGTCATCTTTTTAAACAAAATTATTAATAAGCCGCGACATGAGATTTCCAACAATGTGGTATGTGCGACCAGCAAAGGCTCAGACCAGCTTGCACACAAGCGCAGTCTGATCAGAGCCTTTGCTTGTCGCTTGAAATTTATATGAATATTAAGCTACTTAACGAACATAATTTGGAGTTTCTGAGCTTAAAAGAAGGCTACACAGGCTCGTCTGAGTCTATTCATGTCAAAATGCCACATTGTTGGAAATCACATGTCGTGGCTCATTTGTCATTCTATATATGAGTTGTATATCTTTAAGATATTTTTAAAAGATGTACACCGGATAAGCGGCAATTGAAAACGTTAATACTATCGACGGAAGTAGATCAAAAATCGTTGGAAACAGGATTTTCGATTGCCATTTGTCGCCCGATTTTTCGATTGCCATTTGTCGCCCGACTGATGACAAATGGCACCCAAAAGCACTGTTTCTAGCGATTTCCATATGCATAAAACAATATGTATTTGTAACTTGGTATATATTTTTACTTATAAAAGCAGATAGCTTCCAATTTCTGTAAAATCTAATGTTAAATTAGATCTTTCTGCAACTCAAATTGGCATTTTCCCTTTCCCTAGAATAAAATGGCTTGTACAAATACACCCTAACTCGTGAGAGGGCCTCATTGTAAAGGCATACATAGAACTCCTCTTTCAATTCCATGATAAAATGTCCCCTGCTAGCACGTTATTACAGCTCTTTACCATCGGATGACGTTCTTGGAACTTGACAGAGGAGGACTGAACATCGGAGTCGAACACTCATTTCATTATATTCTCGTACTGCTCGTGATATTTTAAGTTAATTACCAAATACATTAGAGAGAGAGAGAGAGAGAGAGAGAGAGAGAGAGAGAGAGAGAGAGAGAGAGAGAGAGAGAGAGAGAGAGAGAGAGAGAATGAGAGAGAGAGAGAGAGAGAGCGGGGGGGACAGAGAGAAAGAAAAGAAAGAAGAGACAGAGCCCAGACAGAGACAGAGAGAGGCAGAGAGAGACAGAGACAGAGAGAGACAGAGAAAGAGAAAGAAAGAGAGAGAGCAAAGAAAGAGAGAGTAGAGAAGGAGTGCGAGTAGAGATTAGAGAGTAGAGAAGGAGTGCGAGTAGAGGAGTGCGAGTAGAGAAGAGAGATTAGAGAAGGAGTGCGAGTAGAGAAAAGAGAGTAGAGAAGGAGTGCGAGTAGATGAGTGCGAGTGGAGAAAGATAGAGTAGAGAAGAGTAGAGAAGAAGTGTAAGTAGAGAAGGAGTGCGAGTAGAGGAGTGCGCGTAGAGAAGAAGTACGAGTAGAGAAGATAGGGTAGAGAAGGAGTGCAATAAGAGAAGAAGTGCGAGTAGAGAAGGAGTGCGAGTAGAGAGAGAGAGAGAGAGAGAGAGAGAGAGAGAGAGAGAGAGAGAGAAGAGAAGAGAGAGTAGAGAAGGAGTGCCAGTAGGAAAAGAGAGAGAGAAAGAGAGTAGAGAAGAAGTGCGAGTTAAGAAGAAGAAGTGCGAGAAGAGAGAGAAGGGAATAATTGCGAGAAGAGAAGCAGTGCGAGTAGAGAAGGAGTGCGAGTAGAGAAGGATTGCGAGTAGAGAAGAAGTGCGAGAAGAGAAGGAGTGCGAGTAGAGAAGGAGTGCCAGTAGAGAAGGAGTGCCAGAGGAGAAGAGATAGTAGAGAAAGAGTGCGAGTAGAGAGGAGTGCGAGTAGAGAAGAGAGAGTAGAGAAGGAGTGCGAGTAGAGAATGAGTGCGAGTAGCGGAGGAGTGCGAGTAGAGAAGAAGTAGAGAGAAAGAGAGAGAGAGAGAGTAGAGTAGAGAGAGTAGAGAAGGTGTGCCAGTAGAGAAAGACCGAGAGTAGAGAAGAAGTGCGAGTTAAGAAGAAGTGCGAGAAGATAAGAGAGACTAGAGAAGGAGTGTGAGTAGAGAACGAGTGCGAGTAGAGAACGAGTGCGAGTAGAGAAGGAGTGACAGTAGAGAAAGATAGAGTAGAGAGGAGTGCGAGTAGAGAAGGAGTGCGAGTAGAGAAGAGAGAGTAGAGAATGAGTGCGATTAGAGAAGGAGTGCGAGTAGAGACGGAAGTGGAAAGAGAGCAAGTGTAGAGAAGAATAGCGAGTACAGAAGGAGTGCGAGTAGAGAAGAAGTTCGAGTAGAGAGGAAAGAGTAGAGAAGGAGTGCGAGTAGCGAAAGAGAGAGTAGATAAGGAGTGCGAATAGAAAAGGAGTGCGAGTAGAGAAGAGTGCGAGTAGAAAAGAGAAGGTAGGGAGGAGTTCGAGTAGAGAAGAGAGAGGGTAGAGAAGGAATGCGAGCATAGAAAGAGAGCGAGTAGAGAAAGATAGAGTAGATAAGGAGTGCGAGTAGAGAAAGAGTGCCAGTAGAAAAGAGAGAGTAGAGAAGGAGTGCGAGTAGAGGAGGAAGTAGAGAGAGAGAGAGAGAGAGAGAGAGAGAAGGAGGGAGAGATAGAGAGAGAGTAGAGAAGGAGTTCGAGTAGAGAAGGAGTGTGAGTGGAGAAGAGTGAGTAGAGAAGGAGTGCGAGTAGAGAAGGGAATAGAGAGAGAGAAAGAGAAAGAGAAAGAGAGAGTAGAGGAGGAGTGCGAGTAGAGAAGAAGTGCGTGTAGAGAAGGTGTGCGAGTAAGGAAGGAGTGCGAATAAAGAAGGAGTGCGAGTACAGAAGGAGTGCGAGTAGAGAAGGAGTTCAAGTAGAGAGAGAGAGAGAGAGAGAGAGAGAGAGAGAGAGAGAGAGAGAAGAGAAGAGAGAGTAGAGAAGGAGTGCCAGTAGGAAAAGAGAGAGAGAAAGAGAGTAGAGAAGAAGTGCGAGTTAAGAAGAAGAAGTGCGAGAAGAGAGAGAAGGGAATAATTGCGAGAAGAGAAGCAGTGCGAGTAGAGAAGGAGTGCGAGTAGAGAAGGATTGCGAGTAGAGAAGAAGTGCGAGAAGAGAAGTAGTGCGAGTAGAGAAGGAGTGCCAGTAGAGAAGGAGTGCCAGAGGAGAAGAGATAGTAGAGAAAGAGTGCGAGTAGAGAGGAGTGCGAGTAGAGAAGAGAGAGTAGAGAAGGAGTGCGAGTAGAGAATGAGTGCGAGTAGCGGAGGAGTGCGAGTAGAGAAGAAGTAGAGAGAAAGAGAGAGAGAGAGAGAGAGAGAGTAGAGTAGAGAGAGTAGAGAAGGTGTGCCAGTAGAGAAAGACCGAGAGTAGAGAAGAAGTGCGAGTTAAGAAGAAGTGCGAGAAGATAAGAGAGACTAGAGAAGGAGTGTGAGTAGAGAACGAGTGCGAGTAGAGAACGAGTGCGAGTAGAGAAGGAGTGACAGTAGAGAAAGATAGAGTAGAGAGGAGTGCGAGTAGAGAAGGAGTGCGAGTAGAGAAGAGAGAGTAGAGAATGAGTGCGATTAGAGAAGGAGTGCGAGTAGAGACGGAAGTGGAAAGAGAGCAAGTGTAGAGAAGAATAGCGAGTACAGAAGGAGTGCGAGTAGAGAAGAAGTTCGAGTAGAGAGGAAAGAGTAGAGAAGGAGTGCGAGTAGCGAAAGAGAGAGTAGATAAGGAGTGCGAATAGAAAAGGAGTGCGAGTAGAGAAGAGTGCGAGTAGAAAAGAGAAGGTAGGGAGGAGTTCGAGTAGAGAAGAGAGAGGGTAGAGAAGGAATGCGAGCATAGAAAGAGAGCGAGTAGAGAAAGATAGAGTAGATAAGGAGTGCGAGTAGAGAAAGAGTGCCAGTAGAAAAGAGAGAGTAGAGAAGGAGTGCGAGTAGAGGAGGAAGTAGAGAGAGAGAGAGAGAGAGAGAGAGAAGGAGGGAGAGATAGAGAGAGAGTAGAGAAGGAGTTCGAGTAGAGAAGGAGTGTGAGTGGAGAAGAGTGAGTAGAGAAGGAGTGCGAGTAGAGAAGGGAATAGAGAGAGAGAAAGAGAAAGAGAAAGAGAGAGTAGAGGAGGAGTGCGAGTAGAGAAGAAGTGCGTGTAGAGAAGGTGTGCGAGTAAGGAAGGAGTGCGAATAAAGAAGGAGTGCGAGTACAGAAGGAGTGCGAGTAGAGAAGGAGTTCAAGTAGAGAAAGAGAGAGTAGTGAAGGAGTGCGAGTAGAGAATAAGGTATAGAGAGAGTAGAGAGGAGTGCGAGTAGAGAATAAGATATAGAGAGAGAGAGTAGAGAGGAGTGCGAGTAGAGAATAAGGTATAGAGAGAGTATAGAGGAGAGCGAGTAGAGAATAAGGTATAGAGAGAGTAGAGAGGAGTGCGAGTAGAGAATAAGGTATAGAGAGAGTAGAGAGGAGTGCGAGTAGAGAATAAGGTATAGAGAGAGTAGAGAGGAGTGCGAGTAGAGAATAAGGTATAGAGAGAGTAGAGAGGAGTGCGAGTAGAGAATAAGGTATAGAGAGAGTAGAGAGGAGTGCGAGTAGAGAATAAGGTATAGAGAGAGTAGAGAGGAGTGCGAGTAGAGATAAAAGTTTAGAGAGAGAGAGAGAGAGAGACAGAGTAGAGAGAGGCAGAGTAGAGAGAGGGGAAAAGAATAGAGAGAAGAGAATTGAGAACAAAGAGAATTGAGAGTAGAAAGAGACAAAGAGTAGAGAGAGAGAGAGAGTAGAGAGGAGAGCGAGTAGAGAGTAGTGTAAAGAGAGAGAGAGAGAGAGAGAGAGAGAGAGAGAGAGAGTAGATGGGGAAGAGAGAGTTGGTTGTTTTGCTTAGTTTGTCTTCCTAGTGTCTCGTGATTGTTGTGTGGCTCTTCCTCACGGTGCCATTGGTTTGTCTGAAGTTTGTAATTGTGTTATTTCCTGATCATACTCACTTACTATTTTTGTTGTATTTGCTGGGGGTTCGTGTTTAGCACTTCGTGTTAAACGCTTATATTGTGTCATTTCTAGTTTGGCTTTGCTTATTGTATTCTGACCTTTGAACGTATTCCTTATTTGTCTGTGTTCCAGTGTCCCTGTCTCTTGGAGACATGTGTCTGTCTGGGGTTGTTGCATTTCCTGGTCTCTTTAAAGCGGGTTAACTTATGTCGTGTAAATGCGAAAACACATAGTTAAATTTATGCATCTAGTGAAGCCTGATTAGACCGTACAGGTGATCGTCTAAACATATGGTATACTAATTGCATTGCTACTTGATCTGTCACCTTCACAAAAAAGGTATGTGTCCATTTCATAGTATAATGCTTTGGCATGTTATGTTACTGCCAGATAGTTTCTTTAATGTGATGCTAAGGGCTAAATAGATATGGTAGGCCAAAACAAACTAATGCACAAAAACACCCCTTCACTGTTGAACAAAAACTCTTACAAATTGGTTTATTTAAGCTCGTTTCTCCTTTGATATGTTCCCCGCCAATGGAACCACTTCTTTATGAAAATTTTTGAGTGTTACACTTTTGTTTCTGTATGCGAGAGCTTGTATAATGAGCATTATCAATTTGCCCTTCTCCGAAATCAATGTTAACATACACATGCCTTTCCTCGGACAGCTACCCAGCATACCTCCGAACGGAAAGCTACCCATAAACATGATACCACCGTTATAAAATTGCAAATAAATAAGTGTTTTACAAGTATTTTTGAATTGTATTTGACTGATTCATTCCAAAGAGAGGTTATACATTCCAGCGGTGGCAGTGAATCAAGTAAAAATAAAATAATAGATATGAATATTAACTGATGAATTCGAAATATTCTTCCAAATTACCGCATTTCCGAATTCAAATGCGATTTTAACTCGAACAGATTAATTTCCAAAACATGTAATGTTTTCAGAGTTATCATCATTCTGTATACTATCGACCTATATGTTGTTCTTTTCCCTAAAAACGAATCTAAATGAAGTAAAATCGTCTCAATACAGACCATGCCCAACCCAAAAATCCTTTGTTTACCTCCGGTAGCCAGCACCCTCCGAGATCTAGACATGCGGTTCACCTGGGTGGTCTATGTATTTTGTTACTAAATTTGGGCCTCGACGCGAGTTTTTCACAATTTCTAGTCCAATGTTTTGACAACATATACCAACTTTCCTGCCAGCCAAGAGTGACAGTGATGTCATGTTTTGTTTACAAAGTTACCAGGACTTCGAATCAAAAGATCACTTGTGTATTAATCCTACCCGCAGGATAGGATTGATACACAAGTGATCTATCGATTCGCGTTGGCTCAAGTGAAGTGTACAAGTCAATGTTTTACTTAAAAATTGTAAACAAAATATTATGTCTCTGTCACTTAGGGGATAACTGTATTCAAAAGTTTCATATGGTGGGGTATATCGTCGGATTTCCGAACGTATATCCAACGATATACCTCCCCAAATGAAAATTTTAAATATGGTTATCCACATTTAATCCACTTCTGTAGTTTGAATCTTAATTGGAGCGTTGCAAGACGCGTAAAGTCGCACTTCATCCAACGAAATGTGACGTAATTAATGATGTCAAACTATTTCCGACAGTATATCGCAGGATATACTGTCGCAAAATTTGACGTTATCCAATCAGACGTCGCGTTACAAACTCAAGTGCATTAGAGTCTTGGTTGGCACGACAGTAGAGTTGAAATAAATATCGGAGACTCAAACTACTGAAAGCTCATTAACTATACATGTCGAATGGAATATCCCATCCTTATCAGTTCGAAGAGTCCATATTCAATTTTAGGGATATCAGGTATGGTTTTGTCTTTCATTTCTATTTGAATTGAGATTCCATTGACAAACGATGGAGTGACAGATCGCTCTGTAGCATCTTATCTGGAACTGCATTGTTTGCCTCCCCCCCCCCTTTCAAAAATAGCATCAGGCGTGAACAGGTTAAAATAATTGGAATTCATACATTATGTAAATAATGCTGCCGTTGTTTTCCACATTTCATGGGTATGATATAAACAATCACACCGGGTAGGCGGCAATCGAAAAAGCCAATACTATCGAGGAACGTAGATCAAAAATCAATAGAAACGAGCCAGTGCATGAGATTTCCAACAATTTGACATTTTGACAAGTGTAGACTCGGACGAGCCTCTGCAGCCTCCTGTTAAGCTTAGAAACTCTAAATGGTGTTCAGTCAGTAGCTGCTCAATCATAGCATACTCAAGCGACTAGCAAAGGCTCTGATCAGACTGCGCGTATGCGCAGGCTGGTCTGAGCCTTTGCTGGTCACATATACCAAAATGTTGGAAATCCCATGCACTGGCTCAAACGGTGTTTTCGATTGCCATTTGTCGCCCCACTGTTTCCATCGATTTTGATTCGCGTTCGTCGATTGTTGATAACGTTTTCGATTGCCGCCTACCCGGTGTAATAATACTGCCTACAAACAATTCAATAGATTTTCTTTTGACCACGATGGACTGAAAATGTTAAGGCTGGCCTACGTATCTCCCATGCCTGCTCTTAGGGCCCTGCTACTGCCAGACTTTAATTAAGACCGCGTACCAAATCAAAATAATTTTCTTATTTCTCAACCGAAACATATGTTGTGGGTACTCAAAAGAACCGCCTCATTGAGGCGGTTCGTTTGAGCACCCAAATCATATGTTCAATTGGTGGATAAGAAATTATTTACAATTTTACGCTCTAAAATTTTGGTTAACTAAACCTATGTATCTTGACGCAGCTCTATTTGGAGTCTTCGGCATGCATTATATAAGTACATAATAATCTTAACGACATATGCTCGCAGGTGGAGTAAGTCGGTACGTAGTGTACAGTTGTTAATATAGGATACTAGAGGTATGACAAGCAAATTTATTCTGCGTGCCTGAATATACGTGTTCATGTTGTTACAGTGCAAATCTACGATGGCATTTGTAATTATATCAGGGCTTTTTCCAGCAATTTTTGGAAAAGGCCCCTGGCCAAAATAAGGAAAAAATGATCGACGTAACATCAAAATTGGGAAAAATTAACGACATAATACATAACAAGGGTAGGAAAATATATCCTCAAAATCAAGTTATTTTAGATTGTATTATGTCAAACATACCACTAAAGCACCAGTGTTTAAGTATCATTCTGATATGGGACATTGTTTCTCATAAGTAGTAGTGATCTCTTAAGAAAAGTAAAAACAAAATAGATGAAAAAAAATATTTTTACTTTTCTTTATTGGGAAAAAACAGACATGGTGTTGGGAAAATATGGGAATGGTGCCGAAATTCGGCCCCTAGAGATGGGCAGAAAACCCCCTGTATATAGGCTAAAATACACTTCACTGGGCTCTACTGATTCTATCTAAGAATTATGGGATGGTTTATATCTAAATTAATTCTTGCATACATGTAGTTCACTATATCGCTTACTCGTAGCCTAGGGGATTATGCATATTAATCACATTAAGTATAATTGTGCCCTGTAAAATGCAAGTGTCCCTTAAACATATAATATTTATTTATGCCATTTTTGTTTTCAAATATGGTTCTTTAGTCGTTACCCTCTTAATCAATGTATTTATAAGCTCAAAAACGACCTTCAATGACGAAAATTGTTGTTATTTCAGGCCTCCAGATAAGAGTGCGTATTGTAAAACTATTTTCTTTATTTCTCATCCAAAACATATGTTGTGGGTACTTAAAAGAACCGTCTTTTGAGCACCAAAAACACATGTTTAAATTGATGGGTAAGTAAATATTTACAATATTTACAATTTTACGCTTATAAAATCCCTTATCTGGATCTATGTTATTTGTTATCTTCTGATGCAAAGGGTGCACTGGTGAGATGTGTGTGTGTTTTTGTTTAGTTTGTTTTTTGCAAGGAGGTGTTTTGCGCATTTGCGATAACTACCACGCGCTAGCTAAATTAAGGTCAAATTCCAGGACGCACTATGTTTCATGAAGTTTTACATGAGGTTGACCCTGACAGGTGCTTGCAGTGGAGAACTATGATGTGTCGGCCAGTCTGACACTATTTTGATCATTAGCGCCTCGTTGACGATACAAATAAGACCAACGAACATCTCAATTTCCACAGTCATTTTATAAGTCCATACAGAGTTTATTCCCATGTATACTCATGTCCAATGAAAACGCACCACTCTTCCAATGCGCATATTTGTGGCCTATCAAAAGCTGTGCAAAATTGTGTAATTTATAATTATTATTTAGGACAAATGCGATGATTTCGCACAAAAATTTCAATTCTAGTGACTCCGTTAACACATGACGTTACGTCAGCCTCAAAATTGCGTTAATCGCATTTTGGACGTATACAAAAAGACCCCAAAATCTCGTTTAATTGTTTTCTGTTTGCCAGTAGATGCCCTGCTATTTCGCCACAACTTTGACAGTTGTGACACAACAGCTAACGCTACACTAACGCGAACAATGTCACTATGTAAGCTTAAATATGGAGTGGTCCGACAAAATTGACGTAAAATGTTTAATTGCGATTTCTACAGTCCTAGTGTTCTACACAATGCTTATTTCCGTCTTACAAACTCACACACATGCAAAACGTCATACAAATCCTCTAAAAATTTGACGTTGCATCATTGACGTCAAATTTGAGCGCGTCGCCAGCCGTGCGAGTATTATCTAACATTAAGTTCAACACAGATACTCTTAGGTTTGTGTATACGAACTTTTAGAAATTGACGTTTATCAAAAAACGTTGATACCTACGCTCCGTCGATGTTAGCGACCCGCTAAACGAGCAAGAAATCTTCTTGCTAAGACCTTGTCGTAATTTTGCATCAGTAAAAGAAGGATTCCTTGAATGTCTCGAATTTACGCCTAGTCAAAATTATGCTAGTGACGTCACATTGTGACGTTGTAGCCGCTTTCAAGGCAAGATGACTATTCCTGGCTATCAATTTAGAGATTCTTTGCAATGTCTACAAAGAAAAATGCGAAAATAATGCTTTTGAAAATTCTGACACATTCGATGACTTGTTCTGTGACTTTCTGTTTTGACGGTTGTTTTGTTAAATGGTTCCAGCACGTGTCATCAGTGATCATTCGGTTTTAAAGACCTATCAGTAACTTACAGAATATCCAGAGTACAATAAGACGCAATTACAAAAATAAAATGTTAAGTCGTTAAAAAGATATAGTCATTTTTGTAGGTGGTGCGTTTTCATTGAACATGAGTATACTTGCAAATGTATCGCGACGTCTGATTGGATAACGTTACAGTAATCAATTTGCGATAGTATATTTTGCAATATATTGTCGCAAATTTGACGTAACGTCGTTTTTCATTGGCTGAAAAGTGGTTTTATGCAGCTGATAAATGTTTTTGTGCAGCTGACAAATGTTATTATGCAGCTGACATCCACTGGGAGTAGACGCAACATATTGCATTTCAACTGAATGTTTGAAGGAAATATGTGTCTAGTGCATTAGAATGGGGATAAAAATATTCAAAATTTTCATTTGGGGAGGTATATCGTCGAATATACAGTACATTCGAAAATCATGTTTTATGGCTCCGCCAGTGCGTCGCCGTAAAACTTAATTTCTGACAGTATATCCGACGATATACCTCCCCAAATGAACTTTTGAATGAATAAAGTTATCTCCGAAGTGGTAGATGAAGTATCATACATACAATGTAACTAATTAAATACTGTAAATTGGGAAATTTTCGCGAGAATTTATTTTCGCGAATAGCGTTTAAACAGACATTTGCGACGTTAAAACTCGCGACAAGGACATGATTTACCTATGCCAGTAAATGACAGTGTGACTTCGACATTTCGCAATGCTTTTATTTTCACGAAATTGCGAAGTTTCGCGAAAATAAAACCCTCGCGAAATTTCCGAATTTACAGTAAACATACATTTATAAGGTAGAGGTGATTCAGAGGAGGACCACGCACTGGATTCTTTGCTCCTACTCTCCTTACTAAAGTGTTATGGAACTTCAACAAACAATTTAATCTTAGAACGTGTTTTTAGAAGAAAATTGATACTAAGGTACCTGTAATAATGATGTACATAATTATACACGGCCTAGTTACCATACCTGTACCACCATGCTTTGAACAACCCATGAGATCGAGATGGCATAGCCACCCCTTTTGCATTACGTCAATTTCATACTACAGCAAAATATTACAAATTTGCCTTATTCGTCTCAACTTCCAGTCAAGATAGCACTACTGCCCACTATAGATAAGGTCAATATAACCAGCTCTTGTATTACTTGACTTTTCGCTTACTGTAAAGGCGGCAACTTTAATATTCATATCTGGGTGTGGTTGGGCTATTTCATCTGTTAATGAAGGGAATTCAGGTTTTATTTATAATTTGGTAAAGAGTTAATAAGCTTTTTGAGCCGCGCAAACGTGCGTGCATTTTATGAAAATCATAACCGTATACACACTGAACTAACGTGTATTAACCCTTCAAGCGCATAATCACAAAATGTATGTTTTAATCGTTCACTAAACCATTTGAAACCTCATAGATAAACAGTGTGGACTAAGATCTGGGTCCACAATGTTTGCCTCTCTGCTTATATTAAATAGACATTTTCAGATGCAGTTATTTTGCTGGCGTTTTAAGGACTAAATAATGACTGATGTGATGGCACAAGATGATACGGTTACTTTTGAATAAAACCACGCCTCCTTTTCAGCTTTTACCTATGCCTAAGGTTGACTAGTCCTAATTACGCATTCATGAGGCGCCGCCTTTACAGAAAGCGAAAAGTCAAGTAATATATATACTTTTAACACTATCATATATCTTTTGTTTTAAACACAGTACCGTGACAGTCAGGCGTAATCAACCCGCACGTAATCCTCTCGAGGTGCTGCTACATAATCTAAAGAAAGAAAAAAGTGTACAATCCTGGCCGCTGTCGCTGGTGGGCCCATAGTGGCCCGTTTTATATCACTACTGGGAAGATGTGCTTATACAATTTGAATGCAATCTGTCCATACATTCTCAAATTATCTAATATATGAGCCAGTGCATGAGCTTTCCAACAATGTGGCATTTTGACATGTGTAGACTCGGACGAGCCTCTGCATCCTCCCTTTAAGCTTAGAAACTCCAAATGGTGTTCAGTCAGTAGCTTAACAATCATAGAATACTCAAGCGACTAGTAATGGATCTGCTGGTCGCACATACCACATTATTGGAAATCTCATGTACTGACTCATATATTAAGTGTTGCGTTAGCTGTGGCCTTCAGTGTAGAACCATTACATGTATCTTATAAACCTTCCTCATTTATTTTAGATGTCCAAGTTAAACATTTTCGTGCTGATATGCCTTTTAGCAGGTGTGGTGTTTGGAGCACCAATTGATGAACTGGATGAACAATGGGAGACCTACAAAGTAATTCATGATAAACAATATGGATCTCAAGAGATATACAGGTAAATTATCTTGCTGACATGCCTTGTAGCAGGAGTGATAATTAGAACACCAATTGCTGAGCTAGGTGAACAATCGGAGACGTTCAAAGCAGTTTATGAAAAACAATATGGAGCTCAGGAGACACACAGTTAAATTATCTTGCTGATATGCCTTGAAGCAGGAGTGATGATTAGAGCACCAATTGTTGAGTTGGACATACAAAGCAGTTTATGATAAACAATATGGAGCTCAGGAGACACACAGGTAAATTATCTTGCTGATATGCCTTGAAGCAGGAATGGTGTTTGGAGCACCAATTGATGAACTAGATGAAGAATTGGAGACGTTCAAAGCAGTGTATGATAAACAATATGGAGCTCAGGAGACACACAGGTAAATTATCTTGCTCACATGAATGAACAATAGGAGACGTACACGGAAGCTTATAACATGGAACTAGCCTACGGCCCAGGGTAGGGGGGGGGGTACTCTCATTTTTTCTTAATACCTAGGCTCAGGCCCACCATCTACCTTTCATCCCCAAAAGATATCAGGAATTTCAAGCACTCCAAAAAAATATTTGAAAATTTACCAATTCAAATAATAGCCCACATTCCGTACCTTTACCTCAAAAAACGCTATGTTGATTTGGGGTCATTTTAACTGCAAAGGAGTTTAAATATTAAGTACTGGCTATTCTGAAATTGTTTTTTCTTTCAGGCGACGAATATGGGAAGATAATCTAAATGTGATCAACAAACACAACTTGGAAGCTGATCTAGGTCTTCATACATTCCGACTTGGCGTCAACAAATATGCAGATATGGTAACATAATTTTCAATTTATATTTGTTACAGAAAAGAACGTGAGTATGGCCAGGAAATGTCACAACCACACATCATGTGCTGATCAACCCACGGCACCGTGTGAAAGAGAATGATAACGCGAACAACAAAAAAGGCAATAAAAGAAAAGCTGCCAGCTATCCCTTCCCAAGCCAGATTATTTCAAACCTAAAAACAATACTAAGTACTTCACAACAAAACGAGGACCGAGAACATAACTAAGTTTGACAAAACGCTTTTTTGTATTTTTGTATAGCAAAAATAAAATCAGAAACGTTATGCATTACAACCAACATAACCACATGCATATTGCTTTGTCCTTTAAACAAAGCCAAGTTATGCGTAAGAACTGAGTACTCACAACCACCCTTTAAAACAATGTAGCCCAAGTTTCAGAACCAAGGTGAGTTTGACAAGGAAATGCCATAAATTCGGACCAGCACTCGGCACCACGTGGAAGAGAGAGACAGATAGCTTCAGCACAATTAAAGTAATGCTACCATCTCTCTCTCTCTCTCTCTCTCTCTCTCTCTCTCTCTCTCTCTCTCTCTCTCTCTCTCTCTCTCTCTCTCTCTTGCTAGACTTGAAAGAATACCAAGAACCACGCGATAAAAGATCCAACACAAAACAACACACCCACTGTGAGCAACAATAAAAAAACAGCAACAGACAGGCAAATTGAATATGACCCGAAAATGTTTAATCCATAAATCAAAGTAAGTAAGGGTGTAAAGATCAGGAATCAATACATCAAGTACCACACCTGACCCAGGATACCAATGGGAAAGTGACAAACTCACAGTAAGACACCACAAACGACAGCCAAGAGGTCAGCCCTTTCCCAGTAGGTGACCACAAGGCACATATAAACAGACGCGCACAAAGGCATAACAAACGCAAGACAGAAAATAGCATAAAATATCCACAAAAGAAGTACCGCCTTGGAAGGATCAGTAAAATATTTTACTGGAGGGCTTAAACTGGTTTTACGGCGCGCCAACCTCACCCTTGATTCAGATGTGGATCAAGACACATAGATATTTGGTTTGCATGTAAGACCTCTTACTTATCAATGCATCATCTCCTAGAACATATAAATCAAGATATAACAAGGAGATAAAGCAAATATAAGGACTCAACAGTAAATAAAACTGAATACCGGAGCAAAAGAAATCAAACAGGTTAACCCTGGTGGGCCAGAAGCATCAGGCCCCTACCATCTCATCAATAGATAAACCTTTAAGTCGGAACCGTCATAGAGTCTAAAGTCCGACCCACAGGCGTGCAATTAAAGAGGAAAGCAAAGTTGCCAACAGTGATTGGGTTGACCATCAAGCATGCAGTCTGTCGCAATACATTAACGTTATAGCCAATCTTTTTATAATGGGAAATTATTTTAATGAACTGCGCTGAAAAATTATTAGAGCCATCAATCTTCGTCAATTGATACACCAAGTCACCATAGAATGCAGGTTCAGAAAGTCCTTGGCAAAGCCAAATTATGCTACTAAGAAGAAACGTACTCAATGAGTACCATCAACGCACTTTTAAAACAAAGATGCAACCAAACAATCAAAAATGATTATGTGAATATTTCAGAACAATGCTGAAACATGTAAAAACTTCATCTAATGTCCATCTCTTGCTACCTTTACAGACAACATCTGAATTCACACAAGTTATGAATGGTCTACAGACACGCCAGAACTTGACTTGGAATGTTTGTAAGCGCTGGACAGGATCAGGAACGAAACTGAGTGACCTTCCTGACGAAGTCAACTGGGTCAACAAAGGCTATGTGACGGAAGTGAAAGATCAGGTAGGGATTTATCTTTATCATATGGCGCGAGACTACACTTAATTTTACTATATAATTTAATCATTCATTACAACACCTCCTATTATAATGATGTAGCTGGCTTTCTTCTGAAGCTTTTCCCCACTCAAACATGGCCTGGGAGTCATTCAAATCACTGACTAGATAGGACAAGTTCGGCTCGTTTTGGAACCACAGGAATTTAGACAAACCCTATACTCCTTTCTTAATATTCCTCATGAATATTAATCAGATATTTCAGAACGAGGCTCAATGAGTAAACTACTAACAGCTGATTTAGCGTCTATAGAGATATCAAGGCCGCTCTTACACAACAGAAATCTTCATTTAGTTCCATTTTGTGTCAGTCTCATTCATATTTTATTTGTTGAATCCTTTATATATTAAATCTCATAATCTTTCTTTTGGTGAAAAACGAAATTATCAATGTAATTCTTGAATTCATGCGTTTATGACCTTAAAGGTCAGCAACATACTAGCCAGCAGAGTCTGCTAATTTCAGCGTTCGAGCCAGTAGCTGCACAGGGTGGTTTGAGCCTTACCTGGTTGCAAACCCCAAAGATAGGTTTTCTCGTGACAGGGCAAATTTCATGAAAGGAATAGTTTTCTTGGTTCAGACATTTATCTTGATTTACTCTTAGGCCAAAGTAAAATAACTTTCTGTTAAAACGACACAGAATTTTCTTGAAGTAGTAATTGCAATGTAAACATACATGTTCAATGGTCTAAAAACGCAAAATTAATTTTCTTTCTAAGTTTGTAAGCAGTCAGAAAATGATGAAAACCACATGATTATACTAGAGATAATATTTCTCCAACACTTTCAGCCATACCATAAGGTCTCTAATATTCCTCACTTTTCACCTAAATCATTCCCTGTTTGGGAAATTTGCTGCTGAGGATGACGCTGACATCTTTTTTTTTTTTTTTTTAAATTTATTCTATCACTTCTTATAGATGGAGGTTTTGAGACTTTGAACCAAACTGCACAGGTGGATGGTCCTTTAAAACTAGTCTTATGACAATATACATTGTCCATGGCTGTGATTTGCTGACCCAGGGGGTAATCTTCAACAGGCTACTGAGCTACCAACTGGGTACAAAATAGTGAGTTTGATCGGGAAATACCACAATCACAAATCGCAGACAACCCCATGGCACCGCGAGGAAGAGTCACGCAGCCATCACGAGACACCAAGAAGACAAATTAAGCAAAGCAACCAACTCTCTCTTCCCAATCAAGATGATTGCCATACTAGAATGGACATAAGGTAACGTACAACAAAACATAGAACAATGAAAGACTCCCACAATGGGAGTAACAATAAACAAAGTCAACAACAACAGAACCACCACCTTAGAACGGACAGCATACTAAGCCATCGGCGGGGGGGGGGGGGGGCTTCAATTAAATTTGATCATGTTTCAAAGAGCTTATTGTTCTTTTGCTTTTTTCCAAAATAAACTGCTTTTTCAAATTTAGTTACCCCTTCATTTGAAAAAATGGCTTAAAAATATGCTTAAATACCCCCCAAAGCAGCGTACATATATGTGTTCGTCTGTAGAATAATTACATGCGATTGATCCTTATCATGTTGAACCCAGATATATCCGAATTTGAAAACAGTTTGGACGCAGATCAGCTGGCTTCCTCATTTTTTGATAAATATGCATGTCAATTTATGTGTGTGTGGGGGATGGTATTCCTTGAAATATAAAGGAAAAAAGGTTATCTGCAACTTGTGATTGTGGTATTTCCTGATCATACTCACTTACTATTTTTAACTCATTTAAGCCGAATGGAAAGTCCCATTATCATCAATTAGCCCAGTCCATTTCCGTTTTAATGGTTTGTATTTTATTTTTATGTTTATCAAAAGTCTTATAGAACTTTCTGGAAGCAAACAGTGGAGACCCTAAGACGCTACATTCTATGGCATCTGATCTGAGTCTGCACTGTTTGTCTTTGTCCCACAAAAGGACGCAAAAAGTGGGCAAAAAACTTTGATATAAATGTAAAATTTAATTTTCTTGTATTGGTAATTTGCATACTTAGTCGTGCCGAAACTGGTTATTTTGGTAACTATGGTATCAGAGTGGAACTAGTTTTGCTTTTACATTCCACTCTAAAGGATTTTAATGTGTTCTGGGAATAATAATAAAATTACATGAGTTCAGGATTAGCAGATTAAAAGGTATTTTTGATTGTTTTCAAAGCATTTTTCATATATATACAAGTACATATTTCTCAAGCAGCCATTGTTTACATCTGTACTCATTCAGCCTCGGTTTGAGTTTGGCATCTGTGGTATGCATATAATTTGAGAAGGAGCTATGGTGAGACAGCAGTCGTGTTGGCTATCTTAACAGCATTCTACTCAGGTGTGCAGATGCCTCAGTTTTCCTGGGACAGAAGCAACATTTTCTGAAAGCTTATTCACTGGGCAGTTCAGACATACCCAATAACAAGGATGCTCACATGAATCCTACTGACAGGGGAACTATTTTTGCGCGAAATAATATCCTTATAGTAAACAAACCAATCAAGGGACATAAGTGTGGTCTGATTCCATATGAGCCTCCGCATGATATTTCCAACAATGTGGTATGTGGATACGCGCAGTCTGATCAGAGCCTTTGCTAGTCGCTTGAATATGTTATGAGCGTCAATCTACTGACTGAACACCATTTCTAAGCTTCAAAGGAGGCTGCACAGGCTCGTCTGAGTCTACAATTGTCAAAATGCCACATTGTTGGAAATCACATGTCGCGGTTCATATAGTAAACCAGAGGCCGTGGGCTTAATTACCAGCTTTTCAGGTCTGTTGGATGAGACTTTAAGCCTCCATATGACCTTGGCTATTTGTGGGACGTTTACTCAAAATACTCTCACCTAACATAGTTCTAACCCTACCCTAACCTAGCCATAATCATCATTAATTGAATTTTAAATCATATGTGTTACTTTGAATGCATTGTATTATATGGCTTTTTGGTTACTGTAAAGGCGGCACCTCATGAATGCGTAATTAGGACTCATCAACCTTACACATAGGTAAAAACTGAAAATGAGGCGTTGTTTTATTCACAAGTAACAGTACCATCTTGCGCCATTACCTCAGTATAGACGCAAAACACATGATTTAGTCCTTAAAGCGCCAGCAAAATAACTGCATCTGAAAATGTATATTTAACATAAGCAGAGAGGCAAACATTGTAGACCCAGATCAAACTGCTCCTACAGGAACAGTCTGATCTGGGTCCACACTGTTTGTCTGTGAGGCTTCAAATATTTTAGTGGACGACAAAAACACACATTTTGTGAATATGCGCTTTTAATGGTAATAAATGTGAGTTCAGTGTGTATACGGTTAGGATTTTCGTGAAATGCACGCACGTTTGCTCGACCCAAACAACTTATTAGTTCTTCACCAAATTATAAATAAAACTGATTTCCCTTGTTTAGCAGACTAAATAGCCGAGCCATGCCAAGATATGAATATTAAAGTTGCCGCCTTTACAGTAAGGAAAAAGTCTATTAATACGTACAAGCATCTTCATCCAGTGAAAATTCCGAATAGTGGTGGACAGTCTTGTCCAAATTGCAAACACCATTGAATATTCAGACATCAAATTATTTATCTATTAATAGGGTAAAGTCAGGTAACTTCGGACATCAGGTAAATTCAGACAGCGACCTTGTTTGATTCATATAATAATTATTGGAATAAAAAATAATCAACTAAGCAAACAGTGAAAATCCTGATATGACGGCTCATCTGGATTTCCACTGTTTGCGAATGTGTGTCCGAATTCACCTGGTGTCCGAAGTTTCATAACTTTACCCTAAAGAGCAAGTTTACATTATTTTTTTTAGTGATATCATATTAACTTATTGTGTTATTCCACTGTCATTTACTGAACAAAAGAAATGAACAAAAAACAATTTGTTTCAGTCCCCATATTTGCTATTTTTTTTATTCAGCAAATGTTTGCATAAAGCGGTTGTTTCATACTTATTCATTGTATCACAAGACGTCGCGCTTTGGAGAGATATAACACCATGCAATAAAATCGATAAACCACTAGTGGTTTACAGATTTAGTAACGGTACTTAATAACGTCCATTGACAGGTTTGAGATACCACTATGGGATGTGCCTCTTCATCTGCCATAAGGTATATTACACATGCTTATTTTATTGAGAGGTTTGAGAGACCACTATTACGTTGAGTAAAAGGTGGCAAAATATTGACATTTCACGCCAAAAGTGATTATTTATGTAATTTTAATGTCAAATGATAAATAGATTTATCTCTTTTTCCTAACTTATTTAATAAATACAATAAAAACATAAGCACTCATGTAGGATCTTCTATATATAAACGGGTGACTATGACCAGGCAATGCAACAATCACAGACCTCAGACCAACCCGCGGTACCATGAGGAAGAGACACCTAACACAGACAACCTCAACACGATTGAAGTAAAGGAACAAGTTTCCTCTGTTCCTAAGTAAATATAATTTCAAGGTACTGTAAGCCCAATGTTTACTGTCGTCGCCCTGGGCCCTGTCACCTGTTAAACTAACGGTACCGGGAGCCAACTCACGACGGTAAACATTAAAGGCATTATAGTTGTGGTTCTTGTTGGGCTATTGCTGCGACCCATGTAAATAGTTGAGTCACGTGTGTGTACACAGCCAAAGACAAACATCAGACACCATGTTTTCACAGTATATGATTGTAAATATTTTCAGGGTAGTTGTGGCTCTTGCTGGGCATTTGCTGCGACCGGAGCACTGGAAGCAATGCATTTCAAGAAGACAAACAAATTAGTATCAATGTCAGAGAAGAATCTGATGGACTGCTCCAACAAACAGGGTAGATATACATATATAAAGGCGTGTTTATATACAAACAAAAGTGTTAAACCTTTGTATGCTAATGACTCCAAAATGCACACTTTAGCTAACAACGAAAATCAACATAACGTTTGCATTATGCAGCATTTCACAAAGGCCTAAAATCTATTCAGAGAAAAAAATGTTCGAAAATTATAACCTGTGACCCTTGATTTAGACAATTAGATGAAGTTTATTGTATCAAAATGTAAGTGATTATGATAAGGAAATACCACAATCACACACGGATAACCAAACCATGGCACCGTTAGGAAGAGCCACAAAGCAATTTATTATTACAGTTACATTACATCTGGAAGACAAGTAAAGTAAATCCACAAGCTCTCTCTTCCCCTTAAGATGATTACAAAACTGGAAAGGATACAGCGAAAGGACACAATTAATGTATAATCAAACAAGGACAAAAAACACACGTGGGGGCGGGTTGATGTATTTTATGTATTTTTCTGACGCCAAACCTTTGCCGTAGATTCTGATGATGTTAAAACACAAAAATGTATAGTGAGCATGATCAGGAAATACCACAATCACAAACTGCAGACAAACCGGTGGCATCGTGAGCAACAGCCACACAATAATCTCGAGACACCAGGACGACAAACACAGCAAAGATGTTTTAGCTCTGATTGAGACTTTCTAGATTATGCATTGCAGTTCAAACCAGTAGGAAGAATATAATAGTGCACAAATATATTAACTTCAACACTATAATAGAAATAGAGCTATTATTCATACTTGACAAAATTGAGACATTGTGACCAATGAAAATGGTCACAAACAGTAAACATGGGTATGAAATGTCACAATACTCAGCATGATGGCACAAACTACGAATTTGTACATTTTGAATGCCAACGCTTTGGAACTTTGACAGGTTTGGTCATTTAAGGGCTAATTCGTTCAATTTTAATTACTCACATCATTAATAGTATCATTTAAAGACTCAAGCAAACTTTGTCTTATAGTCAAAAACATTTTCAGTATTCTTTTTCGTTTTCAACGGGAAACGTGAAAATTCTTTTTTAAATTTTTGTGTAAGGCATATATTGACCAATATGAGCCCTGTGTCCTTTTTATGGGAAGTGCAGACGCATGATGCCTGATGCGACGTCTGATTGGGATCTTTTATTTTATAAAAAACAAGAATACCATCCAAAACATTTAAAATGAAAATGGGTGTCCTACTGACAAGGTTAGGAAAGTACATTCGGCTAAAAAGGGTTAACAAAAAAGAAATATTTTCAGGTAATATGGGTTGTCAAGGCGGACTTCAAGACCAAGCATATAAATATGTAATAGAGAATGGTGGCATTGATACCGAGGAATCATACCCCTATGTACCAAAGGTAATATACATCCTCATACAGTACTTTTTCCCATTCAGTTTACTTTTTAGGAGCAAAAATTGTTACTACTTGTCGGTTTGTAACGAGACTTCAGTATGACATCAGTGAAAATCAATACGTGTAGCTTGCATGAAAAGGATGGACAACGTCAACTGGTAAGTTACCTTTGCATTTGCTTAATCAACTCTACTGTACACATGAAATTTCGACTGTACAGTGTATCTGGATAATGTTTCTGTACTTTCTGACATCTCTTAATGTCCCAAAACATGCTATGCCAAGACTGTTGCACGCTTGTCCAGAGACTAACTCAAAATCAGACCATCGTCACACTATCGTGGCCATATGGTACCGATTTTGAACATGTTTGGGACATTTTAGAGGGCGTAACGTCAGGTACCATCATGGTGCTAGTGATCATTGCATTGCATCGTGAATGGGCAGCGGTCCCCCAGAATGACATCAGAGTAATTATTGGCTTGATGCGTTACACTGCCTGTATGCGGGCTGACAGAAGTCATACCTCTAATTAAACATTCTGTGACAATTTAAAAAATGACTCCTATCCTTTCCTTTTACAATTTAAAAAAAATTATATTGAATTTAATTGGATACACTTTTCAATTAACACTCTAAAGATCAGTATAAACAGAATAACTGAATTTATTTTTACGTATTTTCAAGAAAATTGGGAAATGATATTGTATGCGTTTTCTTTTTTGGGGTTTTATAATTCACCAACTGCCTAGTCTCACGTCAACAATAAGTATGGGGTCATGACCAGAATATGCCACAATCACACACTGCAGACCCACCCACGGTGCAGCAAGGAAGAAATACATAGAGACTCTAACGTGAGTGTTCATGTTTTATTGAACTTATTAAACGAGTTGAGGAAAAGAAGTAAAATGCGAGGCTTGCCGAGTATTTTGTCTGTTTTTCGCAATGAGATTAATAAATTCGAATAAAACAGGAGCATGAATGTTAGATTCTATTTATCATATGACATAAAACTTATTTTAGAATCGTATTTTTTGCGTGAAAACGTAAGGGTTTTGCCATATGCGTGACATTAAAAGTGTCATTGCATATCGTTTCCCGTAAATTGGTAAACCACTAGTGATTTATCGATTTTATTGCATGGTCTTATATCACTCCCAGACGCGACGTCATATGATAAAAACCTTAATAGCCACATGACAGCAGGAACATAAAATAAGGCAACCAGCTTTCTCATCCTCACCAAAAGTATTGCAAAACTAGAAAAGGACATTAAATACTGCATTACAAAACAAGGACCTAACGAACAAAAAACGCAAAACAATGGGAGCAACAAAAATCAATTAATCAACAACAAAAAACATCGCTTTAGAACGAACCGCAGTCAACATCACGGGGGTGCTTAAATATATCTTACTGGCCCCATATTTGCTTGCCAATTTTACCAAGTTTTTGTTCATAATTTCCTATCGTAATAATCGTTTGATTTTAGCACACGAAGGCAACGTCAGTCTATATGTTTTATGCTCCATATAGCATTACGTTTCAAGAAAATCCAATGCTGAGACATGTATGAAAGTAAGAAAGACAGCAAGGATCAGGAATCGATACAATCAAGTACCACACCTGTCCCAGGATACCAACTGGAAAAGTAACAAAATCACAATAAACATCTGGTCAATGCAATTACCTATTTGGCGATAGCTAAAACACAGCTTTTCATAATGATATGAATATCATAGTTTCTCAGAAGAGATTATTATCCTGAAGTCCTGGGTCAGGTGTGGTACTTGATTGTATCGATACCTGATCTTTGCCTTCTTTACCTTTATTATCCTGGTATATTCTACGATAACTAAAGTAATTTTTATCACCTTTACCAACTTTAGCATAAAATATCTCGTGATGTGCAAGGTCTACACTGATATAGGTGGTACAAAATGGTTATACCATGTTTGTCCGCCTGTACGTAAGATAATCCACTCGCTAATGCTCGTGGATTATCTCTACGTACAGGCGGACAGCACATGGTATAACTATTACGTGTTTAATATCTAGGATGGTAAATGTGAATACAGTAAAGCTAATATAGCAACAACTGAAACAGCATGCTATGATATTGGTTACCCTATATTCCACGAAGAGAGTATATTACAACAGGCTGTTGCTGCGATAGGACCAGTGTCCGTGGGGATAGACGCGGGGCACCAGGCTTTTCACCTATACAAGTAAGTGGCAAATATAAATAGAGGATCTTACATGAGTGCTCATGTTTTATTGAAATTATTAAACGAGTTGGGGGAAAGAGATAAAATGCGAGGCTTGCCGAGCATTTTATCTCTTTTTCGCAACGAGTTTAATAAATTCAATAATACAAGAGTACGATGTTAGATTCTATTTATCATATGACATTAAGATTACTTTGAAATTACTTTAAAAAAACGTCATAAATTTGTCATTATGTACGCAGCGTTGTTATGGACGTCATAACGTTTCCCGAAAATCTGTAAACCACTAGTGGTTTATCGATTTTATTGCATGGCGTTATTTCACTCCCAGACGCGACGTCATATGATAAATATGATTTAAAATTAATTCGCTTTACTCTCTATTGCAATATAGATGTTTCATCTTTCTGGCAAATTCTCCTTGATGTTTCATCTTTCTGGCAAATTCTCCTTGTACAGATTTTGTTTATTTCATATATACCATAGTCATCAATCTAATCTTACCACAAAAGATGGATAATATAAGAATCTATAATGAGTGTGAGAGTAGGATAGAAAAATCCCTCCCAAGGATTACCGTTTGGCATCATGAGGCTTGCTGAGTGACTACAAACGGTGTTCCTAAGGGACGGAATTTTATATCCCACCCTCACACAAATAATGGATTCTTTATCTTACTCACCATTGACTTTTTATTATTACATAAGCTTCCTCAAGTCCTCTGAATACGCTGAGATGCAATATTACAAGATGACATCACTTTGACTTAACATTGACGTCGCTTGCATGTGCGTGAATTCTTATACAACCAATGAACACTCCTCTCATGACAGCCTGGGTAAGATCATGGGTAAGATCTGAATTTCTGATCCAGGCTAAAAACTTAAAAACTCTTATCCGTTGTGCAAAAATGAAATGCATATGTTGATCACTTTTTGCGAATTTTTGAATAATGCTAATAAACACATAACCTTAAATAAAAAGTGAAATCAAAGGTTATTGACAGAGGCTATTTCACAATTTGAAGCTTTTATCATGCTATTATGTTGTCGACTTTAATGATTTTAATCAAATGTCTTTGGTTCTAATCAACAATAACATACAAAGCTGAAAGTTGCCTTCCAACATGTTGAGACAAATGCTTTTGAGTTAAACATCTTAACAGCTACAGAGCACGAGCCGAAACTAAAAGTCTAACGTCACCCCTATCTCACAAACGCATCACGCTATTTTTCAGAAATTTAACGTTTGATTCAACCTTGATAGGTTACATTCCTAGGCTATGATTTGTTTTGTTGTCTGATTCTCTGTTAAACTGAAGCATCAATAAACCATAAAACGCTTTATCAAATGATTCAGCTTTGACGTCATTGACGGCAGCTAACGTTTTCCAACATAAAACTCTATCACATCTATCACACATCCAGTCAATGCTATGAGCGTAGGGTGCCTAAGAGAGATCAAAGAGACGATACACTGTTTCACATGCTTGTCATTTTTGCATTACTTACTATGGGTGTGAATTTTGCTTACTGGCCTATTCTGCAATTACTGCTCTCCGCTAATGCGTATTTAAAGGATGGCATTTGCAAATTCGTGGTTTCCTTTGCATAAATTCCCCTTCTAATCATTGCAAATCCAATTATTTGATATTGCTCTAAAGTGAGCAAAATAAAATGAGAAATATAAAAAAATGTTAAATTTATTTTGTGCATAGTACATATATATGCAGATGAAGGATCTACAGCTAGTGAGTGGGACTGTGTGGCGGCGACAGCACGTCTCCCTACCTTTCACGATAGTATATATTTGATTTTCTTGCCCTTTGGGATCATGGATTCCATTGTGGGACTTTGAAACCATTACAGGGTCACCGATGAGACCTAAATGTCTGGAACTAGATAGTGTGTCCCAGAAACTTGCCCACTCTACACTTTCAGTTCTTTGATGTTTTCTTTGCTTCCAAAGGGTAATCTTTTTACAAACATATTTGTGAGCACATTAACACCTTGCAGACCAGCAGCCTCTGAACAGGTACTATGGCAAACAGTGAAGACCTCAATGAAGTGCCACATTAGGCAGCGTTTCACCAGGATCTACACAGTTATCTAATTTGGAAAAAATAGATATTCAGATTTTTGGAAAGTATTACAGGTAACGGCTCAATAAATATAATGGACCATCATGACTTTATATGTAGCTGTATTGTAAGGAACCTCGTTTTTCATAAAGCTCAAACTTGACAACGGAAGAGCAATAATGAACCGTTCGATCTGTTTATTCGCTCAGTGTTTATACACAACGGATAAGCGGGTACCAGCTGGTTGGTATTGGTTGGTTGAGTGATTTTCTATCACGTGACATTGCCTATAAAAGAGGAAAGCACTGTTTGAGCTTGCTCAATTAATACCTCTTCCGCTTCTCGTAGACCTGCAAAGCCCATCATCAGTATACTAAAAATTAACAATTAACCACTAAAACACTAATAACTAAACCCTCAACCTTCCCACAACTTGCTCTGTATGTGACGGCCATGCTTCTGCATGCCCCGCAAACTTAAGGTTAATATACACCATTGGTTTCACATGAGAAATCCGGAAGGTATTTTATTTTTTGGAAGCCTCAAGCAAAATCTCAAGATAGGTTGCTGGGTGAACTCAGAACACATACACATGTTCTGAGCCTTACCACACCTGAGGGGCACCCTTCCCCCTAGGAATAAGCCCCTTATCCCCGCTTATAAGCCTAAATAATTAGGCCATGGCACAATGAATGGCCATCTTTTAGAAAAGGAGTTCAAAATTCTAAGGAGCAAATAAGTGAGATCCCTCTTGGGATCAACAATCACAACGAACACTGACTCCTTGCTACCCGCTCCACAAAAACTGAAACTGAAATAGAAGAACACATAATTAAGGAGGCAAAACTTTATTTCCTAAAGCTTGCCCTAGGGGAAGCTAACTTCGTATATTGATGTCCGCTTCTTAGCAACACCGCCCGCGAGCATGTGTATGCAAAAACTGGACGGAAATGAGGAGTGATACCTGGATGTTGTCACCACTTGATACATCAACTTACAGCTCACCATTAGGGGGAGCAGCAAACTTAAACAAACGATAACAAAACTCTTTGCCTTTCCAGGCGGAACAAAAACTTACACATTCAGGAACAGTGGGGGTGACACTGTGCAGACGAAATTGTCGCGTCGATCCCCACAAGATTGAAACCTGTTTTAGAACATTTCCAAAATTTAAACTAACTAATGCCCCACACCTTTACTTAACACAAATAGGCGTAGGATAAGGACAGGATACAGTCCAAATTCCTTCTTTGAAGCCTTAGTGGGTGTATAAAACTGGGCGCTTTGTGTGTGCTCCATATGCATTTGCGAGGGACCGCACTGCGCCGACGTAATAACCGAAATAGTAGTTGTGAGCTTGCTCAGTTCGTGGAAGATATCAAAGAAGAAAGATCTCTAAAAGCATTATTTAGTAGGTTTGTCACTTTCCCATTGGTATCCTGGATCAGGTATGGTACTTGATTGTATCGATTCCTGATCCTTGCACCCCTACTTACTTTTACTATTTCCTGAATAAGGGAATAGATTTGTTCTTGAATAAGGAACAAATAGATACATACCAAATACGTTGTTTGCAGAGTTTACAGAGACCATTGCAGCCGTCTGATACCTGTTCACCCGTTGCCTGGTCTCTTTATGATTGATTTCACGGTGCGCCAACAGTTAATAGCGCATTATGCTGTGTTGCTGATAATCGTATTGTAATATATATTGTGCTTTAGTTCCTTTTAACGATCAGTTTTTTGGGAGCAAATAGCTCTGTTTTTTGAGTATTAGCGGTAATTGATAAAACCGCTCCGACACACAGAGGTTTGTTACAGTATGAAGCATTACATTGGTCTTAAAGGGTTAATTCTACACAATGGTTTATTTCAGATCTGGTGTATTCACCTTCGACTATTGTAGCTCAACTGAACTCGACCATGGTGTACTGCTAGTGGGGTATGGTTCTGACTCCGGGAAAGATTATTGGCTGGTAAAAAATAGGTGAGAACAGGTTTGATTATATCTATAAAAAGATTAATAACAACATGTTCAGTGTATTTAAATTTGCTGATTTCTAACAAACAAAAATATAAGTTGACATGCGGAAGCATACAACGAGATATCGTTCTTGTAACACTAAAACGACTTTAATGGGATATCCTAAATATATCCAAGAACACAGCACACGGGTGGCATGGTCTTTGCACTGTAACTCTGTATATATTAGCAAGGAAGGCGGATTCTTCAACCCTTAATGCGCCAATCGCAACAGAAGTCGTCTGCTTATCTCGTCTGCTGAAATGTTTAAGAAGCCTCTATGACAGTGTGGACCCAGATCAGACTGCTCCTATAGGAGCAGTCTGTTCTGGGTCCACATTGATTGCTTCTATACTTAATTTGTCAGTAATGTTAGGTAATTATTTGCAGCAGACGACTTCAGCAGACGACATTTCCAGATGCATTTTTTCTTGGCGCTTTAAGGGTTAAATGTCAGAATGAAATTTCTCTAGATTTGTATGTCTGCTATTTGTTTATGTCTTGTTCATTTATCATTTGGATAAGCGCTGAATTATAGCAGTTAACTATTCTATATTTTATAAATAGTCTCTAGATTAGCATAGTATCTACAAACAAAGGACAATTTAATGGCAAAAGGTGAGTGAGTATGATCAGGAAATACCTCATTCATACACTGCAGGCCAACCCACGGCACCGTGAGGAAGAGTCACAGTAAGCTTACAGTAACAAGACATCTGTAAGACCATAAAAGCAAAGCAACTAGCCATCTCTCTTCCTCTTCAAGACGATTGCAAAACCAGAATAGAAACAAAGTAATACATACCAAAACAAAGACAGACACAAAACCCCCCACAAAAATGGGAAGTACATTAAACAGTAGATCAACATCAACAGAACCACAACCTTAGAACGGACAGCAGCCTAAGCTACCGAGGGGATTAGATTCTGTTGTTGTTGTTGTTGAAACACACATAGTTTAGCTCGCATGGAGGCTCGCTAACCAAAGCAATGTAACATCACAGAGAAACAATCGAATCACATTAACACACTATTTTGAAACAAAGAAAAGGGCTCATGACTCACAGATAGTCAGAGCTAAAGAAAACCTCAAGTAAGCCACGGTGGGCCAAGCCAACGACAAGCATCAGGCACCAACCAACGGATTTAAGCTTTACGTCAGGACCATCATTGAGTATGAGGCCTGACCCACCGTCGTGCAAACATTTATGCTTGACTGGCATTTGAGTAAGTTATAATAAACGAGCTGAGAAAGATAAAAACATTGTCTTTTCTAAATTTTCAAAATAAATTTGAAAGAATACTAGATATTTTAAAGAAGAAATTTTCCTTCTTTCGTCACAGGCGGTGATAAACGATGGGAAATTGCAGTACGTTTTCTCATTGTTATTCCTAATTACAGTAAAACCTGTCTTAAACGGCCACTTTAAAATAGACAAAACAAATGTCTTAATGGAAAATAATAGCTAATGAAGGTCAAAAGTATTGCAGAATGCTCCCTTGGAGCATTCTTCAATACGTAGGACCTTCATTAAGCGGCAATCGGTATTGAAAACCAATTTATGGTCTTCTTTTGAGTGGCCGCTTAGGACAGGTTTTGCTGTACATACTTAATCAGTTTAGCTTCCCTTTTTTCTAATATGAAATATAACAATATCTGTAATCTTTTTTTCTGTTTCAGTTGGGGTAAATCATGGGGAGAAGACGGATATATCAGAATGAGACGCAACTACCATAATATGTGTGGCATAGCAACCCAGGCAGCTTTTCCTACTGTATAATATCATGAATGTATGAATAAATGTTTTTTCGGTACAAGTCGTTGTTATGGTTTATTTATATATCTGACAGCCATCATAGTCATTAAATGGGCCTCATCGCGACAAAACCTGTCTTCGGGGTTTCCGATAAAGCCAGACTAAAACCAGTCTCCTCAGCTACAGAGACTAGCTAGAAAACTGAAATTTCGCTTGTAGCAAGCTTAGATATGGTTCTTATCAAAACGCGAAAATCAAAGGGGCTGATCAGACTGCGCGGATGCGCAGGCTGGTCTGCGCCTGTGTTGTTCGCAACACCCGGAAGACAGGTTTTCTCGCGTCGAGGCCCAAATAGTCTTTGACTCTGACGTAAAGCCTTAATCGGTGGGTTGATGACTGACTGGTGCTGGGCTGCAGCTGGGCCCACCGTGGCGCAACTTGTGACCTTCTTCAGCTCTGACTATCTGCGAGTCGTGTGCTCTTTTCTGTTTCATCATAGTGCGTTAATTTGATTTTTGTTTTTCTATGATGATACATTACAATAGTTAGGAATCCTCCATGCGAGCTAAACATTTTTGTACTTCAACAACAGCAGTTTTTAGGGCAAAGAATTTGTACCAGTAAAATGCATTTAAGCCCCCCAGTGGCTTAGGCGGCTGTCCGTTCTTAGGCGGTGGTTCTGTTGTTGATTCGTTGTTGATTGTTACTCCCATAGTGGGATTCTAAGGAAGAGGCATCTGATTGCTTTACTTTGTCTGTGTGAGAGTGGGATAGAAAATCCTTCCCGAGGATCACCGTATGACACCATGAGGCTTGCCGAATGATGACAAACGATGATTGCAAGGGACAGATTTTTCTACACAAATAATGGGTTCTTTTTTCTTGCTCACCATTAAATAACACATCGCGCTCCTTGAAGTTCCCGAATACGCGGAGATGCGACATAACATGACTACGTCACCTTAACATAACAATGACGTTATTTGTCTCGATCTGGTGTGCAAGAAATTATTTGCCTTTTTAAGTTCAATGAGGGTTGTTTTACTGCTGTTGTGTGGCTTGCAGTTTCTGTGTTTTTGTCTTTGAGGTGTCATGGATTGGGGCCTCATCAGTGACCCTCTAATGGTTTCAAAGTTCCACAATGGAATCCATAATCCCATAATTAAGACTTTGAATTCAGGCTGATATAAATAGAATATCAATCGTGTATGTTGATATAATAAACAAGAAAAAACTTAAATAACAATATCTTATTTTATTCTGTAACAATTCATAGTAATTTGACCGTTATAGGCAAACAATCAAAGAAACAAAATATGGCCTAGAGGTTACAATTTTTTTATCATGTTCAACTCAAATGAGCATGAAATAAATCATCCTCATAAATGTTAAAACAGTTGTCTGAATTTTAGCATTATTAGCATGATACAACAGAAGTTTTATTTCAGCACTGTAGTTTTTATGAGTAATAAAGGTTTCATGCTCATTTGAGTAGAGCATGAATAATTTTATAACCATGGGGCCTAGGCAAGCCCATGAGATATTGGGTACAACTTGTATTTTTAAATTATGCTTTAAAATCACGACCAAACAATTATAATTTTGGTCTAATTATTGATAGGGTAAAATCGGGTATATTCGGACAGACAGCTAAATTCGGACAGCCACTTTGTTTGTTTCATAGTTCAATTATTGGAATAAAAATAAATTAACTAAGCAAACAGTGCAAATCCTGATGAGACGGCTCACAAGGAGCCGTCTCATCTGGATTTACACTGTTTGCAAATGTGTGTCCGAATTTACCTGGTGTCCGAATTTACCCGACTTGACCCAATTGGAGTTTTCATCTGCTTGCAAGCAACAAAGGTTCTGACAGTTCTGTGCATAATCTCGTCTGAGCCTTTGCCGATTCCTGCCGCGATTAATAATACCAATATCTCATGTTATTGCTAATTTGCATCAACAAGCAAATTTACTCGTGATTTAAAACACAAGTTACACATCATTTTATGGCTGAAAACATGGCAAGATACAAAATATACTCAGAAAAACAATTGAAGGATATTAAATTTCGTTTGACTATATAACATTTGAAAAAATATTTTTTAAACAAAGTATTTTCGTATCTGATAGAACTACCAATATGCAATTCAGCAAAATGCAAAATAAATTATACGGGCCATTGGTTACAATACAGTACCACACCAAATGTACCTACCCTCTTTACCCAAAGTTCACACGCAAAAAATTTAGCGTTTTTTATTTTTTGCTGCAGCCTTTACCTTGTCATTGCTTATGTTCTAATTCCGACCACAGACGAGTGTTTACACCCATTTGTCAGTAGATGCACCAAATAATGTGACAACTTCTTTGACAAAAAATGCACAGATATGGCATTCCCCAGCCAATATGACAACAAATTGGAAGTTAAACGCTGGCAACAACTACAAAATTAGATGTCATACTTTTAAATGTGAGCCAGCGATGATTTTGGAGCCAGGCATTATTGAATGCAAATGATATAAACGGGTTTAAATCATTTTTGAATGTTTGTGACTTTTCAGTATAGAGGGTTGTACCATTTGGACATGTACTGTACTTTAATCATTGAAACGTGACTTAAATCAAACATTCATTTTGGTTGCAGATATCTGGAACTATGAAATGCATGCATAATTAGTTTAGTTTTTATTGTATTGAATGTTAGAGATGGAAATAAATCTAAATATCCTTCAATTGATTTTCTGAGTATAATATGAAATGTTATGTGACACAACAAGACCAGAAGTGCATTGATGTATACTGACCAAACATCATTAGGGTTAAGTCGGGTATATTCGGATGGACAACTAAATTCGGACAGCGACCTTGATGGTTTTATATTTCAATTTATGTAATCAAAATAAACTAAACAAACAGTGAAAATCCTTATTAGACGTCTAATCTGGATTTTCACCGTTTGCAAATGTGTTTGAATTTAACTGATGACCGAAGTTACCTGACTTTACCCTATATGGACCTCAGCGCGAGAAAAACTGTCTTAAAATTTTAACCACACAAGACTCAAACCAGCCTTCTTGACTACAGAGACTAACTAGAATACTGAAAGTTTGTATGAATCAAGCTAAAATCTTACACTTTGCAGTGAGCAAAACACAAAAGCGCTGTTCAGACTGCGCAGATGCGCAGGCTGGTCTGTGCCTTTATTTTTCGCATGTAACAAAGTCAGGGTTTCTCACGTCAAAGCTCATATCACATTTAAAATGTGAGAAATATACATAACATTTCAGATTAGTCATTATGTGAACGTCCTGGTTATGCAAGAAGACACGTGGGCCTTTTTTATAATCAACATTTTATCATTTTCAGTAAAATATATACAGCTTGATAAACAACTATTCCCATGATCAGAAATCAACATGATTTCAAACTTGAAAGATTGAGCACTGATATCTGTTAAAGCTAAATGAAAAAAAAGTTATTATATTTCTCATATTACTGCTCAATATATACAGTCACACGCATACAAATTCAAATGTACTGACGATGATGCATCACCCATTTTGATAGATCAACAACTTATCTTCGTGATTTTGATTATATAATTGATGGTATAGTTTAAACGAAAATTGACATACTACATCCAATTATTTCATAATGAGCGTGCTGAGTAGCAATAATACCAATTGAGCCACGGCATGAGATTTCCAACAATTTGACATTTTGACAAGGGTAGACTCAGACGAGCCTGTACAGCCTCCTTTTAAGCTTAGAAACGCCAAATGATGTTCAGTCAGTAGCTTAACAATCAACGAATACTCAAGCGACTAGCAAAGGCTCTGATCAGACTGCGCGTATGCGCAGGCTGATCTGAGGCTTTGCTGGTTGCACATACCAAATTGTTGGAAATCTCAAGCACTGGCCCAATTCATACTAGAAAGCAGTGTGAGAGCATCTTCTGTAACCAAGCCAGGCCTTTGGTGGAGTCAGAACTACAGTAAACCCTGTCTAAAACAGCCACTCTCAAAAAGACCACAGATTGGGCTTCAAGACCAAGGAGCATTCTGCAATACTTTTGACCTGCATTAAGCTACCATTTGTCATTAAGATCTTTATTTTGTCTATTTTTAAGTGGCCGTTTTACACAGGTTTTACTGTAAAGTGTGCACCCTTTGTGCAAATGGAACAATTAACTATTATTTTCAGCAGTGTTGTACATATCCAGTTTTCAACCTGTGCACTTATTAGTAAACTTATGTTCAGAAATTATTGTAGATGGCGTGATATGAGCTAAGTGAGTGTAGCACTCACAAATGGTAAGTACATTTACATACCTAAACAATGTATTATCTATTATACATGTACATGTTTATGATCTCCATGAAACATTACTTTGTGAAAGTGACTTTTTTCCTTAAAATGAGAATAACAACCTTATATGCCAATACACGTGGTATAAAAAATCATACATGTAGATATTTTGTTTGTTTGATTTGATTCTTTACGTGTTAGTCAGCAAATTTTCAGTCATAATGGGACTGGTCTTCATGGTTTGAACCAGTACTAAGCAGAGGATAAAGTGTCTTGCTCAAAGACAGAATACAGTGCCTCCATTGACACATGAGGACTTTAGTTAAGAGCGTGTACCGAAAA
The DNA here is from genome assembly GCA_964019695.1 of Loripinus fragilis. NCBI lineage: Eukaryota > Metazoa > Mollusca > Bivalvia > Lucinida > Lucinidae > Loripinus > Loripinus fragilis. Next base: position 637,446 of record OZ026530.1, on the reverse strand, counting down.
TCTAATTTTCTTATTTCTCAACCGAAACATATGTTGTGGGTACTAAAAAGAACCGTCTCATTGAGACGGTTCTTTTGAGCACCCAAAACATATGTTAAAACTGATTGGTAAGAAAATATTTACAATGTTACGCTCAAAAAAGTTGTTTATTGAAACCTGTACATGTAGATATTTCTGATAGCTAGCGAAAACTTTCATATTTACAAAACAGTTAATTGCTTGATATAATTAAATTTATATGTCCAGATAAAGAATTATTTTGAGCGTTAAATTGTAATTATTTCTTACCCTCAATTTGAACATATGTTTTGGGTGCATAAAAGAGCCGTCACATCGAGACGGTTCTTTAAAGTACCCACAGCATATGTTTTGGTAAAGAAATAAGAATTTTTAATTATGAACTTGTATCTGGAGACCTGACTACATTTATAAATCATGACTAGGTTGCGCTGTGTTCGCGCTGCCCTGATCAAGTAACAGTTAAATGAATGTACACATTTGCAGTTAACTCTAAATATTCGTTAATTCTTTAAGAATTTGGTATCACAGAATGCATGAACATTTTGTTCATTTCGGCTCCTTAGCGCCACATAAGGTTCGTATAAATTCGCTTACAGCCCAGATAAGCAAATATTTTGAGTATACACTCTTGATTATTTTCTCTGCAAATGTTTTGGGTTTTTCAAAGAACTGTCTCACAAAAACAAGTCCTCTGAGTAGCCAAAACATATGTTTAAGTTGAGAAAATTATATTTGGTAATACCCCATCTTATCCGGAAGACTGTATGTTAGCTCTTACTGTCCTGCCAGCCAAGAGTGACAGTGACGTCATGTTTTGTTTACAGGTTATCAGGGACTTAGAATCGATAGATAACTTCTTGTGTATTAATTCTATCCACAGGATAAGATTAATTCACAAGTAATCTATAGATTCGCATATGTTCAAGTGAAGTGTACACGTTAATGGCTTACTTGGCAACTATAAACAAAGTATTACGTCACTGTCACTCTTGGTTGGCATGACAGTAGACACGGGATTTACACAGATCACAATTTCCCATCAGTGTGTATGGTCTAGCTGCCTAGAGTCGTGTTCACGTACACATCAAGAGCACCAGTTGCTTGCATTGAAAACGCCGTCACTATACCACCGGCAAACATACATGGAACGGCAATGAACGACAGCCATGCCAATAGTCCCATACCAGATAAACCGTGACCACTGAAAGGTGAAAAATATTACAGATCAATACATGAACATATGAGATGTTGCTAATTAGAACATTGACACGTAAAGTTGGTATTACTATTTATCAGTCACCACTAATACTAACTGAATTGTTTCAACATAGCCTAATAAGCGTTTCCTATCTCACAGCATGTTACCTTTATCAGGTCATGATGACGTTGCACTTTTTGAATGACGTCGCCAATGACACTGAATCAACACAGAAATAAAAAATTACGTCATAACTGCTAGTTTGAAGAGTGTTTAACAATGGGTAAACTGATAAATAGATTACCAGGTTCGCGTCTTTTGATATCAAGTTTACCAGGCTCGGCTTTGACAACGCATGTTGAATCGCTCGGCAAGCCTCGTGATGTCAACAAGCGTTCTCAAAGCCTTGCCTGGTAAACTTGATATCAAAATACACTCACCTAGTATTCTCTATATACTGTACGGGCCTCCAGATATTAGCATGCACCGATCCAGAGGTGGGGGTCTGGAAAAACACAAGTCTCTTCAGGTTTCCATAGAAGTAAGTAAGGGTGCAAAGATCAGGAATCGATACAATCAAGCACCACACCTGACCCAGGATACCAATGGGAAAGTGACAAACTCACAGTTATACACCACAGACGAGGGCCAAGAGGTCAGCCCTTTCCCAGCAAGTGACCACAAGGCACAAATAAACAGATGCGCACAAAGGCATTGTAAACACAAGACAGGTTTACATAGAAATTTTGTTTGTCACCGTGTTCCTTGGCTGTACCAGTACTGGCAGGGTGGGTTTATGCTTATTGTGGTTCTTTGTCGAGGAACTCTCAAGGCTCAACCGGCAGTGGTTCTGGTTTTAAAGCGTCTCAGAGGACGGGGCAACGGCTTAAGGTCTCATCCGACAGACTGGGAGAAGCCGGGAATCGAACCTGCGACCCCTGGTTTACAAGACATAGGTTTATCCCCTACACCATGTTGGCTTTCCCCATACAGCCTCATTGAGCTTAGGCTATGAATTTGGTCAGACCCATTGTCAAGATATAACAAGAAAATATGTTACATTGTGCAGCTTTAAGGCAAATCTAGATCCCTGTTGAGCTTAGGCAATGAAGTTAGTCTGACCCATTGCCAAGATACAGTCAAAAAAGTTACCTTGTGCAGCCTGCAGCAAATCTAGAGCCCCATAACATTAAAAATCCACCAATAATGGCTGTGTATACGGTGACACCTTGTGACTGGGCATACGTATTAGACGCCAGTGAAGATATAGCTCCGCCCAATATAGCACCACACACGTAGATTACCTGTAATATATATGGAGAGAGGATGTTACAGGAGTGTTGATGTATTATGTATTATATGGTACCAACATAGCACCGCACACATAGATAACATGAAATTTATAAAGGATCTCACATGAGAGCTCATGTATTATGTATTGTATGGAAGCAATATAGCACTACACACGTAGATTATCTGAAATACATATAGAGAGAGGATCTTACGCGAGTGTTGGTGTATTATGTATTGTATGGTATCAACATAGCACCAAACTAATGTATAAGGAAACATTCATACTTTTATGGTCAATGAATTTGGTAAACTAGATATTTGATTAAAAAAAATTACCTGCCACCAGTTATCAATTCCACACCGTTTTGACGCCATATATGGAAATATTTCTTGTAAACGTTTTGTAACGACCCACTGTGACACTATAGTGCTGTAACTGCTGCTGCTTCCTAGTGTGTCTTTAAGTGCGAGCACTAGTGGTAACTGTAGTAACCCGATTATTATTCCTGGAAACAAATAAATAAATACATGCATATACTGTCCTGCCAGCAAAGAGTGACAGTGACATCATGTTTTGTTTACAAAGCTATCAGGGATTTATAATCAATAGATCACGTATGTATTAATCCTAGGATTAATACACAAGTGATCTATCGATTCACGATTCATGTATACAGGTTAATGTTTTATTTAACAATTGTGATCAGAATATTAGAATATTACGTCACTGTCACTCTTGGTTGGCAGGTCAGTAGGTAGTTAAATGATAGATGAGAACCATTGTAAACAAAATATAAACCTATACGTGTTATTATGGGTGCTACAGGAATATACCTGTAATAACATATTCACCATTGTTTACCCTTTTCTATGAAAACGGTATAGTCATATGCATCTATAAAAGTACAGTTTTGTTCGTTTGGTTTGACTTTTACGTACCATCAACAATCTTTCAGTTATAAAGGGACGGATTTTCCTGGGTTGAACCAGTACTAAGCTAGGGTTAATGTGTCTTGCTCAAGGGCACAACTCAGTGACGCTGGTGAGGTTAAAATACATTTAATAAACAAAATGTCAAAAATGACAACAATACAAAGTATAAAACAGTGAGATGCTTAGACTGGCCAACATCTTTGCTACTTGCATTACACAAATTCTATATGTAGAAGAAGATTTAGACCGAATTATAGAAGTTCTCTCTATTACTGAAGGATGCGTTTTACCAGATTATTTTAAACCCAAATGTCTCAATCTGGCGCACATGTTATCAATATTATGTTCTAATTTTAATAACAAATGAAGACTAACCTGAAACGAATGGCCTCCAGGCTACGGCTTTGGCAATATTATCATATGGTGGAAGTTCTCTCTACAAATCAAAGAGCATATGTGTACATATTTATTTTTGTAAAATAGCAACACAATCAATTCAGAAAGGAATGCAGGGTTATAAAAGAGTATGATATAAAGCTCATACTTATGAGATGGTCTGCATATTTGGTTAAATCCTTATCATGATTTGTAGCTATGGTATCCTCCTTAACTTAACCCATTCATGCCTAATGGAATTTCCCTTCCTTATCAGTTGGACGAATCCATTTAAATTTAAGGCAATCATCTCACTGAGGAAGAGAAACTTGTTTTTTTTACTTTAATTGCTTTCTTTGTAATTAAGAGGTCTTTATGGTCTGTGTCTTTTCCTCTAAGTACCGTGGGATGGTCTCTGATTGTGACATTTCCTGGTCATACTTTTGTTATCGATGCTTACACAATACTAGTTCACACATTGTAAGAATAGGTCGCGAAATGTGGATGGATGTGAATGCAACAATTAGTTTGTCATATACACTCAAATCTCGCAAATTCGAAGCCGTCGGGGCTAGAGCTGATGTTTCAAATTATCAGTAGTTTGAAATATAAGGAGGTAGACGGAAAAATGTATAGCTCCGAAAAGTGTTTACGACATTTTTTTTCCTACATCAAACATAAATGTTGGGTGCGTAAAAGAGACATCTCTAGGAGACATTTCTTTTATGCACTCAAAACATATGTTATTATTATTGACAGAGTTATTAAAATAGATCTTAAAAAGGTCCTATTCTCTTAATTTATTGTGTCCAAAATTTGTTTCGAATTAACGAGTATTTCGAAAAATTGAAGTTTGAATTTTCGCGGTTTTACTGTATATTATATGGACCTTGACGCGACAAAACCTGTCTTCGTGGTTTCCGACAAAGCGAGACTCAAACAGTCTCCTCAGCTACAGAGACAAGCTAAAAAATTGAAATTTTGCCCGTAGCAAGTCTAGATATGATACTTTTCAATATTAGGCTTAAATGAAATATATGTGTGGTTCCTGTTGCATACCAACAAAATTTAGGGTAGGTAGGTAGGAAAATTATTAAATTTTGTTATAACATTTAACAAAGAAAATAGTGACAAAATCTGAAAAAAGTGCCCGTTTTAGGTATTTTTTCTCCAAAGACCATTTTAATGTTTAGGGTAGGGTTAAAAAATCGGGTAGGTAGGCAACAGGAACCACACATATATTTCATTTAAGCCTAAGCTTATAACAAAGGCGCTGATCAGACTGCGCGGATGCCCAGGCTGGTCTGCGCCTGTTGTGTTCACAAACCTTGGATGACAGGTTTTCTCGCGTCTGGGCCCATTTGCTAGTGAAACATTAATCTGCAGATTGTCTAAGCATATACATGTATGTAGCTTACTAGCTTAATTAAAGTGATCTACTATGGTACTTATTACTTACCCCTAAAGTGGTCAAATCTTTTGTATAGTCCCAGAAATATTCCAGTAAAAATACTACAACCGCTAGAGCTACTGCCATTGGAAGGCCCAATGCTATGTATGGTAACTTGAACTTTTCATTCACACTGAAAAAATAAAATAGAAAGTGAACATAATCATTTACCCTGAAAAAGAAATGGAACTTTTTATTTTCGTATTAGTTGGACCTTGTCATATGTTTTGTTTGTTTTATTGTTTTACGTCCCAAGTCAACAGCAATGGTCATGACGGGACAGTCAGTTCACGTTACCAAATTTTTTCCTGAGCAAGCTTGAACAAGCAATTAACCAGTAATTCGTGCACATACTTTCGCTTGTAACTGACAACAACCTTAATTCATGAATGATTCAACGGAAGGGAGGAGAATGACCGAAGAAATTATTTCATGATCAATCTCCACGAAAGTATGGGACCAGGCCAGGATCGAACTCGCAATCCCTGGTCTGCAGTCAGTTTCGCATCTGTAGCCAGACACGTTACCAGCTGCGCTACGCGGCCCGGTTCTTGTAAGATTAGTATTATCAGAAATACCACAATCACAAACTGCAGACAAACCTTTCGCATCGTGAGGAAGAGCCACACAACAATCACAATACACCAGGAAGACAAGGTAAGCAAAGCAACCAGCTCTCTCCCCCCCATCAAGATGATTGCAAAACTAAAATGGACACAAAGCAACACACAGCAAAACATAAAACAGCCACAGAAACCACAATAGGAGTAACAATCAACAACGAATCAACAAGCAGCCTAAGCCACTGAGGGGGCTTAAATGCATTTTACTGTTACCAAATTCGCCCTAGATTCTGCTGTTGTTGAAGCACAAACATTGTTAAGCTCGCATGGAGGCTTTGTAAATATTGCAATGTATCATCATAGAGTAACAATCATAATATTAACGCACTATGATGAAACAAAGAAAAGTGCTTACAACTCACAGATAATCAGAGATAAAGAAAACCTCAAATTGAGCCACGGTGGGCCCAGCTACAGCCAAGCATCAGACACTGATTAAAGCTTGGTGTGTTGCATGTGAACAACAAGGGCAAATAGCTGTCTGAGTAATTGACCAGCGCCTTTGCTTTGGAAAGTATACAAAAAACAACACTTATAACATGCAGAATTTTGATAATCAAACTAGTGTCTGTAGTTGAGGAGACTGGTTTTACAGTTTTACAACCTCTAAAGAAGGGGACTCCTGGCGAGTTCTATTTATTAATATATTCCATGATGAAATATTTCGCTTGAAAGTACAATGTATCAGTTGTAAATGAGTTATTATATTACAACTTGACAAAAGCGATACAGTATTAAACCACATTATAATTGACTGCTGTTCATTCGAAGGCGCCGTGCATTCTAAGGTGAGTGGATAAACTATTGCTCATTCAAAGTTTGTTCATATATTAACTATTCTAGCGCGGGTTGTACTGATTATTACCCATTCAAGGTCGGGATGTTTCTGACATTGCTTGTTTTCATTCTGATGGATATTCCCAAACATACAAAGAGCATTTTGTTAGTTAACTAAACTCACACTTTAGTGTCATTTCTTGTTTTGCAATCATATTGCCAAGGGAAAGAGATTGCTGATTGCTTTACTTCATTTTATTATTTCTGTTGATTGGCTGTCATCGTTCTGTGCCTCTATCGCACGGAGCCATAAGACAGGAAGCCTCCATGCGAGCTCGGAGCACAGTGGCTCAGTGGTAGAGTGCTTGACTCGAGACCGAAGGGCCGCGGGTTCGAGCCTCACCGGCGTCACTGCGTTGTGGTCCTTGAGCAAGACACATTTATCCTAGCTTAGTACTGGTTCAACCCAGGAAGAGCCGTCCCGCATAACTGAAAGATTGTTGAGAGGACGTAAAGAATCAAATCAAACAAACAAATCCATGCGAGCTAAAACTATATTTGTGTTTTAACAACAGCCGAATCTTTGGTGAGGGTTGGCCAGTACACTAAGCCTCGCCCAACGCCCCCAATCCTAAGGTGGCTTCAGCCGTTGTCCGCTCTAAGGCAGTGGTTCTGCTGTTGTTGATTTATTGTATTTAGTTGATCACATTGTCTGTGGGCTTTTTTTGGTTTGTTCATTGTTTTATCGTAGGTATTTAGGGTCATTTAGAGCAAGTATTTAGAGCTGAGGCTCACTAATTGCTTTTATCATATGACGTCGCGTCTGGGAGTGAAATAACGTCATGCAATAAAATCTGTAAACCACTAGTGGTTTATCGATTTTCGGGAAACGTTATGACGTCCATAACAACGTTGCGTATATAATGACAAAATTATAACGTTTTTTACGCAAGAAATAAGATTTCAAAGTATTTGTCATATGATAAATAGAATCTAACATTCGTACTCTTGTATTATTGAATTTATTAAACTCGTTGCGAAAAAGAGATAAAATGCTCGGCCAGCCTCGCATTTTATCTCTTTTCCCCAACTCGTTTAATAAATTCAATAAAACATGAGCACTCATGTAAGATCCTCTATTAATGCTCGAATTGTTGTTTTTTGTGCTTTGTTGTCATGTGGTTGTAAGTGTTCCGTATTTCTTCCCCACGATGCATTGTGTTTGTCTGCAGTGAGTGATTGGGGTGTTCCCTCACCATACTCACTTACTTTGTTTGATCTGTGGTTTGGTTATACTCCCTTGCTTTTTAAAATACATGTTGGTCTTAGTAGAAATAGAATGTATCATATCCATTTTTGATATATTTCATCCATAATTTAATTATCCGCACCTTGGACTTGGTCAAAAATACAACTCGTGAATAACACCTTTTCTTAAAATCATGACGGTTTAGCTAGAGCGAGCGTTTGTTGCTTTACTTTGTGTTTTTGATGTGTGTGACTGTTAATATATTGTGTCTCTTCCTCGCAGTACCGTGTATTGGTATGTAGATTTCCTGGTCATATTCACTTGCTATTATAAAGAAACTGCAATACTTACGTATGTTTTTCAAAACATTTCTTTGGTTTGGACAACCGTATCACAGCTGGTGCTACCAGGCCATATGTTAAAGCTCCAATAATACAACCAAGGAACGTGAAAACTGGAAAAAAGAAATGTGAAAACTAAAAATAAACAAGAAAAGTAATACTAAAAAGGGAACTGAGCCAGTTTATGAGATATTAGTATTTAACCTTTTTTACATTCTGAAGGACTACCACATACATTTTGATAAAATCAGTATGAAAAAAAGGGTTACCAGTCGTAAGGCCAGAATGTTTTATTAGCTGATTTACATACCCTACTACTGTAATTTTCCGGAAAGTAGAAAAAACAATATTTTCTAAAATTATTTTTTATTTTATCCGCTGACCTTTAATATTATTTGTTTCATTGGATTTTTTTATCTTTTTAAGGTTCTGTCTGTGTATTTTTGAGAGTGACACTGTTAAAAGTGATTGTCCTTTGCAGACTATTAGGAAAATTATGAAATATTCAAAGATTTAATACAGAATGTTGGTTTACTTTACTAGTTTTACTGTTTGTTCTTGAGATATTAAAAAAAGCTCTAAAATGACCAGTCAACTGGTCATTTTCAGAGCTTTTTTTCCCCCACCCCGACCCTAAATCTGAAAAAAGTCCGTAAATCAACTAATAAAACAAATTCTGGCCTAATGATGTATTTCTGTCTAGCAAACAGTTCTGACCCTGGTGTAGTTTATCCCTGAACATTTTATGTTATCAACCAGTGCAGACCCAAACGAAACACCTCCGTGACAAGTAAAATCAAATTGTTGTTTTTAAACATGATTAAGCCCTCCAGTGAATTTATTTTGCTGATCATTCTAAGGCGGTGCTCGTTTGTGGATCCTTTTTGTTAATTATGTTTCACGTTTGTCTTTATTATATGGTCTTGTCTGTTCCTTGCAGGCTGGGAAATGGCTGACCTCTTGTGTGTAATGTTAACTTTCTCATATAGTGTCTCGGGGAAGATGTGGTACTTGATTGTATCGATTCCTGATCTTTGTCTTCTTCTTTACTTTTTCTAGTAAGATATAGCAATACCTCAGAATGTAACAATTCATTTAATATATGAACTGAGAAAAGCATTCTGGGCCCGGAATTACAATGCCTCCTTTAAGTTAAGGAATACTTAAGTTAAGTATTGATATTTCAACATGCTATATTAAATGCTAAATAAATTGCCTGGATCGATGGGGTACTTGTGTTCAAAGATATCATAGTGATCTTCAGGAAAAATGAAACTATTTTGATTTTAATCAGTTTAAACGTTATTTTTCGCATCCTGAAAAATCAATACTTAACTTAATCCTTCCTTAACTTTAAGGAGGCATTGTAATTCCGGGCCCTAGTAAATAAGGAAACTAAAAAGATATAAGACCTACTTCCATTAGCTGTCCATGTTCCTACTTGTACCAGTACCATACCTGGACACTGTAAGAAAATATAACAAGTATTACAACACATTGTGATTGCAAACACACTGATTTATGATGAATTTTAGTATATTTCATCAACTTCACATAAAAGGACCACAAGTGTTTATATTATACAAATGGTGCCCTTGTGTGAGGATGAACACAATTTATATTACCCTCAAACTATAGCAGCTTTTTTGTTTCCAATTCTAACGTTTTGAGATTATTTCAGTCAACACTTCAAAATACAGAAACGTCATACTATTTAACCATCTCTGTAACATTATAGAAGAGTTGAATTACAGATGACATTACAGGTGTTGCCCGGCAAGGGACACGCACTCGACTAATCAAAATTATTGAATAAATGTAAGATAGTACTTTTTAACATAGCATCACCTCATATGAAATAATTTATCTAAAACCTTATACAAAGAGACCATTATCAAAGCCCTTCATCACACCAAGATCTATACTACTTGGTATTGTAAAACCTATATTTATTTATCAAGTGAAACCATTTGGAAATTTTGACCACCAACCTACTATAAAGAAAGACAAAAACACTAATGATATAAATAGAATTAATAAGCAGTTAACATTTGATTGCATGAATTCAAGCTATTCTCAGTTACACTATATTACAGAGTATTGGTGAATACACATCATTCTTTACAGTGGCACCAAAATAAATGAAAACGAATTCCATTGTTTTATACGGTTTCACCGCAATGTTGGTCTGGTGTTTTTAATGTTGAGGCATAATTGGGCGCTGACGCGAGAAAACCTGTCTTCGGGGGTTTGCGAATAACAAATGCGCAGACCAGACTGCGCATCAGCGCAGTCTGATCAGCGCCTTTGTTATTCGCTTATTGGAAAATATCTTACCTAGACTTACTACAAACAAAATTTTAATTTTCTCGCTTGTCTCTATAGCTGAGGAGACTGGTTTGAGTCTCACTTTGTCGGAAACCCCGAAGACAGGCCGTTTTGTCGCGTCGAGGCCCAATTAATGTACTTACCGCTCCCGACAACGTCATACCAACACCCAGGACGAACGTTCCTAGACCACTAGTGATAATACCCTTGTCACTGAAACATCCCACATATGCTCTCACTGCAGCTTGGAAATACTCTTTGGTTTTGGGAATAACAGACAGAATACAAAATATAAGTTGACCTAGAAAATAAGGAATAATATTGGTTAGACAAATACCGCACCTCAGTGGATTTCGCACTGCAGCTTGGAAATACTATTTCACGGGTGGTAAACCTAGGAACTACCACGAAATAGTGTTAACGTAATTTTGTTCCCAAGCCACATATGGGACACGTTGTGGTAGTTTCCAGGCCGAAAATTGGATAAAGAAAGGTTGGTGTCACTTTCAGTTTTGTTTTATTTTACAACTAAGAACGAAAAATGGTGAAATCCGACAATGTGGTTCCGTGCAAACATGTTTCAGTGTCCCCTCTAGCCCAAAATTTTGTTTGAAAAGTTATTTTCTTTCTTTAGATTCGTGTTTCCGCACTGAGCATCAGACCAACTTTCCCCAGAGTTCGAAGGATTTTAGCCCATATCTGTCAAATTAAATGGAATTTGATATCATTTGACGATGGAAATGATAAAAAAGACCCTGAATAAACATTCCTACACAGAAAAAAAATCTGAGCACTTACTCGTAAACGATTCATGCTCCGTTCGTCCTGTGTGGTAGTTTCCAGCTCATCGTGGTAGTTAAAATGCTATCGTGGCAGTTTCCAAGACTTTGTAGGAATTTAGTAGTAGTTCACATCAGCAGATGTTCACTACTCAGGAGCTACTTCATTTTTATAAAGACAGGGTGTGCGGGAGAACCTTGAATACCCCTCTCATTCATACGAAGACCTTTTCAAACAACCTTTTGTCAGATAACAAATGTCGACTGCCTGAAATTCAATTTTAGTGGGCTATTGAAATGATGAGACGAATGAAAAGAAGGGATATTCACATATTTTGTTTTTGAATAAACATGCTTTTTTTATTATCAAATAACATGCCCATTCATCGTCGCACTCACATGTATATAAAAAGTGTCCCAACCCGAGGATATTTCCCTTTTTCCTGAATCGCAAGTACTAACGATACTTTGAGCCAGTAGTCTTAGCCTGCCATTTTATCTTAAAGTTGACTAAACATGGAACAACATAGCGAGTGACCCAATTTTTATATCATTTTTTTGTCTGTTGCTTGGTCCACCACTGATGACCTTCTTTTGCTTAAGATTTCCAGAGGTGTTGTTTGGCAGCCCAGGGCATGATCTCCACCTGTCAAGCATCACATTGAATCTCTTGAGTCCTCAGCTTAGCTTCTTCGTGGTGTTGAAATGTGATTTATTTGTTTACCGTGGTTATTAATTGACGAGTTCGAGGGTTATCATGCGAAACAAACAACCACTATAATGTTTTGTAACACTTCAGAAACGTATCCTACAAAGTCTTGGAAACTACCACGATAGCATTTTAACTACCACGATGAGCTGGAAACTACCGATCAGGACGAACGGGGCATGAATCGTTTACGGGTAAATGGTCAGATTTTTTCTGTGTAGGAATGTTTATTCAGGGTCGTTTTATCATTTCCGTCGTCAAATGATATCAAATTCCATTTAATTTGACGAATATGGGCTAAAATCCTTCGAACTTTGGGAAACGTTGGTCTGATGCTCAGTGGGGAAACACGAATCTAAAGAAAGAAAATAACTTTTCAAACAAAATTTTGGGCTAGAGGGGACGCTGAAACATATTTACACGGAACCACATTGTCGGATTTCACCATTATTCGTTCTTAGTTGTAAAATAAAACAAAAATGAAAGTGACACCAACCTTTCTTTATCCAATTTTCGGCCTGGATACTACCACGACGTGTCCCGGATGTGGCTTGGGAACAAAATTACGTTAACACAATTTCGTGGTAGTTCCTAGGTTTACCACCCGTGTATTTGTAGACGGATGGCTGAGAATGGGTTTGCCCCCCCCCCCCCCGCCCTAGGGAATTTTGCAGACATATCCTATCTTGTAGAGAATTGGAAGCCGAGTCTTTTAAGAGATGTTTGCACTCTATGCTCCGGGGCGTTAGTCTGTAAGAGCCTGTAACATACGTTACTTAATAAAACTAAAAAAAGTAAATTGAAAGTTTAGGCTACAAATTAAAGACATTAAAATATTTATTTTTAAAAATCATTCATAAAGTCTGCATACTGGATATCTTAACTACATATGACAGCCATTTGAACAAAATTGCGACTTCCTAAGGTGTCATATGCGTTACATAAATCAGATAACCCATTAAAATTTGCAAGCGTGGCTAACATCATTTACATTCACAATCTCTCTGTGTATTTTGCAAAATGTTTTTAACCATGTCTGACTAGCTTATGCAATTGGCTAACAGAAAAATTAAAGTTTGTTTCCCTAGCTTGAATATTTTTTCTGGAATAAGCAATTAAACAACCCTACCCCTACCCAGTTTTAAGGTGAAATGTTTGGTATTAAAACTAAAGTAAAAATAGTTAAAAAAATATTTGCAGTTTATGAATGTGTTTCATTGTTTGGGAATTTATTTGCTTATATGAAAAGACTCATAAATCTGCAAGTTTGTTGCAATTTTTTTAATATCAGAGGCTGTAACATATGTTACCTGATGTAATAAATGGGCAAGCTCATTGTCTTTACATAAGATATGCCTAAAAATTGTTTAATCTCTTCGAGGGAATTTTATAGTACAACTCAAGCTGCATTGAATAAGGGATGTTTGCACTCTCTATGTTGGGGCGTTAGTCTGAAACAGCGTGTTACATGCGTTACTATATCAAATAAAGAAAATGTAGTTTGAAACTTTGAGCTAAAATTGTGAAAAAACTTGCAGCTGTTGGAGATCTTACATTGTTTAGGGATTTTAAACTGGCTCCTATGATAAAGACTTGTAGATCTGCTAGTTGTCATCAAGTTTTAAAGATCAGAGAGTGTTACATATGTTAGCGTGATAAGTAAAATTATCAAACAGTATTTTAACATCAAGCTGAGTAAGGGCCTTCTCCATCCTAATCCCCTTTGGAATTCTGCAGACAAATTACAGCTTATGTAACCATTCAAGGTGCATTAAATAAGAAATGTTTGCACTCTGTAAGTCAAGGCGTTAGCCTGTAACAGATTGTTACATATGTTACTATATCAATTTGAGAACAAGAAATTTGAATGTTTAAGCTACTAAAAGAAGACATTAAACTTATCTAGTAAATTGACATTCTTATAGTCTTTATACTGGATTTCTTTACTACATATGGAAGCTGTTTAACATTAATACGGCTAACTGTGGTGTTATGTGCGTTACATGAACCTAATTATAATCTAAAAGCTATAATTGTGGCTATCGTCATTTAGTTAAACAACTTCTATGACTTGGTTTCAAACTGTTTTATTAGATTTTACAAAAATATACTCAATTGATGAATAGGAAAAACCAAGTTTGCTTTTCTATCTTAAATATATTGTCTTATAGGAGCTAATACACAGCCCTACTCCCAGTTTTACAGAAAAGCGAATTTTGTTATTACTTATACCGTTTAAGTAAAACACATGAAAGTGATTACAGCATGTGGATATTTTTCATTTTCTTATAGTCTGTCTTGCTCTTATAGCTGCAACATGTCATTAAGTTTAAGATCAGGGCACTTAATGTGTACTTATAAGTCTTTTGTGCCAAAACACTAGAAATTATATTCATTTCTGATTATCAAGCCCATGGACTGTTTTAACAGATGTTATCAATGACCTTTTGGACACATTTCCTAATACTGTGCATATAATGCTAAATATAGAGCCACAAATAGAAAAGATAATTTTACATTTTCACAAGAAAATACAATAAATGAAATGGTTCAAACTATTTCTCATCGATTTAACACTCATGTTAAACGTTTGTCGTTGTCTGCTTCTGTGGTAATCATTAATATCACACGCCTCCTTGCAACTAGTAGAATCATCACACAATATTTCAATCATTTACTGTTATTCAATTTTACCACCAGTCCACTCAAAATTGATGAGCTATTATCAACTTTCCAATTTTGCCATTTATGGCTTGGAACATTTGGAAACTGATATAAATTCCTAAGTTGCCTAGTTGGCTCTTTAAGTGTGTGTTTCAAGTCATACTCTGCAAGTAGGAGAAAGACTAAAGCTTTACAAGGAGGAAAACTATGCCATTAAGAGCAATAAGTACCTGGACTGATGTACCTTGATATTTCTGTGATAAAGAATCATATCTTTGCTGGTTAACTTTTATAAATGTAGCCTTTCCATACATGCAACCCACATATTTTCATCTAACAATGTCTCTGCACTTATTATCTTTCCCCAAGCATTCAAAAACTTATTTGAAGTCTTAGTACTTCTGAACTCTTTCCCTTCAGATACACGACCTAGATGTATCACAGCAAGTAAAGCAATGAAATGCAGGACAAACAGAGCGCAAATAGACCCTTTCAATTCAATGATTCACTAAGTTTCTAAGATGAGAGCGCTTATTAAAGGATGTAACATATATAACTCGTCATAATAAATGAGCAAGGGCATTGTCGTGACATCCTTTTTGATTACACAGTCAGAGGCAAGTGTTTTCAATTTCAGTGTTTTCAATGGATCATGAAATGAGGCATCTTATCAACTTGTTTACGCTGTATAAATCTTCCATAGAGCATAATATAGAACTACTGGTTATCCCATTCTACCTATAGTCCACTTTCCTTCTTTTGAATGCAACAGCTAATGATATAGCTGCAAAAACTGAGAAATCATAGGTTTTACATTATTTTAAGACATGCGTCAATGTACTGACATCTAAAAACATCCTACTGCAAACATAATTGATGGCAATATCCAACTTCATATTCTTTCTCTTATACCAGATAACTTTCAAGGTGTAACAGAAATTGTTCCAAATGGTCTGCCAAAACCATCAAGAGTCAACATTGTAACTAAAGAAAACTTATAAAGTTCTTTGGGCGCAGCAAAATACTATTGATCTAAGACCTGAGGACTTAAGCACCAAAAGACTGGATAGGTTCCATGGCAAATAATGCAAAAAAGCAGCCTATCAAATTTCTGTTCGACCAATGTAAGAAATCTTAAAGTATTCTTAGAGGTACGCCGTAGAGACATAGATTTTGCAAAATCAGAGCAAAGTTATCATTTGACTAGCACGGATGCAGATGCAGCTGCAGTTAGATTGCTCTTGCCACTTCACAGGAAGAGATATATACCAGAGTCATACTACATTGTATGCATATATGTGAAATGGCATTAAACCCATATTGAATCAGGTGTTTGATCCCATGACACTGACATGCTGTTTCTGCTTTTGAAGATTGCTAAGGATTCAAGTTTGGCTGAGTCAAGTTGTTTTACGCTGGCACTGGCCCCACATACAAAGAAAATTAAGTCTTTTGATGGCAAGAGGAGGATCACACGAAATTCTTATAAGTGATGTTAGTCACAATTACCAATTTTAAAAAGTAATCTTAATTAATGTAACACATATAACACCATAGGAAGCTGTATATTTGTTAAAAAAAATCTTATGTATCAAAGGTATTCAGCATGCAATCTACATGAATAATTCAAATAAATAGATAGTTTTATGTCTTCTTTCTGTTTCTCAGACTTTCAATTCATTTATTCTTAAACTGATATGGTAACATACGTATCATACCATTAAAGGCTAAACCCCTAGTTAATAGAGTGCAAACATCTCTTATTTGATGCAGCTAGAATTGTTCTTTAAGGTAGGATTATCTGCACAATTCCCAAAGGGGTGGAGAGGAACAGGATTGTACTCAGTTTGCAGTCCTAATACAATGACATGATTCTACTGGTTGTGATGAAATGGGTGATTATTTTGCCATAGAAGCAGACACAATGATAGAAATTGTGAGGGTGACTTGAAAAAGATTGTTTTTGAATAATTTTATTTAATAGGAATATTTATTAAATTGTGTCATTTAAATGAGAACTATTATTTTCTAACTATATGTCTATATATTTTAATATTATAGGCATAAGGAAATATGTGATTAAAAAGGTTATATATAACATAGGTAACACAATTCCATGGGCTTGTTATCAGCAATGACTGTAATTACTAAGACTAAGGCACCAGAGGCTAGAGATTAATAGGAAAACATGTGAAAAACGGTATTTTTCTGAAATATCATCTTTTACTTCCAAGAAAACTTCCTAGCTCATTCATTATGTCATGTAACATACGTTACATACTTTAATAAGTGCTCTGATCCTGATGTCAAACTTGCAAATGTATGATTCTTTATTGCATTAGCAAGACAGTGCCAAAAATGTAAGATATCCACGAGCGTCAAATATTTTCATATATTTTCATATATTTTTCTTCAATAATAGATACCAAAATTGGATACTTAAAATTGGGGGTAGGGTTGTTTAATAGCTCATATAAAACAATGTATTTGAGATAGAAAAACAAAATTTGTTTTTTCTATTAGTCAAATGAGTAGTTTAGTAAACTAAGATTAAGAACACTTGTAAAAATGCACAAATTGTCTGTTAAATGAATGATGTTAGTCACGATTTCAACTTTCAAAGGGAAATTTAATCTATGTAACGCATATAAAACCATTGAAGGCTGTAATTTTGTTTAAAATGCTGCTTTTATGTAGCTTAGGCATCCAGCTTGCAAACTACATAAGAAATTTGAATAATTAGATGGTTTAATGTCTTCTATCTGTAGCGCAAACTTTCATTTTGATTTTTTCCTTAGTTTGTTACAGTAACATATGTAACAGGCTGTCAGAGACTAACGCCCCGGAGCACAGAGTGCAAACATCTCTTAAAAGATGCGGCTTGAAATTTTCTTCAAGATAGGATATGTCTGCAAAATTCCCTAGGGGGGGAGGGAGCAGGACCTTTTTTAGCTCGAAGTCTATTGGCTTTAGGATTAACAGACAGAATACAAAATAAAAGTTAACCTGGAAAATAGGATGACAAAGATGGTTAAAATTTTAGGGAACCTGAGTGGGCTTATTACTGCAGCTAAGAAATATGCTTTGGCTTTAGGAATGACAGGTAGAATGCAAAATATAACTTGCCCTAGAAAATAGGAAAAAAGTAAGTGAGTATGGCCAGGAAATCTACAATCATATACTGCAGACCAACACATGGCACCACGAAGATGAGACACAGAACACTCAACATCACATGACATCAAACAGCATTTCAAGTAAAGCAAACAGCATTCTCTTCCCCAGTGAAATGATTGCAAAACTAGAAACTTGGCCCCAATTTGAGGCCAAAACTGAAAGTTAATTTTCACCAATTTCTTCCATTGGTTTATTAGAAGAATAACCAATGTGTAAAAGCTGCTAGAGTAACAAAAATGGCCACTAAAATAGGCTTAAAATAGATATATTGCCACTTCGGATCAAATTTAAGGTTTTGGGAGACCGATATTTAAGAATTAGATATCAGCACAGCTAAATACCAAAACAACTGTTAAATATCAGAGACACCATTTTGTGTCATTGAGCATGCCATTTTATCTTCTGTTCGGTACTGTTCAACCCTGGAAAAGTTCCGACATGATTATAAAAATGTTGACTGGAACGCAAGACATTAACCTAAAAACAAACTGGGATAAAAATCAATGCAGTAACAATAGAAGCATTTGTTATGATTTACAACAGCTTGTAAGTTTAAAATGCAAAAAAAGTGTTCAAGTGAAATCATGCTGGTAACGTATAGCTCTTTTCATGCTTGGTAATTTTTCTTGTTTTTGTTGTCGTCTGTTGAAACGTTTTTTTTTCAATTTGTTTTTCTCAAAAATCCCTTTTAGGAACAGTATCAGAGTGTCAAACGGTGGATCAAAACAGACCATTTATCAAAGTCTGACTTTTGTCATGCTGAATATTTTAAGTAGAAAACTCCTTCATAGTTTGAATCTGATTAACCTGTATCATTCAAGTTGAAAGCATGTATTTTCAATGTTAGTGGAAAACAGTGTTGATCCTGATCAGATGGCATCATCAGGAGCCAGCTAACCTGTATTTACAGGGTTTTTTGTACTTAAAAAAAAAACAAATAAAAACTGGAAAAATTCCCAGTTGGAGTCGATCTACGAGTGGTTATGAAATCTATCATCAGAATGACCTATAAATAGTCAAGTTTAGGGTCTTGCTGCTTTTTTTTCAATTTTAGGCTTAAAATGCAAGCCAAACATCTATGTGTCTTGATCCACATCTCAACTAAGGGTGAGGTTGGCGCGCTGTAAAACTAGATTAAGCCCTCCAGTAATTTATTTTTACTGACCGTTCCAAGGCGGTACTTCTTTTGTGGATCATTTGTGTTATTTATGTTTTGTGTTTGCCATGCTTTCGTGTCTGTTCATTGCTGCCTTGTGGTCACCTGAAGGGAAAGGGCTGACCTCATGGCTCTTGTTTATTATGTTTATTGTGAATTTGCTACTTTCCCATTTGGTATCTTGGGGCAGGTATGGTTCTTGATTGTATCGATCCTTGCTGTCTCTCTTATTCCCTAAAGTGTATATATTTCGCACCCAAAACACATGTCTAAATTGATGGGTAAGAAAATAATTACAATTTAACGCTCAAAACGTTTTCTTATCTGACCCCCGCTATGGACTGAATAATTTAACTGAAATCCTATTCTGTCTGTGTACTAATACCTACCCGTAGCTGTCGCCGCCAGAAACATCTTTAACATGATAAAGCTTTTGAACACCATTTGGTCTCTGATGGCCTTTGGTTCGAACACTGAAAAACAGAGAAAAATGGAACTGTTAATTTTAGAAAAGTGTCTGTAATGCAGGACTTCAGTTAAGAGTGCGTGACTAAAATTTAATGTTCCTATTTCTCAACCAAAACATATGTTGTGTGTACTCAAAAGAACGGTCTCAATCAGAGGGTTCTTTTGAGCACCAAAAACATATGTTGTAGTATGGCCGATGCTTTTTTCTTTGATCTTTGCTGATGTTTAAATCAGACACCCTAGAATAACGATGAAGGAGGAGCTTTAAACCGTACTCTAACTTCCAATTTTAGTTAAACAGCGAAGTAGGCGGTAACTATCTAAATAACCCGTAGGTAAATGTAATATAATTGACAGCTTAGGCCAGATGCAGGGAGGAGCGAATGTAAATTTCGTCAGGTGTCAGTAACACGTGTTTATTTGCGCCTGCGCCATACTACAAGCTAAGTAATAGATAAAGGATACTTTTCCGAGGCTTTCTTGTTTAAACAGCGAGGTGGGCGTAGCCCACCGAGCGGTTTAAACAGAAAGCCGAGGAAATATCCTTTATTTAGCTTGTAGTATGGCGCAGGCGCAAATAAACACGTGTTACTGACACCTAACGAAATTTACATTCGCTCCTCCTAGCACCCGGCCTATGCTGTTAATTTTATTACATTTACCTATGTCGCTATTTAGAAAGTTCCCGCCTACATCGCTGTTTAACTGAAATTGGAAGTTAGAGTACGGTTTTAAGCTCCTCCTTCGTCGTTATTCTAGAGTGTCTGATTTAAACATCAGCAAAGATCAAAGAAAAAGCATCGGCCATACTACAAATAAAGGATTCTTCCTCGGCTTTCTGTTTAAACCGCTCGGTGGGCTACGCCCACCTCGCGGTTTAACCAAGAAAGCATCGGAAAAGAATCCTTTATCTATTACTTAAAACTGATGGGTAAGAAAATATTTGCAATTTTACGCTGAAATTTTTATTTATCTAAGCCTGTGGTATTTGTATCCTGTTTGCCATCTTTTCAATATACAGCTGAACATACCGTTTGCAAAAACAGTAGTATATGGGTATAAAAGTAACTGATGTGTCCAATTTTTCAGAGCATGTTTAAGTGCATATGACACAGCAAATAATATCAAGTACAATTAAGCGACAGTGAACTAGGAAGTTAGCATAATATACTCAGAAAAACAATTGAAGGATATTGAAATTCTTTTGACTTTATAACATTTAAGAATATAATTTTCAAACAAATTATTTTTGTCATTGATAGAATTATCACTATGCAATTCACCAAAATGAAAAATTGAAATTCACGGGTCATTGGTTACGATACAGTACTACACCAAATGTACCGACCCTCTCTACCCAAAGTTCGCAAGCAAAAAAAATAACGCTATCAATTTTTGCTGCAACCTTTACCAGGTCATTGCTTATGTTCTAATTCTGACCACAGACAAAAGTTAACACCAATTTATCAGTCATCGCCTCTAATAATGGGACAACTTCTTCAACAAAAATACACAAATAAGGCATACCCCGGTAAATTTGAATACAAATTTGCAGTAAAACACTGAAAACAGCTTCAAAATTAGGTGCCATTTTTTGGAGGGAGAACCAGCGATGATTTTGGAGCCAGTCATTATGGAATACAAACGATAAAAATGGGTTTCAATCATTTTTGAACGTGTGTGACTTTTCAGTATAGAGGGTTGAACCATTTGGATTTGTACTGTACTTAAACCATTGAAGCGTGACTAAAATAAAGCATCCATTTTTATTGCAGATGTCTGGAACTATCAAATGCGTGCATAATTAGTAAAGTTTTTATTGTATTGAGTGTTTGAGATGGGACTGAATCCAAATATCCTTCAATTTTTTTTCTGAGTATATAAAACTAGCTTACATGCACAATTAAAATCATTACAACAAAAAGCCAGATTAGTTTTGAGGGTAGGCCAGAACAGGATACTAACCCATTCCATTCTATCTTATGTTTAATATGTTTAACAAAATACCAATTATAAAAATAATAGTTTGACTCTTTGCATGAAGGGTAGTTTTCATGCTTTTGTTGTCATCTGCTTTTTTTCAAAATTAACTTTAAAAACCGATTTTTCAGGAGCACTATCAGAGTGTCGACCTAAACTGTTTGTTAAGGTTATCAGCAGACGACAAAGTCACCGCTATCGAGGAAAGGGATAAGCTAGATTATCGTTGCAATAGGGTGTATCAGTACAGCAATCAGGGACAATAAAGTATGTAACCCCCCCCCCCCCCCCATTCCACTGGACGGCGATCCCGCTACGCTCATGGTGATCTAGGGTTTTCTCTAAAATTATTCCATTCTATCTTATGTTTAAGCGGAAGAGTAGACAGCCACACGATTTGGGGACTTGGCGCTTCCAGAACGCTTCCGCTGCGCTTCCGTTACGCTGCTGCTACGATCCCACTACGACAATGAAGATCTGGCTATGCTTAGTCTACGCTGATGGCGATGTAGCTGCGACCTTGCTTCGACCTTGGTGATGGAGCTACGCTTTCGTTGCGCTTTTAAATCCTTTCTATATAGAATCTGAAATTCCGATACGCTTCTACTACGACCAAGGCACTTCTACTGCGCTTCTACTGCTATCTCAGTGTAGCAAATAATACCAGCAAATTGAACAAAATTTGTTCAGGCAAATTGTACCCCTTTTCCCCTGAGTCAATCGTGGAACACATTCTTGCTTCTACAAACCAAAGCAGATTAGATGATAAGGTTTCAATTTTCTCCCAGCATTTCCAAGATTGTATATACTGACCATTTGAAAGCACATTTGTCTTAACAACGATGCAATCTTAATTATTTATTTCTTTTATTGTAGATATATCTGGATCAGAAAAGTGTTGCATACAAGCCACTTGTTATCACAAGACGTAGAACATATTTTTTCATGCAACTGATCATTGCATACATTCTTACTTTTTTCTAATGTCCTTCTTACAAAGAATTATAAACTGATTTGACCAGCACTGATATTATTCTCTGTGATCTAAACTAAATTTACAACAGGAACCAATTTCAAGGTGACAAGTTGATACTCAGAAAAAGAGCAACCAGAATTTCTACCTATTTGAGGTATTCGGCATTATATTCTAGACTGATCTTGCCGTTTCTGCTACGATTCGTGACATTTTGACCAAAATTTCGAATCGTTCCAGTGGAATGGGCGGTTAACAGGGCAATCCATTCCAATCTATCTTATGTTTAAGGAGATATATCTTTCAAAAGCTCTTACTTGCATGAAAATTTTCCTGTATAAATAAGAATTGCTTTTTTGTCAAGGAGCCGGATACTTTTGGCCACATTGTTGTATGAACAACTTATACATCTCACATAGATCACTTTACGCCCCAACATACAGCTTTTGAGAAATCCGCAGCATGCGTTACAGTCTTTTTAGACTTACTTCCTGTTTTGATACCGTTAACAATGCTGTGACACGTCGGATGAACTTTAGAGAAAGCTATTTGCATGAAAATGACCTACAATTATTCGACTACAATGTTTAGAAGTAGTTTCGCCCAAAATGTACAAATTTCTGGTAGAAAATTATAAATTTTCAATTTTTGCTTGTGAATTTTTCAAGGTCAAATTGAAAAATTATAAATAATACCAGAAATATATAATATTTGGGTCAAAATACTTCTAAATATTGTAGTCGAGTAATTGTAGGTCATGTTCATGCAAATGGTTTTCCCTAAAGTTCATCCAGCGTGTCACAGCATTGTTAACGGTATCAAACCAGGAAGTAACTCTAAAAAGACTGATAAGCATGCTGCCGATTGCTCAAAAGCTGTATGTTGGAGCGTAAAGTGATTCATGTGAGATGTATAAGTTGTTCATACAACAATGTGGCCATAGGTATCCGTCTCCTTGACAAAAAAGCAATTCTTGTTTATACAGTAAAATTTTCATGCAAGTAAGAGCTATTGAAAGTTATATCCCCTTAACAAAATGCCAATATCGGCAGTATTATAAGAGCCAGTGCATGAGATTTCCAACAATGTGGTATGTGCGACCAGCAAAGCCTCAGATCAGCCTGTGCATATGCGCAGTCTGATCAGAGACTTTGCTAGTCGCTTGAGTATTCTATGATTGTTAAGCTACTGACTGAACACCATTTGGAGTTTCTAAGCTTCAAAGGAGGCTGCAGAGGCTCATCTGAGTCTACACTTGTCAAAATGCCACATTGTTGGAAATCTCATGCACTGGCTCAATTAAGTAATAGTGTTAACCATTAAAGCGCCTGCAAACAAATGCATCTCAAAATGTCGTCTGCTTAAGTCGTCTGCTGCATATATTTGCTAACATTATTGACAAATGTTAGTGTAGAAGCCAAACGTGTGGGCCCAAATCTGGTCTGGTTCTATACTGTTTGACCAAGAGGTTTCAAAATTACTGAAACAGACGAATAAAGCAGACAGCTTTTGTTGTGATTGGGTCTACACTGTTTGAGTAAAAGGTTTCTTAACCATTTCAGTTGCCGACAAAAGCAGACGAAGTTGAGATTGGCGCTTTAAGGATTAATGGAATGTATACGGTTCGCTCTGGTATTACAAGAACTAATTTAAATATTGTTTATTTTGCGCAGGCGCGATGCAAGGATTTAGCCTCGTACTGTAAGGTTAGACAATTTATTGGCTTCCAAAAACACGTACTACATGTAGGCATCAATATAATGATGCGATTATCTCAACACGTCTAACAAAATTACGCACATCAAGGGAAGACTACTGAATTGAGCGTGATTCTCGTAGATTGTGTCCCTTTTCAAAACGGCGCTTCCTCTTAAAGGAAAGAATTTTGCTCCCAGAGGGAGCGGTTTTTTTCTTTTAAGAGAAGTGCCTTATAGTATGGAAAACAACCATTCAAAATTAGGTGATCTCATTAAATGTTTACATGTACGATTTTCAGTACGCATGGGCGTGACTGCGTGAAAGGAGCTACGTTTATGAACTGTCCACTATTCTATCTAAAAATAGACAGTTTTGGACATGTATACGAATGCACTAATCTGGATCTACACAAATATTCTCCTGGTAAACCGTGCGTGTATGCTCATGCTGCTATGTAACCCAAGACAAGTGCCCATTTTCACTGGATACGTCATGTAAATGTATATCAAACATCGGTGAAAACTAAAATGTGCCGATCAGATGGACCGTCAAGGCTGCATGGTAGACGTCTGAAGTATACAACGCCTTGGTGGCAGAAATATGTATCCCCGGGCGGGGACATTTCTGGCCCAATTAATCACCTATGGGCCAATGGCACATGTCTCATTTACAATAATATACTGAAGGACTTTAAAAACGCACCACCTGCTTAAATGCTAATTTATGTCGAAAATTGGATATTTTTATTATGTGAAAAATAAAATTGACAAGTTCCATCATTTAGCTTGCATTCAATAAGAAAATCGAAACGCTGTGGCTTATAAGTGTTGTGACGTCGCGATAATTCTGAGACAACTCAATTTCAAAAAGTCACAGAGTACCCATACCTTCCATTATGAACGAAAAAAAGTTTTCGAACCGATGGTTGTTCTTGAAAGCAAACGGAAAGACAAAATCAAATCATGAAGTTTTAGGCCTCTGGCAACGTTCATTACGCCTACATGACGTCATCTATTTTCGACGTAATTGGCCGTTTATATCCTAAGGAGCAGGAATAATCAAAATCTTTTTGTTGCCAACAGATACTCCTCAATCAGTTGCATAAAAGACAAAAGTATCGCGACATGCGCGGACGTCATCCGTCTGTTATTGATGTTTGAAAATTTAAGACTGACGTTGGCAAAGAAACGCTGCGAGTGGGAGTGTAATAAAACGATTATTTTTGAAAACTTTTGTGTTTTTCAATTTGTTAAGATATCTGGCTACCACCTAAAAGTGTTTGTTTTCAAATTGAATCAAATCTACTTTTGTCAGACGACAATTGTTGAAAAACACTTACGTCGATATAACGTCAGAATGAACAGCATGAGCAAATCGAAATCATGGCAAATCATGGTCCATTTTGCAAGAGGATAAAAAATGATAAAGAAAACATCCTCAAATCAATCACGTGGAAGAGACAGAGAATGTAAAATGGTGCGTTTTTAAAGTCCCTCAGTATATTTTTTCTAAACTTTAATCAGGCTTTTAAAATATCGACGAGCACTAAGAAAGCTATGGGACCCAGCCTTTGCCCCCTCCCCCGCCCCTACACACACAATGAGCTTAGGGATATCGGGTGGATATTGTCCCGACTAGGATATAGAAGAATGCGAGCTTGCAAGGGTTCGTACTGTCCTGCCAGCCAAGAGTGACAGTGATATCATGCTTTGTTTACAAAGCTATCAGGGACTTATAATCTATAGATTACCTGTATATTAATCCTATCCGCAGGATAGGATTGATACACAAGTGATCTACCGAGGATTGATACACAAGTGATCTATCGATTCGCGTCAGCTCAAGTGAAGTATAACGGTCAATGTCGAGAAAGTGTTCCGATATCGAGTGATGTCGATAGCCCGAAGACGGGTTTTCTCTAGCTTAGGCGCTATTATAATGTGTGAGATATGCCAATTTTATCAGATACCTCTCATATCAACTGCATTGTTGCACGTTGCCTGATAAACGTTGTCTATCTCACAGCATGTGCCTTTATCAGGTCATGATGACGTTGCACTTTTTGAATGACGTCGCTAATGACACTGAATCAACACAAAAATCGAAAATTACGCCCTAATCGCTAGTGTGAAGAGTGAAACAATGGATAAAGTGATAAATAGAATAAAATGTTCGCATCTTTTGATATCAATTTTACCAGGCTCGGCTTCGAGAACGCATGTTGAATCGTTCGGCAAGCCTCGCGATGTCAACAAGCGTTCTCGAACCCTTGCCTGGTAAAAACTTGATATCTAATGACACTCACCTAGTATTCTCTATGTATACGCTTCCCCACAAAACATTGTAAATTTGTCAAGAAAAGAGCAAATAAACAAACCACGAAAATTAGGAAAATCTATGCGCCACGAGTGTTATCAATACGTCACCAACTTAATAGTTTGTTTGATAGAAGAACGTTTTGAGGACTGGAGCTAGTCTACTTCGCGCATGCTAAGTTTCGTGAAAATGAAACCCTCACGAAATAGCGAGATCACTCTGTCGTTTACTGATGAGTTAAATCATGCTCCTCATATCGAAAACATGTCTTTAAACGTTATTCGCGAAAAAAAAATTCTCGCGAAAATTTCGTTATTTCGATTTACTCACCTCCGCCCTTTTCTGCCGCCAAACCCGTCATAACTCCACAAATAAATCCCACTAATAGCTTTTTAAGTAAGTCTAAAGAACAACCTTTATGGTTTGGTTTCTCGGAACTTGACTTTTTCGCCTTTCCATTCATTTTAGCATGCTTAACGCCATTCCGTTTCTTCGTGTTGTCATTCATATTTGCAAGTTTTCTGAGAACTGCTTTAAGATTTGCGTTTATGCCTACCACGGAAGCTTATCGCATTATCATGCTTATGTGGCGTGTAATGTATCAGTGTCAATTTATTCCAGTTATAATTTGTTTATAAAGTTTTTTTTACAGCAGCACGATTCCAGCCAATTATGCAAATTGCAAAACATAGACTGGACTGGAATGAATTGGAATGGAGTTTTTTTTTGTTTGATTTGATTCTTAACGTCCCATCAACAATCTTTCAGTTAAACAGGGACCGGTCTTCCTGGGTTGAACCAGTACAAAGCTAGGACAAATGTGTCTTGCTCAAGAACAACAACGCAGTGACGACGATGAGGCTCGAACCCGCGGCCCCTCGGTCACGAGTCAAGCACTCTACCACTGAGGCACTGCGCTCCTGAATGGAGGATTTAATAAGTTTAAATTTATTTGAAAGAAAATAGATGTTAATTTCGAACACTGCTTGATTTTTATTGATAGGAAAAGATGTGTCGTTCGAATGCGACCCCTCCTTTGTCTACGCGGTCTTTCTTGCACGGTTGATAAGAATATCTGAGATTTTAGGCTGGGTTTGATATTCTTATCTCATACATGTTATCTTACCCAGGCTGTCATATAAGGGTTGTACATAGGTTTCCTTGCACACCAGGTCGAGATTTCCGTTGTTTTTACCTATGTGAGATAATTCTTTCTCACATACCAACGCATACGAGATCGAGTGATCCCTATGTTAGCTCGCTGTTGGGAAAATCTGTCCCACATCGCTACCCATGTGAGATAAGCGTAACTAATACGAGATAAGCCACACGCGGCTGGTTGCTAATGTGAGATAACATTTTTGGTGCATGACTGTATTCCTTCGAAAACGAAAGTTGAATTGTTGTCAGTCAGGAAAAAATTCTATGTTGAATTTTCAGCGATTTAAGTCAGCCTTCATCTTGGTTTTAAAGTAAAACTGCGCATTTTACTTACAACCTTTATTCAATGCTTTGAACATGCTGAGTGCATTGCGATTGACATATCTAACCTGTTGTGTTGGGCATTGAGTGACTGATGATCACTGAATCCACCAGGACGGGAGCCTTGACGATGTAAAAACACACCACACACACATTTTCCTCAACAAAATTACTTACTCGAGTTACTGTGGCTGATAAGCTAGTTCTTGTAAATCCATTTTGATGAAATAACCATTTGTTCATTGTTTATTCGCTGTTTCAAGATGATTTGTACAGCGCGCGTCATCGACTGTAAACATCGATCTCAGTGACGTCATCAACAAATATTACACAGTACTGTACCGTACGGTCGTGGTATATGAGAAAAAGAATCGATCATTGGTGTTCAGTGGTTCCAGAAAAATCCCAACCCTCGGGTCCACCGTTCAGTGGGAAACTCGGCAAGCCTCGTTTCCCACTGGAACGGTGGGCCCTCGGGTTGGGATTTTTCTGTCCCCACTGAACACCAATGATGGATTCTATTTATCTCACATTCCTGTACCAGCCCGTGGGAAAGATAAAAAACGAACAACCGCACGTCGATCCGTAACGTCATTTAAATGACGTCACCATGTCACATCTAAGCGTATTCAGGATATTCTGGAAGTCTTTTTCATGTTTTCAATATAAAATGAGGTATTTAGTGGTCAGCAAGAAAAACAATCCATAATTCGTGTGAGGGTGGGATAGAAAAATCCGTCCCTCGCGATCACCGTTTGTCATCACTCGGCAAGCCTCGTGATGCCAATCGGTGATCCTCGGGACAGATTTTTCTATCCCGTCCTCACTCTCATGATAGATTCTTATAATATTATTGTCAAGTGGCATCATTGTAACGTCAAAGCGACGCCATCAAGTAATGCCGTATCTCAACGTATTCAAGAACTTCTCGGAGTGAGCAAGAAAAAAGAAGTTATTACAATGTATTTGTTTGAGTTTGGGATAGAAAAATACGTCCCTCGAGATCCCGTTTGTTGACACTCTGCAAGCCTCGTGATGCCAAATTATGATCCTCAAGACATTTTTCTTTTCAATCCACCCTCCCACTCATGAAAGATTCTTATACAAATGCAATATGCGGTTTAAATGGTGCAGAAGGAAGCATTAAATGCTACTCAGTTTTCTGATGCCATCTGCATGATTTTTGACAAATCTACGGAGGCCTAATGGAATGACCAGTGCCTTATTTGAACAAACAGGATAGGGACTTGCTTGAAATTAGTGTGCAGCATTTCCTGAGGCCAACTTTTAAAGGTTTTTATTCTTTAGCTCTGTATTTGAGTTAGAAGCCCTTTTTGGTGTCATAACTACCAACTTATAGAAGTTTTTCATAAGCTCTGTATTTGAGTAAAGAGCCCTTTGGTTGGTCTTAATACTACCTTCTTTTAGAGGTTTTCTGTAACTCTGTGTTTGAGTTAGGTGCCCTTTTGTTGGTCTCCTCACTACCTACTTGTAGAGGTGTTTCTTTAGCTCTGTATCTGAGTTAGGAGCCCCTTTGTTGGTCTCACCACTACCTACTTTTAGAAGTTTTTCTTTAGCTCAGTATTTGCATAAAGAGCCCTTTTTGATCTCATCACTAGCTACTTTTAGATGTTTTCCTTCCGCTCTGTATTTGAGTTAAGATCCCTATTTTGATCTCATCACTAGCTACTTTTAGATGTTTTTTAAGCTCTGTATTTGAGTTAGGAGCCCTTTTGTTTGTCTCATTATTACCAACTTTAAGAACTTTTTCATTAGTTCTATTTGAGTAAAGAGTCCTTTTGTTGGTTGCATCACTACCTTCTTCTAGAGGGTTTCTTTAGCTCTGTATTTAAGTTACGGGCCCTTTTGTAGGGCTCCTCACTGCCTACTTTTAGAGTTTTTACTTTAGCTCTGTATTTGAGTTAGGAGCCCTTATGTTCGTCTCATCACTACCTACTTTTAGAGGTTTTCTTTATCTCTGTATTTGAGTTACGAGCTCTTTTGTTGGTCTCATCACAAACTACTTTAAGAGGTTTTTTCTTTAGCTCTGTATTTGAGTTAGGAGCCCTTTTGTTGGTCTCATCACTATCTACTTTTAGAAGTTTTTCTTTACCTCTGTATTTGAGTTAGGAGCCCTTTTGTTGGTCTCATCACTATCTACTTTGGAGGTTTTTCATAAGCTCTGTATTTGGGTTAGGAGCCCTTTTGTTGGTCTCCTCACTACCTACTTGTAGAGGTGTTTCTTTAGCTCTGTATTTGAGTTAGAAGCCCTTTTGTTGGTCCCATCACCACCTAATTGTAAAGGTATTTCTTTAGCTCTGTATTTGAGCCCTTTTAAATGTCCCATCACTACCTACTGTTAGAGGTTTTCCTTCAGCTCTGTGTTTGAGTTAGGAGCCCCTTTGTTGGTCACATCACCACCTACTGTTAGAGGTTTTCCTTCAGCTCTGTGTTTGAGTTAGGAGCCCCTTTGTTGGTCCCATCACCACCTACTGTTAGAGGTTTTTCTTCAGCTCTGTGTTTGAGTTAGGAGCCCCTTTGTTGGTCACATCACTACCTACATGTACTTTTAGAAGTTTTTCTTTAGCTCTGTATTTGAGTTAGGGGCCCTATTGTTTGTCACATCAGGCCAACCTTAAAGATATTTTTGTTTCCCCTTACCCGACCCTGTTTTACTGGTATGGGTCGGTTGGTAGGAAAATTATTTTTTTTTACTTTCTCAAATTGGATTCCCATTAAACTTAATTGTATACAGTAAAACCTGTAGAGGCCACTCAACAAAAAACAATAAATTGTTTGTTTTATCAAGACCGATTATCGCATAATGCAGGTCAAAAGTATTGCAGAATGCTCCCAGGGAGCATTCTGCAATACTTTCGACCTGCATTAAGTGCTCATTTGTCTTAACGACCTTTGTTAACTTGTGTATACATATCATTGAGTAGCCGTTCTAGGCAGGTTTTACTGCATAGTCCTACTATAGGCAATAAAATTAAATACACAAACAATTTGCTGTTAACACTGGACAATTCTCTAAGTTTTGCAATGAAATTAAAAAAAATATTCTTGACTGAAAATTGAAATAAAATTTTTTGAGTAGGGGCTTTTTTTCAGGGTCGGTCGGGTAAGGCGAAACAAATAAAATTTTAATTTAGGCCTCACGGTAAGTTAATTTGGTTAGATTTTTCACTGTGATGGTACATGCACATTGCATGAGTTAAGAATCTTCCGTTCGAGATGAACAATAGTTGTCTTTTAACAACAGTAGAATCTAGGGATAAAGACAAATAAGCTGTACGTCAAGATATGATACTTCATAGAAATAGTGTCATTATTTAATCATGTGAAAAGATAGCCAGTATTCTAAAGAAAGAAAAAGTAAACTGTATTACCAGTGATGTATCGCTTTCAGTGTATATAATATTAGATCCAAAAATATGACAATTATATTGCTATATGATATAATTCAGTCAGTCAGGATTTTGCGAGATCAAGCAGAGTTCTAGATATTGACCAGTTTTAAACGTTTAATCATAAACGCACGAGAATGCATATTTAATAACAAAGCCATATTTTACATTCTTTAAAAATATTTAATCTTATAGTAGCTCTGTTGAACCGTAAATTTCTGATTTCGTAAATTTCACACTCATAGGATAGTTTGGTACCAATTCGTCACTTTTGTCAAATGTGAAATTCACGTATGGCCAATTTCGATTTTTGTGACTGATAATTTCTTACGAGAGAAGAATTGTTAAGTATTCAACGCACCTGTGAAGAACTGGTGCGACCTTTTCTCGGGTGTGAAGAATTAGTACCAGTTCCTCACGCATGCGCAGAATTGGTACATGCACCAATTCCTCACGCACGTACATATTTCGTTGATAATGTGTTTTATGAGATAAGAGCGCGCGCGCGCGCGCGTGTGTGTGTGTGTGTGTGTTCAATCATAAACTTTTCATGCATAATTTGTATTTAGTGCTACATTTGTACATGTAGTACAACATACGTTTTATTACGTAGTACAATGTAATCCAACATTCCTAGTATCATTCGGGCCTCGTCGCGAGAAAACCTGTCTTCGGGGTTTCCGACAAAGTGAGATTCAAACAAGCCTGCTCAGCTATAGAGACTAGCTAGAAAAATGAAATTTCGCTTGTAGCAAGTTTTGATATGGTACTTTCGAAATCGCGAATAACAAAGGCTCTGATCAGACTGCGCGGATGCGCAGGCTGGTCTGCGCCTGTGTTGTTCGCAAATCCCTGGAGACAGGTTTTCTCGCATCGAGGCCCATTCATGGTCATACATGTCATACATGTAGTTCTGATGTCACGGATAAAGTGACGGTTGTGTCCAACAATCAACCACATAAATAGGTGTCTTTTGATATCAACTTTACCAGGCAAGGCTTTGAGAACGCAAGCCTCGCGATTCAACAAGCGTTCTCAAAGCATTGCCTTATAAACTTGATACCAAACGACGCGCGAACCTGGTATTCTATTTATCAGTTTACAAGTTAGTTCACTCTTCAAACTAGCGATTATGACGTAATGGTCGATTTTCATGTCGATTCAACGTTATTGACGATGTCATTCAAAAAGTGCAACGTCATAATCACATGCTGTGAGATAGGCAACGTTTATCAGGTCAACGTGCAACAATGCAATTAATATGAGAGGTAACTGATAAAGTCTGATAATAAGGGTGTAAATTATGTTGGCAGATGAAGTGGCATTGAATATCGAGTGTGAATTTAAAGCTGTTCATTTTACACTGTACATGTTGAAACGCACATGTAGGATGACACTTCAAAACAAATTCAAATAGCAAACACGTGGTCACATCATGTAATACCCTTTATCAGTTTATCAGTTACCTCACATATTAATTGCATTGTTACACGCTGATCTGATAAACGTTGCCTGTCTCACGGCATGTGTCTTTATCAGATCATTATGGCGTTGCACTTTTTGAATGACGTCGTCAATGACGTTGAACCGACACTTACGTCACCATCGCTTGTTTGAAGAGTAAACTGATAAATACAATATCAGGTTCGCGTCATTTGATATCAAGACACCAGGCAAGACTTTGAGAAAGCATGTTGAATTGCGAGGCTTGACGAGCGATTCAGCATGCTTTCTCGAAGCCGAGAATCAAAATATCAAAAGACATTGACCTAGAGTAATCTCTATACCTTGCCCCAGCCACCATGTCACAAATAAAAAAATGTACCATTTAGTCACAAACGTATAATTTGAGCCAATTCATATCAAGGTACTTATTGCATATACGAACAGAGAATGCTCAAACGAGAGGCTGTGTATCCGCAGACACAAAGTTAGGTCCGCGTATGATTAATAAACTGTTTAAGAACAAGTTTGATAAGCAAATGATATGACTGAAAGAATGTATGGGGGCGTAACCCCCACCTCTATTACCTAAAGAAATAAAGATAAAATAAAGATCCTTCTACACATATACGAACCTCTTCCTTTGTCTATGACTACTCCGAACACTATTCCAAGTATCAATGAGAGACATAATTTCAGAAAAATAGCACACACAGACTGCGCAGGTTCTCCTCTGAACTCGTCGTCCACTAGACTGTCAGTCTCTTTCCCAGATCTATATTTCTCGCGATCTCGGTCCGACGCCATTTTTGTTGGTTTTCGTTCTCGAGTCTCACCAGACATTGACGTTTTTTGACAAAGTTACAATTTCAAAAGGTATGTAA
This sequence comes from Loripinus fragilis, assembly GCA_964019695.1. Taxonomy (NCBI): domain Eukaryota; kingdom Metazoa; phylum Mollusca; class Bivalvia; order Lucinida; family Lucinidae; genus Loripinus; species Loripinus fragilis. The sequence continues at coordinate 603,719 of OZ026530.1, read as the reverse complement.
ATAGATCCAGGTTTATGAAATCAAAACGCACAGTCACGCCGTTTTCAAAAGGTATCAAATGTCTCGTGTTTCTATATGAGTCACGTGAAGGGAAAATAGGTATCTTGTAAAAGCTGAAACCCGCCTGCTCAGCTACACATTGAAAATTAGGACATAGCTAGTATAGCAATTATGTACAAATTTATAGCTAACAGCAATAATTCTGTTCAGACTGCGCAAAAAGCGCAGTCTGAACAGAATTATCGTTGTTCGCATATGGCATAGATAGTTTTTCTCATGATGAGGCTCAAAAATGAAAAATCATGCTTTACTACCGATTTCGGATTTTATTAGACTTTTAACGTGTCCTTTAACAGGTCAAACGGTACAAATAACGCAAAACCCGCGATAAGGCTGAAGTTAAGCGATGAATTTGTCATTATCACGTGTTATGCTTTTTAGACTGATGTTTTACGTCTCAGTCCACAATTTTCAGTCATGTCGGGACATTTCCAGGATAGAACCAGTACTAAGCAGAGGATAAAGTAACGTGCACAATGACACAACACATTGCCTCCAGTGGGTCTCGAGCCAGCGACCCCTCAAGCACTATACCACTGAGCCACTGCGCTCCTCCCATGTGGAATGCATTGCCGGGGCAACACGTTCTGTGACACACAGGTTAGCGCTTCACATGAGCTATATATACAACTTCTTACTGCTCAAATGCAATGTTTATTGTGCAGACGTACATGTACCTATAATACTTCCGTAGAAGTCACCCAGTTTTAGTTCATTAAGGTGTTTGATCCGGCGAGGTGTATGATGTCAGAAGTAGCACATTTTTGTGGCACATGTAGCAGTAGTAAAATGTCAAACAATAACATACACCATTTATTATGTACATGCATTTTTTCATGTATATATGCTCAACTGTTTTACGTCGTTTCTGCCCTAAACCTAAATAAGGCAATATTTTTAAGAAACGAAAGTAAATCGCTACAAAATCGATCAATGTGTATGCTTCCGAAAACAATGAAAAGGGTAGTCTGAAAAGTGAATTCCCTTTTCTCGTATCACTATCACAAAAGCCACAAACGTGTGGCATGTCTTAAGAGCGACCACCCAGATGATTCCTTTCAGTGTCTGCACTGTTCACATTTATATTGTCTATTAACACGAATCAAGTTTTCTGTCGTTTAACTGACCATTTTAAAAATGAAAAATGTGTATGATTTATAAAAGCTGCATAGTCTGTAACTTTTGATCTTCTAATTTTAAAAATAATGTTTTTATTTTTCAAGAACACAGTAAAAATACTCAAATTCAGGTAAACATTTTACCATTTTCGTAAATCTTAACAAGTTATCACTATCAAAACAACTGCATTTATGCTAAAATTCAACGGTCTAGAATTATTGGAGGGACGCAAATAATTACCAACAAGAGAAAAAAACACCTGTTTTATAAGATAATTCACTTTTCCATGCAGTTTTCAGCTGTACTCTACATTTTTATTGTGAAAACATAGCTTAATTCTACTTTTACAAATGATTTCAAAAGAAAATAAAAATTTTCGAAAAATGTTCATTGTTACAGACTTAGTCTCTTTAACGAACTAGTATCATAGGTGCAGATAGGCAAAAATGTTGAGCTTAAAATTGTGATTATTTTCTTACTCATCAATTTAAGCATGTGTTGTGGGTGCTCAAAAGAACCGTCTCATTGAGACGGTTCTTTTAAGTACCCTTAACATATGTCTTAAGAAATAAGAAAAATAAATCTTAAGTACTTTTATCCGGAGTTCTGAAAATTATCATTCATAAATTGTCATTTTATGATATTTATAATCAGTTCACATATTTACTCCGACACAGGTCACGTACGATTTCAAACTGCTGAATGTTACAGGTAAATAGCTGCTTTATACCTTTTAAATCAGTTTTATCGTTTATTTTCACAAGGTGTTGTAAAAAAGGGCAATATAACATTCGAAATGGCTGTCGGCAAATTTTGGAGGAGAACCATAATTAATATTGGGAGAGTTTGTCCTCTGTCCTATATATATTCTTGTTCATTATTTCGGCATTAGAACATGTCCACGTGATTCAATTTTGCAAGTCATGATTAAAGGGATGTTACTCGCAACAAACAGGAAGTACTACGAACACTCGGTCACGTGTTATAATGACGTAGCCACGATGCATACCCAATGCTTCCTCTTCGAGACAGGTTGTATGCAGACTTTATTTGTGCTGAGTGAAATAGAAGGCCAATGCTATACTAAGCACGCTACACATGTGCAAATGAATCAACTATTTTAACCTTTGTCGGCGTCTGATGACTGTTTTCAAGATAAATTATATAAAAAAATCTTTTCAGGAACACCATCACAGCGTGCCAAAGGGTCCAAAATGTTTGCAAAGGTTATCAGAAGACCACATATGTCGCTGCTAGCAAGGAAAACGTTAATATCCACTACAGGTGTAAGCTTTTCTTAAAAGCTTGTCATCTCGATGTGTGATGTCTATTAAACATGCAGGACATGCGTAATTATCGTTTATTTACTTGACAAATTAAACCTTTTCCAACCAACTAGAACCAGCAGAGTCTAGGGCGAAGATCTGCTACCAGTAAAATACATTAAAGCCCCCCAGTGGCTTAGGCTGGTGTCCGTTCTAAGGCGGTGGTTCTGTAGTTGCTGATTTGTTGTTGATTGTTACTCCCAGTTGTGGGATTCTGTGGGATTCTGTAATTGTTCTATGCTGTGCGTTACTTTGTGTCCATTCTAGTTTTGCAATCATCTTGGTGGGGAAGAGAGAGCTGGCTGCTTTGCGTAGTTTGTCTTCCTGGTGTCTCGGGATTGTTGAGTGACTCTTCCTGACGCAGAGTTCTCGGAAACGCCGAATCAGGCGTATTTTTACGCCAACTTTTGGTTTTGTACGCGCACATTTTCCTGCTGGGGATTCTAATTTACGCCAATTCTTTTTCTGCTGACGCGTCTCAAACTCCTTAAAAACACCTGAAGACGACAGCGGGAGTCCAAATTTGGCTTCCGCCATAAAAGATCAGAAGATCGCCGCTAATCCTGATGCCCCAGGGTTTGTCGTGAAATGTCCAGTCTTCCGAGATAGCAGTAGGCGTGATCTCATTTAGCTCTCGGCCAATCAGAACGTCGCACAGAGACTGCGTCTTTATTGACAGGACAATAATTACGCCTATGCAAATTTGAGAAGCACGTGGTCGATTGGTTTTTCCGAGTGCGTGTAAAGACAAATGATAGTCGCGCATTCGTGACTGTCTGTCTCAATCAAATCTTGAAATTTTTCTTACTTTTTTGAACACATGAAATTGCACCCACAGCTCGAGTTCCACAGACAGTTGATAAAATAAAAATAAGATTTGCTGAAGACATCGGTACATTAGTAAACCAAATACGATAACGTCCGATAAGGCAACGTTCCGAATGAAGCGTCATTAGCAACAAATGAGTGATGCAATCAATTATCCGCATTTTTTTTCCATCGAATAAACTATTCTTAGGGTATTAAATGCAAACAAATGACTCAGCAAGAAAACCCGTTCATTTTAAACCATTGAAATCGTCTCGCACGTAGGTAGGAAATCAAAATAATCATCTTAATTTTGGAACATTTGGAACAATCGCCGTAGACTAGGTGCGCAAAAAGCACTTGCATGCAAATGATTAAATGATTGGAGTAGATCTTTACTATCCGTCTGTCCGTCCGTTCGTCTGTCTGCTCGTAAATGAATAAAACAACTACATGTATCAATAGTATAAGCTTTTCATTTTAAGGCCAAACAAAAAAAAAATATGTGTTTCATGATGCATGAAATTTTAAAATATGAAAAAAAAATATTTTGATGGAGAAGATGGGAAAACAATATAGCCAAACCCAAACAATGTTTAGAAAATATTGTGTAGGGGTTGGGGAAGAGGGGGGTTTAAGTATGTTACGGTAACCTGATACAAACTTTTATTTTTGGTCTAAAATCTTTTTGTTCACAGCTAGTCCTCACAAGGATTTTGAAATTGCCATTTTGCAGGATAAAAGACATTACATCGGTAAATAAAACTTGTCATATTTCAGCTTAAACTAAAAACTCCAACTTTTCCAGGTCAAACTCCAATTTTTCAATTTTGACTCCAACTTTTTCCAGGGATGGATTCTATGAATCCTGTTTTCAAAATCCTAGTGAGAACTCTGCTGACGGTGCCACGGGTTTGCCTGCATTTTTTGATTGTGGTATTTCCTGGTCATACTCGCTATGCTTAACTAAAAGCAACTGCCTAGATATCAGCAACAACCAAATCATTGAACTGCTGTGTACCCGAGATTACATGTATGCCTTCTTAAAGCAGCTGCATGCTTCCGTTCCTATCCTCCTCATATTGTTTCAAGCTGTATATACCATGTACAAATCAATTTGAACAAAGTATGTTTAAACCAAAGTATCTGAAATCAACTAATTCTTGAGAGGTTAAAAGTTGTACTTCTTTCTTTGAAGAGCATTTTTGTCTTAGCAAACAATGCAGACCCTATCAGTGCACAGGGTTGGTGCAAAAGTCTGGCTGAATATATATTGCCACAATACTCACTTACTTATCATTTTACATTCTCATAGTTCGCGCCTTTCATGAAAATTGAAATATTTTATGTCAAATGGTATTTTAATGTAATTACTGATTAATAAGAAAAAAAAGAAAAAAAAATATTAATCAGACTGATACATACGTACTTTCAGTTGTTATTATTTCATCTCCAGAGTTTTAGCCTGTACTGAATGGTATAATTAGCCAAAAAAACACGTAGTGCTCTCTTTGTGGGACATAGGCAAACAGTGCAGACACAGATCAGACGCTGCTGAACGCGGCATATGATCCGTGTATTCACTGTTAGCTTACAGCATGTTCTATTAGAATTTGAAAAAAAAAATGATAATACCACCCAACATCACACAAAACGAAAACGGACTGGTCCAATTAATAAGCGTGGGATACTCCAATCGGCTTAAATGGGCTAATGTCCACATGAACTCGGAAGGCTTCACAGATATTACAAAAGTTAAAACTATGACTCTCAATAAAAAGTATTTTCCTCAGGAAGACCCTCGATAAGATTGTTTTGCCAAACAGTGATCTCAGGACGACACTAAGTAATATTGAATAACCAAACAGTGATCCAGGGACGTCACTTGGTAATATTGTAGAACCGAACAGTGATCTCAGGACGTCACTTGGTAATATTGTATAACCAAACAGTGATCCAAGGACGTCACTTGGTAATATTGTAGAACCGAACAGTGATCTCAGGACGTCACTTGGTAATATTGTATAACCAAACAGTGATCCCAGGACGTCACTTGGTAATATTGTAGAACCAAACAGTGATCTCAGGACGTCACTTGGTAATATTGTATAACCAAACAGTGATCCCAGGACGTCACTTGGTAATATTGTATAACCGAACAATGATCTCAGGACGTCACTTGGTAATATTGTAGAACCGAACAGTGATCTCATGACGTCACTTGGTAATATTGTATAACCGAACAATGATCTCAGGACGTCACTTGGTAATATTGTAGAACCAAACAGTGATCACATGACGTCACTTGGTAATATTGTATAGCCAAACAGTGATCTCAGGACGTCACTTGGTAATATCATATTACCAAACAGTGATCTCAGGACGTCACTTGGTAATATTGTATAACCAAACAGTGATCCCAGAAAGTCACTTGGTAATATTGTATAACCAAACAGTGATCTCAGGAAGTCACTTGGTAATATTTTATAACCAAATAGTGATCTCAGGACGTCACTTGGTAATATCATATTATCAAACAGTGATCTCCGGACGTCACTTGATAATATTGTATAACCGAACAATGATCTCAGGACGTCACTTGGTAATATTGTATAACAGAACAGTGATCTCAGGAAGTCATTTGGTAATATTGTATAACCAAATAGTGATCTCAGGACGTCATTTGGTAATATCATATTATCAAACAGTGATCTCAGGACGTCACTTGGTAATATTGTATAACCTGACAGTGATCTCAGGACATCACTTGGTAATATTGTATAACCAAATAGTGATCTCAGGACGTCACTTGGTAATATCATATTATCAAACAGTGATTCCAGGACGTCATTTGGTAATATTATATAACCATACAGTGATCTCAGGACGTCACTTGGTAATATCATATTATCAAACAGTGATTTCAGGACGTCACTTGGTAATATTGTATTATCAAATAGTGATCTCAGTACGTCACTTGGTAATATTATATAACCATACAGTGATCTCAGGACGTCACTTGGTAATATCATATTATCAAACAGTGATTTCAGGACGTCACTTGGTAATATTGTATTATCAAATAGTGATCTCAGGACGTCACTTGGTAATATTATATAACCTAACAGTGATCTCAGGACGTCACTTGGTAATATTATATAACCAAACAGTGACCCCAGGACATCACTTAGTAATATTGTAATATCAAACAGTGATCTCAGCAAATTCAATTTTTGTATGTATGTATGTATGTATGTATGTATGTATGTATGTATGTATGTATGTATGTATGTATGTATGTATGTATGTATGTATGTATGTATGTATTTACTTATTCATTTGTTAATTTATTAATTAATCAATCTAATTATTTACTTATTTATTTCTTTTTTTAAATTTGTGATTATTTATTTAATTATTTATTCTGTGATTTAGTCTTGTTTATGTTACTATCTGTTTTGCTTTGAACAAAACTTGTTTAGTTAACATAAGCGCTTATATATAGAATGTAGGTGAAGGGTCGAAACAAAAGTTATGCAAATTTGTGACCCTACCCCTGTCCAATTTTCATTACGCAGGTGTATAAAGGGAGCTACGCCTATGTCTATCCTGATGCGAAATCACTTACCTCTTCCCTTTTCTAGCGCCAACCCGAACAGAATTCCACAAATAACACATACTCCAAGTTGTAGAACGATCTGTGGACGGCTGACATTAGTATCTCTAGGTTTCTCGTCCACCACCGTCAGATCAACTTCACTAATCTCCACTGACTCTTTAGTAACACCATGATTTCCATTTTCAGAAATCTCCTTTTTGGTATATGTCGCCATTTTGCAGCGTTAAATTTATACCTTTCAATGTATCTTACAGGATTCCAAGTATATCTACATTCTCCGAAACTACCTTTTAGAAAGAATACATTGTCGTTTTGTAACGTCTTTTCCGTTTTTCGTTTCAATACATTATTGCACTTTGAAGGTTTTGATTACCATCTGCATCATTCCCTGTTTAGTACATAGATGTTATTTGACTTTCCGTAGCTTTTTATTCCATCTAGTTTATAAACCTTTTGTAGCCTCAACCTGTGTTCTTGTCTAGCGTTCTCCAAAGTTTTCGTTCAGTCCGTTTATAGTGTAAATTTTCAACGTTTTTCTCGCTTTCCTTTTCTCTTTTCTACTGCAGTTCGTAGACTTTTAGTTGATTGATTTATGTTTGAGCTATCTCCAAAACTTCGTGTTTTTTTTCATTCATACGCACATCTTTAATATTTCCACTATCTTTTTAATTGGCTCTCCTATTTTAATAAATATTGTCGATTTTAGTGACACTAGTAGTAGCTACTTAACTCCAAGCATGTACTAAAACTAAAAGATAACCCAGACGCCATCAATATATCTCCGTCGCCAATCCATGCATTCTGTCCAACCTATTTTTTTGGAAGTTGGGTCCTATCAGATACATGCAATCTGATAGCCCATATGTCCAAATAAGCACATTTTTGAGCGTAATATCGTAATTATTTCCTTATTAATCAGTATAAACTACTGTTTTATGTGCTCAAAAGAACCGTCTAATTGAGACGGTTCTTTTGAGTACCCACAGCATATGTTTTTATTGAGAAGTAAGAAATACTTTTTTTTTCAAATACACTCTTATCTGGAGTCTTGCCGGTTACTCCAGATAAGATTAAAGTGTTCTTGTTTGTTTCTCTAATTTTGGCAAAACACGTTCGTTGTGGATATTAAAAGAACCGTCTTACCAAGACTACTTTTGAATACTAACATCAAATGTTTCACTTGGGTAAAAGGAAATTAATCATAATTAGAGGCTCTAGATAAGGCTGATCTGGAGCTATGTGTAACAAGAGAGGACTTCTTGCAAACAGTATTGTATTTTGGTCAACTCCGAATCAAATCAAAAGTGGCTTTCTTTGGTTTAAGCCCTCCAGTAAATTATTTTTAGTGACCGTTCCAATGCGTTACTTCTTTTGTGGATCGTTTGTGCAATTTATGTCTTGTGTTTGTCATGCTTAGGCTAGCTTTCACGTCTGTTCATTGCTGCCTTGTGGTCACCTGCTGGGAAAGGGCTGACCTCTTGGCTCTTGTTTGTGATGTTTAATTGTTTTGTCACTTTCCCATGTGGTATCCTGGGTCAGGTGCGATACTTGATTGTATCGATTCCTTATCGTTGAATTATGAATTAACTTTTGTGATGTTTGATTGTTTTTGTCACTTTCCCATGTGGTATCCTGGATCAGGTGTGGTACTTGATTGTATCGATTCCTGATCGTTGAAATATGAATTAACTTTAATTAACGGCTTAACATCGATCTGATCCGTTTAGACATTTCTGCGCAAGAGGGTGGGGCAATATATTTTGATTTTGATGTCAACTTTTTAGGTTAACTTGCATGGATGGTGCCGTATATGTCCGTGGCGTATCCAGAGGGGGTTCAGCCCCCCCCCCCCTTTTAAATATCCTATGAAAATGAAATAATTTGGTCTCAGAGACCAAATTATTTCATGTTCATTAGATATTTAAGAAAAATGGGATAAATTCAGCAATGCGAACCCCCACACCTTTATATATATGAACCTCCTTCCCAGAAATCCCGGAGCCGCCCCTGGAGGCTGAGGTTGACTATTTTACCGTGACAGCATCTTGCGATTTTCTCTCTAACATGAGCTAACTACTTATAGCAGTCACTATTTCTATATAAGTCATTAAACATTTATGAAGCCCCAAACTTTAAAGCAGGACCTCAAAGTCAAAAAATGTCAATGAAAATATGCAATTGTGGCATCTCATCTGTATATACATGGTATATATATATATATTCCATTAATAGGAGGGAATGCAATAATTGGTAAACATAGTTTTTAAAGACGGATCAGAAACGTTGATTAACAACGGTTGGTATAAAAGCGGACAACTATCGGCGCAACATTCAAATGGCGCTTCGCTGCTGGGCCGATAGTGGTTCGAGACTGTATGATGCCTGAATATCGACACGGATAATCCATGGATACGTCACGATAATTCGCTGTGTTTATATCATCCGAACTAATGGTCTGTCCGTGCTTGCGTACGTCAGAACACAATAATCCATAGGCTTTGATAAATGTAGTAATGAACATCAACACAGATAATTCATGGGTACGTCACGATGATCCACTGTGTCTATACCATCCAAACAAATGGTCCGTCCGCACGTGCGTACGTCAGAACACAGTAGTCCATATGCTTTGAACGGATGCTAAATGAAGTAATGGATATCAAGACAGGTTATCCATGGGTACGTCACGTTGATCCGCTGTTTCTATACCATCCAAACAAATGGTCTGTCCGTGCGTGCTTACGTCAGAACACGATAATCCATTGACTTTTAACATGTTGAACAGATGCTAAAAGTAGTACAGATAGTCCAGTGCAACTTCACGATAATCCGCCGTGACTATCATCAAAACAAATGGTCCGTCCGTGCAAGTAGGGCCTAAACGTAAGAACGCGAAAATCCACAGAATTTGAACGGATACTAAATGTAGTACATATAGTCCAGTGAAACTTCACGATAATCCGATATCATCAAAACATGTGGTCCGACGTAAGAACACGATAATCCATGACTTTGAAATAAAGCACTTTTGGTTTCTTATGTTTTCATACAGAGACTATGCACTTATTAAAGTACTTCCTACTCATATGAGAAAAAGCTTAATAATGTGTTTTCCTGCATACCAAGGTTTTCAGAAAGATGATCACTTCCGGTGAAAATGTAACTTAGTGAGATCAGACCTCTGTACTAATCCGTAAGAACCAGCAAGCTAGTCAGAATCTCCATGTCACGCTTGAAATTACTGGTTTCGATCAATTTTGACATTAAGTATAACTTTTGATATCAATCATTGAATATATCTTGTTTAAAATGATTTCGACCTTAACTTTTATCTTCTATATTTATGCTACCCTTTTCAAATGACACCTCTCAGAGGAAGAACTAATTAAACAGTGCCTTGAGAAATGGGACCTACTTTGAAATATCTTCAACAGTATTATCAGGACTTTAGTTAAGAGTGCATATCAAAAAATTTAATTTTCTTATTTCCCAGCTAAAACATATATTGTGGGTACTCAAAAGTACCGTCTCAATGAGACGGTTCTTTTGAGCACCCCAGAAAACATATGTTAAAACTGATGGATAAGAAAATATATACAATTTTACGCTCAAAAATGTTGTTTGTGGTATATGGTTTATCTAATAAATGTTTGGTCCCAATCATGATCTACACCCATGCCTTATGTAGCAGTGGAGACAGTGGTGAGACCGTGTTAGGTCGCAGGCTCACCAGTGCCCCAGCTGCTCGTGTACATGATAAGGTACCCTTTTCGCGAATGCTGGTTCAATAATCCATAACAAGCCAGTGTCAATGTTTAATATTATAAATTATATCCAAAGTCTAGTGTTTGCTATAATCCCAAAAGTCATAATGAGACTTGTGTTTTCGGTAACCTAAACTGTTATCTTAAAAGATAAAATAACATGCTTACAAATACATAACTAAACCCTCAATTCATTCCGCCCGATACTTGCCAGAAGCGCCCTTCTAAAGTTTGCCCATCTAAGAAGGCTTAGGGCACACCTTGAAGCGCTAAGTGCTTGCTGGTGTTTTATAGCCCTAAGTTATGTTCGCCAGACGGGGCTTTTGAATGACGTTAGGTAGGGCCTGTAATAATTCAAATTCTTCAAAATAACCGTATAGATTGAATACGCATAAACTCATCTTTTCAAAGGGCAAGGCCGTTTCTATATAATATCAATAATTAATTCAATTTCACAGCCAATGCATGTAGAAAGGTATAGGTAAAATGTGACCTCAGATGGCTCAAAGATTGAACGAGTCCACTTAGAAGCTCGAAAAAGGTTCCTCGGACTGTACTGTTTATTTCTAAACCAAAACGAGCTATTGACTGGGAGATTTAATCATCACAATGCTATAAAAAACGTGTCCAACACTCGATTTTTCTATAAGGCCAAACTTAGACTGGTTCCAGTCCTTAAAACAATTTTTCATCAATGTGTCATATCATATAGTTGTAGCCAGTCTAACTCTAATGGCTCTGTTTTAGAGTTATCAGAGTTAGACTGGCTACAAGTATATAAAATGACAAATTGATGAAAAATTGTTTTAAGGACTGGAGCCAGTCTAGGCCAAACTTTACCTGTAGCGTGTCAGTAAAGGGCCAGGGGTTCCGGTATAAGCACCCCTTGCCCATTTTTAATAGCGAGTGCCACCCCCATCCCAACCCCCAAAAGTGCATCAGTCATTCAACCGACTCTTGAGATAAAAATTGTTAAACCAAAAGCAAGGCGTTCTTTTTATGGGGCATTGCATTGGGTTAACTTGATAGAATACTACGTCAGCATCATCTACTAGTATGAATAGCTAGGGGCCATAGGTCAGAATTTTTTATGATGTCTTATGATGTGAACGCTTGGTCTGAAGAGTATTTAAAGCTCAGAAATTAACGTAGACCCTGGTTTAACCTATATAAGCACAGCGTCCTTTTTGTGAAACGTAGGCAAAAAGTGCAGACCCAGACCAGACGCCACAGAACGCGGCGTCTGATCAGGGTATCCACTGTTTGCTACCACCCAACATCCCTTTAATCATAAATGGACTGGTCCAATTGATGATAGTGGTTAATTCCATTCGGCTTAAATAGGTTAATGACGTGTAATAAATCAGTATAGACGCTAGTGAAATGACGCGTTATGTGTTTTTTACCTGGCTCATCAACGGTGTGTCGACATTTCGAGGATTAAAAGAAGTAGCAGCTGGCCAGAATAACATAAATTAATGAGACGTGTCATGTGATTTCCAACAATGTGGCATTTTGACAAGTGTAGACTCATACGAGCCTGTGCAGCCTCATGTTAAGCTAAGAAACTCCAAATAGTGTTCAGTCAGTAGCTGAACAATCATTGAATATTCAAGCGACAAGCAAAGGCTCTGATCAGACTGCGCGTATGCGCAGGCTGATCTGAGGCTTTGCTGGTCGCACATACCACATTGTTGGAAATCTCATGTCATGGCTTATAAAACGAAGCAATTGTTAAAATATAAGTGAATTTTTATGTTTGTGTAAACAGCAAGTTGCAAGTAGCCAATTCATAGTATGACTGTAACTGATCTCCCAGTGGCGGACTTTGAGGGGGCTCAGGGGGTTCACTCGAACCCCCCTCCATGCCCCCACCCTCAGGTTTTTAAAAATCCTTTGGAAATGAACTAATTTGGTCTCAATGAGACCAAATTATTTCATTTTTAAATATCCTATGAAAATGAAATAATTTGGTCTCAATGAGACCAATTTATTTCATTTTCATGGGATATTTAAGAAACTGAACGATATAAAATCAGCAAAGCGGAATCCCAACCCATTAATACGTATGAACCCGCTTTCCAGATATCCTAGATCCGTTCATGTCTCCGAGTTGGTTTATGTAACTTTGTGAAACCGTATCACGGCGTCCCATCACCGGTCTGTTAACGATACGCCATTCAAGTATGAGGGCATCCATGGGAGTGGAGGAGGGGGGGTGGATCTAAATCAGATAAGCCAGGCGTCGTTCTAATTGGCAATAGACAAACAGTGGAGACCCAGAACAGGATCGTAACTGTTGGCTTAAGGAATATTCTATTTAAATTTAGGACAAGTCGAAAAACATATCCCAACACCCCTAGACTGGCTCCAGTCCTTAAAACAGTTTTTCATCAATGTGTCATATCATATACTTGTAGCCAGTCTTACTCTGATGGCTCTGTATTAAAACAGAGCCATCAGAGTAAGACTGGCTACATGTATACAATTTGACACATTGATGAAAAATTGTTTTAAGGACTGGAGCCAGTCTACAACACCCCTAAAATTAGAAATGAATTTGTCCTAATGATAAAGGTAGGTAAGTCGATTCGGCTAAAATGGGTAAAGGCGCCTTTTCAAAAATAGAAATATAAGACAAATAATAATTGATTTCCCCTTATCTTAAGATGCGACACGACAGCAGTGTAACATCTGTTGACGACATTTGGACCCCAACGCTAGAAAACATGACTTTGTTTTATGCGAACAATAGCACACTGGTAAATGTATACGTCGATTTGCTGGTATTTACGCGTATTGCCGGTACTTCATAGACCGGAAGTGGTAGATATTGGTGTTAAATCATATATAGAAAAACAGGGCCATATGCCTAAAGGACTATAGAATTAGATCGTTTTTAAGTATTCAGTATGTGCATGGCGATTTATGTAAGCATTTAGGAATAGATTCGAGTACCGATCCGGATGATCGGTACTCGAATCTATACCTATATGCTTACATAAATCACCATGCACATACTGAATACTTAAAAATGATTGAAGTCTATAGTCCTTTAGGCATATGGCATGTTTTTCTATAGGGTATTTACACCAATATCTACCACTTCTGGTCTATTAAGTACCGGCAATACGCGTAAATACCAGCAAATCGACGTATACATTTACCAGTGTGAATAGCTGGCATTTTAACATTTAAGAGCATGATGAGTATTTTATGAGAAGTATTAATTTTCTAAGAAAATAATGAAGGCCCTGATAAAATGACGTGTTAGAAAAAAAAACAGTGTAGACCCTGGTGAAGTATCAAATTCTATGGAATTTTATCTAGGTCGTCAAGATTTTCATGCGCGGATCCAGAAAGCTTTGTCAGAGGGGGTTCAACTTTTACATCGTTTTTTTATAGTTGATGAGGGGAGAGAGGATCCTAATACCACCTTAAGCGGGCCAACATCGGCCCGCCAGCGAAACGTCATTTAAATGGCGGTTAGCTGGTGTGCCGATGTTGGCCCAACATTAAATGCTGGCTTGGTAGCCCTGTGATTTTTCAGGGGATCCGGACCAGTATTGCTAGGGAACCTTATATTTTTGTGATTTTTCAGGGGGTGTCCGGACCCCTGTCCCCCCTCTGGATCTGCCCATGGTTTTCCAAACTACCCGAATAAAATACGTGATTGCAGCATGTTGAAATGGTTCAAGTATACGTGAAGTGTAATTCCCGGAATCCACACACATTTCGGGTACGATTCAAGGTATAAATTTAACGTGTACGTAATCTTGTCTAGTATGGCTGTAAATGATCTCAAAGTTGCGAGTAGAATTTAATTTTTAATTTCAATTTAAAGAAAAACAGGCCAGGTACATGTAACTTTGTGCAAACCTCTCCCCAACTAGCCTCCATAAACCCGAAAGCGATACGCCATTGAAATGGCGTATCGCTGACGGGTCGCTGGTGGCTCGACGATGTGTGCTAGTTGGGTTATCAATGCGATGACCTTGACATGCCTTCATTTTTTTTCTTAAATTCGACAAATGTTATCAACTGTGTACACATTATCAGGTATAGCAACAGCAAAGATGATTTGCAAAGTCATAGTTCCGATAACGGAAGGACATGAACTGCGCAGTGATCTTACTTTACATAAGCCTCGTTTTGACCTGGTCATTTAACTCTTTATCTGACAGTGGCATAATATAATAAATTTGAGCCTCGACATGTGATTTCCAACAATGTGGCATTTTGACATGTGTGACTCAGACGAGCCTCTGCAGCCTCCTTTTAAGCTTAGAAACTCCAAATGAGATCGGACGGTATCCTATGAGTGATAGAATATTCAAGCGACTAGCAAAGGTTCTGATTAGACTGCGCATATGCGGAGGCTGATCTGAGCTTTTGGTGGTCGCACAAACCACATTGTTGGAAATCTCATGTTGTGGCTCATATTTTGTTCTCTGCTGATAGCCTTTGCAAACAGTTTAAACTCATATGAAAAAAGAAAGCGAGTATGATCAGGAAATACCACAATCACACACTACATACAAACCCACGACACCGTGTGGAAGAGTCACAGAACACTAATATACATTAATGTAAAATACATTAAAGCCCCCCAGTGGCTTAGGCTGGTGTCCGTTCTAAGGCGGTGGTTCTGTAGTTGCTGATTTGTTGTTGATTGTTACTCCCAGTTGTGGGATTCTGTGGGATTCTGTAATTGTTCTATGCTGTGCGTTACTTTGTGTCCATTCTAGTTTTGCAATCATCTTGGTGGGGAAGAGAGAGCTGGCTGCTTTGCGTAGTTTGTCTTCCTTGTGTCTCGGGATTGTTGAGTGACTCTTCCTGACGGTGCCACGGGTTTGCCTGCATTTTTTGATTGTGGTATTTCCTGGTCATACTCGCTATGCTTAACTAAAAGCAACTGCCTAGATATCAGCAACAACCAAATCATTGAACTGCTGTGTACCCGAGATTACATGTATGCCTTCTTAAAGCAGCTGCATGCTTCCGTTCCTATCCTCCTCATATTGTTTCAAGCTGTATATACCATGTACAAATCAATTTGAACAAAGTATGTTTAAACCAAAGTATCTGAAATCAACTAATTCTTGAGAGGTTAAAAGTTGTACTTCTTTCTTTGAAGAGCATTTTTGTCTTAGCAAACAATGCAGACCCTATCAGTGCACAGGGTTGGTGCAAAAGTCTGGCTGAATATATATTGCCACAATACTCACTTACTTATCATTTTACATTCTCATAGTTCGCGCCTTTCATGAAAATTGAAATATTTTATGTCAAATGGTATTTTAATGTAATTACTGATTAATAAGAAAAAAAAAGAAAAAAAAATATTAATCAGACTGATACATACGTACTTTCAGTTGTTATTATTTCATCTCCAGAGTTTTAGCCTGTACTGAATGGTATAATTAGCCAAAAAAACACGTAGTGCTCTCTTTGTGGGACATAGGCAAACAGTGCAGACACAGATCAGACGCTGCTGAACGCGGCATATGATCCGTGTATTCACTGTTAGCTTACAGCATGTTCTATTAGAATTTGAAAAAAAAAATGATAATACCACCCAACATCACACAAAACGAAAACGGACTGGTCCAATTAATAAGCGTGGGATACTCCAATCGGCTTAAATGGGCTAATGTCCACATGAACTCGGAAGGCTTCACAGATATTACAAAAGTTAAAACTATGACTCTCAATAAAAAGTATTTTCCTCAGGAAGACCCTCGATAAGATTGTTTTGCCAAACAGTGATCTCAGGACGACACTAAGTAATATTGAATAACCAAACAGTGATCCAGGGACGTCACTTGGTAATATTGTAGAACCGAACAGTGATCTCAGGACGTCACTTGGTAATATTGTATAACCAAACAGTGATCCAAGGACGTCACTTGGTAATATTGTAGAACCGAACAGTGATCTCAGGACGTCACTTGGTAATATTGTATAACCAAACAGTGATCCCAGGACGTCACTTGGTAATATTGTAGAACCAAACAGTGATCTCAGGACGTCACTTGGTAATATTGTATAACCAAACAGTGATCCCAGGACGTCACTTGGTAATATTGTATAACCGAACAATGATCTCAGGACGTCACTTGGTAATATTGTAGAACCGAACAGTGATCTCATGACGTCACTTGGTAATATTGTATAACCGAACAATGATCTCAGGACGTCACTTGGTAATATTGTAGAACCAAACAGTGATCACATGACGTCACTTGGTAATATTGTATAGCCAAACAGTGATCTCAGGACGTCACTTGGTAATATCATATTACCAAACAGTGATCTCAGGACGTCACTTGGTATATTGTATAACCAAACAGTGATCCCAGAAAGTCACTTGGTAATATTGTTTAACCAAACAGTGATCTCAGGAAGTCACTTGGTAATATTTTATAACCAAATAGTGATCTCAGGACGTCACTTGGTAATATCATATTATCAAACAGTGATCTCCGGACGTCACTTGATAATATTGTA
Organism: Loripinus fragilis; assembly: GCA_964019695.1. Lineage (NCBI taxonomy): Eukaryota > Metazoa > Mollusca > Bivalvia > Lucinida > Lucinidae > Loripinus > Loripinus fragilis. Next base: position 586,515 of record OZ026530.1, on the reverse strand, counting down.
TAACCGAACAATGATCTCAGGACGTCACTTGGTAATATTGTATAACAGAACAGTGATCTCAGGACGTCACTTGGTAATATTATATAACCAAACAGTGATCTCAGGAAGTCATTTGGTAATATTGTATAACCAAATAGTGATTTCAGAACGTCATTTGGTAATATCATATTATCAAACAGTGATCTCAGGACGTCTCTTGGTAATATTGTATAACCTGACAGTGATCTCAGGACGTCAATTGGTAATATTGTATAACCAAATAGTGATCTCAGGACGTCACTTGGTAATATCATATTATCAAACAGTGATTCCAGGACGTCATTTGGTAATATTATATAACCATACAGTGATCTCAGGACGTCACTTGGTAATATCATATTATCAAACAGTGATTTCAGGACGTCACTTGGTAATATTGTATTATCAAATAGTGATCTCAGTACGTCACTTGGTAATATTATATAACCATACAGTGATCTCAGGACGTCACTTGGTAATATCATATTATCAAACAGTGATTTCAGGACGTCACTTGGTAATATTGTATTATCAAATAGTGATCTCAGGACGTCACTCGGTAATATTATATAACCTAACAGTGATCTCAGGACGTCACTTGGTAATATTATATAACCAAACAGTGACCCCAGGACATCACTTAGTAATATTGTAATATCAAACAGTGATCTCAGCAAATTCAATTTTTGTATGTATGTATGTATGTATGTATGTATGTATGTATGTATGTATGTATGTATGTATGTATGTATGTATGTATGTATGTATGTATGTATGTATTTACTTATTCATTTGTTAATTTATTAATTAATCAATCTAATTATTTACTTATTTATTTCTTTTTTTAAATTTGTGATTATTTATTTAATTATTTATTCTGTGATTTAGTCTTGTTTATGTTACTATCTGTTTTGCTTTGAACAAAACTTGTTTAGTTAACATAAGCGCTTATATATAGAATGTAGGTGAAGGGTCGAAACAAAAGTTATGCAAATTTGTGACCCTACCCCTGTCCAATTTTCATTACGCAGGTGTATAAAGGGAGCTACGCCTATGTCTATCCTGATGCGAAATCACTTACCTCTTCCCTTTTCTAGCGCCAACCCGAACAGAATTCCACAAATAACACATACTCCAAGTTGTAGAACGATCTGTGGACGGCTGACATTAGTATCTCTAGGTTTCTCGTCCACCACCGTCAGATCAACTTCACTAATCTCCACTGACTCTTTAGTAACACCATGATTTCCATTTTCAGAAATCTCCTTTTTGGTATATGTCGCCATTTTGCAGCGTTAAATTTATACCTTTCAATGTATCTTACAGGATTCCAAGTATATCTACATTCTCCGAAACTACCTTTTAGAAAGAATACATTGTCGTTTTGTAACGTCTTTTCCGTTTTTCGTTTCAATACATTATTGCACTTTGAAGGTTTTGATTACCATCTGCATCATTCCCTGTTTAGTACATAGATGTTATTTGACTTTCCGTAGCTTTTTATTCCATCTAGTTTATAAACCTTTTGTAGCCTCAACCTGTGTTCTTGTCTAGCGTTCTCCAAAGTTTTCGTTCAGTCCGTTTATAGTGTAAATTTTCAACGTTTTTCTCGCTTTCCTTTTCTCTTTTCTACTGCAGTTCGTAGACTTTTAGTTGATTGATTTATGTTTGAGCTATCTCCAAAACTTCGTGTTTTTTTCATTCATACGCACATCTTTAATATTTCCACTATCTTTTTAATTGGCTCTCCTATTTTAATAAATATTGTCGATTTTAGTGACACTAGTAGTAGCTACTTAACTCCAAGCATGTACTAAAACTAAAAGATAACCCAGACGCCATCAATATATCTCCGTCGCCAATCCATGCATTCTGTCCAACCTATTTTTTTGGAAGTTGGGTCCTATCAGATACATGCAATCTGATAGACCATATGTCCAAATAAGCACATTTTTGAGCGTAATATCGTAATTATCTCCTTATTAATCAGTATAAACTACTGTTTTATGTGCTCAAAAGAACCGTCTAATTGAGACGGTTCTTTTGAGTACCCACAGCATATGTTTTTATTGAGAAGTAAGAAATACTTTTTTTTTTCAAATACACTCTTATCTGGAGTCTTGCCGGTTACTCCAGATAAGATTAAAGTGTTCTTGTTTGTTTCTCTAATTTTGGCAAAACACGTTCGTTGTGGATATTAAAAGAACCGTCTTACCAAGACTACTTTTGAATACTAACATCAAATGTTTCACTTGGGTAAAAGGAAATTAATCATAATTAGAGGCTCTAGATAAGGCTGATCTGGAGCTATGTGTAACAAGAGAGGACTTCTTGCAAACAGTATTGTATTTTGGTCAACTCCGAATCAAATCAAAAGTGGCTTTCTTTGGTTTAAGCCCTCCAGTAAATTATTTTTAGTGACCGTTCCAATGCGTTACTTCTTTTGTGGATCGTTTGTGCAATTTATGTCTTGTGTTTGTCATGCTTAGGCTAGCTTTCACGTCTGTTCATTGCTGCCTTGTGGTCACCTGCTGGGAAAGGGCTGACCTCTTGGCTCTTGTTTGTGATGTTTAATTGTTTTGTCACTTTCCCATGTGGTATCCTGGGTCAGGTGCGATACTTGATTGTATCGATTCCTTATCGTTGAATTATGAATTAACTTTTGTGATGTTTGATTGTTTTTGTCACTTTCCCATGTGGTATCCTGGATCAGGTGTGGTACTTGATTGTATCGATTCCTGATCGTTGAATTATGAATTAACTTTAATTAACGGCTTAACATCGATCTGATCCGTTTAGACATTTCTGCGCAAGAGGGTGGGGCAATATATTTTGATTTTGATGTCAACTTTTTAGGTTAACTTGCATGGATGGTGCCGTATATGTCCGTGGCGTATCCAGAGGGGGTTCAGCCCCCCCCCCCCCTTTTAAATATCCTATGAAAATGAAATAATTTGGTCTCAGAGACCAAATTATTTCATGTTCATTAGATATTTAAGAAAAATGGGATAAATTCAGCAATGCGAACCCCCACACCTTTATATATATGAACCTCCTTCCCAGAAATCCCGGAGCCGCCCCTGGAGGCTGAGGTTGACTATTTTACCGTGACAGCATCTTGCGATTTTCTCTCTAACATGAGCTAATTACTTATAGCAGTCACTATTTCTATATAAGTCATTAAACATTTATGAAGCCCCAAACTTTAAAGCAGGACCTCAAAGTCAAAATATGTCAATGAAAATATGCAATTGTGGCATCTCATCTGTATATACATGGTATATATATATATATTCCATTAATAGGAGGGAATGCAATAATTGGTAAACATAGTTTTTAAAGACGGATCAGAAACGTTGATTAACAACGGAGGGTATATAAAAGCGGACCATTATCGGCGCAACATTCAAATGGCGCTTCGCTGCTGGGCCGATAGTGGTTCGAGACTGTATGATGCCTGAATATCGACACGGATAATCCACGGATACGTCACGATAATTCGCTGTGTTTATATCATCCGAACTAATGGTCTGTCCGTGCTTGCGTACGTCAGAACACAATAATCCATAGGCTTTGATAAATGTAGTAATGAACATCAACACAGATAATTCATGGGTACGTCACGATGATCCACTGTGTCTATACCATCCAAACAAATGGTCCGTCCGCACGTGCGTACGTCAGAACACAGTAGTCCATATGCTTTGAACGGATGCTAAATGAAGTAATGGATATCAAGACAGGTTATCCATGGGTACGTCACGTTGATCCGCTGTTTCTATACCATCCAAACAAATGGTCTGTCCGTGCGTGCTTACGTCAGAACACGATAATCCATTGACTTTTAACATGTTGAACAGATGCTAAAAGTAGTACAGATAGTCCAGTGCAACTTCACGATAATCCGCCGTGACTATCATCAAAACAAATGGTCCGTCCGTGCAAGTAGGGCCTAAACGTAAGAACGCGAAAATCCACAGAATTTGAACGGATACTAAATGTAGTACATATAGTCCAGTGAAACTTCACGATAATCCGATATCATCAAAACATGTGGTCCGACGTAAGAACACGATAATCCATGACTTTGAAATAAAGCACTTTTGGTTTCTTATGTTTTCATACAGAGACTATGCACTTATTAAAGTACTTCCTACTCATATGAGAAAAAGCTTAATAATGTGTTTTCCTGCATACCAAGGTTTTCAGAAAGATGATCACTTCCGGTGAAAATGTAACTTAGTGAGATCAGACCTCTGTACTAATCCGTAAGAACCAGCAAGCTAGTCAGAATCTCCATGTCACGCTTGAAATTACTGGTTTCGATCAATTTTGACATTAAGTATAACTTTTGATATCAATCATTGAATATATCTTGTTTAAAATGATTTCGACCATAACTTTTATCTTCTATATTTATGCTACCCTTTTCAAATGACACCTCTCAGAGGAAGAACTAGTTAAGCAGTGCCTTGAGAAATGGGACCTACTTTGAAATATCTTCAACAGTATTATCAGGACTTTAGTTAAGAGTGCATATCAAAAAATCTAATTTTCTTATTTCCCAGCTAAAACATATATTGTGGGTACTCAAAAGAACCGTCTCAATGAGACGGTTCTTTTGAGCACCCAAGAAAACATATGTTAAAACTGATGGATAAGAAAATATATACAATTTTACGCTCAAAAATGTTGTTTGTGGTATTATGGTTTATCTAATAAATTTTGGTCCCAATCATGATCTCTACCCGTGCCCTATGTAGCAGTGGAGACAGTGGTGAGACCGTGTTAGGTCGCAGGCTCGCCAGGGCCCCAGCTGCTCGTGTACATGATAAGGTACCCTTTTCGCGAATGCTGGTTCAATAATCCATAACAAGCCAGTGTCAATGTTTAATATTATAAATTATATCCAAAGTCTAGTGTTTGCTATAATCCCAAAAGTCATAATGAGACTTGTGTTTTCGGTAACCTAAACTGTTATCTTAAAAGATAAAATAACATGCTTACAAATACATAACTAAACCCTCAATTCATTCCGCCCGATACTTGCCAGAAGCGCCCTTCTAAAGTTTGCCCATCTAAGAAGGCTTAGGGCACACCTTGAAGCGCTAAGTGCTTGCTGGTGTTTTATAGCCCTAAGTTATGGTCGCCAGACGGGGCTTTTGAATGACGTTAGGTAGGGCCTGTAATAATTCAAATTCTTCAAAATAACCGTATAGATTGAATAAGCATAAACTCATCTTTTCAAAGGGCAAGGCCGTTTCTATATAATATCAATAATTAATTCAATTTCACAGCCAATGCATGTAGAAAGGTATAGGTAAAATGTGACCTCAGATGGCTCAAAGATTGAACGAGTCCACTTAGAAGCTCGAAAAAGGTTCCTCGGATTGTACTGTTTATTTCTAAACCAAAACGAGCTATTGACTGGGAGATTTAATCATCACAATGCTATAAAAAACGTGTCCAACACTCGATTTTTCTATAAGGCCAAACTTAGACTGGTTCCAGTCCTTAAAACAATTTTTCATCAATGTGTCATATCATATAGTTGTAGCCAGTCTAACTCTAATGGCTCCGTTTTAGAGTTATCAGAGTTAGACTGGCTACAAGTATATAAAATGACAAATTGATGAAAAATTGTTTTAAGGACTGGAGCCAGTCTAGGCCAAACTTTACCTGTAGCGTGTCAGTAAAGGGCCAGGGGTTCCGGTATAAGCACCCCTTGCCCATTTTTAATAGCGAGTGCCACCCCCATCCCAACCCCCAAAAGTGCATCAGTCATTCAACCGACTCTTGAGATAAAAATTGTTAAACCAAAAGCAAGGCGTTCTTTTTATGGGGCATTGCATTGGGTTAACTTGATAGAATACTACGTCAGCATCATCTACTAGTATGAATAGCTAGGGGCCATAGGTCAGAATTTTTTATGATGTCTTATGATGTGAACGCTTGGTCTGAAGAGTATTTAAAGCTCAGAAATTAACGTAGACCCTGGTTTAACCTATATAAGCACAGCGTCCTTTTTGTGAAACGTAGGCAAAAAGTGCAGACCCAGACCAGACGCCACAGAACGCGGCGTCTGATCAGGGTATCCACTGTTTGCTACCACCCAACATCCCTTTAATCATAAATGGACTGGTCCAATTGATGATAGTGGTAAATTCCATTCGGCTTAAATAGGTTAATGACGTGTAATAAATCAGTATAGACGCTAGTGAAATGACGCGTTATGTGTTTTTTACCTGGCTCATCAACGGTGTGTCGACAGTCGCCAGTATGGGCAATCCATCTGATGCAAAACCTGGGTCAGCAACTTCAAAATATTCAACAACAACTTGAGGGGCAAAACCAGAGATGGCAAGCCATCGAATCCAAAATTGAACACCAAAATGTTCGAATGACGAATATGGAAACGCAAATGAGTCATCTGAATACAATGAAACAAAGTTTTAATAAGACCATAAATAAAGTTGAAAGTTTAGATACGGACATAAAATCTGTGCAAAAAAAGATCAGTGAATACGACAGAAGTATTCAAAGTTACAGTGATATATGTGATGAAGTAACATATTCAAACAGTCAAACTGAAGCTAAAATAAGTCACATACTAGATAAAGTAAATACACTGGAAGGGTATCAAAATCAATTGGAAAACAAGCTGTCACAAACTGATGAAAAATTAATTGACATCCAATGGAGATCAATGCGTGAAAACTTGATTTTCACCGGAATACCTGAATCTGAGTTACGACAGGGTGAACAAGAAAACTGTGAGGCTCTAATCAAAGAGTTCTTAAAATCTGAAATGAACATATTCATTGATATACAATTCGATAGAGTACACAGACTTGGAAGATACAAACCAAACCAACATTACCCAAGACCAATCATCGCCAAGTTCACAAGTTATAAAGACAAAGAGTACGTCAAAAAGGCTGCACCTAGAACACTTATAGGAACTCAATTTCGAGTTAATGAACATTTCCCACAAGAGATTGAAAACAGAAGGAAACTACTATATCCAGAAGCCAAAAAAGCAAGACAAAATAAAAATAATGAAGTGAGATTGGTCCGTGATAAACTATTTATTAATGGAAGACAATTTTTGCCAAATACAAATGATAGCCAAAACAGCACATCACAGAATATCTCCAGTTATCGTAAAAGCTACACAAACAGCGGAATCCAATCAGAATCATTTCACAGAAGGACATTTAACGAACAGCCAAGATTCAATAACAATGTTAGACATCACAGACAACAGCAAAATCGAACCCAGTCAGAGGTAAATTGGCAACAACAGAAATACAGAAATCCAAGTCGTGATGTACCACCAGATAATTCAAGAAGGCATGAGACTAGAACGGCTGTAGCATGGGAAGTTCCATTGTCAAATCGCTTTGAAACAACATCTCAGTTACAAAATACACCACAAAGGATGGGTAAAAAGAAAGCTACATCTCCAATAGATACAGAAGTGACTATGAAAAAGCAAAAAGAGTGTGAACCCCAAAACGAATGCATCATTACCAACCAAGTGAAGGACAATGTTGTAAACGATGAACAGCTGTTGATGCAACCACGTAAACTGAATGATGATTCTATTTCTATACTATCTCCTAACCAAGAGGTTCAGTTACAAATGCCTAAGGCAGTTGACAGTGCAACATTATATTACGGTCCTGATAAAGTGCATACCGAACAAACCAAGTCCTCAAACGTCAATACCGAAGCAGAAAACCATAACACAAACTTTAGCCAAGTGCAAACTACTGTTGAAATGATTGATGGAACCGAAGCAGACTAGCAAAGCGAGGGAGACAGCTTTATCGCAACTGCTATAAACAATCAAACCAAAGAACAGATACATATCAAAACACAAATCCGTTTATTGTCATTAAATGTATGTGGACTAATATCCAAAATAAGATGCCCTGAGTTTATAGATTTAATTAGAAATTATGACATTGTTGGTATTCAAGAATCGAAAACAGATGACACTGATGTGATAGAAATACCAGGTTATTCTATATTTTCACACAACAGGGCACGTATTTCTAGGTTTAAATCGGGTGGCATTACCTTAATTGTCAAAAATGAAATTGCTCCATTTATAAAGATAGACCAAGTACGAAATTCAAAATTCATTTTGCTCTTTACTATTACACAACGCCTAAGCCGGTTAAGGGAGGATATATACTGTGGTATAGTATATGTCCCCCCTTATGGGTCCAAATATGCCACGGACGACCCCTACCTCGAAATACAGAGCGAGCTACTGCGTTATTGCATTGACTCAAAGCATATACTCCTTTTTGGAGATTTTAATGCTAGAACAGCTAACTTGTCTGATTTTCTTGAATTCGATGAAAATATATGCGATGAAAATAATTTAGATGAATTGTTCAATGAAGGCAAAGAACTTTTCAGTGTATTGGAAAAGTATGCAGTACCACTTGAAAGAAAAAGTGCAGATAATACCACAAATACTTATGGCCGACATTTATTAGAGCTTTGTAAAAACAACAATTTATTTATTTTGAATGGTAGAATATGCCAAGACAGACTCCTTCCAAGAGTTACTTGTAAGGATCGAAGTACAGTGGATTACTTCTTATCAACAGTTGAAAACTTCTCGGTTTTGGAAAATTTTACCATTCATGAATTTTCTGAACTTTATTCAGATGCTCACTGTCCATTATCAATCTGTTTAAATGTCGACCTACTTGAAACTACACGCCCAAACCATGCAAACAAAATAGATGCTCAAGAACCAAAAGTTATAAACTGGGATGCCACAAAAAGAGAAAACTTTATAGAAAACTTTGATGTTATGGAAGCTGCAGCCATTGAAACAAAACTGAACGAACTTTTGCATAATAGTGATATCACAAAATCAAATATAAATGAGACTGTTGTCAGCATAGGTAAACTGTTCAACACATGTTCAAAAGAAACATTTGGAGAAATAGCCAATACTAATTCATATCATTATAATAAAATAAAGCCTTGGTTCAATGGTGAATGCTTCCATGCAAGAAATTTATATCATAAATGCAGAAGGATGTACAATAAATACAAATCTAACTACTATAAAAATATTTTAAAAATAGTGAGTAAAAAATATAAGACAACACTATCAAAAACACAACGAATGTATAAAGATAAAAAGATAAATGAAATTCGAAAACTAAAAAGTACTAATCCCAAGAAATATTGGAAAACGATAAACACACAAAACAAAAAGGATGAAGTCCAAGCCCCACTTGAGGAATTATACAGGTATTTTAAAACAAGCAATGAGCAAGCAACAAATACTGGAGAAACAGAAAATGATGACTTTGATTTGGTAAATAATGAAATCAACGATGAAATAAACCAGCCAATTAGTGAAAATGAAATTTTACATGCAGTCCGTTCCTTGAAAACAAATAAAGCACCGGGATTAGATTGCATAGTAAATGAGCAAATAAAATCTACAATTTCTTACATGTCCCCAATATATGTTAAACTTTTTAATATAATTTTTGATTCAGGAATCATGCCAGATGCTTGGACTGTTGGAAATATAAAACCTATATATAAGAATAAAGGTGACCCCCAAAAACCAGAAAACTATCGACCAATAACACTAGTAAGCAGCCTTGGGAAAACATTTACATCAATCATTAATAACAGACTTAAAACATATGCAGAAAATTATGACTTAATATCGTGGTCACAGGCAGGATTCAGAAAACATCATTCAACTACAGATAATCTATTTATTATAAAATGCCTGATTGACATTGTGAGAGCCAGAAAGAAAAAGTTATTTTGCTGTTTCATCGATTTTAAACAAGCATTTGACACTGTTTGGCGTAAAGGACTTTGGTTCAAGATGTTAGAAAGTAAAATAAATGGCAAATGCTTTAATATTATATTTAATCTATACCAAGATATTAAGTCTAAGATAACAACTAAAGAAGGATCATCATGTTTTTTCAATTGTACTTTAGGCGTCTGGCAAGGAGAAATTTTATCACCATTTCTTTTCTGCATCTTCTTAAATGATTTAGAGACTTTTCTACATCAAAATAATGTATCCCCAATAAGACTAGATGTCAATAATGAGGAAATTATGATATTTTTAAAACTGTTTTTGTTACTCTATGCAGATGACACTGTTTTATTTAGTGATAACGAGATAGACATGCAACAAGCATTAAGTATATTTGAAACATATTGTAAAGAATGGAAGCTGACTGTAAACACTGAAAAAACAAAAATTGTGATTTTTGGACAAGGAAGAAAAACTAATGCTTATCATTTTAAAATTAATATGAAAGAAATTGAAATAACAAAGGATTATAAATATCTTGGTATTCTTTTTGCACAGTCAGGATCACTTCTAACATCAAAAAAGCATATTGCAGAACAAGGCAGTAAGGCTATGTTTTCACTTTTAAGAAAAATAAAATGCTTACAATTACCCTTGGACATACAAATTGATCTATTTAATAAAATTGTTAAGCCAGTTCTCTTATATGGAAGTGAAATATGGGGATTCGGAAATTTGGACATATTAGAAAGAGTACAGTTAAAATTTTATAAATATATTTTCAATCTAAAAACATCAACACCATCTGCAATGATATATGGGGAATTGGGAATTTTACCATTAAGAATTGACATTCAGTGTAGAATGATATCATTTTGGGCAAGGATAAATGAAGATAATGAAGAAAACGAACGTAAATTATCACCAATGATCTATAAATTAGTATATAACCTCCAAAATACTAATAATTTTAAATCCCAATGGATAGATAGTCTTAAAAATCTTATATGCTCACTTGGCTTTGGAGGTATTTGGTATTCACAAAGTTTCATAAATAAAACCTGGTTTGTTAAGGCCTGCAACCAGAAACTGAAGGATATATTTACCCAGGAATGGTTCGCATTAATAGAAGCCTCATCATCAAGCAATATATACAAAATTATAAAAACTAAATTTGAACAAAGTTCATACATTTCACAATTATCCCCATACCATACTAAAACATTGCTGTCTTTTCGAACAAGGAACCATCGCCTACCTGTTGAAGTAGGTAGATGGAGAGGAATTGCAGTACACGAACGACTATGTACATATTGTAATGATGACATAGGTGACGAATTCCATTTTTTATTAGTATGCAAACAATTTCATGAATCAAGAAGCAAATACATAAAATCTTATTATTACAGGCATCCTAATATTTTAAAGTTCGAACAATTAATGAATGCAACAAACTTAAGAGAACTCAAAAGATTATGTATATTCATAAACCTTATTATGAAAACTGTAAACGCAGGTTAACACACACACAGACACACACACGCGCGCATGCATGCACACACACACACACACACACACACACACACACACACACACACACACACACACACACACACTATTTCGATATTTTCTTTTCATATTCCATATGTCTCTTGTTTGTGTTTATATGATTGCATTACCTGACCATACTTAAACGTGATTTAAAAGTACCTCTCTCATTATTTACATTTACATAGTGTTTATCCAAACTGTTCTCTCTCCATTCATCTTGCATTTCGTTTCGGCAAGAGCTTGGGAGGACAGATTGAGGATAAAACAAAGTTTATTGTCCCACCCAATAATCACTAGGGCATCACAGCGATGACATTCCAACAACGTGGCATCGTCGACTTTGCCTTGGTGTAATGACATCTCTGTGAAGCCATTCGGTGCCCTGAAAGCTGGGATAGGTACTATTGTACTATTATCTATTATACTGTTAAATATTGTAAGTTTATATAAATAAAATCGTTTCTATTTGCTGTACATATAAGCAAACTAAATAAAAAGGTAGCGAATATTAAGGCTGCATCCATTTTTAAAATGGTTATATCTATACATTGTCATTGTTAACCCTTAAAAGCTGAAATTGATACTATACAGACCCACCCTTATAATCGCAACGTCCTTTTTGTGGGGCATGGGCAAACAGAGCAGACCCAGATCAGACACCACACAATGCGGCGACTGATCTGGGTACCCACTGTTTGCGTATACAGAATTTTCAATGCAACGGTTATGTGATACTCACCGAGGCGATGTCTAGCAAACGCAACATGTGCTTTATTGAAAATCATACCAAATGATAATAGCAAAATGAGAAATAAACCCTTTAGTTGTATATGAAATAGATATACTGATTATTATATTTACACAAAACCAAATGCACTAATGTGCTCGAGATATGCACTTAATTTTGCAGTGCTGACCAAATTGTTAAATATATAGTTAGTCTCCCAAGGAAGTTTAACTAACATTCCAAAATATGTTCAGTAATTCTCTAATACATCAGTATGTTTATACATATATATATATATATGACTTATGATACACGTTCATGTGACCTCTATATTCTAAAATATGCTACTATGTTATATGTATAGAATATGTTGAATCTCTAGCTGTATACAGTGTGTACCAGAGAAATAAAATAATTTTGACTTGACTTGACTTGACATTTCGAGGATTAAAAGAAGTAGCAGCTGGCCAGAATAACATAAATTAATGAGACGTGTCATGTGATTTCCAACAATGTGGCATTTTGACAAGTGTAGACTCATACGAGCCTGTGCAGCCTCATGTTAAGCTAAGAAACTCCAAATAGTGTTCAGTCAGTAGCTGAACAATCATTGAATATTCAAGCGACAAGCAAAGGCTCTGATCAGACTGCGCGTATGCGCAGGCTGATCTGAGGCTTTGCTGGTCGCACATACCACATTGTTGGAAATCTCATGTCATGGCTTATAAAACGAAGCAATTGTTAAAATATAAGTGAATTTTTATGTTTGTGTAAACAGCAAGTTGCAAGTAGCCAATTCATAGTATGACTGTAACTGATCTCCCAGTGGCGGACTTTGAGGGGGCTCAGGGGGTTCACTCGAACCCCCCTCCATGCCCCCACCCTCAGGTTTTTAAAAATCCTTTGGAAATGAACTAATTTGGTCTCAATGAGACCAAATTATTTCATTTTTAAATATCCTATGAAAATGAAATAATTTGGTCTCAATGAGACCAATTTATTTCATTTTCATGGGATATTTAAGAAACTGAACGATATAAAATCAGCAAAGCGGAATCCCAACCCATTAATACGTATGAACCCGCTTTCCAGATATCCTAGATCCGTTCATGTCTCCGAGTTGGTTTATGTAACTTTGTGAAACCGTATCACGGCGTCCCATCACCGGTCTGTTAACGATACGCCATTCAAGTATGAGGGCATCCATGGGAGTGGAGGAGGGGGGTGGATCTAAATCAGATAAGCCAGGCGTCGTTCTAATTGGCAATAGACAAACAGTGGAGACCCAGAACAGGATCGTAACTGTTGGCTTAAGGAATATTCTATTTAAATTTAGGACAAGTCGAAAAAATATCCCAACACCCCTAGACTGGCTCCAGTCCTTAAAACAGTTTTTCATCAATGTGTCATATCATATACTTGTAGCCAGTCTTACTCTGATGGCTCTGTATTAAAACAGAGCCATCAGAGTAAGACTGGCTACATGTATACAATTTGACACATTGATGAAAAATTGTTTTAAGGACTGGAGCCAGTCTACAACACCCCTAAAATTAGAAATGAATTTGTCCTAATGATAAAGGTAGGTAAGTCGATTCGGCTAAAATGGGTAAAGGCGCCTTTTCAAAAATAGAAATATAAGACAAATAATAATTGATTTCCCCTTATCTTAAGATGCGACACGACAGCAGTGTAACATCTGTTGACGACATTTGGACCCCAACGCTAGAAAACATGACTTTGTTTTATGCGAACAATAGCACACTGGTAAATGTATACGTCGATTTGCTGGTATTTACGCGTATTGCCGGTTCTTCATAGACCGGAAGTGGTAGATATTGGTGTTATATCATATATAGAAAAACAGGGCCATATGCCTAAAGGACTATAGAATTAGATCGTTTTTAAGTATTCAGTATGTGCATGGCGATTTATGTAAGCATTTAGGAATAGATTCGAGTACCGATCCGGATGATCGGTACTCGAATCTATACCTATATGCTTACATAAATCACCATGCACTTACTGAATACTTAAAAATGATTGAAGTCTATAGTCCTTTAGGCATATGGCATGTTTTTCTATATGGTATTTACACCAATATCTACCACTTCTGGTCTATTAAGTACCGGCAATACGCGTAAATACCAGCAAATCGACGTATACATTTACCAGTGTGAATAGCTGGCATTTTAACATTTAAGAGCATGATGAGTATTTTATGAGAAGTATTAATTTTCTAAGAAAATAATGAAGGCCCTGATAAAATGACGTGTTAGAAAAAAAAACAGTGTAGACCCTGGTGAAGTATCAAATTCTATGGAATTTTATCTAGGTCGTCAAGATTTTCATGCGCGGATCCAGAAAGCTTTGTCAGAGGGGGTTCAACTTTTACATCGTTTTTTTATAGTTGATGAGGGGAGAGAGGATCCTAATACCACCTTAAGCGGGCCAACATCGGCCCGCCAGCGAAACGTCATTTAAATGGCGGTTAGCTGGTGTGCCGATGTTGGCCCAACATTAAATGCTGGCTTGGTAGCCCTGTGATTTTTCAGGGGATCCGGACCAGTATTGCTAGGAAACCTTATATTTTTGTGATTTTTCAGGGGGTGTCCGGACCCCTGTCCCCCCTCTGGATCCGCCCATGGTTTTCCAAAGTACCTGAATAAAATACGTGATTGCAGCATGTTGAAATGATTCAAGTATACGTGAAGTGTGATTCCCGGAAATTCCAACATGTCTTCCACAGACATTTCGGGTACGATTCAAGGTATAAATTTTAACGTGTACATCTTGTCTAGTATGGTAGTATGGCTGAAATGATCTCGAAGTTTCGCGTAGAATTTCAAACTAAAGAAAAACAGGTCAGGTCACTTTGTGCAAACCTGCCCCCCCCCCCCCCAACTACGTGTAGGACACAACAGTGGACCACCATAAACCCGAAAGCGATACGCTGACGGGTCGCTGGTGGCTCGACGGTATGCGCTAGTTGGGTTATCAATGCGATGATCCTGACATGCCTTCATTTTTTTCTTAAATTCGACAAATGTTATCACCTGTATACATTATCAGGTATAGCAACAGCAATGATGATTTGCAAAGTCATAGTTCCGATAACGGAAGGTCATGAACTGCGCAGCGATCTTACATGTACTTTACATAAGCCTCGTTTTGATCCGGTCATTTAACTCTTTATCTGACAGTGGCATAATATAAAAATTTGAGCCTCGACATGTGATTTCCAACAATGTGGCATTTTGACATGTGTGACTCAGACGAGCCTCTGCAGCCTCCTTTTAAGCTTAGAAACTCCAAATGATAGTCGGTCGGTAATCTAAGAGTGATAGAATATTCAAGCGACTAGCAAAGGTTCTGATCAGACTGCGCATATGCGGAGGCTCATCAGAGCTTTTGGTGGTCGCACATACCACGTTGTTGGAAATGTCATGTTGTGGCTCAAATATTTTGTTCTTTGCTGGTAGCCTTTGCAAACAGTTTAAACTCATATGAAAAAAGAAAGCGAGTATGATCAGGAAATACCACAATCACACACTGCATACAAACCCATGACACCGTGTGGAAGAGTCACAGAACACTGTCTGGCACAAGACATCAGGAAGGCAGTTAATTTAAAAGGCGATTTTCTCAGGGTATGCTTGACTTAAGTCCTTAAGAAGGTGAAAAAACAATGACCAAGCTAAATTTCTAGGACATAATAATATTGTAACCGAATTACTGCAGGTTGATAAAAAGCTCATAAAATAGGGTGAAAGTACACCGCAAATTCCAAAGTCGCACAGTAAAAGCTCGGGTGTGTACATGTACTACTAAAGCCAATAAATCCCATTGACTTTTTGGGGCATAGGTAAACAGTGCAGACTAAGATCAGACGCCGCGTTCTGGATCATGGTCTTTTCTCTTTGCTTGCAAAAAATGCTTTTAAAATTTAACTAAAAAAATACAAAATATACCACCAACAACCCTTATAATGGAAATAGACTGGTCCAATTGATAATAGTTGGAAATTTCAGTAGGCTAAAATGGGTAAAACAGGTTAAGGTAAAGGTTTATTATTTAAACGTGGGTTGTTTATGAAAGCACAGACCTGGAAAGGGTAGAGCAGTTCACAAGGCAGGTGTCTTTACCCCCCCCCCCCCCCCCGACACCTCCTCTAAGCTAGTATTGCTGATAAGAAATCCCCAGCACTGAATATAAGCGGGAAACACATAATATACATATATTAAGTGTCAATATCATAATAAAAGAAGCCTATTGCACCTATGAGTGACATTCTCATGTTCTATATCAAGTATCTCACAATGCACAAAGCGCACATGTATGCTAACCATACCATACTAGAGCGCGCAGTCGATAGGGCGCCATCGCAAATCCCCACGCTAAAGTTTTTACTCCCCCCAGCACCCACAAGTCCCACCCGTGGCATGACCTTGGCAACAGAATGAAAATTCTGTTCAATATGTTTACTATCTTTTATTTGTGAGAACACACACACACAAAGAGTGTGGTGTAAAAATCCTTGAAATTGACATGTTAATGATATTTGACCTTGCCCCAAGGTTACCAGTTTGACCCTAGGATGAAAATGTTACTTGCATTCTGTTCTGCTCGTCATCCCCGTCGATTTAATATGTCACATGACCATGTTTGAAACAAACGACCCCCTGGGCACCACCAGTGCCCCAAATTCCCACCCCTAGGATATGACCCAAGCGACAGAATAAAAAGCCCGTCTGATATGTTTTGTATCTTTCATTTGTGAGAACACACACAAAGTTTGGTATAAAAATCTATGAAATTGACATGGTAACCGGAATTTAATGATATTTGACCTTTGACCTCACCCCAAGGTCACCAATTTGACCATAGGATAAAAAATTTACTTGCATTCTGTTCTGCTCGTCATCCTCGTCGATTTGATATGCCACATGACCATGTTTGAAAATTACTTTTTTTGACCATCTGGGCACCCCTAGCGCCCAAAATTCCCAACCCTGGGGCATGACCCAGGTTACATAATGAAAATCCCGTCTGATATGTTTTGTATCTTTCATTTGCGAGAACACATAAAAGTTTGGAATAAAAATCTTTGAAATCGACTTTGAAATTGAAATTAAATGATATTTGACCTTTTGACCCCTCCCTAGGGCCCCAGGGGGCGGGGCCAAAAAAATTATGCTGTGCGCCTCATTCATGTGAGTAACTCACACACCAAATTTGGTTGAATTTCGTCCAATGGTTTAGGAGAAGATAGCATAACGGACAGACAGCAGGACGGAATTTGATTTTGGCCCCTAAGTACCCCCAAGTCCTACCCCTAGGGCATGACCAAGGCGACAGAATAAAAACCCCGTCTGATATGTTTTGTATCTTTCATTTGTGAGAACACACACAAAGTTTGGAATAAAAATCTTTGAAATTGACTTTGTAATTGAAATTAAATGATATTTGACCTTTTGGCCCCTCCGCAGGGCCCCAGGGGGCGGGGCCAAAACATTTTCTACGTTGCGCGCCCCATTCATGTGAGTAACTCACACACCAAATTTGGTTGAATTTCGTCCAATGGTTTAGGAGGAGATAGCATAACGGACGGACGGACGGACGGACAGACGGACGGACGGAGGTGATAACAATATCCCCTTCGCTTTTTTAAAATAAAAGCACCGCAAGCACTGCGTAATACCCCGCCACTGCTGGGGGCACCAAAAGTTATTTTGTGAGATATATAATGCCTAAATAGCAACAGAACTGAGATAGACAGTGATATGACGTCCTTAGTCACAATATGTAACCTTTGATGGTCAACATATCTGTGAAGTTTCATTCAGATACTCCATATAGTAAATGAACTACAGGTCAAAAACCATTTTTCAGATCAATCAAGCGGATAACTCATGAACTGGAAAGGTAAGGGTGACGGTCCTTACTAATAATATGTAACCTTTGATGTTCAACATATCTGTGAAGTTTCATTCAGATATTCCATATAGTAAATGAACTACAGGTCAAAAACCATTTTTCAGATCAATCAAGGGCGGATAACTCATGAACTGGAAAGGTAAGGGTGACGGTCCTTACTAAAAATATGTAACCTTTGATGTTCAACATATCTGTGAAGTTTCATTCAGATATTCCATATAGTAAATGAACTACAGGTTAAAAACCATTTTTCAGATCAATCAAGGGTAGATAACTCATGAACTGGAAAGGTAAGAGTGAAGATCCTTAGTCACAATATGTAACCTTTGATGATCAACATATCTGTGAAGTTTCATTCAGATATTCCATATAGTAAATGAACTACAGGTCAAAAACCATTTTTCAGATCAATCAAGGGCAGATAACTCATTAACTGGAAAGGTAAGAATGATGGTTCTTTGTCACAGTATGTAACCTTTGATGTTCAACATATCTGTAAAGTTTCATTTAAATATTCCACATAGTAAAGGAACTACGGGTAAAAATCATTTTTTAATTCAATCAAGGGCGGATAACTCACAAACGGGAAAGGTAAGAGTGACGGTTCTTAGTCACAATATGTTACCTTTGATGTGAAACATATCTGTGAAGTTATATTCAGATATTCCACATAGTAAAGGAACAATAGGTCAAAAACCTTTTTTCAGACCTATCAAGGGCGGATAACTCACAAACTGGGAAGGTCAGAGTGACGGTCCTTAGTCACAATATGTAACCTTTGATGTGCAACATATCTGTGAAGTTTCATTCAGATATCATGAATAGTAAAGGAATAACAGGCCAGAAACCATTTTTCCAATACGAAAAAGGGCAGTAACTCCGTTAAAAATGGACGGATTTTGCCCATTAACAATCCCATACCACTCATCGCCGATAACAATATGTATGCAAAATTTGAAAAAATTCCGTGAATAAATACTCAAGTTATCGATCGGAAATGGTGAACACGGACGGACGGACGGACGGACAGACGGACAGACACCGAAGGGTATAACATAATACCTCGCCACACTTTAGTGGCGGGGTATAAAAAGCGTGGGGATAATAATGACTTACACTTATTGCACCTTTCTTTAAAATTCCGATGTTTAACGTAAAATATCTTGCAATGCACAAAGTGCAAATGCATGCTGCAATAAGCATGTTATTGCATGATTTTGCGTCTGTACGGCGATAATCAACTCGCCATAGCTCGTGGATATCTTTCTGAACATACGCACAAACCATACATTGTATTAAAATTGGGCCTCGTCGTGAGAAAACCTGTCTTCGGGGTTTCAGTCAAAGCGAGTTTCAAACCAGTCTTCTCAGCTACAGATTGAAATTTTGCATGTAGCATGTCTGCATATGATAATTTACAAAAAGCGAATAACAAAGGCGCTGATCAGACTGCGCGGATGCGCAGGCTGGTCTGCGCCTGAGTTGTTCGCAAACCTCCGAAGACAGGTTTTCTCGCGTCGAGGCCTATTAATGCAATGTACACTCAAATGCTTTTTTGTTTTATTATCAACCCCTAAGCTGCTAGCTTATAATTGGCACTTAAGCTGCCAGTTTATCAGCAGTCACCCTATTACTGACACTATTCTTATAGCTTATTTTGACTTAAATATGCCATCTAGTTATTGACACCTAAAATGTTAGCTTATTATTTTTGGGTTTAAACAATATTTTATTCAGATAATTTGCATGTAGACAAATTTATACAATGTGAATATATTCAGGATCTGACAGTAAGCTTTAAGCTTGTATTATTTGACCCTAAGCTGCTAGCTTATAAAGCACCCCTACAGCATCACTTTATTTTTTGCCTTATATGCTGATAGCTCATTTTAACACATAGGCTACATGCACATGTAACAGCTTATCACTCTTGTCTTAGCTGTCAGCTTATTATTGGCTTTATTATTGTCTCTTAATTATTTACCCTATTACTGACCCCTAAACAGTCAGCTTAGTGTTGACCTCTAAGTCTTTTCCCTAAGGATGCCAGGATCCATAATACGAAAGATCAGATTTATTTTTACGAAAGAGTGGAGAATCATAAGGTGAAAGAGCAGCTGTTTGAATTATTCAAATGAGCGAATTTCCCAGGTAAACATCCTGATGCAGGAGCGGATCAAGGATGCCTGGAAAGGGGGTTAATGTGTATAAAAGATGTTGTTTTCGCTTTGTGAGTTATATCTCATTTATCTTAAATATTCTATGAAAATGAAAATAATAATATTCATTTTCATAGAATATTTAATAGCGGGAAATGGTGGTGCGAACCCCCTGAACTCCCCTCTAAATCACCTACTATGAACTAGGCAATGTTGGCCATTACAGGTGATGCTTATTTAAAGATCTTTACCTGAAAAATTCGCTCATTTGAATATTTTATTCATCCGCTAATTCGCTCATTTGAATATTTTATTCATCCGCTCTTTTGACTGTATGATTCTCCGCTCATTATATACTCCGTCACGGTATGATTTCCTCTCAAACGTAATTCGCCCGCCAGTTTATTATTATCCTTATTTTCGATCCGATGATGATCGATTATTTTATTATCGACAGCTTATTGACCCCTAATCTACACTGATCCCTAAAGGGTCAGCTTAGTGACACATATCATGCATGCTTACTATTGACCCCTAAGGTGTCAGCCAATTATTGACCCCTTATTAACCATTTAGCTACCAGCACGGTCACAGAGCTGTCAAGTGTTTTACGGGTATTTTTTCGACGAGCCAATCAAATTAGAGACACACGCTACAGGACCTTCACTTGATATTGATTCTTTGACTGTTATTCGATTGTCCTTTTCCATTCAGCTTTAATGAGGCTTGTATAGGGGTTTTAGGGATACAGGATATTTGTCATTTTACTTCCAGGGATATAGGATACTTTCCTTTTAACTTCCAGTGATATGGGATACTGTGTTCACTATTTGGGTTACTTTCAGGGATATTGAATATTTTGGAAAATTAATTATGGGGATATTTGCCAGTTTATAAGGGATACTTGCCTGTTTACTTCAAGGGATATGGGATATTTGGTACCCCCTATACAAGCCTCTTTAATGGGTTGAGGCTGACGTAAGTTTCATTTTCAAACATGTTTAACCCTTAAAGCGCCCAAAAAAGCATCTGAAAATGTTGTCTGCTGAAGTCGTCTGCTGCAAATAATTGCCTAACATTACAGACGAATTAAGTATAGACGCAAACAGCGTGGACCCAGAACAGACTGCTCCTATAGGAGCAGTCTGATGTGGGTCCACACTGTTTACCATAGAGGCTTCTTAAACATTTCAGAAGACGAGAAAGCAGACGACTTTTGTTGCGATTGGCGCATTAAGGGTTAAGGTGTGATGTACTAACGTGACTTTCACTCTTTGATGTGCACCTACTTAACACCGTAATCATGTTGTTTAATTTAAATGACGACCGTGTCAACTGAAAAGTGAAATATGTTTACAAGAGAGGCATTTTGCGATTTGATGGCCAGCGGTGACTCAGACAACCCTGCGCATCCAAGGTCTTGCCAGAGCCCCTGTTTGTCGCAAATTGAACATATATCGTATATAAAAGCGCGGACCACTAACGGTCCTCCAGAGAAACGCCATATGAAACATGCAAATGGATATTTCCAGTCATTGATTCATTTATTGCGTCCTGTAAGGCGGGTATAGAGATTTGAGTGGGTTTGATCCAGTCGTCAAACCTAAAACTTAGGAATTGAGCGGTCAGGCCAGAACAAACCTTACCCTTTCTGTACCGGATACCCCTAAACGGGTACTTAGGCAAAAAGCAAAGACCCAGGTGCGGCAGTTCATCTGGGTCTCCACTGTTTGCTAAAACAAAATCGATCTTAAGAGACAGAAACGCAATATTTTGGAAAATATATATTGAGGGGTCACAGGTTATAACCTGTGACTCCTCGATCTATACAATGGACTATCCCAGTTGTATTGTATAAAAACAGAAGGGAAAATCCATTGATACACAAAGGGTTAAGAGCTTAAGTTCATTGAAAAAGTAATGCTGACCGAGCTACTCTTGGACTACTGACAAAACTTTTGTAAACTTTCGCTTTTCATACACAAAAAAGTAAGTCTCCTTTTTCGTTTGATAGGCTCATATGGTATATATTTCATCGGCGGCGGCGAAATTTTGCTAAGTCACAGTTTGATAAAGTTAAGAAGTCGTATTGATGTCAAAATGATATATCTTCGTACTTACTCTAAATATTTGTTCAGAAGTCGTATTGATGTCAAAATGATATATCTTCGTACGTACTCTAAATATTGGTAGACATATTCAAGGGCCCAAAATTACAATGCCTCCCTAAAGTTGAGCAAGACTGTAAGTATTGATTTTTTATGAGACGAAAAATATTAAAATCAAAATAGTTAAATTTTTCCTGTAGATCACAATGATATCTCTTTGACCACAAGTACTGCATCGATCCTGGAAGTTTATTAAACATTGTTTTTATTGTAACATGTTAAAATATCAATTCTTAACTTACGTCGTCCTGAACTTTAAGGGAGCATTGTAATTATGGGCCCTGATCGATAAGCAGTCTGTGCATTATGATCAAGGTTTACACTGTTTGGCTATTATATCGCTACATTTTATGCACCTCGCCAGGCAGTCTAATTAATTGGAGTTTTTTTTTAAGTCTTTTCCATCCTCTGGTTAGTACTAGCGCAAACCAGGAAGCCGACATGTGTGAAACATTGTTGACTGAGACGTAACGCACCAACACGAAAAAATAGAAGGGAAGTAACTCCAATATTTCCTGTACGCTTTCTTTTGAGGTAAATCTCCTCTAAAAGATAACTATAGATCGCTGCTCGGTTTTTTCGACACCTCTCTTTATGGCAAATATCTAAATTTAACAATTTGTTTGTTTATTTTGTAGAAAAACGGACATTAGAGGTTTAACTGATATCAAAAGCAGACAAAGACAGCAGGCCCTAAGGTTGTTTAAACACGTTAAATGTGTTGTTGAAATTTTAAGTGTCACAAAATGTTCAGGGCCCAGAATTACAATGCCTCCTTGAAGTTGAGGAAGACTTAAGTTAAGTATTGATATTTCAACATGCTATATTAAATGCTAAATAAATTGCCTGCATCGATGCGGTACTTGTGGTCAAAGATATCATTGTGATCTTCAGAAAAATGAAACTATTTTGATTTTAATCAGTTTGAAACGTTATTTTTCGCATCCTGAAAAATCAATACTTATCTCCCTTAAATTTAAGGAGGCATTGTAATTCCGGGCCCAGATAAGAAGCCCAATACTACATGTACTAATAACAATAATTTATGAATTCTTCCTAAATTAGCTACGCATCAGCGCAGTGCTGCTTGTATTTGTTTTAGCTTTAGAAATGGCATACTCTTAGGTATGTAGAGGCTTGATCATAATATATCCAGACGCACGGTAGAACAGGATAGAATATATCTCTCAGTAAGAGACCCCCACCCCACGGAGAGAGACCCTAGTTCATCTCCATAAAATCGCATTTTTGTTAATTTAATGCTAAAAACTGTTCTCTGCTTTGTTTAGTTTATTGTTCCAAGTTTTAGCTCTATAAATAAATACACATGTATGTATGATATTTTCTGTTCATTCTGGTGTTTTTATTAACAGACTTTTCGAGCCACAGAAGGACAAAATAACACTTGTGCTAGACAGATACCAAGACGTCTGTCAATGTTTGCACTGTTTGGTCAAGTGATTTCACTTGTCTCAAAATGACAAGTATGCCAAACAAGTACCAAGAGCAGCCTGTCGATATATATTGGTCAGGTTCTTATCTCTGGGATCAAGAGGCAGCATGTATGGCCCTGAGTCTTCGACGGATGCCCATGATATAATTTCGTAGGTATTTTATGCATTTTGCGTCAGCTTTGACTAAGATTTAGTATAATGTTACGAGAAACTCTTCTTAACTATTTATACTAGCTAGAGTCTTGAAAGATATAGCCATTACCGTATATACAGCAGACAACGCAGTACATTGTACGTCGACGATGACGAGATTGCGAGAAATTAGTCAGTAGACTTCTTCTTTTGATGTCGCGACTGATGCCCACCTTGTGTAAAAACAAAGCCGGGCCTCCGATATGGCTCTGTCTACATGTGCAAAATACAAATACATGTAGCTCCATTCGAGGCTCTGCTTTTATGCAACAAGAATGTGTAAAGCTCACTTTCCAGGAAATGACAGGTGTTCACTTCTAGCTTAATTTCAGGCAGGGTCCATTGATCCTGTACATGTTTTAATGGCTACAGAAATGAAACAATTCTATTTTAACTGTTATTTTCTGGTGCTCCCGCTCAACAGATTGGTAACAAGTTGTGACCTTAACTGACTTTCCAAAATGGCCGCCAGCAAAGTCAGTCATTGGTGGTGGTGGGAACTAAACTTGTTGGCTATTTAATATGGTTTCAGTCGATCAATTTGATAATATTTCAATTTGATAATAACTAAATTTGATGATATCTCGATATAATATCTACTCAATTTGATAATAAATCAATATGATAGCGTGCCAGTATCTTTAAATTGTAACACCTTTCATTGATATTAATGAGCCAGTGCTTGAGATTTCCAACAATGTGGTATGTGGGACCAGCAAAGCCTCAGATCAGCCTGCGCATACGCGCAGTCTGATCAGAGCCTTTGCTAGCTGCTTGAGTACTCTATGAATGTTGAGCTACTGACCGAACACCATTTGGATTTCCTAAGCTTAAAAGGTAATGTAGAGGCTCGTCCGAGTCTACACATGTCAAAATGCCACATTGTTGGAAATCTCATGCATTGGCTCAAATTTTAAAAGTGTAACGTCAAATATCTCACAATGCACAACTGCATGCTGGTACAACAAGCAAGTTATTGTATGGTTTTGCATCTGTACCAGCGATAATCCACTCCTTAGAGCTCGTGGATTATCTTGCCGTACAGACACACAACTAATACACTGACTTCTGCTTGTAGTCTCTGCGTGTACGGAATTGCCATCTATCCATCAGTGATATGTTCTCAGCTTTATTTCACTTGTACGCATGGAAGCATGGTGTAATTATTCAAATATTGGACACCATAATCGATTCGTTTCTCCGTTTTGTTATATTTTCTTGATTTTTAGTCATTAAAAAATAGTGAAACGGTGGATATTTTTTATAAAATCTAACAATATTTCGTTTTGGTGTTGAATAATTGATAAACTTGTTAAGTTTAGTATTTTTGCTGTACTCTTCTGTAAATGTTTAAGTGTAAGTTATTGTATGGTTTGTGCGTATGTTCGGGAAGATAATCCACGAGTTTTAGCGAGTGGATTATCTCCCGTACATAAGCACAACCATACACTAATCCACTGGATTATCTCCCGTGCATAAGCACAACCATACAATAACTTTCAAATTGTACCAGCATGCATGTGCATTTTGTACATTGTGAGATATCTGATGTTAAACATTGGATTAACACTCAAATGTGCAATAAGTTAAACATGATTAATCTGAAGATATCCAGCTAAAAGTACAAGTATATGGATAGGGAGGACGACCCTGAAGGTACATTCTCATTGAGCACGGTTCAATTATAGACGACATAAATTGTAACCAAACACATAAACCGTGATGTTATGTTATGACGTAATGGAACACACATTCTCTCATGGCGGACATGTTACAATGACATTGCAAAATTAATATGGTCAGTGCACTAGGACCGAGCCTCGCCAAATGTTGTACATTTACTGACTTCCTGATTAGATTGTGTTATTGAAAATTTATTTTCTTATTTATCAACCAAAACAATGAGACGGTTCTTTTAAGTAGCCAAAACACATGTTAAAATTGATCGGTACGAAAATCATAGGTCAAGTTAAGGAAATGTTTTGAGCGTAAAATGTAATTATTTTCTCACCCAGCACTCTAAACATATGTTTTGGGTGCTCTAAAGAACCGTCTCATTGAGACGGTTCTTTTGAGTACCCACAACATATGTTTTGGTTGAGAAATAAGCAAAATAGTTTTTAATTACGCACACTTATCTGGAGGCCTGGAAAACTCTCAAAAGGCTTCCTTATCTTAGTATATGCTATGATTACTATATCACCGATTGTTGTGCATGTGTTGTTCTAAGGGTAGACTCAATGACGGCCCTGAAATAAAGCTTTAATCCGTTGGTTGGTGCCTGATGCTTGTCGTTGGCTGGGCCCATCGTAGCTCAACTTGAGGTTTTCTTTATCTCTGACTATCTGTGAGTCATGAGCCATTTTCTTTACTTCATCATAGTGTGTTACTTTGATTCAATTGTTTCTCTGTGACGATACATTGCTTTAGTGAGCTAAACAAATTTGTGTGATAACAGCAACAGAATCTAGGGCGAAGATTTTGCGCCAGTAAAATGCATTTAAGCCCCCCCCCCCCGCCCCCAGGTTACTTGGGCTGCTGTCCGCTCTAAGGCGGTGGTTCTGTTGTTGTTGATATTTTGTTTAATGTACTCCCGTTCTGTGCTTGTCCTTGATTTGTTATGCATTACTTTATGTCCATTCTAGTTTTATAATCATCTTGAAGAGGAAGAGAAAACTGGTTGTTTTACTGATATTGTCTTATAGATGTCTTGTCACTGTAAATGTTCTGTGGCTCTTCCACACGGTGCCATGGGTTTGGTCTGAAGTATGTGATTGTGGTATTTCCTGATCATACTCACTTACTTTTAGATATAAATTATTTGAGCTGCGACACGAGATTTCCAACAATGTAGTATGTGCCACCAGCAAAGCCTCAGATCATCCTGCGCATATGCGCAGTCTGATCAAAGCCTTTGCTAGTCGCTTGTATAATCTATAAATGTTAAGCTCAGGGGTAACAACCTACGTCATAGCGTGGGTGTTGTAAACACGTAGTATGACGCCATCTTTGATTTGCAAGGTTAGTTTTCCCTTCGTAAATGACGTACAAATTAGTGTCTGTCAAAACTAAGCAGTGCAGGCGGTGCCTAACATCACACTTGAACAGAATATACAATGGTCACGCCCAGAAATGCCGTTGCCTTTGTAAACATTCACCCACAAAAATCGAAGTGGGTGACTGCTAAAATTATCCTCGTGTCTCCCGCTTCGATTCTTGTGGGTGAATGATTACAAAGGCAACGGCTTATCGGGGCGTGACCGTTATATATTCTGTTCAAGTGTGATGTTAGGCACCGCCTGAACTGCTTTGTTTGTACAGACACTCATTTGTTTAATTTTACGAAGGGAAAAACTGACCTTGTAAATCAAAGATGGCGCCGTACTACGTGTTTACAACATCAATTATATGACGTAGGTTGTTACCCTTGTAAGCTACTGACTGAACATCATTTGGAATTTTTAAGCTTAAAAGGAGGCTGCACAGGTTCATCTGAGTGCATACTGTCAAATTGCCACATTGTTGGAAATCACATGTCACGGCTCAACTTTGTCGCGACCTTCATTTTTCATACTTTGTTTTAGTGAAAAATCTGCTGGGACTGCATTGAGAAGCAGGTTTGCGAGCACACTAGATCTTTGGCACAAATATTGTGATAACCTGTGTCACCCTAACCCCTAATAAATTGCATTCTCTTGTAAGTGTCACTTAATGCTATGCCTATGCTTATGACTGTAAGGTATATATTAGGGTTAGGGTAATCCCTTACAATTACCCTTACCCTATTTTATTAAACTCTAACGTAATGCTCTTGCAGGCAATACTTTTAAAATCTTATAGAATTGGGATTTCCACAAAGTCGATACATTTAAGAGAGGAGGTCATAGGAGCCATTGAGGTACAGGTTATAATTTCCAAAAATGTATTTCTTTCTCCTGGTGAAATGCCGCGTTCTGTGACATTTCCTCTTGGTCTTCACTATGCAAAAGTTACTGTTAATGGATTTCCAGTTCTGATTTTTTAGTAGCCAATACCACACAACTGTCCGGCAAGACATGATCATAATTAGCTTGGCGGCTAAGAGCCAAAATTTGACCTGATTGTGCTATTCCGGATACAAGCATGAAATTTGGCACAGTTGTAGAACATGACTGACTAAACAGAATAGGATATAGAACCACATTGGGAAATGCCTACTGCGCATGCGCAAAGCATTTTTCTCGTTTTAGGCTGTTATCATAGATCTTAAATATAGTTTGACTTTAAAGAAGGGGTCATGTTGGCTGTAGAATGATAAAATGTGACATAACTGATGTTAACTGTTTGTTGTTTAGTCTTTTTCATCTTTTATTTGCTGCGCATGCGCATACAATTTGAATTCTGTACAAAGATGGTATTCTATTTCTCATTTATTTTAAGCTGCGCAAAACCGGATGCCCCTATCAAAGGACCGAACCACGTCTTCAGTATTAGGACCTACAGATCTGTTTAAATGCGCATGCGCAGTTGGTTTCTTTTAACCGAATGTTAATTTGACGATAAATAAAGCCCAAATATATTACAAGTTTAAGCTTTCACAAAATAGCTTAGTCTACCCTAAGCACTTATAAAATTGTTATCAGACTGAACAGGTCAAGTGTTAAGCAAAGGGGATAGTAGGCTTGTGGCAGACAGACAGATATGCACTGAGATTTTTTTGCTCCGGCTCAAAGCCCTTGAAAAACTAGGCAGACGTGCTCACCACCTGAGTTACCAGGGTGGTCCATAATCAGCACCTCATATTTTTTTTGTGTTGACCAATTTAGATTGTTTTGACTTGGGGACGTCTTTGTCTGAAAAAAGGTATGTTTTAAGCCAAGGGCAATATGCGTTTGTGGCAGACAGACCGACAGACAGACAAACAGACAGACAGACAGATAAACAGGCAGACAGACAGATGTATTTTGCTGCTTGAGCTCACAGACCTCATAACACTGTCTGTCGATTAAGTGTCTTCAAATCTGTCATTGAACTGTCTTAAAATGAATGTCACATCTGATTGTTTCCAGTATCTCACTTCCAGTAAACGAACCATAGCCAAACATTAGTTAGTCTACGCCAGTCTATTTTATGTGGATGTGATAAAATTTCAAGGTTTTGTTTTAGGGGGTGGTGGTGGGTGCCTGATACGCCTCATATTTTTGGTTGTAAAGCTACTGACTGGCTTCGAGGCATTTCCTCCTGTAAAAGATTTCACTTTGGATGGAGCCTCTATTGTTCAGATGCTTAAAGTTGTATGAGGTTAGCATTATTCAGTGAGCAGTATATGATACATAATATTAACTTTTGTGCAGCTGATCAAGTGGATGTAGTGTGGGACATATTATAAGGCGGACAGTTTAAAAGCATCAGCAATGGAAAAACATGGAAATGACATGCACTGGCAGATCGGTCCATCAATTAACTGCCGTACCTAAAACCTGGCAAGATTTCTTGTGAGTAGATGACAATAAACTATTTCATTATCATTCCAACTGATGTGTTTCTTGGACATAAGATATGCCAACTAAGAAGCAGTTATCAGGTGTTGCACTTTGACAGTTTGAAAATACTCCAGAGAGAACCCTGCACTTTATGGAGAAGAAGCTCGGTCTGAGTGTGTCCAGCTTGCAATATGTCTTCATTTGCGCCTTGTTTGCATGAGGAGGCAGATACAATAATGTTTGCTCATGCTACGGAAGCAGCTAAA
This sequence comes from Loripinus fragilis, assembly GCA_964019695.1. Taxonomy (NCBI): domain Eukaryota; kingdom Metazoa; phylum Mollusca; class Bivalvia; order Lucinida; family Lucinidae; genus Loripinus; species Loripinus fragilis. The sequence continues at coordinate 556,758 of OZ026530.1, read as the reverse complement.
AGGGATAACAAGAAAATAAGCAGTTTCACAGTTGCAACTGAAGTAGTAGGTCTGGTCTTACATGTGGTGCAACAGCTGCGAGTAGATGAACTGTGTGTTGGCAAAAATCGCTAGTCATCGTTGGTATGAAATCAAATTGTCTTGCTTTTATTTTATTCACTCACAGGGTGAGATAAAACATCTTCTCTCCTTGGTCGGGGAAAACGGTGGGCAAGCTTTCCAGCTGTAACTGAGTATTTTGTAAAAATGGACTCTCTCTCCCTGAAAAGCCACCTACAGATCACCTTTGCACCTTCGAAAGCTTCATTATAATACTGTATGGTAGAACAAGCAAGCACTTACACGAACATAGACATGGCAAGAAAACATTTGTTTGTTCGATGAAAAGACAGCCCTTACAAAGGTGGCTTTGTACCAGCACATTTTAAAGGCAGTATATCAAGGCTTGTGTGTGTGGGTCAGCGCTAGAACAGGGGAAATGATTACCAAGTCTAGCAAACTGGGATGGATACGAGGACTATCATACCACAAGCATCAAGATATTCTCTTGACCTTGTGAGATACGAATGTCTTCGAGGTTGCAGAAGTAGACAATGCAGCTCTCCTCTCCAGTGCACGGCCCTTTGTGCCTGTGGTGGTAGCTGTGAACACTAAATGTCTGTAAATTAATGATTGTTTTTAAAATCGGTAATGTTAAACTACGTGAGTATGATCAGGAAATACCACAATCACACACTGTAGACCAACCCACCGCACCGTGAGGAAGGGCAACGGAACATTTACAGTAACAAGACATCCAAAAGACAATAAAAGCAAAGTAATCAGCTCTCTCTCTTCCTCGTCAAGATGATTGCAAAACTAGAATGGACAAAATGTAATGCATAACAAAACAAAGACAAACGCAGAAATCCCACAAACAATGGGAAGTGTATTAAACAATTGATTAACAACAACAGAACCACAGCCTAAGCCACCAGGGGGGGGGGGCTTAAATGCATTTTACTGGCGCCTAATCTTCGCCCTAGAATATGTTGTTTTTAAAATTTGATTACAGCATGAGTCATGCATACCAAAACAAAGACCAACACATAACTCCCACAAACAATGGGAGGTATATTAAACAATACATCAACAACAACAACAGAACCAACTCCTTTAAACGCACAGCAGACTAAGCTATTGGGACTTAAATACATTTTACTAGCGCCAATTCTTTGCCCTAAAAGCCTTAACTGACAAGCCTATGAGAAGGATGTGGCATATCAGCATATATGCAGAATATCGCACATATTGCTAGCTCTCTTGGTTAAATATCACTTTGAAAATGTATACATGCACATTATACTGGAGTAACTTGATCTGATGGATCGGATCACGTCGAGTGGCTGCGCCAGGAACGATCGGATCACACGAGACGAGTCGAGTGTGATCCAGTAGTTCCTGGCGCAGCCACGAGACGTGATTCGACCCATCAGATCAAGTTACTCAAGTAATAATGTTTTTATTATATACCTACATACCACAACAAAACTCATTTCAGTTTTAGCGGTTAACTCACCAAAGTTGATACCATGTGGCGTGACATTGCGATGCCGTTACGGTAGCAAATAACGTCGCGCCAAATGTTTGATGACGTCACATTGTGTAAACATTTTACGACAGAGGCGGAAAATGCATTTATCGTGTTTAATTCCTTTCCTTTAATACGGGAAATAAATAAATAGAGGCTGATCGCCTAAACGTCAGATAGAAATATGATTTTAGTGATTAATAATGCTATGGCTAAGATTGCGAATCAGATTAAGAGTTCGCCACCAGGTGCTGGCTTTTATCTTGTGAGTTGGGTAAAACATGGAGGATGGTGATACGGAAAAATATCACCAGAGTAGCGTGATACAAGATTTTGTATTTTCAAGTCGGAAAAGTAGTTGTATCAGATGTATTTCATTGCAGGTATATAATAAATTTGTATATAAGATTCTCACGATCTTGTTGTCTTGGCCCAGGTGCCAAATAACCAAATATAAACGCATAATATTACGCGGTCATAGATCCAAAAGACAGTCAAACGTTCTTCAGTAAACTCCATAACATAAGTTACAGTCGAAGTTACATTATGGTATGTAGTCATTCAACAACATAATGGGTAAACCATGCCTGTCCCCAGCATAACGAGAGAAATTTGTTCATGTGAAGTGCTGCGCTAGAGAACCAATTTACTCAAACAGCATAGTCATCATGGGTTGGCTGCAGTCAACGAGGGCGCATAATATACCATTTCGTGTACCTGGCTGTTAAAAAAGGTACTATTTTTGTCAATATTTTGCTTCTGAAAATATTCTGTGCTTATATCTAGCTGTGTTTCTGCTTAACGAAGATTTATGCAATAATCGATACAGCACCCAAGTTCTGCCAAAACGGTGATATTTTCCTAATAGAAGGCACTTTTTTATGTTCTGGAACAATGTGGAAGTTATGCTTACTTTAGTTAGTTTAGATAAATGAAAATATCAGAAATTTAATGCGCAACAGTTTGAAATCTGGGGGCAGAGCATTTTGAAAGTTATTCAAGTTTTTCATACTGTACGCATAGTACTACATAAATTGACTGTTGCCCAGTGACCAGGACATCCATTGCATACAAATTGATTATATTTAGACCCTCGACTACTGTTACAATGCCCTTGACTACTCAAGTTTCGCGTACAGCTACAAAATGGTTTGAACTTCACAAAATAAACAGAAATATGCAACACATTCACTAAATAGTTCGTATTGCTATTAAATCATAACTAATGACTTAAATAGCGACTCATTAGTCTGTGGACACATTTAGGACACAAGTCGTAAATAATCCCACTGTCTACCCAGAAATTGGCTGGTACTTAGCTTGTTGTAGAATGTAAAGGCTCCGATTGAGCCAGAATTGACTACAATACCTTAGTTTTAATTGCAAATGAAAACATCATCGTGAAAGTAAGTTAATAGCTGTAATTACAGAACTAGCTCATAGAATGGATCACAATAAACCAAAATAGTATAATTTGTGCTATTATCGACTGCAACCGACCCGCAATGACTGTACTGTTCTAATACAGTGGTTCTCTAGCGTGAATACATGCACAGGAAAAAATATTGGATAAGTGATTGTGCAGAAACACATTTATTTCCTAAGCAAAGATATAAGTATTCCATTTATTCAATGGTTTCTACAATTTTGACATCATTGAACGAGATAAACGGAAGTATAATTTAGTTTGCGCATGCGTAATAATGCAAGACATTTTAAATTTTTTTTGTTTATGTCTTTGAGGACATCTAGAGATATAGTGGGTTGATTTCACTATGTTAAACACAAATACTGATCTGTGTAGTCAAGAAAGACCAAATTTTTCTATAGCAGAAGTGATTTTTGCCTTGCGCATGCGCAGAGGAAATTTGTCAAAGTGGTTCTATATCTTAAAATCATCAGCTCACCAACCTTAACACGTGTGGAAAGTTTCATGCTTGTATCCGGAATAGCACTATCTTGGCTCTTAGCCGCCTAGCTAAATGTGGTTAGAGTTATTGCCATTTTACAGCCCATCTGAGGCGTGCATAGAGAAAACTGACAGTCGGGATATATTTTCTATTTCATAGGTCTAACATATGTTGAGAAATAACAAACTTTATACACTGTTATCTCTGAGTAAGGGTGTTAAATCTGCTTTTGCCCGCGCGACTCCCTCTAAAACTTGCAATACATGGCACATTATAAATAGATTCTCTCTTGACGTGGCTTTTTATTGTTATTATATTCTTGCCGACCATACAAGAAGACATATACCACCCACACGCCGTCGCTTACGATCTGAAACTTTGTCGCATTTTTAAAAGGTGTCAGAGATTTTGACCTCCAGCCACACCAAGGGACGGGGACCCTGGGGTCTGGAGTCGTTATGTGAATGTCAACCCTCTAGGGCAAATATGGTCCGAATATGAATGGTTTCTTAACCTCAGATCGTTAGCGATGGCATTGTGTCGTGTGGGTAGCTGAATTCTTAAGATATAGAATATTTCAAGTTAGAAAGTAGCAAATTCGATTCGCTGCAATTCACCTCATCACGCCTGCCAAAAATCTACTGTATTATTTCTAAATCCTGAATATAAAATAATAACATGTAACACCAAAGTACCAGAAATACTAGTAAACCACAAACTGGAGTACAGACAGACAGACAGACAGGCATGCAGGCTGACAGACAGACAGACATACAGACAGACAGACAGACAGACACAACTTTCTTCCCTTTGTTGAATTAACATCATAAAAAGCATTTCACATTTTAAACAAATAATTGTTAGCATTTATATGCATTGCAAATACATAAAATCACTCTTAACTGGTGAATCAGGGAGATCGGATCTCAAGCTTGTGGTATCCATCAATTACTTACATACTACGTACAGAACATGCAAGCAGTGAACCACATTGATGCACAGGCTTGTCGGAACCACCACTTATTATTTTCTTGAAATAAGGACCTATATACAATTAGCTTGCTCAATATTAAATTACTTTGGAAGAAAATACTTTTTTTGTATTCCATCATATTTGCCCAAGTCGTCTTCAATGTGTTGGGCTTTCAGGTAGAGTATTTTATTTGCATATACATGTATTGATATATACAATAAGAAAATGGAGAATGACCCGTATGTTACGTCGTTGACCTTGAACCTGCAAGAAAATTTGACCCGTGACATGTGATTCAACAAAGCTGCATTTTGACAAGTGTAGACTCAGACGAGCCTGTGCAGCCTCTTTTTAAGCTTAGAAACTCCAAATGATGTTAAGTCAGTAGCTTAACACTCATGGAATAATCAAGCGACTAGCCAAGGCCCAACTGGTTGCACATATCACATTGTTGGGAATCTCATGTCGCGGCTCATTTGCAAGTAGTTTGGACCCATTGCGTGTGTGTGTACGTGCGTGTTTGTCGTGCCTGATGTGGATCTCACCTATTTGACACTCTGATGGTATTTCTTAAAGCTGTTTGTGAAAAAAGTTGATTAATGTTTAGATTACTCACCTCGGCCTTTCTCCATGGCGATTCCGAAGAAAATTCCACAAGCGATGGAAACCAACAACTTCAGTAACGCCAACCCAAGACTGTCTCCGCCACATTTCCCTTTGGTTTCTTCCATTGTCAATTTCGTGCAACTGTCAGCAGAATTTACCGTCACGGTTGAATTGTTATCTGAGACTTTGTTTCCAATTCCAATAATACCCTTTTTCTCCGGGTGAATGTAGCCATTTTCTAAACTCACGTCGGATACTCTGTTTCCGTTACCCAATTTTTCCGACATTTTGATTCACCGGAAGTCAATACTTTGATACAGTAATGTATAAATTCCGACACAAATAACCATAAGCGTTCGGTAATCCAAAACTTTCTTTCACTTTAGAAGAAAGTATCACATATCCAAAGTAGACACCGAATTATATTGTATTACAAAAGCATATATTAAATTCAAAATCACATTATGTTAAGTCATACTTGTTTTACTGGATTTTAGCACTTTAACATTGATTAATAGTTGAATTTTTAAACTTCTGCATTTATGCTATAAAGTTCGTGGTCTTCTGGCATACACACTCTTCTCATAGATAATTGGAACTTCCATTGTTATAAGCTGTAATTTTTATTCTGATGTTCAGCATGTTCAGGGTACCAGATGGTTATTTCGACTGAAAACAAAATAAAATAAAATAAAATAAAATTAAATAATAGTGTACTGATTTGATCATAGAGGATCTTACATGTACATCGTGGCGAAAAAGCAATAAAATGCTCGACAAGCCGCCTCGCATTGTATCCGAGTCCTTTCCTCAACTCGTTTAATAAATTCAATAATAAAAGAGCACGAATGCAAGATTCTCTTTATCACTTGACATTATTATAACTACATGTATGTAATCTCATTTGGAATCTCCTTTTTGGTGTAAAAAGTTAGAATTGTGTCATTATATATGCAACGTTGTTATGGACGTCATTTCAAAAGTATGAATCACACGACGTTGCGTCTTTGCGTGAATAAACGTCATGCATTAAAATCGATAAACCACTAGTGAATTTAGTAACGTAATGTAATGACGCGCATTACAGATTACAACGTGGCGCACATAATGACAAATACTTCAAGTCTTATGCAATATCCAAGTAACTTAAATGGCATACATGTATGATAAATATAATCTAAAGTTCGTGTTCATGTATTAATGTATTTATTAGCAAATTGAGGAAAAGAGATACAATACGAGACATGCCGAGCATTTTGTCGTTTTTTGCAGCAAGTCTCTAAGTAGCATGGCGTCTAAAAGCTGGATATGTAATAGTACTACCATGGTTTGTCCGTGTGTAAGTGAAGATAATCCACTCGTTAAATCTCATAGATTATCTCCCTCACACGTGACAACTATGGTATACCCATTTTATTTCAACTACACAAGAGAAGAAATTTTATCCAGCTTTTTAACAAGTCTAAAAAAGGCAAATAAAACATACAATATGATAAATAGAGGATCTTACATGAGTGCTCACGTTTTATTGAAATTATTAAACGAGTTGGGGAAAAGAGATAAAATGCGAGGCTTGCCGCGCATTTTATCTCTTTTTCGCAACGAGTTAAATAAATTCAATAATACAAGAGCACGAATGTTAGATTCTATATATCATATGACAAATACATTGAAATCTCATTTCTGGCGTAATAACGTTATATTTTGCCATAATGTACACAACGTTGTTATGGACGTCATAACGTTTCCCATAAATCTATAAACCACTGGTGGTTTATCGATTTTATAACATGGCGTTATTTCACCCCCAGACGCGACGTCATATGATAACAAAATATCTTACCGGGGTCGCTGTGCAACTGCTTCAATACATACGCCAATTTAAATTCACATTTGAAAGTTTTAGACATTGCATCCTCAGTTTTATATCTTCAACAGGTCTGTAATATGCTTCACTTATCATTTACCTTTTTATTATCACTCATGCCCACGTTCGTATTGTATATTGTATTTATAAGTAGAATTATTTTTGTATGTTCGTATGTTTTATGGAGGACCATTCGGTAGTCTAGCTAATTTAGCTAAAAGTGCAAGTCTCTTGACATAACGCATAAATAAATAAATGAATAAAATTGAGATATCAAAGTACTCTTCATGTCATATAATAAGTAGAATCTAACACTTGTGCTCTTGTATTATTGAATTTATTAAACTCGTTGCGTAATGAGATAAAATGCTCGGCAAGCCTCGCATTTTATCTCTTTTCCCGACTCGTAATAAACAAAAGCAATAAAACATGATCACTCGTGCCAGATCCTCTATTTACATTACAAGATACATGTATATTGTCTGCTCATATGAAAGGTTGAAATAAAGTGGATAATTTTAAAGTTCATATTTATCTTATCTTATGTCTCTTCCTCATGGTGCCATGGGTTGGTCTGTGATCTGTGATTTTGGCATTTCCTGGTAATAGTCAGTTGCTTTTTATGTTATCTTTTGATTTGTATGCTATGATATTACTCCAAATTATGAAAATGAACACACCCATAGGTATCTATTTACTTTAAATAATTCGAATGCTTTAAAATCACTTTGTAATTTAAGTCTATTGTTTTAACAATTATATATATATGATTCTGTAATCTATCTAATCACTTGTCTTGCGTAAGAGCAATTGTTTAAAATGTGCATACTCATACTCATATTTATGCATATTGAACAAGACTATCGGCAGATCAGCTTTAATTTGAGGAATGGTGTTTACCTCAGATATACATGATATATCCGTTTGTATAATATTTTGACATAGCCAGGCGCGTAGCCACACGGAGGGCAGGAAGCCTGGGCTTCAACATCATATGGACCTCGACGCGAAAAATCCCGGAGTGACTTTGTTGCTTGCGAATAACATAAGCGCAGACCAGCCTGCGCATGCGCGCAGTCTGATCAGCGCCTTTGTTATTCGCTATCTGAAAAGATTCTCCAAATGTTATGGTCGGCACTTCTGGCTACGCCCCTGTAAGTACCCATGAGTGCAACTGGGGCCGTTTTTCATTTTCTTTGCTGAACTGACCAAAGTACCCCTATGGCTATTTACCGACTAGAGATGTTATAATATCTACCATTTTATTTATTCTAAGTTTTGCGGAGTCATACAATAATATTAAGTGTCTATTAAACTGAGACATTTATACACAACTGGTATGATATATGTATATGCATAGGGAAAATCATTGAGTTAAGTAGTATTTTTATCACAATGATTGCAGGTGATATTCCGCCATACAAGCCCATGGATGGATCCAGAGCTGGGGACAGGGGGTCCAGACCATCACCCACCCCCAACCCCCTGAAAAATCGAAAGTAAGTATATGTTTCCTTAAAAATACCGATATCGACCGTACAGTTCCATGTAAAATACGTTGATGACGACCACCCTGACGGAATTTTCTCGCGGCTTATTGCCCTCAACAGTCACACTGTCGATGGAGATTTTAAACAGAGGATCTTGTCTGTTTATCAAACGAGTTGGGGAAAGCGATAAATGCGAGGCGTATATCCAACGATATACTGCTTCCCCAAATGAAAGTTTTAACTCTTTCCGAAATAAAAAGGGATTTTCCGATGGAATTCCCTTTTTTTGATAGTAAAACACAAATATGGACATAACCATATTTGAGTTTTGCATCGTTATAGAGTACAAAAATGATGGTACAATGTAATTTATTTCACCTATGAACAGAGGAAATTTCCTCCGTTGTGACTGCTCAAAATGCAGAAAATGATGTCCTTAAAATATGTTCTAAGTAGTGTATTTGTCCTAATAGTTTAAAGAAAAGTTCAAATATCAATTTATATATTAAGTAGAAATCGGTTTACAACAGAGGAAAATTCCTCCGTTTTGACAATGGGACAAGTCTTCCTTTAATCACAATTAGATTTTCATCTTATTTCAGAACAGAGGAATTTTCCTACATTTTACTTTCAGTATCTCAACAATAAATAAAAGGAGTGACCTTTACAACAGAGGAATTTTCCTCTGTTTAGTAGTTCGAAAATTTCCTATAGTGACTTCCAGAACTGAGAGCCCAACTTTTTTGACATTCTTGTCATAACTTAAATATTACCAATTTTCCAACAGAGGAATTTTCCTCCGTTCGGTAATTCAACAAGTTCTATTGCGAGAATTAAGAGCCCACTTTCCTATGATAAAAATGAAGAACAGTGTTTGTTATCATTTACATCTTAACATAAATATCCATCATAACTTAAATGTTTCCACTTTATAACAGAGGAATTTTCCTCCGTTTTCCATTCTGTATCTCGACAATCAATAAAAGGAGTGAATTTTACAACAGAGGAATTTTCCTCTGTTTAGTAGTTTGACAATTTCCTAGAGTGACCTCCAGAACTCCAATCCCAACTTGTTTGACATTCTAGTCATAATTTAAATATTACCAATTTTCCAACAGAGGAATTTTCCTCCGTTTTGTATTCTGTATCTCAACATTAATAGAAGGAGTGACCTTTCCAACAGAGGAATTTTCCTCCGTTCGGTAATTCAACAATTTTCTATTGTGAGAATAAAGAACCCACTTTCCTATAAAGAAAATGGAGAACCCTGTTTGTTATCATTTCCATCTTAACATAAATATCTATCATAACTTAAATGTTTCCACTTTTCAACAGAGGAATTTTCCTCCGTTTTCCATTTTGATCTCGACAATCAATAAAAGGAGTGAATTTTACAACAGAGGGATTTTCCTCTGTTCAGTAGTTGGACAATTTCCTAAAGTGACTTCTAGAACTGAGAGCCCAACTTATTTGACATTCTAATCATAACTTAAATATTACCAATTTTCCAACAGAGGAATTTTCCTCCGTTCGGTAATTCAACAAACTCCTATTGTGAGAATTAAGAGCCCACTTTCCTATGATCAAAATGAAGAACAGTGTTTGTTATCATTTCCATCTTAACAAAAATATCCATCATTACTTAAATGTTTCCACTTTTCAACAGAGGAATTTTCCTCCGTTTTCCATTCTGTATCTCGACAATCAATAAAAGGAGTGAATTTTACAACAGAGGAATTTTCCTCTGTTTAGTAGTTTGACAATTTCCTAGAGTGACCTCCAGAACTCCAATCCCAACTTGTTTGACATTCTAGTCATAATTTAAATATTACCAATTTTCCAACAGAGGAATTTTCCTCCGTTTTGTATTCTGTATCTCAACATTAATAGAAGGAGTGACCTTTCCAACAGAGGAATTTTCCTCCGTTCGGTAATTCAACAATTTTCTATTGTGAGAATAAAGAACCCACTTTCCTATAAAGAAAATGGAGAACCCTGTTTGTTATCATTTCCATCTTAACATAAATATCTATCATAACTTAAATGTTTCCACTTTTCAACAGAGGAATTTTCCTCCGTTTTCCATTTTGATCTCGACAATCAATAAAAGGAGTGAATTTTACAACAGAGGGATTTTCCTCTGTTCAGTAGTTGGACAATTTCCTAAAGTGACTTCTAGAACTGAGAGCCCAACTTATTTGACATTCTAATCATAACTTAAATATTACCAATTTTCCAACAGAGGAATTTTCCTCCGTTCGGTAATTCAACAAACTCCTATTGTGAGAATTAAGAGCCCACTTTCCTATGATCAAAATGAAGAACAGTGTTTGTTATCATTTCCATCTTAACAAAAATATCCATCATTACTTAAATGTTTCCACTTTTCAACAGAGGAATTTTCCTCCGTTTTCCATTCTGTATCTCGACAATCAATAAAAGGAGTGAATTTTACAACAGAGGAAATTTCCTCTGTTCAGTAGTTGGACAATTTCCTATAGTGACTTCTAGAACTGAGAGCCCAACTTATTCAACATTCTAGTCATAAATTAAATATTTAACAATTTTCCAACAGAGGAATTTTCCTCCGTTCGGTAATTCAACAAATTCCTATTGTGAGAATTAAGTGCCCACTTTCCTATGATCAAAATGAAGAACAATGTTTGTTATCATTTCCATCTTAACATAAAAATCCATCAAAACTGAAATGTTTCCACTTTTCAACAGAGGAATGTTCCTCCGTTTTCCATTCTGTATCTCAACAATCAATAAAAGGAGTGAATTTTACAACAGAGGAATTTTCCTCTGTTTAGTAGTTCGACAATTTCTTATAGTGACTTCAAGAACTGAGAGCCCAACTTATTTGACATTCTAGTCATAACTTAAATATGACCAATGTTCCAACAGAGGAATTTTTCTCCGTTAGGTAATTCAACAAATTCCTATTGCGAGAATTAAGAGCCCACTTTCCTATGATAAAAATGAAGAACAGTGTTTATATCATTTCCATCTTAACATAAATATCAATCATAACTTAAATGTTTCCACTTTTCAACAGAGGAATTTTCCTCTGTTTTCCATTCTGTATCTCTACAATCAATATAAGGAGTGAACTTTACAACAGAGGAATTTTCCTCTGTTCAGTAGTTAGACAAATTCCTATAGTGACTTCCAGAACTCAGATCCCAACTTGTTTGACATTCTAGTCATAACTTAAATATTACCAATTTTCCAACAGAGGAATTTTCCTCCGTTCGGTAATTCAACAATTTCCAATTGTGAGAATTACGAGCCAACTTTGTTCAATATTTCTGTCGTACATTAAGTACAGTTTTAGAACAGAGGAGTTTTCCTCCGTTCAGTAGTTCTACAATTTCCTATAGTGGCTTCCAGAACTCAGAGCCCAACTTTTTTGACATTCATAACTTAAATATTACCAATTTTCAAATAGAGGAATTTTCATCCAATATTTGGTCTTTAATTACCACAGGTCATGTTTTGCAAAATGTTCAGAACAGCAAAAAATCTAAAGAATAAAATCTACACACACACACACATTAATTGCTTTAAAGATTGTAGATAATTTTCCTATGTTGAGCAACATAACGCAGTAACTGTATAACCATCAGCACTTTATTGTCTCATGCTCTCCCCAAAAAAGCACATTATTAAAGAACAGGGAAAGTATGCCATTTTATAACTTACTTATTGTTTCCCATTTGTCGTTACAGGATATGTTCTCTGCTCAGCTATTTCCAGTTCTTCGATTGCAAAAAGATGACTCGCTAGATGCAAGTTTGGGTGTACCAAAGTGTTACTGCAATATTAACAATGAATCGAATAATTATGGTTCTGTTCAAATTACATAGATGTGCAGGCTCAACCACATATGATATTTATGGACAACAGAACAATCATAATATATGAGTTGCTCGTGAAATTTGTTACGTATAAAAATCAAATGTGCCTGCAGAATCATTTTCAGTAAAGCAGTCACCTCTCATTATCACTACGCATGAAAATAGGTGGTTCATACCACAATATAGACATTTAGCCACAGTATTGCTGTTTTACCATAAATAAATGTCACAGCTTGAACCCTCTTTTCATGGACTGGGCCATTTAGATTTGTATTATGTTACCATAAAAGTTTGGAACATATATTATATATTATGTAAAAGAGAAAACATAAGCTTTACAGAACTTACAACAAATATTTTTATTTTTTTTACAACTTGAACCCTTACAAAGGTACAAGATCTTTATATATAAGCTGCACCATGAGAAAACCTGTGTTCCATGTTTGCCACCAAATGAACCTCAAACTTATATTTTCAGATACAATGACTAAAATTTACAATATGGAGTGTGCTATAATAATACTTTAAACAATAACAGAAACAAATAACAATAGTGTTGATCAGGCAACACATATAAGCAGGCTAAACTACACTATTGATATTATATACAATAAGAACAGATCTTCTCGTGGTGTGGCTTAATATACCAAACAAGCCATGAGCAGCCCATGAAATAGTGCTACTTATAACAGGTCTCTACCTATAAGAACAATATTTTGGCTTGGTTCGTTATGTCCATTTCAGCAATTTCTCAGTTATGTTAGGATGGGTCATACTCAGTTGTACCAGTATAAAATGTCTAGCTCAATGAAAAAATGCAATGCCTATGGTGAGGCTTGGACTCACAATCCTGAGATTCTGAGTGTCTACCACTGAGCCAAAGAACTCTTCATCTGCCTATGAGCCGTGACACGTTATTCCCAACAATGTTTCATTTTGACTAGTGTAGACTCAGACGAGCCTGTGCAGTCTCCTTTTAATTTTAGAAATTCCAAATGATGTTCAGTCAGTAGCTTAACTCATAGAATATTCAAGCAACTACCAAAGCCTCTGATTAGTCTGCACGTATTCACAGGTTGGTCTGAGTCTTTGCTGGTTGCACATACCAAATTGTTGGAAATCTTGTGCCGCAGCTCATATTTGTAAAATCAAAAGAAGAATTTTCATCTTCACCCCCTGAGTTTGGAAGACAATTATTGTGGTATTGTCGTCTGCTGATAACTCTTTCAAACAGTTTGAAACCAGATCAGGCTCGACGTTAAAGGTTATGACAAGTTGAAGTTTGTTTGATGTATAAACCTTTATATGACATCGCCATTTGCTGATAACTCTTTCAAATAATTTGGACACAGATCAGGCCGGACATCAAAGGTTATGGCAAGTTGAAGTTGGTTCCACACTGTGTAGGCCGATCGAACATCAAACGATTATTTTTTTTTATAAACAATGAGTATACCCACTTTTTTCTTTAAAGAATAGTATAGTAATTTCATACCAAAGTCGGATCGTCGCCGTCTGTGCGTCCGTCTGTTCATCCGCCCGTTCGTTACGTTTAATTATTGTAAATGCATCTCCTCCTCAGCTGTTGGGCGTAGCAACTTCAAATATTGCAGGTACATAGGTCACATGATGAGGATACTGGGAAACATTTCGTGAGACCTTGACCCTATCTAAGGTCAAATAGTGTATTTACTTGTTAATACATCCCTTCCTAAACCATTGGACGTAGCCACTTCAGACTTTGCTGGCCAAGGTTGGCAAAATTATCTTAGTTTAAGGTATAAGTCTCATTCTTTAAACGTTTAAATTTAAAAAGTGAATTTTAGAAGGAAAAAACCCTGTTTCGTACCTGCCAAAGTAATCATCAGTTGGCTTGCGCATAGCTACAGATAAGGTTGGGTGAGTGACTCTTATCTGACTGTACTAAAAACAATTAAAGACACTCCTGTTCGTGGTCACCTAGACTTTATATTGTCTTAAAGGGGACATATTAAAGTTCTAAATCCAATAAAATATGGAAGAAAATGTTACTAAGAGCGAAACATATATTTTTGTGGTGAAAAATAAGAATATCTTCGTAAATCAGACCGTTGATTAATTGCTGCTGATAATTTATTATCCTGCTTATCTCCCTTGATTTCTGTAGCGGCGAGTCACTTCCCTTGGATTTGTGACGTCATAAGGGCAGTTCGTCCGATGACTGTGTATTGACTCTGTATTGTTGCAGTGAATAATGCAGTACAGGTGTCGAGCTTGATAGCGATTTAAATAATGTTTCGGGGTAGACATTGCCGAGACTGGACCAATGCACACTAATCAACATTCAATCGAGTTCCTCAGCATGCATTTCGAAAGTTGAAGACACGTTGAAAACACAGTGTCGGCTCACATCAGCAGTAACATAAAGAGCCTAATAAAATTGTATGTCTTTGTTAATCAAACCCCATTTATTTGTCTACATGACAAAATGCTCATTACACAAGTTTATCGAACACAAAAACGGTGACGTTGTCGTATCACACCGGGCATGCGACAATAGCGAACGCTTTGGTTAAAATTTGTTTTTGATCGGCGACAACAACGTTTTTGATTTTCAAACGATGATCGTATTCCGCGGATCGCAAAAATTGTATTTTGCTATCGAAAACATTTTTTGACTGTCGGATTGCATTTTTGCGTTTTTTTAGAATTTGAAATCAGGATCACACGAGCCGTCTCAGTCAGTTCACCGACTTGAACATCGATTAGTTTTTTTTAATTAATAATGACACATTGTTTTTGTACTTTCTACTTTTGATTATTGCGAATTGGGATCATTTTACGCATCTTTGAGACAAGACGCTTTCTATGAGCACATTGGCAAATTATAGCCAACTCATTCAATTTTCATTCTTGCACCGAAGGATCAGACGAGCTTGCGCACATGCAGTCTCGAAAGAGCCTCCAGCAACTAAAGACTTAAAGTAGAGACCCAGCCAGCATCCAAAATCGGGCCACTATCGGCCCAATTTTATTTGTTTTATTTGTAACAACTCATGTCGACCATCTGCCGTGTCTGTTTCTTCATTATTTTCAATCAGAGTGATGACAACGGGTTCGGGCATCTCATCCCTAGGTTAGCAATGTCAGATGCCCAGTAGACCAGCGATCAACGAGGATAGCAATTCAACCTTCTTGGTTATAATTCTCTGAGCAGTGGCTCTGCTCACTCCGGTCAGAGATGCAGCCCGATCCCAGGCGCGTTCTAACATTTTAAAACCCCACGAAGAATGTGTACACATTCTCAACAATTTTTCGTGCATCCTCTCTAAACTTCCATATAACATGCATTTTTATGTTCTTTTTAAGTCTGGTAACTAACAAGCTATCCAATAATTCAAAATAGCGCTTATTGCAAGAAAAAATGCCACGCTTATTTCGTACAAATTGAAAAAAATGCATGTGATCGATGGGGCTCGAACGCGTGATCTCCGATTCATTGGTCACAAAAATTATGACTGGACACGTACTTATGTCTCGGGTCAATTTTGATAAACAATAGGATTAGTCACGCCTCAAAGCCTTTTGGATATCTGTATATAGACCAGTTCAATGTTATTGTTTTCATTCGGGCGTATTGACCACGTGATAACAATTTTTACCACGTGACTTTTTATTGTGGTGGGCCAAAGCCCTTCCGCTCAATGCAGTGTCCATTGAGATGAGCCAACATTTTCGTGAGAAAAAAGCATCTTAAACAATATTTTAGCTCTAGGTTTTGATTTGAATATGTAAAATAAGTATCGGACATTGATTTACAATATATTTTTTTGCGAAAAAATAATTAATTTTATTAGTTTTTATTTGTTTTTTTGACGGACCCCCGCTGCGGTGTTTTGGTCCGATGACGGCAGTTTCAATCTCCGATATATTTGTTAATTGTTTTGTTTGTTTGATTTGATTCTTTACGTCCCATCAACAATATTTCAGTTAAACAGGGACGAGTCTTCCTGGGTTGAACCAGTACTAAGCTAGGATAAATGTGTCTTGCTCAAGGACCACAACGCAGTGACGCCGGTGAGGCTCGAACCCGCGGCCCTTCGGTCTCGAGTCAAGCACTCTACCACTGAGCAACTGCGCTCCCTGACGATAAAATATGTGAAAAAACACATCATTTGATAGGTCAATGATCAAACTATGGGAACCAGTAGTTGGAATTATTTTTTATGAAATACATTTGTTTTAAATCGCTTTAAAGATGTGATATTTCCGTGTCCAATACAGGTAAACAACAGTTTACTACCAACCAGAGTATTTACGGACCATAGTGTTCCGGATGATATTGATTTGTGACGTAGTGTTTGTACTCGTCTATACTTTTAAACCTAAGAAATGCATCACATATGTATGCATGAATACATGCTTGGGATCAACACCTCTGACCGAAACGCCCGCCTTTCGCATTTTCTGCGGCCAAAACATCCGTGGCCGAAATGTCCGGGCCGAAATGTCCTACATTCACACAAACATGATGATGACCATAGTTTGAGAACTCCGACGGTTTAGAATCGCACATCCAATGCGATTTTAGTAACAAATACCACCAACATACGCGGATCCAGATAGGGGGGGGGGGAACAGGGGATCCGGATCCCCCTCCTGGAAAATTACAAAATATAGGGTTCCTTAGCAAAACCGGGCCGGATCCCCTATAAATCACAAAGCTACACAGCATTCAATGTTTGGCCATCGATGGCCCGCTAATGGTGGTATTTGAATCCGTCCCTCAAACTAAAAAAACGAACAAAAAAATAATAATAAAAAAACAATGTCAAAGCTGGACCCCCTCTGGATCCGCGCATGACCAACATGCATTCAGAAAAAAACACTGGAGATCCACTGACATGTGATGTACCTCTCAGTTGACATCTACACGTGAAGATTTCGAGCTTCGACACGACGCAGATACTTTAGCGAATCTTTTGAGTGTGATTCCAGTTCAAACATGTGTTTTGGATGCTCAAAAGAACAGTCTCATCGGAACGGCGAGACGGTTCTTTTGAGTACCCAAGATAAGTGCTTGTTAAGAAACCAAGTTATATGTCAATTACGCATTCTTATCTGGAGGTCTGATAATTTTCTTTATTTTCTTGTGCTTTCTCCAAGAAAATATTCCAAAGAAGTCAGCAGCGAACCGTTTGTCGTTGTTGTTTAAAATTTTGAAGGCAATTCGAAGACGCATCTGCATAAGCATACTATGTTGTCGTTTGGTGTACTGGTCGAAGATTTGCTCGTGAGATTTATGTATATTTCGCAGTTCCGACGTTATGCGCAGCTATCTAGTGGGACTAGAGACATTTTTGTTACTTCCTCTCGTTCACACACGTCAATCTCAATGAGACGACGTACATCAAAGATTTTAGACACCCTGCTTCAAGGTCAAGAATAGAGCAGAAGTTCATCTGCGCTGTCTGACGTGAACCCCCATTTGTCATCTTCACCAGCGAAGGTTTCGTCGTATCTAACTTTCGACAAAGATAGCGAATCGTAACCCTTGGTATGACAAGATGCCATTTGTAGATGTGCCGCAAAGACGAATACTTATCGTTTAAAAGTCGTGTAACGATGTCAAATCATTTTAATTTTGTTATCCGTAAGACTTTAATTTAGTAATGCCAGCGAAAAAAATGCCTCTGAAAATGTAATCTACTTCAGTCGTCTGCTGCATATATTGACTTATGTAGGCCTAAGTATAATGACAAACAGTGTGGACCCAATAGGCAAAACAAGTGTCGTCTGCAAACACGTTGGACCCAGACCAGGCCCGACGAAAAGCCGGGCATTATGCCAACGAAAAGTGGGGCCTGATCTGGATCCAAACTGTCTGACACTTTTATGGAATTAATGAAATCAGCAGACGACACTGTCCGTTATTCAATCACTGCATTTTGTCACGTATGATATTTATACACAAAGGCGATTTCGGCTTTGAAGTTTGGTGGGGCCTGGGTGGCGGGGGCTGGCTGGTCTGGCCCGGGAGATGTGCGCGCCCTGGTTTCGGTTCTTTGGTGCAGTCTTTGCTTCCAAAGGATACCCTTTTAGGAGCGTATTTGAAGCCTTTGAAGTTTGTAGCCGACAAAGAATGTTCTAATGTCATGCCAAAGTTTTTTCTGCATCTTGTGGGCACTCATAAGTATAGCCTCCAAACGATTCAATCGAGCAGACCCAACAAGTAATTCGGAGGCTCATCGGATAGGCGGTAATCTAAAACGTTAACACGATCGACGAACGTAGATAAGATCGTTGGCAACAGTTTTAAATTGCAATTTGTCGCCACAATGGTGACAATTGGCAATCGAAAACACAGTTTCTAGCGATTTTTGATAGACGTTCATGCGCGGAGTCAGAGGGGGGTCCAACTTTGACACCACCATCGGCCCGCCTGCGAAACGTTACGTGACGTTTCGCTGGCGGGGGGAATGCTGGCTTCGTACATTTCTAGTTTTTTTATTTTTCAGGGATCCACACAAGTATTGCTTTGGAAACCCTATTTTTTCTTTTTCAATGGGGCGGGGGTCCAGACACCCTGTCCCCACCCCCCTCTGTATCCGCCTATGGCGTTGGTCAATTGTTAAGAACGTTTTCGATTGCCGCCTATACGGTGTTGGAGGGTACACACAATTTGGTCGTTGTATATGATCGTCAAATTGGAAAATTTAAAACGTTAGCGAATCGAAATAACGGATTTAATTAGTAAAGCATTTCGAGGTAAGACACCAACCAGATAAGGCCAAATCTTAAGGGTTTTGACATTAGTTTGATGTTTTTTAATTTTGCGTTAAACCTTTTTTGTGACATTGTCATCTGCTGATATCAAAACTTCTCTACAAAGACTTATTCTACCCTCAGTAGATCAGGCTTGGCAAAATATCCAGCCAAACATTTAGTCACTCTGAAAGTATTACTTTCTTTTGAAAAATAAAAGACAGTACAAACATCCAAAACACCAAGCAGTAAAGAGGTAAAGTAAAATTCCTAATTGATAAATCCTTCATAAATTCCTTTTGTAACACAAAAGTTGATCAAATGAACAGTTAAGTGTGTTTCTCCACATCATATCCTTTCATGTAAGAAACCAGATGCATAAGTTACGCAAGATTTGACACCTGTCAAAACAACCACTGGTACCCCACGGAGCGAGCTTTTAATCCTCTGATTTGTCATTATAATATTATTATGAAAGGTCTTTGATCTCCCTGACATTTGCAAGATTTGGGACATCTGTTTTCTGCACAATAATTTTATTATGCGACTGACATGGTCTAGCGAACACCTACACTTATCTTTTCTTAAAGGAGGTTTTATCTAAGTAAGTATTTTTTTAGTTATTTTAATTACGATATATATATATATATATATATATATATATATATATATATATATATATATATATATATACGCGTTTGAGCCTTCGCTGAGGAAAATTAGGTTAATGAAAATTCACTGCTCAGATCCAGAAGTGGGGGGGGGGGTGGCAGAGGGGGTCAGTTCAGTGTTGGGCCACCATCGGTCCGACAGCGAAACGCCATTTAAATGGCGTTTCGCTGGCGGACCGATGATGGCCTGCTTATAGTGGTATTTTGATCTATAGCTAATCAAATAAAAAAAAACGTAAAAATGTTGGACCCCCTCTGAAAGAACTATCTGGATCCGCGCATGTCCCGTTTTAAAGAAAAGAAAATTGATGTCATGCTTATGATTGATAATTATATATGATACCGACAAAATTAAAAAAAAAAGTCTCAAGTTTGATCCTTTTAAAAAATATTAATATAATTATTAATTTGTGATTGAAAAATTCTTTTAGTTTGTCAGTTTTATGGAAATGTATCTTTTGCTTAAGTTTTTTTTTTCATTTTCGTAAATATCAGAATTTCGCAAAGAAATAATCTTTGTTTCATGCAAATTAGTAAAAAAAAAAAACGGTGTGCTTTGCATCAGCGCAGTCTGAACAGCGCCTTTCATTATTCATTTATTGGAAAGTATCATATCTAAACTTTATACGAGCGAAGATTCAATTTTCTGGCTAGTCTCTGTAGCTGAGCAAGCTGGTTTGAGTCTTGCTTTGTCGGAAAACCCAAAAGCAGATTTTGCCGCGTCGTGGATATCAGTTTGCGCTGTATGCCTATGTCCCCAAAATGACGCTGATCAAAGTTTTTTCTATTATTATTATCATACGGTTCTTTTGAGCATCCAAAAATTCATATATATACTACCATACTAAATGTTGTCTCAATGAGACAGTTCTTTTGAGCACCCAAAACAAATATTAAAACTGATGGATAAGAAATTATTCACGTACAATATTACGCTCTATACCGAGAGAAGACTCAAATCAGGCTGTGCATTTTCTGTCTTATTATATATTTACTGAGACAAAATAATAAAATTAAGCAAGAAAAACATAACAGAATTTTGCGTTCTTTTCAATTGAATTAGACACTGTCCAAGCTAGGTTCACTGAAATGAATAATAATAACAATAATAATAATATCTGAATCCTGCAAACATTGCAGACTCCTGTCAGACGCAGCAATTTGTCGAGCCTGATCAGGGTCAGAAAAGGTTATCAGTGCAAGACAATCACATGCAACAAGATCGGACAGACGCACACGTAAATCTCGGGCTTTTATAAGGACATTACACAGGTACTTTCATATTTAACCTATTTAACTTATTCCTTGCTCACTGCGACTTTTGTCGTCTGCTGTTAACCTTGGCAAGCAGTTTGAACCCCAATCAGGATCGACGTTTTGTCCGTTCACAGTTTGACGCTGATGTGAATAACAAGGCGCTGATCAGACTGTCTCTCGCGGTGACTTTTGTCATCTGCTGATTACCTTGGCAAACCGTTTGGACACCGATCAGGACCAGCAGTGAAGATCCAAACATTTTGACACTGATGTGAATAACAAGGAACGTGGACCATATTGTGCGGATAGTTTTTTTCATAATCAGTTAAAGAATGTTTTATTGAAACTAAGATTCATTTTGTAATGCCTTGTAAATGGCATGGTCTTCAACTACATCTATATTTTAAGCAAGCAGCGGTGACATTTTTCACTAAGAGAATCTAAGGCTCAATGGATATTTTTTACATTTATAAAAAAGACACTGGTGAAAGAATGTGTGCAAGCTGTTGTGAACCTTCAATGATTCCGCATTATCTCATATTTTGCAGAAGTGTGTCATTAATTAATGACACTGCTTCTGTTTATACAAGCAATTAAAGATAACAGATAAGATTAGAATAATCACTCGACTGGTTGTTTATCACACCTATATTATTGTATGTGGTCACTTGACTTTAACCCTTTACCTGCTAGTAATGTATTTCGTTGTCTGTTGCTAACCTTTGCAAACAGAATAGACCCAGATCAGAACCGACTAAACATCGGATTTAAACTGACACTCTGATAGTATTCATGAAAAGAATTTTGAAAACCAACTTTTTAAAACTAGATCAGCAGAAACAAACCCAAATGAAAATTAACCAGCTTGCAAAGAGTCAGCACAATACATTTCCTCTGTGAAGTATGTATTTAGCAAACAGTGGAGACCCAGATTGTAGAGTCCCTGATCAAAGTGACACGGGTAGTAACCAAGCAGTGTAGGTCTGAATGCGTTTTCGCATGACGAGAATCATTAAAGAAACCAGTTGATCTTGATCTACACTGTTTTTCATTAGAGTTTTAATCAGGAACTTATAATGTTTTCAAAATGAGATATGACCATTACCACCCCTCCTCCGCATGTAACCATCCACTTTGGATACGTTATTAGTGACATTGGCACATGTACGATAAGTACCAAGATCTCGTGTGCTAGCCTATCTAGCAATTTTTAGAAGTTGCACGCAACATGATTTAATGGAGACATATGGTATGCGAATGCCAGAATGCACTGTGCCACTCTCACCAGAAACTTTGCTGTTCACTCCAGTGAACATTGGATCAAGTCGAAATTCACCCGAATCTCACTTCACACTGTCCGCGTGTTGCTTTTCCTGCATCGAGGTACATTTCTACATGCATTTTATTTTATCTCTATAACGACATATGAACATATAATCACATTATGTTGTGGTGCTCAAAAGAACCGTCTCATTGAGGCAAATTATCTCAGCAACGAAGACACCTTTAAAATGATACACTGTTGCTCGACGCTTCTGCAACAACATATTTATGATATATATCTATTCGGATCCAGAATACTGGGTCCGAGCCATGAATAATTATATGTGCAGTCTGATCATCTGTTCATGAAGCGATATTTTTGATAATATTGTCATGACTGGAAAAAAGGGTTATTGTACTGAGCAAAGTTTTACTATACTAATCTGTTCAGCAAAGATCTTGACGAGACGCCGCATGTCAAAACTGGTAATTTAAAAGTAAGTGCGCGCTGGCGCATAACCATTTTGTTAGGTTTTGTCACATTTATTTCTTTTATCTACCTGAGCAGTTTTTATAGTACTACACTTCTGAATCTAAACATGTCATAAAACCATAAAATCTGTCTTTTATTATGACCAAGATAAGAACTTTAGCCATAGGGGATTATCCATCACCTAAGATTATCGCCTATCGCCGTTAACTTCCGGAGAACAACCGATTAGTTCTTCGGAAAGTTACCGTTGTGCGTCTAATAATCGATTGTCACCAGCTTAAAATAGTGAAGTACGAGTATTCTGCCAGATGAGTGAGGGTTCTAACGAGAATGTGCCCATGCGCAGACTCATATGATCCTTCGCTGCTCGAGAGGAATATTAGGTTACTGAAAATTGTTATATTTCTATTTTTCAGTGTTAGATTTTATTTCAGAGCCCATTTTTTATCCCGTTTTAAAGCAGTGAGGGTTCTAGTGAGAATGTGCCCATGCGCATACTCATATGAACTTTCGCTGCATGTGTTCTATTTCGTTATTCAGTCCACAATCCTCTGCTTCTTATTATAGGTTTAGATAAACACCATTTTTGATTGTTTAATTGTTAATATTCTCTAAAAAAAACCTTCTGGATCCGCGCATGTCCCGTTTTAAAGCAGTGAGGGTTCTAGCAAGAATGTGCTCATGCGCAGACTCATATGAACTCTCGCTGCTCGAGAGGAATATTTGGTTACTGAAAATTGTTATATTTCTATTTTTCAGTGTTAGATTTTATTTCAGCGCCCATTTTTTATCCCGTTTTAAAGCAGTGAGGGTTCTTGCGAGAATGCGCCCATGCGCAGGCTCATATGAACTTTCACTACATGTGTTATATTTCGTTATTCAGTCCGAAATCCTCTGCTTCTAATAATAATTTTACATAAACACCATTTTTGAGCGTATAATTGTTATTTTTCTCTGAAATTATTTTTATCTGGATCCGTGCATGTCCCGTTTTAAAGCAGTGAGGGTTCTAACGAGAATGTGCCCATGCACAGACTCATATGAACCCACGCTGCTCGAGAGGAATATTTGGTTACTGAAAATTGTTATATTTCTGTTTTTCAGCGTTAGATTTTATTTCAGCGCCAATTTTTTATCCCGTTTTAAAGCAGTGAGGGTTCTTGCGAGAATGCGCCCATGCGCAGACTCATATGAACCTTCGCTGCTCGAGAGGAATATAAGGTTACTGAAAATTGTTATATTTCTATTTTTCAGTGTTAGATTTAATTTCAGCGCACATTTTTTATCCCGTTTTAAAGCAGTGAGGGTTCTCGTGAGAATGTGCCGATGCGCAGACTCATTTGAACCTTCGCTGCTCGAGAGGAATATTTGGTTACTAAACGTTGTTATATTTCTTTTTTTCAGTGTAAGATTTTATCTCAACGCCCATTTCTATTCTGTTTTAAAGCAGTGAGGGTTCTAGCGAGAATGTGCCCATGCACAGACTCATATGAACTTTCGCTGCATGTGTTCTATTTCGTTATTCAGTCCACAATCCTCTGCTTCTTATTATAAGTTTAGATAAACACCATTTTTGAGTGTATAATTGTTAATATTCTCTAAAAAAACTATCTGGAGCGCGCATGTCTCGTTATAAATCAGTGAGGGTTCTAGCAAGAATGTGCCCATGCGCAGACTCATATGAACCTTCGCTGCTCGATAGGAATGTTAGGTTACGGAAAATTTTTATATTTCCATTTTTCAGTGTTAGATTTGATTTCAGCGCCCATTTTTTATCCCGTTTTAAAGCAGTGAGGGTTCTAGGGAGAATGTGCCCATGCGCAGACTTATATTAACCTTCTCTGATCGAGAGGAATATAAGGTTACAAAAATTGTTATATTTCTATTTTTCAGCGTTAGATCATATTTCAGCGCCCATTTCTATCCCGTTTTAAAGCAGTGAGGGTTCTAGTGAGAATGTACCCATGCGCAGACTCATATGAACTTTCCCTGCATGCGTTCTATTTCGTTATTCAGTCCACAATCCTCTGCTTCTTATTATAGGTTTAGATAAACACCATTTTTGAGCGATTGATTGTTAATATTTTCTTAGGGCTAGACGCAGAAAATATATAGGGGTTCAAACTGTTTGACACTTTAGAGGTTATGACAAGTTGGAGTTGAACCAATGTTTTATTTCTGCGTAAAACCTTTACATGACTTTGTCAGAGGTCCAAACTGTTTGACACTTTAGAGGTTATGACAAGTTGAAGTTGAACCAATGTATTTTAACTTTGCATTAAACCTTTACATGAAATTGTCATCTGCTGATAACCCTTTCAAGTAATTTGGACCCAGATCAGGCCTGACATTCTGCCCGGACCTGATAGGGGTCCAAACTGTTTGACATTTTAGAGATTATGACAAGTTGAACTTGAACCCATGTATTTTAACTATGCATTAAACTTTTACAAGACATTGTCATCTGCTGATAACCCTTTCAAACCAATTTGGACCCAGATCAGGCCTGTCATTCTGTCCTGACTTGATAGGGGTCCAAACTGTTTGACACTTTAGAGGTTATGACAAGTTGGAGTTGAACCAATGTTTTATTTTTGCGTTAAACCTTTACATTGACTTTGTCAGCAGATGATATCTGGTGATAAGTGTTTCAAACAATTTGGACCAAGATCAGGCCCAACTTTCTGTCAGGACCTAATCCAGGTCCAAACTGTTTGACACTTTAGAGGTAATGACAAGTTGAAGTTGAACCGATGTATTTTAACTTTGCGGTAAACCTTAACATGACATTGTCATCTGCTGATAACCCTTTCAAGTAATTTGGACCCAGATCAAGCCTGCCATTCTGCCCGCACCTGATAGGGGTCAGAACTATTAAACACTTTAGAGGTTATGATAATTTGAAGTTGAACCGATGTTTGTTACTTTGCATTAAACCTTGACATGACATTGTCATCTGCTGACAACCCTTTCAAACAATTTGGACCCAGATCAGGCATGAGATTCTGTCCGGACCTTATAGGGGTCCAAACTGTTTGCAATTAAGTGGTTATGACAAGTTGAAGTTCAACCGATATATTTTAACTTTGCGTTAAGCATTTACATGACGCTGTCATCTGCTGATAACCCTTTCAAACAATTTGGACCCAGATCAGGCCCGACATTCTGTCCAGACCTGATAGGGGTCCAAACTGTTCGACACTTTAGAGGTTATGACAAATTGAAGTTGAACCAATGTTTTTTAACTTTGCGTTAAATCTTAACATGACATTGTCATCTGCTGATAACCCTTTCAAACAATTTGGACCTAGATCAGGCCCAACATTCTGTCTGGTCCTGATAGGGGTCAAACTTGTTTGACCCTTAGAGGTTATGACAAGTTGAAGTTGAACCAATGTATTTTAACTATGCGTAAAACCTTTACATGACATTGTCATCTGCTGATAACGCTTTCAAACAATATGGACCCAGATCAGGCCCGACATTCTGTCCGGACCTGATATGGGTCAAACTGATTGACACTTGAGAGGTTATGACAAGTTGAAGTTGAACTGATGTATTTTAACTATGCGTTAAACTTTTACGTGACACTGTCATCTGCTGATAACCCTTTCAAACAATTTGGACCCAGATCAGGCCCAACAATCCGTCCTGACCTGATAGGGGTCCAAACTGTTTGACACTTTAGAGGTTTTGACAGGCTGAAGTTGAACCGATATATTTTAACTTTGTGTTAAACTTTTACATGACATTGTCATCTGCTGATAACCATTTCAAACAATTTTGACCCAGATCAGGACGACAGTCTGTCAGGACCTGATAGGGGTCCAAACTGTTTGACACTTTAGAGGTTATGACAAGTTGAAGTTGAACTAATGTATTTTACTTTTGCGTTAAATCTTTACATGACATTGTCATCTGCTGATAACCCTTTCAAACAATATGGACCCAGATCAGGCCCGACATTCTGTCTAGACCTGATAGGGGTCCACCTTGTTTGACGCTTTACAGGATATGACAAGTTGGAGTTGAACCAATGTTTTATTTCTGCGTAAAACCTTTACATGACTTTGTCAGAGTTCCAAACTGTTTGACACTTTAGAGGTTATGACAAGTTGAAGTTGAACCAATGTATTTTAACTTTGCATTAAACCTTTACATGAAATTGTCATCTGCTGATAACTCTTTCAAGTAATTTTGACCCAGATCAGGCCTGACATTCTGTCCGGACCTGATAGGGGTCCAAACTGTTTGACATTTTAGAGGTTATGACAAGTTGAAGTTGAACCCATGTATTTTAATTTAACAATACGTTTAACTTTTGCAAGACATTGTCATCTGCTGATAACCCTTTAAAACCAATTTGGACCCAGATCAGGCCTGTCTTTCTGTCCTGACCTGATAGGGGTCCAAACTGTTTGACACTTTAGAGGTTATGACAAGTTGGAGTTGAACCAATGTTTTTATTTTTGCGTTAAACCTGTACATTGACTTTGTCAGCAGATGATATCTGCTGATAAGTGTTTCAAACAAATTGGACCAAGATCAGGCCCAACATTCTGTCAGGACCTAAACCAGGTCCAAACTGTTTGACACTTTAGAGGTAATGACAAGTTGAAGTTGAACCAATGTTTTTTAACTTTGCGTAAAATCTTTACATGACATTGTCATCTGCTGATAATCCTTTCAAACAATTTGGACCCAGATCAGGCCCTCTATTCTGTCTGGTCCTGATAGGGGTCCAACTTGTTTGACACTATAGAGGTTATGACAAGTTGAAGTTGAAACAATGTATTTTAACTATGCGTAAAACCTTTACATGACATTGTCATCTGCTGATAACGCTTTCAAACAATTTGGACCCAGATCAGGCCCAACATTCTGTCGGGACCTGATAGGGGTCAAACTTTTCAACACTTTAGAGATTATGACAAGTTGAAGTTGAACCAATGTTTTTTACTTTTGCGTTAAATCTTTACATGAAATTGTCATCTGCTGATAACCCTTTCAAACAATTTGGACCCAGATCAGGCCCGACATTCTGTCTGGACCTGATAGGGGTCCAGATTGTTTGACGCTTTAGAGGATATGACAAGTTGAAGTCGAACCGATATATTTTAACTATGAGTTAAACTTTTACGTGACATTGACATCTGCTGCTAACCCTTTCAAACAATTTGGACCCAGATTAGGCCCGACATTCTGTCCGGACCTGATAGGGCTCCGAACTCTTTGACACTTTAGATGTTATGAAAGGTTGAAGTTGAACCGATGTATTTCAACTTTTCATTTAACTTTAACATGACATTGTGATCTGCTGATAACTCTTTCAAACAATTTGGACCCAGATCAGGCCCGAGATTCTGTCAGGACCTAAACCAGGTCCAAACTGTTTGTCACTTTAGAGGTAATGATAAGTTGAAGTTGAACCAATGTTTTTTAACTTTGTGTTAAATCTTGACATGACATTGTCATCTGCTGATAACCATTTCAAACAATTTGGACCCAGATCAGGCCCAACATTCTGTGCGGACCTGATAGGGGTTAAACTATTTGACGCTTTAGAGGTTATGACAAACTGAAGTTGATCCGATGTATTTTAAATTTGCCTTAATCTTAAACATGACATTGTCATCTGCTGATAACCCTTTCAGATTATTTGAAGTCAGATCAGGCCAGACATTCTGTCCTGACCTGATAGGGGTCAAAACTGTTTGACAATTTAGAGGTTATGACAAGTTGAAGTTGAACCGATGTATTTTAACTTTGTGTTCAACTTAAACATAACGTTGTCATCTGATGATAACCCTTGCAAACAATTTGGACCCAGATCAGGCCTAACATTCTGTCTGGACCTGATAGGGGTCCAAACTGTTTGACGCTTCAGAGGTTATGACAAGTTGGAGTTGAACCAATGTTTTATTTTTGCGTTTAACCTTTACCTGACTTTGTCAGCATATGACATCTGCTGATAAGTGTTTCAAACAATTAAGACCCAGATCAGGCCCAACATTCTTTCCGGACCTGATCCGGATCCAAAGTGTTTGACACTTTAGAGGTTATGACAAGTTGAAGTTGAACCGATGTATTTCAACTTTGCGTTAAACTTTACATTACATTGTCATCTGTTGATATCCCTTTCAAGTAATTTGGACCCAGATCAGGCCCAACATTCTGACCTGACCTGATAGGGGTCAAAACTGTTTGACATTTTAGAGGTTATGACAAGTTGTAGTTGAACTGATTTATTTTAATTGTGCGTTAAACCTTTACATGACATTGTCATCTGCTGAAAACCCTTTCAAACAATTTGGACCCAGATCAGGCCCGACATTCTGCCCGGATCTGATAGGGGTCCAAACTGTTTGATACTTTAGAGGTTATGACAAGTTGAAGTTGAACCAATGTTTTATTTTTGCGTTAAACCTTTACATGACTTTGTCAGCAGATGACATCTGCTGATAAGTGTTTCAAACAATTAAGACCCAGAACAGGCCCAACATTCTGTCTGGACCTGATCCAGGTCCAAACTGTTTTACACTTTAGTGGTTATGAAAAAGTGAAATTGAACCAATGAATTTTAACTTTTCCTTAAACCTTAACATGTTATTGTCATCTGCTGATAACCCTTTCAAACAATTTGGACCAGATCAGGCCCGACATTCTGCCTGCACCTGATAGGGGTCAAAATTATTTGACACTTTAGAAGTTATGACAAGTTGAAATTGAATCAATGTATTTTGACTTTGATTTAAACTTGACTTTGATTTAAATTTAAGCCCCCCGGTGGCTTAGGCTGCTGTCCGTTCTAAGGCGGTGGTTCTGTTGTTGTTGACTTTCTGTTTATTGTTACTCCCATTGTGGGAGTCTGTAATTGTTCTATGTCTTGTTGTACGTTACTTTATGTCCATATTTGTATTGCAATCATCTTGATGGGGAAGAGAGAGCTGATTGCTTTGCTTAATTTGTCTTCCTGGTGTCTCGTGATGGTTGGGCGGCTCTTCCTCGCGGTGCCGCATGGTTGTCTGCAGTTTGTGATTGTGATATATCCTTATCATACTCATTTACTATTTTTAACATGACATTGTCATCTGCTGATAACCATTTCAAACAATTTAGACCCAGATCAGGCCCAACATTCTGTCCTGACCTGATAGGGTTCCAAACTGTTAAACACTTTAGAGGTTATGAAAGGTTGAAGTTGAAGCGATATATTTGAACTTTGCGTTAAACTTTTACATGACATTGTCATCTGCTGATAACCCTTTCAAAAATTTTTGACCCAGATCAGGCCCAACTCTCTGTCAGGACCTGACAGGGGTTAAACTATTTGACGCTTTAGAGGATATGACAAATTGAAGTTGAACCGATGTATTTTTACTTTGCGTTAATCTTAAACATGACATTGTCATCTGCTAATAACCCTTTCAGATCATTTGGACCCAGATCAAGCCCGACATTCTGTCCTGACCTGATAGGGGTCAAAACTATTTGACAATTTAAGAGGTTATGACAAGATGAAGTTGAGCCATTGTATTTTAACTATTTGTTAAACTTCTACATGACATTGTCATCTGCTGATAACCCTTTCAAACACTTTTGGACCCAGATCAGGCCCGACATTCTGTCCAGACCTGATAGGGGTCCAAACTGTTTGACATTTTAAAGGTTATAACGAGTTGAAGTTGAAATTTTGCGTTAAACTTAAACATGACATTGTCATCTGCTGATAACCCTTTCAAACAATTTGGACCCAGATCAGGCCCGACATTCTGTCAGGACCTGATAAGGGTCCAAACTGTTTGACATTTTAGAGGTTATGAAAATTTGGAGTTGAACCAATATTTTATTTTTGCTTTAAACGTTTTCATGATTTTGTTAGCAGATGACATCAAATGACAAGTGTTTCAAACAATTTGGACCCAGATCAGGCCCAACATTATGTCCGGACCTGATCCAGGTCCAAACTGTTTGACACATAAGAGGTTATGACAAGTTGAAGTTGAACCAATGCATTTTAACTTTGCATTAAACCTTTACATGACATTGTCATCTGCTGATAACCCTTTCAAGTAATTTGGACCCAGATCAGGCCTGTCATTCTGCCCAGATCTGACAGGGGTCCAAACTGTTTGACATTTTAGAGGTTATTACAAGTTGAAGGTGAACCGATGTATTTCAATTTGCGTTAAATCTTGACATGACATTGTCATCTGCTGAAAACCCTTTCAAACAATTTGGACCCAGATCAGGCCCGACATTCTGTCCGGATCTGATAGGGGTCCAAACTGTTTGACACTTTAGAGGTTATGACAAGTTGAAGTTGAACCAATGTTTTATTTTTGCGTTAAACCTTTACATGACTTTGTCAGCAGATGACATTTGCAGATAAGTGTTTCAAACAATTTGGACCCAGATCAGGCCCAACATTCTGTCCAGACTTGATCCAGGTCGAAACTGTTTTACACTTTAGAGGTTATGAAAAGGTGAAATTGAACCGATGTATTTTAACTTTGCATTAAACTTTACATGTCATTGTCATTTGCTGATAACCCTTTGAAGTAATTTGGACCCAGATTAGGCCCGACATTCTGCCCGGACCTGATAGGGCTCCAAACTCTTTGACACTTTAGAGGTTATGACAAGTTGAAGTTGAACAAATGTTTTATTTTTGCGTTAAACCTTTACATGACATTGTCAGCAGATGACATCTGTAGATAAGTGTTTCAAACAATTTGGATCCAGATCAGGCCCAACATTCTGTCCGGACCTGATCTGGGTCCAAACTGTTTGACACTTTAGAGATTTTGAAAAGATGAAACTGAACCGACGTATTTTAACTTTGAGTTAAACCTAAACATGTTATTGTCATCTGCTGATAACCCTTTTAAGTAATTTGGACCCAGATCAGGCCTGACATTCTGCCTGCACCTGATAGGGGTCAAAACTATTTGACACTTTAGAGGTTATGACAAGTTGAAATTGAACCAATGTATTTTAACTTTGATTTAAACTTTAATATGACATTGTCATCTGCTGATAACCATTTCAAACAATTGGGCTCTTAATTCTCTCATTTGGAAATTATTGAATTATCGAACAGAGGAAAATTCCTCAGTCTGTTCTAAAATTGGTAATATTTAAGTTATTACAAGAATGTCAAACAAGTTGGGCTCTGAGTTCTGGACGTCACTATAGGCATCTGTAGAGCTCGTGAACAGAGGAAAATTCCTCTGTTCTAAAACTGTAATTAATGTAAGACAGAAATATTGAACAAAGTAGGCTCTTAATTCTCACAATTAGAAATTGTTGAATTACTGAACGGAGGAAAATTGGATATATTATAGGTTTTTACTAGAATGTCAAAAAAGTTGGGTTTGGAGTTGTGGAAGTCACTATAGGAAATTGTAGAACTACTGAACAGAGGAAAATTCCTCTGTTGTAAAATTCACTACTTTTATTGATTGTCGAGAAACTGAATGGAGAATGTAGGAAAATTCCTCTGTTGAAAATTGGAAACATTTAGTTATGATGGATATTTATGTTAAGATGGAAATGATAACAAACAGGGTTCTTCATTTTCATTATAGGAAAGTGGGCTTTTATTTTCGCAATAGGAAATTGTTGAATTTCCGAATGGAGGAAAATTCCTCTGTTGGAAAATTGGTAATATTTAAGTTATGACTTGAATATTAAACAAGTTGGACTCGGAGTTCTGGAAATCACTATAGGAAATTGTCAAACTACAGAACAGAGGAAAATTCCTCTTGTAAAATTCACTCCTTTTATTGACTGTGGAGATACATAATTGAAAACGGAGGAAAATTCCTCTGTTGAGAATTGGAAACATTTAAGTTATGATGGATATTTATGCTAAGATGGAAATGATAATAAAAAGGGTTCTTCATTTTCATTATAAGAAAATGGGCTCTTAATTCTCGCAAAAGGAAATTGTTGAATTACCGAACGGAGGAAAATTCCTCTGTTGGAAAATTGGATATATTTTAGGTTTTGACTAGAATGTCAAACAAGTTGGTTTTGGAGTTCTGGAAGTAACTATAGGAAATTGGCGAACTACTAATCAGATGAAAATATCTCTGTTGTAAAGGTCACTCCTTCTATTCTTTGTTGATATTCTATAGAATAGGAAACGGAGGAAAATTCCTCTGTTGAAAATTGGAAACATTTAAATATGATGGATATTTATGTTAAGATTGAAATGATAGCAAACAGGTTTCTTCATTTTGATTATAGGAAAGTGGGCTCTTAATTCTCCAAATAGGAAATTGTTGAATTACCTAACGGAGGAAAATTCCTCTGTTGGAAAATTGGTAATATTTAAGTTATGACTAGAATGTCAAACAAGTAAGGCTCTCAGTTCTGGAAGTCACAGAGGAAATTGACGAACTATTGAACAGAGGAAAATTCCTCTGTTGTAAAATTTTCTCTCCTTTTATTGATTGTCGAGATACAGAATGAAAAACGGAGGAAAATTCCTCTGTTAAAAAGTGGAAACATTTAAGTTATGATTAAGATGGAAATGATAACAAACAGGGTTCTTCATTTTTATTTTAGGAAAAAGGGCTCTTAATTCTCGCAATAGGAAATTGTTGAATTACCGAACGGAGGAAAATTCCTCTGTTGGAAAATTGGATATATTTTAGGTTTTGACTAGAATGTCAAACAAGTTGGTTTTGGAGTTCTGGAAGTAACTATAGGAAATTGGCGAACTACTAATCAGATGAAAATATCTCTGTTGTAAAGGTCACTCCTTCTATTCTTTGTTGATATTCTATAGAATAGAAAACGGAGGAAAATTCCTCTGTTGAAAATTGGAAACATTTAAATATGATGGATATTTATGTTAAGATTGAAATGATAGCAAACGGGTTTCTTCATTTTGATTATAGGAAAGTTGGCTCTTAATTCTCCAAATAGGAAATTGTTGAATTACCGAACGGAGGAAAATTCCTCTGTTGGAAAATTGGTAATATTTAAGTTATGACTAGAATGTCAAACAAGTAAGGCTCTCAGTTCTGGAAGTCACTATAGGAAATTGTCGAACTATTGAACAGAGGAAAATTCCTCTGTTGTAAAATTTTCTCTCCTTTTATTGATTGTCGAGATACAGAATGAAAAACGGAGGAAAATTCCTCTGTTGAAAAGTGGAAACATTTAAGTTATGATTAAGATGGAAATGATAACAAACAGGGTTCTTCATTTTTATTTTAGGAAAAAGGGGCTCTTAATTCTCGCAATAGGAAATTGTTGAATTACCGAACGGAGGAAAATTCCTCTGTTGGAAATTGGTGATATTTAAGTTATGACTAGAATGTAAAATAAATCAGTTCTGGAAGTCACTATAGGAAATTTTGGAACTACTAAACAGAGGAAAATTCCTCTGTTGAAAAGGTCACTCCTTTTATATATTGTTGAGATACTGAAAGTAAAATGTAGGAAAATTCCTCTGTTCGGAAATAAGATGAAAATCTGATTGTGATTAAAGAAAGGCTTGTTCCATTGTCAAAACAGAGGAAATTTCCTCTGTTGTAAACCGATTTCTACTTGATATATAAATTGATATTTGAACTTTTCTTTAAACTATTAGGACAAATACACTACTTGGAACATATTTTAAGGACATCAATTTCTGCATTTTGAGCAGTCACAACAGAGGAAATTTCCTCTGTTCATAGGAAAAATAAATTGCATTGTACCATCATTCTTGTACTCTATAACGATGCAAAACTCAAATATGATTATATCCATATTTATGTTTTACTATCAAAAAAAGGGAATTCCATCGGAAAATCCCTTTTTATTTCGGAAAGAGTTACAGGTAATTCTCCATTAATATCCCAACGTATTTTGGTGAATTTATACATTGCAATATCTTTAAAACTACTCAAAATTTTGTGCAGAAATTTTCAGTATCGATTAGAAATTTGATTTTCTTTTGAGAGATAAAGTGTTTTTAAAGTAATTAGACATATTTACGGACGTATTATTGATTAAATTTCAGGATTTGTAACACTTTTTAATAGCGTCTGGCATTAATAATAATTTTCACCGAGTATCTCAGCAGAGCTCTTCAGCGTGAGGTTACATAAAGCCTAAAATATCCGGACGACTTTACAATAGAATACCAAATTGCCTGCTTGTTTTCATGGCTACAGTTTCTGAATTTATTGATACAAAGTTAATATATTATACATCTGCATGATGATCTGTACGTGTTGCCTGTGACAATTGTTGCCAATTAATATTGAAAAGCTTTCAGAATAATTTTTTTTAGGTAAACTTTTGATATACAGTTGTTATGACAATTATCTTCAGAAAATTCTTTACATTCAAAAATTGTTCAGGCCTCTGGAAATGTATAATTAATCAGCACATCATCATCTACAACAGTTACTATTTATACTGGTGTGTGGCATACTTTCTCTGGTGTTGAATATGTGCTTTGTCTCTGTTGATAGTACAGAAATTGTTTAATACCAAAAAACATAGCCCTACCCCAATTAATTCAACTATCCATTCAGATTTCCATACATGGTGTATATTTTCCTGGTGTGTTGGACTAGATTAACACTTTCAAAAAAAGTTTGCATGTGTTTTGGTTTTTAAGGTTGTACTGCAAGAACAGAAATATATTCAAGACTATTTGGTTTTGACAGAAATTATTTACCCCACTGGACCCCGGCAGTCAGAAATAGGTTGTCGAATTCCTGAATTCGCTACCACTGACCACTTTCTAAATGAAAGGCCTTGTCAAACTTACAAGAGACAACTCAAAACTTTATACAGGGTTCACACAAGTGGGAGGCCGATTAATCAAGTTCATCGATTATTAGTCATTTTCAGTGAAATGATTATTTTATCGGTAGTTTTTCAATATTCGATTACTCGGTATAGACTTGATCTGTTCATTGGCCTTGTATTTTTAGCTTGGTGTATTTATTTAGTATGACTCTTTTCTGCATTTTCAGTTTCTTGGTATGAACAGCAAATTGTCTAAATAAATTATAATGTAGTAAATTTGTCTTCCTTGTTTCTAGGTCCCTGTTATTTTACACCTAACATGTCTGGTCAAACAGCTTTACCCCGTCAGGCGTCTTAGAAGTAGCATGATACATGTATGTACTGTCCCATACATGATGTATTTTATTTGAGTCAATTAATGATCAATCATTGGTCACTTGTTTTATCCGATGATCAATCCGAAAAATCCAGCCGATTCCTACCACTAGTTCGCACAGGGTTGAAAAGTACTTGAATATACATGACTGTCTTGAAAAATACTTGAATATACTGTTACAGGAATGTCTTGAAAAGTCCTTGAAATTAAATTTACCTTGAAAAGTACTTGATAAACACTCAAAGGCCTTGAAAAGTCCTTGAATTTAACCATTTACAGGAGGATTCAACAGTGTTTTTGAAGACTTAAATCAGTATCAAATTATGCTGCGCCAAATAAAGGCACCACAATTTTATGCTACTTTTCTTAAAATAATATCTTTAGTGATGAACTCTAGCATTTCTGAAGTAGAATTTTAACGTGTAAATCAGTATTTTTCTTAAGTTTTCAGTCCTTGAATTGAAAACAGTAGGAAAGTCTTTGAGAAGTCCTTTTACATAATCTTGCCTGTATGAACCCTGTTATAGCTATTTCTTAACTGCTGCTCTATATAAAGCAATAACCAAATCAATACTCAATTGGACTTGAAAGTAAATAAAACAACACAAAATAATTCTTAGGCGGTCGAAAACTGGTTGTGCCAAGTTGTTTTTTTATATAGTTTGATTTCCTTTCCTCATATAATTAAAATATTATTGGTACTAGTTTTAAACACATGCCCAAAGAGCAAAATTTGAGGATTTCTTGATAGGGGGTTCAGGCCTCGAAATATCTTAAAATAGGCATTTGCCCTGCATCACAGAAAATATTGGCATATATGGGAAAAAATTAATCTTCACTAGAAGTATCAAAATTTTCACTTGCCCTGCAGCCCAAGGCACTCGTAAATACGAGCCGACGAGTGGTATTTTCGAGCCCTGGAGTTCAAATTTACCAAGGGGGGTTCGAGTTGTTTTATTCGATAATTTATCAATTTTTATCCCCATGCTTTTTTAAAAAAGCGTCAGGGATATTGCAATCGCCTCTGTCTGTCTGTCCATCTGTCACGCTATCTCCTCCTAAACATTTGGACGAAATCCAACCAAATTTGGTGTGTGAGTTGCTTACATGAATGGGATATGCAACAGCACATTTGTTTGGCCCCGCCCCCCGAGGGCCCTGGGGAGGGGCCAAAAGGTGAAATATCATTAAATGTCGTTAAATTTCAATTACAAAGTCAATTTCAAAGATTTTTTAACCAAACTTTGTGTGTCTTCTCACACATGAAAGATATAAAACATATCAGGCGGGATTTTCATTTGGCCGCTTGGTCATGCCCCAGGGGTGGGACTTGGGGGTACCGAGGGGGGTTGGGGACGTCAAAATTTTTTTTCCGAAATTCAATCAGATTTGGTGTGTGAGTTACTCACATGAATGGCACATGCAACGGCACCATTTTTTGGGGTCCCTGCCCCCTGGGGCCCTGGGGAGGGGCCAAAAGGTCAAATATCATTAAATCTGAATTACAAAGTCAACTTTTAAGATTTTTAAACCAAACTTTGTGTATCTTCTCACAAATGAAAGATATATAACATATCAGACAGGATTTTCATTCGGCTGCTTGGGGCTGGGACTTGGGGGTACCATAGGGGGTTGGGGGGGTCAAACAATTTTTTTCCGAAATTCAACCAGATTTAGTGTGTGAGTTACTCACATGAATGGCACATGCACCAGCACAATATTTTGGGTCCCCGCCCCCTGGGGCCTTGGAGGGGTCAAAGATTTAATTTTCTGAACATGGTCATGTTGCATATCAAATTAAAGGGGATGAGCAGTAGACTAGGGTACACTGGAAAATTTTAGCCAACAATCAAACTGGTGAACTTGGTAAGGGGTCAAAGGGTCAATTACCATTAGATTTCTTTGAGAGCGTGGGGGATTGCGATGGCACGCCATCCAATGTGTTCTAGTTCCAAATGTTTTAAAGATCTCCATGAAATTAAATAATTTGTCTCTAAGGGGTTTCAAGCTATAGCTCCCCCAGGGTGGGGGGTACTCTGATATTTTCATACATACGTAGGCTCAGGTCATTTTTTGGGGTTCAAAATTTTGAATTTCAATATTTTTTTAGTGTTTTAAGAAAAATAAATATTTTTTGGGGTATGAAGATTTTGTGGATATTTTTTGGGGGTCATCACAAAATTGGACAATATTTAGGGGTCATTTCTATGCAATTTAGGGTCTTTTCTTAAGGTCAAGGTACATAATTGGGGATATTTTTTTTTAGTTGCTAAAATTTCAAATATTTTTTTGGGGTGCTTGAAATTCCTGATATTTTTTTTGGGTGGATGGTAGATGCTGGGCCTGAGCCTACGTATGAAGAAAAAAAAGAGAGTACCCCTCCCAATGGGATAACTCCCCGACCCCCCTCTAAATCGGCCACTTGGCCGGTAAAGTATATGAAGTACTGTTTCTAGTGCATTCCCTATACCTACATAATACAGTTGATTGCCAGTATATCCCGACTAAAAAATACTATTTATATAACCAAAAGCAAATCACGACAAGAAACCTCCTATATAGGTTCTGAAATAATAAAACATATCCATGTATAGCATTTTCTTTTCATTTTGATTGGTATTCCAGACATTTTGACAGTTCTTCGCGGATTTTCCAAGGCCTTGTTTTAGTCTGAATATTGTTTCCTTCCCATGTATCATTCCCAAATTCCCAATTTCTTAGTTCTACAGATTGGTGATAATTTCATGAAAATCTTAACAAAAATAGTAAAGTTACAAATGTATGAAAATTAGCATAAAAATGTGAATGAAATATGTTTTCATTTAAGAATTGAAAGTTATTTTTCTGCGTTTCACTGAAATATGAAATGTCGGGAAAATTACATCTGATTCATGAAAACCAAAGGGTTTCATGCTAAAATTAGATTCAATTTAAACGACATTTCATACATGTACCTCAGTGAAACGCAGAAAAAAAAATTCAATTCTTATAATTACAACTTCTTTTGTTATTCTTTCTAAATTCAGTATTTATAATAATTATGTTATCCTAAAAATTATGTTTCAAGCTAATAACCTTTCGCGCATTTAGACTATGACGTGCGTACGTAGATGTTGCGACGTTCAAAAAAACAAAATGGTGGCCGTTCTCCAATTGAAAATAAACAACTACATTTCAGCGACTAGAATCCCGTTTTTTACATAGTGACAAGTTACTGCCAACCGAAAATACTTTACATGGGTGTTCATTAGAATGTGTACAATAGTTACGTCATCGGATATGACATCAATCGTTTACATTGGTGACGAAAAGCATCATCTGTCAAAATGGCTTGGAAAGGAAAAGAAGAGATCATCCCCAGCAAAAAGAAATTGTGCTATCTTTATTGAGTGATTGAAGAAAGCAAGGACGAATTGCAAAAAATGTTAAATAAACCAGGCAACAGTCAGTAAGTTCAAGAAACAATTTTATTGCGGGGCTCGACTGAAAACATACAACGAAGTTGCTGGAAAACAAGCACGGGTGCAAGAATTATTGCATGATTTGTTGATTTATTTTTAGCTGATGCAGGCCGCTGGTTGGCAGCACCTTTTTATCTCTAGTATAAGCCCCTAGTTCAACCTATATTTATTTGTTTATTTTTTTTATTTTATTTCTTTGTTTTGTTAGAAATTACTTCCGGTGACCCTTAGTATGTCATTGAAACACTTTTGTTTTCGAATACAAGACCTTGAGGCCATTGATTGACATCACTGTCTTGTGTTATTTTTTCAACATTTTTCGGTTTCAAGGGCTACAAATTGGGTATTGTAGATCTATGTAAATATGTGTACATAAAGTCAAATTGTGACCCATGTAATTTTTTTTATATGCTTGAATACAGATGCTATTTTTTTTTTATTTTTTTTATTTTTTTTTATCATTTTCTTCTACTACACAAATGACTAGTTTAAATGAAATGCTTGTGATATAATTAACTCATTTAATTTAACTGTGACTTTCATTTTTTCAGCTGTTTTACATTTGTTCCATTTTATACTCTTGTTTGTCAGAAAATAGCTCTTGTAGCTAATGTTATTTGTTTATGGAAACTGACATTAAATAAAGTTTCTTGTATCTTGTATCGCATCATTTTGCGGACTGGGAAAATGAATACATGTAGATCGCAACAGACAGTTGATCGGCATGACAAGGTAAAGTGTCAGTAGTTGCAGGCTGTCCATTTCTCTTCATAGAAGCATTGCACAGTATCACAAAAGTAGATCTGTCGTGATTGGCCCCGCCCCTCATGAATACGGACCGGGTTCATTGAAAAATGAAATACAGGTCAATGCGATCAGATAACCGTTCTTGACCAATCAGATTAACGGATCTCAAATTTAAATGTTATGACAGTTGTAATTATTCACATTTTTATGCAAATATTCTTAAGTTTGTATGAGGGGTGATTAAGGCTGTATGTTAGTGACATGAAAAACTATGACAGATATAGCCTTGCGTTAATCGCAACAGCAAGACTACTATGTGTGGATAATTTTAAGATACATAATCTTGACATGAACACCAAGGCAGCAATTCATTTTGAAAACCTTTCAAAATTTCATAAAAGCAATTGGGTTTTGTGTGCTGATGGAGGCATGTGCAAAACACAGTCTACAGTGGGTGTCCTCGTCTGCGCACATACTTCGCATCCCTATCGCAGTCGTAGGCCACAGGGTTGCCTCCGAAAGCTGTGCGAGTTTTTTTAAGCCAACCAGACTTGCGAGGCCTACGCAGCCTTCCCATGATATCTGCGTTGTTTTTTCAACCAACGAAACGCTAGTAAATTCATCGCGGTATCACTCGAGTAAATACATCACTCACGTGGGATTGAATCAACCAATCAAATATTTGTAGGCGTTTGCGCTGGAGACTGGTACCCTCTTCCATTCCCTCTTCCAATGAAAGACTGAAGCCAAATTAATTTTGATAAAATATTCTCGTATCCATAACAACCAAAAAGGTCCTTACACCAATCTAGGACCCAGTACACATGATGGACTGGTATAATAGTTTCAAAGAAGCATAGTAATAAGGCAATTCTATTTTTCTTATAAACAGGTACAGTAGGTAAAGCATGACTATTCACTACATATGCAGTAATCTGTGGTAGGTTAAATATAACTGTAAACTGAGACTACCTGCACGCCCAAAATCAACGTAAACTCATCTATCTTTGAAACCACTATCACTGGCATACAGGTAAATGTAAATATTGGAAATACATTGTCCAGGCTGCGCTTTCAAAAGGATTAAATTATTCACCATCGCGTCAGCCTCTAACATTAGCCTAAGACTAATCTATCTCTTATTTCACAGACAAAAATGGAATAATATAGGATTTGTGCTTGTTTCCAACTTGCACTGGGCAATTCTGTTTTAATGTGTGTTTCTTGCAGTTTGGATGAGAACTTAACACAGAAAAATGTAGCTACCATTTGACACATTTTATAAAGCCATAATGAAATATGCGCATTTGGCACAGTGAAGATCAAACTTATTTTCAAAAAGGTCCATTCATAAAAATTTTGTTAGAATTTCCCAAAATATAAAGACCAAATACTCTGGCGGCAAAGATTTCAATGGACCAACATGTTTTGAAGAATTTTGGCCAAGGATCATCAAATAAAATATAGTAAAATATTTAATGCCAAATTATTTTTAAATCGGCCCAGTATAGCTTACTACTATGTTCAGTTTTGATGACGGCACAGTATGGCCCCTCTCCATGAGGTATATGCAGGACATTTCGTGAAATAAGCCAATTATTGATATGCTTTTGTCAAGGAGATATCAAAAGTTTTTTTCTTTTTCGTTGTCATGGCAATCAGCATCATGGTGGGAATAGAAATCTTTGAAGAACTTAAATGACCACATTAGGATCTCCACTGTAAATGATGGTGAAATTTGGAGGATATGTAAACTGGCTGACAAAAGAAACGCTTCATAATTCTGATTTTGAAGCACTTATGAAAAGCCAGAAACATGCTATATTTATAAGTGAAGTTTGAAGTCTAGAGTCCAGGTATCGTTTAGCATTGTAATTACAGTTTATGCCTGACATTTGACGTAATGATGTCATTAGCTATAAAGAGGCTTACAGCCACACCACATATCAGTTTACCAAACAGATGCTTAAATTTATAAATATTTGCTACCTTGAAATCAAAATGAAGGCAATGCAAAATTGTTATTGTTCTATTTAGGAATACCATACCACATGTATGTCTTTTTGAATTCTTAACAAAACTAAGAAGAGTTATACCTCCAACTGGAAATAAAAGATACTTTTTTTTTTTTTTGGTGTATCAATTTTTTCAGGACTGATGCTAGTCTAGACTTAAAGTACCATCCAATACCTTCAGTATGTCGAACAGTTTGGATTTGGATGACAACCAACATTTTGCTAGTCTGATTAGGGTCTGAAAGGTTATCAGTAAGAGTAGCATGCAAAGGGTCCATACATTTCATCTGATACTAAATCAAAGCAGATGTCAGACTTTATGCATTCGCACACCATCTCTGGGTAAGGCACCACATAAAGAATATACTTGACTATTTGCCTCTTCAAAATCCATGCATCGTGTAACTTGTATAATTTCATGTTATCTGTGCTATAATAAGCTCCCTTTTTACTTTGGATCTCTGACTGACCAACTCGGAGTCTAGACTTAATCCGTTTATTTCCTATTAGTCTTATGTCCTTTTTGTGAGCGATATATATAGGCAAACAGCACAGACCCAGATGAGATGCCGCACAATGATGCATCTGATCAGGGTCTCCACTGTTTGTTGAACAGAATGGTCTATTAACAAAAAATACCACCACCCCTAAAATATGTTAATCCTTCTGATAGGTCTGCTTGAATGTATTTATATATGAATATTGCGTCCGTTTAAATGACATGAGGTGACAATAACTAAGTATTAAAATTATGTTAATTGGCGATAAGAAGGGGGGTGTGTGAATATCACTTTACAATCAATAGCATTCCACTGTAAAAAGTCATTGTTTGTAGGGGATGTGGCCGTTGCACTTGGCAAAGTCATCATTATTGCTAATTTGCTCTGAGTATTATTCTCTTCAGCAGAATAGTGGCTAAATGTCATACCAGAGGTGAGTTCAACAATGCGAGTGCTCGCCGAGCGCTCGTTGATTGGTACCTATCTTTATTCATAATGTGTAAAGCCTGGCATCAGTACAACGAGCGCCCGAGAGCGCTCGCATTATTGAACTCGCCTCAGGTCAGCCTAGGTCAATCTTTGAAGAACATGATGCAATCATTTCAAGATAGACTGGGAATATTTACAACATTTAGACACTGCCAATGCGTAGGTTTCATCTGAGTCTTCACTCCTTCAATGACAGAGTGCTATAAACAAGGTAGCCCATGAAAAATAATTATACCGAAATGTTCATTGATGTTATAAAGAGAAAATTACTATTTCGCGCAACACAGGTCGACTGAATGTATGAAATACGATTATGAACCGCCAATGCGACATTTCGGTTTATCAGTGTCTTGCACTATCTATCTATCTATCTATCTATCTATCTGTCTGTCTGTCTGTCTGTCTGTCTGTCTGTCTGTCTACTTCTCACCATTCGTCAATTCACTTTATACATGTAAATATTGTTGTGCGTGTAATGTATAATGTCACAATAACAAATTATATTTATATACTATCGTGGCAGTGACGTAGTGCTTTGTTTACAATTGTAAAGTAAAACATTTACTTGTGCCCTCCGCTTGGGCTGGCACAAATCGATAGATCACTTGTGTATTAATCCTATCCTGCGGATAGATTAATACACACGTAATCTATTGATTATAGGCCCCTGATAACTTTGTAAACGAAGCATGACACCACTGTGGCTCTTGGTTGGTAGGACAGTAGCACTCCATCTTTTTGCTAGGTCAAACAGTAAGAACTCAGATGAGATATAGCACTCTGTGCCGTCTCATCTGGGTCCCTCTGTTTGGCACCGTCCGTCTGAAGAATGAAAAAAAGTCACATATGTAAGACAATAATAACAAAGATGAAAAGAAATGCTCAACAACGCTGGTTTGAATCGGACGGCAAAGGA
The DNA here is from genome assembly GCA_964019695.1 of Loripinus fragilis. Classification (NCBI taxonomy): domain Eukaryota; kingdom Metazoa; phylum Mollusca; class Bivalvia; order Lucinida; family Lucinidae; genus Loripinus; species Loripinus fragilis. Next base: position 512,788 of record OZ026530.1, on the reverse strand, counting down.
ACAGCCTTGTCGAGCATGTTTGAAATACCTTTATTATCTCAAAAAATAATCCATTGTGGCGACTGAATGGCCAACAGTAGAGCTAACCCCCTCACAAATACATGATCTTTCATTTAACGATAGCTGTAAATGATGACAAATAGCTATGTTTACCTGTCTGAAATTTATGATCATGTGAATTTCGTGCTTGCCCTCCTGATTAACAGACCATCCATTGTGTCGCGGAGTGGTAACTTTCGACTCCGCCCAATGAACGGATGCTATTGACTGTCAAACATTCACGGCTCATTCGAAAATGTACCATGTATTTTACCTCATGTTGCCATGTAAATGGACTGAGTGAAATAAAGTTTATTTGAAATAAAGTTTATTTGATCAAATGACAAATCTATATTTACAAATGATATCAGTTTAATTTTAGACAGAGGTACCATGATTGGTTACATTTGGTCATATGCTCCTCCATGTTACAGTTCTAATTCTCACCTTGTATATTGTGGTTAGGTGCCTAACCCAAAAATACTCAGTTTGAAATGCATGAAAAAATGAAAAAGAGTGGTCTCAGCAAATGCAAAATTAAAACACTAAAATGATTTCTAGTCTAGTAACTTTTATACGCTATGCGATGGTTCTAAACTTTTTTGAAAGCTAACCTTGTGTTTAAATTATTATATCCTTATTATTTTTCTGCTCAATGTTTAATACACTGTCTTAAAGACTGTATTGTTATATTTATTGTTAAGTTATAGATCTTTATGAATATCAGCACGAAACCAAAGTATCATTTTTAGCTAGTTTCGGCGCTTTTAGCAGAAAATTGTCAGAAATCGACCTAAAAAGAGGATAAAACTTCAATTTTATTTACTAGAACTTGTAATATTTTAACTTTGCCTACAGGTGTAACGGCAGGGCTGTGGAAATACCATATCCGACTTGTCCGACCTGGTCCCATTTCATTCAGGACAAGTTTAAAATTTCTATTTACTTGTCCTTGGACAAGTATAAATGTATAAAGTGAAAACAATCTGTATTACATATTTTGATTAATTATTACGAGCTCACATGTAGCATCGTAAACAGTGTGGATCCTGATGAGCTGGCATCTTCAGAAGCCAGTTGATCTGGATCTACACTGTTTACAGGAGAAGCCAGCTGATCAGAATCCACACTGTTTATCTGCTTTCGTACTGTTTTTGAAAGAATAAATTGTTAAAGCACAGAGAAGTATAAGCTAATTAGTTCTTTCGGACAAGTAAAATTTTCTTTGGACAAGTACATAATGACCATTTACTTGTCCCTGGACAAGTAGAAAATTTTACAATTTCCACACCGGCCTGCACTGGGCCGGCCTGCTCTTTCCCCCGGGGAAAAAACTGACCAGTCAATTTTTCCCCCGGGGAAAGATTTGACTAGTCAGTTTTTTTCCCCACCCAGTCAGTTTTTTCTCCCTATGTTCCTTTCTCGGAAAAGGCTTGAAAAGTGATATATGTGCCATTGTGGAGTTAAATAAAATCAAATATCATTCTGAAACTGCTGTACTATAACTCTACCACCCCCAACATTGCACAAAGGTACAGAGGGTGCAGAAGGATTTGATTATAAATGGTTAGCCTATTCAAAAAACAAAATGAGTATGTTCTTTATTCAAAATTGTTATTTGAATGGGTTTAAGGAAAATCTGCCTTGTCTTTCCCCACCCCACTATTTGGAAGAATCAATACACTAAGATCAATACAAAAGTTGGAACACTTTGGAGGGAGGATTACCAATAAAATTTTTGGTTTGAAAATTTGATTATCTCTTTGTTCAAGTCATTCTTAAGTCTTCAGATACAGAAAACAATAACATAAACTGAAAGACTGAAAGATAAATAGAAAGATCAGAACATTTTGGAGGGGGAAAGAATGGACCAGCACAGTCTTTCCCCACCCTACAATGTAGAAGTACTAATAAACTGATTGGTTTGAAAACTTCATTCTCTCTTTGAAATAGTTCATTCATAAGTGTTCAGATAGGATGAAAGAGTAGCATAATCCTAAAGACTGAAAGATAAATGGAAAGGTCGAAACATTTTGGAGGGGGTAAAGAATGGGCCGGCCCATTCTTTCCCCACCCCACACATTAGCAGTACAAATAAACTGTTTGGTTTGAAAACTTGATTCTCTTCTTGGAAATTTAGTCATTCATAAGTGTTAAGATACAGTGAAAGAGTAACATAAACCAAAAGACTAAACAATCAAGAAAGATCAAAAGATTTTGGAGGGGGGAAAGAATGGGCTGACCCAGTCTTTCCCCACCCCACAATTACCAATAAACCTGTTGGTTTGAAACTTGATTCTCTCATTGGAATAGGTCATTCATACGTGTTAAGATACTGTGAAAGAGTAGTATAATCCAAAAGACTGAAAGAAAAAAGAAAGATCGAAACATTTTATGGGGGGGGGGGAATGGGCCGGCCCAGTCTTTCACCACCCCACAATGTAGAAGTACCAATAAACTTGTTGGTGTGAAAACTTGATTCTCTCTTTGGAATAGGTCATTGATACAGTCAAAGAGTAACATAAACCAAAAGACTAAGCGATAAATAGAAAGATCAAAACATTTTGGAGGGGAAGAATGGGCGGGCCCAGTCTGTCCCCACCCCACAATGTAGAAGTACCAATAAACTTGTTGGTATAAAAACTTAATTCTCCCTTTGGAATAGGTCAAAAGTGTTCAGATATAGTCAAAGAGTTGCATAATCCAAAAGAGTGAAAGATAAATTGAAAGATCGAAACATTTTGGAGGGGGAAAGAATGGGCCAGTCCAGTCTTTCCCTACCCCTCAATGTAGCAGTACAAATTAACTGTTTGGTTTGAAAACTTGATTCTCTCTTTGAAACAGGTCATTCATAAGTGTTCAGCTCCATGAAAGAGCAGCATAATCCAAAAGACTGAAAGATAAATAGAAAGATCCAAACAATTTGGAGTGGGGAAAGAATGGGCCAGCCCAGTCTTTTCCTTGACATATTTCAATCATGAGATAGAGTTTAATACAGTGTATTTAGGTTACGAAACGTAGATAAATCGAAAGGAAGTAACATATTGGAGGGGTTGGGGGGAGAATGAGCCAGCCCAGCTGATCAGACTGCTTGGATGCTCTGATCGATCCATCTCATCGAGTCTGTACCTTTATTGTTTTTATGCAACAAAACCAGATTTTATGATTTTCGATGGGACTAGTGCTATTTTGCGATGATAATTTTGCATTGTGCTATCCCTGTAAGTTAACACTAAAAGAGGTTGCTGCATAGTTGCCACCCATTTTGGATGTTCATTAAGCTACACTTTCATACTAAGACCACGCTACCAGAGGCTAACATTTAACCAGTGATAGTTGTTTAACAGTTATCCCTGTAATTACAAAACAGATCATAGGTTAAATACATCAAGACCAGCTGCCACAAAAATGGGTGTTAAATTACACTTATTTCTTTTACAATGTAGAGTAAGTAAGTAAGTAAGTAAGTAAAGACTTTATTTAAAGAGGGTTACTACATTTAGCAAATACATACGAGCACAATGTAACAGCTAATCTTCCATGAGGCCCTCTATAATGGTATATACATTATACATATGTACATAAAATATACATTTTTTTATACAAAAAATAAATAGATTACAAGAATCAATTATCACAAGCTTAACTATTTGTTCAGCTACTTCGTAAGGGGCAGTATGGGTACGAGTTGACTTGGGTACGAGTTGACTTAGGTAAGAATTGACCAGTTACCGACAGAGGTACAATAAAAACGAAACCTATCAAACATGATTTTCGATCGAATGCCTATGTCTCACCCCCTGGGGACTTAGGGGATGGGGTCTAAAGGTCAAAATTCAACTTTATCAGAACATGGTCAAATTAAAGGGAACCACAAATGCGACACATCTGATTCTCGGAATTCTAGTTATTTAGAATCATTCTTTTAGAACACATGTATTACAGTATTTATTTGACTTTCTTTGTTTGACTTAACTGGTTAACCAGAGATCTACCTAGAACCTTCCTACCTTCAAAATAAACATAAAAGTAGTAAAGACTTTAGACTTGCTGACTATAGACTAGCAGAATATAAACATCAGATTCAACATGTGACCATTTTTCTTTTTCAGTTGCTCCTGGAAAAAGAAGACTTTACAAGAGCCTTTACGGTAGGAGTTTTATTCATGAAAATAAGTGAAATGGAAACATTCTGCACTTAAATAGCCTGAACATCAGCTCCAAGTAACTGGTGAAATCGCCAGCCTCTGGCACATATATGAAAAACACTGAGTGTATAAGCCATTTAATGTTTTGTGCAAATTGCATTTATCATACATGTCCAAGATCTAATTAAGCTTTACATTTGGTAAATGTTCAAAAATTTTTGCTAAGAACCCAGAAATAATCCACGTTGAGAAAATAAATACTGTTTTTTTTTTATTTTGAATGACTTCCTAAAAAGGTGGTTGAAATGGCCAAATAAAATCACTATCTTTGATTAAAACTTTCATGGAGTGCAGTCAGTAGAGTGTAAGGGTTGCTAACTTGCTAGTTTGAGTCTCACCAATACATGTAGTAGAGTCACTGTGTTGTGTCCTTGAGCAAGACACTTTTTCAATTGCTTATATAGTAATGGTTCAACCTAGGAAGACCCATCCTGACATGACTTTATAATTGATAACTAGGACATTAAAGTATCAAAACAAACAAATATGGCATCATACTGGACAAAGCGCCGAAAAGTTCAATCAAAAGTAAGTGAGCATGTTGCAGCTATCATTAACAGCTCATCTCATTTAGAAAACAATGAACAAGATACCTTTGATTGTGAAACTGAAGATTTGTACTATGATACCATTGAAAATATTCAGCAGCATAGTGATAGTACTAGAACTGGGACTTTGGAAAATCAAATTCATTCTGTCTGTTTAAATGACTCCAACAATATTGATGGCCATCTTGATTCTGGTGAGGTTCCAGCCTTAAGTAGTAGTTACCCACATGTAGTAAATGATGTATTTGATGAAAGTGAACTTTCCTCAGACACTGATACTAGTGAAAATGAAGAAGATGATCTTGATAATCAGCTTAAGTCTTGGGTTTCCAAGTTCAATATCAGTCATTCTGCACTAAATGCTCTTCTATCAATTTTGCATACATACCACCCTTTCCTACCAAAAGATGCTAGAACACTGTTGAAGACCCCCAAGCATTATGACATTTTGAATGTTGCAGGAGGTATTTATCACCATTTTGGAATTGAAAAATGGGTCAAGTCCTTTATTGACAGTCTCCCTCTTGAAAAGGATGATATTGGGGAAGTTTCATTACAGATTAATATAGACGGGCTGCCATTATTTAGAAGCTCCAATAAGCAGTTTTGGCCTATTTTGGGAAGACTTGCAAAACCATGTGACTCTAAACCTTTTGTGATAGGTTTATATTCGGGGGATCAAAAACCGACAAATGTGCATGAGTATACTGAGGAACTGGTGACTGAATTAGAAAATCTGCTTCAAAATGGAGTTTTGATATCTGTTGATGAAGAAATTCGCACTAGATTTACAGTTTCCAGTATTATTTGTGATGCTCCGGCAAAAGCATTTGTAAAGCAAATTAAAGGCCATAGTGGCTATCATGGTTGTAACAACTGTACACAACCTGGTGAATGGCATGGCAAGATGACATTCCCAAGAACGGATGCCCCTCTTCGGACTGATGTACAGTTTGATGAAATGCAGGATGAAGAACACCATTTAGGCCCATCACCATTTCAGCGCTTACCAATTGGCATGATTTCTCAATTTCCAAATGACTACATGCATCTGGTATGCCTAGGTGTTGTAAAGCGAATGATATGGCTTTGGATGAAGGGTCCTTTGGTTAATTCATGTCGCATAGGGGCTGTTGCTGTTCAGAGAATTTCAGATGCCTTAATTGCTTTACAGTCCCATCTTCCAAGGGAATTTCATAGAAAAGGACGCTCTCTGAATGAAGTTGACCGTTGGAAAGCCTCAGAATTTCGCCAATTTTTGTTGTATACAGGGCCTGTTGTTTTAAAAAGTGTCCTTTCTGTACAAACATACAGACACTTCATGCTACTGTCCGTTTCTATTTTCTGTTTGTCTTCCAAATTCTTCTGTCAAGCGTACAATCAGTATTCTGATCAGCTGCTTTGTCGCTTTGTACAGCAATTTGGAGAGATTTACGGTAGAGACATGCTGGTTTACAATGTGCATGGTCTTGTGCACTTAGCTAAGGATGTTCAGAAGTTTGGTCCTCTTGACAATTTTTCTGCATTCATTTTTGAGAGTTTTTTAGGCAACCTCAAACGTCTAATTCGTAGACCAACATTGCCTCTACAGCAAGTCATCAGAAGGATATCAGAACGTAAAGACTATTTCTGTATTCCAACGCATCATTTATCATTGAATGAAAGTGGTGTTTTGAAAAAAATGCATGAGAATGGAATAATTCCTAGAAGTCTCAGGGAAAAAGTACTATGTCAGTACAAAGAAATTGTTTTCCAAGACCACTGTCTTTCTATAAAGAAAGGGGACAATTGTATAATGATAAATGATGAGTTTGGAATAGTGAAAAATGTTCTTTCCTTGTCTGAAGACCCAGGTAATGTTATTGTTTATCAGAAGTTCAGGACTGTGTCAGATTTCTTTACCTGTCCTCTTTCATCATCAGAGCTCAGAATTGTTAAAGTTTCTGATCTAGATGATGACTTGTATGTTTCCTCTCTTACCGAGATACGTTCCAAGTGTGTTTTGTTACCTTATTTGGACAAATTTGTGTGTATACCATTGGTGCATAATTTTATTTAGTAAGGACAATAAATGTAGTAAGTAGATACTCAATTTCTCGGGCCCTCCCCTATGTCCAAAAATGCTTAAAAGCTGCTGCATCTGTAGTTTTATTCCAGTCCAATAACAAACAGTGTGCACCTGAGACCTGGCCCATGAGATGATGTTTATAAGCGAACTATTTTTATTTCTGGCAACAAATTTTCTAAAGAAGGCATTATCACGCCAGAGAACACTGCACTCCAACAGCACAGTCATCGCATGGTTGTTGCAGTCGACAAGTGCACAAAATAGTGTACCTAGCTGTTAAAAGGGTCATATTTTGGTTTAATAATTTTCTTCCTAAAATATCTGTCATGTATTTTTGTCACTTATAAATCCAGCTGTGTTGCTGCTTAACAAAAAATTGGTGGGTTGAGTGATAGATGCTACAGCCCCAGAGTTATGCGTAAAGAATGTGATTGTTTCCTAAAAAGAGGATAAAAGAAGTTTTTGCTTAAGTTTGTTCTGGAATTTATGCTTACTTTCGATTTAATGCAAAATACCAGTTATTTAATGTGCACAAAGTTTGCAATCTGAGGACAGAGCCTTTTGAAAGTTTTTAAGCTTTTCATAGGGTACGCATAGTTCTGTATATCGGGTGTTCTGGCCCAGTAGGCAAGTGTCTAAATAAAATCAATATGTTGCAGTCGATGACCTGATCACTGGGCCAGAACACCCGACTTAATTTGAGGTGAATATTTTCAGACGTGAAAAATTGATCAAAATATTACCCCTTTTAACAGCTAGATACACTATTTTGTGCACTCATTGACTGCAACCACTATGCGATGACTTCGCTGTTTGAGTACAGTGGTTCTCTAGGGTGATTATGGGAATTGTTTGTATGAATTTGAACCACCAGGACCAGTGGTTTATGAGATATTTCAGAATTATTTTTAGCTATGGTGGCCATTTTGTTCAGTGGTCACAGGTGTAAACCATTTGTGCTATTTTGGTAGAGGACATTTGGAACATTCATGAATATAGGGATAACATGTTTTTTCATGCTTTAACATTTGCCGGGTCCCAAAGAAGCTGTTTGAACATGAGGCCGATAGGCCAAGTTTTCAAACATCTTCCGAGGGACCCGGCAAGTGTTAATGCAATGAAACAAACATGTGTGATCGTTATTCTTGCATATTTTACCTTATGCCAACCCAATTCGCACCGAAAACGCTGCTAAAACATTAAATTGTCCATTTTCTTACACTGGATTTCACTAAACAAAATGGCGTCCGCTGTGTACTTGCGAATGTCATAACGTCATCACAACGTCATAACCGTACGCAACGTCTTCGCAAACGAAAACAGCTGCAAAATGATCAGTCTGGTCCACAACGCTTTCCATATAACGTCATGCAGATAATGCAGGGCTTGTTTTAAGTATTTTCAAGTTCAGTCCCATGTTCAAACAGCACACGAATCTCCTGATTTGAACATGGATTTTCGTTCATTTGACAATGGGTGTAAACAGCTATACGAATAGACATCCATGCAAGAAAAATTATTGGAATTTGGATTAGCGGTGCAGGAGATGTCTTTTAAAGGCAAACATTGCTTCCCCAGGGAAACACATCTTTGTTCCATAATTGTAACAGTGATAATTATTGGCTGCCCACTGTCTTACCTCTAATGCCTCAGTTACATTTGCCTTACAAGGAGTATACGATGCCCGTATGATGTCCAAATCACCGTTTCCGTGCTGCCTCCGCAGGGAGACCTTGCGATCATCCTACAGATTTATGGGCATGGTGGCTTCTACGACTTTGTTTAACTCTGCACAATGGCAAATTTGAAAAAATCGTAAGCCCATAGACACATCGCAGTTTGATCGTACGATCCCCGTACCGGCGCCAGAGGGTGAGGGTGAGGACAACGCACGATTTTAGGTTGTCATATTGTCCCAAAAATGATCGTAGACTCGTGCTATTGTCCTAGGGAGCCCCCAAGGTCCCCGCACGATGCCCTCGCAGGGCCCATAAAATCGTACAGACATCGGACGGTCATCCTGCGGTAACCCCAAGGCGATGGCACAATGATGGTGTGGTCGCCTTGCGACGTGTCCACAATTTTCAGACGGGTATATATTGGTTATCATCAGCTGTTTGTTTTGTTTCAATATTTGTCTTTACATGATGTCTCTAATACCAACACTCAGAGTGACTCAATATGGACCCAGATCAGTTTGCTGATGGAAGCAGTCTAATCAGGGCCATAGAGTATGCTCCATGATACAATTGTCTGATTAAGTGCAATTGAAAATATACACCTAACGTGAAATGCATATGCATTTTCAGTACATAAAATGCCTGTTGGATAAGGGCTTTAATAATTTAGATAAGATTAATTATAAAGCAAGATTTTTTTTAAATTTATAACTCTGAGATTTGAATTTGAGTATTACTACAAGGAAAAAAATATATGGGTCTCGTAGTGAGAACATGTGACTAGGTCGAACATTGAAATTGAATGTATGAAAGTTATACAAAATGTACTTTACTGAAAACAAATGGCAAATGTGCTGACCAGGCTGAGTGGGAGGAAGTGCAGTCTGGTCAGTACCTTTGTTGTTCCCATGCAACAACTTCATTTTTGCTTATGACGAGGATTTTATGTGTTGCTGGCCGTGGAGTGCCTTTGGATGATTAAACTTAATAAAACCATAATAAGCGTTTTAGTCCACACTGAGTCTACGAGGAGATACAATTAAAGCATCTTTATATTTTTAATTAAAGTGATACTTTTCGAATTATAAAAGTGTACTATAAAGAAGGGGTTGTTGTAATAATCTGTGATTTAAACTTTAGGAAAACTGCAAAACTGAAAAATTGACACTAAAATATACATAAACGTGACACGCTGCATGGTATCACCAATCTCATACCTTGGGACCCTGTTCAACAAAAAAAAAACAACACCAGCCTCTTCACAGCACGATTTGTCATCACATGACTTTGAAACACAGTCCAGATGCGCATGCAAAAATGAACCTGGATGGCCGTTTGAATCCATGCACATAATTACACAACAATTGCAAAGTCAGCATACCGACTCCTTGGGACTTCCATAAGGGCATCGTACGGTTTATATAGGGAGGTCGTGAAGAAAACACAATGACTATAACCTTGCTGTTGTCATACGACATCACTAAGGTCTCTGTAAGGTCTTGTCCTAGTTTGTTGCCAAAAGAAATCGTGAGGTGATCGTAAGCAATGTAAACACATACCTCGTAGCTTATAGCCGCCTACGATGCTGAAAAAATCGTAGGGAAAATCGTAGACAAATAAATCATATGACAACCATGGCATATGTAACTGAGGCATAAATGTTTACTGTGAAGGCAGTGATTTTGTTACTACCGCATCCTGCATCTTTTGCGCATAATTTTGTCTCTTGGATGCAAAGTTTTTATTTCAGCGAGTATTGCAGACTTCATTAAAAATAGTGTTCTTGACTCTCATCTTACTAATAAGTTTGCAGTTAGACTCATTGATACGGGATTTTAACAGCCATTCCCAGGACCTATAGTCCCAAAATTTTAAATGATCCATTGCGAAGGCACATTACACATGTTGTATGTTATCTTATCTTTCAGTGAAAAATAACATTAAAATGATTAATATTCATGATTAATACAGGGGTGTGCAAATAGTAAAATTTTCTACTTGTCCAGGGACAAGTAAAAAGCCAAAATGTACTTGTCCACAGAAGATTTTACATGTCCAAAACAACAAATTAGCTTATACCTTACAGTGCTTAAACAATTTATTCGTTCAAAAACAGTATGAAACCAGATATATATCAACTCTTGTAAACAGTATGGATCCTGATCAGCTGGCTTCTCTTGTAAACAGTGTAGATCCAGAACAGCTGGCTTCTCCTGTAAACAGTGTAGATCCAGATCTGAAGAAGCCAGCTGATCAAGATCCTCACTGTTTTCAATGCAAGATGTGAGCTTGTAATAATTAATCAAAATATAAAATACAGAATTGTTAACTTAATACATTTGTACTTGTCCAAGGACAAGTAAATAGAAATTTTCAACTTGTCCTGAATGAAATGGGACCAGGTCGGACAAGTCAGGCATGGTATTTCCACAGCCCTGATTAATAGATTGGAGACTCTGATCAGCCACCTGGTCATCTATTCGATGTGCCAGGTTCACTGTCCATGAAGGGAAACCAATGATTATTAGCTACCAACTGAGCATGTAGCAAAGACATGAATCTGCTAGTTACTGTCAATCTATGTAAAGGCTGATTTTGGTTCGCTGCATAGGTTATTTTGTTGACTTTTGTCATGTGATGCATATATGTTTTATTTTGGATGGTAATGTTGCGCATTATATAAGGTCAAAAGTTAGCAATTCAATGTATTGTTCAGTAGTTAAAATTTGGTGTCAATCACAATATTGAAATAGAAAGTCATTATTTTGAGGGTAGAAATTGAAATGCAAGTGGAGCGAACAGTGGAGAAATACGAAAATTAGGTCTTTAGATGCCGATACTTTGTAAGGAGAGTTTGAAATACAAGTTAAAAAATCATCGGACTTTCAAGTTTAGAAGTCACAAGATTGGAAACTATGAGAATTACACGTGACAAAAACTGAACTTGAAATTTCAACTTCTGTATCATCTCTTTTACTCAAAATTCAGAGAGTTGAACTTGATGTTACTTTTCATAATAAACTCCAGTTATGGAACATTTTTGTGTTGCCATGTGATTATTAGAACCACAAGCTAACTACGTTTTTGTGGCCTCACATACAAATGAGCCAGATATTTATATATTATCAAATATACTGAACAAAAGTGAAAACGCTACACTACAATAATCTATATTTAGTGAGAAAGTATTGGACCAAAAGTATTTACTAAAGCTTAATAATGTTTCCCAGACATCCAGCAAACGTATCGTTGAAACTCCATCAATTTGTCTCGTTTGATGTCTTGAGTTATGCTCCTTTAAGTGTTTAAAGCTTTATTCACTGAATTTAGCTAAATGTGCATGCGCAAATTAAATTTTTTATGCTTTATCAAAATTTGTCATAATTGTGTTTCATAAAAACACAAGAAAACTGATTAATCACATAAAACATGCTCAGAAATCAATTTCGAATTTATCAAATTTGTAAAAAATTTAAAATTGTCTCCCTTTCAAGTTTGACAAAAACAAATAGGGAATATTAAAAGTTTGATAATCTTCGATTTATCACGATTTTCGATAATTTTCTATGCCAAATCAGGTAGACCTCTCAGCACATTGTTTCTACCATTTCTCCACTAGTAGTGTCCTCACACTAAGATGCAACAACACATTGATTTTCATATGGAGATTTCAGTGTTAAAATTTCAACTTGGCAATTTGATGGAAAACCCGCTTTTTAAGATTGCTTTTCTAAACGATCAAAACACTTTTGTGATATTAAAGTCCTTCACATTTCTCGTTGTCACATGTCTAGACTACCATTTCGTGCAGTCGGATCTCGTAGGTAGTGGATTTCTGAAGGCCTAAACTGTGTGAGATTTCTGTTCAAATTTGCAACCTGACAAATCAGACCCCTGTCACATTTAAATAGCTTTCTTGCTTTCCTCGCGTCAATATCCGTTAAACTTTTACTGTTATGCATTATCCAATATTTGAACATTAAGCTACACTTTCATTTGCTTTCTTGGTTTGCCTAAGTTTGTATGCAGATGGCAAACAACTTAGGTGTAGCGTTTTCACTTTTATTCAGTATATATATGCGAACAGCAAAGGCTAAGACAAACCTGCCGTCTATGTAGTTTCGCCAATGTCTTTACTCCCTGAATGAGGACAAAATATAGGAGGCCTCTAACTAGGGCTGGGACGATACGGCTGTCATCCGATACGATACGTATCGCGATACATGCAGTGCGATACAATATGTATCACGATATATCGACACAGATACAGCAACACTTGGAAGCACCACTATTCCTGAAGTATATTGATAAAAAGTTTGCACTTTTTTTTCTATTCCATTTGCAAATCATTCAATAAGACACACATTTCTGTCACTCTTTTTGAAAATTGACCATTAAATTTGACATTCATGTTGTATACTGAATTTACATGTCTTTATGTAGTGAACCATGTAATACACACTATTTAAGACCAGCACACATGAAGATAGCACCATCTTAATGGATAGATCTCAGCAGGTCCTCTGTACCTTGCAGCTACTGCTAAACCTTAAAAGTTATCCCTATTTAGTGGAAGCACAAAACCTTAATTAAAAAAAAACCTATATAGGCATTTGAATAACAGCAAGTAATAGGCATGCGGTTGCCCTATGAGGGCACAATAGATTTTTTTGATCTATCATTACTTTTGCCTATTTGTCCATTTGATCTTGTTTTAAGTAGGGGACACTTACACTGTAAGAATAGAATGTACCTTAATACATATTTTGAGGTTAGAAAATACCAAATTTGTTGCTAGTAAAATTTCTGAAAGTATCGCGATACGGCACCCAAGCGTATCGATACGGTATCAGCCAAGTCCGTATCGATACGTATCGATGTATCGATTATCGTCCCAGCCCTACCTCTAATGCAACTAGATTGGTGTACATGCATTCTACGCATGTGTAAACTAAACAATCACAAACTGTTCATATGAATGCAGACAATACATTTACTATGTAACTTTTTCCTTACCAACGGGGATGTTTTTGCATGTGCTGATAGCATTCGCAAACCGTTTGGACCAGTATCAAGCCCAACATTGGGTCGGAGCTGATCTGGATCCAAAAAGGTTGACACTAAGGTAGACTGGGCCGGAAACGCAGTTGGTAATGTGGTGTGTCTGACTACAGATACATGTCTGACAGCAGTTTCAGGGTCGCGAGTTTGATCCCGGCCTGGTCCCATTATTTCGTGGAGATTGATCATGAAATAATTTCTACAGTCATTCTCCTCCCTTCCGCTGAATCATTCAAGAAGGGTAGTTGTCAGTTACAAGCGTATTATTATTATTATTATTGTGCACCAAGTACTGGTAAACCGCTTGTAGAACCTAGCTAATTTGAATAGTTTTTGAGTAGTTTCTTTAAATTTATTTTGTCCTAGAAAGGTTATAAAATTTGTTCCAGAAGATTATTTAGAACATTTGTAGAACTTATTGGTTCTTGATTTGTTCTAAACTGTTCTCGATTATATCAATAACACTTTTAGAATAAAACAAGTTCTAGAAATTGTTTGAAATGTTCTAGAACAGTTGTAGAACAAGAGTTCTAGAACAAGCATATTGACCTGGTTTAGAACAGTTCTAGGACAGTTCTTAATGTTCTAGAACAGTTCTAGAACACCTCCAACTTTTAGAACAAAATTTCGCAGGGGAGTGTGGCAACATTTATTTCTTTATTAACAATGTACTTGATTAAAGGCTTAATATTTACATTCTCAATGTAGCTACCTTAGATGAAACCATAATTCCTAGCTGCTTGCATTTCTCGATGCAAAACATTGAGCAGTCACGTGGTCTAGGTCGCGCCTCTAGGTGGAGTAACGTCAACGTCAACCAATAGCTTTCTTTGTTTATCAACATTTGCGTGACGTCATTCACGTATCGCCACGACGTTATGTACAGGACTTTCGTTCGCTGGCTGTTCCAACACCTCCGTTACAATTAAAATATTTCATTTTTCAAGGATCACCAGCGAATTTGGGTGGAAGATAATTAAGTATGTTTGATTAATAATATAAAATGTAAATATAAGGATTGAAATTCAGACTTTTAGCTTGCACTGGATGATGCAAAACATTAGCGTTTTAATGTCTCCGAGAAGCCCTTCGGGCTTCACAGACATTAAAAAGCCTAATGTTTTGCATCATCCAGTGCAAGCTAAAAATCTGCATTTCAATCCTTAAATGATGCATATAATTGGCCAGGAGCAACACTATTTTGGATTACTATTACATGACTTTACGCTTTCTGTAAAGGGGGTGCCTCATGAATGCGTAATTAGGACTAGTCAACCTTAGGCATAGGTAAAAGCTGTTTTATTCAAAAGTAACTGTATCATCTTGTGCCACAACCTCACTCATTATTTAGTCCTTAAAAGGCTAGCAAAATAACAGCATTTGAAAATGTCTATTTAACAAAAGCAGGGAGGCAAACATTGTGGACCCAGATCAGACTGCTCCTACACTGGGCCCACACTGTTTATCTATGAGGCTTCAAATAGTTTAGTGGACGACAAAAACATACATTTTGTGATTATGCGCTTTAAGGGTTAATAAATGTGAGTTCAGTGTGTATACATTGTGAATTTCATGAACTGCAAGCACGTTTGCGCGGCTCAAAAAGCTTATTAACTCTTTACTAAATTAGAAATAAAACCTGATTTCCCTTCCTTAGCAGATGCTAAATAAGTCCACCGTAGATTGTACTTTCTCTCCCTAGGAAACGCTTCCGGTTGTATAGACGACTCGAATAAAATCTTTGTCGCAGTTTTCCTCTGACCATTGCACACTTGAGTAGTTTTTTTGCCGATCCATGTATTTTTGATCATCGCCCCAAGGCAATTGACGCTCCAATGCGTTTGTAAGAGAAAACTAAGCTCAATATTCCCTGGTGTCACATATTTTCGTGGCTATAATTCTCGCACCACTTTTATTGTTATTTTATTTTATATCACATAGAAATCGTCACGAATCATAGCAATCAGAAAGAAAATATGAAATATATATTAAATTGCAGGAATATATTTTTTTTGTTATTCATATTATTAAAATATGTTACGCTCGAATTTTAAAAGTACGGAAGCACATTAGTGTCATCATGAAATTGAATATACTTGTACAAAGCGTTTTTGGGCGATTTGCGAAGCATTTCTACGAAGAACATGGCAAGGATCAAGTTTACAGCTTGATCTCACTTCTGAAGAAGGTTTTTAATTAAAAAAAAGATTCGTTTTTCATCTTGAAAATAGAAAGAATCAGTTGTTAGATGTCTCTTATAAGTAATTAGACGGCATTACTGCTCTAAATAAAACTACCTCCGTGGTGGGAACAGTGGCCATTACTGCTTTGTATAAAGCTACCTCCCTCTGGGGAACAGTGGTCAGTACTGCCGTGTATAAAACTACCTCCCTGTAGGGAACAGTGGCCATTACTGCCCTTTATAAAGCTACCTCCATGGTGGGAAAAGTGTCCATTACTGCTCTGTATAAAGCTGCCTCTGTGGTGGGAACAGTGGTCATTACTGCTCTGTATAAGGCTACCTCCGCCGTGGGAACAGTGGTCAATACTTCCCTATACAAAAATAGTAAGTATGATCAGGAAATACCGCAATCACAAACCACAGACAACCCCATGGCCCCGCAGGGAAGAGCCGCTCAATCATCACAGGACACCAGGAACACAAATTAAGCAAAGCATCCAGCTCTCTCTTCCCCAGCAAGATGATTGCAATACTAGAATGGACATAAAGTAATGTACAACAAAACATAAAACAATTACAGACTCCCACAATTGGAGTAACAATAAACAGAAAGTCAACAACAACAGAACCACCGCCTTAGAACAGACATCAGCCTAAGCAAAGGGGGGGGGGGGGGGAGGGGGCTTTAATGCATTTTACTGGTATCAAATCTTCGCCCTAGATTCTGCTGTTGTTGAAGTACAAGAAATGTTCAGCTCGCATGGAGGCCTTCTAACCCATGCAATGTATCATCATGGAAAAACACAAATTAACACACCATGATGAAACAATGAAAAAAGCTCATCACTCACAGATAGTCAGAGCTAAAGAAATCTTCAAGTTGAGCCACAGTGGGTCCAGCTACAGATAAGCATTAGGCACCAACCCACCTATTAAATCTTTACGTCAGAGCCGTCATAGAGTCTGAGGCCTGACCCACCGTCATGCAATTAAAGAGGAAACCATAGCTATAAACTGTGATCGGGTTTAAGACTAGGCATGCAGACTGTCGCATGATAATCAAGTTATATCCAACCCTTATATAACGTTTTACAATCTTTTTGAATTGACCACTAAAATTAGATTTTCGAACAATTCATTTGAATTTATAAACTAAATCACCATAAATATAGGTCCTGATATGCCGTGTTGCAGAAGAGTTTTTAACCCAATGTTGTATATAGGTCCTGATATGCTGTGTTGCAGAAGAGTTTTTAACCCAATGTTGTATTTAACAATTAACTCTGAGTGTCTGTGTTAGAATTTAGAAAATGCTTTTCGAATTTCATGATATCTATAACCTTGTTTTAATAACTAAGCAGTTAAAAATAAGTTTCTGTTGTTGAAGTCATCAACATTAGAACACACTCTAGCAAAACGAATAAGCCAAGAAATATATACACCATAGGAAGTGGAGCGAGGAACATCTCTATCAAGAAATGGGAAATTTACTATTTCAAAATTAAAATCATCCCGTTTATCATAAATTTTAGAAGAAGCTATGCCATTTGTTATTGACAAGTTCAAATCCAAAAACGGAGCTTCAGTATCAGAAGAATTAGCCTTATTTAACTGAAGTTCAGTAAGATATATCTTACCTACCATTTGTTCAAAGTAAGGATTATCAATATTAAGTAAGTCATCTAAATATCTGATGGTGGATTTAAAAGCTTCAATAATATCAGTTTGATTATTGTCTGACAGAGACAACATAAAGTCTCTCTCATAACAAAACAAAAACAAATCTGCAACAAGAGGAGCACAATTAGTACCAAAGTTTTGAATATCGGGAATGTTGGACACTAGTGCCCTGTATACAATTTTCTTCGTCTGATGAACTGTTGTTCATTTTGCCTTATCTAATGTTGGTGACCACTATGCCAATTGGTAGAGGGAAATGCTTACCTGGCCTGTCCGATCTATAATACAATCCCATTTTTAAGTCTGCTGAATGCAACACTAATGATGTATACCATCGGGATACCTTTATTAACTTTATTAACATCTTTATGTGTTCATTATTATACTTCTTGAACAGAGCAACATATGATCTTTCTAAAAGGAACCAGTCAAAAATACAGCCCCATGGCTAAGACAACGGGATTGCCCAAGACAGGGGGAAGTCTTTATAATTTGCTACCACTGTACCTACTGGCACTTGGTTGTCGTTCAAAAAATCGAGAAAAGATTATGATGTAATCACACTTCAGATGTTAATTACCAGAAATTATGACAAATGACCCTGGACAACACTGAGAGGACAGAAAGAAATACAATAAAAAACAACAAAAAAAAAACAGTGTGCAAGAAAACATACGATTATATAGGCCTAATCTTCAGCTAGCCATTTTTTGTAAAGCTATGACTTGTTAAACATATAAACAGATTACGCTACCATGCGAAACCCCACCGGATGTTACTACATTCTCATGGCGGAGGAAACTGAGAAACTGGGATCGGAGGTGCCCATGAATGAGGGCTGGTGGTGTAACGTAGAAAAGGTGGACGTGTGGAAAAGGTAGACATAGCAGCCACTGCACATGCGCAATCATATTCGCTCCGCCCAGCTTAGTAAAGGCTTTTGTTTATGCTTCATGTATTAGAACTAATTCGCTGTAGCTGCAACTGTCGTGTAGACTGACATCGATCCATTACATGGGAAAATGAATCACAACAAATTTTGCAAACGACATATTGGGGTTTGATGTTGATTACCATTAATAAAGAGCCAAAATTGAAATGTCAGAGAATAATGATTTCCTAAAAATGAAAGAATAAATCTATTATCAAATGAATAACAGAAAATAATAGACACTACGCTATTTTGGAAGATCCTGTCCCCATCTCTATAGCCCCGCACATAACCTATAGCGTCATATTTAAGGACATAACCAAACAGTAGAGAGTTTGATCAGATGCTGGAGAGCTCTCCATCGCTCGGCGCCTGATCAGGGTTTCACTGTTTGCTCACTGAAATGATAAAAAATAGAAATAAGACAAAATCAACGTAAGCCCTGCAATTAGAAATTGGCTTGGCCAACGAACACGGTAGTAGTTTGTCAAAAATGTTTTTTTTAATAATATCGACGGTTCTTGTTAAAATACTGCCGCATAAATAAGAAACACGAAAAATCAACTTTAAGTACACCTGTTCACGTTATTTTCTCTTGAACTTTTCGATATGCGGACAGCATTTTTTGCCAAAATTTCCACCTGTTGTTTTTGCTGTATTTTTCTGTTATTAGATGGAATTTTGGCATAGTTTTGGTTCATTTAAACGGGGGAGTATTACTGTTGGTAGAATGGACATAAACTGACCCAGTTACTGCACAACTGATCTGTGGCTTTGTTTTCGCATATGCAAAAATCCGGTTTTCTCATGTCACGGCTCATATAGTATAACTGGGGTTTACACGGGTATACAGTTTCTCTTATTTTTGCTCTAAAAGATAGATTGTGGGTACTTATTAGAACCGCCTCAGAGTGTACCCACAATCTATGTTTTGAGCAAAAATAAAAAAAACTATCTGAAAATTATCATTTTTACAGCCGTAAAATATTGCAGTATATCGCACGGACATGTTTGCGTAATGTTTGCCTGGCTCATTTAGATTGATGAAGTTTCCTATTTGAAAATGAATGTGGCTTCATATCCATAGCAGTAATGTTATATATAAATTTATTCTTTATTGTAAATAGCTAGAGTTTCAAATCATATAAATCTGAAGTTGGTTGATTACAGAACCATTGAAATGAGTGGGTGGGGTAATCCTATCCACCTGCTGATATTTGGTTAGCCACTTTTATAGAAGATATGATACACCACATAAGATAAGCCTTCTTTAAGTTCTTGTATTCTGTTGTTCATGAACTGCATATTGCTAGGTAATGTAGTGTCTTGTATATACCAACTATGTTTATTTACCAATAGTAACACACATTTTTAGCGGATTTTAGGTGCCTGACTCATATCAAAAAAATTTATATTTCCCATCATGCAACATTTGAGGACTTTTTTTCTGAGATGCAAATAGAATTATATATTTCAAAAATGCACTTTTCGTTTCTGTAGCAATTAGTGGTAGGTTTGACCCAAATATTGGCTAAAATGACTGGCCTAAAATAATCGTTTAATTACACTGCAAGTAGCAGCGTTTCTTTTCTAACGTCAGTCTTAATTTTTCAAACAGCAATAACAGGCGGATGACGTACGCGCATGTCGCAATACTTTGGTCTTCTACGCAACGGGTTGGGGCGTATCTTGTGGCATTAAATTATTTTGATTATTCCTGTTCCTTAGGATGTAAACAGCCAATTACGTCAACAAAATAATGACGTCGTTTAGACAAAATGAATTTACCCCAGGTATCAACTTCATGATTTGATTTTGCCTTTTCTTGTGCTTTCGAGAATAAACATTGGTTTGAAAACTTTTTTTTGCGCTCATTATGGAAGGTATTTATACTCTGTGACTTTTTTAAATTTGGGATGTCTCAGAATAATCGCGATGTCACGGCAACCATAGATCACATCGTTTGGATTTTCTTATTGAATGCAAGCTAAAAAGGGACTCGTCAATTTTATATTTACATAATTAATACATTTTATTTTGACAATAAAATAGCATTTTGCAGGTGGTGCGTTTCTAAAGTCCTTAAGTATATGTCTGCTTAGTTACCTAAATCTGGATAGCAACCGAAATACCTTGAGTGTCTATGAGTAAGAAGATAGATATTAACGAGGCATACCTGCCAATAATGCATGTATTTTTAGAAAACAATATTGTATACAACACCGACGTAATACACACATTTGTTACTACATGCATTTCTGAGTATGCGTTAATTGCACATGTCGCCTGTCTTTGTAATTTTTTATCATTTGTAGTGCAATGAAAAGGTCCTGACCATTTTGGCATGCAAACCTGTAAGCAACAATACCCGAAATAAATAGTGTTTGTTATGCCATTATTGCACATACCCGTCTTATTTATCATAGAACACGCTTCCCGTTTTCTATTACTTGCTTCCATGTCAAATTTTTCTTTGTTTTAACCCATACAGAATAGAAAAACATCGAACACTGAATGTTGTTTATATATACATTTTGTACGGTTAGTTGGGGAAGAATTTTGTACAATCACCTAATAGGCCATGGGCTACTAAGGGTTTTGCTCCCCCAAGGGGAACTTTGTAGACCATGTTTTTCGTAAAGCATAACATAACATCGAACGAGCTTTTTGCAACGTGTTGGCCATCTGGCGGTTGGGCTCTACAGCGTGTTAAATACGTTACCCCTCATTTTTTTTTAAAAACAAAAATATAAAATTAAGGATATAAAAGTGGTACTTGTATTATTCAAATTGGCTAAACAGTCATGTAATATGTAAGAACAGTTCATATTCTACAGATACTGATGTTTTTAAGAGTCATTGATGCCCATTATGGTGTCATTTACGTTACATTTTCAACTACACCCTATAAAATCATTGATATTTTGTTATATAATTTCTTTTTATAATCTGCTACATGGATATTGTAGATAAAAATAACATGTCTCTAAAACACAAATAACTGACCATTTCAAAACTGCAAATAGCTTGCTGTTATCACAAATACTTCAGGAGTTATAAGCTGTTGAATATGACAACCCCTAAGAAAACGTTAATATGTACAGTAAGAACCTTTTCATTTAATAAACAAAAGCATGTTATCCTATCTGTAAGCTTTTAAACACCATATATGTGCATTATATTGATAAACAGTAGTGAAAGGGTATATTAAACATTGTTTCTGGTGTAAAGTATCAGTTTTGTTATTTGATTGGCCATTTGTAACGTATGTTACAAACTTTATGGCTATTCTATATATTGCTTCATTCCCTAAATGATACATCAAAGGGTATTTGTTTCATTTCAAAACTGATTTTTGTATTAAATAAACATAAAGATACTTGTTTGTCCACAATAGAATTTATCAGATCTTGTAAAGAGACTATGTCAAATTGTCAAAGCATATTTACTTTTTGTGAAATAGTTTATTTTAAAATTTTTTAAAATTAAAAGAAATGTCGATTTGGCCAAAGCTATAGGTTTTAAACCTCATTAACAAAGACAATTATGCTCTCAAGTACCAGCTGAATAAGTATAAGTTCCCATGTTCTGTCAAAATTGTTAAAGTTACATATATTACCAGATAAAATATATCATAAGGTACTATGTATCTCTAAAATGCTGTGAAAGGCTGAAATGTTTATGTATGGTAGATTTAGATTTTTGTATTACTTATCTGAGAACACTAAGTTTGTTTGATCTAGTCACTTATTTAACAACAACCAAAATACTTTAGTGTACTCAGTTAACTGCTGCTCAAATTATACTAGCATAGTCAGTAACACAATACACGCTGGTAGTCCTTGTATATTTTGATTCATCTATAATAACAAAAACTTTTTTTACTAAATGTTATATGGTAGGTTGCAGCATACAAAACATTTGTGCTATTACAACCCAGATAGAATCAAGTATTTGTAAGTTGGTAGAGCAAAAATGATATATGTTAGATAGATACTATGCATCATAAGTGTATATAATCCTATACTGATTGTAGAGAATGTCTCACAAATCAAATTTTATTAATATTGATAATCCTTATTTTGAACAAATGGTAGGTCAGATATATGAAATTTATATTTGTTTGCACGGCGTTTTAAGGTAAAGGTGTGAATGGGCGCTTGTAAGCGGTTTTATGGTACATCAGGTCTAAGTTGAAAAAGCATTAAATAGTTAAGTTTCACGTGAGTTGTATTCATTTTAAAAATGAATTTCCACGTGAAACTTTAATTGCACGTGACGACAGGTGTATAAAGAGAAGATAGGATAATATTGAATTATCGAAGCCTTAGCCAGCAGATCGTTCAAACGTGCTTTCATAGATGAGTGAATTTTTCGGTCACAAGTGGACATTTATCCGGATACAAGCATTGTTACAACAAGAGATACAACTGACAGGCGTTTTTCAATGTGGAGAGCCTGGACATTGGAGGTCCTTCCGTTAGCTTAAAGGGACACTTGGACTAAGAGAGGACTCTAAATGATCACGGGGGTAATACCAATTTCGCTACTTTTGCTGGCGACCGGGACGGTACTGTGTAAAGCTGCTATCGACCGAGGAGTACGTTTTTCGACTTGTCGGTACGGCTGTCGACAGTTAAAAAAATATCAAAGTCGACGATACGTGTGCTAATTTAGTGTGTGTTCCGACATTTTGGGTGTTTACACCCTTTCTTTAATAGATAGCTTTTGTTTTAAATGATTTGCAGGCCTGGATACTAGCCTGTTTTAACGCTGAGCGGATATCAACGGATATTCAACAAAAACTTAATAAAATCAGTATTTCCAAGAAAATTGGCAAATCGAGGCGATATGATGCAGATACGTCATAAACATACATGATTACCTTTAATTTGTGAATGTACATGTAGTTATATGCCTCTGTGGTACTTTTATATTTTTTGTGATACTGCTGTCGATGAACTGTAAATTTGCTGGGTACTGTTGTCGCCGTTTACTGGATACGGATGTCGACGATTCAACGAGAATGTAACGGATTTCTTTACTTTAAAATTAACAATTTAACACTGAAAAAATCTATTTCTCTTCGTCATTTCGTTAGAGTTCATGTATTATGATCCTGTTAACAGTTTTTCAGTCATACTGGGACGATTCCCTGCCTTCCTGGGTTGAACTAGCATTGAGCAGCGGGTAAGGTGTCTGACTCAAGGAAATAGCTCACTGTCTCTGACGATTCTCGAACTAGCAACCATTCAATCCCCAATCTAACTCTGTACCAATCTGAGCCGCCACTGTGACTGTTACCGAGCCGTTTGTATTGGTATATTGCTGGGACTAAAGCTAGTAAAAAAACTATTAATCTACGAAATCGGCTATTACTTCATGTGTTTTCTAGTTTTGCAATTATATTTACGAGGAAGAGAGAGCTGATTACTTTGCTCTAATTGTCTTCCCAATTCCATGTGACTGTTTGTGTTCTGCGGTTCTTCCTTATGGTGCTTTGGGTTAGTCTGCAGTGTGTGATTGTGGTATTTCCTGATCATGCTCACTTATACTTGACAGCAAAAGAAACGCATAATATCCAATATCTATTTATTACCAGAAACTCTTATTAAATTTTACCCTGAATAATATGAACATGTTTTAATGAACTCAGGCGTTCGTTCGAGACCATTGTTTTCCTCATTACACGGTTAATTATTATTTTTTGTTAATTAATGCAAAAAACGCAAAATCAGTGCCGTACATTGGAAAAGACATGATTTGAATCAGATTTCATTGCATGTCATGAGAACATAATGTAACAGATAAGAAAACAGCATAAAACTTAAAAATTCATTGCTGTATGATTTATACTGTTAATCCAAAAAAATTTCAGTTTTGCATTTTTTGCATTGACATTGTAAACCACTGGAATCTTCAGGGTGTAAGAAAATCTGACACAGTATGATTGATGTCAAGTAAAGAACTGTCCAACAGAACCGTTTAAAACAATTGTTCGGACACTTTCTTGCCTGTCTTAAGCACACTTCCGGTCAATAGTCCAATAATGTAACTGGGTCACACTGGTCCACCTTGAAGAATTCCGGACAATTTAATCGTCAGAAGTAGTCTGTATGTCCAGATTATCACGCAGAGTGATTTTCATTCAAATCAGTTCAGTGGTTTTAGGCATACACCATCTCGGAAGTCGCCTTTATTATTAACTATTTCGTTACGCCCAGAGTTACCCCCCTTTATTATCATTATTCAAATGACCTATCTATTCTTGATGCATTTGATAATTCACATGTTCCATACATCATTGATACCTTGCATATTATTAGATCAGTATTTAAACCCCAATTTAAACACTATACCAAATATGCAAAATATGCGTTTCTTTTGCTGTTCAGTATACTTTTGCATGTTAATTGTGAAGCGGGAAGCGACAGTTTTTGCTTATAAGTGCAGCAAAGGTTTAGACGTGTCTGCATGTGCACCTACACATTCTCACCAGAAACTTCTGGGAGCGCAGTTGCACAGTGGTAGAGTGCATGTCTCGAGACTGACCAATTGCAGGTTTGAGCCTCATCTGCGTCACTGCGTTGTGTCCTTGAGCAATTCACATTAATCCTTGCTTAATAGTGGTTCAACAAAAGAAGATCCGTCCCGAAATAACTGAAAAATTGTTGAATCAAATCAAACAAACAACAGAAACTTCTGCCAAAGAACCAGTGTTCAGACATTTTATAAAGTGTGCGTAGAATAAAATAAAATTTCTTATTTCTCAATTAAAACATATTTTGTGGGTACTCAAAAGAACCGTCTCAATGAGACGGCTCTGTAGAGCATCAAAATATCTTTTGAGGACCAACAACATATGAGCCGCGACTTGAGATTTCCAACAGTGTGGTATGTGTGACCAGCAAAGGCTCAGACCAGCCTGCGCATATGCACAGTCAGGTCAGAGCTTTTGCTAGTCGCTTGAATATTTTTTTACTGTTAAGCTACTGACTGAACAACATTTGGAGTTTCTAAGCTCAAAAGGAGGCGGCACAGGCTCGCCTGAGTCTATTTATGTAAAAAAGCCACATTGTTGGAAATCTCATGTCGCTGCCCAATTACGTTTAAACAGGTGGATAATACAATCATTTCAATTTTACTGTCAAAAATGATTATAAATCTGTGAGTGTTGGGCTGAGCATGCGACGATAGAGACGCTGAATAACCTTTTTCCTGGCTAGTGTCTGAACAGTATTTAATAATAGACCAATCAATACAGTTATATTCTCGCGGTTTTCCCCTTTCCCGTTTGAATTTGTGATGATCCTGCCACTCGATAACCAGGGGGAGAACATTCCGGTCTTGATCACTGGAGGACCAGATCAGCAAGGGTGGATAGGGGGTTCAAAAATTCATAGGGGGGACGATTTGTTAATTTTACCTGATCATTTATTCATTATTTTTTCCTTATTGTTCCGAAAATTCCCCATGAAAATGAAATAATTTTGGTTCAAAGCGAACCCCAGACCCCCCCCCCCCTCCCCCGATCAGAAGAATCTATCTAATGGTACCGCATGCTAGGATGCTAAGGGGGGTGGGGCCTGTTTTAAGGTAATTACACTGAATTGAAATATTTTTGGTGGTTTTGCTACAATTTGAACCTGCAGATGGAAGGGTTTGTAGAGCACCCTGTCCCACGCTGGCGAGTTGTACGCACGTGCTTTTTGGTGTACATGTGTACACACGTCAATTCCGTATACTCGACTTTTGGGTCCGAAATGCATATTCGTGGTTCTAACCTTTTCCCTGGTAGTATTACGTCAGTGTGATGAATGTGTACCATGGAGATTTTCTTTATTCGCTATTTTATGATATTTTGCATCACAGTGACGCTTGAACAGAGTTTATTCACTAAGATAGATACGGAGGCCAAAGTAGATCTATTTTGATGTTCTATATGTTTCTATCTATTTCTTTAACTCTCTCTCTCTCTCTCTCTCTCTCTCTCTCTCTCTCTCAATGCAAGTTTGCACCGTTGATCCAGTGCACCTACCTTTGACCACAGGGGGCTGATACTCTCATTTCTTCATACGTAGGCTCGGGTCCAGCATTTACCGTTCACCCCCCCTCCCCCCCCCAAAAAAAAAAAAAAAAAAAAAAAAAAAAAAAAAAAAAAAAAAATTAGAAATTTCAAGCACCCAAAATGTGTTTGAAATTTTAGCATCCCCGAAATTATCCCCTATTCTGTACCTTTACCTTAAGAAAAGACCCTAATCAGCCAAAACGAGTTAAGTTCACCAATTCGGTAATTTTTGTGTCCCATCCCCATTTTAGCATTTAAACAGTGTATTTTCTAACGCTTTAATGTTTATAAGTTTAGTTTAGGTTAATGTCTTGACAATCAAGTACAAGAAAAGCAATGGAAACGGTCAATAGTCGTTCCTATCGACGTTTATCAACAGCAAGTGCCCCCAAAATTGCCAAAAAATGCTGTCCCATCGTCATAGTATGTGATTTTAAGAATGCATTATGCTCAAATGGTTGTTTTTATAAGCAGTTTTCAATTTTATTTTATTGACACACATATATACCTTTCATTTAATGTCCCTCATTTGATTGAAAAGTTAAAAATAATTTATTGTTGTATTTATAATTAATGTCCCATAATCTAATGTGAATTACGTTACCAATTTAACCATCCTACTTATCACACACTATGCATCATAAGCTCACACAAAACATCTCTATGTCAAGAGGATTAATATGTGCATGGACTAAAGAAACGAATTTTAGGAAACATTTGTTTATTTTTCGCAGATGAAAAGATACCTGAGGTTGTCTAAAAAATCTGCAGTTTTGTGAATTACGTTACCCTATGTATATTATTTGTGTAAGAAGAGGTACAGATATTGCAATTGAAGCCAATGTAAGCACTATAACCAAACTATATAACATACCACACAAGAACTTTACAAGAAGTTGTTTGCATAGAAAAAAATAAGTGCAAACATAAATTTGTGAATTACGTTACTGTGAATTACGTTACTACAATTTTACTAAAATCCAAATGCCTCTCTAAATGCGTACACTAGCTGAAAAATGTTTGTTTTTCATCAAAGCAAATCTGTCCCAGTTAATAAAGATCAATTTTAACCATATTGCAGTTGTCATTTTATTTTAACAAGGATTTACTTATATGCTTTGGGTACAATAACTCCCCTATTCATGTAACTTACAAAGATACTCATTATATCAACACACCATATGCAAAGTAATCTGTTTGAAAAACAAAATTGAATGGTGTAAATCTCTAAGAGATTGTTCCTATGGTTTTTGAAATGAGCTGAATTAAACATAGGTAACGTAATCCACAAGTAGGTAACGTAGTCACGGCCCGCCAGCAAAACACCTGGTCGCCCCTCCCCTTAAATCAACAATCTGGATCTGCGTATGCAATCTTTAAACATTACAGTAAATGGATGCTCGCTTTTATTAGTCTGTGTGTGTGCATCATCTAAAGTGGTCCTGCATCTAAAATGGTCCTGGCATCTATTTTTGTCCCTAATTGCCTCTAAAATGGTCCCGGCTGGCATCTATTATGGCACGCTAAACAGACTCTAAAATGATCCCCAATATATTCCTATGCATCATCTAAAGTGGTTCTGCATCTAAAATGGTCCTGACATCTAAAACTGCGCAGAAATGTTGGTATGTGTGCATGAGATTATTGTTTCACTTTTATTTACAAATTGACCACAGCATGATAAAACCAACAAACTGCCAATGTGCATCTAGCGAAGCATTAGAATAAAAAAAAACCGGGCCACCGCATAGTCTGATAACAACAGTGTCTCCGTTTGAATGCAGTTATTGCGCTTCATCGCTGTGTGATCTTATCGGCACATAAGTATTTTCGCTGTTTAGATGGTGTTGGTGTTGTACCGGCGATTACTATATACGAAACATCAAGACGTAGACGAGCAGTCTGGTTTGAATTTTACCTGGTCTGAAACCCCGAAATCAGGTTTCCTGCTGCAAGAGTTGAAGACAGCTGTGTCATTATAAGATCAGTAGAATATTCGCTGTGTGAAAGTGATATTACAGTGTAAACAAAATGAAAAGCAGAAAACGCTTATCAGTTCATATGTCGCATAGGTCACTACCCTTTCCATTTTAATTTCCATTTTTTTTGTTGTTTCATTGTTGATTTCAAGAAACAAGATGGCGATGTTTTCTATTCTTTTTCTACTGTTGTTTATTGGCGTTGGCGCAGTTCAGGTTTTGTGTGAATTTTCCGGTAGTCGCCACCCCGTAAAATGACCACGGATCTTAAATTATCAATACAGGGTCCGTGAAATAATCTATTGTCCTCATATAGAAGGCCTTTCCCTCAATAAAATTTCTGGTCCGGCAAATATCCAACCCACCTTATTAGGAATTTCCCAATTTTATACATATTTTCCGGGAAATATGGTCCTTTGGAAAATGGGACAAAGTAACAACTGACCAATATACGAGCTGACCAAATGGGATATTGTTTAATTCAAAATATTCAAATGTTAGACTGAACTGAGTACACTTTAGATAAACTGAACCGCATCTGTTCAAAACCATCAGAAAACCATGTGCACAAAGTGAATACTTAGATCAGCATGGGCATCTGCTGTGTGCGCTGGGTCTTCGCTGTATGTTCAATGCTCAGAGAGATGCTAAAACACAAGGTTTCCTCATACACAAAAATAGAAGAACCGGATTAGAATGGGCGTATGCCGACTCACGGCGAAGAAGAAGAAGAAGAAGAAGAAGAAGAAGAAGAATTTTATTAACCTCGTAATAGGTCAATAGGGGCCGAGGCCATCCCCCATTAACATTACAATCAAAACAACGACTCACGGCGAATGAATGTTGTTTTTAAAAAGGTGCGATAAAATGAATGGGTTAGCTTGGAGCTATCATTTTCTATAGAAATCTATTTTTCTCCAAGCTGTCCCCAAATAGTGTTCAGCTGTCCGCTACCATTTTGACAATACACATAAAATTTGAACAAGATCGGCCAACACGCCTCTGCGATATCGAGTTCAGAAAATATGACTATAGCCCAGCTATAGTGCATTTCATGTTGTAAAAATATCAATCAAGGCCCATAACTCTGTTACAAATTTATGAAAACCGACCGGTAAAATTCCATCCAAGATCTTGCCAATATAAATACCTATATAAAATTGGGTGAAATTCCATCCATTTGTTCTCACGATATTGGGTGGAAACGGAGTTCTGACATAACTCAAGGGCCATAAGTTACAAGTTGGAGAAAACTGACAGGTAACAATCACAGCTTGTCTGTATCAAAGCATATGCAAAGTTTCGCCAAGTTCTGCCCATGTATTCTGTAAATATTGAACAGAAACGAAATTAAGACTTCAATTAAGGGCAATAACTATTATAAATTTGCAAAAATGGCAGATAACAAATTTCAATCTAGATATTGTCAATGTAAATGTATATATAAAAAATTGGTGTAATTCCAAGTTGTTCTCAAGGTATTAAGGGGAAACAATAGTCTGACATTAGCAGGGGACATTACTCCGTTACAAATTTGCGAAATATGACAGGATACAATCTCAACCTAGATCTAGTCAATATCATTTCACACACAAAATTTGATAAAATTCTATCTATGAGTTCTTACAATATTGAGCGAAACAAAAATCTGACATCAATTAAGGGCCATAACTCTGTTACAAATTAGAGAAAAATCATGATGTATAACATTCTCAATCTAGATCATGCCAATATCATTGCATATACCAAATTTGGTAAAATTCTATCATTTTGTTATTAAGATATTGAGCGAAAACGAAAAGGTTAAGTCAATCAAGGGCCATAACTCCGTTACAAATTTGCGAAAAATGACAAATAACAATCTCAACCTACATCTTGTCAATATCAATTCACACACAAAATTTGGTAAAATTCTATCTATGAGTTCTTACAATATTGAGCGGAAACAAAAATCTGACATCAATTAAGGGCCATAACACTGGTACAAATTGGAGAAAAATCATGATGTATAACAACCTCAATCTAGATCATGCCAATATCATTGCATATACCGAATTTGGTAAAATTCTATCAATTTGTTCTTAAGATATTGAGTCCATGACTCTGCAACTACCGACCAGTATTAGTATCTAATGTCCCAGTCACTGCTATTAGAGGCCAGGTAAATTATACAGAGTCCCAGTTTCTGCTACTAGAAGTCAGTACTACGACATTCAGAGGCCCTGTCTCTCCCATAGGAGGTCAATATTAGAGTCATTGCCACTGGAGGTCGGTACTAGTACCTTAGTTACAATCACTGCTATTACAGGTCAGCACTAGTATCCATAGTCACGGTCTCTGCTACTAGAGGTCAGTACTCGTATCCATAGTCTCAGTCTCTGCTACTAGAGGCCAGTACTAATAATCATTTTCCCAGCTACTCCTAATAGACGTCAGTTCTAGTATCCATAGTCGCAGTGTCTGCTACTAGAGTGCAGAACAAGCATCCATAGTCCCAGACTCTGCCACTAGAGGCCAGTGATAGTATCCAGAGTCCTAGTAGATGCTACTAGAGGTCAGTACTTAAATCCATAGTCCCTGTCTCTACTATATGGTGGGTACTAGTACCCTAGTCAATGGCTCTGCTACAAGAGGTCAGTACTAATATCTATAGACCCAGCCATGGCTTACAGAGGTATGTAATGGTATCCAGCATACCTGTCATTGCCACTAGAGATCAGAACTAGTACCTAGAGTCCCTCTTATTGCCACTAGTGGTCAGAACTAGCATCGAGAGTCCTAGACATTGTCACTAGAGGTTATGACTATCATCCAGAGTCCTAGATATTGCCACTAGAGGTCAGTACTTGTATCTAGAGTCCCTGTCATTGACACTAAATATCAATTAAAGTATCCAGAGTCCCTGTCATAGCTACTTGAGATCAGTATTAGTATCCAGAGTCCTAGATATTGCTAATAGAGGTCAGTACTTGTATCCAGAGTCCCTGTCATTGCAACTAGTCAACAAAATATCTGGAGTCCCTTCCATTGTGACTAGAGGTGAGTACTAATTTTAGAGTCCCAGTAACTGCTACAGGAGGTCAGTTAATATACCCAGAGTCCCCCTGGCAATGCGACTAGAGGTCAGTAAAAGTATCCAGAGTCTTTGTCATTTCCACTAAAGACCAGGGTCAGTATCAAGGGTCCCAGTCATTGCCAATAGAGGTCAGAAAAGTATCGAGAGTCCCTTTTCTGCATCTAGAGGTCAGTTCTAATATCCAGAGTCCTAGACTTTCCAACTAGAGTTCAGTAAAAGTATCCAGAGTCCCCGTCATTGCCACTAAATATCAGTCAAAGTATTCAGAGGCACTGTCCTTGCCACTAGAGATCAATTAAAGTATCTTGAGTCAACGCAATTGCGACTGGATGCAAGTACTCGCAGCTTAAGTCCCAGTCATTGCCACTAAAGGTCAGTAAAAGTATCAAAAGTCCTTCTCATTGCCACTAGAAAACAGTACTAGTATCCAGACATCCTGTAATTGCCACTGTAGGTCAAGAGAAATATCCAGAGCCCCAGTCATTGCCAATTGTTGGCTATAAAAGTATCCAGAGTTCCTGTTCTTGAAATTTGATATCTGTATTTTTAAAATATCTAGAGTCCGTATCACTGACACTAGAGGTCAGTAATAGTATCTAGAGTCCCTATCATTGTCATTAAAAGGTCCGTACAAGTAGCCAAAAACCTTGTAATTGCCACAAGAGGTGGGTAAAAGAATCCAGAATCCCTGCCATGGCCACTAGAGGCCAATACAAGTGTTCAGAGTCCCATTCATTGCCGCTAGAGATCAATAATAGTGTCCAGAGTCCAAGTCATGGATACTTAATATCAGTAAAAGTATCAAGATGCCCTGTCATTGCCACTATAGATCAGTAAAAGTATCCAGAAACCCTGTAAATAAAACTAGAGATCAATAAAAGTATTCAGTCCCATTCGTTGCCACTAGAGATCAATAATAGTGTCCAGAGTCCCAGGCATTGCATTGCGATGTCAAAACTCGCAACCAGAGTCTGTGTCATTGACACTACAGTTCAGTAAAAGTATCCAGAGTACCTACAATTGCCACTTGAGGCCAGTTAAAGTATCCAGAACCCCTGCCACAAGAGGCCAGTAAAAGTATCCAGAGTCCCAGTCATTGCCACTAGAGGTCGTAAAACAGTCTCCAGAGTCCCAGTCATTGACAAAAGAGGTCAGTAAAAGTATCCAGAGTCCCAGTCATTGTCACTAGAGGTCGTAAAACAGTGTCCAGATTCCAAGTCATTGACAAAGAGGTCAGTAAAAGTATCCAGAGTCCCAGTCATTGTCACTAGATGTCAGAACTAGTATTCAAAGTCCCTTTCATTGCCACTAGAGATCAGTATTACTATCCAGAGTCCCTTTCCTTGCCACTGGAGAGGTCAGTATTGCTATCCAGAGCTTTTCCTTGCCACTTGATGTCAGTATATTATCCAGAGTGCCTATCATTGCAGTAGAAATCAGTACTAGTATCTAACTGCCAACAGAGATCATTTAAAGTATCCAGAGTCCCTGCCACTGCCACTAGAGATCAGTGCTAGTATTTAGACTCCCAGTAATTGCCACTAGAGGTCAGTACTATCATCCAGAGTCCTAGATATTGCCACTAGAGGTCAGTACTTGTATCTAGAGTCCCTGTCATTGACACTAAATATCAGTAAAAGTATCCAGAGTCCCTGTCATTGCTACTAGAGATCAGTATAAGTATCCTGATTCCTAGATATTGCCAATAGAGGTCAGTACTTGTGTCCAGAGTCCCTGTCATTGCAACTAGAGTCAAAAAATATCTGGCGACTAGAGGTACATACTAATTTTAGAGACCCAGTCATTGATACAGGAGGTCAGTTAAGATACCCAGAGTCCCTGGCAATGCGACTAGAGGTCAGTAAAAATATCTAGAGTCTCTGTCATTTCCACTAAATACCAGGGTCAGTATCAAGGGTCCCAATCATTGCCAATAGAGGTCAGTAAATTTATCGAGTGTCCCTTTTCTGCATCTAGAGGTCAGTCCTAATTACCAGAGTCCTAGACATTCCAACTAGAGTTCAGTAAATGTATCCTAAGGCCATTGCCACTAAATATCAGTCAAATTATTCAGAGGTCCTTGCCACTAGAGATCAATTAAAGTATCTAGAGTCAACGCAATTGCCACTGGATGCAAGTACTCGCATCTAAAGTCCTAGTCATTGCCACTAGAGGTCAGTTTAAGCATCAAAAGTCCATCTCATTGCCACTAGAAAACAGTACTTGTATCCAGAGTTCCTGTAATTGCGACTATAGGTCAACAAAAATATCCAGAGCCCCAGTTATTGCCAATTGTTGGCTATAAAAGTATCCAGAATTCCTGTTCTTGACATTTGATATCAGTATTTTTAAAATATCAAGAGTCCATATCATTGCCACTAGAGGTCAGTAATAGTATCTAGAGTCCCTATCATTATCATTAAAGGTCAGTACAAGTAGCCAAAACCCTGTTATTGCCACTAGAGGTCAGTAAAAGTATCAAGAATCCCTTTCATTGCCACTACAGATCAGTAAAAGTATCCAGAATCCCTGTCATTGCCACTAGAGGTCAAAACAAGTGTTCAGAGTCCCATTCATTGCCACTAGAGATCAATAATAGTGTCTAGAGTCCCAGTTATTGATACGTAATATCAGTAAAAGTATCAAGAGTCCCAGTTATTGCCACTAGAGGTCAGTAAAAGTATCCAGAGCCCCTTTCATTGCCACTATAGATCAGTAAAAGTATCCAGAAACCCTGTAATTAAAACTGGAGATCAATAAAAGTAAGTATTCAGAGTCCCATTCATTGCCACTTGAGATCAATAATAGTGTCCAGAGTCCCAGTCATTGATACATACTATAAGTAAAAGTATCAAGAGGCCCTGTCATTGCCACTAGAGGTCAGTAAAAGTATCCAAAGCCCCTTTCATTGCCACTATAGATCAGTAAAAGTATCCTGAAACCCTATAAATGCTACTAGAGATCAATAAAAGTATTCAGAGTCCCATTCATTGCCAATTGAGATCAATAATAGTGTCCAGAGTCCCAGGCATAGCCTTGCGATGTCAAAACTCGTAATCAGAGCCTGTGTCATTGCCACCTACAGTTCAGTAAACGTATCCAGAGTTCCTACAATTGCCACTTGAGGCCAGTAAAAGTTTCCAGAACCACTGCCACTAGAGGCCAGAAAAAGTATCCAGAGTCCCAGTCATTGCCACTAGAGGTCGTAAAACAGTGTCAAGAGTCCAAGTAATTGCAAAAGAGGTCAGTAAAAGTATCCAGAGTCCCAGTCATTGCCACTAGAGGTCGTAAAACATTGTCCAGAGTCCAGGTCATTGACAAAGAGGTCAGTAAAGTATCCAGAGTCTCAGTCATTGTCACTAGATGACAGACCTAGTTTTCAAACTCCCTGTAATTGCAACAAGAGATCAGTATTTTGTTTGTTTGTTTGTTTGTTTGATTTGATTCTTTACGTCCCATCAACAATCTTTCAGTTATAAAGGGACGGGTCTTCCTGGGTTGAACCAGTACTAAGCTAGGATTAATGTTCTTGCTCAAGGACACAACGCAGTGACGCCGGTGAGGCTCGAACCCACGGCCCTTCGGTCTTGAGTCAAGCACTCTACCGCTGAGCCACTGCGCTCCCAATAAGAGATCAGTATTACTATCCAGAGTCCCTTTCCTTGCCACTAGAGGTCAGTATTACTATCCAGAGTCCCTTTCGCCTTAGAGGTCAGTATACTATCTAGAGTCCCTATCATTGCAGTAGAAATCAGTACTAGTATTTAACTGTCAACAGAGATCATTTAAAGTATCCAGAGTCCCTGTCCTTGCCAGTAAAAGCCAGTACTAGCATCCAGAGTCCTAGACATTGACACTAGAGGTCAGTACTTGTATCCAGAGTCCCTGTCATTGTCACTAAATATCAGTAAAAGTATCGAAAGTCCCTATCCAGTTCTCTATACTAGATGTAAGTAGAGTCCCTTTCACAACCACTATATGTCAATTCTATCCAAAGTCCCAGGTATTGCCAAAGTAGGTGAGTTAAAGTATCCAAAGTCCCCGTAAATGCAACTTGAGGTCAGTAAAGTATCCAGAGTCCTTATAGGTCAGTAAAAGTATCAAGAGTTCCTGTAAATACCGCTAGTCTTCAGTAAAAGTATCCAGAGTCTCAGACATTGCCACTAGATGTCAGAACTAGTATTCAAATCCCCAGTCACTGCCACAGAAGTCAGTATTACTATTCAGAGTCCCTGTCAATGCAAACTGGAGGTCAGTAAAATATCCAGAGTCCATGTCATTTCCACTAGAGATCAGTACTAGTATCCAGAGTCCCTATAATTGCTACAAGAGATCATTACCAGTATCTAGGGTCCCAGTAATTGCCAACAGAAGTCAATTAAAGTATCCGGAGTCCCTGCCCTTGCCTTTAAAGTCCAGTACTAGCTTCCAGAGTCCTAGACATTGCCACTTGAGGTCAGTACTTGTATCCAGAGTCCCTGTCATTGCCACTAAATATCATTAAAAGTAACGAGAGTCCATGACATTGCCACTGGAGTTCAGTACTAGTATCCAGAATCCCTGGCATTCCCACTAGATGTCAGTACTTGTATCCAGAGTCTGGTTCTTGATTCAAGAGGTCAGTAAAAATATCTGGAATCCTTTTCATTACCACTGGATATCAATTCTAGTATCCAGAGTCCCAGTTATTTCCAAAGGAGGTCAGTTAAAGTATCCAGAGACCCTATAAATGCGACTAGAGGTCAGTAAAGTATCCAAAGTCCAAGTCATTGTCATTAGATGTCAGTAAGAGCATCCAGAGTCCCTTTATTTGCCACTAGAGGTCAGGGTCAGTATCCATGGTCCCAGTCATTGCAACTAGAGGTAAATAAAAGTATACAAAATCCCTGTTCATGCCCCTAAAGATCAATAAAAGTATCCAGAGTCCCAGAAAATAGCCACTTGAGGTCAGTATTTGTATTCAAAGTCCAAGTCATAGCCACTAGAGGTCAATTAAAGATCAATAAAAGTATCCAGAGTCCCAGAAAATAGCCACTTGAGGTCAGTACTTGTATTTAAAGTCCGAGTCATAGCCACTAGAGGTCAGTTAAAGTATCCAGAGTACATCGGATTGCCACTAGAAAACAGTCCTAGTATCCAAGGTCCCAGTCATTGCCATAAGAGGCCAGTTAAAGTAGAGTCCAGAGTCCCTTTCTCTGCCGCTAAAGGTCAGTCTTAGTATCCTGGAGTCCTTGGCATTGCAACTAGAGGTAAATAAAAGTATAAAAAATCCCTGTTTTTGCCACTAGAGATCAATAAAAGTATCCAGAGTTCCAGCAATTGCCACTTGAGGTCAGTATTCAAAGTCCCAGTCTTTGCCACTAGAGGTCTGGGTCATTATCCAGGGTCCCAGTCATTGCCACTAGAGGTCTGGGTCATTATCCAGGGTCCCAGTCTTTGCCACCAGAGGTCTGGGTCATTATCCAGGGTCCCAGTCATTGCCACTAGAGGTCTGGGTCATTATCCAGGGTCCCAGTCTTTGCCACTAGAGGTCTGGGTCATTATCCAGGGTCCCAGTCATTGCCACTAGAGGTCTGGGTCATTATCCAGGGTCCCAGTCTTTGCCACTAGAGGTCTGGGTCATTATCCAGGGTCCCAGTCATTGCCACTAGAGGTAAGTTAAAGTATCCAGAGTCCCTATCCATGCCACTACAGGTCAGTCTTTATATCCTTAGCCCTAGCCATTGCAAAAAGAGGTAATAACAAGCATACAAAGTCCCTGTTCTTGCCACTAGAGATCAATCAAAGTATCAGTACTTGTATTCAAAGTCCCAGTCATGACAATAGAGGTCAATTAAAGTATCCATAGTCCCAGTCATTGCCTATAGTTGTCAGTAAATGTATCCAGAGTTTCTGTTTTTGCCATTAGATGTACGTACTAGTATCTGGAGTCCCTGTTATTGCCACTAGAGGTCAGTTCTAGTATCTAGAGTCCCTATCATTGCCATTAGAGGTCAGTACAAGTAGCCGGAGTCCCTGTAATTGCCACTAGAGGTCAGTAAAAGTATGCAGAGTCCAGTCGTTTTCACTTTACGTCCCTACCATTGTCATAAGGGGACAGTAGAAGTAATAAAAGTCCTTATCATTGTAATAAGGGGTCAATACAAGTAGCAAGAGTCCCTGTAATTGACACTACAGGTCAGTTAAATTATACAGAGTCCCAGTCTTTGCCAAAAGCTGTAAGTAAAAATATCCAGACTTCCAGTTTTTGCCATTAGATGTCAGTACTAGTATCCAGAGTCCCTATCGTTGCCTCTTGAGGTCAGTACTAGTATCTTAATATCCTGTAATTGCCACTGGAGGTCAGTTAAAGTATCCAGAGTCCCTTCCATTGGCACTAGAGGTCCGTAATAGAATCCAGAGTCCCTATCACTGCCATTAGAGGTCAGTACAAGTAGCCGGAGTCCATGTGATTGCCACTAAAGGTCAATAAAGATATGCAGGGTCCAGTCATTGCCACTTTACGTCCCTATCATTGCCATAAGGGGACAGTATAAATAGCACTTAAGAGTCCTTGCAATTGCCACTAGGGGTTCTTTAAAGTATCACTACTATAATATACATGTAGTATCTAGAGTCTCAGCCAGAGTCCCTGTAATTGCCATTTCAGGTCAGTTAAATTACGGTATACAGAGTCCCAGTCTTTGCCAAAAGTTGTAAGCAAAAATATCCAGACTTCCTTTTTTTGCCATTAGATGTCAGTACTAGTATCCAGAGTCACTGTCGTTGCCACTAGAGGTCAGTACTAGTATCTTAATATCCTGTAATTACCACTAGAGGTCAGTAAAAGTATCCAGAGTCTAATCATTGCCACTTTAGGTCAGTACCTTTATCCAGAGTCCCTGTCGTTGGCACTCGAGGTCCATACTAGAATCCAGAATACCTGTCATTGCCACTAGAAGTCAATTAAAGTATACAGAGTCACTGACATTGCCACTATGTCAAAGCTAGTATCCAGATTCCATATATTACCCCTAGAGGTCAGCAAAAGTATCCAGACTCTCTGTCATTGACACTTGATGTAAGTTAAAATATTCAAAGTCCATGTCATTGCCACGAGAGATCAGAACAGGTATCCAGAGTCCCTGTAATTGCCAATAAATGTTCGTACCAGTAGGCAGACACTAGAATCAGTTCTAGTATCCAGAGCCCCAGTCATTTCCAATAGTGATCAGCAAAAGTATCCACATCATTGTCACTTGATGTCAGTAAAAGTATTTAGAGTCCCTGTCATTGCTACTAGATGTCAGTAAAAATATCCAGATACCCAGTTAATACCACTAGAGGTCAGTAAAGTATCCAGAGTCGCAGCCTTAGGCACTAGAGGTCAGTAAAAGTATTCAGAATCTAAGTCATTGGAACTAGAGGTCAGTACCAGTATCAAAGTCCCAGTCATTGCCACTAGAGGTCAGTCAAAGTATGCAGAGTCACTGCCTTTGTCATGAGAGAACAGAACAGGTATCCAGAGTCCCTGCCATTGCCAGAAGAGGTCAGTACAAGTATCAAGAGTCCAAGTCATTGCCACTAGAGGTCAGTTCTTGTATCTAGAGTCCCTGCCAATGCAAACTGATGTCATTTAAAGTATTAAAGCTGCATAGTCTGTAACTTTTGGTCTTTTAATTTTAGAACTAATGTTTCTATTTTTCAAGAACACAGTAAAAAAACTAAAATTCAGATATACATTTTACCAATTTCGTAAATCTTAACAAATTATCAGTATCAAAACAACAGCTTTTAAGCTAAAATGAACTGTCTATAATTATTGGAGGCACGCAAATAATTACCAACAAGAGAGAAACACACCTGTTTTATAAGATAATTCACTTTTCCTTGCAGTTTTCAGCTATAGTGAACAGATTTATTGTGAAAACATAACTTAATTCTACTTTTACAAATGATTTAAAAAGAAAATAAAAAAATTCGAAAAATGTTCATAGTTGCAGACTTAGTCTCTTTAAGAGTCCATGTAATTGCCAATAGTTGTCAGTAAAAGATTTAGAGTCCCTCCCTTTGCCACTAGAGGTCAGTAGTAGTATCCTGAGTTCCAGTCATTTCCACTTAAGGTCAGTAAAAGTATCAAGAGTCCCTGTCAATATCCACTAGAGGTCAGTAAAAGTATCCAGAGCCCTGTCTTTGGCGCTAGAGGTCAGTATACGTATCCAGAGTCCCAGTCATGTCATTGCCATTCGAGGTTAGTAAAAGTATCCAGAGTCCCAGTCATTGTCTCTAGAGGTCATTGAAAGTATCCAGAGTCCCAGTCATTGCCAAAAGAGTTTAGTATGAGTATCAAGAGGCCTTGTCATTGCCAATGGAGTTCAGTAAGAGTATCCAAAGCCCATATCATTGTCACTAGATGCCAGTACTATTATCCAGAGTCCCCTTCATTGCCACTTGGGGGCAGTACTAGCATCCAGTGTCTCAGTCGTTGCTACTAGAGGTCAGTAAAAAATATCCAGAGTCCCTTTCATTGCCACTAGAATTCAGTACTAGTATCCAGAGTCCCAGCAATTGCCACTGGAGATCAGTTCAAGTATCCAGAATCCCTGTCAATGCGACTAGAGGTCAATTATATTATCCAGAGTCGCAG
Source organism: Loripinus fragilis (assembly GCA_964019695.1). Classification (NCBI taxonomy): domain Eukaryota; kingdom Metazoa; phylum Mollusca; class Bivalvia; order Lucinida; family Lucinidae; genus Loripinus; species Loripinus fragilis. The sequence continues at coordinate 472,643 of OZ026530.1, read as the reverse complement.
ACATTGTCATTAGAGTTCAGTAAAAATTGTCAGGGTCCCTGCCATTGCCGCAAGTGGTCAGTACAAGTGTCTAGAGTCCCTGTCATTGTCACTAGATATCATTCCTAGAATCTAGAGTCCCTTCCATTGCAACTAGAAGCTAGTACTAGTATCCAGAGTCCGCCTTTTTGCTACAAATGGACTGTACTATCAGCCATAGTTATAGTCACTTCTACAGAGGGTCAATATTAGTATGCCTTGTTTCAATCACTGCTACAGGCGGTCATTATAAGTATCCATAGTCACAGGTTACGCCACTAGAGTCAAACCTAGTACATAGAGTCCCTTTTTTGCAACTAGAGGTCAGTATTGGTATTCTCAGTCCCAGACACTACTACTAGAGGTCAGTCCTCATATCCATAGACCCAGTCTCTGCTACTAGTGGTCAGTACTCGTATCCGTATTCCCAGTCTCTGCTAGTTGCCATAGTCATAGTCTCTACTGTTATAGACCAGTACTAGTATCCACAGCCCTGGTCTCTGATACTAGATATCAGTACTACTCTACTGTCGATATACTATTATATCTATGATGAAGCATTGGTGGTTAACATTCGTAAGAGCTATATTGGTTGCAATATGACCCAGTAAAAGAACATGATTCGTACCAATTGATGTTCCTATACTCATTTCTTTTCATTTGCTTGCGTTTACGGAGGTTGTACCCTTAATGGTTCGGTTATACACCAGTCATTTGTATCCCTCGCCCCTCGATGCCGGGGAATAGCGGGGCTTTTAACTTTTCAATTTTCAAAGCCCTGCTAAAGACCCTGCATTGCAGGGCCAAATTTGTGGTTAAATCCCTCCTTAATGCCCCCGGGGGTTGACAAAAATGACTTACAACAAATAACCTAAATTATTTGAATAAGCTTACCATCTTTTCCCCTATCCCATGGTGGTGTCACATGAAAAGCTTCAGTTGGACCAGTGGTTTCAGAGAATTTACGAATATATTGTCCAGAGCATAACACAGAAACTATAAGAGGTAACAATTTGAAACTTCACTGGTAAATATACTGAGCCAAAGTTCTAATGCAACGCGTAAAGGGCCAGAATTTTATACGACCAATTGCTGTAGGGCGGTTTATGTTCGAAAAAAAAATGCTCAACTAATCTTGAAGAATCCTTATCGCACAGAGAATACATTGTCTGGAGCACGGCTCTGTGGGCTGTTGTTTGATGGGTCAAAAACGCTTTTTGGGCCTCAGCACCTTGTGAGTGGTCATAAAGTTAAAAAGTCCGTATTAACCCACACTCCAACGCTAGGCCAGTAAGATGAGGGGTAAAGCTTGAAAATTGCTCTGTTGAATTTCACAAAATTTAGCGTCCAGTTTCAGTTAATAGAGATTTGAGCGCTTATTGCCAGGACGTCCATAAATTCAATACAAAGTCCATAACGCGTAAATTACCCCCCAAAAAACGTGGAAATCATTGAAAGAATGATAAACATGTGTTACTTCAGCTTCTTAGAAATGGCGAGGAGCAAAAATGGTTTAAAAATTACCGACGCGGCTTCATATTCACTCTGACAATAATAGAAAACTCCTATAAAATTGTTAGCTTAATTCTGACTAAATCCTTCTTTTTATTGGCAATAAACGCGATCTGACGCCTAGCCCAATAGAAGAAGAAAAAATGTTGCTAAAAACTTAAAGAATTCCTATAGAAATCCCCAAAATCAACTCAGATTTCATGATGCCGAAATGCATGTCACATATCGAACATTGGAACATTACCATGCAATTTATTTTTTTTAAGTACCTTTTCTCAATGGAAGCAGTTTGAGGTATATTGTTAAACTATTAAAGTAAGTTTCGATGCCTAACTGAATGAACTTTCATCTAGGCGAACCAATCGGCCTAGGGCATTCGTTCGGAAAATAAAACAAAGTTGCGTTAGAACTTTGGCTTAGTATAGATCTCGATGAGGAGAAGTACAGTGTACAGGAACCGTACCTCTCTTTCGCATAATTTAGGAGTTATTGCCCTTTGTTATTTTTCACACTTAAATTGTGTCCGGAGCATAACACAAAAGCTACATGTATAACAGTTACATGTATCAACTTAAAACTTCAATGGTAGAAAAATCTCGATGAGGAGAGATACAGTGTACAAATATCCATAACTCTCTTTTGCATAATTTAGTTATTGCCCTTTGTTATACTTGAATTTTGTCCAGAGCAGAACATAAACACTATTAGTGAAATCAATTGGTAGCTATTGAACAACCGTATATTTGGGAGTATCTATCGTTTCTACCGATTCTCTTGATTTCTGAATCCATAGAGAGGTTGGTGGTCAGGAGATCCAGACCCCCCCCCCCCCCCCCCCCCGAAAATGACAAGTGTTATAGGTTTCTTAGGAATAAGTATGAGGACCTCCACACCGCATCCATCCCTACCCTACAGCGCCTAAATAACTTGGACACCCCACCCTCCCTCCTTGGAAATTGTAGTTTCTTTGGAATGGTCAATTGGAACACTCAGCAAAAAGTCAGTAAAATACGACTGAAACATCAATCAGGCTTGGGCCTCCCCCCCCCCCCCACTGATACGATAATTTCTTGATCCGCCCCTGCCCGAGAACATGCGAATTGACCACCAAGTTGCACCCCATTTGGTTTATATTGGCATATATATAGGTGCATGTTGGGTGCGCTGTTAAGAGGACCTTTTGGGCAAGCCCTATTTAAACGGGGAAATTAAAACCCCGGCACACCCACGGCACTGCGGGGACATATCGTAGGTTTAATCCCGGCACTTAATCCCCGCTATGTCCCCGGTATCCATGGCCCCAAGGGGGCGGGGCTGCATTATCCCATAAACATCGAACACTTTTTTATTCGATGCGGATGAAAGTCCGTGCGCACGAGGCACGAACACACAGAGTTGTCTCAAATGAAATTTCATTTTTGCGTTCGATATTTAAAAAACGGCATGTGCGTTAGATAGGGCGCGGGGCTAACCAAATCCTGCAACACACACACACACACACACTCGCGCGCACGCACGCACACAAATGGCTTGTGTCCTGGCTATATGATTATTTTTGCGATGGAAGCCGTTTAAGTTGAAAAAGTATTAGGTTTGCATATATTTACATTTAGCGCTCAGGACCATTTTAGAGTCTGCTTAGCGCACCATAATAGATGCCAGTTGGGACCAATATAGAGGCTGGTCAGGACCATAATAGATGCCAGGACCAGTTTAGATGCCAGGACCACTTTAGATGATGCACATGCGTGTTTTACAGGAAGGTGAACTGTTGAGAAATGTTCCTCTCTACGCAGGCGCTTGAACTTCTGTGCTCGCCCCGCCGCTTCAAAAATGCTGAACGCCAACTTTAATTTTTCAAAATGACTCATCTAGCCTAAATATATTTTCTTTCAAAATGTGCTTTATTAGTATTTAAACTTCAAGTGCCATCTTTTATCCAACATCATTTTTCAAGTTTCTATTGATGTTTGCAATCCTATTCCTTTAACATAGATTGTGCTGTATATTTTCTTTATCTGATATTGGCCTTTTATATGTTTAAGTATTGACCTTTTGCATGTTTAGGTATCAGGCCTTTAGTTTATAGACAAGCTATGGAAACATTGCACATTAAAACCGGGGCATCAACGGGGGTTAACTGGAAAAACGTGTAACGACGGGTAAGGTGTCAAAGCATCAACGGGTTTTGCAGTGAAAAAAGGTATGTTATTTATTTACTTCAATTTTCAAAGCAACGGCTAGAATAAATACTGCAGACAATAAAAAATCAAAAACTCGCAGGAGCTGTAGGAGTCTTTGCTTCAATTGTTCTAGATATTTTTTTAAAAAAATATCGTTTTTTGTAAGCGCTACAGTGCGCCCCATTCTACTGGTGGAAAAAATAAGGGTCATTTGGCCCTGCTTTTGATGATTTTTCCATGTTTACATCGGCATACGACTGTTAAAATCCTACCTTTGAATATGGCAAGATAGCAACGTAAGCCCATGTCATCAGCATGCATTGAAATTGTAAAAAAACGCAGGGATTATCGAAATTCAGGCAGGTGAATGGGTTTTCTGTGACACCACGGGCACGTTGCGTGGATCAACGGGTCGCAACTGAATTTTGATGATATATTGAAGCAACTTTCTCTTTGCATCGCGAGTAGAAGACTATTTAGTTTTACGTTTATGCTTCGTCTCATCAATTTTGTCGTAATTAAGGATGTTATATACACAGAGAAATCCTTGTCTTTAGTGGTGGGGACTAGGACATTCCTCTCACAAATGTGCCCGTTCATGTTCCGCTTCGAATGCATGAGAGTTCGAGGTCGACCTAAGTCTTCGACACGGTCTGTCGAGAGACACTTCTCTCTGATGCTTAATACATAATACATGTACCACTTTTTTGCCGAATATGCTTTCCCCCCGTATCCGTTTTTTTCTCGGTTCGGCTCTTTGGTGTGGAAGAGAGTTATGGGCCATGTCGTAAGAAAATCTGACGTAACTGCATGCGAAAACCAAAGGCGCAGGCCAGCCTGCGCTTCCGCGTAGTTTGATCAGTGCCTTTGTTGTTCTCTCTCTGAATATTTTAGTTGATAAACTTGCTACACGTACAAATTCAGCATTCTTAAGCTGGTTGGTTTGATCGAGTCATGCATGGTCGGAAACCCCGAAGACAGGCTTTCTGCGTTGATGCCCATTTATCAGTTTGCTTAAATTCACGTGTTGTTTTTAATTGTTCTAAATAAAAGAACCATATCGGGCGAAAAAGTTTGTTTTAAACGTTTTGAATGTAAATATATGAGCAGCGTTAGCCTTACTGAAAGATCCGTGTCAGTGTTGTTACATGTATTCCATTATAGTTATTCAAGTCCTGCCTGTTCCAATTCAACCCAAGGTTTTTCGGTCCCCAACGTTCATCTGGCGTAAAGAAGCCTGGGCAGAGAAGTGTTAGCCATCGTCTAGGCCCTGACTTCATTACGAGGAAGCCAAAGATCTGAGTCTTGTCACCGTTAAGGAAAGTTGCACAGCCAAAATCTAGAAAAACCTGCGCTAACAGAAATTTGCAAACTGCTTGGACATTTGTAAAAAGCATGCTGGAGAAAGAAAGTGAAAACCGTGACACTCTGAAAAACTTTTTTGTCCGGCATTTGGGTTTTCACTCGCCAAAGAGTAGGCCTATCTATTCTAGCAAAATACCGTGACCAAACGATTGAAATATTTTCCCAAACGCATAAGGTTGATATCAGCCTATATTTTCACAGTAGCGTTTTTGGATTACCTCTGACTTTTCCTTTTACTTAATGCATTTCACTTCAGAACTTCAAAAGCCCATAAATTCTTGTTTGCGAACGAAAACATCAAGTTTGGGTATGCATTTTCTTAGTTAGAACGTATCGAATATTTTGGTACTAAAATTATTTGGGTTTGCTATTTTTTTCGTTTTTTTTGCATTTTGCAATGGGTGAGAAATTGCATATAGCCTTTAAAAGGTATAAAATAAAAAGAAAATTTACTTTTTTGGGGGAAGATACCAAAAATATTTCATCTCGTGAGTTGAAAACATCAAAATTATCACTCGTGCTGCGCACTCGTGAAAATTCTAATGTTTTCAACACACTCGATAAATTATATTTGGTATTCATCTCAAAAAAGTAAATATCCTAGAAATAACGTCGCTGTGAGCGTAAGGTCACGAAGTCGCAACGTTTTTTTTTTCACTTAAAAGTGAAGAATATGCCATCTTTACAACTCCAAAATGTATGAGACCAGTCTGCATACCCTACAACCCGATCAAGGCTTAAACCAAAAGCAAAGCACAAGACGAAGTTTCCCACAAAACGGCGCATAATACCCAGCCTATTCGGCAAAAAATACGTGTTTCATGCTCAACTTGACCAAGCATGAAACTGATCATGCTCACAAATACCCAAATATCAACAATTATTGGCATTCTTATACTTATTTTCATGACGGAGCCCACAGACAAAAGCGCCACATCTTTTAAGCATTATAGTTATCATGCGCAGTGGCTCAAGGATGAGCATGAAAACTGCCTCGCAAGCCCAAGTAATAGTACTGCAGATCTCAAGGCTGTCAGATGGGTCTACTGGTCAGATCTTTGCAACATCTAGTGTTATATACCAAATGAAAATGTGGAGTCTCTAGTTTTTAAAAGTAGTTGATGACACCTCTGATTCTGAGTACTAACCGAGTTATCTCCCCTTGAATTACCCCACCCATTTTGATCACATTATAAGAAGTTATGATCATTAGTTTGTTAAATAATTGAGATGAAGCATCCAGGAAAAAAATATACCCATCACTACTCATAACGGTACTTGAAAAGTAGAAAAGTTAAGTTTAAGTCAGAGAAATGGGGTTTTGAACTTTTTTGTTCGTCTTTTAAAGTTAAATTTTGTCTCAAAACTCCTTTGAATAAAAACATATTTGAAACTTTCAATTTAAGAATCTGCCCATAAGTGTTATTTCCTTTGAAATGACTAAGAATTTAAAGAACGCTTCTTTATCTATGATATCATGATTTCTAGATTCTAATTTCTGTTTACAGAATGCTCTGGGGGCAATGATAAGCATGTAAATACCCCACCCACCTATTACTACTTCAGACCTCAGGGCTGTTTTAGGGTGACCTTGGTCAAACTTTGCTAACATAAAGTGTCATATACATGTACATGTACCAAACAAAAATGCAGATTCTCTAGTAAATAGAAGCAGTTGATGACACCGCTGATTTTGAGTACTGACAGAGTTAACTCCCCTTGAATTACCCCACCCATTTTGACCATATTATAAGAGGTTGTGATCATTAGTTCGTTAGATAATTGAGATGAAGCATCCAGGGAAAAAAATATACCCATCACTACTCATAACGGTACTGGAAAAAGTGATAAATTAAGATTTAGTCAGAGAAATGGGTTTTGAACATTTTTGTTTGTCTTTTAAAGTTAAATTATGTCTCAAAACTCATTTAAATAAAAATATATTTGAAACTTTCAATTTAAGAATCTGCCCATTAGTGTTATGTCCTTAGAAATGACTAAGAATTTAAAGAACGCTTCTTTTTCTATGTTATTAGGATTTCTAGATTCCAATTTCTGTATACGCAATGATAAGCATGTAAATACCCCACCCAACTATTACTACTGCATATCTCAGGGCTGTTTTAGGGTGACCTTGGTCGAATTTGCTTACATCTAGTGTCATATACATGTTCATGTACCAAACAAAAATGCAGATTCTCTAGTAAATAGAAGCAGTTGATGACACTGCTGATTATGAGTACTGACCGAGTTAACTGCCCTTGAATTACCCCATCCATTCTGATCATATTATGAGTGGTGATGGGCATCAGTTTTGGATATAATCGAGATAATGCATTCAGGAAATAAAAATATCCATCACTATTCATAACGTCACTTGAAGAAGTAATTAAATTAAGATTTAGTCAGAGGAATGGGGTTAGGAACTATTTTTTTCATATATTATAGTTATATCATATGTCAAAACTCAGCTGCTTTGAATAAACATAGAAACTTTCAACTAAAGAATCTGTCCGCTAGTGTTATGTCTTTAACAATGAATAGTCATTGTAAGACCAGTGCCTCAGTTATGCCAACAGGGTTTATAGATTCTAATTTCTACATACAGAATACTCTGGTTCAACTACACGCATGTATATACCCCACCCACGTATAAGATGAGGTGATAACGCTTATATTAGTAAAAGTTTTATAATACTAAATCACCAAAGTTTTTTATAGCCTAAATAAGTAGAGAACTGTATTGCAAGTACATTTATATGTTTTGTCTTAAGATTGTCAATCATACCCAAGAAAATCATTTTAGGTCACTAGTGCCACCAATAACCATAACTCTCGCAAGACTAAACACAATTTGCCTTATAACTTGAATAAATGTTACCATTTATACCTGATACTTACTGGGGCTAATAGACTTAGTACGCCAAACACTATAATAATACATTAAACTATCTACTTAGCAAGAGTTACTGCTTATTTTTACCATTGTTTTGTATGGAAAACGGCATGTAAAATAATAATAGCCCAATAAGTTAAATTTGAAAACTTATTTTCTAAATAGGAATAAATCTTTCCTGAACCAATACTTTGTCAAACTGCAGATCAAAATTTGTTTCTGCTACGTATTTTTATTTTTTGAAACATGTTGTTGTCCCTGAATGGCAAGACTTACATAGGAAATGGGTCAATAATCAATTTTTTTCTCCAATACCTTGCTTACTAAGGATCCGATCGCAATAATATATACGAGGTATTTGGTTTTACAGATATTTACATCATCTATTGACTATGGCATGTCAAGCGTTGCAATATTGTATGTGGAAATATATGTGTTGTATATCGAAATATTTATGGGCTAAAACATATATTTGTGGACTAAAAAAAAATATTTATGTGCTAAAAAGAATATTTGTGGACATAAAAATATATTTGTGGACATAAAAATATATTTGTGTACTAAAAAATATATTTGTGGACATAAAAATATATTTGTGGACTTAAAAATATATTTGCGGATATAAAAATATATTTGTTGGCATAAAAATATATTTATGGACTGAAATATATATATATATATATATATATATTGTGTATAAAAAATATTTGTTGTTTATAAAAAATATGTGTTGTGTAAAAAAAATATTTATGTTCTATAATATATATTTGTTGTCTATAAAAAATATATGTTGGGTAAAATTAGCATTGTGGGATATTAGCTATTTCCTCAACGGTCGTGTATGAATGTGTCGTGTGTGCAGCGGTGCCCTATGGATACTTCAATTCATTGCAATTCTCTACGAACCAGAACATAAGATTATGGTACTGTCGGGTTGTCGTGCAATGAAGGCTCAGATAAGCCTGGAAAATTGCGCATGCTCGTCAGAGTCCCACCAAAAGACCAGGATGAAGTAAGATTAACACTTGAGAAAAAGTACCGAATCACTACTGAAACTCACATTTTACATGCGACAGATACATTAAACTCAAATACCTGCTGGTGTAGTTCTAGGCGTTGTTGTCGAGGTCGTGGTTTGAATCTCGCTAGAGGCGAAATATTTACAGCATCTATCGGCTCTGTTGATTTACGTTTTAATTTGCAATCCCAACCAAACCAACCCCATCCACCCCTACCCTACTGTAATATACTTGCCACATCCTAGTCTACACTACCTCAAGTCCGCATCTACATATTGAAACTACCCACACTCCCTACATTGCCCCGCCCTACCGTACATTTTTGATCTGATATAGTAACGTACGCGGCCCTAAAGTCTACATAGCCCAAAGGTCGTCAGTTTTCTTTTGGCCTCGCTCTTTTCCGTCCAAATCATCGAAACTTCTTAGAGGGGGCATCATTTGAAAGGAAATCATCTGCCCTATGGATTGATATATAAAGTACAGCCGCCCTATAAAAGGTGTCCGAGTGGTAGGCATTGAAATGGGGGTACCCAATTGCATGCAAAATTTGGAGTCTGTCGAGAGTTAAAGGCGATATTGATATCGATCTGGCGAAACAAAATAACTATACTGTACATCTGTCCCACATAAACACATGCGTTTTTTACATGTACAGAAGATATCGAATTAGCAATAATTACGTCCTTTTGACCGATAGGACAACCTCTAACAGAAATAATAGATTGAAAAGTGAGATGACGACTTTAGGTCCGGCCTGCCGACTTTTGGGCTTAAAAAATGAGTAATTTTTCTGCCTGTTTACTCACTTCGTCTCTTCTACAACAATGATTTTTAATTCGTTTTAAGCAACAGTCATTTGTATCTCTGACCCCTTAGGGGCCACGGATACCGGGGACATAGTGGGGCTTAAGTGCCGGGGTTTAACCTCTGATGCATCAGGGCAGTGCCGTAGATGTGCCAGGGTTTTCATTTTCCGCTATAATAGCCTGTACGGTCTGGTCAGCTCTAGTTTTCGCTGTCTAAATAGTATATTAAATGCTCATAATTGTCAATCCTAAATTTCAAGTCTATGTAGATGAGCAGGCCAGTTTGAATCAGTATAGGTTGCAAACCCCAAAGACATGGTTACTTATAAAGTGGCTCATGTAGAGCAACCACATTCAGTACGCCTAAGGGACTATTAACACCTGAATTAAGACATTCGATTCTCTACATGTACCCGACCAACACTGTCTCTCAGATATGCAGTTTAAGCATACGCCGAACTATATATAAATGTACGCTCATGTATGTTTATAGGATCATCGCCCCCAAGTATACATCCAAACCACCACCACCACCACCACCACCACCATTTAGAGCTTCATTACACATCAAGGGCTGCCAATTTCGATACTCTGGGCAAATACCCTAACGACCAGCAGCATACCCACTAAGACCTTTAATATGTCTTGTAAGCCCACCAATACCGCCACTCGTACCTTCAATACGTTCCTTGGATCACCAATAAGGCACTTAGAACTTCAATACGTCCCTTCGACCACCTACACCGTCACTCAATTAAACAACACGCCTACGACCGCGAGCAATGTCACTCATACCTTCAGTTCGTCCATAGGACCACCAACACCACCACTGAGACCTTCAGTACGTTCTTGGGACCATCAACACTGACTCTCAGACCACCAATGTATCCCTAAGACGACCTCCAACACCACTTAAACATATAGTACACGCCTACGACTACAAACGCTATCACTCATGCCTAGAGCGCCCATACAGTATAGCACCAGCGCTCAGACCACCAGGACGTCTCCGGGACCAAACACACACCCAGTTCGATAAATAAGCACCACCACTCAGATAGATACTGCGCTTATAGGACCAAAAAACCACCACACATCGTCGACGACCTTAGGGCCTAGTCACTGACGACTTTAGGTCTTGTTGATCCTAAAGTCGTCAAACAGACCACTCTTGACAAAATCGGTCTTTTAAAGATATTTTCGGGTGGTTTCAAACCATTTTCTTTAGTTTATCGACTAGCTGGATGATTAAACTACCATCGGCTAAAGTCTATTCTTAGCCAGTGAGTGTCTCTTATCCGGGGCAATCACTTAAATGCGTCAAAGTGACGACTTTAGGGCCGCGTACGTTAGTGACGTAGCCTTTTTGTTGTATAACCCAAATGTGCTTAATGGATATACCCTGTCTTGCACTCCACGCCATACAGCCATTTTTATAGGCCAGCACTCTCACCTCAAGTAATTGTTTTGTTTTTGCATAACTCTTATCCCTGACACCTGCTTCTGAAAATCAACATTTTGGCTAGTTGGTAAGAGCATTGTAGTCAACATTCAGTTCCCGATCATGGCACAGGATTTTTTTAGCTGTGGTCTACATTTGTTGCGGCTGTTATATCTGTTATCCTAGATAATTTGCATATTTTATTACACCTAATGGCTGTTGTGGGTTAGTAAGGAGCACGTCACGTCGCATTGTAACTGCTTTATCCCCAATATTTTCTACACCTTACCCATCCTTTTATATTATAAGAATCCATTTTGAGTGTGAGGGTAGGGTAGAAAATACTTGCACATCTTACCCAGGCTGTCACCTAAGGGTTCTCTACATAGGTTGTGTTGGGTATGTAGTGGAACTCACGCACATGACAGTCAAGTAACGTCATTGTTATGTTAAAGTGACGTCATCATCTTATGTCCCATCTCAGCTTATTCATGAACTTCTTGGATCCCCTTTTGTTTTACCGTCTAACTGTGAGTCTGTCGCTTTCCCATTGGTATTCTGGGTGGTACTTGATTGTATCGATTCCTGATCTTTGCACCCTTATTTACTTTGATGGTGAGCAAAAAAAAAAGAATCCATTTATTGTGTGAGAATGGGATAGAAAACTGCTGTACCTCGGCATCACCATTCGCCATCACTTGGCAAGCCTCGTGATTCCAATTGGTGATCCTCGGAACAGATTTGTCTATCCCAACCTCACACTCATGATGGATTCTTAGATCACCGTGTTGCATCACGAAGCTTGCCGAGTAATGACAAACAGTGATCCCACGCTAGGGTTTTTCTCACCTATCCTCACCACTGTTAATATTGTTATTATTATTTGATTTTAAAATATGCTTCCAGAAGTCCCTGACTACGCTAGAGATGCAATTTTACATAATGACGTGACGCTAACATAATTACAATGACGTTACTTGACGACCATGTGCAAGAGATCCAATACAATCAATGTACATGTATGTAGCCCTCACGTGGGTAAGATAGCATGGGCCGCGGGGGAGGGGGGTGAACTCTCATTTTTTCTTCATAAGTGGGCCCGTGCCCAGCATCTACCGTTCACCCTAAAAAATATCAGTTATTTCAAGCATCCAAAAATATTTTGAAATTTTAGCAACCCCCAAAAATATCCCCCATTCTGTATCTTAGCCTTAGGAAAAGATCCTTAAATGCATAGAAATAACCCCTAAATATAGTCCAATTTGTGATGACCCAAAAAATATCCACAAAAACGTCAGACCCCATTTTTTTTTTCATTTTTCTGCCCCCCCCCCCAAAAAAAACGAAAAAAAACGAGCCTACGTATGAATGAAAATATCAGAGTACCCCCCCCCCCCTGACGCATGGGTAAGATAAGATTTTCTATCCCTGGGTAAAATCTCTGATATCGTTATCCGATGTGCAAGAAAGCACCAAAAAGTGAGTATGACTAGGAAATGACTCAACCATAGGGTCAGTCTGATTATGTACCACATAGAACAGGATACCACATTATACCGCAGGATCCCCTCCTATGGACGGGTTTAACGAACTTTAGCATATTTTAACATAGTATAGTCATTTACATGCCCTTCTTTCTTGATGAAGGACACTTGACATCCTAATTACTGACTCTTTTTTATGAATTATGTGTTTGAAAAAGCCCTTCTATCCCTACTGTTTTACATCCAAAATCATTACTTTTTCGCTCATGAAGTTTCAAAACTTTTATCCCTTCTCTTTCTCTACTTTTTTGTGAAAGGGCATTTGAAAGCCTTTTAACTGCAGCTTAGTACTGGCTCAACCCAGGAAGACCCATCTCGACATGACTGAAAGTTGTTGACAGAGTCGTAAAGAATCAAAACAAACAAAATATCATAATCTCATATTTAAAAGATTCCGAATGTTTGGTTTAAACATATTTTATTCAAATTAATTTGTACATTGTAAATACAAATGAGGATAAGAACGGAAGCATGTAGCTTATATAGTTCTTCTCCAATGCTAAGTAAGATGTAAGTGGAAGGCATCATATCGAATACTGTACATTATAACATAGAAGTCAATCAATGCTAGCAAGTATAGGTGCTTATTGAGTATGTCCCTTTCAGCATGCAGTGGTGCAAGTCAACGGGTGGAATTTATGATTAAATGATTCAAGTCTTAAACAAGACACTTGAACTATTCAATATATTTAGCAGGACTCAGATTTAAGCATATTTGTTAGCATTGACAATACATAAGCTTTGATAATAAATGAAAAATAGGATGTGCAAGTGTTGGTTGGAGAGGAAGGAGGGGAACACCGATACCAGGCCAGGCCTATATGCGATAGGCAAATTGCAATAGTGGATACCGTCACATACTACATCTTCACTCTTATTGTGTCCTGAGGCTAAGAGCAATTGAGATGGATATTAAGTAAAACGCTTAGTGTCTGATATGTACTTATGTACCATTTGAAAGATGACAACATTGGTTTCATATGGTAGTGAACTACTTCCATATAGTAGCAAATTGAGAGAAACTGGCTGGTGCTTGGAGACCTCGTTAAGGAGCAATGTTCTGTGTTCAATGTATCGAGGGCATCTTAAGAAGAAATGTTGAGTGTTTTCAACGCTACCACAACTGCATAATGGCGATTCAGATATGTTTTAAGGAACATATCATTAAATAATGAGCCACAGTTTGTTCGTAAACGTGTGTGTAAGATTTGTGATTTCCGATTGCCTGTAAATTGGTATTTATGAACTGGAGTAAAATCTCTGTTGAGGTAGTTTTTTAAAGGAGCAAACACTATCTAGTTCTCTGACTACGACAGGTCTGACTACGACAGGTAGTTCATTCCAGATGGCAGAAAGGAGTTATAGTAAAGATTTGTTCTTGTAGCAATAGGCCGGAGATTGTGAGAATTACGTAAGTTGTAGCTGGATGCATGATCAACAGATTGAGGCACTAAGGAGGAAAGGTATGATGGAGAAACATTCCGAATGTTTTATAAAATGTATGCTTCAATTCTAAATCATGACAAGTTTTGACCACCATTTAAAATGGTGGTCAAAACTTGTCAAGATTTAGAATTGAAGCTCTGAGTACCATAGTTCTATACTAAGCATAGCAAAAGTGCTTCTTGAGTCATTGACAGCGTAACTTTGAGATATGGTTTCAGATAAAGTTGAGTTCAGGGCCTGGAATTACAATGCCTCCTTAAAGTTAAGGAAGACTTACGTTAAGTATTGATATTTCAACTTCCTATATTAAATGCTAAATAAATTGCCTGGATCAATGCGGTACTTGTGGTCAAAGATGTCATTGTGATCTTCAGAAAAATTAAACTATCTTGATTTTAATCAGTTTGAAACTTTATTTTTCGCATTCTGATAAATCAATACTTAACTTAAGCCTACCTTAACTTTAAGGAGGCATTGTAATTCCGGACCCTGGGCCCGGAATAACAATGCCTCCTTAAAGTTAAGCAAGACTTAAGTTAAGTATTGATATTCCGGCAGGACAATGTCTATTTGGCTGCCTGCTAAAGAATTCCTCATGAGGTCTTCTGTGAGAGTCACAAGCTGGGTCTCACATGAGCGGTTGGATCAAAATAGTGAGTATGATCAGGAAATACCACAATCACAAACTGCAGACAAACCCATGCTGTAGATCGTACGATAGGTTGTGTTGATCCATGTGAGAAATCACATTAGTTATGACAATGTACTTTAGCACTTTACAGACACACACTCCACGTTTCAATGATCGTCGTGGCCTAACATGCCGAAACTGATGGCTCAGTCTGCATTTATATGATCATGTACATACTACAAACATTAAATACACAAAAATAAGCTAATTGACCATTTTTTGGGCCTGATTCGGTCAGGTTCAGTTACAAAAGACGCAAAGCTAGACGAGCGCTTCATGTTTCAATGAGTGCCGCGACCTAACCTAGCTCACTTTGTACATAGAATCTTGTGCGTTTCCAGAGGGGGATAGGGGGTCCGGACACCCCTGAAAAACACAAAAAATATAGGGTTTCCTATCAATACTGGTCCAGATCCCATAAATTTAACACAGCTACCAAGCCAACATTCACTGTTGGGTCATCATCGGCACGTCAGCGAAACGCTGGCGGGCCGATGATGGTCCGTTTTAGTGGTATTCTCCCCATCATCAACTAGAGAAGGCGATGGTCCCACATAAGAAAGGTATGCCGTGTAAAGAGAGATCGATGAGTAGGGAGAACCAAGATTTATTTAATTGTTTTGAGCACTTCGGATCGGTTCAAATTTAGATAGATGGGCATAAGTTGGGTTTTCTTTTGTTCCTGCTCATTGATTCTCTTTTTACAGGCATGTAGATGAGTGCGTTATCAAATATTTTCTTATTTTCCTACCAAACGTGTTATTGCTACTCAAATAAACCGTTATAAATTCTAGGCACCAAAAACAACATATGCTGTGAATACTCAAAGCATTCTTCAGGAGACGCTGCTTTTGAGTGCCCAAAACTCATGGGAAAGAAAGTACTTGAAAATTTATGACGAAACGCACGATGAACTCACAAACCTCATAAGACATCGTAACGTAGCCCTATGTTTCACAATTTCTGTGAAACTGCCTTGTGACAGTCTTGCAAGTTTGCGGGGCTACCTCACGACTGTCATGCGGCTGCCGTGCGAAGACTGCGGCTTTCATTTGCGAACATCGAGGAACTCGTGAGATAGCCGTATTAGCATCGTCAGTGAAACAGTCACACGACCGTTAAGGAAATAGCTAGTATCCCACAATGCTAATTTTACCCAACATATATTTTTATAGACAACAAATATATATTTTAGAGCATAAATATTTTTTTAACACAACACATATTTTTACACAACACATATCTTTTTACACAACACATATTTTTTTACACAACACAATTTTTTTTTACACAACAAATATTTCTTACACACAATATATATATATATTTTAGTCCATAAAATATTTTTTAGTTCACAAATATATTTTTATGTCCACAAATATATTTTTATGTCAACAAATATATTTTTATGTCCA